>OU744279.1:33280490-35680490 GCA_916610125.1 Cheilosia vulpina
GGACTCTCCCGGACGCTTCTTTTTGCCCAATGGAAACCGACATTAAAGTTGTCAACGATCGAGCCTGTAACCGCTCGCTCGAAACCAAGCACGTTGACCACTAAGCCATTGCGCTCAATAAACAAATGAACTAAAATCGAACAGATGCGGATCAAGAAAACACTGAAAGATAGGAACATAATGTCTCTATTAAGCTACCTTCTTACATCTTGGAAATTATTAAGAAAAGAAACACTTACCGACGACTTTGGCAAAGATATCGCCAGTCTTACTTCAAAAATCAAGTCACGCAATTAAATAAACTAATATCCAAGCACATTTTTAAGCATATAAACAAAGAGTGGAATAAAGAACTAAGCACTCTTGAAAAAAAAGCAAAACCTTTCTGGAACATAACAAAAGTAGTAAAAAACAAAAACAAACAACTTCCCTTTCTCAAGGATCCAACCCCAGTACTTTTTTTCTGATCTGGATAGGCAAATGCGCTTGCTTCGACTTTCGCAAGGAACCATGTGATTACGTCTAATTTAGGAGACCGCGCCATAAATGCGATAGTAAACAATGCTATCGAAAATTCGCTAAATAATACCACGCAACCATCTTCAAGTGATTATGTCACCATTGAAGACACTGAATTTATTGTCAATAACTTGAGACTACGAAAAGCTGCACATATCAATATCAAACAATTGCCTAGACCTGGTCTTCGACTAAAAACTTTTATTATTAACGCCAGTTTAAAAATGTTATATTTTCCTGAAGAATGGAAAGTCGCTAAAGTCGTTCCAATTATAAAAGTTGGTAAACCTCCTGAACAGACTGACAGCTGCTATAGGCCAATCAGCTTGCTGAGCAGTCTCAGTAAAATGTATGAAAAGGTCATAAAGGAAAAATTGTCGAAGCACATTTCAGAAAACGGCTTATATCCTAAATTTGGTTTTAGACGTTTCCACAATACATCTCACCAAGTGCTCAGAATTTGCAACCACGTTAAAACTAATCGTTCAATAGGCAAATCAACTGGAATGGTTCTTCTCGATATCGAGAAAGCCTTTGACACTGTCTGGCATGACGGACTTTTATATAAAATGATGAATTTAAATTTCCCCTTTTATATTTTTGTAAAAATGTTCATAGTTTCTTGTCAAATCGCTGCTTTAAAGTCCATGTAAACTGTGGTGTCTCAAATATAGTTTACTTTAGCTCAGGTGTTCCCCAAGGCTCAGTCCTTGGGCCTGTATTACATAATATATACACATCAGATTCTCCATCTTTGCCCAATTGTGAAGCAGCTATCTTTGCCGATGATACTGCGATTTTATCGTCTCATGAATTCGCTCTCGATATTAAAAAATACGATGGTGATATTAGAAGAATATTACAGTAGATGGAAAATCAAGTTGAATCGGGAAAAATTGCAAGCCATGTTTTTCACACGAAAAAGAAAAGCCTGTTATCTGCCGAGTAGGCAGTTTAATACAAATGGTACAAATATTAATTGGAAGCCATCCGTTAAATACTTAGGAATATATTTGGACACCAAGTTGACGTTTGGTATTCATATTACGAATACTCTCAACAAAATTGCAATTGCTATCAAGATGCTGTATCTTTTCATAAATCGAAAGTCGCAGCTTTCCAACCAAAATAAAATAATTATACACAAAGTAATTTTTCAAGCAATACTGTTATATGGTTGTCAAGTATGGGGAAATTGTGCAATGTGCCACATTAAAAAAACTTCAGGTTTCGCAAAATAAGTTACTTAAAATGATGCTTAACTTGCCGCGGCATCAGTCGACTATAGACATTCACAATAAAGCGAATGTTGAATTGATCTTCGAAAGAATTCGTAAGCTGAACCAACGTTTTCTTGAGCGCTGTGATAAATATTAATAATAAATTAATAAATATTTTAAATACAAATTATATCCGACTGGATAGTTGATAAGATTGTTTACTTATTTATTTATTTCAATCCAAAATCAAGGAAAGCGCAGCCCAATCCTGGTTGATCTTCCTGATCATCTTCAAAACATGTTGAAAAAACATGTTGGAAAAACATGTAGCGGATGCCACAACAGTTAATGTACGCCATGTACTCTCCAGTTTACATGGATAGGGAGCTTACAGCTCAGCCCAACTGTGTGGCATCTTTTTTTACAACCACCCAAATGCAAAGTATTAAGAATTGGGTCAGGAAGTTTCCGGCGTCTCTCAAACTCAAACGGATTAATTACTTCAAGAGTCTATTTCGCATTTCGTTCTGTCCGCTTTCCCTTGTGCAATTGGCAGAGATTTAAATGGATGATGAAGCCGAATTGGCCAAGGTTATTGCTCATCCATTACGATTTTATGTTATTCCTAATCGCCCACGATTTGGCCAAGATTTTCCTCTTCATCTTAGTTTGCTTGCTGCTTTTGTTGGCGAAAAGAGAAAAACATTTCTAATTTGTAAGAGGAAACCCTCCAAAAACAAGGGCGGGTGAACCAAAAATAAGAATGTCACACAGTAGAGGCGCACGGCAGATGTTGGTGGTAGCACACAGCACACAGAAGACGACAGACACAAACGATCTCACATAGAATTATCCCCATCTAAAAACGATGAGAACACGTGCTGTGTCTTGTTACAAAAACAGGACGCGAACCACCACCACCAGGCAAGACGACCCAATGAATGTCAGTTCGACTAATTAACATAATTGAATAGCGATGCTGATAGTTAGTTTGAATGCGTTTTCTTTCCCCCAGCACTTGCCCAAGGAAATCACAACAGCCCAGTACAAGTATTTGGGTCGAAGAACAAAAAATGTTCGTAAAGGACACTCTGTGGTAATTGAAAAACGGAAGAACAAGGAAAAGTGTCTTAAATCTCAATGGAGGAGCAACAAAAAAAAAATAAAATAAAAAATAAGCAAACATGGAAATGTTGAATAATGACAGTCGAGGGAGACGACTTCCTCTTTATTATTGTCATAAAGAACATCGGCTTAAGCAGCACAGCAGGATTCAGTGTTCATATAAAACATCTGCTTAGTGTTACGAGAGGTATAGGTAGTTTATGTTTGGCGCGAGCGTTTCTTCTTCGTTTTCTTTCCCTTGGTTTTTTTCTTCTTCTTTTTTGGCGGTTTCCTGCCCTGGTAAATAATAAAGTAACCAGGCACCTGGCGATGTGGTAAAACTTGTACGATTATATCACGTTCGTTCCCTGCTTAAGAGCGCGCGCACACATGAAAGAAAACTCGATACCTTACCTATACTTATGGTCGGAACGCGGGAATGGAACACAGCATTATTGAAAAAGTCATGTGAAATGAAGCCCTAAAAGAGGAGTCGTCCTTGCTGTCGTACTCGTAGTTCGTCGAAGGTAATTGAGAGGAAACTGCAGCATTGTTGTTTCATTGAAAGGAGTGATTCTTCATGAATCAAAATCCAAAATGCAGAAAAAAAAAAGTTGCCTCCACTATTCTTCTCGAAGAAGTAGAACAAACAATGAAACGAATACTTGCTTTTGACGATGGAAGAAGTAATATTGGGTGAATGGATGGATATGTTTTGTAAAATCAAGGCACGTCACAGAAAGTTTACATATGCTTCTGTGCTGGCTGGTGGTACTGTGTACTTGTACTTGTTTCTGAGTCGATTGCCGTTGAAAACCGTTTCCAAGTTTTGTAATGTAACTTTATCTCCCATGGGATTTTCGGTATGTTGATGTTAACGACACCAACTGGTTGTAGATGGTAACAAGGAAATACGATGAAAAACATGTTTACAGCATGACTGCTCACAATCCGTCTAATGAATGTAAATAACGACATTTGGAAATTCAACTGTGATATGCCAGATACGAAGTTGGAAAGTGAAACTTTGTTTGAGAATTTGCAAATGACCGAGTTACCGTTGAGTAGGTAGGACTCGAGTCGTTGAGTTAACCGAGAGAAGTTGAATTGACCCACTAAAGTTGGTTCGTCAAGCAAAATGCGAGAGTAAGTTTTGATTATAAGATAGCTCGAGTAATGGCAGTCATTTGGACCCAAACCAGCTGTCTGAGGCTTCCAAGTCAAGTGTCTTACAAGTCCCTGTTAAATTTTTCTACAAATAATTATTGAATCACAAAGCCTAACAAACAGGACAGAATTAAAATTCATATTCAGTTCGATTAACTACAGCGCTGGCAGAACTGATTCGAAAAGTTGCAAATTTGTTGGACTGTCCTTGAAGCCCTTCCACTTTTCGCATTATGCGTCAAAAAAAGGCATGCAGTCGACAGGGCAAACTTGAAAGATGTATATTTCGCATAAATAACTAAAAGAAAGAAGTTTGAAAACGCTACCACGCTTTGGAGACTGGAAAGTGGAAACCTCCTGTCTGCTACTAATATCAAACATCAATTATATTTAAAATACTAAATTTTAAATCAAAAATCGTTTTATTCCAAACAGGTCGATTCAAACTAAAGGTTTATAATGAACACAACTCCACTGTGAAGTGCCAGTAGCTAAAATACCAATACACGAATTTAGATTCTTAAAAAGAGCCATTACGGAACGTAATGTCCCTCCTTACATTCTTCTCATTCATTATAGTCCCATAAAACCTCACCCTAGCGATAAAATAAAAGAAATCCATTAAATCCATTTGATTACTTATAGTGGCCATAGCGAGTCGGTAGGATTCATTCAAATGTGAAACTGAAAACTAATTAGTCAATCTGCTCCCGTGGCTATTATCAGGTGCCCTTCACCGCCAACTTTTCTTCGAAACAGCTCAAAACACGTTACACTCAATCTGTCCGCAATAAATTTTCCAATAATCACCAACGGTATAGGTATATCCCCGTGGGGCAGTAGTTTCAAATTATGTCATCGTGTGTAGAGAGAAAACCGAAAATCAACCACTGTAATCCCTTCGTGACGTGGAACGCAAAACCGAGGGAAGGACATTTGACATTTTCACCACAATAATCCATAAATAAAAAAAAAAAAAAAAAACTGGAAGAGAAATTAGGAAATCCCCCGATGGCAGGCATAAACTAAACAAACCTCAAACACACGACCAGTGCGGCAGCAACTAGATAAAATAGTCGGTGTTAAACAAATGAGTGCCACTTCCTTCCGTCGCTTCCTTCCGCTATTCGTTGTCCACAGTTGTTGCCCCCTACTTCATAATATAATTTCTGTGCGCGCTGAGTAATTTCTTACTCCGGTTAAATGGGGGGAGGTTGGAAATATTGACGTCTATTCTTTTCTACTCCACTACCCATGGGTAAATATTTAACTGCATACATATACACGTATTTTTTTTTTTTTTGCCATGTCCTGGGTGGTGGAGGAGTTGGGTGGAATAGCCTTCCACTCATAGCTGCGGCTTTTATTGGTCGCCAGCAATGCATGATTTCAAATTACAGTTTCTTTTTTGTTCTCTCGTTTTACAACTCTTGCGTGCCAGCGAGCGCTCTTTGTGGTGGCATTTTTATTTTCATTTCATGACGACGACGCCTGTTTGCCGCCGCCGCCGCCTCTGGCAACGCACACTGTCATTCACATCCAAACCACTCAATTTAATTTAGAAAACTATGACATACACCCTAATTATCCTTTAATCATTCATGCATGATATACATACTATACACGGCTATAGTGGAGTTGCGAATGCTTTGCTAGACTCTCGATACGTCGAGAAATATAACTTGCGTGTTAGTTAGTCGTGGCTGTGTAAAAAGGACACCTCCCAATGAACGGATGGTGGTCATTGTGTGTGCAATGTTCTTTAGCGGACAAAGAGAACAGGAAAAAAAACGGAGCACGCTGCAGGTGATAACAATCTGCCACTGATCGAGTTTACATGGTTTTTGTTGAATGTTTTTTTTTTATTTTTTTCCAAAGACAAAATAAAAAACGGTTTTGTGGAAACGACAATACTCATCAGTAATAGGTATATATATATATTTTTTTTTCGTCTGTAGCCTCTATAGCGGACATAAAACAAATTATTTCTGCCCTGGTATGAACACCTGTCCTTTATTGAAAAAGAGACAGTTTTTTTTATGCGAACCTGAAGTGCATTGGCTTTTAGGAAAATAATTGCTAACGCAGAGCGGGTGTGTGTCTGAACTGATGGTTTATATTTCCATTAGGTTTGTCCTCTCTTAGAAGGGTTACTGTAATTTTTGTGTTATGGAACTTTGGTCATTGAAATTTCTGTAAACCGTAAACTTTTGGAACGTGTGCAAGTGGAAAACAGTGCAAAACGGTTATAACCAACGCAAATCAAAAGGGGAATATTGCCATTATATTTGATGCCATTAGTTTTAGCCGATTTATCAATTTGTTTCCGAATATTTTACCGCGATATAAAGGGTTCTCCAATAAGAGGTGCTATTTTGGTACTCAAAGAAAAATGTAATTTTTTGAGATAAATAATCGGATGTTTATTTCATAATAAAGAGGAAGGTATGCCGTTAATAATGAAAAACAACATCAGCCAAATGGCCACCACGAGCACGCACACAGGACCATATCCTTTTCATGGAATTTTCCATAACCAAATCGCAAAATGGCTGCCCTATGACCTCGATAGCCTCACGAATTTTATCTTTGAGGTCTTAAATCGACGCTGGGCTGTTGGCGTAGACCCAGATGCGACAATTTTGCTTGTTGACGTAGCCACCGAGGTGGAAATGGGTCTCATCAGTCAAGATTATTTTTCGATGGAATTCCGGATCATTTTCATGCATTTCAAGAACCCAATCAGCAAAGACAAGACGTTGTTGATGATCGGCCGGCTTGAGTTCTTGTGTTAGCTGAACTTTATAAGACCCAAGTCTTGATGCAAAATACGGTGTAATGACGTTTGTGAAATGCACAATTCCAAAGAACGACGAGGAATGGACAAACCTGGGTTTCACTTTACTTTCTTCAACACTTTGGGCTACAGCAGCAATATTCTCAGTTGTTCTTGAGCGACGTGCACGGGTTTTATTCTTCAAAAAAATGCTTTAGTTTTGCGAACTGTGACTGCAGATTTTCACCATTTTTTTTTAGTGAATTTTAATAATTTCAATGCGTAATTGAAGCGTGTATCGTTCCATTTTTAGTAATGGCGTAGTTTCTACTTGTCAAATGTCAACGAATAAAAGCTTCAAAAGTGACAGCTACCGAAATAGCGGGTCATTCACAATAACACCTCTTATTGGAAAACCCTTTACTATACTCCAGGGGCAGATTCCGTATTTCAACGACCGTCTAAACGAGATACCGTTTTTGAAACTTTGATCACCAAAAAAGTCATATTCTGCTCGAATGTTTTTGACAAACGTCAGTTATCATTATACTTTTGTAAAATGAGCTCTCAAACTTGTAATTTTAGCACTTGGTTGCTAATTTTGGAGGTCTATCGTTTCGACGATAATCGTCTGAAAAATTACGGAATGAGTGTCCCAGATAATTATAATTTCGATAATTCACAGATTTTAAAATCTTTGTAGCCATAAAACCCTAGCACTGTATAGTTGCTGAAAGAGTTGAATCGTTTCGACGACGATCGTGTCAAAAGTTACGTGATTTGTCGGGTTCCCAAATTGTTGGACTTTATCTTGAATACTAAAGCCGTTTCGACATATTTGTCAATCTCACCTTGAGGCATCTACATCTCAACTATGCAACTGGACACTCACTCACTCTCACTACTCACCCTTATCGTTCGAGTTGTCGTCTATGGTATTTACTGTGGGAAATAAGTGTTACCATATTACAAGACAATTTGAGTTTAAAGTTGGTGGTGCTTAATTGTTTTTGGAAACCATTTTTTGAAATAGAGTTGGAGCTACAAAGGCAACACTTATGAATGCCTACACACATGAATGGAATATCATTACGAAATTTTGTCTTTCTATTCTCTAAACAATAAGTTTTTTGATTAAATAAATTAACTTAGCTTCAGAGAATTTGAGAAAATTCGTTAAATTCGCGCGAATTTTTTACTCTTATTTTTTAAAATTGCCTGAAGCTTAAAGTCAATTTATTTTCCCAAAAGACTTGTTGTTTTAGCGTCAGATTTAAATATTTACAGCCTTGAAATCTGGGCACTCATTCCGTAATTTTTCAGACGACTATCATCGAAACGATAGACCTCCAAAAGTAGCAACTAAGTGCCAAAATTATGAGTTTGAGATCTTAATCCAGTTCATTTTCCACAAATGTACTGAAATCTGACGATAGTGAAACAAATTCGGGCAGAATATCAGCTCTTATGGTCATCAAAGTTTTACGGAATCTGCTACCATTCACGTACAACAAACATAAAGCATTTCCCACCCTTATATCTTCCTCATAGCATTACAAAAATTTGGTACCAAAGTCCTACCTTCCCGCATAGATTATTCCGAATTCCACTAATTGACTTTAGAGAAACTTTAACCTAACACTCAACACAATACTCGTTTGAGGGTAACACTATCCACTAAAGGTGAGTGATGCAATTATTGGCTTTTGGAGTTGAGATGTAGATGACGGTACGTGCGAAATTTGGCTGGGGATTAGTTGAACCCGACCCGTCGAAAAGACCAAACTTGATGCCAAAGCTGAGCAATCCGTGTTCGATTTGGTGTTTGTTCCAACTCTTGGCCTATGGGCGACAGATTTAGGTGCCGACCGAAAGAAGAAGGTCGCGATTACAATCTACTGGAATGAAATTCTTTGATTTTACTGTCGACTGCCTCAGGGATCCTATAATGACCAAAAGTACCTGTAAAATGAAATGGCCCTTGATTCGGTGGTTTGATCACATTATATACAAGTGTCCCAACTTTTAAGGCTTTCACAACAAATTCCTTCTCCGATTGAATCTCCTGCATTTATGTTGCAACCGTAATAATAACCCATGGTTAACACAATGTTATGTTAAGCGAATAATATAAAAATACACAAATAGATCTATAGAAACGGGCATCATCTGCGCAATAATGATCCATACAACGTATATGAGCTCCATGCCCATTGTTACTATAATTATTATGGGAAAGGGGTTGTTGTACTGCGACCTTTTCGTCTATTTTCAGGGAGGTATATTGCCTCATAAGAATTTCACTCACATTCCTTTCGGAATCACTTTAGAGGCTCTTGTATACTTGCTGCTCTTTGGGGGAAGAAATTCGTGCTATGTCACTCTCTCTAATACAGTCACCTTTAAGAATCTAAGGATGAGAGCTCGCTCCAGTAACAGCATTTCCTCATCAGAAATTGGTATTTGTCCAAGTATTTCAGTCTTTTGTGGGTCAATGCCTCACGTGATCCCAGCACGTGTTCTGGGATTTCATTGGTCTTATCACAGAATCTGCAGAGACCTTCTTCAGATACACCCAGTTTCCTGGGGTGTTCCTTGAGTCTAAAACGAACCGTTAGGATACAGAGGCTATTTTTGGTCATGCCGATGCAAGCTTGGAAAATTTCCTTGGTTGTAACTTTATTGGCCTGTGTTCTTTCTCTAGTTTCCTAAATTCTTCTTTGAGGTTGTGATCCCCTATTCCGCAGAACGGTTCAGGACCTATGAAAGTTTCTGATGCTCCCTCACTCCCACATGACCAGGAACACAACAGGGAATTATATTGTTTCTCCTACCTAGTTCATTATGTTTTTGCAGGCATTCCAACACAACTACCAATTTAATAAAAAAAAAAAACAGTACAATTCAAAGCTCAGTCTTCTAATCTATCAGCCACATATTGCTCTTGAGTTTTATTCCCGTTTTCTGCCACATAATCAGTTGGAAATAAGTTATTTGCAGATAATAACAGAATGCTAACGTCACTATGAGTCTAGGTTTATGGTTTTTGATTAACGAGTAGGCACAAATGGACGGCACTCAAAAGGACATTCTGAACAAATGACGGAGAAGGTACGATATTCAGCTGAGGAAGTAATAAAGGACTCCTGGGAATAAAAACAACTCCACACATTATTTGCTATGGTTTGCAGCCCTTCAAGTACGAGTAAATAGAGATGAAAGACGTCTTGTCATATTCTCGTCGCGACAACAGTCGAAATTAGTATAATGGTTTTCGAAATACATGTATTATGTATTCACATCGCTAACTCTAGCACATGCACCTAGTGACCTAGTGTGCAGATGGAACGATCTGTATTTTTCGAAATAAGTATAGTTCGCCATTCTACCATTATGATTGCGTGGCTGATACACAATATATTGGAAAACAAATTACACACAGAATTGCATCTCTACACAACCCTCTAAACAAACAAAACAAATCAAGCGAATATGTTGTATTCAAGGGATTAAAAGTGGTTCTGAACTATTTGCCTTCATCTATTTATATGTAAGAAGATAAGAGTTGTCGAGCTCGATCTTATAACTGAGCTTTTTGCGGAAACGTTGGTCAATTACAACTGCTGTAAGCTAATGAAAAAATGTTTAGCCAAAGAAAGAAATTTTATAAAAAAAACGTAAGGGCTATGGCAAATTCTAAACTAAACAAGGGTTCAATGTTCTTGTCGAACTTATGTTCTAATAGTTTTTGAGGAAGTGACGCACAATGATCGTTTGGAAAAGGCTCATAACGAGCGGAAAAATCAAAGGCTAACCATATAACGCTTGCAAAAAAGTGGTAGCCGAAAACTGGGCGATGCAATGAAAGACACAAAAAGAGACGAAAGAACTAGACTATATTGAAACTCTGCGATGGTTATGCACAACTGGGCACTCTTTTTACACAAAGGAATCGAAGATAATTGGTTCCGCTCAGGGATGCACTCATTTTGCAATCCAATGAAAAGAGAACATAGTTTCCGGTATGCTTCTTATTAATACAAAATCCGTTTGTGATGCCAAGCAAGAGGGACTGAACTTAACCAGTAGGTCATGCAACCTCTTTAGAATACTCATATTTAATAATGAGTACCTAAGAACTGTCTGCTCTCTGGCGCAGAGATCCTTGGGCCTTATCGATGATTGGTGCACAAGAAATGGGCTTTCAGTGAATCCTCTTAAAACTAAGGTTGTTCTCTTCACGAGAAGGAGAAAGGTCACTGATCTGACTCAACTTGTGCTAAAAGGCGTCATTATCCCGATCTCCGGTGAAGTCAAATATCTGGGAGTAATCCTCAATAGAAAGCTTCTTTTGTCCAAGCATGTTGAATCGGAAACCGATAAAGCACTGTCAACTTTCCGGCAATGCAAAGGCACTTTTGGCAAGACATGGGGCCTATCTGATAAAAGGGTCCTTTGCATCTATACGGCAATGATAAGACTACTTCTCTCATATGCTTCGCTTGTATGGTGGAACAGGTTTTCGCCTGACTCTGAGCCAGGAAAAGAATGTCATCTTGTATTCACGGATGGTTCCAAAACCGGACAGGGGTCTGATCTGGTGTCTTTTTTTGAATCGAAAACATTAGACTACACTACCCCTTAGGTAACCATGCGTCTGTCTTCCAAGCGGATATTTTCGCAATACTCATGCCTATATTGTGACAAACAGGTGGAGGGCTAGAAAGATATGCGTTTGTGGTGATAGCCAAGCTGCATTAAAAGCGCTGCTTAACCCTCTTACCTCGTCTAAGTTAGTGCTCGAACTCATGCTTTCTCTGTACTTGGTCGGAAGGCTGAACACAGTGAATCTTGTTTGGGTCCCAGGTCACATAGGTATCCAGTGAACTGTGATCGCTGATGAACTTTTTTTTGACAAACGTCAGCTTTCCTTATATTTATGGAAAATAAACTGGATTAAGCTCTCAAACTTTTAATTCTAGCATTTAGTAAACTAGTTTTGGAGGTCTATCGTTTCGACGATAATCGTCTGAAAAGTTGCGGAATGAGTACCATGCTTGTGGAGAGGACGACGATACAGCGGAACATTTCGTTCGTAGCTGTCCCGCCTTTGCTCGCATCAGGTGGCGGATCTTTGGAGCTGATGTGGTGAGTGCCGAACATTTCTCCTCATCATCACTGAAGCTCCTTCTCATCTTTCTTCAAAACTAAGGGCAATAAAGTAAGGTGTCTGTTAGGCAGTACAATGGACCTGTAGTTGTGTGTGAGTGCTCCATCGGATAGTAACAACCTCCGACAAAAAAAAAACCTACTCGATTATGATTTTTCAAAATTGTATCGGCTTATCACTCGCGTATTTTGAGTTCCATTTTCAAACAACAAAGTTGCAGGGGTAAGGGGTACAATTTTCCATAGACAACTTTAGTGTCAAGCAATTTGCTTTTAAATTTCCATCTAGATCAAACTGAAATATGTACTGTCAAACTATCACATAGTGCGATAGCCTTTCTACAGAAGCCTCCTATTATCAGTCGACGACACGCGAAGGGCTTTTCGTTGGCACAAATAGTTGCCATTCAAATCGTACTATAATTATGTGGCAGTACTGTAATCTGATCCTTAATTATTTCTTGTGGAACACACTAACCAACGAGGTTAAAAATTAAAGTAACAAACATCAGACACCTACGCACGAAGTACATACATATACCCTAAATTAAACTCAATCAATTTCTCCAACAAATTTAAAGAACAGTTAGGTGTAGGTGCCTGACATAATTTCACCTGTTATCGCTAGAGGAAAGCTGATGGAAATATTTACATTTATTGATTATATTTTGTCGATTTGTGAAACTGTCACAAGCACGCAACACAAATGTAACGAAATTAATGGCAAATTTACTTACATCGCGAATCTCCTTGATTTTAGTGCCTCCCTTGCCAATTACACAACCAGCGAGACTCTGGTGAATCAGTAGACGAACATCGACTTCGTCGTCTTTCTGCAAAGATTCGAATTTTATTTTTAAATTATTAATTGGCTGATGATAAATTCTGCAGTAGAGAAATTAAATTTCACTTACCTCTTCGAAGTACTTGAGCATTTCCGTAATGATACTGCATGTTGAGTCCAAATCAGTTGCAATTAAAATTGTACTGCAAGTGGAATTTGACACAAGATTTGTGAAAATATTTTACAAAGAAATACATGTAGAGCAGGATAATAATATGTATCTTAATTGCTAAGTACGATTTGTTTAATTATTATTTTTTTTTTGTTTTGCTTTTGATTTTGTGGAATCTATTCGTCATCATCAAGAAAAATGGTATAAATTTTGTCACCAACGTAACGAACATTATTTCGTGTGTTTCTTTTAATTAAAAACTCAGAAGAACATTGGTGTGGTATGGTGCTGGCGGTAGTAGTGGTGGTAGATGAGCGAGGCAGACAGGCAAGACAATGCGAGACATGAGAGATCTATGTTTTTTTTTTTTTTCAGTGTAAAATGTCCATACCCAGATGCGAGAGATTATTCTATCAACACACAAAGGCTAGTGGGAGGCAGGGTGAGCCACAGGGTAGCACCACCACAGTACAGGAGAATTGTGGATGTGGGGAACGAAATTTGAATTTCATTTCAACTATATATTCGGTGAGTAAGTAACAACCGCAAATGAAAGGAGAAAAGCCAGTGTGAGACCTTATCAGTCGGGTAAGGCTTGATGTTAATATTAAAATGAAGAGATAGACGACGACAGACTGGTAGTAAAGTAAATGTTGTTACCATTCCAAATGAGACACGCAGCACTAGTTTTTAGTTTTCCATTTTCCGCAAAGAAAAAAACATAACAAAAGTACGAGGGCTCTATTATTTCGTTGCAAAGAAAGAGTTGGCATTAAGAATGGGTGGGATAAACTTGAAGTTTACTGTTTACTGTGGCGGGGGGTAGTAATGGGTGTCGGGTGGTGGTGGTGGTGTTGGCTGGCCGTAGAAACTCTTGGAAATATATTTTACAACTGAGGAGACGACAATGAATGAGAATGGTGTTATAAATTACTAATCCAATGTTCATCCTTTGTTCTTAAAATATTCTAGTTACGTTCTTAATTTAGCCTTTGTTTAAGCTAACATAAATGTGCTATGAAAAAGGCTGATTCTTTGTATATTTTTCGAGTACTTCGGTTCATAAGAAGTGGGTGGTATTATATATGTATATTTATTTATCTTCTGCATAAACATGTAGTTATGGTAACGAACTCTGAACAGTTTTATAGTACCTATAGTCGTTATCGATCGTGATGGTGTTCCGAGTCATAATTAATGCTCCTGAAAATCAATCTTAACGTTACGTTAAGCAACTTGTAACGAAAGCTTGGGCCCGAAAAGGCAAACCATTGTTTGTCATTTAAATTGATCACGAAGTAATTCAATTACCTAGAGCACTTCGCAGATGGCAAAGTACAAAAGTATTACAAGTTTATGGTTAGTGGTGATCACCGAATCAGTGAACGAGCTATTTACGGAATTAAGTCGATCTTATCTTTATTTTTGACGATTTGTACAATTGACAAACGATTACAAGAATTGTCTCCACATCTGACACGTATTTTTATGATGCAGTAGGTCTGCTTCCATTCTGGTCTCAGTGAAGAATATCAGATATAGAAGAGCGAAGAAGGATTTCTACTGTGAAAGGCATTAGTTTTAGCATCAATTTTTACTAAATTTTCAAAGCGGAGGCACGTTGACATCCCATTTTTTTTTTTTTTTTTAATTGTCACTTGTCAATTGTTTTATAATCCTTATTTATAGAAGCTTAGGTTAGGTTAGCTTAGGGTGGCAGGCCACAACAAGTGCGGCCTCAATCAGGTCAGAGAAGTCCCTTTGTAATAAAGGGTTTTTCAACAGGGACGCTACAAAAGTAGAGCGACAGGGACAGCAAACGACGCCGAATTTCTTGCCGCTCTTTTGACATTTCTCTTCAGTAAGGTTTGCCATTTGATGATGGAAAGATATACGAGCCAACGAGTCGAAATTATTAAAATTTACTACCGAAATTCGGAGTCAGTGGCCTCCACGTTAAGAGCGCTACGTCCAATTTATGGTCGTTCATAATCGTCCTAGCAGATCAACAATTGAGCGTCTAGTGGAAAAATTTGAATCCACAGGCACAATACAAAATGTTCCCGTGACAGTGAGACAAAGAAGTGCCCGTAGTGTCGAGAATATTGCTGCCGCTGAGGCTTCAGTTGAAGAAAGCCCAAATGTGTCTCTCACTCGTCGTTCTCAAGCGTGGGGCATCTCTGTGACGTCGTTGTGGGGAATTGAGCGAAAAGATCTTGGCATACATCCTTACAAGATAAAATTGACGCAAGAACTGAAGCCGCTTGACCACCACAAGCGCCGTATGTTCGTGAATTGGGCTGAGCAACAACTTGAAAATGATTCGGATTTTCATCGAAAAATCATCTTCAGCGATGAGGCTCATTTCTGGCTGAATGGCTTCGTCAATAAACAAAATATGCGGTATTGGTCAGGCAGCAATCCACACGTACTCCGTGAGTCATCATGCATCCCGAAAAAATTACGGTTTGGTGTGGTATATGGGCCGGCGGCGTTATTGGGCCGTACTTCTTCCGTGATGATCAAGACCGGCACGTTACTGTGAATGGGAATCGCTACCGTTCAATGATAACCGAATATTTTTGACCCCAATTGGATGATATGGACTTGGAGGACATGTGGTTCCAACAGGACGGCGCCACAAGCCACACAGCGAATGTCACAATCAATTTATTGGAAACCAAGTTTGTGTTATCTCACGAAATGGTCCAGTCGCTTGGCAGCCTCGGTCGTGCGATTTGACGCCGTTAGACTATTTCCTGTGTGGCTACGTCAAGTCTTTGGTCTATGCCAACAAGCCAGCGACGATTGATGAACTTCGTACGAATATCGAACGTGAAATTGCAGCAGTATCGGCCGATTAATGCTTGAAAACCGTCGAGAATTGGGTTCAGCGTCTGGACTTCTGCAAGCGTGCCCGTGGTGGCCATGCAAAAGAAATCGAGTTCCATACATAATGGCATCGAACGTACTTTCACAGGAATAAAGAATTTTATTGATATCCAAAACCGTTTTTGTTTTATTTAAAAAAAAACTTTTGTAGCGCTCTTATTGGAAAACCCTTTACAAGCGGATCATTATATTAATACGTGAACATCAAAAGTTTCGGTACACTTTTTAAGTATTTATTATGAAATGAGGAGAATAAAACTTATATCATTCAAAAGGTACTGTGCCATAGATGTGCACAAACCAAAAATCGGGGGTATATGTCGCCATTAATGCTGGAAAAATTAAGTTATGAATTCCCTATACAAAAGAGGTAAGTAATTGAAAGGATTTTGGCGAGATTCAATTTGTCGCCGACATTATTACCATAGTAACGTATTCCAATATAAATCATCTTAGATTAGAACCTGTTTCCCATTTAGCAGCTCATTTACGTATTTTTTCGATATCTAGATGTCGCTCTTTTCGTTAATAAAAAAAAAAAACATAAATAACGAAAGTAATTGCGGTCGTTTTTTAATATTACATTTTACATACTTATAAAAGGTATGGTCGATTCGACCACAAGTGATACTAGTCAAAATTAACCGTTGAACCAACAGGGACTAAAGTGTTCGAGTCAGCTGATGCTAATGCTAGCGAATTCGCAGATATTGTCGAAGAAGTGCTCTCCGAGATGTAGTTTTCTACGTCATATGTATTGTTAGGGGTTTAATAATGCTCACTTCGTTCGCCCCGGAGGACAATGCAAATTGTACCCAGAAATATGTACATACACGCCCTTACACGAGCTGATGAACCGTCCGTGTATCCCAGAGCAATTCGTATTACGGCCAATAGAGATTTATTTAGTCGCTTTTCCACAGACAGACTTTTTTGGTCCTTTATAGTTGATGTTGGATTTTTTTGTTTTCGCGTACGCAATAAAGTTAAACTTATCCTTTTATTATATTAACTAATAACTTCAGTGTCACAAGCCGTGCAAAGAATTAAAAATCAACAGATGAAAAACAAACGCAAAAGTCCTTCTCCATCCATCAAATCGTTCCTGAATTTAACAGACACCAGCGAACCAGGCAAAGCTCTATTCTGCGAGTTCCTCAAAAAGATATTTTCGCTCCGGTCAGGTCATCTGAGAATCCTAGGCGAAACTACATAGATGTTTCATAGGAAATGACTGTAGGGGCGACAAGTGCCGAAGAAAGAATTTTCTGTGAATATTATAGAAATGCGACTTCATAAAGGGAAATGATGTGCTTACTTCCAAGAGAACGATATGCAAATCTAGGGGGGTTGATTTTGCAAAGCTCACAAGGGAATGATGGTATCACTATCCACTAAAAATAATAAATGATGCGATTTTTTGCTGTCAGTTGCGATGTTGAGTTGAAATGTAGATGCCGCTAGGTGCGAAACTTGGCTGGGTAGGAGTTGCGATGCTATTGTGAATAGAACAGAACGTAATTTATTTCACAGTTCAGTGTATTCCATATCTAAACATTTCTCACTGACATTTGTGACTGACAATTGGTTTTTTTTTTTCGTTTTTCGTTAAATTTAGATTTATATCTTCTTTGTTTAGCCAATGACACTCTGGGGAAGAATACGAATCTTATGACACCTCACTCTTCAAAATCGGTCAAGCCGTTTAGGCCACAGAGTGTCCCGATGGAACGTACATAGGATACGCGCGAAACACATAACCCTCTCTGTGTGCAGTCGGGTAAAAATATATTCTAAAAGAATGCACACCCCCAAAGGCTTGCTGCGGCGAAGAACTTGTCGATGATTTTGGTTATTTCCGAAACGGCAGGACTGCTCCGTGGTCGGGTGATCCTATTATATCAGAATTATTTCTTGTGGGACTAGATCTGTTTTTTTTTTTTTCAGCTTCAATCTCAGCAAAGCAAAGTAAAGTACGATTTTCAGCACGTAGTTACAACAGCTACGTTCTACTTGACACTTCAAGAACTCAGAGTAGTTGTGATTGCGTGCTGAAAATCCTACTTTACATTGCTTTGCTGAGATCGAAGCTCAAAAAAACACGCCTTACGTAGTCACTGGTTTTTATACTTATCAACCAGCAACAATTGACATCTCGGAGGCAACATTGTTTGTGTTATTCTTTAAAGGGCACTGTGGCCTGTTTTAAATTCAAAAAAAGTCTGCAGAATTAATCAATCTGAGCATAACAAAGAAAAGATAGATTTACCCTCTGGGCATTGCCTTCGGAGAAAGCATATGAGACTAGGCTTGGCTAATACAGATAGATGCAGATATTGTGAAGACCTACAAGTTGCGAAAAACAGACATCTCCCACCTTTTTTTTTGAATATCAAACAATTGCTCGAAATGAAGCACCTCGGAAGGTATTTCTTAAACAACTTGAAAGAGGTTGGCTTCTCAAACAAGATTGGAGCATAGGCTGAATTCCGAAACGCAGTTCTTGTGCATCACTGCTTAATCAAGCGTTCCAAGACGCAAGCGGATTACTATGATGCAATGCATATTTTTCCAAAGCGCATTGTGAACGCATCAACTGCGCAAAGAAAACCAAACAGAAAATCGTGAATGGTTATGATGCGAGGATCCAAGTAGAATGCTTCCTTCTTAAATAAAGAATGTGCTCAACTGTATTGGCATTGCATGAACCAACATTATTTATTAAGCTGGACAAAAGTATGGTTGCTACTAAATAAATTTGTGTTTTGATGTTTGAAACATTGTAAGATTGTTCGCATAAAAATCGTTCCAAAACGTCAAAAAAGCATAACAAATGCAAAGCGGCGCAAAAGCATTAATAACCTGGCATCAGAAAAGCAATCTGCATTCACAATGCGCATTTTTTTGACGTTTCGGAGTTCAACCGTAATTAAAATTTGTATATAGAGAATTTGTGAATTGGTTTAAACCGTAAAAGTTCCCTGGGAATGACAATGGGCCCGCTATGGTGTCTCGTCTCTTGTGACGACCATCCCTATACTCAAATTTACATAGCCTATCCTTAAACTACGGCTGTAATAGGCTGATTGGCAAAAAAAAGATCACAGATTGGTCCGTCAGAAGTAGCTTTATAATCCTTTTTAAATGTAGAGTTATGTACTATTTAATTTCACATACAAAAAATGTGTCTTAAATACGACTCTCTGTTGCATTCTGCGTTTTCTGTGTGCAGAAACTTGACTGTAAATCTGATGGCTGTCAATATTTTGTGATAAATAACATAACTTCTCCCCTTCTTCATATGAACCATACTTTGAAGACATTTGTTGATGAAACGATTTATCAAATTTATTGCTGCTAAATATTTTCTTGCAAGCATATTATTGCCGTAAGCTTTGTTAAACACCATTGGCATTATGTGGTTATTTGTTTTCACCTGCACATTTATGTATAAATAAAGGATAAAGGATCGATTTTTCAATAGTCCGACAACTCAATATAATAAATAAAAAAAATAATTTCAAAACGATTTACTCATCAGACAATTGAAAATTCGGCCCCTGGATTAAGGCATAAGCGCACCCCCATTTTCCAAGTTAATGTTGTTAGTTGTGTGTTCGGCGCTTATTTTTTTTCTAAAGGTGACAAAGTTTAACCATTCTCTTCATCTAATAAAAGACATTCTCTCTCACACTACAGATCAGAAAAGAACAAAAACAAATGACTGAGTGGCAACGATTAATTAAAGGACTATTTTATCATCTTTCTTTCTGTTTTGACATGGAAATATGCTTTGACTCTATGAAACAGATTTTTGTTTTTCTCTTTTTGATGGACAATCTAGAGAGAGAGCACGCGTGAGAGAAGAAAGCACGGATGAAAGCTTTTCTCTCATCTATTCATAAAAAAATGATCTTAATTCTATTCTAGAACAAAAACAAAAATAAAAAAAAAATTTTAAAAATTCTTACAAAAAAATATAATTATGTAGTTAAAAAAAAATGGAAAAAGTGTTTACCGTTCAGGGCCTTGGCAATCGTCGACAGACACAGTGGCTTTATACTGCTCATGGATATTTAGTTTATATATATATAGATATATATTGGGTTGAGTTCGAAATGGTTCATCGCGAGAACAGTCGGTTTTTTTTAATATATTTTTTGGTTGAATGGTTGTGGTGGTAGATGGTTGTGGTGGTAGTAGTAGTAGTAGCAGTTGATGATTTTTTTTTTTTGGCAACAGTAAAATTATTTCATTGCATAATTTTGTTTGTTTGATATGTTTTTTATCGTTTGATCAACACATACGGCGCGCATCAGATTTGACATTGGTTGGTTGGTTTGGTGGTTTTTTTTTTTTGTTTGTTTGCGAAAATAAGGCAGCACATACATATATAATTTAATTTCATTAATTAAATGTTTACACAATTGCAATTTGTATTACACGAAAACAACAATAGAGTTTTTGTTTGTTTTTGTTGCGAGTTTTGCGTGTTGTTGGATGGAAAAAGTATAAGTTCATTTGTAACAAAGGATCACAACACACAAAACGTGGCAAAAAGGATTGTTGTTTTGGTTGGTTTTATTTGTTTGTAGTGTTATTCCATTTGGTGGTGGTATAATCAATTCATTGAGTTGCGTGTATGTGCATATGTGTGTTAAGTGCATTTCGATACCACATATTAGCAGGGGGGATATGATTATTTTCGCATAGCAGTGTTTGTAGCATCGGTTTTTTTGGTCAAACAATTTTTTTGGTTTGTTATTTTGTTTGTTTTTGTTTTTTTTTTTTTTAGATTCGCAGTAGTTGAGAGCGCGGGATCAACAACCAATTTATCAGGGCCAGTCGGAGGTATGATGGTGTGTGGTAGTTCAATTCAGTCACAGGCAGGGCACAGGTACAGGCACGGGTTTTTGTTTGGTATTTTTGGATTTTACACACATAAAGAGAGGGTGCGAGAGAAAAATATAATAATTTTGTTTTAGATTGTTATTAGCTTTGATATGGTATTTTGTTTTGTTCTTAAGATTACATGTATACAGTTATATACAAATTATAAAAAGGTTAATATACAACTAATGAGTGTTTTTTTTTTATTTTGAAAAGCTTTTGAGGTAAACGAAATGAGGACCAAAAAGAGAGAGATAAAAAGAGGTGGTTACGTTTTTTTGTATTAACTGTTAAACTAATTCCTTTAGCTCTAGTGGTGGTATTAATTTTGTTTAGAGGTGTTGATTGAAAAAAAAAAAACAAAAATTATTTAGATATATATGCAAAGAAAGAGAGGAAAGACAACAGACTACCATAATAGGTTTTGTGATTTGAGTTAATTAACTTAGTTTGTAAATTAATTAAGCAATTGCATTCTTTTTTCGCACAAGAATATTTAGGCTCGAAAGTGATTCTATTTTTTTTTGTTTTCAATATGATGAGATAATGTATTCCTATACAAGACACAAATGGCAATTACATCTCGATAGGAATTTGAAAATCAAAAGGATTTGGTTTTTGTTTCTGTTGATATTAGGGTGCTTAGAACGGACTGGTCGTTTATTTTTTTATTTTTTAGATCAACTCTAATATGGTATTCCAAGGTACATACAAAAATAAATCTATGAGGCTTCGAGGATGAGAGGAAAACAGTTTTAACATACCTGAGAGCGCATCTTCTGGATGTGTTGGCCACCTTTACCAATGACGGCACCAGCAATCTGTAAAAATGTATTTTTTTTATTAGTAAGAATAACAAAACTATAAGAGATATATGTTTTAAGAAAAAACTCGTTTAACCCTATAGCCATTCATCTTTTCACTTAAATTGCATTGACACGAGTATCCTCTGGGGGCTGTATTTGAAAACTGAACTTCTTCGGCTATATTTTACAAAACCATGCAAGCGCGTCTCCTTCATCCATAGAGCGCTTTGTTTAACACAAAAGGTATCTACTAATGTGCACAAACAAGTAACAAGTATCGTAAATGGAAAAATTAGTTGCTGCATAAGGAAGTAGTGAATGCCGCAACGACCAGGGGCAGATTACATGTAAAAATGATCGCCTAGAAGATCGTTTTAAAAAGGCCGTACCAAGTTATTTTCAGACCGATTTTATTTAGTTATAATTAGCTTTATAACATTTGTGGATAATAAACTGGCTTAGTCTTTTAAACTTGTAATTTTTAAATTTAGTTGTTAGCTTTGGAGGTCCATCGTTTCGACGCTATCGTTGAGACGCCACTTCGTCAATTTAGCGGAATGTTTAATTTTAGTTTTTCTTGATTTAATGAGAATATCTTAAATTGTATAATCAACTCATGCTTTGGAGAAAAAAAAGCAAATTTACAAACAGTGTTAAGAAGTTGGGTGCAGGGAAATTATTTTAGAAGGGTATTTAAAGGACGTGGTTGTTAATCAGAACTTCACACTTGTAACAGTTGAATACAGTTGATAAAATTAAGATATGCATCTTACCAATGAATAAGAAACTGCTACCATTACTTTGGCAAGATTTTATATTGAACCAATGTAAATTGAGTCCATTGGTACAGAGTGCTCTTGCCGAAAACGGTGTTAACAAAGCGCAAACAGTGTCAAGCAGTGGGGTGCAGGGAAATTATTTTAGAAGGGTATTTAAAGGACGTGGTTGTTAATCAGAACTTCACACTTGTAACAGTTGAATACAGTTGATAAAATTAAGATATGCATCTTACCAATGAATAAGAAACTGCTACCATTACTTTGGCAAGATTTTATATTGAACCAATGTAAATTGAGTCCATTGGCACAGAGTGCTCTTGCCGAAAACGGTGTTAACAAAGCGCAAACAGTGTCAAGCAGTGGGGTGCAGGGAAATTATTTTAGAAGGGTATTTAAAGGACGTGGTTGTTAATCAGAACTTCACACTTGTAACAGTTGAATACAGTTGATAAAATTAAGATATGCATCTTACCAATGAATAAGAAACTGCTACCATTACTTTGGCAAGATTTTATATTGAACTAATGTAAATTGAGTCCATTGGCACAGAGTGCTCTTGCCGAAAACGGTGTTAACAAAGCGCAAACAGTGTCAAGCAGTGGGGTGCAGAGAAATAATTCTAATAGGGTAGGTGCGCGTGATTTGTTGTTCCAGTTTGTACAATTCATAAAACAAGATTTTTAGTCTGTTCCAAAGTGTCATGTTATTTTTGGCTCTTGCCAAGAATTAAAATCAAACCATGCAGGGTTAGTATGAGTGTTTAAACAAGTCAGATCAAAAATCAAACCAGTTTAAGGAGTGTAAAATTGTTGGGACGAAGGGAAGGGATCTACAATTTTATGCCGAGAGTCCAAACGGTTCTTTCATGACAGTTATGCTCTCGGGTGTTTGTCAGACGTTCGCGAGAGATGGCACAGTGATAAAAACCTTAAGTTGGAATTTGGGTATTTTCGGGATTCGTCCCAGGCCCCTCGCTTGGTAGTCCAACACACTATTCACGGCGCCGTAAGTTAGCTTGGGTTCACAAATTTGTTAGACATTTTTATTATTTTTATTTTTGCTTTTGCCCATTCGGTAAATTGGTCAGAACTCCTTTATTTCGAAGTTATAGAAAAAATATTACATGCAAACAGCTTTTCGCCACAATTAATTAAGACCGCCAACGTTAAGTACACGAACTGCGTTTTGTGCGCGTCACGAATATGCCAGAAAATGAATGAATTTGACCACAGCGATCGCATTTTCTGTATAATCATGCAAGTTGTTATTAAAAGTGAGAGATGTATAGAGAAATTTATTCAAAGGCGGTTATTCGAATTAATAACTAAGTGATCTCCTAAATAGGTTCGAACAGAGTCGCTTACTGGCGTTTACAATTTTAATTTGATCGAGATAATTCCTATTACTCACAATGTGAGTTTACATCACAATGCAATGTGTGAGCCTTAAGTGCCGTCGGAAATAGTTATCTTATGTGTCACCAATGAATTCTAAGTTATTTGTCATGTAATTGAATTTATTAGTACATGGCAAATTAAAAAATAAAATAAAAATTATGATGTTTTCTCTACACCATCATTTTTATGGACGCCGAAAGAGGTTCAAATTGTGTTTTATTTTTAGACCAACTAAACGATAAGACTATCGGCTGTTATCAGTAATAATAATATACCGAATTTTAGCTCTGTTCAATTTTTAACGGTGCAATTCAATCGACAAAATTCAGACAATTTTGTCAGACTTGCTAGCTTCTTCAAACAACATCCTTACCAATGGCATGGATTTCAGAAAGCAGTTGGACGGACTTGAAATACTTTCAAAATTCTTACGTCTTGTACAGGATCATCGCGATCCCAACTTGTATATGGCAGTATACAAGTTGCCACCACCCAGGCTTTGTCTACAGGACATGGTAATTTCGGGTATCACTTAAGGAAAATGGGCCTTATAAAGGATGATACCTGTAGACTATGCCTGGAGGAATCTGAGACAGCGGCACATATACTGTGTCAATGTCCGGCCTTGGCTGGCAGAAGAATGAAGATCTTGGGACATCATTGGGTCGAGACCCAGTCGCTGAAACAGATCTCCCATAAACAGATGCTAGGGTTAACACTAGGAATTGAGCCCAGAGAAGAACTGTGGAGAAGTCCAGAGAGTCTCTCTAACTAAGATTTACAGTGGTAGAGAGACGAAAAGGGACCCGACAATGGTGGGCTAATTTGAAATCTATATATGTAAAGGGTTTTCCAATGAGAGGTGTTTTTGTGAATGACCCGCTATTTCGGTGGCTGTCACTTTTGAAGCTTTTATTCGTTGACATTTGACAAGTAGAAACTACGCCATTACTAAAAATGGAACGATACGCGCTTCAATTACGCATTGAAATTATTAAAATTCACTAAAAAAAAATGGTGAAAATCTGCAGTCACAGTTCGCAAAACTAAAGCATTTTTTGGTCGTCGTGAAGCACCTTGTCGGACCGCAATACAGGAATTGGTGGAAAAATTTGAGCTGTTGGGACAAGTTACTGATGTGAAGAATAAAACCCGTGCACGTCGCTCAAGAACAACTGAGAATATTGCTGCTGTAGCCCAAAGTGTTGAAGAAAGTGTAAAGTGAAACCTAGGTTTGTCCATTCCTCGTCGTTCTTTGGAATTGTGCATTTCACAAACGTCATTACACCGTATTTTGCATCAAGACTTGGGTCTTATAAAGTTCAGCTAACACAAGAACTCAAGCCGGCCGATCATCAACAACGTCGTGTCTTTGCTGATTGGGTTCTTGAAATGCATGAAAATGATCCGGAATTCCATCGAAAAATAATCTTGACTGATGAGGCCCATTTCCACCTCGGTGGCTAAGTCAACAAGCAAAATTGTCGCATCTAAAAAAAAAAAAAATTGTCGCATCTGGGGCTCGGAAAACCCAAGATAAGAAAGATAAGGTCTACGCCAACAGCCCAGCGTCGATTCAAGACCTCAAAGACAAAATTCGTGAGGCTATCGAGGTCATAGGGTAGCCATTTTGCGATTTGGTTATGGAAAATTCCATGAAAAGGATATGGTCCTGTGTGCGTGCTCGTGGTGGCCATTCGGCTGATGTTGTTTTTCATTATTAACGGCATACCTTCCTCTTTATTATGAAATAAACATCCGATCATTTATCTCAAAAAATGTAATTTTTCTTTTAATACCAAAATAACACCTCTTATTGGAAAACCCTTTATATATATCCGATAAATGGCATCTCAGCATAGTGCTCAGGAGAAACTACTGCAGAGCCTAAAGCTATGTTCTATGTCGGCTTTAAAAGCAGCCCCTTGATAGCCAAAAGTCTTAAGTTCGGTAAATCTTTGCACTCCACCAAACCATTTGGTGCTGAAAAAGGTTTAGAACAAGTTGACGCGTTATCATGCAACTTCTATAACTTATCACTCTTAAATGATAAAGCGAAGTGTCAATCACTCTTTCTTCCGGTTAGGAAGTAAAGCCCTTGTGGTCCTCATGGTCCCGGTTATGCCATATAATGCAAAATAATGGGCTTTATCGAAAGCCGATGAAAACGCCGAAAAGCCTTACACAGCCATGTTCAACTTTTAAAACAGCTTAAAAAAAAGTTCACGCGGAGAGTCTGGAAAACAACGGCAAGCCCGCAATAAGTCTTTCACTCCGTCCTGAGAAAAAACGCAGCAGATCCCACCTTAGGTTGCGCGCGCAATAAAAGACCTAAAAAAGAGCTTGTTGTATAAGGAAGCGATCCAACTTAAACTAAAAGCTCCATCAATAGCAAAGTAAAGGACAGCCCCCATTTGTTGTTAGTGTCTAGTTTACAATGAATGCAAAGAAAATATCGATAGAAAAACTGGAAAACGATTAATAGTGTCGGGCAAATTTAGTTGGTTGTTCCCTGTGGATTGGGTGCGGGTTGTATTTCATCATGATTTTTTTTCAATCGCTAGCATGCCTAATATTCAATAATAACTGTTTGCACTTACACGGCTGGGAATCAATATTCGCACTTGGTCTTCATTGTTGTTGCCACCACCACGGTGTCTCTTCCCTCCCTGGACACCACCATCATCATTTTGTTGCTGATTATCGCCTCGCTTCATTTTCAAAACCTCTGCAAATAAAAAAGGAATACATTAAAATTAGATTAACGGTTTGCTTAAATAAATATGAAGACTCTCTCTTTTGATCAAGAGGTCTTAAAGATTGCGTCAGGGTCATCACTCACTGCTGAATGTAAACAAGACAACTGAGTACAACAAAAGGCGGCGCTGAACTAATTTCAAATCTAAACCAAAAGCCAAAGAGTAGCACACTTCTCTGACTCTGATTCTGATGTACCTCCACTTCCCAAGCAAAACAATTTCACTGCCAATTGAATGCATTCATTTTCATTGCCAAGGCGTTCGTAATATGATTTAATTTGTTTATACATGTTTTGAGCAAAAATAAAAATATGTAAACAGGTTTCTACTCGCACATGGTAGGAATTTGGATAATCCGGCATAATGTCCACTTGATCAAGCGTCAAAGCGCACAGAAAATACACGACTTTGTGGGAAGCCAAGCGGACTAGCATCCAAAACAGAGAAATCACACATTTTCCGTAGGCGTTGAGTGACGTATAAATTGTAGCGTGTACATCAGTGTGTGCAAATGTAAATCGCATTAATAATTGTTTGCACAATAAGTACACTAGCACCTAGTGGGCTCGGCGGCCGGCGGGGGTTGTCCTGCATCAGAATATGTAGAGTGCTTATGTGTAACACTGGCACCACTCTGAATCGGATTATTGTTTAATCTTAACAATAACCATCTATATAATATAGATTGTATAGCAATTTTCGACAAACTCAGGCGTTGGCTGTGATGGAATTGCGATGGAGCATTCGTAACAACAATGCTTTGAGAAATCATCGATGTAATTACAGAGTCAAGTGCCATTCTGATGGTGGTAGAGATTCCGATTTCCAAAGACACTGCCGACGATACTGTTGACAGGGGAATGCGTTTGTAGGTAGTTTAAATTATCTATCCGATCACCCACAATCTTTTGTTCGTATCGATCCGATTCTGTATGCTTGTGTATCATTAGATGCTGTAATTGAATATGTAGTCAACTAATATGGGTGGGGATTTACAGACGCGGGCGTACGATTTGGAATCATATTAGCAAGAGGAATGTAAGTAAATGAGGAGTTATTCGCTTTCAAGAGCGGATTTCCTGTTGTAAGGAGCAAAATTCAAGCAAATGGATTAATGAATTTATTCGTCCAATTTGGAGACGCAAAAGCATAGAACTAGTTGATTGCTCAAATTTTGTCCAATTGTTTTTATGAGTGTAACTTGTAAGGCAGTCTCATGCCTGGTTCGGTAAGGCAGTTCGTCTTTTGTCGCACTTAAAAAATGCTGAGGTCAGATTCTGTAAGGCGAAAGAATCAAACGTTTTCGTGCGCACAAATGATTTGTTCAAGCAAATTGCTTCGTGCGCACAAAAACGTTTGATCGTTTCGCCTTGCAGAATATGACCTCAGTATTTTTTAAGTGCGACAAAAGAGGGACTGCCTCAGCCGCTGACCCATGCTATCTGTGAACAAATTATGAACAACGCTGTTAGAAATATATACCTTCTGCTGAAGGAATGGTGTTCGAAAGTTGTACCATCATGTAAAAATAGCAACCAAGAATGAAAGCCTTAGAGACAAGAAGGCAACGATCTGAAAAACAAATTCCGCTGCCGGACGGAATAAAACTTTAACACGTACGATGAAAGCACAGAACCCTTGTTTTATACATTAAAAGCTGTTGGGAATCAGTAACCTAAACTCGTAACATTTCGGAATAATTGAGATACTTTTTAAGAGCATCAAAAACTCTCCAGAACTAGTAGCTCTGTGCTGAAGTTCCAAGAGGGCATTCACTTCAGTCTCTTTATGAAGGGTGGGCTATCTAGTGGTTTCTTTTTAAATCATAGGTTATTTTGACACTGACACCTGTTTCCCGTTCGAAATCTTAACAGAAAGTCAGTATCATACCTCCGCGGAACGAAATGAGAAATGAGAAACGCTAGAACAACGTTGGGAAATATTGAAAACTTATTTCCAAAGTGAGTGCTTTGTAGCCCAAACAGTGCGATTTTTGAAAAGAAGTTTTGACCAAAATGAAGCACCCACCGCGCCTGTTGTACGCAAGTTTGTGCATAAAGTTCGTGAGACTGGTATATGCTAGTGGACAATAATCATGATCCCCGTCTTCGTACGGTGCGCAGAGACGAGAATGTGGCTGTTGTAAACGGGAGTGTGAGACTCAATTCACGAACATCAACTCGCCATAGATATCAATTGCTCAACATTTAACGCACTAGCCCGAGGAGAATTCTGCACAAAGATCTCGGATTATTCGGTTGGAGTGACAGACTGCGCTTCTGCGAAGCCAGCCGAGGAGCCACTTGAACGACGTTGTGTTCATAATTAATGGAAATGTTTGCTCTTACTAATAAAGTGAAGAGATTCAATTTTGTTAATTTTATTGCATTTTTTAAAAAGAAACTTGTATTTGGCAAACGCTGTACATATTCAAAATGGCCCATAAGAGAAAAAGAAAATTTCAAAAAGTAGCTTATAATATTTGCTAAACGTTGCCGCCCAGACCATCACTGAAAACCTCATAAGCCCCTGGGTAAAGGATCGGGGGTCGAATCGCCTCTTCCGTAAACGAGCTATACATATACGGAATTGTTGCTTTTACATGTGAAACAAAAGGAAGTTCCGTAACGTAATGCTCGTTCACGGACGGCGCGATTCGACCCCTGGTTCTCAACAGCGATTATATGATCGATATTTTATAGGGCCCCGAAGCCAAGAAGACCCACTGAAAGTTACGATATGGTAAAGCACTTGCAGTAGACGAGTTTTTATTCTGTCTTGTCTTGTAGTTCAAGGCGTCCAAATCACAAAGATCGTGGTGCTGGTGATCAGACCGGTATCGTTTCCAACCAGTAAGCTCTGTTCAAGCTCCAGTAATGTGATCTAGGATTCAGTAGAACATTCAGAGGTAAGAAAATTTCATTTTAAAAATTGTTTTCACTATAACTTGACGCACAAACTTAAACATATATGGAGAGTAAAAGGTTCTTGTTATTCTCGGTCTTACATAAGTACACATTTTAGTAAAAAAAGATTTTCTTCCCAATAGTCACTAGTAAAACTTTCAATATCCCCACTATTGTTTAAAACTGCATTATGTTTACCTTTCCCTTACATCTTAAACAGAACACAATTCATCGAAACAGACACACAACACTGAATTTAAATTTGTTAGTTTAAATTGACAAAATTTCAATTTGAATGCTTGAGGGCACATTCTAAGGACCGCTGTGAGCTAGAAACTAGAAGCCACTAGCCCAGGACAACCGAATTAAACTGAATGTGGTTCCAAAACGTCGGCGGTATTTATATGGAAAAGTTGTCCGACAAAGAAAAATGGTGGGAGTACAAGTACAGGTACTTTTGTAAAATAATTTGTTTAAAAGTTTGTATCTATTAGGGGAAAGTAAAATACAAACCCTTTGAAGCTTATTTCTAGCCACTAACCGCTTGACCACATAAAACCATCTCTTTCGCGTGAGAATACATACGCGGCGACACCGGAAATCGACGGCCAATCAAATCGTGCGACGTTCCAACTACTATCGAACAGGACATTACGATAATTTCATGTTTCAAAGGACATGAAACATTGGATAGACCAATAAAAAGCCAACAACTAGACATTGATCATTAAAAATTCCAAAGCAGCCATTGAGCAATATAGAGGGGAACACTGATGAAAATTATGGTAAAGTTTTGACTGTTGCGGTTGCTAAGCAGTAAGTCGTCCTCGTATATGGTTCTTTTTTTTTTCCTTTGGTGAGAAAATAGATATACCCTATTATCTATTGACACTGTAGGACATATGCACACGTCGAAAAGGCTGCACGCAGGACAACATCGTATTGTGGCTGTGCATTGAAATTATCGCAGGTATATTACAAACTAAATTATACATTTGGAAATTAATAAAAAGTGCATTCGATGCATTAGGGTGCATTTATCGGAGCGAGGCCCAATCGTTCTGTGCTGTTTCGTGCGTCAATATCAGCTGATGATTGTACATTATGAATTGTTAAGCATGAGAACACAACCAAGTTGCAGCCAAGGACTTTGACGTGGCTTCCCATTATAAGACTGTACTGCACCACTGTGGTGGGTATCTATAATCTATATGTGGCAGGACAATGAAGAATTTATATTGGAAAGCATTAAATTACAATTAATTGGTAGTGGTTGACGGTGGACGACATAATTCGATGCAATTAGCACTTTGTTATATGGAGAATTAGGGAGAAAGGGTATATGGTATGCATAAATGGGTCGATTCGAAATGTGACTTTGCTGCACTAAATTGACACTTATGTAAGCGGCCATTAGCCAGAATTCGTGATATCGAAGTTCAGGTGGTTGTGCAATGCTGAAATTCCCTCTGTTGTCGCTGTACAAACACCGTTGCGGCATGTGAAAAGTTAAACAGCAAAACATCGCCTTTCTATTTATTAGTCATTACAGTTAGATGTCTAAATCAGATACATTCAAATGTCATCATCAGCATTCAAAACCAGTTTAGTATACAACAAGACTCGAGTATTGTTGTTGTTCGGCCATACCTCTTCGGTTTGCTGATTCAGGGATAGTGACAATTTATTACAAATTTTTAGCCAATGACTGTGAGTATTCATAATCATAGACGAATTTATTAATGTGTACTGACAGAGAATGCTTGTCAAAAAGCTGAGTAAAAAATAACATTGCCACGAGGAAAAACAAATCAAATTTGAACGTCACTTCCCGATTGGGTATTAAAACACAAAATTATGGTAATCAATGCAATTTATAATATTACTATTATTTAGCGCTAAGCACTTGAGTGCGTTCGATTAATATTAATGCCCAATTTGTAATTCTAGTTCGATTTGAGGTTAATTATAATTTCGTTAAATTGATAAACAAAAGAGCTGACATTTGAAAGACCAAGGAGCCCACCAGAGAGATTATGACTCCAATCTCTGATGACCGCAAAACGGGTCGACTGAATTGCAATACAAGTTTTCATAGTTGATTAATCGCTTCAAACCAGCATTTGCGTCTACACGAAACAGGTAAACATTGGGTGTCATCGTGATTCTTTTGGAAAAAAAAACAAGTTATTTGGAAATCGTAATCCCGAAGATCTTTATTTGTATTAGACCCCTATTGCGAGTGTCAAAAACGATGGTTATCAACAAATTTTTTTGGATGGTATTGCGATTGTCAATTGTCAATAAATGATTGACTATCATCAACTCGTATGCAATTTTCATTTTGAATGGAGTCACGAGTGGTATTGTAATTGTCAATTGAGATCAATTTTTTTTATAAATGTCAATTGTTTTGTCAGTTGCATTTTTGTGGACGATAGGAACAGACGCTGCAAAAGAAAATACGTTTTTTTAATATTTTTTGCGTACCTATGCTATTGCTATCTAACATTTTTGGTTTTAGGGCAAAAGTTGTCAGCAACAACAAAAAAAACAGGTAGGTTGGTTCAATTGATCAAAAAAATCATTTTGCAACAAAAGTGGGAACTTTTTTCATTTGCAATGCAAAATGGAGTAAAATAAAATGAACAATAACAGCAGCTGGCCCGAACCGTTTGCATCATTTGAGTGATATGAAGGAAGCTGTTATTGTTAATGGAAAATAACACCTGCATAGATCCCCCTGGGACGAGAGTTTGGCTGTGAAGACGTTGATCATGATGTCAACACAAAAACCGTGGGTGATTGGGCTGACAACCAATCTCGGGAATCAGCGGAGGAGCAATATCCAAACAGTTTAAAAGCTGAACACAGAAACCCGAATATATAAATAGTGGAAGTACGGAAAAGTCTGTTGGCGGAGCAAACTGCTGCACAAAACACAAAAGTAAATAAATGCATTTTCTGCTCTAGACAAACTGTCAAATATCACGCCGCATTCACAACAGTCAATTTATTCACAATAAACATAAATTTTATCAAATGAGTTACACAATACAACTAATTTTGTTTTGTCAATTGCTTAATATTTGAGACTCGCGATAGGGGTGTAAGTCTCCTGGTTTCTTCCATAGGCCAGATTTCAAGGTCAAACAAACTCATTTTTGTTAATGCAATAATTATTGTCTGTGACAGCTGGACAACAATGTAGAATTATAGATTCTCTTCTTAAACAAGTTGTTGGCAGTCAGACCCGTTGCGAAGCCGCGTGTTTTTCACATTTTTTTCAAAATACGTAAATCTGAACATTTGACATTGCAGGTTAACCATTTTTGGTCTATTTTTTTATTAAAGTTTATTCTAAAAGAAAGGTGATGAAAATAATAGAGCAATGTGTTAAGATAGTTTTTAGATAATTTTCTTTATTAAAAGCTTTACATTATTTATCTAAATTGTTATTGAAAGTGATGCATATTTTGTGTTTTTTTTTTTTTGTTTTCATTTCATGTATTTTTGAAAAGACGAAAGTTGTGATTCTCACATTTTTCCACGATAATTTGTGTAAAATAATTTAGATTGATCGTTCCTCTTTATGAAGATAAACGTTTATATATATATATTCCTCTTTTTTCAGATTCAACTAATACGATCAAGCGTATTGATATTTTTCATTTGTGGCATTGGGCGAAGAAGCAGTGCTGCCAAGATTAATGAAACATGGACAATTTAAGATACTTGAAGTGAAATTGTTCAGGAATACCATTGGTATCCAGCTTCATTCAGTACATAAAATGCTCATCCATGGAGGACAAATTGTTAAACATGCAATGTTGCCTATAGGACAATTTACGGAAGAGGCCGCAAAAAAACAAAGACGTTAAGTTTTTCCCAGAGAATGAGAATTTCTAATGAAATGGTTGGTGTGAAAAGGTTGACTTCGCGTAAAATATAGATATTGTAAACATTCAGCAAAATCCCTGCGAAATAATAAATTTAGGAACTCCTGGAGGAATAACAGGTAGTATGTGCGAATTCAAGATAAACAGAATTCTGTTTTATTTAGAGTGAATTCACAGAGGAGTACGCATGACAGATTTCGTGTAAAAAATGTCCACGGGTTTATATTTTTCTGAACGAATTTAACATTTTTTTGCTTTCTAAGTTTCCCGAATTAAGTAATATAAGCTACACAATTTTTTTAAAATTCAAATTGTATTTATTTTTATATTTCCACATACTTTTTCAAGCACTGTTTCGTTGCTTGGCAGATTGAAATTAAAAAACGGAAGCGATAGGTCGGTAAAACACTTTTGGTTTCCTAATTTATTCAAAAATAAAATTTTTTTTTTCAAAAATATTCACTCGCTAACCATTAAATCTTTAGATCAATAAGCTTCGATTTGCATAATCAGCCTAACAAACTGTATTCCGTTTATTGAATAATTTGAGAGAGATCTTATTACGACACAAATTCACTCATAAATCAATCGTGAAGGATTAGAAAACAAAGAAAAGTGTTCTATAAAAAGTACCAAAAACTGTGTCCGATCGAAGGAGAGGACATTACTGATTTGACAGATCAGCTCATATTTTGTGCATTTCCTATTTTATTGAAATTTGAATTCTGAGATGACAAAAAAATGTAATAGATTCTAAGAAAGCTGCCGCACCAGCAAATGTGGAGGTCTAATTGTTTATTGGTACCGTTTTACTAATGCTGTACATTTTTACTAAAGATGGCAAGCAGCTAATCGTCGACATTAGTGTTTGACTATTAGTAAGGCCGAAAGACTTTTTGTGACTATTTCTTTTATTTTCCATCATTTAAAATTACATTTTTAGTTGTGACATAAATGAAACCATCGCGCGTAAGTTGCAAAACGAAATCGGAGTCCGACAAATTACGCAAAAAAGACAGATGTACATTGTACAGGGAAAAAAAACCCTACAAATGTTCTTTGAATACTAGTTTACAATAATAAAAATAAAACTGATTTTAAATGCCCCATGTGAGATGTCCTATCAAAAAGTTGTTTATTCCTGCCTGCAGTGTTGCAGTTGGTATTGCTTTATTGTTTGAATCACTTAAAATCGTTAAAATGTGTGAGTTTTGTTTTGTATACCTCCTGTTTGCAATAACCTCATACAACAAAAATCAGGTGCAGTCATGTCAGGGGATTTTATCGGTCAACGTGCAATACAGTTTACTTGGAAATTTTCGATTCAGCTCTGTCATAGCAGGCTTAATTATGTGTGGGGTTGCACCATCGTGTCCAAACCACAGAGTTGAAAGGGATTTTCTTTCGAGGTAGTTCGGGGAAGAAAATCTCCTTCAACATCTTTAAATAAAGCTCACCATTGACCGTTAAAGTGCGACCGTTTTCTTCAAAAAAGTATGGCCCGACAATGCACCATGATGAAACTGCACCCCACACTATAACTCGATCTGGATGCACTCCAAAGTATCTCACGGAGTATCTCTGAATTAGTGCTACTCCAATTCTGTTTGTTTACATTGCCGTTGAGATCAAAATGGGCCTTGTCCGACATAAAAAGGAAGTCCAACATGGTGTTATCCTCTCCCACCATTCGAATGATTTTCTCGCAAAATTGCAGGCGAATCGGCAGGTCTGCTGTGTTCAATTTGCTTGTTAATTGAACTTTATATGAAAAGTTGTAGAAATAAGCTTAAATCCGTCTGCAAAATTGTCTGCCTATTTGCGCAGATAAGTTCCGGGTCGAGACTCCAGGATTGCTTCGTATGGCAGCAGCTATACAGCAGCAAACGTTTCCCGTGCCCTAACGGAAGGATCTCGATTATAAGGCTTTCTTGTAACTGTCTCACGTTCGGTTAAAGAGTCCATTTGCTTGGATCAGTGCCGCCGAAAGTCCGCCTTAACTCTCTTTGGACTAAAATTATAGACTCTAAGGCATGATAGCGGCGCACTATCCAAATTCTGGGGTCAGATTCTGTAAGGCGAAACGATCAAACGTTTGGATTGCCCTATGTTACACAAGCATATTTCATCGTCCACACGAAAACGTTTCGCCTTACAGAATGCCGACCCTGGTTTGATCGTCCCAATTCTACATTTTCAAAATGTTAGTCTTTAAAATGAGGAAAAAATGGAAGCGTTTCATCAGCCACCCTTTAGATCGTATGTTCCTCTCTGATCCTCTGTGGGTCGAACTTTGTCCCTTGACACCGCTGGACGATTTTCTAAGAAGTATTTAAAGTCGTTGGTCTACGTTGGCAACCAAAAAACGATTCTCAAAAAAAAATAGCCAACATCGAGTGCAACATTCGCGATATACTGTCTGATATGCTCGAAAAAGTGGCTGAAAATTGGAGCTCCGGAGTGCAATACCTGATACGATTCCGTGACGGCCATATGCCCGCGATAATTCTTCATAATTTCATCCATCGCGGCATTGTTCAAGTCATTTCTTCTGATCGCATCGCATGCGGAAAACAATATATATCAAAAAATCACCAATAAAAACAGAAACGATAAATTTGTCTGTACAAAATATTTAGTCAATGAAGAAGTTTCGACTTTAAAATGAATGAGACTCCCCAAACTTAAATTCGAAACTTAAATGTGTTCTTAGTAAATGGCGGTGTGTTTGAAAAAAGAAAACACTGATTGGCTTTTCTAGAACATACCATACGCGATATTTTTCTTGCCTATCTCACGTCTTTGTTCATGCTACTCCTCGTATACATAACCGCTGACAGAAGCTCATTCTTCTTCTTTTGTCACGAGGCAGAACATTTATATTTTAACCGAAAGCTCTTGTTTCCGAAATCGTACAATTTAATTTCGTACGTTTCTAAAGCGGGGTGGATTTATTCAGCGAGTTTGTCGGTTTAAATTGTGTAATAGCATTGTGACAATTGACATGAATTTGACAGAATTAAGCGAAGCGTGATAGGTGTCTTATCAGAAAAATAAAATATATTCAGCTAGTCACAGGCACAGCACATGTGACACGTTACATAAAAAATATAAGACATCCTTTTTAAGATGTATCTATTTATGGATAGCTTATGTGGTAGATTTTTCTTTTTGGATTCCTTTCAAGTTCCAATTTGTTCAGAAATCGATATGTTTCGACAATATTTTTATCAAAAACAATAACAAAACCCGTACCTAGCAACTCAAGTCCTGAAATGACTACACCCCATTGCAAAGAATTTCTTAAACTCGTTTAATAAATGACAGAAAGCAATCATTTTGGTGATTCTATCATTCAAATCGATTGGAATGCACAATTGTTTAAACGAGTTTACGTCAGTTATTCGCCGAACAATGGAAAGCATTTTTTTGATTCATAACAAACTGCGTCTTTACCTGTTTTCAAAGATTATTCCAAAAATAGCTGTCAACTTGTTATTGAGAGACAGTATAAAAAAAAAGTCTTGTCTATTTATTTCCATTGTGGCAAGTTAAACTGGACTCGCACATGCTTTTCAGGCGCGAATGAAGGCAGACACCCACTTCGAACATTTTATTGGATGGACTGTCTGATAGATGAGTTGCCTGAAAGGTCAGTTGTTTGGCATATGATGTGGATAACTTGGAATTGACCTTGGATAGGTTGTAAAACGATGAGCGACACTCGACTCAGATCGAAGTTGTATCATGTTCTAAGACGATCTAACTTTTCACCTTCGATTGCGAGTGATTTTTCCCATTCAAGATGGCATTTGTGTTTAGCTTGCTCTGGTATGTCTGTTAATACAAATTGTCACAAAATTGGAGGCCAATTTCCTGCCACAGCTTGGCCTAGGGACATACATAGACCTACTCTGACATATTGTCATGGAAAGACATTGAAACCAAGCCTCCAAATCGTGGATATCTACTTTCGGCCTAATTCGGAAGGGTTGCAGAGAGCTTCGTGCGTTCAATGTTAGACAACCGCGGTGTGAATGAAAGAGTTATTCGCCATGTTACTCACTCGTTTTGCTCATAGTTCACTCACCCAAACTTCACCCTCATTAAGAACGGTACCCAGAGGCACTGAAGCTCATTGATTGACATACATATAAAATTGTATGCTGGTTTGTGTCTCAACTATAAGGATGGTCTTGCAAAAAGACCTTTACTCGAACTAATACCAGATCCAAGTGATGCTAGAATTCAAGTTAAAACGACCATCAGCTGAAGAAAGCTACCCTCCCATTTCTTTGTAGCATTTGCGTCAGCGAAGAGTGCCAACTTAGTAGTAGGCAACAATCCAAATTGTCGTATTGCAGTCAACAACAGCCATTCCGTTCCAGAAGAACGTAGTTCGTATTACCAGACTTACCATGAAACCATTGACTAACTGAAAACTCCCAAGATTGTCCATATACCCATCTTTTTCAAACGTGAAATGAAATCCTTCGACTTATGTAGATGGCCTGACATCCTACATCCGCTCAGTCAAATTTACGTCATGCTACAATTTTGTCGATGACCTTCGTGGGCGCGGTTCTGTCTCATTACTTTTGAATCGCATCAAGGTTTCACACGTTGCGAGGCCGCTACTCAGATTGATATGCGATAGCCATAGCACATTGGCCGATATTGGAGTTAATATTCGTAAAAACCACAAGCCCGAATTATCATTTCAATTCGCCCGACCGATCAAAATTGTCGAACCATTAGTCTGAACGTTGTCCATGTTGATAAATTGGTAGGAACCGATTAATCGGCCGAGTGGTGCGAGCGGAATATCATCACTTTACGTTCACATACATGAGCAAGAGTCGAGTACACATATATGTACGACTGTTTTTAAACTTGACAATTATGTGTCGTTTCTGTGTGTGTGTAAAAGAAGAAAATAAATTAATTCTTTTACAACTCGGTAATTAGGTTCAAAAATTACTTAACATGCACTTACCGTGGCCCACTTGCCATTAAATGATTTAACCCCCCACGGAATGTCGCTTGGTTGTGAAAATAAAATCCGTGTAAAAACTGGTGGGGCCCTATATTATATAACAACAATCGATGCATAGAAGGGGTGGAAGGCTGAACGACAATAACAAAAAATCGAATTCTCGTCAATAATTCCTACCGCCAGAAAGAAGAATACCCCCCAAACACGCGATATCCACATTAGTTATTAACTTTAAGATACTTTGTACGAACGAAAGTCACCGTCACCATACACCACATACCTCACACACCCCACACACTGTCACCGTTGTAAATGGGGGGCGGTGCGCCCTCGGAAATGCCCACTCAAACGGCTGTTGGGTGGTCTAGCAATGACAGAGTCTTGCAATTGGGGTGTACTTGATTGGAAACTAATTCTTTGTATTTTCTGCACACGCAGCAGCAGACGGGGATCCCACATTCGATATGCATTTTGAATATCGCTTCCATCATGCACAGTGCTACCAGTGGACATCCGCGCTATGTGCTGGCTCGTTTCCATTCCAGCGAAGACGCTGTCGTTGCAGCAATTTCCTCAAAAGTCATTTTTAATTAACGCCTTTCAAATATTAATCGCCCAAACGTCGATTGCGGTCGGTATCCAGTGTGTTGGCATAGTTTGAGCCATCTAATAGACGTTCGGTGCTGGTCTAAACCAATTTCCACCTCTGTGTTGTGTGTGACCACTGACAACTGCAGACTATGCCGTGGCTGTGTTGGCGGCAGTGGTGACGGTGATGGCCACCGCTTGACCAATTTCCCATAAGCACTTTCAAGCTTTCCCGCTGCGGTACATATTTGCCAAACTACCACCACCCCGCGCTCAAAACGGATCGTCATGGCGACGCATTGTTTTGACAAACTGCCTTGATGAAATAATAATCAAGGGAACCATCTTCATGCATTTGTAAGGGCAGAAAGCCAGCAATATATGTGATGTGCATATAGTACGTGTATGTTTTGTACATTTGAGTATTGTGGGGGGGGGCGATTAGATGATGAAGTGAGTGGCGAGTGGGTGTCGTTTCGTGTCCTTTTTTTCATATCTGTGGTGTATGTGCACTTTTTACAGCATTAATGCAAAGGGGATAATTTTCTACTCCACGGGTGAATGGGTAGATTGATGGACAGGCAGAGGTAGAGGCAGAGGCAGAGGCAGAGGCAGTCCACCTCCACAAGCAGTAAAATTATATTGGAATTGTGGTTTAACAAATTTTGCTGGTCACTGTCTTTTTTTTTGTGTCGGTAGTGGTGGCCCGAGTTGCTGTCATTAAAATAAATGTGGGGACGATATGCGAATGTTCACTCTGCTTGGGGGGTGGTTTCTTTTTGGAACTATAATTTTGGTGATTATTGATTTCTGATTCCTCTGATTTATTGCTTTATTAGCATTTTAGAACTTGGGCAAGATTGAAAGGTGGGAACTGATGGAATTTTGTTTGCATTCCAGTGAACCACGGTGTTTTCGGTTTTCAGTTTTCACACGCGAGGCCGATTTGTGCATTCTGTGCTCGGCGTTTTAACTTCATCGTTGTTTGTTGTTTTTGTAGCGTGTCGCGTTGAAACGAAAACGTTTAACGCGCCATGTGCGTTACATTTCATAATGCTGGGGCGAAAGCTTCCTGTTCATTTTTTGTGTGTATATTCGGCATAATGTCGTCAACTTGTAGTTTGTTTGTTCTGTCAGATTGGAGTTTGCAAACACTAATCATGAGTGAGGATTTTTAGCTCGATCTTGTGCCAAAACTTATTAAGACTGAAAATGTACAAAAATCGGTGTTGAATGCTTGCAGTTTGATCAAGGCGATTTTATAAATCCGTCTGTCAGATTGGAGTTTGCAAACACTAATCATGAGTGAGGATTTTTAGCTCGATCTTGTGCCAAAACTTATTAAGACTGAATATGTACAAAAATCGGTGTTGATGGCTTGCAGATATCTGTTTACACAAAGTTCTTGTCCAATTGGCATTGCAGGGGTGAATCTGGGCCCTATTCAAGTAACATTTCAGACGATTAGACCTCCAAAACTAGCAACTAAGTGCATAAATTACACGCCTGAGAGCTTTATCTATGTTTGTTTTTCACAAATGATGATAACCAACAAATTTAGAACTTATTATGGGCATCAAAATTTGAAAAATGATATCGTCCAGACGATCATTGTTATACGTGGTCTTCGGACAAAAAGTATCATCAGTTCGCTAAATCTCTATTCAGAGTTGCTGTACACTACAAGACTTCTAATACACTCAGTCGCTCCTTGTAAAATCTCTAACCACCCTAACTACCCACGTCCGAAATAAATCCATTGGACTTTCCAATAATAAACTTTCCGATGACCCAATAGACAAATGTACCTATTAAATTTTAATGTGTCAATCTAAGTCGAAAAAAATGGGCAGCTACGATTTTATATTTTAACAACACAGCAGCAAATGTACTTATTCCGTGATCGCTCAATTACAACGATTGAGTAGATTTAGTGATTTAGAAGCTGTAGTGACCTTCAATGTTAGTGTCACTTGGTGGGAGGTTTAAGCTTAAGACGGGGATTTAGGCGCGTTCTGTAAGCACATCTGAATGAACCATACACCACACACAAAGTGTTGCCGACTTCGTGTGGTACGAAGGAATGTGCTGTGGATGTGGCGACGCACCTCGATGTGTTTCGTGTGAATGCAAAAGCATTCGTGTTGTTACAACATTGAAGCCAAAGTAAAGTTAAATTAGCTGTTCTTGCTTGTAGCGTGTAATTGATTTGTACGCTCTTTACATCGCTTTGTTTATTGTGTTGACCGATGTACTAACACAGCGCCGCGCAGCAAAAACGTTCGACTGCAGACGTTTTATGGAACAGACCTTACACAGGCAGTTGGTTAATCTAAATAGTTGGCGCAACAGGTTAAAGCTATATAGGGTTTGCAATGATACTTTTCCCAATTGTTATGTTTCGGCAGCTGTCAAAGCTACCAATGACATCCAGCTGTCAAAACTACCAATGACATCCAGCTGTCAAAATATTCAGTAAGGTTTGGCATGTCATCATGCTTCTTTTCACGCTTGCCAAACGTACGGAAACTACTAAAAAAATTGGTCTAGTGTCTAGTCTTCGAATCCACACCCGAGGGACGGCGCAGTTGAGGTGGCGCACGCAAGTAGAAGGGGACCTTAACCAACTTAGCGTGCGAAACTGGAGATAGCTGGCTGGAGACGTTTGTTGGTTGAGGCCCAGCTCCACCCCGGACTGTAGCGTCACCTTAAGTAAGTGGGTTCGGACAGACGGACGAAAGCGAATCCTTTTATTCTTTTGAGTACGGAACCTTAAAAATATGATAGAAATTCCGGCTCAGTTCCAAATACGCAAATGGTGAGGTAGGTCGGTCGTCATCATGGCTTTAGTGTGCAGGCAATTCTTTGCACCGAGGAAAAGTTTGAGCGTGAGTTCTCTTTCGCGCTTGAAGCCACTAACCAGAACAGAGATTGATGGGGAAATGAAAAAAAAAAAACATAGCCAGTATCGAAGAAGACCCAGAAATGTCGAATCGGCGCCGATCAGTTGAGTTGGGCATCGTCCGACTCTCTGGGATGATTTTTGATTTTTCACCTACATCAAAATAAGATTGTGATGTCGCAAGAATTGAAGTCGGACAACCATGGACAATGATGTGAGTTCGTTAATTAGGCGCTGGAAAGGTTGTCCTTTTAGTTGTTGACCACTTTTTCGCACATTTCGGGCGGTATCTCGGCTATAACTTGAGTGATGTTGGTTTTTAATGCGTCTAGAGTTCGGGGATTATTCGCGTAAACACGGTCTTTTGCGTAGCCCCTCAGAAAAAAAGTAGAACGGTGTCCAAATAGCCAAATGACGTCGCCAAAGTGTAAAATTACGCGACCAGCAAACTTTTCACGCAATAAAGCCATCGATGGTCGTGTTGTGTGGCTTGTTGTCCCGTCTTGTTGCAACCACATATCGTCCAAGTCGTGATATTCAATCGCCGGTCAAAAGAAATCGGTTATCATTCGACCACATCGCTCCGAATTGCCTGTAACCGTCTGCCCTTTGGCATTTCGACCACAGAGCACATCAAACAGTCACTTTGTCTAGATGCAACGGCACCTCTTCGATCACTTGTGGGTTTTCTGAGCTCCATATGCGGCAATTTTGTTTGTTTACACACCCATCGAGTGATAAATGTGCCTCATCACTGAAGAAAATGTTGTTCGAAGAATCTGTGTTCATTGTCTGTTCTTGCAACACCCAAGAACCTTATCTACGGCAATGAATGGTGAATGTTCAGCAGGCTTCAATTGCTGCGTAATTTCAACTTTATAAGGATGGAGATGCAAATCCAAATGCAAAATACGCCACGTTCAATTGCAGCGAACGCCGGGAAATCGATAAATTCGGATCATCAGCAACACTTGCAGCAGCAATATTTTCGACTGAGCGTGCATTACACGGGCGCAGGCCTTACGACATCAGTAATGCTTCCACTCTCTTTAAATTTCTTCACAATTTTACCGATTGCTTGCGTAGTCGGTCGATTATGACGGCCATAATCATCGCGTAATGCGCGAAAGTTGGCTACGTTTGAAACACCACTTTTGTTGTAAGCTTAATAGTTTTAACGCGTTGCTAGGCGATCCATTATTGTAAATGACAAACATTCAACTAATGTCGTTTTCCATTGGTTTCACTCGGGATCCACTCATTCTGTGATCCAATGGAATAACAAAACTGCTTCTGATTGAGCCTCACAAATGTATTGTGAAATACATTTTTTGCCGCCAAAAAATAATTTAGGGCGGCTGTAAGCTGACTTCTGTAAAATACATAAATTACATTTGTGTGAGTGCTTCTTGAGTGGATTCTGATTTCAAATCGAGAAGCGAAATTCTCTTCTCAGAAGCACCAGAAGAGTATTTTTTGTGCCAATGGAACGGTTTCAGAAGTGATTTTTTCGATTCCGGACTCTCCCGGCAACGACATAATATTATGACACTTCAAATGACAGCTGAGTTTGACAGGTGTCATATGCCGGCGTTACCAACTTGAAACCACGAAATCAATAATCCTGTACAACTTGACACCACTCGATTATGTTCTCTGGGGAAGTCCGCAGTTTACGCTAACAAGCCAACCACCTTTGACGAGCTCGAGTCCAACATCGAGACACCGTACATACATATATTCGACCGAGTCATCATTAATTGGACTAACCGCTTGAAGCACTGCCAGCGAAGCCGATGCGGCCCATTATGTGATGCGCCATTCCACACATTATGTGGAATTGAGGTGCATAAATGTACCTCAAAAATAAAGCCACAATAAATTCATAATCTCACACCGTTGTTGTTTTATTTAAATTAGTATTATTCATTCTTATCTCCTAACCCGTCAGTTACTCGACGTATTTTCAAAATCGATATAATATTCCCTAAAAAAAATTATGACACAAAAATTCGGGGTCAGAAATGGCCCGGAAAACGAAGGAGATCAAAGAATCGATCGATCAAGGACTTTCGCACATTTATACATCGACCTTGTATGTGTGTAGTCGATATTGAAAGACTGCGCTGGAATTTTTTAGAGCGACATAAATTGTGAATGAAAGTAAAAAAAAATGGACACAAATGCCACCTGCAATTCTTCGGACGTGTCCATATCAGCGTAGCCACAATGATACAAGTATATAAGTGTTACACTTTTTAATTGTTTTATAATTTTGTTAGTGTTATTTTTTTTGTCGCTTTGTTACACTTTTTTCCATTAAAATCTTTTTTTGTTTTTCTCGTTAAAAAATATGGAAATGTTGAACTGGCAGCACTTTTTTCTTTCGAACAAAGTTCTACCAATTTCTGTCAATGTATTTGTTTGTTTACACAGAGCACAAGTTGTGCATAACGTCAAACTGCGAGTGGGAATGGAAATAAGAGGGAACGAGAAAATACAACAATATTTTTCTGTCTCGCCGCGTCGCCGTTAACAATGTTCTACATCTCGTGGCAAATAAATTTTGTGAAATAGAAATTGAAATCTTCTTCGATGGTCAATAATTATGTTTCCTTTTTTGTTTTGTTTTATACCCTCCACAGGAAGATATATTCACTTTGTCATTACATTTGTAACGCCAAGAAGGAGTCACCGGAGACCTCATAAAGTATATACAGTAGTCCATCGATAATGTGAACTAATTAAAACAAGGCGTTTTCGGATTTTAGAGGGATTCACATTACAGGAACTTTTTTTCAGTACTTAAACTGATTGAAACGATTTTCAAATTTATAATAATAATAAAAACACAAAATGTTTTTTAAGGCACAGTTTAAATGTTTATTAATTTAGAAGAAAAACGAAAATATAAAAACTTTTACAAAAAAATTCACATTTTAGAGGTTGAAAATTTCGGAAATTCACATTATAGACATGACAATGTAAAGTTTTGCCGATTCACATTTTAGAGAAATTCACATTATCGGTAATTCACATTATCGAGGGACTACTGTATATTTTGAGTCAGAATCACATTTTGAATCGATTTAGCCATGTCCATGTCTGTCTGTTGAAAGAACGATAACGGCCGAAGGAATTGACATGGGTGAATGAAATTTGGTGAAAGGACTTCTTATTATCGTCGTCAGGTTGGCATTAAAAATTGGCTATGTCGGTCAAGTAGGTCTGGTCCGTCCCATACAAAACCAATATTATAAAAAAACACATGTTGAAAACACAATAGCGTCGAAAAGAATCCACATAGGCAAGTGAAATTTTGTGACAAGACTTATTATTATTGTCGTCAAGTTGGCATTAAAAATGGGTTATGTCGGTCAAGTAGTTCTGGTACCTCCTATACAAAATCAATATTAGGCCCATGTGTCTCTCTGTCTGTTGAAAACAGGATAGCGTCGAAACAAAGACCTAGGCAAGTGAAATTTTGTGAGAGGACTTTCTTTTATCGTCGTCAGGTTGATATTAAAATTGGGCTATGTCGGTCAAGTAGTTCGGGTACCTCCCATACAAAACCAATTTCGCATGACTTGTATGCAGTGGAGGGCATCAAAGCATCGACCAGGCCGATGATAACACTTTTACTTGTTTTTTTTTTTCAGTTTGTTAAATTTTCTTTCCATTTGTTACACTTTTTGAAAAAAATTGTTACACTTTTAAAAAAGACTGCGTCAACATTTGTCCATCCAATTTTTTCCAAATTATTTCATTTAACATGTGCTAGATTTAATGTTGCCCTCCGCCCTGCTTTAAGTATTGGTTTCCTATAATATTTCCAATATTGACAAACCATGTTTGAAGCCGACTGGCGCTGATCAACGCATAGCATCTCAAATACGCATAAATGTGCATGCCTATCAAAATGAATACGTTAGGTCACGTATCAGGCTATTTGACCGTCTGAATGTCCGATCATTGGCACGTTTTTACTGTAGCTTTGTGGCAAAAATACATATTCGACTGTATACCCGGGTTGAAATTGTTTACTCACGATGTGTCTTTTACAAGTAAACGTGAATATTCGAAAAACGCAAAAAGTTCGCCCGCAACTGATACTGCAAATTGAATTCAAAGTGAAAATTCGTTTGTGCGCCCGACTAAACCAAATTAAGTTGAACGATCGAAAAGAAAAATAATCTTGGGATAAAAATAGACTTACCGGCGAGTGAATGAATGACGCACTTTCTTCATTAATCAGTAAGTCGTATAAGATCATTATTTATGATCCTTCATACCGCACTTTGGATAATTGCGACAATTTCCTCAATAGATAGGTAAACAATGTCCCAGTTAAGTTTGTTGCTGCCCCTTTCGAGTCTTGAAGGGTGAATTATTCAAATGCAGGGACATAACCTGCATGTTGCACAAATAACCAATTGTTTGTTTTCGTTGCAGCAGTCGTTTGTATAAAATACAAATGGTATAATGGGCGAATATTTTATAAGGAAATTACAAATGAACTGCAGTAGGAGGCAACCAATCTACTCAATTAAACTGTCATGCATGAGCTGTTATTACATACATTCGAGTTATCCATGTCAAAGCAACGTGGAGCTGTTAAATTGAGCCCCATGCCGGTCACTAGAGTTTTGAAAGTAAATAAGGGTATGTGGATTCAACTACCACCTTGTTACTTGGAATCGCATATCCTGTAGTTGCAAAGCTTCTTAACCCTTAAATCCTACCCTGGGGTCCAGCGCGATGCATAAACTAAACTTTCGTGGATATTTGTTCAACTACAAACCGCACGATAGCGCTATTCAAGCTAATCCTCCAATGTATCAGTAGACGTCTCGTCATTGGTCATTTTTAATTGCGCGTTCGGTGCAGTCGTAATTATAACAACTTCCGGGTCTCATAGACCCCAGGGTAGGAATACTGTAATATATTCGAGTCATAGGTACAGTGTATCCACACGTACTAAGCGATGGCCGATGGCTATGTTTTATGGTTAACTAAATATAGTGGGTGTTAACTCATATGTTCTTCAGAAAATGGCATCAAATCAGCGCCATTTCCTCAAAAAACTTGCACTTGACCTCATCACGCCCCAAATGGACGAACGATTTACTTGGCGAACTTTACCTGCAAATCTCCACGTACTCCTCGGAGATATTTAAAAAAAGAAACAGCCATTAGTTGAGCCCAATCGATCTGTAAATGGAAAATATGTCCAAGCGATAAGGACCGGAAGACGAAAATTAGATGCGGCAGGTGCCGAAACCCCCTTTGCGGCGAATATAGCCGGTCTGTATGCCAAGAATGCTTTGATTCTAAACTTTAAAATATTTTTAATATAAAACTACGCGTGTGATCTTAATAATAAATAATTTATATTTAAACGTCTTTTTGTTTTTGAAATAAGAACACAAATATATTGGGGTTTTCTGGACCCCAGGGTAGCAATAGTGTTTCTCCAGGAATGGGTAGGGTTTAAGGGTTAAGCTGGCATTAAAAAATCAAACGCCATTCGCGAAGTCCGATGTGAACCAATAGCTCATCGTTGTCATTTAAATGGGTTGTCTGGTTTCATTTATCAAATGTTCTGAGCTTTGGTAATCACATCGGTACCGATTTTTTTTGGCAATCTTGATTAAGCCTGAGGCGGAACGACGAGTAGAAGTAGCCACATTAACATGACCGCAGAAGCAAGGAAAGGAAAAAGATTGTGGCACAGCAGAACCGTTCACCTAATCAGCAGAGTGCTGACAGGTAATCATCATCTCGGTGAAATCCTCTCCCTCCTTGTTTGAATGATGAACAGTTCAACGTTTTGCTGTGGTTTTTAACCGTGTAATCGCCAATGATATGTGCACCAAAATTAGCAGTCCGACGAGACAGATGTGAGAATACGTACCGAACTGCCAGCAAAAATGAGGAATCACTTCCGCAAATAAGGCTTGGAAGAAGATTGAGTCGAACTTGATATACATACCAGTGCAACTGAGGAGGAATCACAGCAATTGGGGATGAGTTGGGCGCATCTTAGACATATTGAACGATGGCCAGTATGAGAAATAAGACTTCGGCAAGTATTTTGTTGTAATTATGGATATATTTCAAAGAGCTCGTTTCAAGGACTGCACTTTGTGGTAAAGATGAGATTGAGCGGTCAGTTATTGGCAGATTTTGCATAATCTCTATTACTGCAGCCATGATTTACTCACATCCAGCATGCGTGTGCCACATGAGCAAGCGTTTTCCCAGTACACAGATGTCCGAACAGCGATTGCTCAAGCCACCAAGTCTCTCATTACACGGCGTCCGTTCAAACAACGTCGATGCGATAGATTGCTTAAGTTGAGATATTCGGCAATGAGTACGTTCTACCCAGATGTCCACAGGAAAATCGGTTGCAGATGATGTGATGAAGCGCTACTTGAACCGGAACATTATCAAGAATGACAAGAGACAACCTGTTTAGAAGATTGTAAGCTCTTTATCGGCTAAATAATATGCACATATCTTTCCACAAGACCATTCAACTATATGTTTTATAGTTAACAAGGATTTAAAAATCTAAAGCCAAATTGCATCACAATTTATACACGACTGCGATTCCTCCACCAGCACCGCCTACATAAAGTTCGAGCCCACAAACAAGAGAAAAATTCTTGTGACGCAACGAATTGCATAACTCGCTCCTCTGCGCACACATGCAGCCGAAGTGCACTCAAGAGAACTCCTCCATCAGTTTCTTCGTAAGGTATAATTAAATTCCCAAGCACGATCGTACAAAGAAATTGGATACACTGGTTAAAGTTAAATCAATTCATTAGAAGCATCCACGAGACGCCGTAATCAATTATGCCAACATCTGGCACTGTAACACCAATCGCACCCGTCTTTGGCATGGCTTCCGAGCAGTATTTCAAGGTCGGATTAATTCTACATGGAATCTGGTTTGGTGCGCTCAATCAATCCAAACACGACAACCCTTCTTCTGCACTCATCATAGAAATTTAGAATGACAATCTAGCGCAAGGAGTAGCGAATGCAAATATGCAAATAATCAAACTGCTGCAGAGCAAACGTGTTTCCTGCATACATTAACGAATTAAGACGGTTTACTGGTTATGCCGGCTGCCAGCTACTGTCGTCTCAGACTAATTTCAGTTTTACTATTGTAGATTTTGTTATCGGCAACAAATCTGACGGCTGATTCCTTATAGACACTAGTCATTCATCAGTTTGAATCGGGGCGATAGCGAATTTGAACTTTATAACAAGTCTTGCAAGAGCTATAGATTCTCTTGGTACATTTTACAATTTTACGCTTCAATTGGCGAATAGGGTTGCGAAGAAGTGTCTAATTTTATGGGGAGAACCAGTTCAGTCCCTCTTCATAAGCTTGAGTTACTCTTTTGGTTGTCATTTGTTTGCGGACAGGTTTTTGGAATAATTGAAAATCTGTACATTTCGGGTCAAACAAATAGTCTGTAGTGTTCGCATAAAAGAAGAAGAGAGTTGTTTTTTCTTTAACCCTATTATACATACTTTAAAGTCGTTTAGTTCACCAAAAAGCCAGCCAGCATGTGAAGGTGAACGAATTTCGACGCAAAAGCAAAATCAAAAACCGCTTCAAGCTTAATCGAATGATGTTGAAAGAACTCATGATGGAGACAAATTGAATTGTATTATGTAAGTCTCAGCATGTGTTGAAGGAAACACATTTCGATAGAAGCCAATTGCGGTAGGAGCGGGCAAGCAGAGCTGGAGCCAAGGTCATTAAAACGGCCTTTTCAGACGAGGTTTGTTGGATGTAAGGAACAGGTGAAGACCTGATTTAAAGGCAGCATCAGATCTTCAGCTTTTAAAGTCTCGACTACAATACTCGAAGGATGGAACTGTGCACCAAAAACTTAGGTACTTGGCAATAAGTTGAAGGAAAAAAACAGCTGGCCCTCAGGCACGCAATTATTTCTAGGAATTGCCCAGAAGTTGCTACGTACCTTGAACAAGCCGCTGGTAAATAGTTAGGAGCAGGGAATAACTGCTTAAAAACAGATGAAAAAGACGAGTGATTGGACGAGCTTAATAAACCACATGAGGAAAGTTGCATCAACAAACTTTTTGCAAGTTGCAGCCAAGGGTACGACTATGAATAATATCTCCGACATCGAAGCCGCAGATAAATGCTGTTTAATGGTGGACGGTTGCGGCGCAGGTCTCTAAGTAAATAAGTTTCTGTTTTGCTGCTTGTCGAGGGTTTATATGAGTTTTCCTCTACGAAGACGAAAAAATTGCTAAACGCTAGACTTACTTATGACAAACAGAATAAAAATAATTTAACTTCTTCGCTGATCTCTTCGATTCGGGAAACAATAAAGTAACCTATCCGCAAACAACACCGTTCTGAAAGCCCATTCTGTTTATCGAAAAAGTAGAAACTTTATCTCTTCGACAATATTGCTGTAGACTGTTTATAGCTATATAAAAGTTATTTTCAGGTTGTCAGAGACTGTGTTGCCAAATCAGGTGCACATTCCTCGCTTAATCAATGGCCTACCTAGACCTACTCGCATCTTCTGTCAGTCAGTGCGCGCAATCGGAGAATGAAATTCCAGCACGATTTGCGAATGCAGCTATGTATCTGGCTAATTAAAAAACGAACAATCGAGTTCAATGTAAACGACAATCTTCACAAATTGTTCCCCATCAAGTACTCTCTTACCGCACGCTGCACCCGTTCAAGATACATAAATATCGATGCAGCGACGACACAAGACGCAACCTTGAATTGTTCACAAAACTCGAACTACCATAAAAGGCAAACAATAAACCAATTATATCGCCGGCTGCCATGAACCGCGACAAGATGAATTAGCAAGGACATTGTCGCGCCGTTTTCACGCCATCAGTTTGGCCATCACGCTTTGTTGACACATTTTTCAGGTAACAATTTCTGTAGCACGATGACCAAGAAAAATCAATAGTTACCACATTGCCTATCAAAAACGATTCGAAAAAAAGAACAAAATCGGACGCTACTCTACCGGTGCTCCGCCCCTAACCACACAAAAAAAAATCACTTATAACTAAAGACACAATTTGTTTCCCAGACATTTTAGCAAAAATAATTTGGCGAAAAAAAAAAATTAATTGACTAAAGGATTGTTCCTTTCATGTGAAAATGGTGCCATTTTTGTTGTTGTTGGCTTTAATTGAAACCGCTTTACGCCGGTGCGGTGCGCGGTCAAAGGTTACAATGATTACAGACAATTTTACAAGAAAAACATTCAATTTAGGTCATCTATTCGATGTTTTACATAAATATAAAATACATACAACACTTGGAATGAATTAGCACTTGTAAAACATAAAAGATTTCGAATTTTCAGTCTGTTTCCACCACCATTTTTTCGCACTAAGCGATGAACAATTTTTTCGCAACGATTTTGTAAATTATTATCACTCACCTTGTATACCAACAGAGGAATAAACACTTTTTTTAACTTGGGTAAAGTTAATAAATGGAATTAGTTAATTTTTTTCACAAAATGTTTTCGCAATTCTAGATAATTTTTGGCGACTAAAAGTATGTTGGCGCGGTTAACACCCAGTAGAAGCACATAAAACTAATGAATTGCAAATGGCGGTTTTTTACAGAAGATGAGCTAGTAGAATAAGTGGAATGGAATCAAAATTGTACTAGTTTGGGCTTCTTTTTTTGTTGGCTGTAGTGTTTTAATTCGAGTTTGTTCCGGTTATTGGTAGTAATTTGGAGAGCGTTCGAAGAAACTATATTAAAATAATTCTTGTACTAATAGATACAGATTTCTTTCTAAAGAAAAGTCTTCAGCCTATAATTTTTACAGTTTTATTTTTAAACGTATTCTTCAGCCTGCTTAACTTTACGCGACTTCTATAATGCCCTTTTGCAGTTAAAAGTGATTTATAAACCACGTTCCACTAGTGCTGCTTTAAACGGAAAATTTGTCTTTACAACTTCCAATACAGCCGTCGCTGTTTTAATGGTGAAAAAACATCAGATTTATAAACAGAAAAACCGAGTTTTTGTTAGAATGGTTATGATTCCGTGGTAGCGTAATAAAGGTCGGCTGTTAATAGATTTTAGTGCTTATTAAAGTATTAAGACACAATACTCATTTAGTAAATCACGAAGCTACGTAAAGGCTGCTCAAATACACTCGGTTTTAAGTATGTATGTGAAAACAGTTTTCCCTTTATATTAGGCTAGTTTTAGGTCAGATAAAGTAATAAAAAAAAGAAAAATCTATTACACTTATCATAGAAAAATATATTTTCAGCATTGTTTGTGAAAAAACACAAACTTAATTATTTTGGTTGCCTCCAATGTATGAAAGATTTACATGTTAGACTTGTAACATATTAGCCAATGCAAGGCATGTCAAATCATTTTCTGCACACCTGTTTTACTTGCTGCACTGCATGTGTTATGTACGTTTTACAAATAAAGTTTTTTGAGTTGACACACAATATTTTATGTAACCGGTATGTAACTTTATACCCGATTGAAAATATATTTATTAATAATGCTGTCATTCTTGTAAATGTGCACATAAAACTGTTAGGTATTTCAAGTGTGAATTGGATTTTGGTCAACAGTAAAAAATAAATTTAAATAAACCTGAAAAAAAAGAGATATCTAACTGAAAATAAATCACAAATGCACAATACAAAGATAAGCCAACCGTTCGGAAAAAAATTCAAATTTTCTCCGCAACCAATTTTCTTGCCTGAACACAGCCTTTGTTTGCCCATTTTTATATCATTCCACATTTGTCTTCGACTTCAACCACTTTAAGCATTTTTTCGCATTCCTTGTTCCCTTCATTCGAGAATTTGTGCAAAAATTATTCATTTCACCACTTTCTTTCGTCGCGTTCGTTCGCTTCGAACAGATTCTGCGCAGAATAACTTCTCTTTGTGAATTTCCTTTGTGCGTGTATTTCTATTTTAAAAGTTAACTTACAAAAAGCGACCGTTACTAAATCACACGCATATTTTAATTTACGCAAACAATTAATATAGTTGCGCAGTTACTTTATCAAATGGAAGCTCCCAATCCCTGCACACAGGAAGAGCAATTTCAGGAGAATCTGAAAATCGCAAACAAAGCAAAGGAAGCGTACTGGCACCAATACCAGGGGCTCGTCTCGAATTTGAGGTTATATTAATTTTTTGTGAATTTGATAAAACTCTATAGATTTAAATTTAAGTGAAATGTGTTGTATTTTCCGGCCGTGGATTGGGCAAATATGTTTCCCTAGAAATTTTTATTCATATTGCACAATCCCCGGCCTGTAAATGCCACCCGGTACAACTGTAAACGGACGAAACAAAATGATTGATAACTGTTTGTTACTTTTTGCGGTATATGATGATTTACTGTTTCAATTTTTTTTTATTATTAACTGCAGCTTGGAGCACTTGGATGATTTTGCAAAGATTCTCAAGACAGACAATGTGACATTCAACAAGGAAGTTCTGCTTAAAGACTTCCAAGAGAACTTGACCAAAGAAATCATTCAATCTATGGAAAAGAGCTGGGATATGTGCAACATAGGCGACAATATATCGACACTCGAAATGATGAAGGACAAGTTCAAGAACCGCCTAGACCCAAACTGGTACGATCGACATAGTATCTTGTTTGATGATGAACTCTAACCATATGATCAGTTTAGGCGACCCTATGGCAAATCCGTAGATGAGCAGACGCTGCCCATTCGTATGCACAGGCTCGAAGCCAAGAGAAGGTACCTGAAAAAGCAGATTGACTTCCAGAGCGCCAAGTTGGAGGTGGGAGATTGTACAAGTTTTTTTGAAACCCGATTGTGAATTCAAAATCAATTCTAGGAACTCGTGAAGCACAATGAAATGTACCGCAATGAGGTCATACAGATAAGTTCGCAAAGGAGTTTCATGCGTGACCAGATGCATCGAGGAACAGCAGAGCTGCAAAACCTAAAAACGGAGTACAAAGAGATGATTGGGCAGATCCTCTACAAGGATTAGGTACGGTCTATATTTCTTGTAAGTAGGATTAAGTTTTATTATTGAAAAGTTTTCAAACATCGCGCAGCTGCGCGGTACAATAAAATGTTCTTAAGTAAACAAGTCTGGTCTTTGTCTTGCAATTTTCTGGAAAGAGGTCTGTTTTCTCGACCGGAACTGGTTTTAGAGATTGTTTTGCTTTTGAAGGGATGAGCCGAGCCGGCTTTTGTGCTGAGCTAAAATGCAAATTTACAAACGCAAAGGATCGCAATTCTTTAGTGAGAAGGTTTTTAGCTGGCTTTTGTCTGCTGAAATTTGATTTCCAACTGAATGGTTCGAAGGGATGGTAGTCGGATGATTACAATAGGCCTTTTTTATTATGCTCACATGATCTGTATAGATCATTGATTTTCACGGTTTACAACAACAGTACAAGATCCAATTTTTGTTGTGTACCATGGAAATCAATGATCTATAAAGATCATGTGAGCATAATAAAAAAGGCCTAATGACAATGTTCCTGGGCTTTGGATACATGCTGAACAATTGCAAACCTGTTTAGGTACTTTTTGCATACCTACTAGGGAGTAGGGAATCTTGAACAGTCCTTTTGTTTGAATATTTTCCCAGACACGCCTTGCCTGCCAGCTGGCTCTTGCATGCGAGTGTGTTGTTATTGCACGCGAGGGTTGATAATCTTGTTGAAGAAATCGTTACGGACATCTGGTGGAGTGACTGGAATTCAATAATAAAGGGTGATTTTTTAGCTGGTTTGGTTTTGGCAACCCCGATTTTGACAGCTGACGTGTGTTTAGTACCTTGTGTCACTGTCAAACAGCTTCAGTTTGGTTTGCAATTTAACCATGGATCGTCTTACGAATGAACAACGCTTGCAAATTATTGAATTTTACTATCAAAATTCGTGCTCGGTTCGAAATGTTCATCGCGCGCTGCTTCCATTTTATGATCGGCATTCTCGACCTTCTGAGCAGTCTATTCGGAAGATTGTGACCAAATTTCGCACCAAATTTACTTTGTTGGACATTAAACCACCAACACGTTTACGTACTGTGCGTAGTGAAGAAAATATTGCGGCCGTATCAGCTAGTGTGACAGAAGACCGCGAAATGTCGATTCGGCGCCGTTCCCAGCAGTTAGGCCTTTGTTACAGCACTACGTGGAAAATTTTGCGGAAGGATTTGGCGTAAAGCCTTTTAAGATACAGCTGGTGCAAGAACTAAAGCCAGCCGACCTACCACAACGCCGAATTTTTGGTGAATGGGCTCTTGGAAAGCTGGCCGAGGATCCGCTTTTTTATCGAAAAATTGTGTTCAGCGATGAGGCTCATTTTTGGTTGAATGGGTACGTAAATAAGCAAAATTGCCGCATTTGGAGTGAAGATCAGCCAGAAGCATTGCAACAGCTACCAATGCATCCCGAAAAAGCCACTGTTTGGTGCGGTTTATGGGCCGGCGGCATTATTGGGCCATATTTCTTCAAAGATGATGCGAATCGCAGCGTTACTGTCAATGGTGAACGCTACCGAGCGATGATAACAAACTTTTTTTTGCCCGAAATGGAAGTTCTTGACTTGCATGATATGTGGTTTCAACGAGACGGTGCCACATGCCACACAGCACGCGAAACAATGGCGCAATTGCGAGGCGAGTTTGGTGAACAGTTAATTTCACGTTTCGGGCCGGTCAATTGGCCGCCTAGATCGTGCGATTTGACACCATTAGATTATTTTTTGTGGGGGTATGCCAAGGCTAATGTGTATAGGGACAAGCCCGCTTCGATTGACGCACTGGAAGCCAACATCCATGCATTCATTCGTGAGATACCGGCCGATATGTGTGAAAGAGTATGCCAAAATTGGACTCAGCGGATGGGCTACCTGAGACGCAGCCGCGGTCAACATTTGCATGAAATTATCTTTAAACATTAAATTGCAAGGTTCAAACTATCGATTCAAATAAATATTTCATTCATTTTTTCGAATTTTTTGTGTTTTTTTTTAAAAAAAAGTTCTAAACCTCTTAAAAAATCACCCTTTATATTCTGCGAATTGAATGTACAAAGGCAATTTACCTTTTTGAATAATATTGCCCTTTCCACAATTTTTAAGTCGTAAACCTTCCCATGCTAGGATTATACTAATTAAAATTTCATACGCGGATTTTCTTAAAAAAAATAATTTTTATTTAAACTGGCAGCGTCTCTGCCTCGGTACAATTTTAGAAAGAATGAACAGTTTTAACTTATAACCTAGAGCTTAAATACTATCTTAATGCTATGACAGCAGAATACGACGGCGACGTGTTCCCACAGACACATTACACCGGTCGTGATGGAATGCGGGTCCAACGCTGTTGCCTGCTCGAGTTGCAACTGCCGTCCGATGTTGCGACGTACCACAATGTCAGCGAATTCCTTTGCCGGCTGCCTGGGAAACTGATTTAATTTGATGATTGAATTTTATTTGTGTTAACTCTTCCACCCTTAAATTCGAGTGTCCTCACTCGTGACCTTGTAGAATGGTGGATATTGACTTATTCCAATTCTTTTTACAGGTGATGGTCGATCCGAAATCTCTGGAGATAATTCTATTGGTGACTCTACTGTTGCTTGTGTTTCCTTTGCTTCTATTGTCGTGGAGATTGTTAAATTATTCTTCTTTCGCACGAAAAACAGTATCAGAGATATTACCGCTATGGCGATAATAATGATGGTTGACAAGCTGTAAGTGGCTATCAGATGTGATTCGTTTCTCTTTTCAAGTTGGCTAATGTAGTAGGTGCTGTTTAAGTGGAGTTCTTTAATCGCCTCGAGGGTTAGGAGTTCCTCAAATGCTTTCGAAGGTGAGTCTAGTTGTACGATGGCCGGAAGAGGTCTTGAGGTAGGGATTTCGTTAAAGGCAAAGGTCCGTTTGTTTACAACAATGGTGGCGTTTTGGTATTGTACTACAAATGTTCCCATTATATCAAGGGTGTCGTTGTTGACTAATATTGTCCCATTGAAGTGGTTAAGGAGTAGTGACCCAGGAAGTACTTCTTCGACCGTTGGAATATGCTGGTTGTTAACTTCCGTGCAATTTGCAGGTCTGCTTCGCAAAACGTTCGGTATGCATTCTGTGTCGCTTAAATTTATAATTTCGTTAATCTTACAAATAATTAAATCGTTAAAGGCTTGACAATTATTCTTAATTCCATAATAATCATTCTCGCATTGGAGTACATTGTTAAAGTCAATTAATTTTGGCTATTACAGATTTTCTTTTTATTGGTTTGATTAATAATTTTTTACAATCTTCCTTACTTGTGGTTGGCACACTCACAATATATATCTTGGTTGTCTTATTAGAGGCTATTCTTACATTGGCAAATTCAAATGCCTCTTCTATATTAACATAAGGTAAGTTGTTTTCTTCAAAATGGGCCTTAACTAAATTTATTTCACTATTAGAAAGTATAAAAGAATTTACTATACCAGCCTTCGCCCACTGTAAGGCATGTTCTATGTTTATTATTTCTTCTTTAATTACATCGAGTCTATATTTAAGGCTGTTAGAATATTCGTTCTTAATTTCGGCACTTGTTTTTAAGTTCCTGATTATATTGTTGGTGATATTTTTAATATTATTTATTTTTTCTAAAGATAGTCTGTTTATAATTAATTGCCTATTGTTATTGTCTAGTAAATTTTGAGTTCTTTCTTTTACAATTTGAAAATCGTGGTGATCCGGTGTACCGGCTATCCACTTCCATGCTGTTCCTAAAAAATTTATTGCCCTCTTATCTTTGATTACTGGTTTAATACGGTGGAATCGGTTAAGGATTTCGGTGATTTCATGTGATAGGTAGGGGTAGATGGGACTGTTTTTACTTACGTTAGTTTGGACTCTGGACTGTACGTCATCGATTATACCCTGGTATGCTGCAAGGTCGATTACATGCACCAGTTTAAATGTACCTGTTTGCAGTTTTGCAATCCCTGTGTTAAAGGTAACCAGTTTTGAATTGGAATAGTCCAGTATTTGGACCCTTGCGAGGCACAAGGATAAGCAGGACCTAAAAGAAGATATTACGCTTTAATATTGGCCTTGTGGACTATTTTGCCCGATTTTGTAACAACGCTGGTATTTCTATTTTCTTCTACTTGTAGTTGTGTGAATCTACCGGGATAAATCTCTTGTATAGTGCTCATGATATGTTCTGTAGTTTTAATACCATTAATCACCGAAGGGTTTAACACCTTCTTAAGGATTTGCGTAAGATTTTCTTTGTTGAATTCGGGTTCTACTACCGTATGCCTGTGATAAGTAGGAAATATTATTTGAAAATTATTAGTAGGGGTTTCGCCTTGTTGTTAGATAATCTGATTTTTGTATACATTTATTGGAACCTTGACAATTTTTATAGCGTCTTGCGACGAGCTCTCTTCGCTATGTTCTGAAGGTGTAAGGGAAAATACTTGCGAACTCACTTGAGGAGGGCGCGACAGTGCGTCCGCCACAATATTTGTCCTACCGGGTTTATAGTTTAATTCGTAGTGGTATTCCTCTAAAATTGACTTCCATCTCTTCATTTTACTGTTATTATTTTTATTGCTAAGAGCGTAAGTGAGAGGCTGGTGATCTGTATATATTTTGACGTGTGCTGAACCGTACAGGTAATTTCGCAAGGAGTTCAATGCCCATATGATTGCTAACATTTCTTTTTCGTTAGCTGCGTAACCCTCTTCGGTTGCACTAAGCGTTCGTGAAACAAATGTTATTGGTCTGTCTTCCTGAGAAAGAACAGCCCCAATAGCGAAATTGGACGCATCTGTGGTCAGTTCGAAGGGTTTATTGAAGTTAGGGTACGCGAGCACTGTATCTTTGGAGGTAAGCGAGTTTTTAATTTCCTTGAAGGCGTCCATAGCTGCGGGATCGAGAAAAATTTGCTTCTTAGCGGACTGTATCTTGGATACACGTCCCTCCTCCCCTCTTAAAAGGGTCGTCAGGGGCTTCGCAAGTTTTGCGTAGTCCTTGATGAACCGGCGATAGTAGCCAGAAAGTCCTAGGAAAGAACGCAAATCTTTCAGGGTTTGAGGTACTGGAAACTTGTTTATCGCTTCCACTTTTGCGGGGTTAGTCATAATCCCCTCTGATGAGATTATGAATCCCAAAAATTTGACTTCCTTTTGGAAGAAATGACATTTATCTAATTGCACCTTCATATTGGCATCATAAAGTGTCTTAAAAATTTGTCTTATATGACGGGCATGATCGTCCTCTGACTTGCTGAATATCACTATATCATCGATATAGACATAGCAGGTTTTGCCTATGTGCTCTCGCAATATGTCATCGAGCGCCCTTTGAAAAATCGATGGCGCGTTTTTAAGACCGAATGGGAGCCTAGTGAACTCAAATTTGCCATTGTTTATTGAAAAAGCTGTCTTCTCCACATCAGATTCCTTAAGGGGAATTTGGTGGAAACCGCTTTTCAGGTCCAGGACAGTGAAGAATTTATTGTTTCCCAACTGAGCTAGGACCTCATTGATATCCGGGATGGGATATCGGTCGGCTATAGTTACTGCGTTAAGCTATGACCATCCTATATTGCTTAGCACCGGTCGAGTCTGGTTTTTTTGGCACAATCCAGACAGGTGAATTATAAGGTGACCGTGAAGGTCTGATAATGCCATCGTCCAATAACTGTTGTATTTGCTTCTCGACTTCTCCCTTAAGCGAAGCGGGAAAAGGATAATACCTTGTATAGACGGGTGAGTCAGTGGAAGTTCGAATTTCTCCGACAACTCTAGTTGTATATGTGAGGCTTTCATTAGGGTCAGAAAATAAATTTGGGGAACCTCTTATTATGTCTTCCAGTAAAGATTTCTGCATTGGGGACATATGGTCTGTTTTAATGTTGATTGAATTCACAGCCTGAGATGGTAACTGTTTTAATCTAATTTTTATTGAGTTAAGTACTGACATATAGCTCTCTTCTGCGTGGATAATCGCAGAGAGCTCCCTGAGGCTGTCGTTACCTATGATTCCATGAAAGGTTGTTAAATTGGGGAGAAGGAAGAATTTCAAATTGATATCTTTAAGTCCAAATAGGTTAAGTAGGGTATGGTGGCTAATTTTTATATCACCTGCTACTGACTTGGCATAAAAACATTTCTCGTTTGGGATTGGTTTTGGTACTATTTCTGGTTGTATGTAATTCCGGCTGGATCCTGTATCTATTAGGAATTTGTATTTTCCACCACTCTTCGTTTCACACTCGAAGTATGGCAACGAAGAGGATCCTAATCTAAAAAATTCAGATTGATGCTTTCATGAATTTGCTCTCCACCTTCGCGTGTGTCTCCCTCCGATACATCCAATGCTTGCATGTATTCGCTTAGACTTTCGTCACATCCTACGTCTTCTGACGTCATAGCTTGCTCATATTCGGTTGGGTTCGGTTCTTCTGAATAAATATAGAAATTTTGCTGTTGATGGTTTTGATGATTGAAATATTGTGGTCTCGGGATCTGCTGTTGAGGTCTGGGGGTCTGGCCTCTTGGAAGTGATTTGGTTGTGTTCTCGTTTGAGTACCTTGACCCATTGGTTCTGTTTTAATATTACTAGGATGTCCCGGTCCCGGAGGGGGATAATTACCTGGTGGGGCATTACTCCGGAATTGGAAGTTTGCAGGTATAGGTTGGGAGTAATTCTGATATGAAGGCCTTGGTGAGATATGATTAGAGAATCTGACGTAATTGGGGTATTGTTGCCTCTGCTGTAAATATGGGTTCTGTGGAGGCATCGAGTAGAAGCTAGGAGAAGGGTTTTGTTTTTGATGGGGGTTTAATGTTGGGGAAACATTTGGTCTCCTTGAATTTTGGTGAACATTATGCGCATAACTTGCTCTAAAATTTTGATTTTCCAGTTTCAAGCACAAGTGAAGTGCTTGTGGTAGGTCTACTGGTTCCCTTATTGCGAGAAGTTTGGGTAAGTCTCCCCTGAGGCCTCTGACAAATGTGTCTAGAGCTTTGTCCCTATAAGTGTTGGTTAACAGATTCATGGATTCTGCACTTACATCCATGCATGCGATTTTATTCAGTATAAGCGATAAGTGAGAGTATACCGTTTGGTAAAATGCTTGGATCGAGCTGTTCCCTTGCACCAATGAAGACATCTGGTATTCTAAAGTACCCAAGTCTCGGTTATCGGCGTAATGCATTATCAAACAGCGAGAAATGCTGTCCCAATTTAACGGCGTGTTGTAACTCTCAAGGGCTATATCAGCGTTTCCTATTATTTTATTTCGGATGACGCTCAGGATCCCATAGTATTTCGGGGTGCCCCTAATCGAATCATAGATCTGAAGGATCCGGTCCACGCTTTTCTTCCAGGAGCTACTTGAGGCCACTGGCTTATTGATTCGCTTAAGCGCGGGAGCTACTTGAGGTCACTGGCTTATTGACTTGCCCGCACTAACACAACGCGTCGAAAATACCGGTCCCTGCTCGGGCGCCAATTAAAATTTCATACGCGGATTTTCTTAAAAAAAATAATTTTTATTTAAACTGGCAGCGTCTCTGCCTCGGTACAATTTTAGAAAGAATGAACAGTTTTAACTTATAACCTAGAGCTTAAATACTATCTTAATGCTATGACAGCAGAATACGACGGCGACGTGTTCCCACAGACACATTACACCGGTCGTGATGGAATGCGGGTCCAACGCTGTTGCCTGCTCGAGTTGCAACTGCCGTCCGATGTTGCGACGTACCACAATGTCAGCGAATTCCTTTACCGGCTGCCTGGGAAACTGATTTAATTTGTTGATTGAATTTTATTTGTGTTAACTTACTCAATCGCATACACGAATCGGAAATGTATGGATATGTATCATAGAGAAACCTCTTGTTTTGCTCAGGTAGTCATAGTGGTTGGGCCAGTGCTGAAATTTCTCTAACACATTGTACAGTCCTCATGTCCTTTTCTTATAAAGAAAAATCTTATTATTGTGACTACTTTCACTATCATAGCGGATGGTAAAAAACTTCCCCACGAAATACAAGAGATGCCGCATCCCACCCGTCACTCAAATAGAGTTCTTGAATGTTCGACCAGGAAGGAGGGAAATTGATTACTGAACATACCGTCTGTGAATCTACTTTAGACTTTCTGATGACTGCATCCTTTTTCAACTTCTGCTGGCTTTAAATTAGCCCAGAAGAATTTTACGATGACATCATAATGGTGGTGGTTTATGGTGGTAGATATCAGATTGCTCTTCATCTTTCAGAGAAATTGAAGATCGGCATCAAATGTTGTCAATTTGAAATCTAAGTTCCAAATGCTTACAAAATAAAAGTTAATAAATAGTTTATGCAACAGGTCTTAGACCTTCGCACAACCATTCGTTTTTGTTAGGTGAGGTTAGGTAACGACTAGAAATGGCTAATGAACGAAATGTCTTGGAATGTGCGACGGGTGACGGGTGAAGTGTACCCTCCGCTAGTAATTCTCCGACATCTCGTCCGAAAAAAGCGGCGTGAAAGTAAAGGGTTTTCCAATAAGAGGTGTTATTTTGGTATTCAAAAATGCAATTTTTTGAGATAAATGATCGGATGTTTATTTCATAATAAAAGGAAGGTATTCCGTTAACAATGAAAAACAACATCAGCCAAATGGCCACCACGAGCACGCATACAGGACCATATCCTTTTCAGGAAATTTTCCATAACCAAATCGCAAAGTGGCTACCCTATGTCCTGGATAGCCTCGCAAATTTTATTTTTGAGGTCTTGGCGTAGACCTTATCTTTCACGTGGCCCCAAAGGAAGAAGTCGCAAGGTGTTAAATCACAAGATCTCGGTGGCCAATTGTGATCACCTCCTCGAGAGATAACACGGCACCGACAATGTGCTTCACGACGACCAAAAAATGCTTTAGTTTTGCGAACTGTGACAAAATTTTCACCATTTTTGTAGTGAATTTTAATATTATCAATGCGTTGTTGAAGCGTATATCGTTCCATTTTTAGTAATTGCGTAGTTTCTACTTGTCAAATGTCAAAGAATAAAAGCTTCAAAAGTGACAGCTACCGAAATAGCGATTCTAAAGGGTTTTCCTCTCATTGGAAAACCCTTTAGAATCGGCCCTTACGGTCAAGGTGGAGGTGACCATTCGAGAGTTTACCTTCGGATAGACGGGTGGTAACCGTAACGGTTGGAATCTCGCCTGTGACTTCTGTCAACTTATCGGATGGGGCAGATAAAGTTAGGCGTAGTAGTAGTGGTGATTGGATCAATCGGTCTATTAGCTGCGCGAAATTGAGAGATGTCTCAATTTAGTCAAAAGTTGAATCTGACTGAGTGACGAAGGGCAACCGAAGCAGTTTACCCCTCGATCTAAATCTACAACAGGCCGTCTAAGGGGGAAGGTGGCGAGGGCCGTAGCCCAAGTAAAGAACTGCTAACACTGAAAGCGCGAAAGAACATTAAAGCCATTTGGTCCTATTAATGTATTTGCTGATGCAGCGAGTGTTTATGGGAGACAAGTCACTGAGGTCTTCGAAGAAGGTTTGATTTACGCAAATTTGCGAGTGCTGAGCAGGTACACAGAAGATGAAGAACGGTTTCCCCCTCCTCCTCATCCATGCAGCTTCTACAAAAATCATTACAGCGTGCTCCTAATCTGCGAGCGTGTCTTCGTATCAGACACTGTCCTGTTGATGCTCTCACTACGGAGCTAATTCTATTTCTACTGATAAAGAGAAGTCTCTGAGTTGGATGTGGCGCAGCTGTCTAAACTGTTCAACCTGTTGTTTGCCACCCGTATTTCCTCCTTAAGTAGGGAACATTTAATGGATTGTATAGGAGCGTATGGTTCACTGATGTTGTTCGAGTGAAGGCCGCTACCTTGTCTGGCTTTGCAGTTGCCAGGAATATCGCTGTGATCTGGAACCCAGCACAGGGTTACTGAACATCTGTTCGCAATCTCGTTAAGAGATCCCGATATTGTTTTACCAACTTTGATCTAGTTGCTGGTGAAATCAGAGAAGGGGTGGACCTGTGCGCCCCTGTAATGCAAATTCGTTTTTGTAAGTATTGTTTTTTAATTCTGAGGCGAAAAGCAGGAAAATCGTTCTCAGGACAGTTATACTCTCGGCATTTTCTCAGAAAGAGGTTGAACCAGAGACTTATCTCTTTGTAATCCAGCACTCACCACTTATCTATAAAAAAATTACTACCTATAGAAAATAGGACCAAATAGACAAACAATTTGTTATCAAATCCACTGCGTAAAAAATGCTATTCTTATGCAGCGTGCGGATTGCAAAACTTCCCAGTTACACCCAATAGTTGTATCAATAACTAAACACGTTAACCCATCAATTTTATACGTCTTTATTTATATTTTGATATAGTTCTTTGGAATATAGTTAGCATTTGTTTTTATTATTTATACATAATCATTTCAAATCTATAAACATAACTGCACGTAAGCGAACCCCATTTGGTAATAAAACTGTGTGTATATATAATTTAAATAAATGATTACAACGTGCACACAAAAAGCAAATACATCGTCACCAGAGCATTGCATATAACATTTGGTGTAATTTAATATACAATCTAGAGTGGTTTTAAATAATTTTACTGTCGAATTTGTTGTTTTGCCTTTTGACTTTTAAATACTACTTTCTTTAATATATAAGTATAATAAATATTTCTGCCTCTTTTAATTTAAATCTTTATTTATTTATTTAGTTCGTGTAAATTGGAGCTTGATTTACATAATTTTAGTATTATATTTGTTTCCATATAGCATTTCAACTTTAACAAAGCGTTTTACATATTCAAATTCGGACGACTTAATATTAAAGCACTTACGTTCACTATTATAGTTAATTTTTCGAAAATGAAAATATAGAACTTGTAAATCAATTGTGATTTCGTGTCCTTTTTTGGGTTTATCGAAACAGCTTACAATATCTGTACAGCTTTGTAAGGAAAGTTGAAGGTTTCTGATTTGCAATCATGGAAAACTACTCCAGTACTTTCGGATTTGATAAAATGCTGTAAAAACATTAAAATTAACAATACAAAGTGACATCAATGGGCTACACCACAAACTTCTAGTTGAACAAAAGTGAAAATGCCACTTTCAATGATAATAATGCCCGAACTAAGCTCTAGACAACAACGGACGGTGAGTTACAAATTGTTACCTTAAAAATAAATTACTAATCTATATAAATGCAATCGTCATTGTTTATTTAATTAAAAAAAAAAAAACTTCGCACAAAAGGATACGTTTTGCGAAACGTACCTACATAAATCGTATATTAGGCAGGACATTAAAAGCTTTACGTCAACAACATAAACTAAATATTTATCATTGTTTATTGTATACGTGCTAAGTTAGAATTGTATGTTTACTTATGGTTACAGTACCTAAACTTATGTTAGTCTACTACATATAAAATATTTTTTATGTACAGTATTTTTGTTCTATATTCTCTATAAATACCTTATGTATGTATGTATATTGAATAGTAAAATATTTTATATTTATTTTGTTTACTTTATTGACATAATAAGTTTAATGTTAACTTCTACTGTGGTGTTTTCTCGCAGCAAAGAGATTTTTGCCTTTTGTTTGTAATTTTAGAAGATAATAAAACTTAGAAATTTGTTTACGTTAATTAGTATATTAGGTATAATGTTTTTTTTGTTTTGCATGTGTGAATAATTTTTTTACACAAATAAGTGCAACATTTATGAGGAAAATTTGATTTTAACTAAAAAGCGAACAAAAGGTAACAATATTAATTATAATGCAAAATGGGTCTGTCTGTGCTGCCATTTTCCAATTTATTATTCTTCGCCGATGACAGAACTCTCAACTCTTCATTTCACCGACCCCTAAACAAAGGCTTTCCATTCTCATTGTATGAGTGTTCATATGACAACCTTCGGAATGACGACAGGCACAAAGTCATCAAGAACGCTGCGAAATGTCTCTCTCAAACAGTACAAGAAATATTTTACCCCTTCTAATTTGGCTACAACTACAATCCGCGATAGGAATAATCATTTTTAGGGATTTTTCGAACATTTCAAAATTTTTCATTCAAAATTGCATATTGTGACCTACAAAATATGTATGTGAGGTGCAACTCTTATGGTAATTGATAAGGCCCAATATCTATATGTAAGGGATGTCATAAAATACACGCAAGACGTAATTTTTGTCAGAAAACACTGGTTTTTTAAATTTAAGGGTTAAGCCTGATTCACAACACAGCGTTAGCACGAGCCGAGAGCGATGACGAGTCTAGCGCGAGTTGTCAAAAAAATTTCAATCCATGGAAATCCATGTAGGAATATACAATGACGCAAGCCTCGTGCGAGGCAACGACCATTTTGGAAAATCGAAAAAATCTCGCGCGAAACAGCGATGACATTTATCATTTTGAAGTTGTCTTTCGTAGCTCTCTGCGGATTTGGTTTTTGCGCGCTTTTTTGGAATTATACTTAAAATGAATAGGCTATCAACATTGGAAGTTGAAAAATTAATTGAGTTCATTAAGGAAAAGCCTTTAATGAACAATAAAGCAGACAAGTTATACAAAAATACACAAATGAAAGACAAGTTTTGGAAGGAGATCGCAGAACATGTCGGGGCGTCATTTCTCATTGTGAGTTGATGGACGATTATAAAGCGAGAGCTAGGCGACAGCGTTTATCGCTTCGCCATTGTGAATGGCACGTGCCATGATTCAGTACTGAAGTTGTTCAAGTCGATGGTCGTGGGGTTGTTGACATTTGCCGTACACTTGGCGCCGTACTAATAACACATTTTAGTCTAGACGGAAGCTAACAATTGCAAAATTTGTATGAAAAATATTGCCACTGTGAACTACTAAAATTTAAAATTTATAAACAGGTTCATTGTTCATTCGGACTCAAAACTAAAAATGTTTATTGGTAAGGCCCTTGGAAAAAAGAAAAAGTAGAACAGCGGTTAAACGCGTAATTTGGTTAGCTAATTCTGACCACGTAATCACTTATGCAGTAAGTAAGTTGCACGGTCTTGTTGATACAACACGTTGTCCACATTATATCTTGCAATTAAGGCACAAAATACTGGACCATCCTGTCGCAATAGCGAGCACCATTAACTGTCATTATTAGGTGCATTTCGAAAGAAGAATCGTCCGATGATGTGTTCAGCTTAAAATGCACTCCAAAACGTCTTGATTGCAATTGTTTCTTTTTGGATATTCCAAACCACAATTTGGACAATTTTTACCATAATTAGAAAGAGAGCATTTTCACTGAATTTGTCCTGTATTTTGAGACACTCTTTATAAACAGGTTCATTGTTCATTCGGCCCAAACTTGAGTGCAACTTTTTCGTCTGGTGCCAAAACATTGCCAATACTAAAACAGATCCACAATTCAGTAGCCACAAACCATAACCGCTTAAGTTAAGACGAAATTGAGATTTTTATCCCATTAGATTCAGCGTACCCAAATCTTTTTTGTAAATTTTTTTCAGCTTTATATCTATAAAAAAGTGGCCAACATTTAAAAAAAAAAAAACAACAGCTTAAAGGGCCCAATCCATAGAATCCGTCGCATCCGTTGCGGCAACGTATTTGACTGATAGGTAGATAGAATACACAGCACCTTATGGAAGCTGACCCATAGGCAGCGCACGTGCCGGATGCGACGGATAAGTTTACTTTCTACTTTTCTGTCCGTCGATCCGTTGACAGTTCTCACAGCGAGAGAGGCAGCGCTTTCATTTGTGGAAATATTGAGAGCATGAGAGAAACTGTCATTGGATATCACCAGTTTTCTTATATCGTGGGATTTCTTCCTTTGTAGGAATTTCTATGTCCGAAAAGCCTTCCATGGGAAAAAGTAAAAAGCTGCAAAAAAAAAGATTAAAATTCTAAATTTTTGCTGAAATTTCATCGAAATTGGTATCTACATTTCACCATGATTATTAAGACACTGAATTACTTAAAAAAGAGCCTATCTAAATCGCATTTTGGCAAGATTTTCTAGTACCAACATTTTCTAGTACCAACATTTTCTAGTACAAAAAGGTAATCATTATAATATCAACAAACTGCGATTTTTATACCAAAGTTAATTTAATGTGATTTTATTTCCGTAAAATATAAATTTTACCTATCAATGTATTATTTAAGAGGGAATTTGAATACGGTGAATAGGGAAATATTATTACGTTTCGTGGGAAATATGAGGATAGAGTACTTGAAACACTAGTCACCGTATGCGACGGATTCTATGGGACTGCTCGTTCCGTCGAATACGTCAATATTGAAGGATCCGTCGACGCAACAGATGCAACGGATTCTATGGGTTGGGCCCTTATGTCACTAGAGTCAATGGAGTAAAAAAAAACTTTAAACTGCTCTCCTGAACAATGAGTAAAACAGACTTAAGCGGTTTTGCCATAAGACCACAGAATTCTGCGTTAAAACTGTTCGGAAACTCAGTTTATCGTTTTTTTTTTTTCTTTTTTCAATCAGTGTTCAATGGAAGGTCAGCTGCATTCAACTTCTTCAACAATTCAACCACGATACGCGTAGTGCTACGAATGGTTTCAGTTTCATAAGTCGAACAACGCAAATGTGGAATGCCTGGTCTAACTCTATCTTTCGTAATCAGTACAATTTACAGGGATTTAAAAACAATGTCCATCGGATTCCTCTGTGTTCTATATCCCGTTACCGGTTTTCTTAATGAACGCGCTACACTAAGATGTCTTAGAACCTTTTTATCGCGGGTTAATTATACAAAATAAAAATTGCCCGGCAATAATTTTACCAATAAAGCATTCTTTTTAATATGTTAAAAAGAAAGAACAGTTTTATGTAGTTTCATATAACCAAAACTAAATGTTTTCCAATCGTAATTCACTCTAAGTAGTTTTTTTGATTACGTGTTTATATAAAAGATTAACATAAAAACAAGGTTTTTTTTTTGTAAATTGAATGTCTCTGTTACCAAATGACTTATTGCATTCAAATATTTCCACAAATTTAGCCATATCCACTGGCAGTAAATAAGCTGGGATTTATTAAACAATTGAGCAGGTGTCTGTCATGGGATTTCTTTTGTCAACAGGTATGTTATTTGTGTAAATTTAACCGTGTCGTAACAATCATTGACATTCGCAAGGGAGACAAAAGCAGTACTCTACCTTCTAGTATTAAACTACACCAATTGTGTACCAAAGAAGGTAGATTTGACATATGGATATTATTTCAAGGTTAGAGTTCTTGATAAGTTCCATGTCACAATAAAGGGAGACGGATTATCAGTGGCAAAATAATCTGGAAATCCTTAATCTGATAAGGAAGGAAGTACGCGTACAAAATGACCTGTGGAAATAAATGCGATTCAAAAAAGGTTTGTTCCCGTGCAATTCACGTGAAAATATTAATCGACTTTTGGTAAGTTTCTTTCGAAATGTTGGGCTGAACAGAGCCATTTAGAGTGCGGAAAAAATTGTCTCTTCGTAAAAAATACCTGAAAACTCGTAGTGCAAGAAATTTCTTTGGGTTTCAAAATGCCAGGTCGCATAAATCACAATAGGCCCACTTGAGGCCGCAGTGATTTATGGTAACTTGCCTTCCACGCCAGATCGCATGTAAAAGTTATGATTTATTTGGTATAATGATTGTGCGATCTTCCAGATAAATGCAAACAATTTGCTTTTGACGAAAACCCCAAAAAAAAGTACAAACCCACGGTCATTTGAATTGTATTGTATTCCATGCGAATGCCTTTAAAAAATGAGGTAAGGACTAATCCACGTATAAGTAAACAATAGTTAGCTAGTAAACGTCTGATGGCATACAAAGATGGGACGTAACTGCTATGTAACCAGTAGTTGAAAGCTTTTACGCAGCGTTTATTAATGCAGAGGTTATATCATAGCATACAAAATTCAGATTTAAGACATAATTTAAAATATTACACAGCAATAAAAAAACATTAACGATGTATATTCTCTTACTCAATTCGAATTGTACGCAAAAAAAATTGCAAAATAACGAGTAACGAGTAATTATCCTTCAAATCAGAAGAAATGCAGCGCGTTTAATGCGTATAAATCTGGTGAAATAAATCAAAGGTCGGTTTGCGTACCTTTTCCATACAAGTACAAAAACTCTGTCAAATTCCGACACTCTCACGGAGAATTGAAAACGTACATTCAAAATTATTAAAAGTATTTCGAGTCACTTCCAACTAAACACAAAACACTTGCAATTTGAAAATATTGCCAGTAGCTACCTACATGCTAACATAATATTTTGTTGCTGACACACAAAAGTGGAACGAAATTCATAACTCATATTCGTTACTCGTTATATTGATAATATGCTCTTTTTAACGTGTAACTTTAATGTCGTTTTCCATTGGGACCACCAAAACTCTTCTTCAGATCTCAGATTTTATGCGGCTCATGGAACATGCAATGAAATTGTTCTGCTTTTGTAAATGGATTAGTGCGTTATTTGACAAGAAAATCAGCTGTTCAAATTGCATTTGTTTTTGGTAAAATCAACCATGGAAATCGACTTGAAAAATGAATGACAATGAAGATAATAATTCCTCCAAAATTTTCACTGCACACTATTTTACTATTCATTCGAATCGAATGTGGATTTACCTTTTTAGTGTCGGTAACGTCGGTAGTACTGTGCGGTATTCTCTTATTCACGTAAACGCATACATTCTATACAATTTAGATCCTCATGTCAAATGATGCGGATTTGAAATTAAATGCACCGTCTTTCTTGTTTTGTGGTTGATAAAATGTTAGTAAAAAGTACATTATTCCGCTGTGGAGGTGGACGATTCGATTGAACAATATTCAATACGTACTGGAATGCGTTTTTACTTAAGCGAACGTTTATGACAAACCTACGGTTTTGAAATAATTGATTTATCTATTAAAAATTGAAAATGAATCAACTAACGTTTCATCCGGCAGTTTGATGATATCTTTTTTGGATCTTCTAACGTTTCTGCGAAGTTCTCTGTTTGATGATTCTCTTATTCTACTGTTTGAATGTGGGAAAAAAAAAGTCCAATACTACCCATACAAACTTCTTATGGATTTCACGTGAACAGCTGTTGAATGACAAATTCGTTTGGATAATGTAGTTCACCCGATGGATAGCAGAATGGAAAGGCAGAGTGAAAAGGAATCGAATCTACGATTCACGTGAATAGCAGAATATGGCTACTAGTCAACAATTTGGTGGATAAGCCAGATGAAACCGGAAAAAAGCGGATGAAACTCTTGGTGCACCTGAATGTGATATACCGTACGATGTGTTGTATAGGAAGTTAGTTTCGAGGGAAAATTAGATTTCAGTATATTCCTATGGTTCCAAAACCAATGAGGGTACGGTGTCAGGTATATACTCCAGCGAGTTGGACCTACATATGGCCCTGAAACTTCCGGACACTTGCAGTGCCAGGCAGAGATTCTGGCCGTACTCAAAGCTGCGGAGGTACTTGAAATGAGATCGATATCGCTTAAAGCGCTAAAGTCGCATACCACTAAATCTGAACTATAGTCAGGAATTGCCGCACAATGCTCAAGGCATTATTTTGGGTATCTGGGCATTGTAATATTGAGGGTAACGTAAAAGCCGACGTTCTGGCCATGAAAGGAGCCACTTAATACAATTATTGAGCTGTGTTGTCTTTGAAAAAAACTCCCATAAAGCAGCCTAAAGATGGTCATAGCTAGAAGGGCACATGGTCACAAGGGCACTATGGCCCGTTTTAAATCGAACAAAGTCTGAAGAATGATTAATCTCAGCAGAACAAAGCATGCCATGAGACTTGGCTTAGCTAATACGGGTATATGCAGGTGCTGTGAGGACCCACAAGTCAGGGAAGACATCTCCCACCTTCTATGTGAGTGTCAAGCAATTGGTCGGAGTACCTCGGCAGGTACTTCTTTAATAACTTAGAGGAGGTTGGTTCCTCAAACAATGTTGTACCCGTAATAGTTCACTGGAGATGGCTATGCTGCGTGGTCTTTTGTGACAATCTCACAACCCCACTCAACCTAATCTAACCTAACCTAGTCAGTTGAATTTTCGATGGAATGCCTGATGTAGTAGAAGTAACGCTGACGACCAGTCTAGTTTTTGCGTTCTGGAGAGTCTAGTCCCGATAAACTAAGGACGGCTAAGCTTTCGACTGCCTCAATTTTTTACTAGCATCGATGTTGCCATAAATTTATGCTCAATTACGGCTGATGCGAAATTCATTCGTCTTTTTTTTTATTAATCACAAGACTCAGGTAGAATGTAGTTAAAAAAAAAAAAAAAAATAGAATGTAAGGAAATAGCTCACTAAAATAAATCTGTAGCGATGAAAACAACCCGACTAGAAGTGTGCAAAGTAATTTGCTCAGTCTGAATACATTGCGAAGTCACAAATTGAGACTGACCAAGGATCCATTTCATAAAACTTCAACACTAATGTGGTATTCGATTGGGCGCTCTCAGTGCACTTTTTTGGTTCTTAGAGCAATTTATATATTAGTTTGGTACAAAAGAAAAAAACAATCTTTTTCAGATTTCAGAGCACTTTTGCGAATCTGGATTTTTTTCTCAGATTTACCAACACAAGTACGTTTGATTTTGACAAGTAGTGGATCCATTGTTTACGTTTTCGTGAAATTGTTTACATTTTCGTGAAATTTTTCAACTGAAAAGAAACGCATTGCATCGGGTGGATCTATTTTTGTTAATTATTTATGTATAAATATTTAGAAATCAATTTGAGCGCAAACTTCGAATGTTTTATATATAAAGTTTAACCAGTGAATGCATAACGCTTAAAAAAGTGTCGAAGGCTACACATATTCCAATCGCACAAATATCAACAAAGAAAAGGGCAATTGACGTTTTTATGTTCGATTAGACACGAAAAATCTGAGAGCGAATCTAAAGAAGCCCAATCGAAAACCACATAATAATTGTTTGCGAGTTTACTTGTACAATATAAGTAGAAATTTGCCCGTAGTTCTGAATTTTACAGTTACATGAAAATAGGTACACAACTAATAATCAGTTCAGTCTTTTGAAATTGGCCTCAGATCGCATTTCGCAGATTGATTCAATAATAAATTGCATCATTTGTTTATTGTGTCGTGTTTGGACATTTTTATATACTTTTAATCGTATGAACGAACTGTGGGATTTTGTAATTGGAAATCAGCTTTTATAATAAGGGGCCAGTTAATATTTTACTACGTTAAAATTTCGTTTTTCAAATATGGAATTCCGTGTGATATCCATCGCTCCCGCATGCGGTAATTCTACTACTTATTAAAGTGAAATGGAAACCTTTTTGTTCATTTTGCCAATACTTGCTACAAGCAAATATTGAAAATAAAGAAAAAGTATACTTAAGTAAACGGAAACAATAAATCGTCATGTAAGACATAGTAATAGTGCAAGCAACAGAAAAATAAACAAAAAGGAGAATATATACTTCTACATAATAAAAAATAATTTATTTCGTCTGGAAAATCGTTTCGTATTGGACGAATAGTAAAATCAAATTTGTAACAAACAAACAATAGTAACACCGAAACACAGACACACATTACCAAGCAATATTCAAAAATTTTCGAACAACACTGGAAGTTTTTGACTTAATTGGTTTTTAAAAAAAATTTACATTTAACGATTTTCTTATTTTAAATGTGTTACCATTTTTTATGTACAAAATAATAATATCTAACAAAGGTCATAGAAAAAAAAATTATATGGAAAATGTTTTTACACAAAAATAATATATATGATTAATTTATACACAATGCAATTAAACTTTAAACACATATAGGTGTATCCGTCTTAATTTTGTAATATTCTTTAAAGCTTCACCATTTGATATTTTCAATTGTTTTACAATAGTACATTTTACAAGTGTTGGTAACAGATGTATTACCTCTTAATCTTTCTAAAGTTATATTTAGCAATTACAATAAATATTTGAGTATACAATACATGAGTATAGTAGTATATGGTTTTTATATATATTTAGTTAATGGTCAATTTAAAAATGATTAATTTAAGAGACTTTCGTTATAGTTTCGTGTGGAAAATTCTGGTCTCTCATGTCTATATAATATAATATATAAAATTAGTTACTCTTTGTTATATAAATATGCTTTGCAACACATTAAAAGCTTTATGTACATTGTTGGATTTATATTCTTCACTTAATAATACATATGTCAAGTTTTATATGTGTTACATAAAGACATTATCAGTTACATTATATGAGTATGTACAAATTATTTAAATAAGTACATGTTTTTTTTTTTTGGTTGTAGTTGTTGTTTACTTTTTTTTTTACAGTAAAATAGTTAAAATACGCATGTTCTTGTAAAGCTATTCAGATAATTGGACGGTGGATTGATTACTATTAAAATTGTTACTATTACTAATGAAAGAGCCGGTAGTACTACTGCTACTAATGGTAGGAAGTCAGCTGCAAAATAAATTGAAGAATCCTCGACCCTTTTCGGAACGTGGTGCCATTAGCATCGGAACTTGGTTTTTATGAGTTACTTTTATCTGAAAAGAAAAGAAAACGATTACTACATTGCAATAAAGTTGTGAGGATATTCACAAGGAAAGTGTAGACGTATGTAGACATTTTTTTTTAGCAATAAATATAAGTCGGACAGTCAGCTAACCGGGCAAGCAACTGTGTTTTCGTGGTGGGGACAAAACTTAGTTTTCAGTTATATCAGCAACGAACCCACATTTGTTTTTAGACCTGGATATTACGTCCTGGTTTGAGTTTTCCGTATTTAAATTATAATACCTTCTTTTAAATTTACTGAATCTTTAAACTTAAATCACTTGTGGATCTTTCTTCAACGTGTTATGATTAAGAGGTGCTTTTTGGTGCGGTTAAAGCCCCACGCTACTCTGGGTTTTCAAATTATCACTTTCAATAACAAGGCAGAAAGAAATTTGGATTCTAGAACGAAATCCTTTCGCCCCATCAGTCTTATGTCTTTCATTCTTAAAAGCATGAAACAACTAATTGATAGACATATCAGAGATGCAGCTCTGAAAATCTTTCCGCTCAGTAAGTCTCAACATGCCTATCAACCAGGAAAATCCACCGAGTCAGCACTTAAAGACTTAGTAACCAAAATTAAATCCTCCATCAATCGTAAGGAAATCTGTCTTTTCGCTTTCCTTGACATTGAAGGAGCTTCCAACTACACATCTTTTGAGTCTACCCACAGGGCTCTCAACATTATGAATCTATCTCCTATCATTGGAAAATGGATAATGTCCATGCTGAATGAGAGAAAAATTCAAATCCGCATCGAAGATGTGGACATCCCGGCAATCACAACTAGAGGGTGTCCTCTCGCCTCTCTTATGGTCGATAGTAATTGACGACTTGCTCCAATCCTTAGAAGATCTGGGGATACATGCCGTTAGATATGCCGATGGCGTAGCAATCGTCATCAGTGGTAAATTCGAAAGCAGGCTCTCAGAAATACTGCAAAAGGCTTTATCTGTTGTTCAGAGATGGTGTAATAAAGAAGGTCTTTCTGTAAATCCAAAGAAGACAACTATTGTCCCTTTTACAAAACGGAGAGAACTAGATCTTATTATTCGCCCCATTCAATTCTCTCGGGAAACCAAATATCTGGGAATTATCCTTGATAGCAAACTAACATGGAACCAGCAGATTGAACGTATTGTAAACAGAGCCACCAGATCTTTATGGATATCCGTCGAGTCTGCGGTAAGAACTGGGGTTTTAAACCTCGGGTGATATATTGGCCCTATTCGCTCGTCGTAAGGCCAGCGGTTACCTATGCTGGTGGACGAAAACTAACGAAGTCACCACAGTCAAAAAGCTAGACAGAGTTCAACGTTTAGCTGGAAACTACATGACGGGCTGTTTACGCTCCACTCCGACTATGACGCTCAATGTCATCCTAGGTCTACCTCCTCTCCATTCACATATTCAAATGGAGGCTAGACTAAGTGTCCATCGCCTGTACCAATCGGAAAACTTTGAGCCATATGCCTTTCAGGGAGGTCATCTGTCTTTGCTGGACACCATGGACGCTTCAAGCCCATTTAGCATGCCTCTTGATGACATGATAACTGAATATGGCTGCCATAAAAATGTCTCCATAATCATCCCCCCTAGGGACGACTGGGAAAATATAAACCCAATCCATCACGACCTCACATCATCTGGTACACAGATGGTTCTTAGATGGAGTCAGGGACTGGCTCTGGAATCTACGGTGAGTCGCCCCAGGTGAGCTTGTCAGTCAGCTTTGAAAAAACGTATCCATATTTCAGACGGAAGTCCTCGCAATCAACCATTGCGCTAGAATAAATCTAAGTTCTAACACACGTGGAAAAACCGTATATATCTTTTCAGATAGCCAAGCAGCTCTCAAAGCCCTTCACTCATCTGACATAAAATCTAACCTTCTCTTAGAAACACTCACAACAATCTATGAACTTTCTAAGAAAAATCTAGTCATCCTCCACAGGATTCCAGCCCATAGAGGAATTGTGGGTAACGAATCAGCTGACTCACTGGCTAATATCGGAGCAACCACTCCACTTATCGGACCTGTACCATTCTGCGGAGTCAGCAAAAACCATTTCAGGAACTATATTAAAAACCTTTCTCGTATCGAGGCAAATGAGATCTGGGCAGAACTGCACCAGGCAATTTTTTCCCAAAATTCTCCACCAGAAAATCGCTCTTCCTGATTAATCTGGACAAAAATAACCTGAGGATCCTAACAGGAATAATCAGCGGCCATGGTCTCGTGAAATAAAACATCTCCACCGCATTGGCGTCTCACCGGATCCTATTTGCAGACTTTGTTTTAAGAGTGATGAATCCTCTCTCACAGAATGTCCGGGTCTATGTCGTCTCAGAAAAACCACCCTTGGTGATGAAATTGTCAATTCAGTAACCCTTTCGGACATACACCCAGAGAAGATTCATGTCTTCCTGACTGCCTCTGGAGTGAAAAGATGGCTCTAGGAATCTACCAGGGTAGGCACAATAGGCTCCTCTACGAAGCCGCAGTGCCAGAGCCCCCTTGAAGGCTCTCCCGCTCTACAATCTAATACCTAGACCACAGTAAGACGAAGCACCTTCAGTTACACTGACGTCATCATAATAAAAAGTCTTATTTACGTCCCAAGTGCAGTATTCTGCACACAAAAGCAAATGCCTTTCGAAAACGGAAGAAGTACAAAGTTTGTTCCCAAAATATAAATCGGATTGAGGAAACATTAAACAACTTCCAGAAAGGATCATTTGACTTCCTACACCCTTACAGGACTGCATGAATACATGAAGCACCATAAAGGGCAATTATTTCCAAAGCTACAACGTACACTTTTACATGTTAAATAAATTTGCAAAATATTACGTATACGCCCGAGTATGCCAACCGAACCCATTTTAATTGCATTAAAGTGTAGCCAAAGGAAACTGGTGCCTGCACCTAAACTGTATATAATGTCATATTACTCAGCAAACTGTCGACTAAAAAATCCTCATAGTCAAGTTCACTTCTGAATTGAAAATCCTTCCAAAAGTGACCATAAAGCACAAGCCCCACAAGGAAAATTGCAAGGCAAACACTAAAAAACAAAACAAAATCGTAAGAAAAAAAAAAACACCACTCACCGTAGAAGGAGCTTGCATCCAGGGCTCACCATCGATTTGCATTGGAAAAGTTTTTCGGGTTTTTATCGTTACCTCGCTGCATTGGGCTAACCGACGTCCGGACGCCCTCAAGCCGGTGCGCACTTGCCCCATATGCAAGCAATTTTCCAAACCAATGACTTCTATGAGACGATCACCAAAATCTGTCAATAGCACACACACACACAAGTACATAAATGAGAAGGAAATAGAAAATTTAAATGAATTTCCGGTCCAAAATGTCCTTGAACACACACAAAACCAAATCTACCGTATATCTGCGTATCTGCGTATATTCGAGCATGCCACAGTAAGCAGTTTTAATCTCTAGGAGTAATTCTGTCCATCCAGCGGGTGGTTAGCTGACGCGCGACTTTCAACAATGAAAGCGATAAAAATGCTCCATAACGATGGGTAGGAGGAGACACAATTTTATTTGCAAAACGTGTTAAAGTAGGACAAGCGACATACAAAATCACAGCTACCGTCACGATGCATTGACGATGAGGAGGATAGAATGGGATGAAACGGATCAAAGGGGGACACATAACTTTTAGCAGCAAGGAGCAATAAAATCCATAAAAACGCATACACAAACAGAGAGAGAAAGTGGTTGTGTGTGAAAGGACGTTTCAGAATCAAAAAAGAATACATACCTTGGATGGCCACTGATAAGTCAACCGAATTAAAGCTGGTCGCTGATAGTTCCTTATCAGATGATTTCAGCTTCTTACCCTTTCGAAATGGTCCGCCTTTACGGATACGTTTCTGAGACAAATGTTCGCCCCATAAATTCGATCCACCATGTGTGTAGGGAATGTTTAGCAGAGCGATGCCTTGTAAATGTGGTCCATTCGCTAGGTCCAGTGAAACACCGTCACACTGCAAAGGCACAAACAAAAAAATATATAAATATATTCATAAAAAGAGGAAGAAGGACATTTTTGATTTTATTTTACTTTTTCGTTTTAGAAGGGCTATCTATTTTCAATTTGGGGCTTTAGGAGAATCCTTTCCTGAGAGAGGACACTTTATTATGTTTAAAATGGAATTCAAATAGGCTTTCGTCGAGGATTGTCTCTGTTTGTATGCCCTGAGCATCCAGCAAGAAGAATGAGCGATAAAGAGGAATCATCTGAGAACAAATTGGACAAGACAACGGGTGGGCAAGAACGCAAATACTCGTTTGAAGGAATTAGGTTCTCAAGATTGCACTTGAGCAAGGCAACATTTATTTATTTCTTAGGTTTATTGCTGTAGCAGGTGAACGTTGTGCGAGATAAAATTGACGTCAAAGTGGATGTTATTGTTTTTTTTTTTTACAGCTGTAGGTTGAAAATATTTGTCCTTTTTTCGGGCGGTATTTAAATAATCATTGCAGATGGGAGATGGCCGTAATACGCATGGGATTTTCATTACGGACTGTGTGTCTATTTTTGGCCAAATTAAAACAAAATTTACATTTCTTAGGGTCGGCTATAAATAGCGAATTACTTAACTGGGACACGTTATTTGGGTCTGATTTTGTTAACAACTTTTGCGAATTGTTTTCTGATCGCTGCTGACCTTTTCAACCATCTGGTTGTCATTTTCGATGATGGATAGACAATGTTTGTTGAGTTTTATAGAAATGAGCTATGCTCCAATTGCTTATACATTTATAAAAAAAAAATTAACTAAGTCAAAGGAGTCGCATAATAATCAAGAGACTTTTCATTGGCGTCTAGTCTTTCGATTCAAAACAGATTTAAAAGACTAATTGGCCCGCTTGAGGCATAAATGCTGTTATGTAATGCAGATGAAATAAATGATAGTGCGGAGTCGCAACCAGTGCCATCTGTTGGACCATAGGACATCAGGACAACTCATCGACTGTTAAATTAATGTTATCTCTTATTTAAGTTGTATTGCGGGTCAATATTTTTTTTACAAAATTCTGATCTCTAAATTCTATATTCAAAATTCTTCAAACAATTAAATACAATTTAAATTTTCACTTCTCGTTTTTAAATTTTTAATTTTTATTTTTTTTTTTCGAGTTAATTTTAATTTTTTTTCGAGTTTTTTTTTGAGTTAATTTGTTGTTTTGTTTTTCTTTTCAATGCCTATTTAATATAATTTTAATTCTTCTTTTTTTTGTAATTTAAGTTTATTTTTTTTTTTAACTTTTAATTTATTTTTATATAATTTTTTTATTTTTTATTTTATCTCTTTACATTCGTTAGGTGGAAAACGCCGAATAAGCTGAATTTCATTGCTTAAAATTTCAAAAGCACAATTTTGAAAAGCAGGACATTTTTATGAGAAGACACAATTTTTCAAAGCAGAATTTTGAAAGCAGCATTTCGACCCGCTCTCCTTCCTTGTAGGGCTATGAGATTCCGATGGATGAGCTTGAAGAAGGTGATCTTTTAGCACGACCCGTGAATTCTTTCCTTGTCTATCTGAATACCAAGATCAGTACAACTCAGCTGAGTCAACTTAAAAACGCGTGTAACAAATCAGACGCTGTGTTAGTGTTCACTGAGTATTTCCTAAGTACATCAATAAACAATTATTGTTTACTGTGAGGAAAATCAGCTTTATTCTTGACATTTAGAGATGCAAGCGAAAGCCCAGTGACAATATGCACCAAGGAGGCTGAGTTCACAAAACCTCAAGCCAAGCCTGCCAAATAATTTGATGATGAGAAGAAACCTGTCATCAATTTTTGTTTTCTAACTCTTGGACAAAATGGTGAAACGCTAATTGATTTTGCGACCACTATGTGCGCCAGCAAGCAGTTGCTTTGCACTAGGAAACATGGCTGACCCATGATGAATAAGAAGATTGATCAAATTGCCATCGTCAGAAGGCCGGTATTCAGCGTTTTAGGAATGAGCCAATGTCGGCTCTTGCCACTTACTAGTAGCAACCAAGGTACACTTGCGTTGATCTTGAATAGTGCAGCAACTTAAGAATATTGCATGAAAGTTTGGCACGTAAGACGAATTAAACAGGTGGCAGTGTTGGTAGGAATTAGAATTGCCGCCAATAAAGTGCTAGGTTTCGCCATGCGACAGGAAATAAGAAACCATATTATGGTTGAATGGCAGATGCCCACGGGCTCGCGAAGCCAAGCCTTGCAGTAAAAAAGAGCCAAGTCTAACAAAAAAAGCTGATGAAAATCATCTTTGGACAGAGGAGAAATAGCACAAACTTCTCCGAAGACAAAAGGATGATAATCGAAAAATACGCCGTTGAGTCGATAGAGAGATGTCACTACAGAAATGCGTTTCACAAGTAAAGCCAAAAACATTCAATAGACTGTAAAAAGTCTGCAATACCTGAGTTAAAGTTAGCAACGATGAAAAAGGAAACTTTTTAAAATTGCTAAGAATTTTAAGTACTAGTTCTGCGGACTAAAATGGCCATGACAACAAAGACCCCGCTGACAGACAAAATTACCTATTAATAAAATGACAAAATGACCGAACTACAAAGTTGTTTGTGCTAATGAACTGATACTCTCTCTCTCCAATCATATTCTTTGTATGTTGTATAATGTTTTATTGTATAGTATGAATAGAGACAGTTGCATTCATACTCTCGAGTGGTGCGTTTCATTTGAGCTCGGAATTCTATACACAACACATGTCCCTTATCGGAGTAGTGTCATCGCTGCGAAGCCTGAAGGACCATTTACATTTACCACAGGTAAACATAAAATCAATATTTTTCTATAAGTTGTAATAATGTTTCTCGTCGGAGAAATTTTTCCCCACTAAATCTTCGACCAAAAGTCTCGTGGATAAATCCTTCCAAACAAATCGGTGAACGTAACGCCCACTCCGGTGGGTGATTAACGAGAGCTTGCCTTTATAAGGCAGCCAACTAACGTCTCTGAAAATGTATAGACACACTATAAAATCGTATTGTGAACAGTTACTTACTGTGAAACACCATCAAGTGCGAATAATTTCTGACTCTTTTCAGCAATTCGACAAACCACTCCGGAAATATTTATTCCCCGCCTACCATTTCCCGAAAAGAACAAACTACGCCAAACTTTCGCAAATCCAACTTCCATTAAGTCAGAAACATTCCTCCGATAATGCCTGTCCTGTGATTATCATCTATCACTCGCAGATACCACGATGGTGGCACCATAAATCCAATAAATTCCTAATTAGTGTCACGTGCCATAATATTCTATCTGCGCAGCAGCTCTAAGCACTGTTCGAGTGCCTCCCTCCAAGTAAAGCGCTAAGCGAATTGTCACTCATCATTTGGGCAGGACATTGAAAGTACGTGGCCCGACACACATCACGCCGCCCAACCACTTAAGCGCCAATCTGAAGAGCACTCAAAAATAACGCAGCATAAAGTTAATATTTTCAACATCCACGCAGGCACGTAAGACATTCCTTCCATTTGGTTGGCGGTCGTCCTACATCTGCACGCCTCGTTATAGAGTCTCAATATATCAAGAGGAACCATTTAAGAAATTCATCTGCCAACAACCGCTATTTTATGCCAAATATCTGACATCCAACGCCAAGCAAAATAAATAAATTAAACTTCAAATATTCAGCCATTCCAGGATAAACAAAAAGGAACACTAAAAATACCGAAAAACCAAGTGGAATAAATAAAGGATTCCGCACTTCATTTCATCGCATACGAAAAACAAAAACAAAATTGAAAAGACTCTCTAGGCAAGTGACAGCCCAGCGCAGCAACAACAAATTTCAAAGTTGGACACGTTCCAGTACTTACCACAATTTCAATATTTTCGTGAAGATTCTTGCACGAGGCCGCAAACGTCTCCGAAGTCGCGTACTCAAAGTACCACAGTTTGTTCTTCATGCGGCTGTTAAATTTATGCGGATTCTTCTCACGCTCCAAGTGAAACTTCACGCAAATTGCAGCGTCCTGAGAATAGATGAAACAGAATAGATATGAGCGGTATGAGCAAAAATGTAATTGTGTACATAGTTGGAAGTGGTGGGATTGGTGGAGCATAGATTGCAATCACAAATGAGATCGGAATGAACATTTTTCTCCCATACGGCACAGTTGAAATAAATTGTATGATGGAATGTGTACGTTGTGGGCTGAAATGGGTCAAGGGGACAATTTGTGAAATTTTGGGAGAATGCGCATTCGTGGTATAGCAATTTGAATTGGAAGATAAGTAGTCAAGCAGATTGTCAAGCCTAAGCTAAAGATTTTGATCCACATCAAAACATCAAACTCCAATCTGCTTGTACATTAAGTAATTAAATAGTTGGTGCAACAGGTCCGTAGGAACCCTGGCCCTAGCTTCTTACGACCTTTCGTTTTATGTGAGTTTTTAATTTTTGCGACGAAAGGGATCTAAGATTTTATGCCGAGTACAAACGGCTAAGAAGCTCTTTCATGACAGTTATACTTTGGGATGTTTGTCAGACTTTCGCAAGAGAAATGGAATTTGCGTTTTTTTTCTTAGTAGTAGAACCTGGGACCCCTTGCTAAGCAGTCCAATACGCTAGCCATTAAGCCACTGCGCCTACATGCATCTACCTTGCGCAGTAAAAAAAAATAAGTTTACTGTTCGGAGAGGAGCGGATTTTTGTTTACCCACTTATTTATTGGCTGAACTGGGTCGGCATTCTGTAAGGCGAAACGTTCAAACGTTTTCGCCTACACGAACGATTTACTTCTGCAACTTAGAGCAAATCAGTCGTGCGCAACAAAATCTTCGCCCTCCTACGAATAGAAGCTGCAATCTGCAGACTGTACAAAAATGGTCGACGTGGAAAGAAAGGCCATGACGAGGAAACTCAATTTAGATCGATAATTGTTATAATGAGGATGGCACCCTAGATTACATGTATTTCAAAACAAGCAATCGATCTCTATATTCTTTACAAAACTTAGCTTTTGACTTAGGCGTTGTTTGGTTGGTTGGTTTAAGTGGCTGTAATTCCCGTACGAGGAAAAACAACTAGCGGAAACCTGAGAAATAAAGGATAAGGGAGTTTACAACCAGCCTGAGGAGTTAAGACATTTGATGATCTTATTGAAATGGATACTTTGAATGGCCTAAATAGGTGTGGTTTACACTTCTAAGCGATCGTCACACTTCTTAACAGTATTTTTCACTTCTTTATAAGCTCAAAAACTTCGACACTGTATTGTATGCTAGATAAATTGAAAAATGCTACGCGACTAATGACAAGTGTTATACAAAAATCTAGAACACACAAATTGTCATGAGAACTCGCCAGCTCGTACGAAGCCAGCATAGATTCTATTGGCTCAAGAACGGATCTATGATACGGGCACGTGGTATATGGTCGGTTCATCGCGCGTGCATTATACACTCACTTACGACGCACACAGCTCGCTCAGGGCATATTTTGTCTGAGTTTTTACTTTTGTTCCCTTCCCCGAGTCTGTTGCCTTTTCGTTACTTACTAATATCTCATTCCGCCCGAGCTGCGTTACCAAGTTCCTCCCGTTTCCTGTCGCTTAATCGTTTTATGTGAGTTCGGAACTACTATCCAATGAACGATACGTCGCCTTTTCGTTTTATATGAGATTGGAATTACTTGCCAATGACCTGTCGCCTTTTCATTTCAACGGGTTCCAAAATGACTGCCTACCGAGCCATAAAAAAATCCATTCAAAGAGTCTGTGTTCTAACGCGACGGCTTGAACTATAAACTCTCTAGTTCGTCACAAGCACAAGGCAGACATACAATTTTGGTAGAGTTCGTATTCGTCTAAATAGCTTATAGATTTTTGATTCTTTCTTAAGAAGCGAATGGGGGAAAAGATGCAACCGTGAACTTAAAAAAACAAAACAAGTCGGGACGATCTTTGCATCCTAGGCTCTAAGCCTCAGGTTCGAGAAGACAGCGGAACCGAGTCTAAAAATCACCGACTAGGTCAACACTTGTGACAGAGTATTTGGTTTAGACAACTGGAAGCAAGGTGACCGGGATGGAAGATTCCAGTGTATAAGGCAAATTTTACAAACGAACATGATTTTCTATTATTTTTGTAAAGACGTTTTATTTTTGATATTTTGTTTGATTTTTTTTCGTGAATTCTTATGTTTAATATTTTATTTTATTTTTGATTGATAAATAGCTTAAAGATTTATGATTCTTTCTTAAGAAGCGAATGGAGGAAAAGATGCAACCGTGAACTTAATTCTTATGTTTAATATCCTTTTTTATTTTCGATTTTTCTGCATTAATAGAAAATACTTGAAACTAAACTTAATTGTTTATAAATTCTATAACATACCCTCACAAAAACACATTCGTGTGCTATTTTAAGGGTCCCCGCTTAAAAGGAATTTAATTGAAAACCTGGCATAAAGGAGTATAATTTTATACCCATGCGAATGTGCTCTTATCCGGGGAGTACATATTTTACAACGATTGAAAACACTGCCTTAGATCTATAGATCAGAAATGTAGCATCGGACAAAGTGCAGAAGCTGGTAAAACCTCGGTCCAAGTCGATGGATAATAGCTTGAAAGATGCGAAAAAAACACGCTAAAACGTAATAAACTGACGGGACCACATGAATGCATACAAAAGTCGGTAAAGCGTTTGACGATGCTAAAATATTTTTTATTATTTTGACCAAGCCGACAAAAGTAGTGCGCCAGGCTTCATGAATGTCAAAAGTTGTTGGTTATGAATTCCAACTCGTACCTTCAAAACGATATGTATGAGAAGAACAACATTGTCAAAAATAGTTCGTGATCATTCTGTAGGTCGGCATTCTGTAGGGCGAAACTTTCAAACGTTTTCGTGTGCACGGAGAAATTTGCTTGTGTAACATAGGGCAAATCATTCGTGCGCACGAAAACGTTTGATCGTTTCGTTTCGCCTTACGGAATCCGACCCCTGAGCTCGTGTTTCTGCTATTCGTTCGGAAAATGATCAGGGCACTCTTTCCGTAACTTTTCTGACGATTATCGTCGAAACGATAGACCGCCAAAAGTAGCAACTAAGTGCCAAAATTACGAGTTTGAGACCTTAATCCAACTTATTATCCACAAATGTAATGAAAGCTGACGATAATGAAACAAAATCGGGCAGAATATAACTTCTGTTTCAAAAACGATATCGTCCCGACGATTATTGTTATAGAGCGCACTCTATAAGTACCAATCTGACTGACAGAATATTTTGACAACTAAACAGAAATACGAATGCTGTCATTTTCGGCCTTACCATTAATCAACTTTAGTTTGGCAGTTTGCGCAAAGACTCCACACTTTCCAAAATCCCTTTACCAATAAACAAATTTAGTTGTCGGATTATCGCTAACTGTAGGGTTAAACATTAATGGTCAGAAAGCCATGTTTATCTCGGGCATTAGCTAAATAAATTCTGCCTAAATGTCATATTCATGAGGAGTATTGCCCAACCACCAAAAATGGCGGTATGGAATTTCGTAATAGGAGCGAATTTAAATACACTTTTGTTCAGCCTTAACGTTAACGATTATAAACTAAGTTTAGTAAATTGTAAATGTTTTCGAACTTTATTCGTTGGAATACAACAAAGCAAGTTGTTTTTAAGTTTAGCAAAGACAAATTTTTACAAATGCATGCACAAAATTGGAAAATATTGCATTTTTGTTTTATCTCTCAACATTTGCAAAATATATTTCGAATATTTTCATTAAATGAAATGATTGGTATCTTTTTTTAACCGCTAGTTCTAGCTTTTTGATTGGTTTTCCTTTTTAAATAGTTTGCAAGTTACGAATGCATACGAAGTAAAAAATAAATTTGATATAAGTTTAGGATGTTTCCAAGACTTTCTGGAGAGTTGTCGAGAAGAGAATAAAATAGCGGTTCACTTAAGATTGGACAGCTCATACCCGAATACCTACATTTTTCTACAACTCTCAGTACTTTAGGCTGCTCAGGTAGATATTTGGCGGCAAACCCTCTGTGGAAATGGAGTTTGTTCCCAGAAAATGAGAATTTCTAATGAAATGGTTGGTGTGAAAAGGTTGACTTCGCGTAAAATATAGATATTGTAAGCATTCAGCAAAATCGCCGCGAAATAATAAATTTAGGAACTTCTGGAGGAATAATAGGTAGTATGTGCGAATTCAAGAAAACCAGAATTTAGTTTTATTTAGAGTGAATTAATAGGGGAGTACGCATGACAGTTTTCGTGTAAAAAAATGTCCACACAATACATATACAATTTTTAAAAGATCAAATTGTATTTATTTTTATATTTATATATACTTTTTCAAGCACTGTTTCGTTGCTTGGCAGATTGAAATTCAAAAACGGAAGGGATAGGTCCTTAAAACGCTTTTGGCTTCATAGTTTTTAATTTATTCTAAAATAAAATAGCCGGCTATTATTTCTTTTTTTCAAAAATATTCACTTTCTAACCTTTCAATCTTTCGATCAATCAGCTTCGATTTGCATAATTAGCCTAACAAACTGTGTTCCGTTTATTGAATAATTTGAAAGAGATCTTATTACGACACAAATTCACTCATAAATCAATCGTGAAGGATTAGAAAACAAAGTGTTCTATAAAAAGTACCAAAAATTGTGTCCGATCGCAGGAGAGGGCATTACTGATTTGACAGATCAGCTCATATTTTGTGCATTTACTATTTTATTGAAATTTGAATTTCTGACAAAAAAATGTAATAGATTCTAAGAAATTTGTCGCACCAGCAAATGTGGAGGTCTAATTGTTTATTGGTACCGTTTCATTAATGGTGTACATTTTTACAAAAGCTGGCAACCAGCTAATCGTCGACATTAGTGTTTGATTATTAGTAAGGCCGTTTGTGTATTAAAGAAGGTAACAGAAAGTGAACTAGACCAACAAAAAGTCTAACAGACTAAAGAACTACAGCAGATGCTGTTCATTTGGTGAATATGTACACCCATTTGACAAGTTTGTTTCATAAATAAATCAGATCCTCCTAAATGCGCTCGGTTAAGAGCTAATGCTCGACGAATCCTAGCTGGGCACGAATAAAAAACAACATTTGGAAGGACTTTCTTTCTGTTCAAAATTGAAGCTAACAAATTCCTGTGCGCAGTAGCAAAATCTTGGACAGTCTTCATTCCACAGCGATTTTTATGTTCAATTGTTTTATATTTTCCCGGAAGAAAGCGACGCGTTTTTATGGCACCCAATCCATTTCTGCGCCGCGTAATGTGTTTTTCCATTCAAACGAATCCTTAATGGAGTAGGATAAAGTGGTGCTCGAATTGGCTATGCAAGTGTGTACTTAATTTGCTGAATCCGAAAAGTGATTTCTTTTTCCCTCATCACTTCAAAAATTAAATGAACCCAATCCTGCAGTAAGGCTAACAAAACGCGCCCGAAATCACAAAGTAACTACCCATTTTATAAAAGCATTAACATTTCCTCGTCCGGAATCCGCACTCATTATGCTTAAGCCCGACAAAAAAAAAAAAAATCTCCATGGCGCAAATATTGGATGCATTAAGGACTCTTGCTGTTTGCCAGAGGGATTGTCTTCGGCTACAAGTTTAATGAGGGGCTTTCCTTGCAATTATTTTCATGTTTTCTTCTTTTTCCACCGAAAATATCTCGTCATTTTTCAGATCCCTTTTCACTTTCCTTTTATTCGAATAAAAATGAACGAAATTCTCACTTTCAAGGTCCTCCATATACTTGGATATGAATAATTCAAACATTTAATGTATTTTAGTCCTTGACAAAGGATGAATTTCCCATCGATTTGCAAAGTTCATTTACAATTCAATGGGCGGGAGAGGAGGGGTTGGAATTTTTCGAGAAAGGATTCTCAAGGCGTATGTAAATGTGGGTGGCCGTCCGGGGAAATTTGACGGCAGACTCTCAATCGAATAATGGATGAACATTTATTATTTGCTTGGACGTTGAACTAATTTTATTTTTCTTCATTTTTGCTGACGCAACATACACACGCCCAGTAAGCAGCAGGTGGAAGAAGAAGAATTGGAGGACAGGATGATTTATGACTCGGAGAGGGAAAATTATTTTTTAAAGTTTCAATTGAATAGACTCGGGCTTCTAGGGAGTTATGCTGGTCCTTCAGGCAAAGTTGTTGCACGAACACTGAACCCACTTGAGTGTTCACGATAGACGTTTAGTGCACCCACACAACAAGAGGGTTTATAAAAGAATTTAATATATTCGTCGAGTGTCTCTCACGGTGCCACTGAAATGGAAAATGCTCGACTTTAGAATGTTTTTTGTGAGGACTCTCGCAAATAGGTTGTGCTGTCTATGTCTATATAAGGTTTTAATATGATACGAATTTCAAAAGCAACAGTACTACCTAAAAAGTATAGGGTTTCGCGAATATCCTACTGAGGAGAGTCGTGGAATGTCTATGTCCTTATAGGCTACCTACTTTTTGCACCGTCCTTCAAAGGGAAACCAGTTTTGAACGCATCTCCGAAAATTCTTTAGAGAAACTCCTTAGACTGGCGTTAATTAATCCCTGGTGGAAAGAAAAGCGGTTATCGAAGATATCTTCCCTAAGACCGACCTACAAACCCAGTAGCGTCTAACAAGTCATATGTCGAGCTGTCAGCGGATGATGATAGTTTCCTCAATAAGCTAAAAAGTTTCGAAAGACTACGAAAAGTGGCAGATACAAATGAAAAAGCATACGTTGTTAATCAACCCATCAGCGAAGAAATACCCACCAGCAATCCCCGGAGAGAGCTGGGAGGAGTATTTTAGTAGCCCTTTTCTTTGATGGATTATAATATAGTGCATACCCACTATTACGGATCACTGGTCCTGGTCCGTAAATAAATGAACTCAGAGAGCCACAAATACTTCGAAATACAGTAAATACATTCACTCAATCAGATCTCGATTTTCACGAATTGGGTCAGCCAATTGTCTATTAAAATCACTCCACTGGATAACCTCTTCTGATGATATGTGAAGTCGCCACTTCTTTGCGGATAAATCAACGACGACTAACGATTTTAAGGCCAGCATTGCTGAGAAATACGACCCCTCGAATATGTGAAGCAGCAAAAAATTAAATTCTAAATGGCGGGAGGTGTAATAAAATCCTGACACTTAGCGTGTTCCTACATCGTGATAGTTATACCTTTTTGAGGGAATTGCATTTTTACGAAAACTTAAAAGAAAAAAGAAAAAAAAAAAAACATCAAAACTGTGGGAATATCAATAATTTGACAGAAAAACATACAAATTACATTTCACCATGAATATCGACGCACTAAATGTACATAAAAAGGAGATTTGCATTTAGCAACGATTTCTAGTTTCAAAAAATAATCATTATAATGTTAGGAAACTGCGATTTTTATATTGAAGGAACGTTATTTTCTTTAAATACAAATCTCACTTTGAAAAATAAGGTGTTTTTTCATAAAAAAAATTGGGTAATTTGAGTTTAGTGAAAAGAGTAAATTGAACACCCTTAGTGGGAAAAATAAAGACAGATTGCTAAGCACACTGACTTCGAGTTAGTGTATTTGGTGAGTTTCTATCAGCTGATGGATGCGTTATGAGAGTTAATATTCGGTGTTTTATTTCGCCACACGAAAATATGTATTCTACAAAATGTATAATAGCGAATGTAATCAACATAAATAAATAAAGGAATAATGTGTTCAAAATTCATTCGTTGAAATCAAATAAGATATTTTTGTTCCTGCAATTATTGTGCCTTAAGAATTATTGTCTTTAAAAAATAAAACAAATTAAATTAATTACAAAATTTTAAACCATTAAACAAAAGATTGAGCCAGCCAGGGGGCAGATTCTGTATAACAACGATCGTCTAAACGATATCGTTTTTGAAACTTTGATCATCAAAATAAGTTATATTCTGCTCGAATGTTTTTGGCAAAAGTCAGCTTTCATTATATATTTTTGGAAAATGAACTGGATTAAGCTCTCAAACTTTTATTTTAGCATTGTTTGCTAGTTTAGTTTATCGTCTGATGAGTTACGGAATGAGTGCCCAGGAATATGAATAATGCTTGTTTAGGAAAGAATTTTTTGTCGTATCCATTAAATTCGGCCTGTTGTTTTTTTTTTGTTCAATTTTGGTGTAGAGTTAACTAAGAGCGCACTCTATGTAGGCTTCATTAATAAAATTTAATATATCTTGAATAATATGAGTTTATGCTTAAACACAGCACAATGGCTATAACAAATATGTAATATCATTACTTTTCGAAATGTTACTTACAAAAATGATATACAAGGTGGGCCGAAAGAAGTCATCCGATGTTGTTTGGCTCTCATTGGTGTCTAGTCCACAAATGTCAAAATAGATTTGACATTGGCGGCCATTTGCAAAAATAAGAGCATCTTCCAATAGGGTGATCTCTTTTGGCCCACCTTGTACAACCTTCATAGCACTCTTAACAATTAGTAGGACTTGGCAAACAATTTTTTTAGAAAAGCTGATGACCAACCGATTTGCAGTTTAAAATCATTTCACTGTATTTGTCTTGTAGATGAAGCATAATGAAAAAGTACTATGGCTGAAAAAAAAAAATTTTTTCCCAAATTTTTATACATTTGTAACGCCAAGAAGAAGTCACCGGATACCTCATAAAGTATATATATTCTGAATCAGAATCACATTCAGAATCGATTTAGCCATGGCAGTCTGTCTGTCTGTATATCTGTCTGTCTGTTGAAAGCACGGTAGCGTCCAAAAGAATTGACATAGGCGAATGAAATTTAGTGAAATAACTTCTTTTATCGTCGTCAGGTTGGTATTGAAAATGGGCTATGTCAAGTAGTTCTGGTACCTCCTATACAAAATCAATATCAGGCCCATGTGTCTCTCTGTCTGTTGAAAACAGGGTAGCGTCGAAACGACCTCGACCAAGGCAAGTGAAATTTTGTGAGAGGACTTGCTTTTATCGTCGTCAGGTGGATATTAAAATTGGGCTATGTCGGTCAAGTAGTTCTGGTACCTCCTATACAAAATCAATATCAGGCCCATGTGTCTCTCTGTCTGTTGAAAACAGGGTAGCGTCGAAACGACCTCGACCAAGGCAAGTGAAATTTTGTGAGAGGACTTGCTTTTATCGTCGTCAGGTGGATATTAAAATTGGGCTATGTCGGTCAAGTAGTTCTGGTACCTCCTATACAAAATCAATATCAGGCCCATGTGTCTCTCTGTCTGTTGAAAACAGGGTAGCGTCGAAACGACCTCGACCAAGGCAAGTGAAATTTTGTGAGAGGACTTGCTTTTATCGTCGTCAGGTGGATATTAAAATTGGGCTTGTCGGTCAAGTAGTTCTGGTACCTCCCATACAAAACCAATTTTGCATGACTTGTTTGCAGTGGATGGTATCAAAGCATCGGCCAGGCCGATGATAACACTTTTACTTGTTTAAATTATTTTTTTCTAAATTTTCCTTGTACTTTTACAATAAACGTGTCTTATAGATACAATACCGAAAATGTAATGTTTTTAAATTAGCTGGGAAAGAACCGAAACTAAAATGTATAGCTATCCGAAAAATTGCAAATAATTAATTGTAGATAATGATTTTATTTTAGTTTATTGATATTTGAGCTTAAGTAGGTGACGTTAACTTGACTGCATACTCAGTTTTTCGCTAAAAAAAAAATTGAATAACGGTACTTTTGAAATTTTGCCATACATATCTCGAAAACGGACCATACGATTGCAGCAAAAACTCATTCCTGATGTAATATGGTAATTTCTTACTTTATAACGAACTCATTTTTTCTCTATATTGTCGTACAGTTGATTTTTGAAAAAAAAAAATATTTTTTAAAAATTTGGTTTTCTTTAGTTTACATGAATACGGCACTAACGATTTTGACCAAAATGCATACTTTGTATAAAATTGATGTTTTCAAAATTATTGTGTCACTAATTTTCAATTCGAATCACCAAAAAACCATAATTTTAAAACTGTTCATATCTCGGAAACTCCTACTTCGATTAGGATACAACTTGAAAAAAAAAAACGAAGTAATAGGCGTTTTTCTTTTTTAGTTCAGAGCTGAGCTCTGAACCGAACTCAAGCATTATGAGGGCGCTCTAAACCGAGCGTACTCAGATCGTTCTGATGTATTTATGAAACACACTTGAGCTGTCATTTTTAATAAATATATGTATAATTTGAATATTTATTAATTGTATTTAATTAAATTGGTTAACCTTCAGTTCCAGAACAACAAGATTCGTCCGCCATTTCAATTAGTTTGTTTATCCTGATTTTTTTTCTGTCAAATGTGCCTGGAAGTGTGTAATCATCTTTATACTCAGCCTGCTCAGTCAATTTATTCTGAGCTCATAGAGCGCGCTCTGATCATGTTCTGAACGAAAAAAGAAACACAAATTCTGAGCTCTGATGTATCTGAGCTAAAAAAGAAACACGAACTTTTTGAATAACAGTTCAGGTTGCGCTCTGAACTAAAAAAAAAAAACGCCTAATGCTTACATCCCAAACAATATCGTATACTCAGTTTTCAGCTAAGTAGTTAAGCAATAGTTTTTTTTTTTGTAAACTAAATACTGAATTATTTGTTATTGTTTTGTCTGAATAATTTTAGAAAAACCGCTCTAATGAATTTGATCAAAATACATATTGAAAATAATATAAGATTCTGAACAAGATCCCGTACTTAGTTTATTTTCAAAAAATTCGAATAAATCAGTTTTTTAATTAGTTCTCATAAATGACTACCCAAATCCCGATCTGTCTTCTTATATTTTTGTAAGACTCAATACCGTACTGCCAATCAAAATTCAGTTACAACTTCGTAAAAGATCTTTTTAGCAAATATTTCTTTCTTCTCTTTTTCAACCATATTGAATATACACCTTAAAATAATTCCAACCACTTGAAGCTTACACAATCAGAAACGTCCACTTCATTTTCGCGCCCACACGCGTCCATCGGGATATTCAGTTTATAACTGCTAATGCAAATTCAAAACCAAATCCCTGAATCCCTACATAATATCTGTGCTCAAAAGGCAAAACCGCTTAAGTCGACTTTAGGCGAAATTGAGATTTTGATGCCATTAGATTCAGCGTACCCAAATCTATTTTTTTTTCAGCTTTATATCTTTAAAAAAGTGGACACATTTAAAAAAAAAAACAACAGCTTAAGTCACTAGAGTCAGTGGAGTAAAAAAACTTTAAACTGCTCTCCTGAACAATGAGTAAAACAGACTTAAGCGGTTTTGCCTTTTGTCCACAGATATATCTATGTAAGGACATCGGTATCTTTCTATCATAGACGCTTAAAACCAGCGTCACTAATTTATTCGAATCAAAAATGAAACCAATGTCCTAACATATCAGAAAAAAAAGAAACTTTTTACTTTATACTTATAAAATAGTACAGTAGGCGCCTTAAACTCTTTAACCAGAACATGTGGCAATTGCCTGTTACGGAAGGCTTCGAATTTTATAAAAACTCTCAATGTTATTGTTTACTGCCATATTAGATGAATAACCCAAAAGTAGATTTTATTTAACCGATCTGCATAGAGATCTCAATGTTGAAACGGTTGAAGATGAGGTTAAGAAGATTGATCGGAAGTAGGCTTCTCAACCACGTAAACACAGAAATAAGAGAACTTTTAAATAATGACAATGTAATCAGGGGATTGAGACGGATAAAACATCTTGATCTATACGATTTAGATAGGGCTACGAAATCAGTTATTGTTTTCAAACACAACAAGTTTAGAAATCCGTCAAACGACGGACTTATCTCTTAAATTCATAAAATAACTCAAAAATAAATTGCTGATTAGTCGTACGACTAGGTACAATCTAATTCGAGATGGCGAACGCAGTCCCCCGGGAGTTTTATTTTAGATGAGTTAAAGTCCATCACTTTTGCAGAAACATCCCTCGCGTACTACCTTCGCAATGTCTTTCGATGATTTTTTACTTCCAGCGAAGTCCCTCCACACAAAAAAAAAAATTAAAAAAATTTAACACAATAACTATTTTATGAAGCCCTTCTTTTTTGCTTCTCAGATTTGTACCTAACAAGTACCTACCTACCTAATAAAATAAGAAAATAACCTACCAAATTTTTGACGAACGAGAAAGTTTCGTTCGAGCCAGTCGTGCACTTTATTTTTGAATATATTTCGACGACTAGAGTCAGCGGTTTTAGTTCTCGTCAACTGAGTATTTAAAAAAAAGGCTTAGGCTTAGATAGCCGCGGAAGAATTTAAAGATTTAAAGAGTACCGCTGCATATTTTTCGCACTCTGCCAACATGTAACAAAGTACATTCTACATTCCCCGAAAGAGAAACGACCTTCAGCAGAAGCGTATAGTTGACAAGACGTAGGTAAATTGTGTTATTCCGGATTGCACTGGCCCATGTAGCTGGCTTGCTCCAATCAAAGTCAGCCATTAATCTGCCCAAGGGATCCTTAAGTTGCTACGTGACTTGAAACTCGCACATGACTAACATAATCCACACCACACGTTTTAGTGAGGTTTCAGTTCAGTAAAAAAGATTTTAAACATACGTTCCTTTCGCCTATCGAAAACTATTTGTCTAAATTGTTACGGTTGTTTTTTCTCAGCGGTAGATACGTGACATCATCCTCAAACTGATATTAAAGTGCGAGAAAATGGAAGCCATTGGAAAACTAACAAACTTTTTGCCACATTCCGTAGTTACTTTGAGCAAAACTCTGGATAATTGATTTTTGTAAGAACCTTTAACCTGATATACAAATTTCCAGACAGCTCATGTTATCCTTCGAATGAGGTATATAATACGACTTATATTACCATATTAATGTCAAGCTGTACTTTCTTTAATTTCGATCCTTTAATTACGTGACCACAAATAAAGAACTTTTCCACTCTCTGCCGATGGTTGTGCCATGCAAAGAATATAAAGAAAACATCATATTAAATTTAATTAGCCAATTAGCAGGATAACAAGACAAAGCGAAGGAACTAATTGGCTGGTGGATAACCGCCATGAATACATTATATCCTTTGCAGTGCAGCTAGGATTTTGCTTTGTCGCGTTGGCTCATTATCTCAGTTAGTTCTGTCGGTCTATACAATTCATCGCCCAAGTTCCAATTACTGCCAAGCAGCAACACAACGTGGTTGAGAACAATTATTTTCCGCTACTGGAATGTCAATTGGAGTTCAGTTAACTGCTCTAGCGGAAAATGGCTGCACTTTCAATTCTCGCAGGAAATATTTCCGTGGCCTTTCGTTGTCATGTGAAAGGGGTTTTTTTTTTTTTGTACCGGGTTGTAATGGTTTTCGTTCGTCAGCGAATGTTCATCATCAATTTTGAGCTGTAGAATTTTTAAATGGTTAACGGTTTGATTATTAGAAATGTTGTTGGTGCACAAATTCCTTTACTTCACAATTTTACGGATGAATGTGAACACGATGGAGCAAGAATGAAGAAAAGAAGAATGTCCGAGGCGCTTTGTCCGGGTATATATATATAGAATAGAGGTGCGTGACTTTAGTGGAGATGCGGCCATGCGATCTATGGCCGAAATTGTACTAGTTTACAAATTTCGCTAGTCGGCTATAGATGGCATTAACAAATGTTGTTGGTTGTATTTGAATACAGGGTGGGCAAAAAAATGCTCAGTGCATTTAAAAGAAAAATAATATAAACTGATATAAGATGTTTTATGGGTTAACTACCCCACGTACATGGTGGCAGCCCATCTAGTTGAGTGTTTAACTTTTTCTTTGACAATCAATAATATTTTTTTTATTCATTGACTCCGAGTTCAAAGCTGAAGGCTAGTACGGACCTGGTCTGGAACGAAAAATCCCATACAAAAATGACACAACGAAATCATGAACGAAAAATGTCGCTCTCCTTCTCGTTTACAGTACGCAGCTGCTCGGCTCAGAGAGTCGGGGTGTTGGTCTGCTATATCCTACGGCCATTCTATCAAGAGAACTCATAGCACCCTCCACGGACTATATTAATTCCAAAATGTTTTTCACTAAACATTTTAAAGTAGAATTCCCTTCAAGATTAGATTGGTCGGATGAATAGGGACACGAATTTAACAATCTACACAGACGGTTCAAAAATGGACTGTGGAGCAGGTGCAGGTATTTTCTAAACATCTAAACATCTCAAAATCCTTCGGGCTCCCGGATACGGCCAGTGTGTTTCAGGCGGAATTACTGGCTATCCGCGAGGCCTGTCGTCAAATCAAATTACACCCAAACACAGATCCGAGGCAAAAGATAGACGTCAAGCTGCCGTACAAGCTATCGCCTCAGTCAACATAACCTCAAAATTAGTAATAGAATGTCGCAAGGAGCTGGCCTCGCTTGACGAGTTCAAGGTTACCCTGATTTGGGTTCCAGGTCATAGCAACGTTTACGGAAACGAACATGCTGACGAGCTGGCCAGGCAAGGCTCAGCCCTTCACTGCTCACTCGCGGAATCGGTTCACATACCGCTCGGAGTTCAGAGTTCCTAACGAAGGCAAACCTGAGATGGAGGAGGCTGACGAATTGTATCACATCCAGATGGATGTGGCCAAACTACGGCATGGAAAAAACAACTCACCTTCTCAGCAAACCACGAAAAGATATTGCCAGAATAATAGCGATAGCCACGGGCGGAACACGCAATTAAATTAGGCATCCCACATAATACACACTGCCGCAGCTGTAATTACGCCGCCGAAAAGGAAACACTCACTCACTACCTTTGCGCCTGTCCAGCACTAGCTAGGGCCAGACAGCGATCTCTGGGTGAACCCTTCTTCGACTCCCTTGAGGAGGTCTCGAAAAGTAATATTATGGAATTGATAGCCTTTTCGAACTCCACAAGCTGGATTTAAACTCTCCTTTTCGACAATCTTAAACAACCAGGCCAAATGAGTTGTGGTAAGAAAACGGCACATAGTGCTACTTGGGTTTTTTTTTTCTTATAAAAACCGCCACTCCTACCTACCTACCAACGCAGCTGCTGCGAAATGATGACGAAAAAGTGGGTTATTGTAGTAGATTGCTTGGTACAATTCTCCACTCTCTTTTTGCTCACGTTTATTGTCCGGGACATTATTTGCTTGCGAAAATTTGACATTTGTATTGCAGTGTTATCAGGTTTTATAAGAGGTATGGAACCAAAAATCAAAAATTTTGGAGCCACAAATAGCCAAAACAAATACAAGGATCAAGAGTGCACATTTTTTGCAATTTTTTAGGCACACTTGTTCTGATTACATTGATTTGAAAGACGACAGTATTAAATTAAAAAAAAAAACAACAACATATAAGAGACTTTTCTTGTTTCCATTTTTCAATGTTAAAAGAAAAGAAACGCCTATGGAAATGGGTTTCTATATTAAATTATTTCGATATTAGTTGGCATAAATGTGTAAAAATCAATTGCAATGAGTCTCCATTGCAAGTAAAAACAAAGTGTGGTTTTAGCGGGCAACTCAATACGCAAAAGAACCAGTAAAATTCGGATTCAATTCAATTTGGCAGCAGAAATCTGAAATACCCTATCGAAAACTGCATAATATTGTTTAGAAAGTTTTAGTTTGACGAAAAGAGCACGTTCGCAATAGAAGTATTCATTTAATAAATTCCTAAGGAGCCTAAAAACCGTCAAACTTTTAAGTGAATTAGGATAAATCCCAAATGACAATTTTAAGAAGTCAGTAAAAGTTCTATATAAATAGCCAGTGCTGGTAACACTGCTACTTGTGTATCAGCTGATGGAACTCTCCACAAATTATTTCCGCTGCCTTTTCGCAGACGTTTCGCTGTTCATTTGAAGACCACCGGGAAATTTCGTTCCGGAACAGGTCCGTAATAGCCTTTACGACCAAAATTACGATTGAAAGCCGTCAGCTCACACTGTTTCTTAAACCTTTGTGAACGAGAAGAAGAAACCCAAAGCGGTTACATGAAGCAAATATTCGCTTTCGTGTGATTTCTTTCGTTTTTCGAAATGCGAAAGTGGTTTTCATTTCGTTTTCTTTAACAGAATCCCACCCCAGACTTCCTTCTAAGATCTTCAAAGGCAGATAGGCTGTCTCGTCAACCTGCACATTAATCAATTGTACTTTCGGATGTGTGTCAAAAAAAAAGAGACGTTGAAGTGTCTTCTGCTGGTTGAACTTGATGTGCATCGTACTAATTTAAGCATCACAAAAATAAATGAGACTTCACTGCCGGATCTACTACCATCTAATCCTGCAAATCATCCCCTTAGCATGGCTTGCTACCACACCTGTCCGCCAAGAGTTTGTTTTATAAATATCCTGCGCTCTTTGTCTAAACTGTCGCCACATTAAGTATGCCGTTCACGTGCTATTAGAGAGTGTCCTCAAAATTGGCAGCAATACGAAAACACCTTCCGCTCGGCGTTGGTACACCACCGAAATAATAAGCATATGTGTGTAGTACTACAGGTATCGCCTATTTCCTAGAAACGGGACTTCCCCCCTCTTCCGGCTGAGAACATCAAAGTTGAGCGCCACATACGCTGGATCACAATAAATTGCTATGCAGAGGCTCACTCACCATACCAGCATTTCAATCCCGGACTACATTTCAGAATGTAAATTAAACTCCTCCACTTGCTGCCTACGATAATGATATGTCGTTGAGGCGACAGTGAAATATCCTCAGGGTGTGTAATTAAATTTCGGTACATTGACTATGTACACAAACTTCTACTGCTACGGATGTGATTGACGTCTTCGACAGCAGCTCATTAGCTTGCGAAATACAAAACTTGTGACACAATTTAAGAGCTTTAAGATGGGCCATCGTTTTTTTTTGTATTGGATACTGAAACCATCCATCAGGGATACGATTGCGCATCTTATTTCTTTACATGGCACGAGTAGGGTACAATTCTTAGAACGTTATATTCAGGAAACGATGATGCAGTATACCGTATTAGTAGACATTGTCCGGAGGAACGAAGCTGTATCTATTTAAAATTGGTTCGAATACGAAATGTAAACTTTACAGCTTAATGAGAAATTCTAGGAAATATCTTTGAGAAATGTACCAATTTGCTCAATGGTAGGGAATGGAGGGTTTCTTTGTCACGAAGTTGATCGTTAACCAAATGGGCTTCATTAATTTTGGTTCGTAGGACTGTTTTAATGAAGAAGGAAGGTATTTAGCACAAAACGCTCTATTTTATATTTCTGAAATTTTTCCTAGGTATTTTTACCACTCCTTCACTTTATACAATCAATGGTTTAAAGAGACTTCAGAGTATAGTTAATTTCGACACCCATCTGGTAATGTATTCATGGTAAACTGCTTTCAGTGTAATTTAACCGAACGGCTACTTGGGACTTGGCAGATTTTTGAATCAAAGCAAAAGTCGAGACAAAAAAGAAGTTATACCAGTTTATACCACTATGACAAATGTCGACCCTGAATCCTTTTGTTGAGCATTCGTTTACTTTAACTTACTTTACTTAAACAAATTTCTGAGATTGGGATTTAGTAAAACAGGTATATGGATGGTTTGACTGAAAAGTCCCTTAGTGCTCCTTTAGAAAGCAGTATTCGCTTTGACACTTTTTCGTTTTCAATTATATACCTGTTATACTAAAATGGGTTTTATTAAGATCACATCTGACCTTAAAATAAACACTTCACAAACTCCCGCTTTACAAACGGATAGAAACAAATCGAATTTGCCAAGAGTTTCATCGGTTTCTTAACTAAGCCCGATTAAGCTGTTTTGGTTTTTTGCGAGACGACTTTAGAATACCCCGATGAACTGGATATTCCCAAAAACGAGTCTTTCTTTCCATCAAATACAACTTCCGAATGAAAGAAGCTCCGATAATGATTGAAGGCCTGTGCCTCAATGTGAGATACAGCATGGTTAGGTTAGGTTAAGTTAGTTTAGTTGCCCCTTGAGTGATTTAAGGTACTAAGACATTAAGACTCGTGACTTAAAAAAAAAACAGAAAAAAAGCCTGCCGGTCAGTGCAAACCGCCAGTTGCTGCTGCTGCAGTGTAAAAAGGAGACTATCACAGTTCTGCTGAATCATTGAATTTTCTGAGTTAAACCAATGAATAAAATCAGCTTATTCATCATCTCAGGAGTACATATTAAATTTTATTTTTCATTAAACGAAATACTAAGAGATTATTAAGACTTACGAATTTGGTATCGGAATAAAAAAATGCACAGTGCAACAAGGAAAATAATTTTACGTAAGGAAAACCTAAATCAAAGCCATAATTATTGACAATTAAAATGTCAATCAAGTTTATAATCTGCACCGTCTGGGCTTTGCCCGTGCTAAGGAACTTTTTCTCTTAGATATGTTCTTGTCTAAAGTTCCGCTCACATTTCGCAAAATGCGTTGATTTTTGACAGTGCAGATTTTTAGCTGCCACATCATATAAATAAAATTGGTGTAGTTCTATTCGACTAAGATTGAATTTGACTGCATGTCTTTAATTGCAAAAATCTTAAAAACTGTTCAATATATACGGGTGCATTTTTCACAGGCCTATAGAGGATACCTAGGCAATACAACCTCTACTTGGTTTCAACTATATATATCTTTTTAAATTTTGGAAAAAATTTGACAAGAGTAATTTATTTTTTTTCGTTTCGTTTTACTTTTTAGTTGAAAACACTGGGAGCATTTAAGTATAGTATATACCAGCTTATAGAGGACATCTGCAGGTACAACTTAGGATCTCCAAAAACTCGATAACTTAAAAGGTTTTGAAATAAACAGACAAAATTTGACATTTCTACGATTTTCACCTGAGTGAGTAGATATGCACTTCATTCTCAAATCAAATATACTAACTGCGCAATATATTGACATTTCTTTTAACCTTATTTTACTCCTGTGACGCAGAGGGAGGCAGACAGAAGCAGTACGCTGTGTGGTTTGCTAAGAAAAAAAAGCAAAAGAATGGCAAATATGTAGAAAAGGTTTGTTTATCTCTGTTTTGCTTCCAAAAAAAAACCTGTCTAGAAAGAAATGGCAAATAGGTATAGGTACCAGTGATGCCAGATCGTGGTATTATTACATTAGGAGATTTGTATTAGGGAATATTCCTGGTGATACCGTAGTACTGCTTATAAATGCTATTTGCAATCGAGATGAGGCAGTAAATTACCCGCTGGAGTTTTTTAAAAAATAGGATTACAGCCCATGGCCTTCTTGCTCATAAAATTGAATTAGAAGTTGGAGTTCCCATTATGTTGCTTCGCAATTTGAATCCCCCAAGCTTTGTAATGGAACCAGATTGAGAGTGATTTCGTTGCAGAAAAACGTTATTGAGCCGTTACTTTGAACTGGGTCTGGTAAAAAAGATACGGTGTTTATACCAAGAATACAAATAACTCCCAGCAATTATCCATTTCAGTTTAAACGGATTCAATTTCCTATTAATGTTTGTTCTGCCATGACAATCAATAAGTCACAGGGTTAAACTTTAAGAAAAGCGGGAGTTGAATTCACGTGCTGTTAAAAATAGTTATGTAGCGTGCTCCACGGTAAGTAATGCAGGAAATATCAATATCTTAGCCGATAGAAACAAACCGGCTAATATAGTATATAAAGAAGCTTTACATTATTAACAAAGTGTGTTAAATATTATAATTATAAAATTATTTTCTTTCATTTTCATTGCCCAAAGAATATTAAATTATTGCCGATTAGTCCAACGATGCCATGAAGATGAAGGCAGAGTGGACTCTGGACTCAGTCTTTGGGAGGTTTTTTAATACGGGTTTAAGTCCCTTACTATTGCAGAACGCTCCCTCGCCTCTGCAATGTCTATCGATGATTTTTCCTTCGAGCGATTATCAAAAACAAAAATTGTGTCCCCTACAAGACAGTAAATTTATAAAAAAAAAAATGTTCCTTCAATTGTTCTGAAACCACATTTTGCACGGGCGAAGCCCTGCGGGTACAGCTATTTTTACATATAAACAAAAAACGAAAGACTATAACGTCAGTTAAACATAAGAAATTACCATAATAGCAAGTGTTGCCAAGGTTAGGCAAGAGTACGATCATAACATTGGCCCTAAAAACTTTTTTGCAGAGGGGTTAAACACAAGCTTTTTGCAATGGAAATTGGGGTCTACCTCGCTCCGTTTAGGCAGAAGGGGTTATAAAAAAAAATACTTAAAATGAAAATATACCAATATATTAAAAAACAATGGCAGCACTTACAATAAAGTACTACAGCATTTTAATTTTAATTCACAATTCTCTCAAAATATAGAAGACATAAATCAATTTGGTTTTCAGTGTTTGATTAATAACTAATAGTGGCAGTAACAAAGAAATTGAGTGCCTATGTTCACAATATTGCAAAAATCAGCATAAAACTTTTTTTTTTTTTAATTTTTTACTTAAATATATTTGCTTTCACAAATGTTATAGTAACTTATTGTAAGTGGTGCCATTGTTTTTAATATTTTTTTTTCCATTTTAAGTGCCCATAAAAACAGTTACTATTTTTTGACGCCTAATTGGCGTTCTCTCCCCAAGGTTACATGTCTGATACCAATAACTTTGCAAGTCATTTTTAGAAATAGGAAATATGAAATATGTTTTTTAATTTGTATTTTTTTAGAAAAAAGTCTGGCTCGGCGGCAGAAAGATTGGGCGACCCAGAAATGCTACCGTCAGAATTTCGGCTGTATACATATGCAGTATGTATCATTTGACCAGTTGGTGTAGGACGATCGGGAAATCTAAGCTGCGATTCAGGCTGTGACAACCACCGACGAATTGTTCCGTAAAAATGTCGAAATTATTATCCCGCGTTCTTTAGGAGTATAGCGAGTTGTTGCGGACATATTGCTTCACGAACATAAACATAAATTCGAACATCCAATTACAACGAAAAAAAATATCAATGCACTTACCCGTCGTAATAGCGTTTAAAAAGAAAATAGCATTAACGCATACTTTAATAAAAAGTCCTAAAGTGAATGCAGTTCAGTGGGCTATAGTAAAATAAAAAAAGGGGTTCAGTTTAAAGATAGTGACACCGAAAGTTGTGTTGGTGCTAGTTGGCTACCTCCCACATCCTATTTCTATTAAATTGTTTAATTGCAAATTAATAATTATAATTTTAATAAACGAAATAAGAATTAAAACAAATTATTGTTAACCTAACCAAACAGGTTATAAGATTCATGTCTAGTTAACTTTTATTTCGTATCTGTCTACTTCACAAATGTCAAAGTAGAATTGACATTTTCCGCCATTTGCAAAAAAAATTAAAGACTTCCGATAGGGTTTATACCGCGGTGATAAGACCGATTATTCTGTACGGCATCGTCGTGTGGTGGCCGGCCTTGGACAAAAACTCCAATCTGAAGGCCCTTGAGAAGACTCACCGCCTGGCATGCATCAGCATCACGGGTGCACTGAGGACATCTCCTACCGCCGCTCTACAAGTAATGCTTAATCTTCTTCCTCCAGACATCGTCAGCAAGGAATACGCCGCTAACTCGGCTACCAGACTTAGGGAGGGCAAGCACTGGAGGGGCAATCAACTGGACATGCCAGAACCCTTACCCTCTAGTACTGACTATCTGCCTTCGAAAATCGACTTCGAAAAAGGCTTTAAATACGAAATACCGGACAGATCCCGATGGGACTCGCAAAATGTCCTGCACGAAGGAGCACTGTCAATTTTTACGGACGGTTCCAAAACATTAGAGGGAGTCGGAGCAGGGGTATTCTCAGAAGAACTGAAACTGAGCCTCTCCTTTTCTCTCCCGATACACTGTAGTGTCTTCCAAGCCGAAATCATAGTTATTCGTCAAGCGTGGCTGTCAATGAATGCAGTATCACACAGGGATATTGTAAAATATATTTACAGCCAGGCTACCATCAGATCCTTAGCATCCAGCGTGATAAGATCTAAAGCGGTGGACGATTGCAGCGTATCTCTTAACGAGATAGCTGGACAGTACAACCTTACCCTTTGCTGGGTTCCGGGATACTGTGACATCCCAGGGAACTGTGCAGCTGACGAACTTGGTAGACTAGGCTCCTCCGGCGATGATAGTGTTAGTCTGCACAACGTGCAAGTACCGCTGTCCTACGCTAAACAAATTATCAATGCGGACGCAAGAGGAACAGCAAATCACTGATGGAAACATCTAGGATATTGTGACGTTGGCAGGCTTACTTGCCCGACACTGGATACCAAGTGATCCAAAGAGATTCAACAGACGCAGTTTCTCACTAGTCGCCAATGTCATCACCGGTCATTGTGTTCTGGCCAGACATGCGCACAGACTTGGTCTGACACATAATGATTTCTGCAGAGGCTGTAGGGATGAGGAAGAGGAAGACTCCGTCACCCACCTCATCTGTAGCTGCCCTGCCCTATCGAACCTAAGGAGGGCTTACTTAGGAAACTATTTTCTCAATGATCTTAGTGATCTAAGCTACATCAGCGCTGCCAACATTCTTGGCTTTATCAACGGATGTAAATGGTTCACAACGAGTAACCAGTAAAGGAACCTAAACACCAGTGGTATGCACAATTTCACACAGTTTCTCTCACCGAGAGCCACGTTAACATAACATAACATAAAATAGGGCTTACAAGTATAAGTAAGTATAACACCGAAATATTTTGGCATCCACTAGCTCCCAAATTTCGCAACAAAATGTCGTCATCCTTATAATTTTTTATTTCATGAAAATTCCCTCTCGTCCATTATTCTAAGAAGTTGATTTCCCTGCAGTATAATACAGTGCGACCAAAGTTCAGTGTGGCCTGTCGCTCAAAATAAGTGAACACAAAAACACACATTTTGCTAGAAAATTATAAAAACACTTGTTAATCCCAGGTAGGTCTCGAAACTCTAACAAGTCTATAAAAGTATGACCAATATTCGCACAGTAGACGTTGTGGCACCTTAGAAAGAAGTTGCCAAAGGCTTATGAAATAAGCTGTGACTACACCACCATATCTTGAAATTGCAAATACTTGGCTTTTAATTCAGTTTAGTCTGACGACAAGACAGGCAAATTTTGACCCTGAATTTTCATAAATCTAAGTAACTGTAATATAACCAGCTTTTGCATACAAAGCGAAATTTCAACCAACCCAATTTTGGCATGAAAACATCTGCGTTTTCGTAGAGCAAAGATCAAAAATCTGTGCTGGAAATTGGCCCAAAATTGTATGTTTAAGGCGCTGTGCTGATTTCAAACTAGTCCCACTGGACGAGCAAATCTCCGCAGCACAAAGCAAGGCAATAAAACACTATACTAATTTCATTTGACTTAATTACCCACACAAACAAATTAAACAACATACACGTTCATTAATCCAATCTGATCATTTTGCAATTAGCGCGCAGGTTTATGCATTCAAAGTCCTTTGCCACACTCACATGCGAATACAAAATAAATAGATTATATCGTGAGCACTTTAACAACAAGCTTTTCATGGAACAAACCAGCATATCCTGGGCCGATTCAATTTTACGACTGGTTGATATAATTAAAGAGAGATAAAGTAGCCTTCCGTTCCAGCCACATCATCGCAATATCCCAGTTTGCAGGCGCAAACCGTAATAGACTTCGTCTATGACCATCGAAACGTGAAATTAAATTTCATCCCGAAATGCCACAAAAACCAGCGAACCCAGTCCAAATTCCCTACATGACAAGGGTTATCCTTGTGCCCCGAACGCGGAGAAGCACATGTGTACAACGCCGACGACAGACCGTTGTGTTTCGCATACAAATATTCGCCTTAGGGAGGAGGCGTCACCATCCTCGATCGCATTTAAGATTATCAAAATGAAATTAATTGACCAAGTCTAGGAGTCTTAATACTACTACAAGGACTTACCACTCCGACGGAGAAATAATTATTGATAATGTTGTACGGGGCAGAGCAATCCTTTTCCGATTGAACTTTTATTGGTTTTTGGATTGGAATGTTTAGAGCGCTCCCGCTGTTTGTAATGTTGCCATTGCCATCACTGCCAACACCAACACCGCCATCACCACCTACATCACAATCGCCCTCTCCCGATGGGATCTCTGGATTACTATTTGCATCGATATTGAACGGAGTTGGTGTTGTTGGCGTCGATGGGGTGATGGGAGTTCGGGGCACCTTCATCTCTGGGGATGCTGGTGTCGATAAATATCCCGACAATGTCCGTTGATTGTTATTCTGATTGTCGGTATCTGTTTCTGCTTCGGTTGCATCTTTTATTAGTTCGTCTGTTGTTGTCTCGTGGTGTCGCTGCAAACGAAGTGGTGATAGTTGCAGGCGAATGGAGGGAGGAGTACGCGGAGGCGGACTGCTGCAGCTAGTGACATGGTTGTGCTCCTCACGGGTCTTAGTTTGGATGGTTGACGTTGATATGCTCCTGGTGTTGCTGAATTCATTCGATGCGGTGTTGGTGTTGGTGTTGGTGTTGGTGCCATTGCGATGGATCTCTTCGTAAGATTCAATCACGGACTTTTCCACAATAACCCGCTGCGATAATTCGATAACTTTTTGCATGTTGGAGTGAAGAGTAACCTAGAGGGGAGAAAGCCAGATGTTAAAACAATTTATTTATATTGCTACAATTGACAGTTTCGGGGATACGGGACGTGTGTCTCGAATGGAAATATTTCTAGAACACAATGGGACGTATAGTTAGAACCTCTTTCAAAGGAGTAATTGCATTCTGTGAGCTCTAAATGCGAAATTGGATTAACACAGAAATGAATGTGCCCGCAAGCCCTTGAATGCAGTATACTAAGATGAGGATTCTGAAAATGCCTATGGTACCACTCTTCAAAAGCTGCAATCGCATTAATCTCATGCCGAAGCAGGACACATGGGATTATTGGTCGCATCCACAACATCTATTCGAAGACGAGTGAATGAAAAGAGATACGAGATTGCTCTGGCACTGTTTTGGTTATCGTTTGGTTTGCAGATTGTCAACATTTAAGTTGAATTTAAAATAAAAACATTGGGGATCTGCAAAAATAATTGGAAATTATTAAGCTTGGTTGTCAAGATTGGTAAATAGAGGTACTCCATTGTAAAGTAAAGCATAGGAAGACTGCTAGAGTAGAGGTGAATGTGCTTTCCATCTCTCAAGTCTCCAGCTTTCCAGGTAGAAAAGTTTAAGTTTCACTAGGCCATTTGAATTAAATCACTTATATTGTCGGTTTTTTAAGAATTAAACGGAGGATTAAATTTTGCACTGAGGATCTATCTCGTCCACTGTTTATGAAGAACAACCGAAAATTTAACCCCACTCATGCACTGCATGCCAAAATTTAGATAACTCAATTCGATTCAAAAAAATATCTCGTACAACTGTATCTGAGTAGCTTATACCATAAGCTAATCATAATTGCCGCTTTCAGGAGCATATTTAATTTCTGTTTAAAACCCGCCCACCATCAGATTGTAAACTGCCAACGAACACTTAACCCAATATGGCCAGGCACTCACCTTTGGCTTTAGAATATCCTCCATTGGTGCAGTATTGGTCACCTCTATGCTCCATCGGTCCAGCATGACAATATTCGAACGACTTATTTTATCCATTAGCTTGGGTATATTTTCTCCCTCGTAACCGCCACCCCATCGCAAGCATCTGGCTAAATCGTTTCCCGTCCCCAGTGGGATCACGCCGATTGCTGGTTGTGATTGTAATTGAATGGAATCTAAACCGAGGAAAATAACACACACCAGACGCAAACGAAAGAAAGAAAGCAGACGATAAAGACAACCACCAAGCAAATGTTGACAAAATAAATAAAACCAATTACAGATGACAAGAACAATGTATACCTACCCATTGCTTCCAGAACCCAGCCGACAGTTCCGTCTCCACCACAGCAAATAACTTTGAAATTTGGCAAATCCTTAAAGAGTGTTAGTCCTGGGATTGTTTGTTGTTTCGTCGGACAAAACCGCACACATGGTTACAATCATATCGAGAAAATATCGATATTAAAGGTAGAAATAAAAAAAAAAAAAAACTACAATATAGATAAATATTGGCATTTACAGTGTGGATAGCAAGAAAAATTATTTTTATTGAGCTATTAAAAGGCTATGAGTGGGTTATGCAGGTTTTACTTGTTACCTTTATCTATATAGAATTTATTAAATATGTTGAAACGGAAATCGTATGGATAAATGAAAATTATTACGTACTATAAATGTTTTTTTACTGATCCTTGGTGAGAAGTGACCGAACGCTTATTCGCAAATGTTTTACATTTTTTTTCGACTAAATAAATAAGATTATCAACACCTCGTCCACGATATTTAGTGTCTTATATACAAGACCCCAGATCAATGATCATGTCAACGGAAAGCAATACCAAAGCCCCGTACTTGCATAATTTCGCATCAAACTACATTGCATGGAAAACTTGCCCAGGACATCAACAAACAATTTAAATTTCCAATTAGAATACTTCTTTGAAGGGAAACAAGCCAGCTAAAAATAAATAAATAAATAATTGGCGCAACAGGTCCGTATGGACCCAAGCCTAGCTTCTCACAACCTAGCTACTCGGGGCACAGCATCGTCGGATCCCGGCTTCTGTAACTGCAGTATTGATAAATGGCGATAGACGCTTGCAGTCCGGAATGTTCGTCCTGTGTGAGTTTTTATTTTTTTGGGACGAATGGAAGGGATCTACAATTTTATGCCGAGTCCAAACGGCCAATTGAGAAGCTCTTTCATGACAGTTATACTCTCGGATGTTTGTCAGACGTTCGCGAGAGGTGGCGCAGTGAAAAAAACATTAAGTTGGAATTTGGGTTTTTCTCGGGATTCGAACCTGGGACCCCTCGCTTAGTAGTCCAACACACTAACCACTAAACCACTAAGCTACTGCGCCGACAAGTGGCTTAGTGGTTCACAAATAACATCAAGGATGGTGGTTTCCTGATGTGCTCCCAATTACAGTCGTCGATCGAAATGATTGTGCTTAATCAGTTTCCCTATGCACATATTATATAACTCCACACAATTTTGAGGTTGAATTGCCTTTATCTCAAAAAGACGTCGTTACATAAATGGCTAAGCAATGGCTATGCCTCTCCAAGTAAAAATAAGATTCGGCTTCGGTGTGACGCCAAGTTCTAGCCCGCAATATATGGTAGCACCGAAATCAATAAACGGCCCGAGTCTGTCTTTCTTATTAAGATATAAGCTCTAAGCTTCGTACTCCAAGAGAGATTGACTAAAAGAAACTCTGAATGTAAAGAGCATACCTTTCCCTCGAATTTAAAGGCAATTAAGGTACAAAAAAAAAACACAGCTACAATACATACTCCCAGTTTAGATGACCGGAGGTCTCTTTAAAGCAAAGGAAGACGGATCTATAATACGATTCCATGGTAGAAATCCAGCTTAAGCTCATGTATCGTTACGCTGAATGTATATGTCCTACCAATAAAACTATAGGTGACTTATTTCCTGCGTTTGCCAGAAGTTGTAATTGTTACACAAGAAAAGTACATAAACACGTATTTTGTATTTCAAGCCTGTCATGTACATGTTTTTTTGAAGCCCAAAAAGACCGCCTTAAGGTGAACAAAAAGGCAGTAAGGCAGGCCGAGCTTTAGGTTTAAGCAAAAATGTTTTTCGCAAGCTCTCAAGAAGTTCCGTGCCAACAGGTTATTAAAATCTAGAACAAAGTGTATAGGGAGCCTTCAGAAATGCTGCCTCTACTCTAATGTGGTCTTGGTTTTGCCACTAAAAAATTACCCATAGTCCGACAACCGACAAAGAATCGTGATTGAGGAAAAAGCTACTACACTCAGAAAAAAACATAGTAAAATCAACAATTTCCGTTGGTTAAAATCAACCCAAATATCCAAATTTTTAATTTAAGAATAAAATTGTTGGCAAAAATGTAAGAAAATATTGATGGAGAATTATTATTCTTAAGGTGAATACTTGATTTTTTGAAAACTTGAAAGCGAGTTCTTGTTATCAAAAATAATATTTGAAGCAAGAACTTTAAGCCTACAATTTTAAAAAAAAACATATAGAAATTCTTCGCTTAACACTTTTTTTTTTTATAAGTGTTGCAGCACCTTTTCGGTGAGAAAAGCGGAGCTCAAACTTCTATGAGAATAATGAAAGCATGCTCTTGACAAGAGAGAAAGAAGTCTCTTCAGAATTACGAGGGACTGTAGTTCGAAAGTTTTACGAACAATTTTAAAAGGTTGCCTTTGCAAGCCTGCGAAGTAAAACAAGGGAACGTTGTACAAGAGCCACAGACTCTTAATGGGCTGTCAGTCAGTACATACTCGTATAAGGTGTTTCTTAGAGACTTTACTTATAAACATTTTAAACATTCGCCTTCAATTTTTTGTAGGTCACAATATGAAATTTTGTATGGAAAGTTACGCCAGTTCGAAAAATTGAGCCTAATCCCGTCACCATGAGGTAAAGGTAGCCAGCTGCGGGAGGTGGCGACTACCCTGCTGAGCTTTTCAAAGCTGGAAGAAATCATTTGTTAAAGGCTTAAGCCGACCGTAAGCAATATAAGGGGTCATTATCAGTGTGGATTTCGGCCATAAAAGTCCACCAAATAGACCAGATTTTCACACTAAGGAAGATCTTGGGAAGCCCCAGGGCATATACCAACTACTCACAGATTTAAAGGTTGCCTTTGCAAGCGTATCGTATACAGAGATGAGCTTTACAAAGGCATGTTAAATGTAAACATCGGTGAAGCACTGTCGCAAAGAGCTCAAGGCTCTTGGTAATGCTCTGACGAACTAGCACAACAGACTTTGGCTAACTAACTAAAATGTTCTAGAACAAACATATCCCTCTGTATATATCCCTCCCCGTACATTAAAGCACGAAGCGGGGAAAAAGGCCACAGGAGACAAAACTCTATATGGACAGCCACGGATACTGTTCTTCAACAAACGAAACTATGGACATTCTTCTGTGCAGCCAGAGAACAGAGAATCATGCGGAATGACTGAAAGTCCCTTTCTATGCTTGAATGTGTCCTAACGAGATACAACACCCAGCGTTACCAGATGAAGAAAATGCGACGTTGCTGAGACTGCGGTGATAAAGGAGTTCTTGAGGACACAACCAACTTTTCTATGCCACTATCCCTGTCTCCACCACTATAGGAACAAATTCTTTGAAAGATTCTTTTTCCATAACCCAAACGAGGTATCCAGCGCACCCATATAAACAAAATCAGGTCATCAGATCTTCGGGATTGTTTGTGTGTAACAGAACAGTTAGTAATTCACTAACAAGAGCACTTACAGAATAGTGGTAAGTGTGTTGGACTGCTAAGGAAGGGACCCTAGGTTCAATTAAAAACAAAAGAAAAGGTTTAAAAACGGCTCGTGAGCGTCTGACAAACATCCGAGGGTATTACTGTCATGAAGGAGCTTCTCAATTGGCCGTATGGACTCGGCATAAAATTGTAGATCCCTTCCATTGGCCCAAAAATTAAAAACTCACACAGAAAGAATGGTTGTGAGAAGCTAGGCCTAGGTCCCGTATAGGGACTTGTTGCGCCAACTATTGATTTGTTTTGCCTACAGAATAGGGTACTACGGATAAGGAATAAACTCTTTCCCCCGACGGGTATCATATTGGGGCAGTACTGACCAGGGTTACTCCTCGTCAGCCCGTAAACCTAACCGAACCTTCGGTATTCCCGCCAAAATCATACGTTTCAATGCTGTCGTTTGTACTACAATAGTAGTTTTGTATTACATATCAATCATCCGTACTACCATTGCCCCAATTTGTTCTACCCAAACAAAATGTGCCAGAAGTCTTTCTACTTCATGTTTCCATATGTGTACCATTCCTATCTTCCCTTTTCACTAGAAATGCGAGGAATAGTGATTTAGCCAAATACCGAATACCGAATATTCGGCCACGTTCTAGGCTGGAGCGCCTTATTCATTGGCTATGACAGGTCGCCGTCATTTTCTACCAACAAAGTTGTTTTCATTCCCTACAACCGTCAATAGACTTTAAGTATTAAAATAAAAAAATTGTTAAACGTATGGAATAATTCAGTGGCCACAAGCCATAACCGCTTAAGTCGACTTAAGACGAAATTGAGATTTTGATGCCATTAGATTCAGCGTATCCAAATCTATTTTGTAAATTTTTTTCAGCTTTATATCTTTAAAAACGTGGCCACAATTTAAAAAAAAAAAAACTGCTTAAGTCACTAGAGTCAATGGAGTAAAAAAACTTTAAACTGCTCTCCTGAACAATGAGTAAAACAGACTTAAGCGGTTTTGCCTTGTGACCACAGAATTTTCCTTAAATAAGAATGTAATGAGGTACTACCTTCATTCGTAAAGTACCACCATATTATCAAAAATTGAGCACTCAAAAAATTAATAAAACGACAGCCTTGATCCGTTTGTGCAGAATGATGTTGGAGAGCTTTCGTTACCCCCTAAGTCTGTATAAGAATGCCAATGGAGCTTTTGTTTTCAGAAAACGGTCTTAAACAGGGTGTCTGGCGGTTAATGAAACCATAAAAAAAATGTATGTTGTCAACAAGAAAGAAAATTCAACAGCGGGGACTTTAGGAAGACGTCACAATTGACAGATATCATTATGAGGTAGTGAAAGGCTTTTTTATACCTACGATCTGAGGTTAACTTGACATATTGGGCGTTGTAATACCCTATACTGATATAAACCCGACTGCACACAGAGAGGGTTATGTGTTTCGCGCGTATCCTATGTACGTTCCATCGGGACACCTTGTGGCCTAAACGGCTCGACCAATTTTGAAGAGTGAGGTGTCATAAGACTCGTATTCTTCCCCGGAGTGTCATAGGCTAAACAAAAGGATATAAATCTAAATTTAAAGAAAAACGAAAATAATCCAATTGTCACACAAATGTCAGTGAGATATGTCAAGATATGGAATACACTGAACTGTGAAATAAATTACGTCAGGATATATTCACAATAGCATCACAACTCATACCCAGCAAAGTTTCGCCCCTAGCGGCATCTAAATTTCAACTCAACGTCGCAACTGACAGCCAAAAATCGCATCATTTATTTTTAGTGGATAGTGTTACCATCAAACGAATATTATGCTGAGTGTTAGGTTCAAGTTAAAATTGTCTAAATAGATACATTATTTGTGGAGTTAGAAATAACCTATAAGGGTAGGAAGGAGGTAGGTACCATATATGTGTAATGAATGTATATAACCATTCAAGACAATCGGAGACTATGTCTCAAAATCATGAACTCTGTCGAGGGCTACCCTCTGTAGTTGAAGGCGGGCCAAGTTTTACTTATCCCACAAAATATCGTGAAAAAATGTGGACAAGAGCACAAGAATTCTGTTGTCTAGCACTCTTTGTTACACCGTTATTGGATTGTGTTCGCCTTGAGGTCTGGCTCGTTATGACAACTTAACCCAAACATTTAAATTAAAAATATCCTATTTTGACCCATAATGAAACCGTCATATGAAACCGTATAACCCGTGTAGCTAGGGTATGAAGTTTATAGCCAACGATTTTTCATTGAAAATTCGAAAGCCATTTTATAGAAGCAGCGACATTTTTCACGTGACACCGCCAGGTAGAGGGAACCGTCCAATATTGATGAAGACTGATGTCAGGAACCAATAACAAGACTAAAATTCAAGTAAAAAACCCAATATGTCACATTCTCACTTACTGATAGCTTGTACAAAGATCACCACTGAAAATAGTTGTCGAACTCTTAAAATTCATAAATGGAATAACTTTTTCGAAACGCTCAAATTTTACTCATTCCGTCTTGCCAAACACACTGTAAGTCGCACCTTTACCATAAACTCTTTTGGCGCCAACAACAACTTACCTTCTTTTGGGCCGCCTTTCGATAAGTCATACACCTGCCTCGGATTAAGCATATACTGGAACTTTCGCAGAATACGATCGCCTTGACGTCCCCCACTCTTCGGATTGACAAACACCAAAAGCGGACAGCCTGTTTCTGATGGGGTGATTTGAAAGTGCGTTACCTGTGTTTGAGATGGCTTTCAAAGTAAATAGACACATTTCAAAAGTGTTAGTCACCTTAACTACACTTAGTCGGGGCATAGCGGGTGAGACAAATAGTTAGTATATGGGAAGGACGAACAAGGATTTCGGGCCAAATCAATGGACTGGACATGGACACATCAAATAAAAAAATAGAACAAAAATAAGAACCCTTAATTTACCTTGAAATTACTTGACTGATTGACCGAGCGTTGTCTGTCCAGTACCGCTGGACAAATAGCCGTAGGTGGGACAATCAATTCTGCATACTCTCCCAGTGTACACTCCTTTTTCACGGTCGATGCGCATCGGTTGTGTAGCTGCGGGGGAAAAAGTTTAATAAAATTAAGTCAGTACTTACCTGTGTACACATGAACCAGTATTGTATACACTCTGTGAGTTGAGTAAACTAATTCCATATCCTGTCATTGAATCTGTATTATTAATTAAGATTGAATGGCAAGGATGACGGCGGATCAGTCGGAATGAATACACATAAACAGACTGATTGTGAGAGGCTTGAGGCTTTGTATGCCATCGCATAATTTGCTCACGCAAAGACCCATCAAAGTCCCAATTCCTTTGGTAGAAATATCAAATATCTACGGCAAGGTGGGATGTGGGAATACAGACAGCCGGAGACACCAAATTGATTGGAACTCAATTTTTCATGAAATACCGATGGAATTCGATTGCGGTTTCCTCTTTCTTTTTGCGAATTAATTTATTAAATTAAAAAAAAAAAATACATATATATAAGCCTCCTCTTTTGCGACGGTTATACGATTCAGCGCAGATAATTAGCTTCGAATAATAAAATAAATTTCGGCAGCAAGGACTGCTAGGATGCGAGATAAATTGTCGAGAAAAAAATAAAATAAAAATACAAATTACTTTTTCCAGTGAGTACCTACATTTATTTAATTCCCTTTACAGAAATAAATCCACTGAGCGTATGTCTGTGGGTAATGGAAGTCAATCCGGTGGATGGAGATGCAGACTCATGAAGTTCCGGCGAGGGAGGTCCGTTTTTGCCCCATTTCAAGTAATTGGCTGGCAGAGGACATTGACTCCGATTTGGAGGTTTAACTGCTTAATATTTTATGGACTGCTATAGAAAGGAAATCGTATGTAGAAAACGTTGGCTTTATCGAGCAATCGAGCCCCTCATTTGTAGATATAACCAGGCATGGCTATAACGAAACGAACTTAATGATGGAAATGGAGTGCTGGCTTGTCGGTCAAAGTCAGCCAAATAGGGCTGCACAAACTTTTTGTAAATGGGGTTCAGAATCAGCGGTTGAGCTTAACAGAATCGGGACATAAGAGGAAATACGGGCCAGCGATGGAAAACATTTTTTGGACACAGAAAAATAACTGGAGCTGATTGTATATGCAGCAAATATATCCTATAGGTACAATTGGTTGGTGCCTCACCAAAGCAAACGGGCCATCACACTTTCAATGTCGGTCAGGAATGGGTAAGCGGTACTCACAATTCCGAGGGCTAGATTATTAGATTGGATACTAAAAGACGTGATGGTTGTGAATTTATCGTATAATTTTATAACGTCAACTCTAAATCAGGTGACACAGCTTTCTTAGGCAAAGTTGTTGCAGCTTGCAGACCTTAATAATATCTTGTATATATCGAGATTGCCATCTGCGATATTCACTTTGTGAGTATGTAATGGGCCAGCGCACACGGAAAGAATTGAAATCCACCAATTGCAAAATTTTGAGTTGCAATTCACGAATTATATCTTTTGTAGCAAATTACAACGATTTTTTCTTGGATTGATATAAAAATTCGTAATTCGACATTGAAAACGGCGTAGAATACAAAATTCTGCTTGTTGAATTTTGCGATTAGAAGTATTAATTCGAGCTTCTTTTATTTGTAGTGATTTGCGATATTGTTTGGCGCAATTTACCACTTTAATGGGTCAATTTGTCAAGCACTACTTCACAATCGCAAATTGCAAAAAGTATTTGCTGATTTACAAACACTGAGTGATGAATCAATGAAATCTTGTAATAATTTAACACACGTAAATTGAAAACGTAAATTAACGCAGAAAAATCGTGAATTAAAAATATTTATTTTGTAATTTCCATGGAATTAACTACCCGATGTGTGGAATTTTTATGCGCACAGGCAGCCGACAAAAACGAAACGTCATAGCATATCCATTGTCCATGTAAAGAAATCCTTTTAAGTCCTTTTTTTTTTTTTAACTTTTAAATTCATTTTTATTAATTCATTATTTATACTTATGTACTAGACAAAAACGATTAAATCTAATTTAAAACTAACATTTATCTTATTCTAGCTTACTGGCCCTTAGCGAGCGCTCTAAACTTAACAATATGCTTAAAACTATTGCCTTTCGGCCTTAAATCTATCAATGTATATTTTGTTTTGTTTTTTAATTTTCAAGAAACTTTTTTTTTAAAACTTGAAATCGTTATTATTTAATTTTTCTTAAAACTACTTAAGACTAAGCTACTTAATCTAAACTATCTATAATCAGGGAGGTGAGCAATCTCTCGATTGGTCACCCTCCTGATTGCGTCCATGGGCGCCAGACAGCCGCCAACAAGGTGCACATTCGCGCCGCCGAGACTCGAGCGAGGCCTTAGCGTCGGTCCAGTCTCGGAAGCGCTCTTTCATGCTGGCTAGCCCGGCCCCTCCCAAAGATCCCCTACTCTACCTTAACCTACAAACTACAAACTACAAACTTAAAACTAAGGAGAATGCTACATAAGTAGCGCACCGGCCCGGGAGAGCGTATCAACCCTCACCTCTTCATTCAGCCACCAAAATTCGGTGAACTGCTTTAACGTATCGACCCTGTCCCGATCCGCAATTGCGGTGCTAAAACGGAGGAGCTCCTGAGCATTGGCGGCGTACCCGTCGTGGATGAGCCGCTTATCCCTCGCGCCGCGGTGGCTGTGATACAATACCGGCACACCATCTTTTTGCTGGACTAATCCTTTCATGTCTACATGAAGAAATGCCTCAGGCGGGATAAAGCCAGACCGAAGCGTACTCTCGTGGTACATTAAATTGGGGTAGTAAGCCCCTGAGATCAGGTTATTATCACTGGCCATCGCCCTTGCAACGTGCCTTCGAATCACCTTAATAAGGAAATTGTCAATCCTATTCAGTCGGGCCCATTGTATAGGGTCTTGTTGGGATAGTATTTTATGTACTGAGATTCGGGAGTTCTAAACAACCCTAGACAGGCCCTGAGACATTGTCTCTCAAACACCCGAATCTTTTCCATATAGAACGGCGCTATATTGAACCACATAGGACAGCCATAAGCGATGATAGGCCTTATAAGGGCCACGTAGCAGATGACCTTCACCCTGGTGTCAAGTTGACTGCTGCGAAACAGTCTCCTTGCCAGAGCGTAAGCCCTCCTAGCCCCAGCAAGACAAGCATCTATATGTTTGTCAAAATACAGATACTGGTCGAGCCAGATGCCAAGATACCTGACCACGTTTCTCACCGCCAATGGCCGCCCCTGCTGTCCAATAATTGTTAATTTTCTCCAGTTTTTTCTGGTATCCCTAGAGGCCCTAGCCAATGGAGTCCTGAACAGGATTGTTTCCGATTTTTGGAAATTGATTTTCAACTTCCAATCATCGCAATACCTCTTAATTTGCTCGAAGTCACGCTGCAGAAGGATGTTGATGACCTCGATTTTTGTTCCTGATCTGTACGCCACTAAATCGTCAGCGTACGCTATAGCATGTCTGAGGGAACCCACCAGATCACTTGTGTAAATATTAAACAGGATCGGAGAATTCACTGCTCCCTGTTGTAAGCCGTTTTTAATTTCGAAAACCCTGCTCGAAGTCACATTGCCAGCTTTGACAACGAACTTCTTTCCCATAAGCATATCGTAAATCATATATAGCAATGGTTTTTGAATGCCCATTCTAGTCAACTTATAGAAGAGCCCCTCCAACCATACGGTATCAAAGGCCTTCTCAAAGTCGACCAGGCAGGCACCCGTGCATTGGTTCTTACTTTTATTCCACTGAATGTCGGAGACCAGTTTCGACGCGGCATGAATAGTGTCATGCCCCGCCCTAAAGCCAAACTGGTTGTCCGGAATAATCTTTTTGTCCTCAACCCATTTTAAAAGAGATCTATTGACGACCTTCTCAAATACCTTGCTAACATTCGGGAGCAAACTAATTGACCGGAGATTAGCAGGGTTTGTCCTATCTTTATCCTCTTTCGGGATAGGGTGTACCACCGCTATTTTCCACTGCGCCGGATAATATGCATTATTCAGCGCATTGTAAAATAGCGTGGTGAAAATATCTATAGCCTTTAGTGGCAGGTGTCTTAATACGACGTTTGGGACACCGTCAACTCCTGCCGACTTTTTGTTCTTCAGTGATTCAAAGATGCACCGCAGTTCATCCTTTCCCACGAATAGATGAGAATTTACATCGGCGATTGTGCCATTTGCACGGTTGTCGTCATTGAACACGGTGAAACCGTTGTTCTCGGATCGCCAATTTTGGATTTCGGTCCGCAGATAAAAGTGGTTAAGAAAGGCCCTCTCCTCGAGGTCGCGGTTCCGGCGAACAGGGTTGTTCACCGTATACACAGCCTCAAAGAAAGCTCCCATCAAATCCACCCTCTCCTGCGGGTCTTCGACCACGAAAAAACCGTCGTTCGAGTCAGCACTTTCCGGACTTATGCCAGCAGTCAGTAGTGTCTGTCTGTTCTCGTTCGTCCGAGGTATTCGAACACATGAAATGTCGTTATGATCTTTCCGCCTGAACAGTTTATTTATTTGTGGGAACATATTCGGACTACTGGATTTTATAGCCCGAATTTTATTGCCCCAATACAAACTCACAGATTTTCTGTAATTTTCGGTGATCAACTGTTTCAAGTTTTTGATCATCGACTTCAGTGTTCTTAACTCGGGATCGTTCCTGTCGGTAAACTGTCTGTGTAGCCGTTTAAGCCTCGAGAGCAGTCTACTTTTATGTCTGTACAGAGCATCGATTGTCGCGTTTCGATACTTTTCAGTTTGTTCTTCGTCTGTGGAACGTCCTACCCGAGGGATAGTCCGCTCCATTGTCTGTTTGATGACGACATTCATTTGCCGTAAATGACTGTCGATCTCATCGTTCGTTAAGTTCCTGTTTGTCGGTGGGTTGATCTCGCATGAGCGTATGTCTCGCTTTAAGACTCTGGAGAAGCGCGACCACTGCGCTTTTCGGTAATCGAAAGAACGCAATTGGTCGTACTGCTCCAGCTCCGTTTGCTCGTTCGGGATCCGTATTACGGCGGCAAGTCCGTAGTGATCACTATCGTACTTAACCGCACGTAAACAGTTCCGCGTGCTTAGATCACTGTTTGTTAGTTCTAGTCTATCGTCGACTAGCGCCAAGTCCAAGAAAGAACCGTCTCTAGGGAAAGACGGGATATCCGTCGCGTACAATTCGAGATTGTACTCAATCATATTATGACGCCACCAGTCGTAAAACTGGTTGCCCCTAGGGTTCGGAATATTATTTCCCCATGCCGCATGTTTAGCATTGAGGTCTCCGCCCAAAAAGTAATAATTATCTTCCGATTGAAGCTGTAAGCAACGAAAAAGTGTCTCGATCTCATTCAAAAATTCAATGCGAAGAGGAGATTCAGGTGCATAAAGCGACACCACATACACCCGCCTCTGGCTATTGAGGGGAATGCATACGATGCATGCTTCCAACACCTGGAACCTGCGCACGTCCCCGCTATATATGACCTTATGGCGCAGGCCTTTACGTATTAAGATAGCGACACCCCCTCCTTGTGTGGAGAGGGGCCGGTCTCTTCTAACTACATTGTAATTTCTATAGCCTAATTTGTGCTTCGGAGTTAGCTTAGTTTCGCTAACCAAAAGAACATCTGGCTTTTCGGCTTCCAACAGGTTGGAAAGATTGATCCTTCTCTCGATCCGGATTAGTGAATTAACATTCACCGCAAGGATCTTTAAGTTTACCTCATCCAGCGTACCCATCATATTTATGGCGCGGCAGACTCGGCAAACAGCGTCGAATAGATAACGTCTATTCGAGCCGCTTGCTCATTTAATTGTTTCTGGAAATGATCGATCTTTCCGTGCAATGACAGGAGGATCGTTTTCAAATCCAGATCCGCTTCCGGTGTAGGAACCTTCGGCGCGCTTTTTGTTATTGTGCTACCCGGTCCAGATACCATTTGGGCAAAGGACACATTGGGTGCAACAAAATTTGCGAACGAGCGACTCTTTCGACCCTTCTCTTCTTCTGACTTCTGTTTTCGAGCCTGCACATTCTGTTTAACCTGCTGATACTTGGGACAGCCCTTGAAGTTAGCGGGATGTCCTGAGCTCTTGCAGAGTACACACGAGAGCTGGCCTCGATCTTCTACCCTATCGCTACCTAAAGCACATTCCCCATGTTTGTGGTCGTTGTTACACTTCACGCACCTAAACTGCATATGGCAGTTAGCTGCGGCGTGCCCGAACCTTTGGCAGCGCATACATTGAAGTACGCGATCTGACCTTTTTAATTTTTCCCAACGTACTGCATGATAGTACAGGAATCTGATCCTTTTCAAACTATCAATTTTGCTGTTGGGTGTTAGTTGCACCAAAAAGAATGGTAATTTGCGGCTACCACTCCTGTCCGCAGGCGAGGAAAACGGCTTGACCCCCACGAACTTAAGGTCGTCGCACTCATAATTTTTGAGCTCTTTTTCAAGCTCCTCTATTTTAATATCTGGGTCGATACCCTTAAGCAGCACTGTTTGCCGTTTCTCTCCTTTTGGAGTATATGTAAAATATTCCGCCTCTGCTTTCTCCAGAGCGGTGCGTACTTTTTTGTGCTCCTCCATACTAGTGCACATTATTATGTGTTTTGTGGCGTTAAGCCTTTTTATATAGAAATTCTTAGTAACTAGCCTACATAATCTTATGCTATCACTTATATCTAAATAACTTACATTTATTGGAGGTATCTTCTCCCTCCTCGTCTGTTGTTGTTGTCGTTGTTGCTGCTGCTGTTGCTGTTGCTGTTGCTGCTGCTGCTGCTGTTGTTGCTTCGGTTGCTGCTTCTGTTGTTGCGACTGCTGTTGCTGTTGCTGTTTCTGCGGTTGCTGTTTCTGCTGCTGTTGTTGTTGCGGTGGCAGCGGCTGTTTCTGTGCCGGCTGCTTTTTGTGTTGTTGTTGTTGTTGCTGCTTCAGCATTGCTTGTTGTTGCTGCTGCTTTAGCAGTTTTTGTTGTTGTTTATGCTGTTGCTGCTCAGCTTGTATTTGCTTCAGCTTTTGTTGTTGCTGAAGCATTTTTTGCTGGCGCAACTTTTCCCTTTTTGCGAGGAGCTCTTTGATCAGACGATCGAGCTGGGCTTCTTCGTCTTCTTCATTTTCGGCATCTTGTTGTTGTTGTTGTTGGTCTTCGACGGCGTCCAGTAACTCTTGGAATGAGTTACCTTCGCCGACATACCGACCTTCGCCCCCTTCGGATTCGTACGAGTAGCTGAGTCCATCTGTATCCTCGCCGTCCGATTCTTGGGCAGATGACGTTGCTACTGACGTCATCGCTTCCTCATTTGGCCTTGTCTTTCGCTTGTGTGACAAGTTCGGCGTGGGCTTGAGTTTTCTTCGCCTTTTCTCAACTTTCGTTGTTTCCAGCGACTGTACATTTTTTATTGCAGCTGTACTTGTTGTTGGCACTGCTTCTGCTGTAGCTGTTGTAGTTGTTGTTGTTGGCTTGTTTTCTGTCCCCATTTGCTGCACTTTTGCTGTGGCTTGCCTTGTCACAACTCTCTTCGGCAACGGGGCATCACCTTGCGGGACCTTTGGCTGGCCAGTGTCCATCGCGTGATTGCCTTGCGGCACTTCCTCTACTTGTTTTTTTGCTTTGTTATTTATTTTATTAAAAAAAGTTTTCCCCCACTGGGACTCGAACTGGGCTCCTTCTGCGTCAGAGCCGACGGTTGCTCCACTGAGCCAAATGGCTTATTGGATATTGTTGTCCAAAAACAGTACTTTTTCTTTTGCCTTAGCTTTCACTGCCTCACTATCAAAGTCGTCTGATCACCATGGATGCTGAAGAGCGACTGTCCTTTTTAGTCCTTTCATTGTCCGTATGGACAGCTCCAACCATGCGCATTTGGCTTCACTAGAGTCAGACAGTCGGTATTCAATCTTTGCTTAACCCATTTATAGCCAGGGTTGCGTTTACGCAACACCAAACAGCAAGTCACAACACGATTTTTTCTGTCTGTCGATTGTTTTGTGTCGTTTCTGTTTGTGCGTTAGTCACCTCAAAGTGTCGCAGTGTGTTCTTTACCAGAATTCATTGCAGTTGTATTTTAGAGAGAAGAAGTTGGATGCGAATATTATTTTTCAGAAAACAAAATTAACAATGAATAGAAATTACCGGTAAGTGGAATTGTATGCTTCGATTTCAATAAGTTTGATGAACTTTGTTTGTTTATATATTATTTCTGTGATGCAAAAGAAATAGACTTCATTTCATGAACTTGTTGATAATTGACAACACCTAAATGCCGGTGTTGCGCAAACGCAATACATACAAAAAACTACGTTATTTTTATTTTGGCTTAGGGGAAAAACGTTGACATTGGCTGAGATTCTGGATGCTCTTGAATCAGAAAATTAAGTTACGGATACTATTTTTTTGTTACCCCCCACTGATGGCGCTATTACAGATGAAGATTCTGGTGAAGAGGAATGTGCTGATCCCAATAGGATGGATCCGAACCAGCTATTAGCAGAAGCCGAAGTTAGTTGCAAAGCGAATGAAGTGGATATAGTAGAAGATTGGATACACATTCCGAAGATAGCGCAAAGTTGGCGTAGAGGTAACGAGGAAAACTTAAATCTTAGTTCATTTTTATACAAATTTAAGCCTTGGAAAGGAGCATTACTGCCTCCTCTATCGTTGAACTCGGAGACTCACCCATTGGGATTTTTTGAACTGTTTATGAATGAGCATTTTATATTCAGCTCAACGAAATCAAAGCATAAACGTTACAGAACCAGAAATATATGTATTTCTTGGCATAGTAATCCTTTCGGGATACGTGCCTCTACCAAGAAGAAATATGTATTGGGAAGACCGCCAAGACAGTCATAATGCTATGGTTTCAAATGCTGTGCGCAGAAAGAGATTTTACGATATATTTCTAAATATTCATGTTTGCGATAACGATGGTATTGATAATACTGATAAAATGGCCAAAATCAGACCAATGGCTGATCATTTGAACAAAATGTTTGTAAAGTTTGCACCAATTGCAATTCAATTGTCAGTTGATGAATCAATGATTCCCTATTTTGGAAGGAACTCTTGTAAACAGTTTATGCGCTTGAAACCTGTTCGTTTTGGATACAAGGTATGGGTTGCAGCAACACGCCTCGGATATTGCGTTCAATTTGAGTTTTATCAGGGAAGAAATCAGAAGCGAGATCCCACAGTTTTTCTTGGTGAGTTCGTGGTTCTCAGCCTAGCAGAAGTTATTAAACGGGAGTATCCTGGCCTAACATTCTCATATTTTTACGATAACTTTTTTACAAGTCCTGACCTAACTAACAAGCTGACACAACTTGAATGCGGTGGCACCGGAACCTTAAGAGAAAATCGATTGAAGAACATTAGTATGACAGACAAGCAGATATTCATAGGGGATCCTACGAGGCTTTTGTAGATAAACAAAACCAGTTATTGCTCACCCTATGGAAGGACAACCAGACTGTTTCAATGCTTTCCAATGTGCACGGGCTGCATCCTATAGGTGCAGCACAAAGGTTCAACAGTATTCAGAAAGCAATGTCAGGAGTTCCGCAGCCAAATGTTAACAAGCAGTATAATAAATACATGGGTGGAGTTGACCAACTCGATAACAACGTGTCAAATTATAGAATTGCCACTCGTGGAAAAAAATGGTATTATCCCATAATAATGTGGATGATAGACGTTTCTGTTGTGAATGCATGGACATTATCCAGAAGTTATGGGAGCAAGTTGGATGCACTGGAGTTTCGCCGCCAAGTCTCTACAGCTCTTTGTACCAAATATGGTTGTCCACCCAAAGGTGGTGGACGGCATTCAAAGCAAAATCCACATCTTTTGGGTGGCCATCATATAGTTTTAGTGGGGGCAATACCCCCATATATTTGGCTTAATACAAGCTAAAATTAACATTTAGGCTTAAGGTAACAGCTTAAATCTAATACACTTTAAAATAAGACATGAAAAGACTTAAAGATAAGGAGAGTGGTGAAGGAGATCGAGTTTCAGGTGGGCAGCAGTTAAAATCGAAAACTGAAAGGTTGGAATTAACCTTTCGCAGCATACGGAATATCGGTTCATTGGAGCCATATGAGGTACGATGGTGTGGTGGGTAAATGAGCCGAGGGCAACGTAAATTACGGGGGTTAGTGTTGAAGAAAATAGAGTTGTAAAGAGAGGCGCAGTCTACGGAGCCGGAGAAAAGACGAAAAATGAAAAGAATGTCTACAGCGTCTCTGCGTTCCTCTAGGGTATTCAGGTTAATGAGATTGAGCCGGTCAATATAGGGTGGCAAGATAAAAGGATCATCCCAAGGCAGACCTCGAAGGGCGAATCGAAGAAAGCGACGTTGGACGTTCTCAATTCTGTCTACATGAACTCTATGAAAAGGAGACCACACTTGACTAGCGTATTCAAGGAGGGGGCGAACTAAAGAGATGTAGAGAGATCTAGTCACGTAAGGGTCGGAGAATTCTTTAGACCAACGTTTAACAAAGCCGAGTGATGAGTTGGCCTTACAAATTATTTCGTCAATATGCGAATGAAAATTTAGCTCCCTATCATACAATATGCCAAGGTCGCGAAGAGAATGAACGAGAGAAATTGGTTGACCATGGAGAAGGTAACGTCGGCTAGGGGACTTGTTGCGCTTGCGTGATAGGGTAATGAATTGGCATTTGTTGATGTTGAGTTCTAAGCAGTTTTTGAGACACCAGGTCGAAAAACTGTCAAGGTCTTCTTGAAGGAGGCAAGAGTCCTGAGGTGAAGAGATGGTTTTGAAGATTTTAGCATCATCTGCGTAGAGAGAGAGAGATGAGTGTTTGATGATCTTCTCAAGATCATTTACCGTTAGGATGAAGAGAAGGGGACCTAAATGGCTGCCTTGTGGGACACCAGATGTTGGTAAGAAAGAGAACGAATGTACCGACCTAAAGCGAACGCTGTAATATCGGTTTTCAAGGTAGGAAGATATCCATTTTATCAATATAGGTTCATAACCAAGGGCAGACAATTTGAAGAGGATTAATTGATGTGATATCTCATCAAAGGCCTTGCTGAAGTCAGTTGCGATGACGTCAACTTCATTGACATTCTCTAGGGATGATAGGGCATATGAAACAAATTCGACGAGATTTGTAATAGTCGATCTACCTTTCAGGAAGCCATTTTGGTAGGGTGAAATAAGGGACTTGCTCCGAAAACTTAAGACATCATATACAATACTTTCAAAAAGTTTGGGTATATGCGAGAGTTTGGCAATTGGGCGGTAATTAGTAATTCGTATTTTTTTCGGAAGGTACATCTCGCTATAAGAAAGAAGTATAAATTGGAATGGATTCTAAAATATGTAATCGAAAACGATTGTAAAGGTTCGTATCAATGGCAAGTTCTTCTAAATAATTTGTTTGTATTTTAAATTTCAGCATAGACCGAAAAACCACCCCAGACAAATCCCGTTGTCTCCGGGCGATATGGCGCCGTATGCTTTTCATGGATATCAGGAGGAAACAAATTATAAAATGCGACTTTAAATATGTATTCGAAAATAACCTAAATAACTAAACTACGAATTTTGATTTGTAAATCATAAGATATAAGTTGTAAATTTTCTAATTTCACGATAAAACAAATTCAATTGATGCCTCAAATCACTACTCAAGGATCGTAAATTGCAAAATATGAAATGCAAATTGATAAAAAAAAGATTCAATTTACCATTACGAATTCGTAAATTGCAACTACTGAATTGGTACCCCTTTTGTTAACAAATCAACACCTTTGAGTTGCAATTCAAGACTAAATGGTTGTAATTTGGAAATCGTAATGAATAACACAAAAGTGGTAATTTACGAATTATTTTTGCAATTCACAACCCAAATTAATAGCAAATTGATAACTATTTGTGTCAGATTGCGATCGGTTATGGAAATATGTATTTCTCGTTTGATCGCATTATTTATAATGAAAAGTGTTGATTCGCGACTTTTGAGGGTCAATATCTTCACTTCGTATAGTTTCTAGAATTGCGAATAAAAAGTCGTGAATTAGTAAATCCTTAGCTAAGGTCTAAAACTAGATCAACTTTTCGTGATTCTGCGCTTATTTTTCGTGATTTGATTTTTAAATTTTTTCCGTGCAGATGGTGACTCAAATCAGAACGCGAACGAAGAAAATACTTTTTCTATGAACAAAAGCATTTGTGAATACACTCCAGCAGAAGTCGCTGACAGATTTCCTTGTGGCAGCGCTGCCGAAAGTACTACAATAGGAGTTTTTTAATCCTTTTTCGTCGGCCGCGCGCCCATATACTCCGCAAAGACAATTTGTACTTCCATTTTTAATTACGGATTTAACTATTTTCACTTGCCTTGCCATTTTTTTCTTTCTAGATGTTCCAATAAGTTTTGTTTCGTGTTCAATTTTTTATATATATTTTTTTTTATATTCGCGACGAACAAACTCATGTTGATCCTTGAAGTTCCCTTTTTCCTGACACTATTTAAAGGGATTTTTAATAAGGATGGGTCGATGTTGGAATGGAATAAGGTGTGACGTCATAATAAAACTAATTATTTATTTGAATGGCCCATATATTGTGTATGTACAGAATATAACATAGTTAATAATTGTCTGCCGCGGCATCTCAAGATGAGCCAATTTTTGGATGATTATTTACCGATTGTCTGGAATTTAGCCACCAAAAGTTGGAGAGTCGACTTTGAAGGGCCACCACGTCCGCAATAAAATGGGCGCAGCTCGCGCAACGTATGCGCTGACGAACACTAATTTTTATAATACAATTTGATCATTTGGAAATGCTGATAAATAGTGCAATTTGCCATTATGATTTGGCATTACGAATAATAAACACCAGACTAGACAAACGCTAACAAAACAGCATAGCCATCACATGTTACCAAAATCGACCCGTTCTTATTGGGGGCAGATTAAATGGATTTATTTAATTAATTCATTTAATTTTAACCGTATAACAATAATCGTCGGGACGATATCGGTTTTGAAACTTTGCTGACCATAAGAAGTTATATTCTGCCCGAATTTGTTTCACTATTGTCAGCTTTCATCACATTTGTGGAAAATGATTTGGATTGAGGTCTCAAACTTGTAATTTTGGCACTTAGTTGCTACTTTTGGAGGTCTATCGTTTCGACGATAATCGTCTGAAAAGTTACGGAATGAGTGCACTGATTTTTGTTTTGTACCTCCCGGTACTCCCAAAAAAAGTTATATTATACTCCCCATAAAATTTATGAAACCGCCGCCCTGCGTATATGGACGGTGGAAATATTTTTTCAGCCTGGTTTAATGTTGCATCTTTTTTCAGGCAGAGGTAATGGCGATTAAAGAAGTCCTATCCTTTCTTAAAGGTAATGCGGAAAATTGCACAGATATTTTTACCAAAAACTATGCTGTCATCGAATACCTGTAATCGCAAGAAGCAACCTCAAATGCCGCATCGGATTGTAGCTCATCTCTCTCTGAGATCAACATAACCTTATGCTGGGTACCTATTCTTAAAGACACTTTAACAATAGGTGAGAGCTATAATTTCGAGACCACCCTCAATATCTTGTCCCCGCAATAGTTTTGCAGCATTTTTTCAATCAGTGTATTCAAATCCCGGTTCAGTTATAGATAAACACTTTTTTTCATATTTAGGTGCGCCAAATTTATCTATTTTTAGTCACAATGCTTGTTTAGGAATACTATTTACGTGAAATTGTTCTAATTGCTATATATATTTTCCATTCATTTATTGTTAAACTATCGTTAAAATTTTCTACATTCAATTATGTGATTCACTGTATTTGTTCAAGGACAAGTTCTTGTGCCGGTTGGTCGCAACAACAATTCACTTGCTTATCATGCTAATGCTATGCTCTAAGAGATAGCAATCGGTGGTTTGTTGTTGTGATTAGCATGTTATTTGCGTCCACACGTTTATGTTTATGCTGCACTGCGAAACCAAAATCGAACTCTCGTTCATTTTGGATTTAGCTCTCAGCCGGAACAACAATCACCAAAGGAGGTAATAAAATTCATACATTGGCGTTAGATGCTGCGTTTCTTTCTTTTTTTTGCGTCGTTTTTTTCTGTGGTGCTTCTTCGTGCAATCTCTTGAAATTCCCTTCATATCGGTAGGAATTTGAACAAGTTCACCGATTCTCATACATAAAACTGGTCCTTCGAGCCGGATGTAAGTGAATTATATTTGATTGAATCAAGAATTCAAATTAATAAACATTTATACTGAACATTTCGTGAAAATTACTATATATGTGAAGAACGCATCAACACGTGTCGGGTTGAGTAAAATTACGAGTAATCACAATTTAAAATTCAAAGAATCGTAGAATATTTGTCGGGTGTTCACGGTATTCGGACTGTATTAAATAACATGAGCGATTTAATGCGTATTCGGGGAACTGCAAAGGGTTGTTTGACTCGTACAGCGTCGTTTGCCGATTCAATTGTACCCGAAACTACTCTAGAGCTATTAGAAATAAAATTCGTGAAGTTGAATGAAACGTGGTCGGATTTCGTGGCGTTACATAAAGAAGCGTTAAAAAACGCGGCTGATGAAACTGTGTGTGAAGAATTGGAAATTGAGTTCAGTGACTATGAAGAAAAATTCTTCAACGCGCATTCTAAATTAGTAAAGTCTATTCGTGAAAGACAGTCTGTTGCACAAGACAATGAAGATTCGGCTGTTAAGCAACTCGCGAAACAGCAAACCACGTTTTTAGAAAAGTTAAACTCAACTTCAGACAATACTTCCAATTCGAAAATTCACCTTCCAAAGTTAACGGTATCACCTTTCTCGGGAAATTATAAAGATTGGCCTTCGTTTCGGGACTCTTTTATGGGCACAATTGAAACCCAACCAAATCTTTCGGATACTCAAAAGTTTCATTATTTGAAATCTTTTCTTCGCGATGATGCTGAAAATTTAATAAGGCATCTGACGATCTCTGATGCAAATTATCTTGAAGCATGGGATAGGTTAGAAAAACGGTACGATCGATCATATCTCATTGTGCAATCGTTTATACAAATGTTTGTGTCCCTTCCATCGATAACCGCCGGAAACCTACAAATGCTACGGAAGGTAACAGACGGTGCGGATGAAGTTATTCGTGGGCTCAATGCACTGGGTTCCAATGGTCGCGATCCGTGGTTGATTTTTCTTCTGCTCAATAAACTTGATACCGAGAGTAAGCACAGTTGGGCTCAGCATGTAGGTTCGCGAGATGACTGTACCTTTAACGAACTCCTAACATTTTTGGAATCCAGGTGCGATGCATTTGAGTCCTGCCAGTCGTTATCTCGTCCGAATTTATCCCGCCGTAAGCCACATAGCGATATTCGAACCCATTTTGCTGAATCGTCGCAGTCAGCACCACATTGTCCAAAGTGTAAAAATAGCCATCTGTTGGCACAGTGTCCACAATTTATCGCTCTTGACATTGACTCCCGCCGGAGTTTCGTGAAATCGAACTCATTGTGTTATAATTGTCTTCGTATCGGTCATTCCGCAAACAAATGTCGCTCGTCGTTTCGTTGTCGTGTGTGTAAGTCGCGTCACCACACACTGGTTCACCCGCCTGAACAAACTCATCCTTCGTCGTCCATTCCTTCTAATTCTTCGTCGGCTCAAGACTCTCAACAAAATCCAAATCTTCCTCAACCTCAACCGTGCTGCTCTACATTATCGCCTGTCTACCCCTTGATCAATAATCACTCGATCGATATCGGCTTCTCTAAGCAAACAATCCTACCCACCATATTGGCTACAGTGCAGGATATTCAGGGAAATTCAATAACGTGTAGGGTACTACTTGATTCTGGGTCCCAAGTCTCCTTTGTTGTCGAATCCTTTGCTCAGAGATTAGGACTACCTCGTAAGCACGCTCGGATACCTGTCCTAGGAGTATCATCCACCGAAGCAGGTCATACTAGGGGTTGTATTTCAATGAAACTTAGCTCTCGTGTAAACCGATCGCATCTGTTCGTTGACGCATTTGTCTTGACCAAATTGACGTCTAATCTGCCATCTCAACCTCTTGACACAACCGAGTGGTCCCATATTCAAGGCCTGGAATTAGCAGATCCCGGATTCAACGTCCCCAGTCCAGTCGACGTATTACTTGGAGCAGACAAACTATGGTGTTTGTTGAAGGGGGATCAAATTCAAGGATCTAGAGGGTTACCCATAGCTCAGAAAACGTCATTCGGTTGGGTTGTAACAGGGGAGCTGATAGATACTCAACTGTCCCATCATGCCTCCATTTCATCGCTTCATACTACATTGGATGTTGACGTGTTACTCCAACGGTTCTGGGAGCTTGATGATGTAACACCCCCGCCTGACGGATCATTTAGCAATGATGAAGCTGAACAACATTTTCGCAAAACATTCTCGCGTTCATCGGACGGAAGATATGTTGTTCAGTTGCCGTTCAACTCTCCATCGCCCATATTCGGACAATCTCTCGATTTCGCTATTCGTCGTCTAACCTCAATGGAACGTCGCTTCCAACGTGACCCAAATCTGCGCAGCATGTATATTACATTTATGCAAGACTATATTCGTCTTGGTCACATGGTTCGCATACCACAATCGGAACTACATACCAACCCTGGGAAGCAATTCTACCTACCCCACCATGCTGTTTTGAAACCGGACAGCCATACGACTAAACTAGGCGTCGTGTTTGATGGGTCAGCTAGGGATTCACTTGGCAATTCGCTTAACAGCAAGCTGCTCGTTGGCCCTCCAATTCAGAGGGATTTGGTTGGTGTGTGTTTGCGCTTCCGTCAGCACAAATATGTCTTTACGGCTGACGTGGTTAAAATGTTCCGCCAAATTTGGGTTGATGACAGTCACACAGACTATCAGCGGATAGTTTGGCGCGAAAATCCATCCGACAAAATCAGCCATTTCAGACTACGCACAGTCACATATGGAACGGCTTCGGCACCGTTTTTATCTGTTCGCGTGTTGAAACAGATCGCCATTGATTATCAAGGCCAGTATCCAAACGCCGCCCGTGTCCTGTCTACAGATGTTTACGTAGATGACATCATGACCGGTGCTAACTCATCGGAAGAACTGATTAGTCTACAAACGGAATTGGTTCAACTCTTATCCCTCGCGAAGCTCCAACTCCGAAAGTGGAACTCGAATTGTTGGCCCTTGCTTACACGTTTATCAAAGGAAGATTGCGAATTTTCTTGGTTTGATACCGAACGTTCAAAATCGTTGATCAAAGTTCTCGGTATGCACTGGAGTCCTACTTCAGATGAGTTCTCGTTTCGGATGGCTGACTCACGGCTTTGTACTTCACCAACTCGACGAACCTTGCTGTCGGAGATCGCTCGGATTTTCGATCCACTGGGATTCTTAGCACCATCGGTTATCCTATTCAAGCTTCTTTTTCAGGAACTTTGGTCATCGGAACTGAAGCTCAGTTGGGATGATCCTTTACCATCATGCCTGGCTGATCGGTGGACTAGCTATCAACGGGAGCTGCACTTCTTTGAGCAAATTCGCATTGCAAGACATGTCTTCTCCTCATGTGAGGAGGTTGAACTCCACGGATTCTCGGATGCCTCGTCGTTGGCGTACGCGGCTGTAGTCTATGCTCGGTGTAAGTTCGCAACGAATCAGTTTAGGATCGTTCTCGTTGCAGCAAAGACAAAGGTAGCCCCACTAAAACCTGTCTCCATTCCTCGTCTTGAGCTCTGTGGAGCGCTTCTGCTGTGCCGTGTCATTAATCTAATCAAACTTTCCATACCACATACGTCGAAGGTCTTCGCTTGGTGCGATTCAGAAATAGTTCTGCACTGGTTATCCTCACCGCCTCGTCGTTGGACTACGTTCGTCGCCAATCGCACTGCTGCAATTCTTGAACGGATTCCGCGATATGCTTGGAACTATATTGCTTCAGAATCTAATCCCGCAGATTGTGCATCACGCGGCGTGCTACCATCAAACCTCATCAATCATCATCTCTGGTGGACCGGTCCATCCTGGCTGGCGCTGTCACAAGAATTTTGGCCAGAATCAAGGTTCTCCGTGCCACAACCAGATCCAGCAGTAATCGTAGCGGAAGAAAAACAATTGCCAAAGCAAGTCTTAATATCTTCGATTCAAACGGACGTCATCAACAGGCTTATCCTCAAAATCTCATCGTGGTCTCGGTTGCTTCGAATTTTCGCGTATTGCTTGCGGTTTATCAATAACTGTCGTCCTTGTCATATCGCAACCATTCCTCGGGGGCAAGGTATTTCGTTAACCGAACTCAAGACCGCAAGACTCTATATTCTAAAATATGTGCAACAACAGACATTCGGGAGTGAAATTCGCGGCCTTGTGAACAATCGGGGTCTACCAAATAAATCCAAACTCATTCGATACTACCCATTCGTGGATAATGATGGACTCTTGCGCGTTGGCGGCCGTATTAAGAATTCTGATGTGTCCTATAATATAAAACATCCCATTATTCTCCCTAACACATATGTTTCTTCTCTTATAGCCACAGAGATTCACACAAACCATCTCCATCCAGGTGTTTCAGAGACATTCGCCATCGTTCGTCAACAATATTGGATACTGGGGAGTCGCAATCTTATCCGAAAAATCGTGCACACCTGTAAACCGTGTTTTCTGCAGCGGAAGGCCACTAGCGCACAACTCATGGGTGATTTGCCGCAGCCCCGTGTTCAACAAAGTCGTCCATTTGCCAACACTGGGTGCGATTATGCTGGACCATTCACCATCAAACTCTCAAGAGGTCGTAAGCCTAGGCTAGCTAAGGCCTACCTGGCACTGTTTGTGTGCATGTGCACCAAGGCTATTCACTTAGAATTGGTAAGTGACCTAACGACTGATGCCTTTTTAGCTGCCTTCCGCCGATTCGTGTCTCGACGTGGAAAATGTTCCAATATCTACACAGACAACGGAACCAATTTCCAAGGAGCTCGTCGCTGTCTCAATGAAATGCAGAAGTTGGTGCTATCACAAACCCACAATGATGACATTGCCGCTGCACTTGCACTTGATGGAGTTGAATGGCACTTCATCCCCCCGTCGGCGCCACATTTTGGTGGATTATGGGAGTCCGGGGTGAAGTCAGTTAAGCTGCACTTACGACGAGTTATCGGATCCAATATCCTAACATTCGAGGATTTGTATACCCTACTAACTCAAATTGAATCAATTTTAAATTCACGTCCTCTTTGTGTATTGTCCGATGAAGATTGTAACCCATTAACCCCCGCGCATTTTCTTATAGGGGAACCATTTACCGCCGTTCCAGAACCCAGTTATCTGGAGACATCACCTAACCGCTTGTCACACTATAACCACCTGCAATCAATGGTCCAAGGATTCTGGAAACGATGGCAAGCTGAGTACATCACAACTCTTCAAGAACGTCCGAAATGGAAAACACCTAAGATCGCATTGAAGGTCGGCGACATAGTGGTAATTAAGGAGCCAAACCTTCCGACCAATAAATGGGTTCTTGGCAGAATTGTTGCTACTCATCAAGGCTCTGATAAACAAGTCCGAGTTGCGACAGTACGGACAAATCGTGGCAACTTTACTCGTCCTATCACCAAGCTGGCAGTCTTACCCTCATCGTCCTGAAACTCGTTTCAGGGGGGCCGGGATGTTTAGGAATACTATTTACGTGAAATTGTTCTAATTGCTATATATATTTTCCATTCATTTATTGTTAAACTATCGTTAAAATTTTCTACATTCAATTATGTGATTCACTGTATTTGTTCAAGGACAAGTTCTTGTGCCGGTTGGTCGCAACAACAATTCACTTGCTTATCATGCTAATGCTATGCTCTAAGAGATAGCAATCGGTGGTTTGTTGTTGTGATTAGCATGTTATTTGCGTCCACACGTTTATGTTTATGCTGCACTGCGAAACCAAAATCGAACTCTCGTTCATTTTGGATTTAGCTCTCAGCCGGAACAACAATCACCAAAGGAGGTAATAAAATTCATACATTGGCGTTAGATGCTGCGTTTCTTTCTTTTTTTTGCGTCGTTTTTTTCTGTGGTGCTTCTTCGTGCAATCTCTTGAAATTCCCTTCATATCGGTAGGAATTTGAACAAGTTCACCGATTCTCATACAATGCTTTTTCCGAAGATATGATAGTGAATAAACTTGGAAATTTGGTTCTAACACCCCTATTGCGAGTGTCAAATATCAATCAATTGACGATTGACAAATTTGACAATCAAAACAGTTTTTGGTATTGTGTAACTCATTTAATAAAATTTATGATTATTGTGAATAAATTGACTGTTGTGAATGCCGAATGATATTTGACAGTTGGTCAAGAGCAGAAAATTGCTTTATTTACAGAAATTGCAGAAATTTACTTTTGTGCCAACAGATTTTTCCGTACTTCCACTATTTATATATTCGGATTTCTGTGTTCAGCTTTTAAACTGTTTGGATGTTGTTCCTCCGCTGATTCCCGAGACTGGTTGTCAGCCCAATCACCCACGGTTTTTGTGTTGATATCGTGATCAACGTCTTCACAGCCGAAAACTCGTCCAGGGGATTTATGCAGGTATTAATTTCCATTAACTGAATAACAACTTCCTGCAAATTACTTAAATGATGCAAAGGGTTCGGCTTTTTTTTTTTGATCACCTGTTTTTTTTGTTTGTTGCTGACAACTTTTGCCCTAAAACAAAAAATAGCATAGGTACGCTAAAATATGAAAAAAAACTCATTTTCTTTTGTAGCGTCTGTTCTTATCGTCCACAAAAATGCAACAAACAAAGCAATTGACATTTATTAAAAAAATTGATCTCAATTGACAATCACAATACCACTCGTGACTCCATTCAAAATGGAAATTGCATACGAGTTGATGATAGTCAATCATTTATTGACAATTGACAATCGCAATACCATCCACGAAAATTTGTTGATAACCATCGTATATCGTTTAGTATTTACCACTCGCAATAGGGGTCTAACTTTCAATCCTGGACCCGATGGTATTCCAGCAGGTTTTTCTAAAAATGTGTGCCCTTCCTTTACATTCCATACTTTGCCACATATTCGATGTGTCGTTGGAGACTGGTATCGTTCCTTGCCTATGGAACATTTTTTTTATCATGCCAATATTTAAATCCGGTAGAAAAAATAATATTGAAAACATTCGAGGGATCTGTAAGCAATCGTCCATCCCATTGATGAGTTGTTGACTACTAAGTTAAATTTGTTTTATTAAAATTATATTACAATAATCAACATGGTTTTGTGAAAAAAGGAAACAGATCTACTGTTACTAATCTTCTACATTTTACAAATTTTGTTATTAGTGAGATATCTAAGGGTAATCAGGTCGATTGCCATTTACACCGATCTCAGTAAAACATTTGACCGAGTTGACCACAAGCTTCTTCTTAATACACTTTAACGTTTAGGGTTCCCTACAGTGTTGCTATCAGCCTATTTAGGAAACAGATACCAATTTGTAAAGTTTCGAGGACACTTGTACAAAGAAACATCCGGTGTCCCGCGAGGAAGTCACATAGGCCCACTCTTATTAATTTTATTCGTTAATGATGTTTTCAAATTTGTTGTACCGATGATTTTAAAATACCTATATACTCTTCATGCATTGATCGGAATAGTTCAGCTTGAATACACATTCCTAAACTTCGTTTTATGGTGCACTAAATACTAAAGGGTTTTTCAACAGGGACTCTACAAAAGTAGAGCGACAGGGACAGCAAACGACGCCGAATTTCTTGCCGCTCTTTTGACATTTCTCTTCAGTAAGGTTTGCCATTTGATGATGGAAAGATATACGAGCCAACGAGTCGAAATTATTAAAATTTACTACCGAAATTCGGAGTCAGTGGCCTCCACGTTAAGAGCGCTACGTCCAATTTATGGTCGTTCATAATCGTCCTAGCAGATCAACAATTGAGCGTCTAGTGGAAAAATTTGAATCCACAGGCACAATACAAAATGTTCCCGTGCCAGTGAGACAAAGAAGTGCCCGTAGTGTCGAGAATATTGCTGCCGCTGAGGCTTCAGTTGAAGAAAGCCCAAATATGTCTCTCACACGTCGTTCTTAAGCGTTGGGCATCTCTGTGACGTCGTTGTGGGGAATTGTGCAAAAAGATCTTGGCATACATCCTTACAAGATAAAATTGACGCAAGAACTGAAGCCGCTTGACCACCACAAGCGCTGTATGTTCGTGAATTGGGCTGAGCAACAACTTGAAAATGATTCGGATTTTCATCGAAAAATCATCTTCAGCGATGAGGCTCATTTCTGGCTGAATGGCTTCGTCAATAAACAAAATATGCGGTACTGGTCAGACAGCAATCCACACATACTCCGTGAGTCATCATTGCATCCCGAAAAAATTACGGTTTGGTGTGGTTTATGGGCCGGCGGCGTCATTGGGCCGTACTTCTTCCGTGATGATCAAGACAGGCACGTTACTGTGAATGGGTATCGCTACCGTTCAATGATAACCGAATATTTTTAGCCCCAATTGGATGATATTGACTTGGAGGACATGTGGTTCCAACAGGACGGCGCCAAAAGCCACACAGCGATTGTCACAATCAATTTATTGGAAACCAAGTTTGGAGAACGTGTTATCTCATGAAATGGTCCAGTCGCTTGGCAGCCTCAGTTGTGCGATTTGACGCCGTTAGACTATTCCCTGTGGGGCTACGTCAAGTCTATGGTCTATGCCAACAATCCAGCGACGGTTGATGAACTTCGTAAGAATATCGAACGTGAAATTGGAGCAGTATGGGCCGATTTATGCTTGAAAACCGTCGAGAATTGGGTTCAGCGTCTGGACTTCTGCAAGCGTGCCCGTGGTGGCCATGCAAAAGAAATCGAGTTCCATACATAATGACATCGAACGTACTTTCACAGGAATAATGAATTTCATTGGTACCCTAACATTGACCGATTTTGAACTTTAAATGCAGATATAACACCCTTGTGAAGTATTATCGGCGTAAATACAATTGCAGGCTATGTCCCCCTAGCCTTCGTTCTTTACCATTTCTCAAAAATTTACGAAGATGTTATTTTTTTTTTTAAGTTATTAAGAAAACTATAGTGGTCAATGTTAGATCCCATTTGTGCCTAACATTGACCGCCCAATGTTTCTAACATTGACCACCGACTAAATAATAAAAAACACAGTAGTTTATCTGTTTATTTTTGTTAATTTAGTATTGTTACTATAAAAAAAAATTAATTCAGTTAAATTAAATAATAAATACAGACGGTAGCACTTTAGTTCACTTCATTTCATAACCGTATCATAAAAAATAAATGAAAATTAAAGTATTATTAATAGGTAGATTCAGTACATAGGTAGTTAATTCATTGCATCTATCTAAATCCAGTCTAGTTTGTATCACATTAATTAGTTATTTAGTAAAAAGGAAAATAAAAATAAAATTGTTTTTTTAAGTTAATGAAGATCTTTGGAGCTAAGTAAGACTTGCTGGAAAAGGTCTTCGACTGACGAGTCATCGTCATAGTTGGAACCCACGAATTCAATTTGGAGTTCTTGGAGTGTATCAGTCTCAGTCGGTTCAAAAGAAACATCGTCTGTATTTGCAACAACGAGATTCTGATCGATGATAGCAACATCGTGATTCACAGCCACAGTTCCAGAGGTTACAGGTGCCCCGTAGCCCTCTATATCCTCAAGCATAATTCCAAGTCCTGGCTGTGTTTTCACCTTTATACGCCGTTTTCGGGCTGGTGATTCTCCAGAACCAAAACGCAGTTCTTTTAAAACTGTTACAACCGACTCAGCTACATTGGACCGTACTTCATCACTATTTATTTCTGTTGGATCCGGTAAACGTGAAATCACTGCGTTTGGATTGGAAGGCACTGTACCACATTTCTTAAAACCTGATATAAGGTTTGGAGATCGATTTCGTTTGTTCAGGCTTTCTTCTATTAATTTTTTCAATAGTGCCGGAAATGCGTCTTTAGAGAGCGTTTGGGCCTTGTGAGCACGCTTGTCTTTCCACTCGTCCAAAATTCGACGCCAAACTTTTTTAAGCGGTCCAAAAAAGGCGACATCTAGCGGTTGACAAATGTGGGTGGCGTTTGGTAACAAGCAAGCAAACCGTATATTGTTTTCCTGAGCAGCTGAAACGACGACTGGGGAAAAGTAACTTGCCAAATTGTCTCCCAGAAGAACGATAGGACCGCTTAACCTCCTCGTGTGAGGAAGGAAATGGTTTAAGCACCAATCTTTAAATATGGTTCCGTCAAACCACCCCGACTTGCTCCGGTTGTATTTGGTTTTCGGAGGACCTCCCAATAACCATGACGCCCATAAATTTTCCGCCTTATAAACCACATATGGTGGAATGAGCTCCCCTGCCGCAGATCCACAAAACATTATCGATATGTTCGACTTTGTTGAATACTTAATGTTTTCGGGGTACCTTACTCCTCTCTTAAAAACGCATTTTTTTGAGCCAGGATCATCCGAAAGGTTTGTCTCATCATAATTGAAAATATTTTGAGGGCCTATGAACTCATTTTTTAGTTTTTAAATTATTGACAAAGTCGCTTACATGCTGACGACTGAACTTGGCATTGGATGGCTTTAAATTTTGCGAAGCTCGTACACAAAGATCATGCTTGTGTCTTGTAAGGAACCCTTTTAACCATTTTCTGCCCGGCATATTATTTTTTTTAAACAAAGGAACCTCGCGATTGCAGGAATCGAGATAGTTTTTTGTGGGGCACCTCAAATTATCCCCAGTTAAAGGAAAGCCCCACTCACTTACTCTTATTAATGATGTAACTATCTCCTTTTCTTCTAAATCTGAGAGTACCGTTGGGCACCCGATTTTTTTTCCTTTAATTCCCTTAATTCGGTTCATTAATGTTCCCTTTGCTATTTTATACTTTTTAGCATATGCATTGATGCTGGATGTTCCATTTTTTATTTCTTTCAATGCTAGCTCCATATCTCTAGCTGAAATGCTGTTGTAACGTCGCTTTTCGGTTTTTTTTTTGGCATCCTGAATCAAAAATATTTGAAAAAAGAACTGGTCAATGATTGGAACCGTCTACAATATATATGTGCCCTAAAATTGACCGGCGGTCAATGTTAGACACCACTCAGTCAATGTTAGGAATAACAAATAAAAATTAAGGCGTAATTTTTAATTTTCACTTTTAAGATTAATTAACTTCTTTTATTGCATGGAATTTACATATTTCTAAGAGAAAACATTTTAAATAACATACCTGATAAGTTTTTTTGCTACAACAACTATCCTAACAATATTTTACGATTAAAAGTTTCCCGCACTCGAATTCGCAACTTTTTAACCACGTTTAATATTTGCCGCCAAAAGATACATTTCTGCCCGAAAATCAGCTTAGTGCTCAAAATGCCATCTGGAGATTAATAGGGAAACAATTTTCTGAAGAGAAAAATTTGTTTGTTCGATTCATTTGCTGACTGGAGGCTGTGAAATAACTTTCCTGATTTCGGTCAATGTTACGGACGCGGTCAATATTAGGGTAGTTGACGGTATCCAAAACCGTTTTTGTTTTATTTAAAAAAACTTTTGTAGCGCTCTTATTGAAAAACCGTTTACTTGTCCCTTAATGTTAGTAAATGTTCGTTCATTACTTTTTCCCTGTCGTAGCTCGCCTTTTCACTCTTATTCCTGCGACAGTAATGTTATTCCGCGTTTATGGAATTATGGATTTATGGGTCATGTTAGATAGTAAACTACTACTACCACTATGAATATATCACAAATAAAGCCAATAGAGCATGGGGAATGCTTAAACGTTATGCTTGGGTGTTAACCGTCCCCTATGCGCTAAAAATTGTATATTTGACGTTTGTTCGATCGCTGTTGAAATATGCGTCCATTGATTGGTGTTCAAATTCAAAAAAAAAAATTTCCTAGATTTGCCCTCAAAACGTCTTAATTGGTCTGGGCACTTATTCCGTAACTTTTCAGACGATTATCGTCGAAAATATAGACCTCCAAAAGTAGCAACTAAGTGCGAGTTTGAGACCTTAATCCAATTCATTTTCCAAAAATGTAATGAAATATGAATTTAATGAAACAAATTCGGGCAGAATATAACTTCTTAGGGTCATCAAAGTTTCAAAAACGATATTGTCCCGACGATTATTGTTACACGGAATCCGTCCCCTGCTCTTAACAACTTAGCTCCTTATTCAGCCCGATTACAACTCTTATTGGACTCGAGTCCCTTGAGGTTAGGAGAAAGGTGTCAAGAGTTGATTTTTCCCACAGAATACTTATTGGGGAGATTCACTGTTCTGATATTTTAAGTCTTGAGGTCTTAATGTTCCATTGCTTAATTTGGGTAATAGCAGACTCTTTTATATTCCTCGTTTTCGTAATAATTACGGTATAACCTCCTATTTAAATGGTGTAATGTTATTGTACAATGATAGTGCGCTTAATTAATAAAATCCATCTTATTCAATTTATTGCAGTTGTAATTGTATTGTTCAAATTTTAATTAATTTTTTACTAGCATTTTTTTTCTGTATTATCTTTATTTACATTTCCTCAATTTTAGTCTCTTTTTTCACTTGTAAATACTATGCTACTCGGTTCAAATTCAAATTTTCTCATGTCTAAAAAAGGCCTAGTTGACTTCGATGACAAACAAATAAATAAGTTTGCAAGGAAAGTAGTCGCTGGATATGCGGATATGCCTACCTCCAAACAAAAATTGAATCAGTAAAACAAGTCGTAGGCGGGAAGACCGCCTCACATAACTCCAAACAAATCTAAGTCTAAAAAAGTCGTGGGTAAATCGCTTGACAGTAACGTTATTAAGGTGTCATGACTGAACAGTGCCTCTCACACAACCACCTACGTTGGTTAAACCTTCCTTTCAATAAATTCTGCTTTAAACTTCAAGGATGAAGAGGCAGACGATATCGTTCACCACAAATTCTGTAACCTTCCTGCCCCATCTCTAAGAAGAAGGCTGCATTGCGAAACCTTGCTGAGAATTGGCAACTACAAGTCCAAACTGCGTTACCACGCTTTGGTACAAGGTCACTGTGAAAACACAAAAAACCAGTCCATATCTAGCCATAAATATCCACTCTACCTACCATCGTCTTTCAAAAGAGGGATTTGAGATGTTTGCGATTAATGAGGGTATGAACTGTCAGCTGATCTTCACGAAGTGTTGTGCCAACTTTTTCTAAAATTTGTCCCATGAAACTGTGAGCCACGAATGGTCGCACGAACGCGGTGGGAAGTGTTAAAGAACAGAGCGAAAAACGGTCTAAAAGGTTTGTTGCTACGTTAAATGAAGTCAAAGAATGACTGTTCTTAGTAGAGTCAATTACTAGAACTACCAGACTTAAGAAGGAGGCCTTAAAGGTATTTGAATCAGTGAAAATTTGTGGATAAAAGTTCGGCTAAAAGTAATAAAGTGATCAAAGACCTGCAAGGTATTTTGTCAGACTATCCCCTGGGCTGAGCATTGAGTATCAGGTTCCATCCCAAATTACACTTCTTCGTTAAACTGTACTGACAGAAAAAAATATCCCTTCCATTCGTTCCAAAAATAAAAAAAATAGTTGAGAGGAGCTAGGTCCTTTGTCATTAACTAAGTATTAAATTTAACACTTAGTTTAGTTAAGTATTCAATTTAATACTTATGTCCATTTTAGCGAAGGGGGACAAGAGTCAACTATTTATTTTGTAACCGCCGTCTTAGAGGGTGAAAACCGATTATCATTTAAGTATTCTTTTCAAACATTGAGTGCATCTCTCAAGGGAGAAAAATGGCATCTTACTTTTGGAGACAAGATTTGTTTGAGTTGAGTTCCCCAATACAGACGGGGGTATAGTGGATGAAATCCGGCAAGATGTACCTACCCAAAGTTGTTGGTTAATACAGGGAGTGCTATGACTTTTTTAAGAACGCGGCAAATACTTCACGATTGGCTGTCTCGGATTGTTGTGTTTTTTTGGCCTGTTAAAGCTAAAGGCATGTCCAAAAGTCGGTTTCCAAAATCCAAACTACCAAGCAGTACGGCATCTCTCTTTGGGGATTGCCTTTGATGATTTAGAGCCTGTCGTGGAAGGTGTTCTCCCAGCTACAAGTCTGAACCTGACTTGAATTGACTCCAAATTAGTCTTGCGATTCTTAAAATTCATGAACGACTTATTAAAATAGAATGAAGTAAAAGTTTTGGGTGTCTGGCAGACCGCATGAGACCTTAAAGCTTGAAAAGAGCTAAATATAAAATAAACTGGGAAGGTAAAACTCTGTCAAGGTTTTCACTAGCTCATACGAGCTTTTCTGTATCACGTATTCAATGACAAAAATTCCAAAAATTGGGAGAAAAGTTATCATCCTATTGGGCTTTAAAGAGCTAAAAAAGCTATCAGGTTTTTCCACAATAAATAAGAAGAATTTCTTAAGTTCTCAACCTGATATCAGAAGGCTGGGGAGTAACTGCCACCTTGGATGAAAAAGTTGGTAGCATTTCGCATGCTGCCTCCGTGTGGAAAACGACGAAACCGCGGAACATGTACCCACGTACTTTGTAAATGCTTGACTCGGAGCTATAAGGTGATACTTGTTCTTCAGAAGGACTCTGCTTCCTGAACAAGTATAAAACTTCAGTATAAAATTGAACTTACTCCGCCTTTCTTGTCGCAGATTGTCCCAAAAATATTTTAGCGTTAACAGTAGCGTAAGCAGGGTTTTTTTGTGAAGGCTGAGACTTAATTTTGTGATGAAATGTTTGCCAATGGCATTCGTCAAATAATTTTTCACAGAGGGCGTTGTAGTGGCTTGCGCGTACGTCACTGAAAGCAATGCCTACATAAGTTCGCCCTTTAACAAAAATCCATCAACATTAAGACGCTAAATCATTTTGCGTACCACGAAAGTAGGTTGACCTTCGGCTATATTTTCTATCTGCCTCGCACTTAGCGTCAAACTACCACGTGTAGCACCATGTACAAAAAGCCCTTCCGTGAGTTACCATCAAACTCGAGCACACCGCACTGGTGACTTAGCTATGAACTTTGAACCCCGAAGCTATAAACACTTTCCCAAATCAACCTTTTACGTGGGTACTGACAGATTTATTTATACACCATATGCCTCGCCGAACTGCGGGCATCCCCGAAAGTCCCTCTGCACTAAATCAATCTTCTTTAATTTCGGGTTTCCTTTCCAAGAAAAATCATCAAACGAAAATGCTCCGCAGTGAGACTTCCTTGTCCCGCATCAAACGGCCAAGGAATGTCCAATTTCCGCTTCAAAGTCAACACAAAAAGTCTGCCAGTAGCAATAAAAGTGCTTAAAATTCAATTTGACAAAACACAGCCAGCAATCCTTTGTTTACCCATACTGACGATATCAGGAAATATTGGCATTCAATCCGTTTGACACTTTAGGAAGCTAACCAAACACTTTGGCCAATATACGCCCCTTACAGAGGCATAAGTACTCGTAGCCAAACGAACATCAAATCGCAATTCGATTCGATACTCGTACTCTTTCGAGTGCTTTATCTTGGAAATTGTCAGAGTTACTGTCTTTTTATTGGAAAGAGTGTATTATTTGGATAGATATACATACCATCATGTGACACCATCGGCACGTTAGTCCTGTTATGCCATGATACGCCTTTATACGTTTTCTACACTTGGAACAACGCCCATAGCAGTTGCCCTCGACGTAGTGATGCAAAAGATCGCCCCCACCTTTGGACTTCTTCGATTTGACGTATGTTGTGATGCAGGAAGCTGGTGCATGCTGTACGCATCTCTCGTGTACTGTATATTTGCATACTGAAAAACAAAAACAAAAACAAAAAAGTGTAAATGAGTTTGGAGTCTGCTGCTGATTCGGGGGAAATGTCAACGGAGGAATGTGCAAAGGATATGAGGTGTGGAATTTTCTAAATTAGGAATCGTCGACGTCGGATGGCAGCCAGGAAAACAATTTGTTTGCTCGTGGAAATTCGTTTTTTTTTTTTTTCTGAGACACAACTCAGAATGATGGATGCTGTGAAATTAATTACATACGTACTCGTGTGGTAAATTAAGTTATAAATTATTTAAATTTTCATTCACATATGCTCGAGCTATGCTGGAAAATTTTATGTGACATATTGAGTGAACAACGTTATTTTTAATGGGCCAGGTGTCGGTTATCTTTTTAGCCCTTGGAACAGTCCCGTCTAACCATTACAAGTCTGTTAGATACCCAACTAAACCCACTCTAATTCTCAGTCATTTGGCACTGACTTCATATTATTGACGGCAATCTGCCTAGGGGTAGAGCGGAGATGAAAGACTGTGAGACTGTATGCAACCATCCCTTACTTACTGGTGGGACATCGAGAGTTCGATGCGGAGAGTGAGTAGATCGTCGGCTGTGCTTATACTAACCACACATGAACTGAATTAAGCTCTCAAACGTGTAATTTTAGCACTTGGTTGGTCGTTTTGGAGGTCTATCGTTTCGACGATAATCGCCCGAAAAGTTACGGAATGAGTGCACAGGCATTTGTCGCATATGCAGGCTACATTAATAACGCTGAAAAAACTCTTACCTACTTGCTTTCTCATTCTAGCAGTTCTTGCTGTTTTTACGCGACTGCACACAAATTACGTTCTGATCTATTCACAATAGCATCGCAGCTCATAACCAGCCAAGTTTCGCACCTAGCGGCATCTACATTTCTACTCAACATCGAAACTGACAGCCAAAAATCACATCATTTATTTTTAGTGGATAGTGTTGCCATCAAACGAATATTATGTTGAGTGTTAGGTTCAAGTTTATGTATTTAGTATAAATAGATACATTAGGTTCGTTCGCGTACGCGGTTTGAATCGATCGCAATCACACAAAGTCTATACACGTAGGTAGAGGTAGTCATCAAAAATGACAGAAAAAGACAAAATAACGAGTAACGAGTGGTTCTTCTCTTGGCTCGAAACAGCTCAGAGAATTTCAACCGGCAAATGCTGAATACTGATAAATATGTCAAATGCACAAAGTTGTCAAGAAACAAATTCAAAATCCGGCTTAAAAATGAATTGCACAGAACAATAAAATCTGTAAAAATAGAGAAAATTCGGTGGTGGTCGAATGGTGTCCTAGAACGTTTCATATGGCCGTTTGCTCATACGACTCTTAACGATTTGAGTTCTACTTAAATACTTATGGGCTACTTTTTTCAGGGCATAAACTGTCACATAAGAGTGTATGTGGCACTTAAAATCGCTATGAGTCGTATCAGCAAACGGCCCCAAGTTATATATTTATTTGTGATATGGATAAGATGTCAAATATGAAAGCTGCTCAAAGTAGCTAGAAGTCTATCCACGTACTTTGGCGTATATTTTCAGCTCTCTGAGAGAGTTTTGGTAAATTTTTTGAGTTTGACGGATTTGTAGTGTTTGGCTCGGGAAAGTACACGAGTAGACCTATTATTACCCGACTGGTCACAGGGAGGGTTATGTGTTTCGCGCGTATCCTATGTACGTTCCTACGTGACGCCGTGTACCCTAGACGGCTTGACCGATTTTAAAGAGTAAGGTGTCATTAGATTCGTATTCTTCCCCAGAGTGTCATAGACTAAAAACATAAAAATAAAAAAAAAGTTAATTTAAAAAAAAAAAAAATAACCCGACTGAAAAAGAATTAAAGATATATGAACAATATCTTACTATTTGACAGTCGGAAGGTACTAAATATATTTGTTAGGCTGTGTAGGTATATAGTCTCCGATTGTCAATTAGTTAATTGAATGTGTCTTGTTCATATCATTTTAATTTTTTCAGTCGGGTTTTTTGGTTTTTTGAATTAACCTTTTCTTATTAGCTATTTGATCATAACACTGGCGGGGAAACTATTTTCTGTCCTTTAGATAGCGATGGATCTATCATCAGTCAGTGCCAGTGGTCTCAGAATTTGAAGACTGCTTCACCATTTTGTTATGAACAAAAGCAGTAGTTCTCCCCTTCCGCTATGGGCAAAGCTGTTGGCAGCGTTCATAAAATTTTATCCGTTGAATTTAAAATTATTCGTTACAACTAAATTTTGTTTGGACAGTGATTTATTTTCGGAATAATTGTATATTTTTTTTAAAAATTTAAGAATAATAAGCAATGCTAAAGAATTGTAAACAAATAAAAAACATTTTTAGCGAAAAAAGCGGAAGACAATAATAATATGAATTAGGGACTGAGAAACTATACTCATTGAACGCTTTAGTAAAAAAAATCTGAATTTCTGAACACTGTCTCAGCTCACCATGGTGGGTACATAGACTCACCCACTTGTCAAATTGTTTATTTACGCGGGATTTTCTACTTATAAAAGACGTAAGTGGAGTGTAATGAGAAATAAATTATTAGTAAAATATGCAATAAAGTGTTCGGAGGTTATATTTTAATGTAAGCACGTTCTCGATTGACGAAGCTGATGACATTTTAAATGGCTCCAGTAGTTGGCCAACTTTATATCAGTACTGCAAACATACTCTTTCTTACCGCAGTTTCTAAAATATTTAAGATCTAGTAAAAATACAGCCTTTTTTTTCTTTCTTTTTTGTACATCATCTTCTCACTAAATAATACAAAATGAATATTGAATTAAATATGTATAAAAAGTATTGGACTATTTTATTTTGTTCATATTTCTTGTCATTTTGTTGAAATGTCTAATCTGGCAGACGACTTAAAATGTCATGTCTATGTAAATTCTACACAATTGTATTTAAAATTAGAATAATAAAGAATTTAAAATAATAATAATAATAATAAAGTGTTTGAATAATTAATTTTAATTAATAGGAAAATGAACGGCGGGCAGCCTCTCACAAAAAATAACGTAAGAGAACTTCGAATTGGGTGCTGGGGTGCAATTTAACAAATTGCACTTTTAAAGCTCCAGCCGACGATAATTTATTCAACCATTATTATTATCGTTTTCGACTTTAGAAAATGATTAATTTCGAAAAGGCAATCTGAATTAAAAAAAATATTTATTAAACGATAAAACATCTTCCAAAGTAGCAATAAGCTGCTATCGCTCGATTTGCGGCGCGAAAAAAGTGAAAATAATTCGCGAATTTAATTTGTGAATGCGCCAAAGTGAAGCAGATGGTACAAACTTAGTGATGTTTTTGCTAGAAAAAAAACGAGTGTGCTTTAGACGACACGACTGAAGTAAAACTTCTTTAGCTCCATCTATATATACATGTTTAGTTTATACATTCTATTACATCAATTTTGTTCAATAATTTACTGGCTATGAGAAGAAGAGAGCAAGAAAATGGGCGCGCGCACTGCTCTCTCTTGTTCCTACAGTATGATACAGACATGATATGTAATTGGCCACGGTTGCCACTTACAAAAAAAAACCCAAATTAATTTATTTGATTTTATACAAAATTACCAGCTGCTAGAAGACATGGGAGATCATCTACCTATTTTCTTATAACAAACCCTTAACAAATTAGAGTTTCATGTCTGTATATGAATAATATGATTAATTAACCTATTCATATCTCAATATAGTTATAAAGAGGAACAGAAACTATTTCGAAGTTCACCATCTGTCAAAAGAAGAAAATGAGTGCATTCTGTAATTTTTTGAATAGCGAATAAACCAGTTTTATATGGATGGTGATGAAGCATATGCAAATAATGCAATGCGTTCACTCAGAAGCAGTAAGTAAGCATTTAAATGAGATATCGAGTTCGCATTCTTGTTACATCTGCTCAAAAATTTACCATAACCAGATAAAAATTACCAAATTAGCTAAAATCAAAAAGCAAAAAAAAAAAAATACCAAGTTTGGTAAAAAACTACCAAAGTGGCAACTTTGCAATAGGCGTGCCCTATTCCTTAAATATATGAAACGTAACTGGCTATGAGAGAATAAAAAGAAACTGATGTGTGCTCGCACCTCTCTCTGTTGCTCCTACAGTGTGATACAGACAATATGCCTGCACTGCAGTGATACCAGACTTTAGAGGCAGGTTATCCCACGGTTATACCCAAAATATACCTTTTATGTTTACAAAATAAATAAATTTATTATTTTAAAAAAATACTCGTGATTCATTCACAGACATATACGTCATTTTGTGAAACAGTTTAGGGAAATAAAAAAGAGAAAATGAAAGATTTTAGATATTTTGAATGACTTTGTTCTAAATATGAAAATATTTAATTTGATCGTAGGTCGAATAATTTTTTTATTCTTAATGAAATGAGCAATTAGGAACAAAATTTGACCAAAAAGTAAAATTCCTTTCTTTTTGTACTAAGAGGTGTGAAAAATCCCTTTGTCCCTTTTAGCTTATTATTTGTGAGAAAATCCCGCAAAAAGTGATAAATCCCCCAATCTGGTATCACTGCTATACCGTATGATGTGTCTTGGATAATGAAACGTAACTGGCTGAGAGAAAGAGAGAACGAAAATGTGTGCTCGCATCTATCTCTCTTGCCTCTACAGTAATATTCGAAACGAAACGTAACTCTCTCTCTTTTTTTCTCACTAACTTATATCTCCCTCTCAACTTCCGCTCTCAATTTCCGATTTGGTGACGCATTCACCAGCTTACCCCCCAAGTCAAGTGTGCCTAAAAAGAAGTATTACTTCAAAAAAAAAAACCCAATTAGAACGCAAAGTCCTCTGGTGATTAAAAAAGTAGGAAATAATTATCTTCAGTCCACCCTATTGAAAAGCAGACAACGTAAAGTGTTTAGTGATTTAAATTTGGTAGCACAAATTGGTTTCTTATTTTCGCAAAAAAAAAAAACAACGGGTTGGATAACGCACTTCGAAGTGCCAAAGTTGTGAATTTAATGCACCACTCTATACAATGTATTTCATCATGTGGAGCGCAATCAGACGAACTAAAAGATACCAAATATTAAGGGGTAGTTTGCCCAGGTTCCTAGGAAAAGGTGACAATAAATAAATTTGTTCATCAATTTTCCCAACTTCGCTCTAACTTAATTAAGAAATTATCTATTAATATGTTTCGTAAAGTGTACACCTCAACATCGGCTTCTTCCAAGGCTGCAAGACAAATGTATTTTTTAATTAATTTAAACACTTGAAATATGCGAAAACTTACATTTTATTCAATTTTTTTGCAAGCAAATCACAATTTGTTTTCCGTTTTTGACATATATGTCAATCGACTTCTGTCAAAAGAAATTCACCACATTTTTTTTTTGTTTGCTTTTTTTTTGTTGATGCTCACACGGATTCTAATTGACATAACACCAATAGGAAAACAAAATGGCGAATTTGAAAAAATGAGCGGGCCAGCGGCAAGAGGATTATGAGTTGGGGGTCTCAGTATGGTTTGTCTATGCTTAAAATAAGTATATGGCAATGATTTTATTTTCTATTAGAAAAGATATCAAAACGAGTGAATGCATTCGGATATACAAAAGTTCTTACGTAGACGTTCGATGGGCTGTTTTATTTCATATATATAGTGGGAACATTTCATTCTGAGTAAACTTTGACATTTCTTTGTAATGAAAATACGTTTTAATTACACTTTTAAGCACTTTAAGTTTCACAGAGATTTACGATTTGTTTCCCTTTTTTAATCTTGTCCCTCGTTTTCCCCTTTTTAATCATTAAAGCGCCAAAAATTAGCGCTTTTCCCCTCAATATGGGAGCAGTAACTCAGTGCTCTGTTAGAAGACGCCTTTCGACACAAGAATATTGCCTTGGGCGCATTCCTAGATGTTGAGGGTGCTTTTGACAATACCGGATACGACTCCATTGCTATGGCAATCAGAAGTAAGGGTATCGAAGACTCGACTAACCGATGGATTCGTGCCATGCTGGAAAGTCGGGTTATTTCATCCTCGTCAGGGGGAGTGGCTGTGACAGTGACAGCAGTCAAAGGCTGCCCCCAAGGGGGCGTGCTTTCCCCGCTGCTGTGGTCACTTGTCATAGACAGCCTACTAGTCAGACTGCACAATCTTGGTTACGACGCCATCGGATATGCTGACGATTTGGCAATTGTCGTTAGTGGAAAGCTCTGTGCTACCATTAATAGTAGAATGAGAAATGATTTATTGCATGTTATGGAATGGTGTAATACGGAAGGTTTATCCATCAATCCAAACAAAACCATTCTAGTTCCTTTTACCAGAAGGAGACTAGTCATGTTAGAACCCATTATCCTGAATGGAACTTTATTTAATTACTCCAACGAAGTAAAATATCTCGGAATCATCCTTGATAAAAAACTAAATTGGAACTTACACGTCAAGTCCGCCACAGAGCGTGCCTCTGGAGCCATGTGGGCCTGTAGGTGTCTGTACGGCAGAACTTGGGGTCTTAATCCCAGGATGATTCATTGGTTATATACTATGATCGTAAGACCCATTATCTCGTACGCGGCAATCGTCTGGTGGCCGAAAGTACTTGAACGAACTACGGCAAATAAGCTTCAGAAGCTTCAACGAATTGCCTGTCTCGGCATCACAGCTGCTATGCGCACTTGCCCAACAACAGCACTTGAGGCCATTATTGGGCTCTCACCTCTGCAGTTCTTCATTATGAAGACTGCTGCTAGATGCGCCATTAAGCTGCAGCTATAAAATAGATTTAATTCAGTTGATCATGTGGGTCATCTGAAGATACTTAACCTTATACCAAACTTGGACATGTTCCGCTCCGTCCCGGACATTATGGTTAGGGAATACAGTTTCGGTAAATTATATGAGGTAGAACTACTTGAACGCGCTAGCTGTGCCAATGGAGTTCCAATATTGAACCCAAAAAGCTTAGTCTGGTACACCGATGGATCGAAAATGGATTCCGGAGTTGGAGCTGGTGTCTTTTGATCCAACACCAAAGTCTCGATACCCATGGGGACGTGTCCCACGGGTTTTCAAGCGGAAATCCATGCGTTCGAAACTTGCGCTGATCTAATCTCCAAAAAAGGTATGAAAGGCGCAATCATTTTGCATTGGGACATCATTTCATGGAGCCTGATCGGAGGGAAGTGGACAATTTGGGGATCTTACTCCATCAGAAGTTATTTCACTTCCCTTTAAAGTTCGGGTGATCTGCCGAATGCATTTCAGTGATCGATGACTAGGTTAGGTTAGGTTGGGAGGACAGCTTTGCAGCCGATGCAAATTTCACCCGGAAGCCGTTAAGGCCCATTGTGAGTACCCTGTTTGTACATGTAAGGACATGTGGCTAACAAAACCACTTCGATCTGTTTAGGAATAGTTTTATATCTGATAGAGGTAACCCCGCCAAGTCTTCCAAACTTTCGAAGAACCTTGCTCCCATACAGGATGAGCGGCGTTCCTGTAAAGCTGGACAGTGGCATAGAAGATGTTCCACCCATTCTATTTCTTTTTCGTCTCTGCAGCTTCTGCAGAAGTCTTTTGCAAAAAGTCCCAGCCTTTTAGCCATCTTTCCTATGGTGCAGTGTCCGGTTAAAACCGTGGCGAGCATCCGGATCTGACTTCTATTAAGGGAGACTAGGAACTTTGATCTTTTGGCCACAGACTTCGGTTATTACGCAACCGATGGTGTTGCTCCATTGTTCCTTTGCCAGTTGTGCGGTGACGCCTTCAATAAAAGTCTTAGCAGTGTTGAAAGGCGGTAGCACCTCTCCGTCCGCTAGTTGAGGGCTCATGTCAGAGCCGTATCTGGCCAATTCGTCCGCTTTTTCGTTCCCTTCCACCCCAACGTGTCCCGGAACCCAGCAGAGTAGAACTGAGTGATGACGTATAGCCTTGAGCGCCAAGACGCAATCTGAAACACATTTCGCATTAACGGGGTTAGAGCCGATAGCTTTAAGTGCCGCTTGACTGTCCACACAGATGGTTATTTCCATTGCTGGTAGTCCCATCGATAAGATAGTCTAGTCTTAACCGCATAGATCTCAGCTTGAAAGACACTACAGTGATCAGTCAGTCGAAACGACTGGCTAATAGCAAGTCTTTCTGAGAATACGCCGGCTCCTGTACCATTTGCTGTTTTTGAACCATCCGTATAGACGGACAAACCTTTAATGATGGTTCTGGGTGAGTTCCAGTCCTGTCTTTTGGGTATAGTGATTCTGAAATTTTTCTCGAAGTCATATCTGGGTTTCTCGTAATCGGTGAGTGACATGAGTCCCTTCCGATCAAAGATTTCACGTATGCTTGAGTGTCCGCAGTAACCAGGTTTCCAAGTTTTGTTCTCTCTTAATCTGAGAGCCGCTTTGGCTGCCACGTTCTTAGTGAATAGCTCAATGGGTAGCAGGTTCAATAGCGTTTCCAGACCTAGTTGTGGTGTGGATTTAATTGCGCCTGTTATACCCAAACAAGCAATTCTCTGCACCTTGTTCAGGTTCTTAAGATAGGATTTGGTTTTAACAGCCTCCCACCAAACAACTGAACCGTAGGTAAGAATGGGTCTAACAATCAAAGGTTTTTCTACACGCATAAAAGGCATTGAGTCCTTTCTTCATTCTTTCTTCAGTATTCCGTTTCCAGTTCAGTTTGGAAGTGAATACCACACCCAGGTACTTTGCCTCGGTTGAAAGATTAAGTCGGACACCTTAAAGCTTTGGTGGGTCCTATTTTGGTACCTTATATTTCCTGGTGAACAGAATGAGTTCGGTCTTTTCCGGATTAACCGATCGCTGACTAACTTTTCGCCACACTCCTTCCAAAACCGTTCTTTAGCTACAGGAAATTCAGAGTTCGGAATTCCTTTGCGTCTTGTACCTGTTTCGCGATTCCTAGCTTCCCTAGTTAAATTTACACCTCAAAGATTCTGTTGGTCTTATGCTTTGTTGACTTAGCACGCACATTTTTCAGAATCCATCCTTTTCCTGTAAGATAGTGCCATTAAGACGCAGCTTTTATCATGGATTTGGGGATTATTTTGCCATCCGTTACGATTGGGCCCATGGATATGATTTGCCAATATTGCAAAATTAGAGTGGGTAAATGTTTCACTGGAAGTCATGAACGTCAATTTAATGCCCCAACAATTGACGAAATTTCTGTCGTCATCGTTGGTGAAAATGTTGAATCCCATGACTTTTCCCTGAAGCGGCGTAATAAAGGCCAATTGCAACGTGTTTATGAGATCAATCTTTTATACTCATGTTCTTCATGTAGGGGATGATAGTCAATCCATCAGGCTAGTACCAAACGGTGTGGTTCAAGTTTCAGTGAAAAATTGCTGTATTCAATGTCATTCAAACAACAATCGATGGCTATTCATCCAAATAAATATTTTTCGGTTGGAATCGTGAATGTTCGAAATAATTTCAATCAAAAGTTCAATTTTGGGCGGGACTTAGTTCGCCGGGTCCGCTAGTAATATATGCAAATTAGTTAGGTATACTCATTTAATAACACGTGCGTTATGCAATGTTATATGTGCTAACCGTTACGCCTTTGTTGGCTTCTTAAATAGGTCACATAAAACTTTCAACAACATATACTCGAGATTACACTTTCCCCATAACATACACATGATGTATCAACTTTAATCACAGTGCCAACATCATCATCATTATGGAGTCTAAGCTAAAAGAAACAGGATCCAACTAAAAATGCTAACAGCTCTCATTACCGGTCTAGGTACTTCATAATATATTTGAATTTAATTTGAAATTCCAAAATGACACGGGCCCGTGCACCCCACGCGAAAGTGATGGAGAACGGATAAAAGCAGCACACAAACTATAGCATGTTTGGTAGTTAGTTTTTTTTTCGGTATTACTTACACACGCAACAAAGTCCTTTCTTTCCCAGGCCAACTAGCATATTCAGACACAGGTTACAGTATGCAGGTTTACTGAAGTGCTTCAGTCGCCATACATGAATGCCGTCCTCTTTTAGGGCTGTATTATCCACTCCTGCAAAGTAGAGTAAATAACAAAAACAAAAATACAGTGACAAGGAAGAGGATCAGAGAAACAACAAGAAGAAAGGAAAAACTCAAAAGGATAAAAGAGAGAGAAAAAAAAAAGAAACGTTAAAAACAAAGAACAAACAGTTCGCTAGATGCTGGGTAGAAGCCCAGTCTTTGCTGCAGATGACGAGGGCTTAACCCTATTAAATTATATATGCGGGTGTGTATGCCCATGTGCGTATACATACCGAGCAAAACCAGAAGCGGTATCGTTGTCAGGCCGCCCCTTTGCCATTCTTCCAGGGACACCGTGCCATCGGCATCGTAGTCAATTTCCACCATCATCTCTTGCAATATCTGGAAATGTAATTACATTTTTGTTGGATGTTATTGTGAATGTCCTTGTTGATGCTTAAATTTATTATATCGAATTGAATTTGCTTTTTTTTGACAGATATTTTTTAACAATATGCAATGATTTGTATTTTGTCGAAACGGTCGAATGGAATATTGAGTGCAAGTATTTTTACGCCCCAAAGGCAGGTCCTTTCTTTGGATTCTCTTGTTGTGCCTGTAACCTAGTGACATTTGAAAGTAATTTGGCCGGTGATGGGGGATAATTTCTTTGCCATTTTATTTGCTTTTCGTGGAAAAGTCAAGGAGTGACTGCAAGGAGATTTTTTTTTTATTACACTCAACAAAAGTTGTGTAGATTTTGGTGTGATTTATTTTGATAAAATAGAAGGAGCGGAAATTTGAGAAAAGGGCGGTTTCTCAGAAATTTATTGCAGGACATTTGTACCGAGTGCTGTGGTAGGAGTAGATCTCTAGATGGAGGATGAAGCTGAAGCTTAAGGTTTGGTATAGCGACTTATAGTTACTCATTGCAAATGCCCTACCTCGTAAATTTGCGCAGTAGAAATTTCAAAGGAATACATTTCACAGGAGTTCGCAGATTGGTTCAGATAGCGACTGCTTGTTATTGCATTTGGGAATTTTCTCTTGAAACTGATTGCAAAATCGATGTGGAAAGACCTTTTTGTTGCTCTAATCTGCAATAAGGGGATTTGGGGAGTATGGTTGCCTGCAGAAGACGGTACAATTTTATGAAAAATAGGGGCTTAGGATTTTGGCCGGAGAATGAAAAAAATGGTGCTGGCCTTGCTGATCTTATTTTAAGCTCGTCGGAGGGTGCATTTTTGCACCAGAGTCGAAACAAATAAAATCCGGCGGGCAAATTTGTCTTCCATTCTAGTGAAAAATATACTTTCACATCTTAGCAAGTCTTTTTGTGGGACAACTTTCAATCGAGAGATTAATTCGTCTGAGTCTTTTTCCATTTCTTCCCTTCTATATCTACGCAATGGACTTTTAGTCAAATTGGACAATTCTATTCAGTACAAAGTAGGAAAATTTGTTGATTTTTGGCGGACCAACTGTCGTTTGCTCTCTGAAATACAACTTTTGCCGATGAAGCAAGTGAAGATAAAGTCGAAACTATTGCGCAGTGGATTGAGAATAAAAAGCCCTTTTATACGCAGTTGAACCTTAAGTTGAAGATGCTTTAAATTTAATGAATCCGGAATTTTGGGTTTAATATTTTCTAAAATTTCAACAGAGGTGCAATTATACGCTTTTTATACATTCTTCTCAAAAACAGAAATATCTTCGATCCCAAAACGGCAACTCCATTCCTCTGGCTCGAAATCCAAAGATATAAATAGAATTGCAAATATTTATAGCTGCAACGAATTATGTTCTTTTGTTTCTTCTCATTGGTAGATCCGATAAAAATTTATTAGTATTGCCTGTTAATAAGCAACGCAAATTTAAGTAAGCAATAAGTAAACATTTAAATAAAAAGTAATTATTCTTCAATTCGACGAAACTTTGCCTTCAATTTGGCCAATCTTCTACCTATATAAAATTAATTCTTCGGAGTGAAACTTGATGAGGTTATAACTTGATAACCGCTGGGCCGATTTAAATGATTCTATTTTTATTTATTTTTTTGTATTGCTATATTTCAGGTTTAGGTAGAAAGAAAATTCCGAAAAATCAATTTATTCACATTTTTCGAGCCCAACGGAGCTAGGCCGTGCCCAGCTAATTTTCATAAAATTTGGTTTTGAAATAACGACGTTGGCAGTACGACAAGAAAAAAAAAATGTATACTTAGCCTTTTACTAATAATGAGCACACAAAAACTTGCTCGCGAAAAATCCAAACAGATGGTCATGGGCGGTTCTCTTATTGGGCGGTCGCCCAAAAGGCACTGATTTTGTAAAAATGGTATCGTTAGGGTCCAGCCACGAAGTGAGCGACGAGCGACATCCCTCTAAAAAATTAAAACGTATGACGGTGGCCACGGTCGCTAAATCGCTCAGTGGCTCGTCTGCCACTGTGTGGCTGGAGCTGGACCCTTAGACTTCGCTATTCAAAACCTCAAAATGTTGCCATTGAAATGAAACTCAAATTTGAGTTTTAGGCATCAGGGACTTTTATTACTTGCTGACACGATAAAAAAATATAAAGCGAGTCACATCACGGTAACCCTGAAGAATGGCTATTCAACAATCAGTGATGCCAGATCATGGGTAATTATCCATATCGTGGGCATTTTGCGTTTCACAATAAAATAAAAGGGCGATAAAGGACATTTTTTATCTCTCAGAAACAATAAAAAAAAAATAGTGTATTTTGTTGTTTCTTAAGCCTAGTATCCTGCTCGTGCTAAATTTTAGCGTCCCTAGTCTCCACTTCATTTCTCCACACCAAAGATAAATGCTCGCCAAATTATTAAACATCATATAGATGGGACATAATCCATTTGTTTATAACAGTAAACGTTATTTTAATTGTTCGCGTACATACACTTTTCGAATTTCAAACTTTAAAGACAATGCATTGTTTGAATCGTTCCAAAAAAAAATAGATATAAGACAAATTGAAGAAGATATTATCATTGCTGCAGCAGCTCAAATAATTTCTACAGTAGCAAGCAGAAGACGACACGTTCCTTTGTGTCGGGTAAATCCCTATTTGCGTTGGAATTTTTCCGCAATTTTTCTTATCGCATGAAATGGAATTTTTGGTTTTGTGTTCTCTTATATTTACCGCAAAAATGTTTTCTGCTGTTTTCTCTAAACAGATTCCAAAGTAAATACAACACAAATTGTTTCCTCAGTTTTTTATGTCAAAATGTATTTTTGATTTAATGTACCGGACATTTATTTCGCGAGCTAAATGAGTGGAGACTTTTCATCGGCCCATCTATATGAAGGTAAGAATTTAGCGATCGAACAGAATACTGCTTTGCTAAACTGCCTCGCTAAATTTTATCTTTGTAGACATTTGTATGGGAGATATAATTTAGCGCGAGCAGGATACTAAGCTTTAACGTCGATGCCTATGGGCAAAAAGGGCATTTTGGGTATTTTTCATAACCGGCGTGGGCAATTCAGTCCGATAAGTCTGGCATCACTTTAACTTAGCTTCAATAATATTGGAGTCAATATAAAAAGAGATATTAAGCAGGAGAGACTGTCCTTAGAAGTAAAATATCTCCTGTAACAAAACGTGATCAAACGTTAGACGCTATTCAGTACGGTTAGACATATTTGAACTAAAAAAATGTAGTCTGGCAATTTTTGACTGCTGGTCAATTTTTGCTTATTTTATTTCTCAATGTGATAAAACAGAATCCCTGAACTTTCCTCTACCCGATCCCCTTGAAACACGAAATATTGAAGATCCTGTCGTGGACCTATTAATATGCATTATTGCCAAAAAAAAAAAAAATAGGTAAAGGGTTTTTTAATAAGAAGTGTTATTGTGAATGACCCGCTATTTCGGTAGCTGTCACTTTTGAAGCTTTTATTCTTTGACATTTGACAAGTAGAAACTACGCCATTACTAAAAATGGAACGATACACGCCTCAACAACGCATTGAAATTATTAAAATTCACTACAAAAATGGTGAAACTCTTGCAGTCACAGTTCGCAAAACTAAAGCATTTTTTAGTCGTCGTGCAGCACCTTGTCGGACCGCAATACAGAAATTGGTGGAAAAATTCGAGCTGTTGGGACAAGTTAGTGATGTGAAGAATAAAACCCGTGCACGTCGCTCAAGAACAACTGAGAATATTGCTGCTGTAGCCCAAAGTGTTGAAGAAAACCCAGGTTTGTCCATTCCACGTCGTTCTTTGGAATTGGGCATTCCACATAACACCGTATTTTGCATAAAGACTTGGGTCTTAAGGCTTATAAAGTTCAGTTAACACAAAAACTCTCAACAAGACGGCGCTACGTTCCACACAAGCAACGAAACCGTTGATCTTTTACGGGAAAAGTTTCCGGACCGTGTTATCTCTCACAATTGGCCACCGATCACAATTAACACCTTGCGAGTTCTTCCTTTGGGGCGACGTGAAAGATAAGGTATACGCCAACAACCCAGCGTCGATTCAAGACCTCAAAGATAAAATTCGTGAGGCTATCGAGGACATAGGGCAGTCACTTTGCGATTTGGTTATGGAAAATTTCATGAAAAGGATATGGTCCTGTATGCGTGCTCGTGGTGGCCATTCGGCTGATGTTGTTTTTCATTATTAACGGCATACCTTCCTCTTTATTATGAAATAAACATCCGATCATTTAGCTCGAAAAATGACATTTTTCTTTGAATACCAAAATAACACCTCTTATTGGAAAACCCTTTATTAATTTTTAATTTTAATTTTTAATTAATTTAATTTATTAATTATTAATTTAATTAATTTAGTTAATTTTTGGTATTGGGAAAATATATATTTTAAGCATCAACAGCATTTGAGCAATTAGAGGAAAGCTCTGGGAAAAATTAAAGCTTCTAGCAGGACTTAATTAGAAAAAGCAACACGAAAATACGAATTCACTTCAATTTTGCAAAAATTACTCACAAATACCCCAAGCCTTGTTGCGTGCACACCGATATAAGAGCATGTGCAGTTGTGACACCTATTCAAGGTCTTAGAACGGTTCATATTCAGCTTTGGGAAAATTTGTTTTGTCGCTAAACATGTAGTACCACTTTTCCACTAGGTTTGCTCTATCCAAAGCACACAGCTTTACCTTTGGGTTGATAGTGCGATCGAAATAGCTAAGGTACCTTGACTTGTTAGAAAAGCCTTTAAATTAGACGACACCCTCCAAGTGACAATTTGACTTGGGTAAGTTTCAAACTTGTTATTTCTGTAGGCAACAGCTTCGATATTGCTAATTCAAAGTAGTTGTCTCAAAACTTCTGTGAGACGTGTATGACCTTGAAGCAAGTCCCCACGGACCTAGTAAGCTACTGTTGATAAATGTGAGGTGTTTTTTCTGCGAAACAATATCCTTCCGCCGATGTTAATTGCCTTCCAGAAGCAGAAGTTGTACTCTCTGTAGGGTCTTTCCAAACCTGTTCTATGAAGTCTTATACAAGAAAAACCGGTATCTAAGGTAGGCCTTGTGCAGTCTTGCAAGAGTTGCGGGAGAGGAAATAGCCTCGGTAACCCCTTTCAGTAAAATAACAATTTTTAATTCCCCGCTTACTACCTAAGAAGTGGTTACAGTCTTCAGCTACTATAGAGTTTACAGAAATTCCAATGTTTTCCATTCCAGAAGATCCGCAGCCGAGGTAAGGCTTTATTTTTCATCATTATTTCAGCTTGAAAAACGCTACAATGATCGGTACGACGGAACCAGCTACTACGGTTCTATCTACCGAAGAAGAAACCTCAACCAACACCGTTAACAGTTTATACATGCGCAAAAAAGTGAATTGGTTCATATTCCAAGACTACATCATCCTCCGAGTCTAGACGGATTAGAGTCCTAAAATGTATTCATAATACCGGACCGACAAATTGATTATAGGTGAACCGCTGCAAGGACTGCCGTTTGCCTGCTAAAAATGTCGGCGAGGGTTAAATGAAAAGGAATATTCATCCGAATGCTGCACTGATGCACAGAGAAGCTGGGGCCAAATTACCAGTCACCACATCACTGATCGATTAGGTTCTATGTGACTGAATTGGATATTGTTTTGAAATGTCTTGTGACGGAGGCGTACAGCCAGTGATTCTGCCACATTTATTCAATTTTTTGCAAGACGAAAGTCCAATAGTAGTTTTCATAACTCCGGCGTTTATGGTAGCTTTCCTGGCTAACTATTTGAGAAATTTTCTGTTTCCTGGATAGGAAGTCAAGTTCAGCTTTGTGGAGGTTTACAAACGGACAATTTAATCAGCTTGTTAAGAGAGTTTTGTATATGAGTTTCTTTAAAGTATTTGCGTGTTTTCCTGACTCGGTAATGACAGAGTAAATAAAAAAATAATGAGCAAAAAAGGTTCAGACTAGCATTGAACTAATTTCGGGTACCTTTTCTAGTTCAGTTGCCCAGTTTGCCCCGGTCAACTTTGTTCCATTGAATCTAAAACTATGGCACACTTTTTTAAGAACACTCTTGTGCTGTTCAACTTTTATTTCCCGCCAATTTGACCATGGCTAAACTACTTGGAGGCACCTTGCTATATTGTTCTCCGACAGACGCCCTTGTATTTATTAGACATGACCATCTTTTGCAACTTAAATAGTGCATAAATCAGACGCGTAATGCGCGTCTTTACTCATCGCCATTTGGGTACTTTATCTATTTTTTTAGTAATCAAACTTTAACCTACCTCTGAAAGACCTGACAAAGTGCTACACCTAGGAATTTGATTACTCCACAAACAGGAATTATAAATATTTTTACCGTCCGACAGAAGCCTCTAAAGTTATTTCAGCTGCTGTTAACTTTCGCCTAACAATGCGATTCAAATTCCATCCAAAAAACGTATATTGTGAGAATCCAATTTCCCAAAACAATGCAAGCTCCCGCACCAACAGCCGCAATTATATCCCCCGTTCGAAGAAAAACCAAGGTCACAAAATAATTGGAAAACTTTTCAGTCTAAACAACAACACAAAAAATGCATCCCAAATTGATTTGCGTAAACAAAATCAACCTCTACCGCAATCAATTCGACCAAAGAGTCGTCCCGACAACGAAAACACACACACACGACTGTTTAACCCCCCCCCCCACCTCTCCATTCAACCAAAGTCAATGCAAACAACAGCAACGCCAACACAACATAAATATATGGCCGCAACACTTACCGGTCTCAATTCACTGACATCCCATCCGAGGTATTCCGCCACGGACATCATTTGGCTCACAATGGCATCCATTTCCGCCGTATCTAGTACGCCATTGCCGTCCGTATCGTACAATCGAAACATAACTGCAAAACCAGAAACAGAAAGAAATACAAAAATCAAAAGCCAGTAACAACAAAATCGGGTGGATATGGCACACCAGCAGCTGAACCATTCTCCCCAAGGACGTGCCGATGCTGAGTGGAAAAGTGCGAAAATTCATTAAACTTTTCCCGGATATCGTCTCGTCCTTGCTGAAGTACGTGTGTCATGTACACGAGACTCTAGCAGCTGCTACAAGTAAACAAGAAAAAGTTGACTTACACTCGAGTTTATCCTCGGGCCGGCCAGCTTCCAGAAGCGAAAGATAGCAGACCACATCCTTTAGCGGAACCTTCAGCGACAGTGGATCGAAGACTGACATTTTTCGAGTGAGAAGTTTTATGTCGGCTAGAAAATAGCAAAAACCGCTTGATTAGTGAGTGAGTTTAGAGAGTGGTCGTCTATGTATCTATTGGGATGAGGAAAGGAGAGCAGGAACGTGTCGCTAAATGCTGGATGAATGTTATATTTATACGAACCTAAGCTATGTGTTACGAAGTGTGAATTCGTGTGTGCGGTTTATGCACGTTGCAACTGGGGTGGGAGGTTTGATGTGTGTGCAGGTATGCTTACGTAAGACACCACTTTTCTCAAAACTTATGCACCACCATAGCTCGGAAGCAAATTAAATTGGTATCATTAACAGGAGAGGTAATACCTGATTGTAGTTATGCATCAAATTGGAAACAGAAGGAGCCCTGTTGCGTAATGGTGCCGTTTTCACAAGGCTGTGACTGTACTCGCATGTTCTGGGAATGATGTTGCATAACGCGGCACACCCAGTGTTGCTAATTGGCTCATTTATTTAAATACAATTTACCAAGGACTTGCCACATGCTAATCGGATTAATTTCGACGTACCAAAAAAATACACACAGTAGTGCTCGCTTATAACGAACACCAGATAGCATCGACCAATTTGGTTTTTGTTTTTGGTGAAGGACTTAAAAAAAACTAGTGCCTTCCGGTCACGTTAATTTTTGACATTTATCCGTTTCAAAGTGATACCTGTAGCACTTGATGTACAGCTGCATAATTTTTGGGTAAACTTCGAATGTCAATACTTAGTTACGGGAAATACCTCGGCCTCTACAGTCAGAGCGGGTTTGGCTAACTGCCTACAGTTGCGGACCCACAATTGGTTGAGGCCCCCTTCTACTTGTGCGCACTTTGGCGAGTACTGCCTTCAATGCGTCGGTTCTTTGGGATAGAGTCGAAGACTTTTTCGTGCGAAAATCTAGTGCTTAGCCATTTTAAATGACTGAGTCTTACTTTTCTGATGGCATCGCTGATGTAAAATCGAACTCACCGGAAGAATTTCATTTTCGAAAGGCTTAAGGAGCTTTTTATGCGACTTTGCTAACGCTACCTGCGATGATATTTTTAGTCTCCCTAGTGTTGCTTGACAAGGCCCTACCCATTCGTTGCCTTCGAAGAAAAACAGCGATTGTCTGTAAATTTTCTGTTTTGGTGTCTTTCTCAGGGTAAAAATCTCGGTGAGATTATTTCTGAGCTTATATATAGATTTCGAGAGATATTCGAATCAGACCACCATTGTCGGGTCTCATTTCGTCTCTGTACCACTGTAAATCTTACTCAGAGAGAGTCTCTGGATTTCTCCACAGTTCTTCTCTGGGCTTAATTCCTAGTGTTAGCGCTAGCATCTGTTTATGGGAGATCTGTTTCATCGACTGGGTCTCGACCCAATGATGTCCCAAGATCCTCATTCTTCTGCCAGCCAACGCTGGACATTGACACAGTATATGTGCCGCTGTCTCAGATTCCTCCAGGCATAGTCTACAGGTATCATCCTCTCTAAGGCCCCTTTTCCTTAAGTGATACCCGAAATTACCATGTCATGTAGACAAAGCCACCACCCATTTCAATGTTCCTCGACTCATGCTTAGAACCCTTATTTGAGTGGCGCAGGTCGACCACTTTATTGCCATTTTAGCCTGTCCACATTGTTCCACGGTTAACCACCTTCTCAGGTGGTCTGCTGTGATCCATTTGTGAATCAGCTGTTCTATCATTCCTCTGCCAATTGAAGAGAATGGTTCTGGTCCCAGCAACTTTTCAGTTGACCCCTGTCTTGCAAGGGAGTCCGCCTTTTCATTGCCTTCGATCCCTATGTGTCCCCGCACCCATGTCAGTGTTACTTCATTTTTAGTTGAACACTTATTGAGCTTAAGTACACATTCCAGAGCCAATGATGTTGTGATGTTTGTTTGTTCCATGCATCTGATCACCGCCTGATTGTCCAGTGCTATAAGGATATTTGTTCCTTCCACCTGACACTCAAGCAAGTAGTCCAACGCATGAAGCAAAGCAATCATCTCAGCCTGGTATACTGAAGTGTATTTCCCGACGCTAATGTGATGGGGAAGTTCCAGCTCTTCTGAATAGATACCGGCCCCCGCCATCCATCATGGATCCATCCGTGAAAATCACTATTTCACCATTTCTTTTTTCCGGAAGTAATCTGTTCTGAATACGAGTTTTGTGATTTCTTTCCATAATACGCACCCTTGTTATTCGATCCATAGGCATGTTCAGCTCCCTAATCTCGTTTTTGACAAGTTCCAGGATCTTCCTATGTCCATAGATCGTACCACGATTGTGCCATTTCGCATCTCGAAGCAAACGAAGTGCCGCTGTTTTCTTAATAAATAAGTCCAGCGGTAATATCCCCATGATGACCTCCAATGCGCATGTTGCGGTTGTACGTATTGCACCTGTAATTCCTATACATGCTAATCGTGGAACCTTATCCAGGTGCTTCCTGACGGTTTTCTGAGAGGCTTTCGCCCACCATATAACCGAGGCGTACGTGATAATGGGTCTAGTTATCATCGTATACATCCAGTATGCTGACCTAGGCGAGAATCCCCACCTCTGTTCACATACACGTTTGCACTGATGTAGTACCCTTTTTGCCTTCCGGACCTTCTCCTCAACATGGTAGTTCCAAGTAAGTCCAGTATCTAGATGGACTCCCAGACACTTAACCTTCTTAGTCATTGTTAGTTCCGATCCGAAATGAGTTAAAGGCCGAAATTCCAGATTTTTCCTCTTCCTAGTGAAGACTATTAGATCTGTTTTCCCCGCATTAATGGAGAGCCTTTGTTCCAGACACCACCGCTCAACCACTCTGAGTGCGTTCCTCATGATATCTGCGGTGACGTCCATGAACTTGCCTCTGGCCATTATTGCTATGTCGTCGGCATATCCCACGGTGTGAATGCCCGTCGCCTCAAGGCTGTCGAGGAGAGAGTCCCCAGTGATATTCGACAGTGTGGGTGAGAGAACACCTCCTTGTGGGCAACCTCTGCTAACCCTTCCTCTGAGTTTTGAGGTTCCCGTCTGAATGTTAATCGCTCTTGTATTCAACATATTGTCCACCCATCTTACCACCATTGGGTTAACCCTACGTTTTTCCAACGCTTGTTTCAGACTTTCAAAGCATATTTCTGATCTTAATACAGCAGCAAATCTTCTTCCCAATCTGACAAGTTTGGCAGGGATGTCGAAACTAGATATGTCATTGCATAGCTCGCCTCTTGATGTCTTTATGTCATTTTCAGACCCTTTTTACGTTTTAGAAACGTTTTTGGCTGGTATTTTCGACGCGTTTTGATCGGTTTTTTTTTTGACATACATTTTGAAGCATTTTTGACCCGTTTGTGGACTCTTTTTTATCATATTTATATTTGGAAGTGTGTGTCTTCAGTTTGTGATGGCACGTAGGTGTACATTGATCGCTAGAGCCGCTAGTAGAGTTTTGGATGTGTTACGACTTCTCTCTGACTGGATTTTTGATGTAAGTGGAGACGTTTGTTCTTATATGCGTTTTTGACGGTATTTTAATGCGTTTCAGAAGCGTATTCGACGGGATTTTAATGCGTTTCAGAAGCGTTTATTTCAACATTTTTTGTGACGCGTTTTAAGGCTCTTTTGTTCTTGTTTCAGAAGGATTTTCGACGTTTTTGACTGCATTTTTTATGTGTTTAAGATATATTTTTGTCGGGATTCTATACGCTTTTTTTGAGGCACTTTTTGACGGTTTTTTTTCTAGTTTTGAAACGCGTATTCGCCCATTTTTTTAAACTGAAGTAAACCGTATTTTTGTTACAATTTTCGAGGTCACTTTCGCGACATTTTGAATAACTTTCACTATACATTTGTTTGAATTCGCCTGCTCTTTGTCAATTCAGACGAATATAATTTTTTCGCTAAACGACAATAAATATCGTCCTAAAAGGAGAGTTGCACACACCTCAAAACCAGTTTTTGTTAACATTTAATCTCATCTTATCTTAAAGACAAACCTAAAATATATGCCAAGTCCAGCAAGTGACTGCTGTCAAAATTGGACCAACTCCTCTATGACTATTCTTATCTGGTTTTCGATTGGGCTTCTTTAGATTTACTTTTAGATTTCAGATTTCGTGTGTCTAATCGAACATCAAAACGTCACTTGCTCTTTTTTGTGTTGATATTAGTGCGGTTCGAATATGTGTAGTCTTCTACACTTTTCTAATCATTTTGCATTGACAGCTTAAATTTTGTACTAAAACATTCTAAATATGCGCCCAGGTTGATTTCTTAACATTTGTACAGCGTTGCAATGTGTTTCGTTGCAGTTGAAAAATTTCACGAAAACGTAAACAAACTAAACTAGTTGTCAAACTCAAACGTACTTGTATTGATAAATCTGAACAAATCTGAGAAAAAAATCCAGATTCGCAAAAGTGCTCTGAAATCTGAAAAAAGATTGCTTTTTTTTTTGTACCAAACGAACATAAAAAGAGCTCTGAGAGCGCCCAATCGAAAAGCACATTTAAGTAAAGATAACTGAATTGCCAAAGTAAATTTACTTACCTACTATTATAAGGAATGTAATTAAAATTGTACAGTTACAGGATTTTGTGACGTTGAACTGAATAAATAAATTAAAAATCACGAATTCACAAAAATTGATGACGGCATTCGCCCAGGTGCAGGATAATGCAAACAATATTCTGTCTCTAGGATATGCAATATTTGAATGGGGTTACACTTTCAAGGCCCGGTCTGTATGCTAATTGTAGTGAATTGAATTTATTCACAGTCGTTGAATCACTTTCCAGTTAAAACAGCATTTGCTTAGTCCATTTTGTAGAAAAGCCTATAGAAGTTTGAATAAAATCCAGACTCTCCTGATGTCCTTCAGATACGAAATTTTATTTATGTATTTCAAGGTCCAATAAAGAACGACATTCAAAAGGAAACTTCCGCGCACTTATCCGAACAAAGAAACTGAGATTACACAACAAGCTTCGAATACGAAATGTTTTTGTAATTCTAAGTCCAATAGAGAACGACACACAAAACGGTACATCCGCACTTATCCGAACCAAGAAACTGTCAAGTAAAGCGTTTCAAAAATCTAAGCTCTTATTGTTCGCCCGATGAGAAGTCATCAGGACACTACGGTAGACACAGGGAAAATAAAAATCCACTCGCGCTAAAACGAAAACACAACCGTCGACACGTAAATCTGTGAACGATTTGAAAAGAAATCGCGTTGTCCGCAGACCGGACGTCTGACTCTGCCGAACGGTAGGTGTATCCTTGGTATTATTATAAATCAAAATGAAAATCAGACGTCTGTACACCTTCTGCGATTATAATTGCGATTCTCTGACTTGTTACCGGGAGCCCTTGGCGATTCTCTCATTAGTCTTTTATCGAGCAATCGGATAAAAACAAAACACTTATTAAGATCTTATAAATCTTCATCGCCAGGCAACATCCGACTGCACTAAGGACACCTTTCGTTTGTTGTACACATAGAGTTTAGATATCCCTGTATTCCGTATAGAGCTTATTACATCGGCAACGTCTGAAGGACTTGAGCGGCGAAAATCTCCACGCGAACAAATCAATGACACCTACATTGGCTTCTGTCCTGATGAGATATAGACCCGTGCCAAGATAAGCTGCGTACTTTACTCTTTTGAAGTGTTTTGTTATTAAGCAGGCAGGTACCTACGTACCTACTTTAATTGGAAATATAAGTGTTTATACGTCCAACACACGGCAGTGGAATGATAGGAGGTCATGGTAGAATAGCTTTTATACTCTCCGGGTAGAGACCACCCCGAAGGGGCTGCAATTTTTCTATCCAAATGATAATATATCAAGAGAAGCCGAGAATGGCAGGGTAGACGAAATGGAGGCCTCAACTTTCCACTGAAACAACCGATTAATGAGGGAAAATGTTAAGCCTTAAGTCCCCAGGTTAATTTTGTTTGCAATTTTCGAATATAATTGGCGAAATGAAGGGTAGGTTGCTTACTTTGTTTTAAAGTGGGTGCATGACACTTTAGATGGTGGAAAACCTTTTATGTAGGTATTTATATGAAATAACTTTTTTGAAGACTTCTCAACAAGTTCGTGTATAGCTTGAATAAATTTGGGAAAGTAAAATGATTCAATTGTTTGGCCGGCAGGAAAGGCATTGAAATTGCTTACCCCTCTGTTTCAATGGAAGTCCAATAGACGCTCTCTGTTCCGATGGAAAAGTTTAAAAACTTTGCCTGGGAGAAAGAAGTGAATTAAGATGGACGTAAATTCTGACAGCTGCACGTAATTTCCAAAATACAGCCGAAAAATTGCGAGTTGTTGGTTATTGTGGTATGGTTGGTTGGTTGGTTTAGGTGGCTGTATTTCCCGTACGAATAACGCAATTTAGCGCCGTTTTGAGACCACAACTCACGGAAACCTGAGAAATAGAGGGGGAGAAGGACGATGAGGGAACTTGCAACCATCCTGAGGAGTTAAGAAATTTGATGATCTTATTGAAATGAATACTTTGGATGGCCGATAGGTCATCATAAAAGGGATGACCTAGAGCACTGTGTCTGGTTTTGGCTAGGGCCGGACACTCACAAAGAAGATGAAACACTGTTTCACTCTTATTTGTGTCCGCGCAACTACTGCAGTGGGTGTTATGGCGATGCCAAGCTTGGCTGCGTGAGTTCCTAAGGGCCAATGACCCGTACTAATTGCCGCTAGTCTGGCGACATCTACACGCGTTCTGGCTAAGAGGTTGTTTGTTCTGGCACCATCATAGGTTGGCCAAATTTTTCTCGAAATGGCACAGCTCGTCAGGTTCAACTATATGGTCTCCGCCCTTGAGGTGCAGTACAGGAGGATTTCTCCCCTTAACGTATCCCAGCGGAGGGAAGACTTCCTCCGCTAGAGACACGCACAGAGTAGAGCCACGTCTGGCAAGTTCATCAGCTTTCTCATTCCCCTCTATGTTCCTATGGCCAGGAACCCAGACGAGAGTGATTTCAAACAGATGACAAGCCCTGGCAAGCGTCTCCCTGCAGTCCACAACAAGTTTGGACGACGATTTAGTTGCCCCCCACAGCCTTAATCGCGGCCTGACTGTCGACGAAGATGCCTATTTTTCTTCTGGGTGTCGTTACGTTTAAAAGCAGTCTACACGCCTCCTTGATTGCAAGTACTTCTGCTTGAAAGACGCTGGCAGCGTTAGGGAGGCGGAATGATTTGGAGATGTCTAATTCTGCTGAGAAAATTGCCGCTCCCACTCCACAGCCCATTTTTGAACCATCTGTGAAAATGGGTATGTCGAAATCGTTAACGACCGCATTTTCCTCCCATTCTAATCTAGAGGAGAATCTAACAGAGAAGTTTTTATGGAAGTTGAGTTTGGGTACGATGTAGTCCGTAGATATACGACCAATGCCGTAAGGAAGGGAATGTAGGATGCTGGTGTGCCCATAAGGCCTTTCGGACCAACATCTAGATTCCTTCAATCTAACTGCACTACACGCTGCAACGTTTCTTATGTGCAGATCCATTTGCAGAAAATTAAGAATCACATTAAGCGCATCGGTCGGACTTGATCGGTGGGCTCCTGTGATTCCAATTCCAGCTGTTCGTTGGACCCTACTTAATTTAAAGATGTTATAAGCTTTCCTTAAGACGGGCCATACCAGTGACCCGTAGGTGAGGATAGGACGTACAACAGCTGTGTACATCCAACGATCCATCTTTGGTTGAAGACCCCACTTCTTGCCGAAAGTTTTACTACAGGCGTAGAAAGCTATACTTGCCTTCTTCACTCGGTGTTCGATATTTGACTTCCAGTTGAGTTTAGGGTCAAGGATGACTCCTAGGTATTTGGCACTGGTGGATAAAGTAAGATTTTGGTTATTCAAGCGGGGAAGTTAGAAGGTTGGTATTTTGGTTTTGGTGGTGAACAGTATCAGTTAAGTTTTGCTAAGACCACAACTTGTAGCCCAACCGCTAATCTTACCCAGAGCTCTTTCCATGATTTCAATTATCACGTTCGGAAACATTCCTGATACTAGAATCACCACATCATCCGCATACGCAACGACTTTAATACCTTCCCTGTCGAGTCTTGACAGGATTTTATTAAGTACCATAATCCATAAGAGTGGCGAGATCACCCCACCTTGAGGTGTTCCTCTGCTTACTGATTTGGTCAAAAGGGTGTTACCTAGTTTTGCTTGAATGATCCTTGTTTTGAGCATGGAAATGATCCATGAAGTGACCAAATCCTCTACCCCCAGTTCTAAGAGAGATTCCTGGATCAATTCAGTATGGACGTTGTTAAAAGCGCCCTCTATGTCTCAGAAGGTAGCTAGGGTGTATTGGTGATGGGAGAGTGACCTTTCAACTGTACGCACAACTTCATGGAGAGCAGTCTCCGTCGACTTGTCCTTGAGGTATGCGTGTTGTGAATCACATAAGGGAGACCTTTCAAGGCCTGTTCTTATGTGAAGGTAGAGTATACGTTCTAATGTTTTAAGTATGAAGGAGGTTGAGCTAATAGTTCGGAAGTCCTTCGCAGATTCATGACCTCTTTTGTCGACTTTTGGTATAAAAACTACTCGGGCAAACTTCCAAGACTGAGGTATGTGATTTAGTAAGATACTGCTTCTGTAAATTTTAACAAGTAAGGGTAGCATCGTGGTATAGTCAATGATGATGTTCAACGTATTTCCTCCTTATTGGGTTGAAAGGTAGGATTGAGTTCTTTGGACTGAGAAAAGTTTCAAATAGTTTCGAAAAGCTAACGGAATTTTCGGAGATTTCGCTTTGATTCACTAAAATGCAATTTGTTTTTTAACGTTAGAATAGAATCACCTTGGTTTTTTTTTTTTGAGATAAAATGAAAACCAAATATTTTTTTTGAAATGAAAACTTCTTTAGGCGAGTTGGGCTTTTTTGAGATGAAAAAAAAAACCCAGTGAACTCGCGACACCTATGTTCCGACCAAAACTGAATGAATAAAAGAGATGGATATCTTTCGTATGTCTATCCCCCCAAAACCTCATTGATTACATTGTTGGTTTTTGTAATTTCAAACCCTCGTCTGTGAATACGTGTGAGCTAAAAAAGGCATGTTGCTAATGGCCGGCCAACATTCCTTTTGCTTTTGTAGGCATCTGTTCAATTGTTTTGTGTTTGGTATTGAACTTGTTTGGTTTTTGTTAAGGCTTCGATTAAAATAAAAAAAAATAGTGAAATACACATTTCGGAATAGCGAATTCTTGCATTAAAGTCAAATTCATGAACTCACAAATACTAGAAAAGAAATGAACATAATGTGCGTGAATTTTTCGGGAAAACAATATGTATAAGTTATGGGCGAACCCACATAGCTTTCAAACGCATGGCAACTCCTGTCCACTGTATGTTAAGTACCTCCTATATACTTCGTAAACGTAAACATGTTCTTATCATTCTGCAACACCAAACCGCTCTATGATAACAGCAGCAGCACTGCAATGAACTGCAACATAGGTAGGGAAGTCAGTGTGGAGAATGTTTGGCGTCAGTTCTTGGAAAACCACGGCAGGGTAAAATTGTAAGCGTCTTACGCGTTGAAGGCTTCCTCATAGAGGAAGAAAAATTATCTATTCATTTTTCTTATCCTTAATAAAAACACTTGAGTTAACAAGAGGAAAGATTTATTATTTTATAGCTCTGTATTCCATTATCTTTGGTACCGACACCAATGTTCGCGTTGCCAACCACTTTTGACGAAAAAATGAGTAACTTGAAAAAAAAGATGCACTTTTCAATAATAAAATGCCAAAAATAATCTTTTATGGTAAAGTGGAGCAATAAATCAAAAACTAAACACATACATGAAAACATAAACAAAAACAATTTGTTTTTATACAACAAACAACTTTCGAATTTGTTTGCAATTTCATTCCACTTACCGGAAAGTGGACGCTGGAATTATTTTTAAAGAATGACAGATAAAGTGTTCGGAAAATGGACAGAGTTTGAAGGTGGAAACACATTCTTTAAGACCGAGGTTACATATATTTTTTTTTTTTTGCAAAGATTTTCTAAGAATGTTTAAAAAAAATTAAAAGTCAGCATGTTGAATCAAAAAAATATAAAATTGAAAACAAACAAACAAATCAAAAAAGGTGCCTTTCTGGAAAAAAAAAACAAGTCTTAATAATGCCTAAAAAGCATGAAAAAACCTTGGCATTTTTTTGTAGTACTAGTTTATAATATAATAATAAATACAAAAACACTTCATTTAAAGTAGGTACTTCCTACACAATAAAATATTTAAATTTATATATAAATTTAAAGAGTAATAAATGAATTATTTATAATACATTTAACAATTTAGTTTTAGTATTTAACAACTAAATTTAAAAGTTTTGAGTAAAATAGTTGAAACCCATTTATTGCAATTTTAAAATTTGAATTAAAACATTTTTTACAGACATTTCCAAAAATCCGAAACAAATAACCGTCCTATACTATAGTTGATGGCACCGTCAAAAGTACAGTTGTTGACTGTCCCAACAACTGTGGGCCCATATGAAGAAGTTATTGGCACCCCCTGTCCAATATTTTACTATTCTTTGATGCAGTCATTGGCAATCCTCTAAATTAATATACTAGCAGATCATTTTAATGTTTAAACTCAAATTGATAATATTTTATATATTGCCATTTGAAATAGCTAAAGTTTTCTAAAATATTTTGTGAATTTCAAAATGAAATCTATACTAACAATATTGAAAGTCTTTTTTAAAATTCAAAAAAAAAAATTACATTAAAAAAAGTCTCAAGTATTGACTGAGAGAAAAGCAGGATAATATTACGAATTTGTTATGGTGTTTGGGGAAAAACAATCTTTCTTGAAAGAAGTAACTGGAAGGGATGATATCACTAATGTGCAAACTACTGTATCCATAAAAAGGGTGTCAACTTGATCAATGCATCCGTTATGCATTCATTTTTAAATATTATAATAGACTAGACTTAGAATATCATTCTGTTTGGTCACAATTTATTAGATTACAAGTAAATAAATATTTAAAATAAATGATTAACAGGGTGGCGTGAGCTGGGCTTAGTGGGTTGAATACTAATAAACTTTAGAGGTATTTACGTTCTTTTAAGAGAAACAAATTTTGAAAAAGGACAATTTTGAAAATTCAATAAAGAAAAGGCGAGCAAGGTACAAAAACGTATTCTTAGTCACTGGAGTTGTATATTTGGAAGTCCTACAACGCATTTAAAAAAATATAAAAGCCGAGTTGACAAATGCAACTTGTTTAGGTGTAGTTGTTGCTTTTGTCGTTGACAGTCACAAAGTAACAGAAATATGCTCTCCGAAAATTAAAAAAAAATTGTACGATGGCCTTAACTTTAAATATTTAAAGGTCACAAAGGATAATTTTATGTGATGGAAATTCTGGGCTCTCAAATATTTATTAAAGTATTTAATAAAATGTGAAGTGGATAAAAGGAAAATGTTAAGATAAAAGCGTTTGTATATCATGTTTTGTGCAAGGGGGTTTCGTGATGCAGGCAAGTTTTTGATGCTTGTAATTTAGGAAAATATAAAGGGTCTTTCATTAGCGACCTGACAACTTCAAACTTTCAGTGTGAACGCACCCTTAAACCGAATACCGAACTGTCAATGTCAAAATATTCAGTAAAATCAACATTTTGGTGAAGTATACAAAGGAACAACGTTTACAAAAAATTAAAATTTACTACCGAAATTTCGAGTCATTGGTCGCAAGTTATGAGCGTTAACGCCAATTTTCATCGCAAAATCATCTTCAGCGATGAAGCGCATTTTTGGTAAAACGGCTTCGTGAATAGGCAAAATAGGTAATGTATTACTGAACAGGTGAGAAGGGTACTCATGAAACAGCACCATATCCGCAAAATGTCACTTTTTGGTGAGGTTTTCATGGCGTTGGCGTCATTGGGCGGTTTTTATTTTCGTCGATGAAAAATGTATTCGCTACAGAGACATGTTGGAAGGTTATTTCTTTGAGCAATTGCATGAATTGGACAGCAGTGATATATGTGATAAACGGACTCGTTTATTGCCCTCTGAGGCCGTGTGATTTAACGCCTCTAGACTTTTTTATGGGGCTACATTAAATCATCTATACCAATAAGCCGGCGACGTTAGGGGAACTGAGGGCCAGTATTATAGCGGCTGTATCGGTCGAAGTATGCGGCCGGGTTGCCACATAAAAAAATACGAAAAGTGGGTGTTGCTTCCCAACAAGATTAGTGCGCGCAGAGGAAAATGTGGAGTTGCAGAAAACTAGGTAGGTACTCGAATGTATTAAAATCAAGCACACAGGATGCGCAGAACATTTCGAGGTCCTAGCCCTTTGCACACAAGACAAAACAATAATTAAATATAAAACCAAACGCAAATACACTCCACGACACCAAACAACCCGAGAGAAAACGAGAACTGTCAAAATTTGGGCACCAAAGCGAACAATGAGCTATGCAGATCTCACTCCAACACATGTCATCGGCATATGTGGGTTGTAGTTGCAGCTTCTACCTACCAGTCGAAGAAAATGCATAATGGCCGAATTGCATGTGAGCGAGATGGATCTACCAGCGCAGTGCGCTCTAACACCCACTCCGAAGATGGGGGACATTGTTGAAGGAGTAAATGAAAAGGCATCAATCGATCTTACTTAATTTATTAGTTAGACAAAAGTGCTCTAACACAACCAAAGGAATATTGTATTGTATGGTCATTAACCCCCGAATGCACAGCTGATTATGGTATATAAGCCATCAGCAGCTTCAAGGGAGGTAGAAATGGTGAAGCAAGACCACTCTTTAACTAGCAGCAAAAAAGTAAAGTTTGAATTTTTACATCCAAGTGACAGCGTTTTATTTCTCCTTTTTTTTGTAAATCAGTTCATCTAACTGATTCACCATACTGCTTGAGAATCAACATTTCCAAGCTCAAGTTTTTTTCTTCCCGCTCAACTCAGCGCGGAACAGTGGGTCATCGTGAGTGTTCTAAGGGGAACAAGTGTTCAAAAAGGGAGACAAATTTTTTTTTTACCAAAGTACATATTGGTTTCAAAACAAAAACTGAAAGCCAGACAGATGACAGTACAAAACAAAAACTTACAGGAGAACAACTTGAGCACGTGAAGTGAGATGTAGTTCGTGAGTGGATGCATTCAGCTTTGAAAGTTTTCTTGCACTTCAAATGGATGTGTTCTTGTTAAAAATATTAAAAGAAAGTATTTTCAATTGAGTGTTTTCTTTTATTAAATTTTGACTTAATAAGGGGGCAGTGGTTTTTGTATAAACAGCATTTTTTTATATATTATTTTATTATTTTTATAAAAAAGAAGGACGTCTGGCATCCCTATATCGGCCGCTGCATACGTTCCCGTTGTGGACATATGAACGAAGTCGAATTCCATTCATAAATATTTTGATAGTAATTCAAGCCAATAGCATTTTTTTTTGTCAGATATCTCAAGTAGTTTGCATTTTAGTTAAGAAAGAAGTTGTCAATTCCGAAATGAAACACCCTTAAAACAAATAAGTATGTATATTTTAATTACTTTCTTTTTTCAGTGGCTTATTCATTTAATACTTTTTTTAAAAGACAATATTACATGCATGCCCTTTTCGATTTTTACATTTAACAACTACCGGGACAGTGTGCCAATGCGTCCAATTGAGAAGCTCTTAAAAATTAAGAAAAAGCCCCTAACATTAATTTCGTTATTGAATATTTGTATTTATCAAGGTCAAGGGATGATTTTTTAGCTAACTATTCAAATTTTTGATATCTACGTTAATTCAAAAGAAAAAATACCAATTTTAGTCAACTAGAACCGGTCTCCACTACACAGCTATATATGCAAAAGATTCGACGTTTTCACTTATTGTTGCACTTCGTGTTCTTATTTTTATGGGAAAAAAATCTTTAAGAACTGTCGTATCGCTGGTCAAGTGGACCGCAATTTCACCTTAAACAATAGCCTGGTTACAGATTACAATGGATTAACCGAAACCCATCACATATTGTGCTCTTACCTTTTGGTCTAAGCCTAAACCAATTTCTAAAAATAAACAAATGTTTGTCGATTAAAATTGCAGTTAACTAAAAAAAAATTGATTAATTTCTTCCCATTGTGGGGCATATAAAAGAGGAGCTCCCTTCCATGTATGACGAAAATAAATGTCACACATTCGCGAATATTGGTAGGAACCCTCGTCTAACGTACCTTCTGATTAATTACAACCCAATTCCGGAATACGACACCGGTTCTCATATGCATATGCGTACCCATCGAGCCGTACATTGAACACCATTGCTGCAAGTTGATGAATAGTTATCAACTTGCAGTATATCAAAAAATTCCATTGACGTGTGCGTTTTCGACATCATTGTGTCAATGTCGACTGAATAAATACACAATGTCATTCAAAACGAACTGCACCACCAACAAAAACACGTAATTAACACTCTCCCTTGTTACCTACGTCCTTAATTACTTATTCCATTGTTTCGATAGACACTAGCCCTCTACTGATTAATGGCGCAAATTAAACCTTCCCGAAGCTTATAATTATGGAGAATGTAAGACTTTTGTTCGTTTGTAATCCACGGTCGCATCCTTGTTATTTGCCTGCAATTTAATTCCAGTGAAGGTCGTTCACAGCAGCGTTGCCGGATTTCAATCGACCATTTAATCCTTTTGCGGGCACACACAATTTCGATGAGTAAACCATTTCAATCGTCTGTGGTTGGCCTTATATCCTGAAGGAACCCTTTTAAATAATCTGCCATGATCCCGTTGAATAATTTCTTCCGACATGAGCAAACATCTTGCATCAAATTATCTGGAAGAGGATTTAAATTACTTTGCCGGATCTGTATCGGAGCCACATTATTATTATGCCGTGTGGACCGGTTCGGAGTGAGAAGGTCAAAAACTTTTCATAATTCGAAAAAAGTTTTCCAATATAATCAACTTGGTGCCGCGCGCCACTGCTTCAACCCCCGCACCCAGCCAACGACAGGGGGTGCATCAGCCTAATCAACAACGCCGTGGGCCATAATCCGACTTCGTTTTGATTAAACGCCTTCCGTTGGCAACACCGCACACAAAAAGATTGCGGAACCTGTATCAAAATTTCAACAAAAAACAACCAAAATGGAACCAGGATACACTTACACACCCACCGCTAGCTGTAAGGAAAAGCAGAACCCCGTGTTGTTGTGATATACACTCAATTGAATTAAGGGGACTCAATGTGTTCGTGGTGGGTTCGGATCGGATTCGGATTAGGATAGGATATGGGAAGTTGGTCAGGACGATAGAGAGAGGCAGAGAGAGTGAGGGAGTTGGAGACTTACCGTCAATTTTGCAATTAACTGAATTGTTGCTCTTTTTCGATGAGTTACGTGACATTTGCGAATGACTCTGCGTGTGTTGCGAATGTGATGGACTTGAATCGATGGAACGACGGGCGGCAGATTGGAATATATTGGGGCCACCCAGAGGGCTTGGTGTTACAGTGACCATTGGATGTACACTTCCTACAAAAAAAAAAAAAAAACAAACCCAAGGATAACGAAAAAAAAAAATTTAACAGAAAACGTAACACTAAATGTAAGTGAAAGAAGCACAAATGAAATGGAAATGGAAATGAATTGCTAAATTAAGGAAGTGGGGAGCAATTAAAGGAATGGCTACATCACTCTGTAGGGGCGGTCTATCGCGAGATACTTTTAAGCCTTGCATGGTGGGGGAACATTTTCATTAAATTGCTATCCCAAGAAAGGAGACTTCTTGGCCTAATGGGTCCTGCTGTCCCTAGAGAAGTTAAGTGCTTTTCTTTTATTTGTTACGCTCAGACTGGCGGTTTGCAAAAGCGGTGGGAGAAGCTATTTGCACTTGGGTCAAGAAGTCAAGGAACGTCGTAGATCAAAGGTGTAGAAAAAAAGAGATTATTGAAAGCAAGTTGTCAGAGACAAATAGGCGATGACAGCCTTGGGCTAAGGCGATCAATGGGCGAACAAGTCTGACAGTTGGTACAGAGAGTGGTGGTAGAAATAGAGATGAAGGTTGCGCTTTCTCGCTGGAGACAACTTACCATAACATCGGTTGAAAACTGGCTACGTTTTTCAGATATAATGGAACGCAATGCTCACGATAAGGCATCTGAAAGGTGATAGGTATTTAATTAGTGATATTTGAGGCAGAACTATGGTTCGTGTACACTCTACAACAATCTATTGTGGATGAAGCTTCTTTTGATGAAATATTCAGGGCAGTAGATGTGTTGGCCGTTGTGTTGCATTTTGTTTTACTTCAAAGGGATGTACACCAGTCGTACTAGCCTGAGCGAAGTCTGCACCTTCTTTTGTCATGCCGCTATTTAGATAAGCCATCAGGCAAGGCATACATTGTGCAGTATGGTGATCTTCTTAAATTTGAAGGTTGGTTTAAATTAATGTTTCAAACAAAATCCAGAGATGCCCGGGAACAAAGCTATTACCATCGATTTCTTCGAAGAAAACAAAAGAAGTGCGCAGTCGAATCGAATCGCAGTGTGCTTCAGCTCTATAAGATGATAGTCTCCCAGGTATACAAATCTGAATTTGAAAGTCTGAAGAGATATGTTCGAAAATTCTGTCTTAGACTTACAGACATTGGTGAGGATTTGGAAAGAGGACCTATTTCTTAGACAGTCAAACATCCGCTATCAGGAAGTGTGATCCTTCCAACTGGACAATGATAACCTAAATTTCAATCTACCGATAAATTATTAGGTAGAACCTCGTCTTTGCGTGTATGTTCCGCAATAATGGAGATTCTTCGAACTGAACTAACATCAGAAATTTGTCTTTTAAATGTCAGGTTTTAAGCATTTCACCAATTACCTGATTGTATAGTCAAATTTGGGCCATCTAGTGGTTTCTTTTTAAATAAAAGGTTATTTTGACACTGACAGCTGTTTCCCGCTCGAAGTCTTGACAGAAAGTCAGTACCGTACCTCCGCGCGAAATGAGTCGCTTAACGCGGTTATTTTGACACTGACAGCGGTTTCCCGCTCGAAATCTTGACAGAAAGTCAACACCATACGTCCGCGGAACGAAATAAATCGCTTAACGCGGTAATTTTGACACTGACAGCTGTTTCCCGCTCGAAATCTTTGACAGAAAGTCAGTACCATACCTCCGTGGAACGAAATGAGTCGTTTACCGCTGTTATTTTGACACTGACAGCTGTTTCCCGCTCGAAATCTTGACAGAAAGTCAGTATCATACCTCCGCGGAACGAAATGAGTCGCATAACGCGGTTCTTTTGACACTGACAGCTATTTACCGCTTGAAATCTTGACAGAAAGTCAGTATCACACCTCTGCGGAACGAAATGAGTCGCTTAACGCGGTTCTTTTGACACTGACAGCTATTTCCCGCTCGAAATCTTGACAGAAAGTCAGTATCACACTTCCGCGGAACGAAATGAGTCGCTTATCGCTGTTATTTTGACACTGACAGCTGTTTACCGCTCGAAATATTGACAGAATGTCAGTACCATAACTCCGCGGAACAAAATGAGTCGCTTGAACAACGTTGAGAAATATTGAAAACTGATTTCCAACGTTAGCCCAAAGAGTGCGTTATTTAAAAATATGTTTTGAAATGAACGATCTTTTCTAACGAGGCGCATTTTCATCTCGGCGGCAACGTTAATAAACAAAATTGCCGCATCTAAGGCTCGGAAAACCCGCACGTTATTGTCGAGAAGCCAATGCATCCGCAGAGAGTGACAGTTTGGTGTGGATTGGCGGGATCATTGGACCATTTTTCTTAGAAAATGAGGAAACGTTGTTCCGTTTCGGTCAAGGGTGGGCGTTACAGAGCCATGTTTACTAATAAAGCCATAATAAAAATAAATAAATAATTGGCGCAACAGGTCCGTATGGACCCAAGCCTAGCTTCTCACAACCATTCGTCTTGTGTGAGTTTTTATTTTTTGGGACGAATGGAAGGGATCTACAATTTTATGCCGAGTCCAAACGGCCAATTGAGAAGCTCTTTCATGACAGTTATACTCTCGGATGTTTGTCAGACGTTCGCGAGAGGTGGCGCAGTGAAAAAACCTTAAGTTGGAATTTGGGTTTTTCTCGGGATTCGAACCTGGGACCCCTCGCTTAGTAGTCCAACACACTAACCACTAAGCCACTGCGCCATAATACAAGGAAAATAAATTCAATTTTGTTCATTTTATTGCATTTATAAAAATAAACTGTATCAGGGTTTAACCCCCAAAAGTAAACCAACAACCGAATCTTAATATTGCGCCAAAGTTAAAACAAAACCTAGAAATTCCAGATCGAAATATACCACTCGTTAATTGACTTCAAATATGAATACGATGATAGGCCGTCCCTTCCAAAGCCGAGATTCAAGATTCAGCATCCCTTTCAAACTCGATTGTCGGTGCAAAATTCAAAAATTCAAATCGCTGTTCCGTCAAAGTCTCTTCTTTGATGTCAAAAAAGGTTTGAGACGTGCTGATGTACGAAAACTCCCAATCCAACACAAGAGGCAGCATTTTTTAAGCTTCCAATGGGAAATGTTGAACCGGACACAATAAGTAATTAAATTATGTACTGGACTTCCATCAGCGTCGCTATAGCTTCAGATTCAAAGTAGTTAAACACTTTGCTCGATGTTAATAATCATTTTTAGTGTCCAAGCTAGATTTAACGTTCCCAGAATGGAGAAATTTTTCGTAAAAAAATACCCACTGTGACAAATAAAATATTTAGGCACTTTGTCTACCTCCCAAATAGACATCACTGAAGAAGAATAACTCTGACTTATTGCTCTTTCTTGGGGTAACGATGGCATTTTCGAAACATTTTGTGGAAAAGATTTTTCGACTCGATTTATATCGATGGAGGAGAAAATTCAATGTTGAACTACTGACGTAGGACAACAGCTTCAGACGGCTGAGATGGTCGGGACTATTGTAGCGTATAGACTGCGCAGTACCGGAAGACTTCACCTTAGGTCAAGCCAAGCGAACTCATAAAGTTCTTCGTATCTCTAAAAAATGGAGCTGGTTGGACGGGCTTATCGGTTGTGGACGTGGTACACGCCAGACCGGAAGAATCATCTACAGCAATGTAAGTCGTGATTTTGCAGTTTCTGAAATAGACTAATTCTTTCAATTGCATAATCGAGTGACTCGACAGCACCAATTGCTTTCAATATTTCGTCAGCTTTCTAGTAAACGTAGTCTCTTTGCCTTTGTTTGTAATTTTAGAGTAATTTAACGGCATGTTCTCAAGCTTATCATTCTAAGACATTTTCCTGAGGTTTTCTTTTTTTTAATATGGGACGCCCTAAACTATTTTAATGTCTGCATAGCTGGTATGCAGAACCTTGGTGTTTTCTGAATTAAGAAGACTTTTTTAGTGTTTCTATCAAGTTCCTTTAAATTCTAAAATTATAGGCCTCCGTATGAGATTTGATTTTTAAAGTGCTACTGCTAACGCCGATTTGGCTGAATACATAGAAGTCCGTATTGACAGCTTCAGTCCTAAATTTGTTTACTAGTTTATTTGAAAAAAAAAAAAATATAAAATAACTAATACGGTCAGTTCTCCTGGGAAATGTCAATTTTAAATAGACACAGCGCAGCACCGAACGAAATATGTTGAACGAAGTTAAAGGAATACCAACCTTAAACACGGCTAATTGGAGTTGCTGGTAGCGGCTCGCTCTCACTTAATAAACCAGGCGATTCGCATTTCGTTCGCCTTAAGTTCCCTAGGGGAAGGTTTCGTTTCCAGAATCTCTGGCAATACTTGTACCTGTACGTGCTAAACGCTTATCGTGGCAGCGAATGTTGATGGAAGAATCGCCGGCGATACGGCAAAACACACGCGAACGAACAAAATGCGAATTGGGAAGAAATGGTATGCCAAATTACGAGGGCGTTTCTGGTGGTAAGGAAAACTACCGGAAGTACTGATGCATCACAGTTGTTCATTTACCAATTTGTAATATTGAAATTGACCCATTTGAATATTAGCAAATGCTCCTCCGTCGCACGATAAACCTCTTCCATCATAATACCAATTTTCTAATATTATTCCATGTAAGAGTGAGATGGCGAGGCGAACTGCCTTTCTTGATGCCGCACGCATTTGGAGAACAGAAGTAAACCGTATACAGACAAACTCTACTTCCACTTTCACCTTTCTAGTAAAATTCAATACTCAATGTAGTTCGCAATTCATTCATCAAGGCGAACGCATTCGCCCTACGGTTTGCCGGGCAGTCACATTCAAAGAAACAAATTCTGAACCGATGGTAAACTGAGAGGACTGAAAGTTCTTTTTCAGTTTTCTCTGTAGACCCTCCTTGAACAGCAAATAGAAGCCCACCCCTCGCCGGCGCACTACCAAAATATCAAAATTAATAAACGTCAACATTAGCAAAATTAAAAAATTCCAACATCCCTTCAAAGTCATAATATGCAAAGCTTAAAAGTATTTCTTCGCGTTGTTGATGAAAATTCTCAACTAATACCAAAAAAACAGAAAAAAAGAGGAAAGCAGACAAGTTGAAAAGAAAAGGAAAAAGGACATTCTTGGGGAGCATTTTACTACTTCTAACCTGTTTTACTGGGATCGTGTCCTAAATGACCTAACGAATGAAGTTTATCGGTGATGCCATGAAACTTCTCCACGAAACTTTGTTTCGGCTCAGTCATCGTGACAGTTGGCTGAATTTCCGCTATGCTACTGATATTTGGAATTGATCCTAAAATACCAAAAGCGTACAATAGATGAATCTACGAAACTCCGAGGCACAGTCATCAGATAGAGAGAGAGAGGGAGACTACTTACCCTTTGTGTGGGATGTCACGGGAGCACAGGCAGCTGTACTGCTAATCGCCGCCATCTGGTTGAGTGCCTTTCCATGTATTTGCGACTGTGTGACACTTGGCTTGAGGAAGGACACGAATAAATGCATTGATATCTCCTCGGGTGCTTCGCAATCCAAGAAGGCATCCAAGAACCGACGAAACCCATCGTAATCGATTTCCTGTAAATAAAAGACAAATACACGCACACCATTAAATTATGTACTGGAGAGTACTCGGCTACAAAAACAATATGAACTCCGGATTAAGTCGAAGGTAAATTGGGTGAAATTATGCCCGGAACGACAAAACGGCAGGTGAAAGTGCGCATTTGAAAAGAGTTCATATATACAATGGGCGACCTTTTACAGAGCACATCGCTGTGAAAGGATACGATAGGAAGCGAGATAATAATTTAGCAGCACGGTAACAAATAACACCCATCAGCATAAATTCCGTGAGTAAAAGCCCACGATGTTGTGAGGGATGTGTCCCAAAGGATAAAGACACTGCCACCGAGATATTTACGAGTACAAGTCGATAAATTAAGAAATGACGCGATATTCTGGCGGTGAGATTCAATGCGGAACAGGACGATAAATTCGACAAAAAACATAATTTTGATGGATGGCATAGCCCAGAAGCGTAAGGGCCTAAGCTTCTTGACGGGAGAATTGATGTCATTTCTGGGTTATATTTGGGTTTTACTCACCTGTGTGTCGCCCGTATAGCCCGTACCGAAGGTGAAGGATTTCCGACTTATCCAACCCCTCGTTGTTGTTGTTCAATGGATATAAATAGAACCGCTCATCACTGACGATGAATTGTGTCTCTTAGTTTTTTGAGGGCAACTGGGAGGGGGGCTGGTAGCAGGAAATGTGTATTCCAACGCTGTTGCCAATGATACATTAATTTTTCAGTCCACCGCAATGTCAATGAACAGAAAGTGTTTGGCGCCCGACCTACGCATGGCTTGACATCGGAACATTTGTATATACAGTTGTCATGGCTTGGGCGTGGGGGATAAAATGCTTTTAGCATTGTATATTTGTAACAGCTGTATGGTTGTCTAACAGTGGCTACTACATGTGTGGGTGGTGATGTTGGAAGGGTTGGAGGATGTCATTATCCCCATCAGCTATATGGGGGCTGTGCAAATATGTAAAAGTAAATCAACCGTGTGTATAAGAGGTTCCCGATTATGACGGTTCGTCGTCGGGCTTCTGGGCGCTTTAATGGAATGATTACGACATTCAGATTATTAAGCAAGTCAAGTTTTTTCTTTAAATTTTAAGTGCAATAGACTACGATGTATTTTAAATATCTAGAACTTTTCGAAAGGCTGTTTCATTTCCTTTTTTTTTTTTTGTCCAATGTTGGATAACTTCTTCAAGCAGTTTAGGTCTTATTTCAGAAAAAAAAAAATCAATATGGATAATTAATTAATCGTTAAGACATTTAAGTCGATGGGAAGACTTATTGAGGTCCACGCACTTGAGGTAGGCTGGAGACGTCTGTCGCAATGCTCAAGTTCGTACGAAGGTGCTTCTTGTAACAAAGGCAGGCAAGGAACTAGCCTCATCGAGAAGAAAACCATCATCTTGTATGGTCTACTGCTATTGAATAGACAACAGAGCTCAAAGCCCGAACCTACCTGCCGAACAGCACTGCACTCCGTAGTGGCAGCTGGGATGTTTCGGCTTTAAAATAAAGTCTCGGTCTTCAAAAGTAAAATGTTTCCCAAACACAGGGTCACAGGCAATGACGCTTTCTCCTACACCATTGTTACCATTTCATCTGCGACATAAAGGCAATCGCACGTCATCACAATGGGTGTATGTATCCATATTCGTCAAACCTTATACTATACCGTGCTTCCGTAGACGCAATGACCATAAGAGAGTATTACGCTATTCTTAACTGTGATTTGCTTGGTTGCATTAATTTTCCCGACGCAAGCTCAGACCCTGAGGCTTCTGAAAACCTTAGCCCTTCTAAGTTCTAACAGATATTCTCGTTGAATGTTGATCCCATCTTAAGTACTTCCGAAAAAAGCCGCAACTTCTACCTGGAACACACTGAATGTCTGTAGCTATATGCAAAATAGGAGCGGTTGTAATTGCTGCTTTCGAAATTCTATCTTCTCACGCAAAAATGCAGCTTTTCAGAATTCCGCTCTTTAAACTGTTTTTATTTTTTAAATTTTCACCAATAAAGGTAGGCATAAATTAAAATTAAGAATAAAATTAAAAAAAGCAATGGGCCTGGGTTAGGTACGATATCCTGCTTTCTAAAATCCCGTTTTTACAATCCCGCTTTTTTATAATCTCGATTTTTATAATCCTGTTTATTATAAGTCCGTTTCTATTATTCCCGCTTTTTTTAATAATCGCGCCTTTTTTTAAAAATAAAACATTTAGTTTCAATTGCAAAAGCTAAGTTATTAAAAAAAGCGGGAATAAAAGGAACGGACTAATAAATAAAACCAAATTGAAATAAGTATGTGTACAGTGGAAAACAAAAACAGCTTGTCCTTTTTATTATCACTTTTGTTATTTTTGTTGTAAAGAAAAAGAAAAACAATTGAAATGGATGAAATTATGAAAGAAAATAGGAAACCAGCATTGTTCAATTTCGAACGATAACGTTTTTAAAATTCAAGTGGGATTCTGAGAAACGGGCAAAGCGCGATTAAATGGGATTTTAAAAAGCGGGACTATATTAGATCGTGATTTACAATAAGCGAGATTTTCAGAGGCAGTATTTAAAAAAAAACGGGATTTAAGTAGACGGTGTTTTTAAACTTTTTAAGTGGGATTTAAAAAAAAAACGCTCCCAATGGGCCTTACCAATAAACATTTTTAGATTCGACTCTAAATTTTGGTAGTTCACAGTTGCTATACTTTCCATACAAATTTCGTAATTGTGAGCTTCCGTAAATTCGAAGTCGAGACTAAAATTTGTTATTGGTATCGCACAATGAAAATACAATATTAAAAACATGTAATTAGAAATTGAAAAAAAAAAAAATCAATTAAAAAAAGAAATTTTATTTCAAAAAATTACAAATTAAATTAAAAAATTAAAAAAAAAAATAAAAGAAATGAAAACGATAATTGGGAAAAAATTAAAATTTAAAAAAAAAGGAAATTTTTTCTACACCTTGTGCTTGAGCTAGTAAAGTTTTTGCTTAAAAAAATTCTGCAAATAATAAAAAAGATTTGGAAAATATTGGAAATTAGCCCTAGTAGGCTAATGTTGCTTATTTCGATTCGATTCGACGATCTGTACTAAAATATGTATTTTTAAGCTTTGTTTAATACATATGGTTCTATTTTTTTTCTGAAACATTAAGATTGTATTCCCAAATAGAAAACTTGATTTTACTAAGTATATTCTTAATTTTTTTTATTATTAAGCAGTCTTTTCAAAAACGCAGACTGAAAAATAGTCTAAAATGAACATGTCTTCACAATATTTAAAAAAACTGAAAAAAAAAACATTCCTTCTTTGGCAATATAAAATTTATAATAACAGGTGATAAGAAAAAAAAATAAAGGAACTAATTTTTCTTTGTGCAAAATCCGCAAAAGTCAATTCGATGTTGACCACAAATTCCAATATTGAATTTAAAAATATAAATAAAAATTAAAATACTGTTTTTACGTGCCGGACACAACCGTCTTTCGCAAGAACGCATCGGCGACTGAGTTAGTTGTTGAGCATAAGTCGCTATGTGCCCGCGTTGAAAAGAGACAGGAAAATTAAGAATGCGACATCGTAGTAGTATATGAAAAACTGAATTTTGAGAGCAGAATTTAGACATTTTCAACTTTTTGACCGCAACCCATGGGATATGCCTGGACTACTACAAAATGTAGAGAGTAAAACGAAACAACTTTTTAAAAAAGACATTTTTTTACTATTGATTAAGCTATACCTAACAACTGCATTAGAAATTATTTTTCTGTATCAAAATTTGCTACTGCCTTACGCAATATGGAAATGGGAATGGATCTGGTTTTAAGTTACTGAAATTTGGTCGAATATGTTATGCGCTATTGCATGCGCTGATATAAGGCGTTTTTCTTTTTTAGTTCAGAGCGCTACCTGAACTGTTATACAAAAAGTTCGTGTTTCTTTTTTAGCTCAGATACATCAGAGCTCAGAATTTGTGTTTCTTTTTTCGTTCAGAGCATGACCAGAGCGCGCTCTATGAGCTCAGAAAAAATTGACTGAGCAGGCTGAGTATAGAGCTGATTACACACTTACAGGCACATTTGACACAAAAAAAAAAACAGGATAAACAAAATAATTGAAATGGCGGATGAACCTTGTTGCTCTAGAACTGAAGGTTAACCAATTTAATAAACAAAAATTAATAAATATTCAATTTATACATACATTTATTAAAAATGACAGTTATTTGCTCAAGTGTGTTTCATAAATACATCAGAACGATCTGAGTACGCTCGGTTCAGAGCGCGCTCATAATGCTCGAGCTCGGTTCAGGGCTCAGCTCTAAACTAAGAAAGAAAAACGCCTATAGTGTATGAATGAACCTTGATTTCCGTGGGAAAGCAAAATAAGCAAACAGGCATGGGAAAGTTATTTGGGATTTGAAAAAATAGATTGTGTGGGATATGTAACCTAAACTCACTACGAAACCATTCGTATACATTTAAATTTTCAACTGAAACTTTGTCGCAATCCTAACAGGGTATATTACTACTTGTGGTATTTGTCGAAGTTGAGTGCATCAAGACCTACACAGCCAGTTTTTAAAAGACATATATTAGAGCACCTGAGACGGCAATGCAAAGCCTGTTCTTACAAAATTCAGCAATTCAGTGTGTTCTTCTTAATTTAAGGCTTCCTTTGTGGAAAAAGAGTTTTTGCATTCAAAAATGTGCCGATTCCTTTATTTCCTTATCTTAGGGCCGTTTGGGCATACGACTCTTAACGATTTAAGTTCTACTTAAATACTTATAGGCTACCTTTTTAGGGCATAAACCGTCACATTAGAGTTTATGTGGCACTTAATTCGCTATGAGTCGTATCAGCAAACGGCCCTTAATGCGTTAAATTTAGGGTGGACCTGGGACTCACCCAATATCCCTCTTCAGTTACTACAGCCTTTGGCTACCTGTCTCTAGTTGCGCACTTCTAGTTTTCTAAGGTACCTTTCTATCTACGCTCTTTGTTATTTCTGGTTAGAACTAAAGATGTGTACTGTTAAGGCTCCCGACTCCCTCGAGTTGCAAACTCCAAGGTGGTCGAGGTCATCCTCTACTGCATTGTCTTCCTGATTTGGGGTTTAAGACAATTCGTAGCCATTCGCTCTTCATGTCAAAACAATCTTAAGCATCTGATCCACTCTTTTTGACAGGATTCATGTAATTGCACAGCTCATAGAGCTATCTGTTACATATCCTTACCCAAGTCCTGTCAAATGGACAAAATCATATTCATCGGTCTTATATAGAGTAACTTAAGTTTTTCTTGGCAATGCCTTACTACAAAATTAGTTTCTTAGACAACGGAAATTGCAATTGACAAAAGTTATTCTTCGCCTGATTTCAGATGTGGCATCATTGCCAGTGTTTGTAGCTCAGCCGTGGTAGATAAAGTCTTCAAAGTCGATTCGTCAATGTGGTGTCCACATTTCTCTTTAGCCTTATTTTTTTTGTTGTATCGCAAAATTTTCTCAAGTATTATGTTGAAGAAATTTTGGCATCAAAGGTATCAGTAAAATTGATCTTAGTAGAGCAGCGAGGGTTCTCCATCAACATTCTGCAAAATCTGACGAAAGCAATGTCAGAACTGGACATGACTCTATATTGCAAATAATTCGTGTTTAAAAATGGTGAAAAATGCTGTATTCAAATCGGCTAGAAGTTGGTGAGTATTAATCTGGAGTTTTGTGTTTTCCCAGCATCGGTCGCGGTGACAAAATGTATTTTCTTTCGGGCTTCATCATACATCACTAATAAAGGCCATTCAGCTGAGGAGACTAATGCCTCTGTAGTAACTACGGTAAGGCATATGGAGATAAGCTTTCCACCTATTCACCTCTGTAGCCTTAAACAAACAGACCGTCTTTTCTTTTGCCTTGTTGGACTTGATTTTAGATATCGTTATCATTACCTAATATTGATCAGGAAAACTTGGCTTTTCGCCTACTTTAAATGGATCATTCTGACAGTCGTCTCTACGCCTTTTCTCAGAAGGGTTTTTTTTTCATATACGTCTGGTTTCCTTTCAGTTTTCTGTACGAATTTTTAGTCCTCTACTTTCCGGCTGACAAGGACTCCTTGAGTAGCTAATCGAAAAACGACCTACTAAGCCTCTGATGGGTTGTTGTGAGTTCCGCACCTACCCACTCCACCATTTCGTATCACATATTTAAACCCAATGCCTGTTGGTAAGTTTAGGCGTCTTTAAACAATATAAATGGGTAAATCGTGTCCTACTGTTTTGACACAAGAGCGGGTGGTAGCACAAACAGCGTGTCACAAAACCTTCACGGACTCTGAATCACTTCCCACTTTCGAATTATCAGGACTTACTTTAATCGAAAACTTGTCTAATTAAAAGTCCTTGCCCCCGGACGGAAACTTTCAAAAGTAAATCTCAGCGCATCTTGTGTGTGTGTGGGCTTTTAAAAATATGTTCCAAACATATACAAAATGTCAGACTTAAACTCAAACAAAACGAACGCAAAAGAAACTCCTTTTTGATTCTTGCTCAAGCATTTCGGAATTTGAATTCCTTTCGCTCAAACAGGGGGGCAAACACGAAAAAGCTATCCAAACCCCGTTTTTATGGTATTTTCATTCACTTCCGCAACATAAACGAAATCGCAGAGCAGACTGAAATTTATCTCCTCCGTGCAGAGGAGGATAGTGGGTGTGCGCAAGGATTTCCGAAGGAGCCAAGATAAATATTCAAACAATAATGCGATACACGGCCAGTGGGGAGAATACGAAACGGAAGGAAGCCGAATAAGAAAGGATAAGGAACAAGGAAAAATACGTTTCATTGTGCCATTTGCAAGAGGACAGCGGCTCATTAACGAGCCCGCGCAAACACCCCGCACAAACACCCGCACAAACACTCCGCTGCCAACGGAATTCCCACACCGATATCCGGATCTATGAATACTAATTCGTATTATCCACGGCCACAGCCGCATGGAGATGATGATTTTTCCAAGGTTCCTGTGCCATCTTGAATTTCATGAAATTCCATCCACCAGCGATATACGTAACTGCTTCATCAGGAAGCCGCCTAGTGCCTCGCTCCCTGGCGGGCCAATATCACCATCATCGTCGGCCATCTTCCGCGTGTGCACAGCGATGCGCATAATATTTAGATAAGTCTCTGATATCGGATAGCTCGTAGTTATCCGAAAGTGAATATCCTCTGACGGGTAGCGGATTTGCCTGCGGCATAAATTTCATCGCAGCCGTAAATTTGCTCGCTTTCAGTAAAATTATTCGAAAAAGCGGATCTCGCTACACAAGGCCATGCAGAGAAGCACACCACCCATTACACAGATCCTGATAATTTCTCTAATGTGAGGTAAAATGTTTATTGACCTTAAAGGTTACCTCGAGTTGTGATAACCATAATTCGATTCAACGTCGTCATCAGAGAGTATAGCCCAACCCTCCCCTCCCAACCCCCTGAAAAGCATAGAAACAAGTGAAGGGAATGGTAGAGGGTTCTATGGCCTACATTGATTGCGTGTACTATAGGCACACACAAAAAGTAAGGTCATGATTGTCATCTGCGTTGTCGGTGTCGCAATTGCCGTGAGTCGTCGGTCGGCTCGCAGGGATGAGTGAATTTTGTTGCATGCCAATAAAAAAAGCGGCAGTTTGAAACTTTGTCATGGACGACGACGGGTGTACATGAGTATGTACGTTGACGTCATCGTGTTGACGTAATAAATTCCACCCTGAAAGTGATTGTTTTATGAACTCACTGTGCAGCGCACACCCAGGACATTGTGGCAGAGTCATATAGAACTGAGTGTTCATGGTCCGTTTTCGTCCTTCGTTCGGCTGTTAATCCGAGCGACTTTTTTTTTGTTTGTTTCTATGATGTTTTGCAGGCAAACAGGGTGAGCCTCATAAGGCGGTCAGAGCGGTGTGCATCAGTGCTCGATGCCGACTAATAAATATTCAGCGTTGCATACTTTTAGGGCTACATTCAAGCAGGCGAACTTAAACTCTGCTGCATTTGTGTCGACAGTTTTATTCGAGTGTGATTCACATCTTCTTTTGTCCAGCGGGGAGAAATGGGAAAGCGATTTGGGGTGTAAGGTGACCATACGCCCCGTATTTCCCGGGACAGTCCCGTATTTCAATAGCAAGTCCCGGCTTTTTTTTTGGAAAATATGGGACATTCCAATACTAAATATTTTTGTTATTTTTGGCCATTTGTCTGCTGTTATATATTTTCACTTTTTTTGTCCCGGCTTTCGCTCTTAAAAATATGGTCACCGTAATTATGGGTGACATGCAAAGTAGTTGCCGATAGTTTAAATGACAGATTTCTTAATCTGTTCAGACATATTTAGAGTTAAGTTCATCGAGAATTCTCGCAGATGCTGAGGAAGTGTAGTGATGGATGAACCCTTTCCAACAGCAGCTGCCACATCCCAGAACTGAGTTAGTGAGTTACCGACACCAACGTTTTAGGAATATACTTCCAAAAGTGATCACAATGATTGAAGTTCCCATGCCCAAATAATCAAAGTAGGAATTGAAAAGAAGGACGAGAAAATTGAGTTGCATTGAAAGTTTAATGAATAAAAGAGAAGGAAGGAACATCCCCATATCGGGTACAAAAAGAAAGAAACAGGAAGCTGCTACTGCAGGAATAATTTCCGGAACTTCTTTTCAAAATACGAAAAGAACATGTCTAGGCAACAAGACCCGAACAGAGACTTGAAGAAATGAGCAAGAAAACTCGGTAGTATAGAGTCACAAGTTTGAGGATATTGAAAAAAAAACTTTAGCAGACTGTTAAACGTCGAAGGTGGCACAAGTTTAGATCGATAGCATCAAGTTGTAATCGACTTTAGGGGCGCATTTGATAGTATTTAAAAATAAACGTTCTATATGGCGCGTCCACAGAGTTTGGCAGTTATGAGATGTGCACAATGACGATATAGAACACCGGCTGCTCTCGTAAGATGTCAAAATGGGATTAAGGCAAGTTGATGCTCAGTCATGTGTCACTTTTATCAATGTACATACTTAAAATAATTTGGCCGAAACTTAAAAGCCAACAACAGGGTCTCAGCTTTTCAAAAGTCTGAATAAGTTGTTTTCGATGGTGATATCGACTTCTTAGGGTTAGCTCAGCGAGCTCTCACTGGCGCGTTCGCAAACATTGGCACATAAGCTTTGATACCGCGCGTGTAAGAGCGTATTCCCAGCTGTAGAAATGTAACTTCTTTTATTAGCAAAGTGCTTTAAAAAATTCAAATTTTATCTAAAATGGCTAAGTCCAAAAGCCAGACAAGACAAAAGAAAGAAGGTTTTTTTTTTTGACATAAATACTATTCGTTTGCTTAGTGAAGCATAGGGTGGCAGCAATAAGCTTTAAAAGCCGGCTAAGTAGTGAATAAAGGGCAAACAAAAATATACTGTCAGAAATAAGAGACACGCAATGTCGATGAATCGGACGGATTGCCAGCTAAAATTTTGAGAAAGCTCGTGACTTGGTCTCCTTTTATATTTTGAAAATAGCTTCAAGCGATCAAGCTCAGAATTAAGATTGTCCATCAACGTTTCCTTAGCCTTAGAGGTCAACAATTGATTAGTAAGGCCTTTTCGAGAAATCCTGCGGTGCCCTAAAGAAGACCTTCATCATCCCACTCTTGCCTTACGACTCAAAAGCGTATACAAGACCGAATTGAGGCAATTTTAAATGCAAAATTCATCGATCCTGAGTTGAGTTGGCGACTTCTTAAGAATGAAATTTAACAGGGACTTTACTAACTAAATAGTGGCATTAAGCTGGTCATTATGGTCTGAATTAGTCGCTTGAGATGGCTGGGATTTCTACATATCTCAGCCATCTTAGTTTAAGCTACAATCCAGAAGAGGGAGTCTTCGATTCCAGCACGACACTAAAAACGCATGAGAGAAGACCTCGCTTGGTGGAAAGGCACCTCAGTTAACTTGTAGCTACTAGAAAGCCAAAGACGATGATGACTGGGGAGGCCTGGCATTTTTAGCCCAAGTCAACCTTGACTGTAGCGACACCTATGTGAGCAAGTAAGTAAGCTCACACAGAGTCCTTCAAATAAAATACTTTTAACCTTCGTCTTAAATATTTAATAGGTCACAATTGATAGTTTTATATGGAAATTGTTGCCTCTGTGAGTTCATAAATTTAGCCCAACACTTAAAATAGTTTAAACCACCTCCTATGTGCTTTGTCTACTGCCAACCATCCGCCGATTTTAGCCACTGCACATTTTTGTAAACTAAATTCCCATGCGTACCTGAAATCATCACCCTGTGCCAATAAAATTCCTCTACACCATTATTTATTGCTTGAGCTGATGACCGACACAGGGATGGGCAAGAATAATAGCCAAAAGGTATTTTGCGAGTATTTTTTGTATTCTTGAAAATTGAGTGCGGCAATATCGATGGACTAATTTTCTTTTCACAGTGTATACTCTGTGTCTATACTCGCAGGAGAATTATATACGCTCGAGGATTAGGATGCTTTTGTGGAAAGCGAATTGAGGGTGGGGCGGATTTAGTAGATGAAAGATTGTTGGTCTTCCCCCGACGATTTGATACTGCCAATATTCTTTGATTTTTTTTTTAACGAGCAGATGAAAGCACACATATTGGCGGTGATGCGAATGAATAGCTGTTTTGTGTAGAAGGCTTCGATTGCGAACGATTTTGAGGAACGAATTTATTGATTGGGGATTTACCATCCGGCAATACAATAGCTTGGAACTATGAGGCCTTGTTAGGGTAACCTTTTGTATTGTAAGTTGGATAGCGGCTCAAAGTCTGAACCAGTGTGTGTATAGCATTCCATACAATTTAAACTTCAGATCCTGCGAAATATTATGCAGTAAGTTTCATCTTTCATTTGTATATCTATGCACGGAAACGATGTGAAAAGTGGGTCGTAGGAATGTTTGTACAATAAAATTTCATCGACGCATGTACTGAATCGAAAAGCGGTTTGGAAAAGCTGCCGATGATCGACGCTACTACAGTTGTCCCCAAGTATTAGTTTTGAAGTGAACTGGAAAAAGAATGACTTTGGACGGAAGCAATCATTTTCAAAATTTTGTAGTTCATTTTAGGTTGAGTGTGTTGGGTTATCCTTAATCGATTTTCCTCCATCGATAATAATCGATTTACACAAATTAGGTGCTGTCAGAGGTCGATTGTGTCGACTGAAGTCGATTGTATCAAGTTACGTGCTTCCACCCCTGCTTTCGAAAACGCGGTGGTGATGCCGACTTCCAGAGCTCGAAAATAACAATTTTTGTCTTTCCAATCGACATGAAAATGGCTCTTTGGGAAGAAATAGCCTAATTGTATCTCCAAAAGAATATCACACCTCCAACGGAGCCGCGTTGACCACAACTCATTTTTTCGTCCCTAACGTGCCTCTACCGCCATCAACTCACCCATCATCTCCGAACAAAATTCCTCTAACCTTTTACTACCAGAATGTAAGTGGCCTTCGCTCCAAAACCAGTGCTGTTCTGCGGCAATCTCATGCTCTTCCTTTCGATATGTATGCCCTAACTGAAACCAACCTAATCCCCAACATAAAGAACCAAGAGTTATTTCCCCCTTCTTTCAGCGTCTTTCGAGACGCTGATATCACCGGCCCTACGGATGACTCTCCTTGTCGAGGCGTTCTACTGGCCATTCACAATAGTCTTGACTCATCTCCTCTTGCTATTTCGTCGTCTTCAAAACTAGATGTTGTTTCAGTGAAACTAACACTCCCCCATAGGTCCCTGTACGTTATGTGTCTCTATATTCTACCAGCACAACCTATTGAATCCTACCAACTAGCCATTGATGCATTAGACCTAATAATAGACTCATCTGACTCTCTTGATGGCATCCTTATTTTCGGCGACTTTAATCTTCCTCAACTACACTGGACTCCATCAGAAGCTCAATCCTTCTTCATAGCTTCAAATGCCAAATCAACTAAGGAATGTCTCTTCTTAGATAGCCTGACGGAATCTGGTCTATGCCAAGTTAGTGGGGTCTCGAACTACGTGGGTACGCAATTAGACCTAATCTTCACAACCGATCCCATTAACTCCTCTGCCTCACCTTGTCGCCTTTCTCTATCTACTATTGATAACTTTCATCCCCCTCTTCTTCTTTCAATTTTCCACAACTCTCCACTTCAGTCCAGTACTTCCGCAGTCGTCTCCTCTCACGACTTTCACAGAGCTAAGTTTCAAAAAATTTATGCCTATCTCAGTAGGTGCTCTCTCGATTTTTCCAACCTTTCCTTGAACGATGCTCTTTCCATGTTTTACAGAGAACTATTTACCCCTATTTCTCTCTATGTTCCCATTTCTCCCCATAAAACTTCATGCCCATCGCCCCCGTGGTATAATAGAAGACTCCGTTCCTTACGAAACAAAAGAAACAAGTAATGGGCAGTTTTTCTTCACACCGGTTCTTCTTCAGACTATTCCAACTATTTCGGTACTTATCTTAATTTTACCGAGCTTTATAACTCGCTCTACCAACGCTATCTAAATGATGCACATACCAATCTAATAAACGACCCTAAGTCCTTTTTCCAATTCGTAAACTATAAAAAAAAAATCCGACGGCTACCCTCCTTCTCTTTCTTACGAAAATGTCTCATCCACCGACCCACATACCATTGCCAACTTTTTCGCCACATTTTTTTAAGCAATCGTTGCCCGATAACTACTTCGCACCTGACCCGTCCTAACTACCTATCTAACTTCTCTATCGGCCCCTTTCTCTCTCAAACTGTTCCTTCACTTATTGTAAATAAGTTGCAAAAGCTCAATGATGAGTTCTCACCCGGACCAGATGGTCTTCCAGCCATTTTTCTTAAGAAGTGTTCTTCCAATCTCTCGCTCCCCCTTTCTTATCTCTTCCGTCTATCTCTTTTAAAAGGCTAATTTCCCCAGATTTGGAAGACTTCGTTCATAGCTCCGATACACAAAAAAGGAACAAAAAATGAAGTTACTAATCCAATTGCTAAACTCTCTCATATACCCAAACTTTTTGAAGTTTTAAGCTTTCGGTGCAAGTCTCTTATTTCTCCCCACCAACATCGCTTTCTGAAAGGTAGATCAACAACTATAAATCTCGTGGAATTTGTATCCCTTGCCCTATCAGCTTTAGAGAGTGGCAACGAAGTCGACGTTATTGCAACTGACTTCAGTAAGGCCTCTGACAAAATATCCCATAAATTAATCCTTTTCAAATTGTCTGCTCTTGGCTTTGAACCTGTCTTGTGGATAACTAAAATGGATAACTTCTTACTTGGAAAACCGCTATTATAGTGTTCGCTTCAGGTCCGTCCTATCGGCTTCTTTCTTGGCTACTTCTGGCGTACCCCAAGGCAGCCATCTAGGTTCCCTTCTTTTCATCCTAACCATAAACGATCTCGAATGGTCATTCAGCCCTCAGCCCATTTTCTCTATGCTGACGATACCAAATCTTTCAAATCCATTTCCCCACAACATGATTCCAACCTCATTCAAAAAGACCTACATAATTTTTCCACCCGGTGCCTCAAAAACAACTTAGAACTCAATGTCACCAAATGTCGATCTATTACCCTCTCACGTAAGTGCAACAAGTCTCCTCTGCGAACTTACCTTCTCCACGGTCAACCTATATCCATTGCTCAATATATTCGCGACCTTGGCGTATTATGCGACAGGGAACTTAATTTCCGCTCGCATATAGATGAAATAATTCTTAAAGCAAACTCATCACTTGGCTTCGTTACACGATGGTCCAAAGAATTCTCTGACCTGTACGTGACCAGATCTCTTTACGTCACATTTGTTCGCCCCTTGCTTGAATACGCTAGCCAAGTATGGTCTCCCTTTCAACGTGTCCATATAGACAGAATCGAGAGCATCCAACGTCGTTTTCTTCGATTTGCTCATCTTGGAATGATCCCCTAATCTTACCTCACTATCAAGACCGTCTCAAACTTATTAACCTCAATACCCTTGAAGAACGCAGGGACGTAGCTGACATTCTCTTCATCCACCGTCTGCTGTCAGGCTTCATCGACTGTACGTCTCTTTACAACTCTATCTCCTTTAACACTAACCCTCGTAATCTTCGTTGTCCTCGCCTATTCTATTTACCAATTCACCGCACCTCATATGGCTCAAACGAACCAATTTCCCGAATGCTGCGAAAGGTTAATTCAAACCGTACTGTCTTTGACTTCAACCGCAGTAGTTCCTCCCTTAAAACTGACCTCCTTCACCTTCCTTAGTTTAGATTAAGTCACTTTAATAGCTTGTAATAAGCCAAATAAATGGAGGTTTTGCCCCCACCAAAATTAAAAATATCCAAGCCCCGGAAGCTCTGAAAAGAATATAAGGAGCACCTTCGATCATCAAATATTCCAAGATCCTCTGCCTGAATTGCTTTTAAAGAGAACACTTGCACTGCTTTCTGTTTGATAATTCATTGCCATCATTGGACAAAATTGGACAAAAGATACTAACCGCTTTGGAAGCATTTCGTTTCAATGAACAGCTTTTTAAAAGGTTGTCTGAAGGTCAAAAATGAACGATGAAAGCATACTGTGGCTTTCCTGCCGATCCAGTTTTAGAGAGAGCCTCACGGACGTGGCTCCTGTAGTGAATATGAGAAAATGAGTGTGCTATCTATATCGGCGGAGGCAGAGTGAATTAGAAGTTGAAACATTTTCGAAATTTAGAAAGAGAACAAATCGGAGCATTGACAAACACATCCATTGTTTCTGGAGGAAACAAATTGAGAACTGAGAGCACAAGTTCACTTTTCAACTATTTGGCAAATCAATTATAATATCTACCTATTTATTATTTTTTTTATTTTTTGTTTTCTCTTTTCAAATTTCGATTTCTTTTAAATAAATATATAATGATGTAAATAGCTTAATAAATAAATTAAATTCAAATTCTTAAATTAATTTAAAGGCTTTCAAAAATTTATAAGACTCTTGCCTTACTTTTTAAACGATTTTTAAATAAATAAACTAAATATCACTCTTTTCTGAATCATGCGATACAGCAAAATGAATTAACTTATTGGAAGGTATTCATCCCTGTCCAACTACAATAAGTTCGCTAAACGAATTTCAAAAAAATTAAGTTCTTTCAAAATATGTTACAAAGGAGCATAATGCACCTTGGTACATATTAAGGTCCAACCTTACATGATCTACATATAGATCTAAATATTAAAATGGTTGAAAAGAAGTTGAACAAGTTGCTTAAATGCACAGAGATAGACTTCTCAACCACACGCCAGCTTAGAAATAACCGAATTATTAAACTAACAGACAATATAATCAGGAGGACAATATAATAACGCGATTAAAACCTCTTGATCTATAAAGGTTAGCTAAGGTAAAAAAATTCCGTAATATTTTCCAACAAACAAGTTCAGAAATTCGAAAAACGATGGATTTTTCGTTTAAAGTCTTTCAAATTATTCACAAATAAATTGCCGATTAGTCGAATCGGCACCTAGCCGTGCAATCCCATTCGGTATGACAAAAGTCTGTGTCCTCGGAAGGTTTGTATTTATTTTAGATCGGTATAAAGTCCCTCCCTATTGCAGAAGCATCTCTCGCGTACCCACTAGCTCCGGAAAAAATGTCGATGACTTTCCCTTTCAATGAACCTCCAAACACAAAAACAAAATGTTTGGTTTTTTTGTTCATGACAATTTTAATAGTTTTCAATTTGGCAAATAATGTCTGACAGCCATCAAATTTAAACAATTAACAGGTCCTCAATACCACCAAGTTTTTGTACACCCAACAATATCAATGAAAGCACTATTTATAGAACTACTTTAAGTGCAAAAAGAAACATCTGAAATTCTGAAATTCCAATAAATTTCTTAACCGTTTACCTTCAAAGCATTTTTCACGCTGAAATGTCAACAAAAATAATGCGACGGACAATAGAAACCAAGTGAAATAGCTGTGGAGAGATTTTAGTACCGCCACCTACAACTCAGTCTTTGAATCAGATATTATTCACCCGAACTGCGTACTGCCTATAGTGAAACTTTCACGTGGAAAGTTCATTTTGACATTTCGCAGTGCAAAATTTGTACGAAAAATCGGATTTCACGTGAACTGTGTATACCAGCCTTTATTTGTAAAATATATTTTTAAAATATTAGTCTTTTAAATTCAATTAGGTACATTATGCAAGTAGTATGTAAAGTTCGGGATCGGCGTTCTGTATGGCGAAACGTTCAAATGTGTGCGTGTCCATGAACGATTTACTTTGCAATTTAGACACTCTTAGAGCAAAGCATTCGTGCGCACGAAATCATATCCAACTTTCGCCTCACAAAATCCGACCCCTGGCAACGGGACATAACGTTCTGTAATAGTTTGTCCAAGTGACAGAGGCAATGAGTCGTGTCACCCACCCTTGGGATTAGTTTTTATTGCATTGTTTCTCAAGGTCATTTTGATCCGTCACAGCAGCTACCCACTTTTCCACACAACGATGTAGTATAAAACTGCGGACGCGTGACAAAAAGAAACGGTTTAATGATCGCAAACATGCAAATAATTGGAAATTTGTAATGTTCAAATAGAATTTGCGACACATTTGCGAGGAGTCTTTCGCATACCATCTCCTCATAGACTAATTCGGGTAATGTTCCGTGTCACGCCGACTTTTTGGGACAATTTCATTGACATGTTGTTTATACGTTCAAATTGGTACAAATAAGTGTAGGTGCAGGTGCTATGGTTGGTGTGATGGACTAAGCGAGGGGTCCAAGATTATATCTCCGAAAAAAAAACGAGTGTGCTTTAGACCACACGACTGAAGTAAAACTTCTTTAGCTCCATCTATATAATCATGTTTAGTTTATATCAATTGATTAATTATAATTAATTAATTTATCAATTTTCTTCAATAATTTACTGGCTATGAGAGGAAGAGAGCAAGAAAATGGGCGCTCTCCCTTGCTCCTGCAGTATGATACAGAAAATAGGCCACGGTTGCCACTTTCAAAAAAAACTCAAATTATTTTATTTGATTTTGCACAAGAAGACATGTCAGATCATCTACCTATTTTCTTATAGCAAACCCTTAACAAATTAGAGTTTCATGTCTGTATATGAATAATATGATTAATCAACCTATCCATATCTCAATATAGTTATAAACAGGAACACAAAACTGTTTATAAGCTCACCATCTGTCAAAAGAAGAAAATGAGTGCATTCTGCGAATAAAACAGTTTTATATGGATGGCGATGAAGCATATGCAAAAATGCAATGCGTTCACTCAGAAGCAGTAAGGTAGCATTTAAATGAGGTGATATCGAGTTCGCATTTTTGGTACATCTGCTCAAAAATTTACCATAACCAGATAAAAATTACCAAATTAGCAAAAATCAAGAAGCAAAAAAAAAGTACCAAGTTTGGTAAGAAATTACCAAAGTGGCAACCTTGCAATAGGCGTGCACTATGTCTTAGATATATGATACGTAACTGGTTGTGAGAGATTGAAAAGAAACTGTGTGCTCGCACCTGTCTCTGTCGTCCTTCAGTGTGATACATACAATAGGCCTGCTCTGCAATGATACCAGACTTTAGAGGCAGGTTATCCCACGGTTATACCCAAAATATACCTTTTATGTTTACAAAATAAATAAATTTATTATTTTAAAAAAATACTCGTGATTCATTCACAGACATATACGTCATTTTGTGAAACAGTTTAGGGAAATAAAAAAGAGAGAATGAAAGCATTTAGATATTTTGAATGACTTTGTTCTAAATATGAAAATATTTAATTTGATCGTAGGTTGAATAATTTTTTTTATTCTTAATGAAATTAGCAATTAGGAACAAAATTTGACCAAAAAGTAAAATTCCGTTCTTTTTGTACTACTTCTTTTGTATGAGGTCTTTGTCCCTTTTAGCTTATTATTTGTGATAAATCCCCCAATCTGGTATCACTGCTACACCGTATGATGTGTCTTGGATAATGAAACGTAACTGGCTGAGAGAAAGAGAGAACGAAAATGTTTGCTCGCATCTATCGTAGGTATATTCGAAACGAAACATAATTCTCTCTCTCTTTTTATCTCACTAACTTATATCTCCCTCTCAACTTTTCACCAGCTTACCCCCCAAGTCAAGCGTGCCTACAGTAGTATTACTTCAAAAATCCAAATTCCATCTTAAGGTAGTTTTTTTACTGGTCCACCTCTCGCGAACATCTGACAAACACCCGAGAGTATAAATGTCATGAAAGTGCTTCTCAATTAAGCGATTGGGCTGGGCATAAAATTGTTCGCACAAAAGGAAGAATTCATACAAAACGAATGATTGTGTGGAGCTAGTCCTAGGGTCCCTACGAACCTGTTGCGCCAACTAGTTAAGAGTTTTAACCCAATTTAGTAAATAGTAACGCATTTTTCGGCCGACACGCCCACTTTTTGGGGGCGATTTTCACTCAAATGTTTAATTGTTGATCGTATTGTTTGAAAGCCGAAAAAGGTATTACATTTTGCAGAAGTCTTAGGGCGATATGGATATAAATAGGGTATCGATTGCTCTACAAAAGAGGATAGCTACCTCTCCATAAGTTTGTTGTGATTAACACCTGCGAAAAACGTACTATACCTCGAAAAATATCGACACGCAACTGCAGCATTCTTTGATTCAACCGCACTTACTCACTTCGATGGATAACAACCCCATACCGCACAGCTTAATATAGATCTGGCTCCCTACCAAACCTGATTTAGAACAGTCAATATAGACTTCCGGCCAAAGCGCATTCCTATATATAGAACAGGCCGATAACGTAACTTTTTAACTTCAGATACGTCATCCTGAATTTGTTGATATTTCTCAATGTACTGCAAACAGACATCTACATTAAAAGTTTAGCAAAAGCTAATAAATATCTTCCACTTATTATTGGTACTCCGGACCTACATCCTCCCTAAGTCTGCGCCATCCCGAAGTACTCGCAAACCTCACAGTAAGTCTTCCCGCCAGCATACAACACACACACGTAAGCATATTAAGTCCATTACCATCAATTTATGTCTCATAAATAAAGGAAAGAAACGCGACCCGGCCTCTGTACGACACAAAAGTATATCCGTATCGGAACTCTGCGAAAAAAAGAAGGAAAAGTAATCTAACATCACAACCTGATGTACATTCATAATGTATGCCTGCAACATTCTTCGGAGTTCTATAAATATACCCCCGTGTGGAGATGTTGACATTGGCATTCCCATCCCTAATCAGACATCACATCTCACGTCACAATGGGTCGCATGAAAACATCATTCGATGAGGTTAAAGTCGGGCGAAAAGTCCTCCAACAGATTCCCGGGCAAACGTTTTAAATATTGTAAATGTATCTGCTTGTCTGTATGTGGGCGAAGGGAGGCATCTCCTTCGTCGACCGTCCAACATTTTACAGTTGTAATGGAGTCCACAGGCGGGCGCCACCAATAGTCCTAAAGACATTTTGTATCATCTGACACATACGGACACACAAGGATGACGATGTTTGCGCGCGCTCTGCCTGTCCCCTGGAGCACTCCTTGCTGGCTAAAGTGATGTGCTCTGTCATCCTTTGCATGACAATGATGACAAAATAGTAACACAGTTATACAAGTATAGTGTAATATGCCCAGTTACGGTACACAGGATATCTGTCATAATGTATGGTGTAATGCGCTTTTGTAGCGCTCGCTGAGTGTGTGTGTACGCGCATATTATTGTCAATTTCCGAAGGAACTTATCACGATGGGGTCGGCGGCGAATAGTGCAAGTATGTGTAGCGAAAGTTTTTTTGTAAATAGATTTTCTAAGCACTTACGAGATGGATTGTAATTTTAGACTTCGATATAACTACCATGACGATGATGATGACGATATAATATATGTGCGGTAGAAACGGGACACCAGAGAATTCATTAAGCAGATAGTGGTCTGCAATTAAGCGTTCCGGCACCCGCCGCACCGCCACCCAGTTGGACTTTGCTGAGTGTAAACATTTGCAAAGGATATATTGGTATCCTTGGGAAAGTTTGGTTTCCAAAGTGGTTAATATTGAAGGCAAATACGGTTTTTAGCTGCGGATTCGGTTACCCACCATGGATGTGGCGTTCGTAGAATGTGAAGATACTTCCGACTGTTGGGTTTGCGTATTCGGGATACCCTGTTTTGCTTGGGGAAACTGTATCGCTGTTTGACTTTGGGTCACTTGACTGTGGTATTGTTTGGGCGTATATATACTAGGAACATAATTTGGCATTAATACGGGGATCATTTCAAAATTGATTAGCATACTAATATGGGTGTGTGTTGCGTATATCAAACGCAAATATGGTATGCTGCAGCGCGAACGAACCCTTTTGCTTTTATATTGTTAAGGAGGTTTTTATCGTCCGAGAAATGGGATGGCTTTTTTAGTACCGCAATATGTTTTGTGCGATTATGGGATTTTGTATTGTTTCCGTTTTACGATATGAATAATTTTCTACCGAACAATCGACAAAGGTCTATAGCACCCGCACGTGATGGGAGTGATGATATGTGAAGCGGACATCGTTCCTTTGTTATATGTACATCACTTGGCTCGGCAGAGGGCGGGCTACACGTTGTTTTTTAAGCAACAAAATAATTCGGTTGCTTCTATAGGGGGTTCTGAGCAGAAGCGCTTAGACATTTCACCTTCAAAGTCCATTTGGAGTTCCTGTCGATGAGATCTGAGTTTTCCAAACATATGGAGAAGGATGTGAAGCTGGTCCAGATCGGAGACTTGAACAAAAATGGGAAATTGCAAAGATACACTGGGAAAATCTATGCCTGGGGTGGCTGCATACTGAGGGCTGAACATTGCGAACCTATGCAACGAATAGCCCAAGATGCGGTAACGCATTTCTAGAACTTACGATCGCATCGAAATGAACCTTCTCAAGCTAATTACCGAATATGGCCCAGAATCCAAAAACAAACTAAATCGTCTTCTATTAATGAAATAAACAAAACATTTACAGCCGAAACCACGGCAGAGCACGGAGGTAAAAATAAGCTGAGTATGCGCAAGCTTCGTACGTAAATCATCAAAAAACAGAAAAAACTCTGTTGTGAAAATGGATGGAGCTCCTAAAACCACGACGCAGTCAACGCCTCAAAATCGAGAGCAATTATTCTAGTAGATGCATCGGTGTAGGTGTAAAATATCAGTCTGGTCTGATTTACTATCGAGAGAGATGTCAGGTCCTTAAAAAGGTTTCTACGTGTTAAGACACTCGACTAGAGTTCAGTGTCACGCTATCCAAAACAAAGACTTTCTTTGACACGAGCAGAAGGCGACAGCGTTCCAGTGGTGTAATTCGTAACACCACTGGAACACTGTCGGCGAAGGCGATTCGTCTCCACTATCGAAATGTCCTGTCCTTTAGGGGACATTAGAATTCCTAACCGTCGGTTTCAACTACAGAAAGTAGATGGTCACGATGATAATTCATGTTGTCGTCATTGTGGGTCCCAAATACCGCCACTTGGGAGTAGGCCTGCCAGACGTCCCGATTTTGGCGGGACAATCCCGACATTTGAACCCTGTCCCGATTTACTAAATGTCCCGATATTGTCCCGATTTTAATTTTTTGTATTATACTTCGATTGAATATGTTCGGAAATAAAAAATAAAACAATATTAACATATGTTACGACCTTTATGAGTATAGAACATTGCAATTGTTGCTCTGAATGCATTCATCCATTATGTCATTTTATAAAGCTGTCAAGTGGTAATTGACAGAACCTAAAATTACTTTCAAATTCAAATAAGCTGTGACAGTGCTGTGGTGGTGTTTTCAATTCCATGAGCGAATACGTATTGTCTTAAAATAAGTAGGTAGTTGACTAAATTTACAATAGTGTCTTTAATTGTTGTATTGTAGATATTTATCAGGAATGTCTTCTTCTAATTCAAACACAAAAAATGGTAAACCAGTCACGGCGAAAAGATTGGTTACCTACAAGAAACAGTGGGAGAAAATTTATCCGTGGCTAAGAAGAAGTGTTAGCAACGTGCATAAAGCGATGTGCAAATTATGTTCAGCTGAGTTTTCCATATCTCATTCTGGAGTTGGAGATATAAAAACGCATATGAAAAGAGCAAAGCATATAACTCGCGTGGAAGCAAATGCTTCCAATTCCATCATCCCAATGTTTGTCAATATAAAGTCGGAGAAGACTTCAAATTCAATCTCCGAGGCAACATTTGCTTATCACACAGTGAAACATTCGCAATCGTACAACTCGGTGTCATGTTCTTCTCAACTATTTAAAGATTTATTCCCAGACTCTCAAATTGCGAAATCCTTTACCTGTTCGAGAACAAAATGCACAAAAATTGTTGTCAATGTAATCGCCCCGGCTATAAAGAAAAAAGTAAAAAAATGACATGGATGGAGTTGTCTTTAGTATAGCTACAGACGCTTCAAATAAAGGAAACGTTAAAACGTTTCCATTGGTGCTTAGATATTTTATGCCAAAAAGTGGCATCTGTGTGAAGCTTCTGAAATTTTATTCACTTACTTCCGAGACATCAATATCTATTGCGGAATCTTTAAAATCAATTCTGATCTCTGAAAACTTACCATTGAGCAAAGTGACATCTTACTCAGCTGATAACGCATCGGTTAATTTTGGTCTGAACCAAAGTGTGTTTACCGAGTTGAGGAAAGAAAATCCGGACATTTTGCCACGAGGGTGCATATGTCACATACTGCATAATACAATCAAGAAGGCTCAATCAGCATTGCGATTTGATGTAGAAGCCATTATCGTTATGTCGTTTAACGAATTTAGTTCTTCCACAAAAAATGTCACTAAGCTAAAGGGTAAGTTTGGTTATTTATTCTAAAAATCATTTACTTTACATAGTTAATTTTCTCTGGGGTTTCAGATCTTGTGTCTTGGTGCGGAGAAGAAGAGTGGAGCGAACTCTTGCGCCATGTTCCTACAAGATGGCTTTCTCTAATACCAGCAGTAGAAAGGCTTTTGAAACATTTCGAAGCAGTTAAAACATACTTCACAGATAAGGAAAATGCCAGAAGTTATATTCGAAAGTTCTTTGAGTCGGAGTTAGCGGATGCATATCTTGGGTTTTTATTGAATGTTGGCACTATTTTTCAAAATGCGGTCACTCAATTAGAATCTTCTGATTCCACAGTAATCGATATGTATAAAATACTTAACAGTATTTATATTTCACTTAAATCTAAGTTTGACGAACAATTTTATGGCAGTATTGCACTGCAGGCCTTGCGTAAATGTGATAATAATGGGCTAAAGGCAAGATTTAAGAGAGAGGCACAAACTTTTTTTGAAATTGCAATCAAATATTTGGAAGAGCATTATGATTTTAATAACAAATTTAGATTACTCTTACCACTGAGCTTGGAAACAACTCCAACATTTAACGAACTTACAGAAATTGTTGATCATTTTAATATTGAAAATATTGATATTGATGTGCTCTTTGAAGAAATAGCTTTTCTTAAAATATATGTGGCGAAGCAGACTACAGAAATTTCGTATATTAAAAAATGGGTACATTTTTTTAATGTAAAAGCTGCCCCCAATTTACAAAAAATATGTGAGTTTGCGTTTTCTTTGCTTGTCTCCAATGCTATGTGCGAAAGAGTATTTAGTTTAATGACAACAGCATGGCGAAGGGAAAGAAATAACTTGTCTATTGAAACATTGGAGGCAGAACTTTTTATTAAAATGAATTGCGACTATAGTTGCAAGGATTTTAGCAGGTTTTTAAAGGAAGATCCAATTGGTCAGAACATTGTTTCAAAAATAAGTTCAAACGACAAATATATGTAATATGGTTTAACAATTCCTTTATTCGTAGAGTAAGTACCGTACCTATTATAGTTATGAGACTGAATATTGAAAGTTCCCGAAGTATTATTTATTATTTTTTATTACTAATGTATCTAGGTATGTACATACAACGTTAATAAAATCGTTTTCCGGTGTTCCTTAATTGCGTGTACAAAATTTAATGTTTTTTTGCTTTAATCCCTATATGTCCCGATTTGTCCCGATTTTCGGGTCCTGGTGTCCCGACTTTAATGAAATTTCATCTGGCAGCCCTACTTGGGAGCGACCGTCGATGATGGTGATTCCGCTTCTTCTACGTAATAGCAAAAGCGACCGCTGATGTCGTCTGATGCCAAGTACTACAACTGCGGCAAGTGCAGTGAAATTGAAGACCTTGGCTTGCCACCTGTTGATATAGTTGTTCAAAAATATGAATTGTTGGTTTTTATATTTCTCAAGTGTGTATATAGAGGGTGGACCGTCTAGTGGTTTCTTTTTAGGAGCACGAAAAACAAACAAAATTGCCGCAACTTACTTACTTAGATGGGGCTACAGTCCGTGGTGGACCAGGGCCTCAACCAATACGCCTCTCCAGTTAGCGCGATCTTTGGCTAACTGCCTCCAGTTGCGCACTCCAAGTTGGTTGAGGTCCCCTTCCACTTGCGCGCGCTACCTAAGGCGAGGTCTTCCTCTACTGCGTTGTCCCTCCGGGTTTGAATCGAAGACTCTTCGGGCCGGAGCGTTGGTGTCCATTCGCTCTACATGTCCTAGCCATCTTAGTCGACTGATGCGTACTTTTCTGACCAGGTCGATGTCGCTGTACAGCTCGTAGAGTTCGCTGTTAAATCTCCTCCTCCAAAGCCCGTCAACGCAAACGGGGCCAAAAATCACACGAAGAATCTTGCGTTCGAAACGACCAATGAGCTCTTCATCCGGCTTTGATAGCTTCCATGCTTCTGCGCCATAGAGTAGGACTGGGATGATGAGGGTCTTATATAGAGTCTCCTTAACACAAACGGGACCAAAAATTACACGAAGAATTTTGCCTTCGAAACGACCAATGAGCTCTTCATCCGGCTTTGATAGCGTCCATGCTTCTGCGCCATAGAGTAGGACTGGGATGATGAGGGTCTTATATAGAGTCTCCTCTTACTTATCAATTGCCTTCTTAGGCCAAAGTAGCAGCGGTTGGCAAGTGTGGTTCTTCGCTTGATTTCTGAGGTGATGTCATTTTTCGAGTTAATAGCGGAGCCGAAGTAGACAAAGTTCCAAACTACCTCAAAGTTAAAGCTGTCTAACGTGACGTTTTCTCCGATTTGTCGATGTTGTGCCTCCCTTCGTGTTCACAGCATATTTTTGTTTTTCCCTCATTCACCACTTTACCCATTTTTGCCGATTCTGTACTAATACTTGCAAACGCACCAGTGACAGCTCGCTGTGTTCTACCAATGATGTCGACGTCGTCAGCGTATGCAAGTAGTTGCACAGGCTTCTGGAAAATTGTGCCTACGGTGTTGGCTTGTGAGTTACGTACAATCTTCTCAAGAAAAGTCACATGACAGCGCGTCACCTTTTCTAAATCCATTTTTGGCACCAAAGGTCTCGTTGAGATTGTTTCCGACCTTTATGGAGAAGCGAGGGTTCTCCATCGGCATTCTGCACAATCTGACAAGTTTGGCATGGATGTCAAGACTAAAGATGGCTCTGTATAGCTCGTCTCTATAAATGCTGTCATATGCATAAACAGGTGGTGGGTATCGACTTGGACTTCTTTGGCTTTCTCCAGGATCTGCCGTAGTGTGAATATTTGGTCGATTGTGGACTTACCGGGCCTAAAACCGCACTGATATGGTCCAATCAGTTCGTTGACATATGGTTTAGGCGATCATGTTAAGGAGACTGATGCCTCTTGTGGATCGGGCAAACAATGCTGAGGTTCCATTCATCAGGTATACTTTCCTCTAATCAAATCTTGGAGACGAGTTGGTGTATGCACTCTATCAAATCATCTCCCGCTGCCTTGATAAGCTCGGCAGGTAAGCCGTCTGGGCCGGCAGCCTTGTTGGGCTTCAGCTTGGATATTGCTATCCTCACTTCATTTTGGTCAGGTGGACGGAAGTCCACATCTGCCGCATCTGGGGCTCGCAAAACCCGCACGTTATTGTCGATGAAGTCAATGGATCCATAGAGAGTGACAGTTTGGTGCGGATTGTGGAGTGGTGGCATCATTGGCCCTTTTTCCTTTGAAAATGAGGCCGTGGCGGTCAACGATAGACGTTACAAAGCCACGTTAACCGACTTTTTTTTTACTGAAATTGAAGACATGCATTTGGACGACCTCTGGTTCATGCAGAATGGCGCGCCATGTCATACAGCCCATGCCACAATCGATCTTAAGCGCACCAAATTCCCAAATCATATTATCAGTCTTGGCGATGTCAATTGGCCGCCTCGGAGCTGCGATTTGAAGCTTGTGGACTTTTTTTTTGTGGGGAACCGTGAAGGACCGATATTATGCCAACAATCCGGAAACGATTCAAGCACTTCAGTGAGCTACAGTCCGAAACCATCAACAAGGTTTTGGAAAATTCGAGGGACAGGATGCGCTACTGCGAAGCAAGCCGAGCCACTTGAAGGACTTTGTGTTCCATAATTAATGGGAATGTTTGCTCTTACTAATAAAACCATAATACATAGAAAAAAAATAATTTTGTTGATTTTATTGCATTTTTCAAATGAAACTTGTGTATTGCCCACCCTGTAATTTGTGCTAGTAGATAATGTGAATACAGAAACCAAGCACTATTCCCATTGAAGAAAGGATAAAAGAACTGTCAAATGTCTCATCGCAATTTCGGTTAAACTTGAAAAAACGAAGATCCCCCCGCCGCAGAATGCCGACCCTAATTCTTTCCCCGAAAAGGTTTGAAATTCAAAGAATAAAGATCGAGTTCTGTCTTGGCATGATTCTTTACTTTGCAAAATATTATATTATTATATAAATATTTTTTTGGAAACGTTTATGTGGAACGGAGATTAGTCATTCTTCAAGGGGTGGGTCAGGTTAATCACATGAACCAAACGAGCTGCCAACCGTTCACAGTTAAACAAAAATTTGAAAAATGTTCACATTTTTGCTCATCCATAGCTATGGCGGTACAAAGGAGCGGTCTACGCTTACAACTGAATGTGTCATAAAATGATGTGATGCTTTTCACTAAGTACAAGGTGGCGCAAAAGTAATCCTCCTATCAGAAAATGCTATAAATTTTGCGATTGGCCCCTAATGTCAGTTCTGTTTTGACATTTGTGTAGTAAACACATGCGAAATACACGTTAATAAACAATGTTACGCTACACTGCTCCAGAACGCGGAATATTGGTGACTATTTATTTGAGCAATAATCGGTCGGTGACTTTGGCACAACGTGAATTTCGTCGCAGATTTCCTAGCCGTCCAACGCCTACTGGTGAAACACTGCGACGTTTAGCCGCTCGCCTCGAAGGGACTGGCACAACACGAGACGTTGCCAAGAGTGGCGGGCCCCGGAGCGTCCGTTGTGCCGAGAATATCGCCTCTGTTGACGCGGCCATTTTTTTTTCGAGAACGCCGCTGGTCAAACGACAACAGTGAACGGTGCGCGCTATAGGGCCATGTTTACCGATTTTTTTCTACCGCAATTGGACGATTTAGGACTGGAGGACATGTGGTTCCAACAGGACGGAGCTACGGCACACACTGCGCGAGCCACAACCGATATTCTGAAAGCGGTGTTCCCGGGTCGTTTTTGGCGATTTACACTAGCCCGCAAGATCGCCTGATTTGACCGCTCCAGACTTCTTTTTGTGGGACCTTTTGAAGTCGCGGGTTTATGTCAACAAGCCTCAGACTCTTGCAGCTCTTAAAGACAATATCCGTCAAGAATGTGAGGACCTATCGCCGGAAGTTTTGGCCAAAGTGATGGAAAATGCCATAAAAAGGGCTCAAATGACAATCAACTGTGGCGGCGGCCATTTACTTATTTTATTTTGATGTAAAAAAAATTAAAAGACCAAATAAAAATAATCCACAAGAAAAATCAAAGTTTTTCATTTTTTTTTTTAAATTACAGCCAAAAAACATCGGAAGGTTATTTTTGCGCCACCTTGTAGTATATTTTTTAGCACCCGATGATGTACAGTCGATCTCGAAATAATTTTTTAAAATTATATTTTAAATTAATTTTGCAATTTAATTGTTCAAGAAAATTTGTTGAGGAAAATCTTTACACTCTCGTACAAGTCCATGAATAGGTGTGAGTTGATTGGTACTAATATCAACGATCAATGCAAAGGCAAACAAATTTCTTCACACCCAACTCAAATAGAAAGAATAAAAGATGTAAAAAGTCGAGCAACAAGTTGAACAGTTGGAGTGCAGCACATTATTTCAAATTTAGTGTCCATGCCCAACAAGCAAGGATTCATCCACTAACCGAACACTTGTTGAGCAACGCGTTGTGCAACAGTATCCAGCCGATGCACGTTGGTTGCACAGAATTGCAAGCATCCCAGTTAATTGTGTTGAATTCGAAATTGATCCATTGGCCACCAAGTGGACGAAAGGAATTCGTACTCTGGCCAGTTTCCACACTGACTCCTTCTTTGGACTTGTTGTTAAAGGGAAAACCCTTTTGTTTCCTTCCAAATCGTAAATTGCTATGAGCTTTGAAGTTGCACTAACTTCCTAAAGCATTTGCGTTTTCCTTGACTATAAATCAGTAAAACTGTTTGGGAAAGTAAGGCTGTAGTGTCTCAGGCAGAGCCTCTTCGCGGATCTGGAGCCCGTTAAGTAAGTACAGTTCGTAACAATTGGATAGCCTCAAATATTGTTTTTTTTTTAACTAGCTGTTTTAAGAGCTCTTTAATGTGTACCAGGAAATATGCATTGGGAGGCAAGCTAAGAGCTAGAGTATCTGAGATTAAGAGAGCTTTCAACATTTTTTTTTAAGTTAACGGAACTTTTTGAGCTAGTTTTGTGTTTTGTAAAATTATAAAAATAAAATAAATTTAAAAATTTAGATTTAGATTTAGATTTTAATGTAATTTATTCATCTACGGATATAAAATCTTACAGATTACTAACAATTCATAATATGTATATTATAGGTATAGATAATTTAGGCTAATGTACAATATTTTGTAATTTAATTTTAAATTCTATTCTGTTTACTGAGAGATCCAGTTCATTACATATAGAATTGAAAAGTTTTATACATTTAGAAAAAGATTCATTGCATCCATAATTGAATCTATGTTTCGGATTATTAAAAAAATGACGTAGACGCAATTTCCTCTCTGGAATATAGATTTCAAAGTAGGTAAGAATTTGTGGACACTTAATACGATATGAAAATACATCATGAACAAACAATATGCACTGAATAGACCGTCTTTTTTCTAATAAATCAAGACCAATTAAGGCACATCTAGATGCATATGAAGGGGAATCAATTCTCCACCTTAGCTGCCTGACTACAAATCTTGTAAACGCTTTTTGGACTCTTTCAATACGTGTTATCCCAATAGAGGAAGAAGGACACCATACAATTGAACAATACTCAAGAATTGGACGAACTAAAGACATGTAAACTGATTTTAAAGCGTAAGGGTTGGAGAATTCATTGCAGTTTCGCTTAACGAAACCAAGCATTGAATTTGCCCTGGCTATAATATAGTCTACATGTAACGAAAATGACAACTTCGGATCAAAATTGACTCCAAGATCACGAATCTCAGATTTGCGATCAAGAATCTGGTTGATAATTTGGTAGTTGTGTATCATTGGATCTAAAGTACGATGTGCCGTAAAGACATAACATTTTTTAATATTCAAAGGAAGAATATTTTTTTCACACCAAACGGATAAAACATTTAAATCATTTTGAAGATTTTCTTGATCAATTCTATGTTTTATGCATAGATATATTTTTATGTCATCAGCATACATCAAACATAGGGCATTTTTAAGAAAACATGGAATATCATTAACGAAAATGTTAAATAGAAGTGGTCCGAGGTGACTTCCTTGAGGAACTCCCGATGAGACTTTTATGGTATCAGAGCAAAAATTTCCTAATTTCACACATTGTGTTCTGTCGTGGAGGTAGCTGGATATCCATTTCAAGAGCAAACCATGAATACCAAAAGCTTTAAGTTTAGCTATAAGGATTTTATGACAAATTGAGTCGAAAGCTTTGACAAAATCTGTGTAGATAGTGTCAACCTGGTGACCAGATTCAAAAGAATCAGTGACATATTTACAGTAAAGCATTAGATTTGTCGAAGTAGATTTACCTGACATGAATCCATGCTGTTCATCACAAATGTGTTCTTTTATATTGAAAAATAGACGATCTTTAACTATAAGCTCAAACAATTTAGGGATTGCAGAGATCTTAGAAATTGCACGATAATTAGTTACTAAATTCTTTGCACCTGATTTGTAAATAGGACTTACATATGAGAATTTCCATTGATTTAGAAAAAGACCACTAGAAAGAGATTTATTAAAAATAATCAGAAGCGGAAAAGCTAACGAGAATTTACATTGCCTTAAAACAAAAGATGGAATTTTGTCAGGGCCAGGATTCAAGCTGGATTTTAATTTAGAAATACCATTAAGGATATCGGCTTCAAAAAGATGAAGAGTTGAAATATTAGAATTAGAATTATTGGTGGAATAGCTTTCTGTTTGATCGATATTTAATACGGAATGGTCAACATAAACTGACTTAAAGAATTTTGCAAAAAGTTCGCACGAACTTTGTATGTCATTTGATGTTTGACCATTGAATTCCATATTTTCCTGAAGAAATGCAGATCGTTTTTTACTATTCAAAAAAGTCCAAAAAGCCCTTGGATTACTTGAAATGCGGGCTTGAATATTCAGTACATATTGACGGTGCAAGTATTTGTTCAGAAAATCATATTCCTTTCGAAACTGACAAAAAAGATTTCTGTCAGCTTCGGAATTTGATTTTCTGAATTTTTTAAAGGCTTTATTTTTTACATTTTTTAATTTAACCAAACGTTTATTAGACCAAGGAGTTTTGAATGATTTCCAAGACTTTTTTTTTGGAATATATAGATTAAACCCGATAGATAAAATGTCCACGAATTTGTTGTACGCACCGTGTACAGATAAATCAGGAAGAACATGCGCCCAGTCAATAGATGCAATGTAATTATTGAGTGCAATGAAATCTCCTTTGTTAAAATCAAAAACATCATCGTTTGCTAAAAGTAAAGAGTTTTTGACACAGTTTTCGAATTTTAAAATTGAGCATATTGCAACATGATGAAATGAGTTACTTAGCAATGGAAATTGAACTTGAATAATTTCAAAATTAATATTATTTATAAAAATTAAGTCTAACAATCTATTTAAAGAATTTTGAACATGATTTACTTGAAAAATATCCATAGACAACATTGAATCAATAAAAGTATACTCATAATCTTTTTTCATATTATAAGGAATAAGACACTTATCTTCATTAGAATAATTCCATAATACGTTTCCTAGATTAAAATCCCCAACAATAAATGGGTACTGACTATCCAATAGATTACAAACAATGTTTTCTATATTATAAATATGGTTTTCATATATATCCATTGAGCTATTTGGAGGTATATAGCTTACTATAAACAAAATTTCTTTTCCATAAAAACTTACGTTTACACACATTTGTTCTATTTTTTCTCCTATCCTAGGTAATGTTACGAGTTTACTTGGGTAAACATTTTTTACAGCAATTAAAACTCCTCCACCTCTTTTTAAATATTCTGTATAAATTCTATCCAAGCGATACACACTATAATTACAAGCAAAAATCTCAGAAGATATATAACTAGAATTTAACCATGTTTCTGTTATAATAATCACTTCATATTCATACATAGAACTCGAAATAAACAATTCATTGGTTTTTGTTCGAAGTCCACCAGCATTTTGATAATAAACATTAATAGAATGAATTTTATTTGAGTTATTTAAGTTTGTACATTTGCTTGATCCGGTATCATATTCATTTGCCCGTTTGTTTTTGGTTGTTCGTTTTTTGGAAGGTGAGTAAACTGCCTTACCAATACATTTTTGGGCCAATTCAATGGAACCAAAGCAAGATCAAACAAATGAGCAGGGAAACCAATTTTAAATGAAACATAAGCCAAATTGTTGAGATCTGTCCCCCTTTTTACCAACTTAAAACATTGTATATCACCTTCATCGCAATTAATTTTAGCAGCAACATATTTCTTAATTGATTCTTCACTTGTTAAAGCTTTGAATTTCGAGATATGCAACCATTTATAAGGATTTATTACAGCAATATCAGCATTTGTATCGCCAGTGCAATCCATACCAACAACACGAATTGAATTTGTTTTTTTCTCTATTCTTCGGTGCATAGTAGATCCAACAACAACACCAGGAGCAGCAACAGCATCATTTCCATCTTCTATCGGCCTCTCAGCAAACACCTCTTTGTTGTTACCAACTACAACAACTGTGTGGTCAGGAACGGAAACAGATGCGTGTGGGGAACATATTTTTCGTTTCCCTTTTGTCATCGATTCGTAATTCGGTTTCCCAGCAGCAGCAGCAGCGGCCACAGCATTGGCTTCAGCACAAGCGTCATCGTCACCATTATGCATATCGGTATTTTGAATAGAGGTCGGTGCACCCCGAATCACATTTTGAGTCAACACAAGTGCATTGTCTTCCACTTTTTCTAAGGCTGTATTACTTTTGATGTCTTTCAATTTAGAGTCCAATAGGTCAACTTTTTTGCATAGTACATCAACAACAGGCAAGAGTTCATTGACTTTAGAGAGCAAGCACATGATGGGCAAATTAACACAATCATCACATCGATATGAAACGTTCGAGTTTGTCTTTAAAATGCAATTAATTACTTCATCGGATAGATTCAAGCACAGTCTATGAAATAATTTTCCGCAGTATAAACTACACTTTATAGCTTTTCCTTCTTGTAAAAGAGAATTTTGGCATTTAAAGCATTTATTACTCGACATTATAGAGGAAAGCAAAAAAACACGACCGCACTTGACTCAAGTTTACTTGCAAACAACTGAATATTTTCTCAAATTTATTTTTTTATTTTAAAGTACAATCCTTCCGGTTAATAATGGAAAATAATTTCATTCAAATGGCTGCCTCGGCTGGCCATGCAGTAGCCTACACGATCGGTCCAATTTTTAAGCACATTATCAATTGTGTGCAGCTGTATTTCACCAATGGCTTCACGAATATTGTCCTTTAAAGCGTCAATTGTCTCTGGCATGTCGGCGTAACACTTATCTTTCACCGCACACCGCAAATAATAGTCCAACGGTGGCAAATCGCATCTCCGCGGTGGCCAAACGACATCAGCTCTGCGGCTGATAATGCGATCTTCAAAAACAGGGCGCCAAACATCGAGTGTAGCTTCGGCTGTGTGGCACGTAGCGCCGTCCTGTTGAAACCAAATGTTGCCAATATCCTCCTCTTCAATTTTTGTGAACAAAAATTCGTTCAACATGGCCCGATAACGATCGCCATTGACTGTAACGGCCACTCCTTGCTCATTTTCGAAGAAAAATGGCCCATATATGCCTCTGGACCAAAATTTCAATTTTCTCTGGTGTACGCACTGTTTTTGGCTTTGCACGCTTTGGTTTATCGATGAGGATGCCAGTTTCTTTCACTTTTTTTCACAAGATAACGAACATACGGAGCTGACGGTGCTTCTCTTCTTCCAAAATCGGTACGCAATTTTCGCACACATTCTGCAACATTACCATGATTTTCAAAGTAATGTCGCAATATTTCCCAGCGTTGTTCAAGCGTATTCACAACCATATTCGTTCAGCGGAAGGATAAAACTAATTATCTGTCAAATCAGACATGAGCTAAGTGCTACCATTCAAGAAATAAGCACTAGTTGAAAAAAAAAAATTAGATGGCGGACCCTTTAATTTTCTTTTTTTAAATCATGGTAGTAATACCATGGTAGTAATACCATGATTTAAGAAAAGAAAAATTGCGTTTGGACCGTCCCCAAAGCCGCGAGGGAGGAGTTATTGTATGGGGCGCCATATCATATTATGGAACGATCGATTTGGTGAACTGCAGAATGACAGCACCTTACTACAAAATTGTACTGGAAACGGCTTAACCTCAGTTCCAGGATATTTTCGGACCACTGTCCATCATTTTCCAGCAGGACAATGCGCAAATTCACACACCTGGAATAATTAAGACTTGGTTACAAGACCAAAATATAGAACAACATTCCTGGCCAGGCTACTCCCCACATTTGAATATCATCGAAAATGTGTGGGGTTGGTTGACACGAAACGTGTATGAAAGTGGGAAGCAGTACACCTACAAAGAAGACCTTAATGAAGGTATCAAAGTGGCCTGGGCCAGTATTTCTCTTGATCTTTTAAAATCATTGCATGATTCTTTAAAAGACCGCATTTTTGAAACAATTCAAAATAAAGGAGGTGGTACAAAGTACTTAAATAACTGCGTAAGCTATAGTAAATAAATAAAAATACTTTTCTTAAAAAAAAACATTTGATTTGGATTTAATGGTGGTGGGGTGTTGTATGAATAGGGTAGACACTGATTGGTATCAACCTGGCGATGCCCAGCTGTTGCAACTGTTTCATACACATCAATTGTGCTTATTTTACCTCCCCGTGGTAGCCACCGGATACTGGTCTCGTCCACCCGGGCTTGACTTGCTAAACTTATAAGCGCGAGTGTTGAGCACGAAGAAAATAGCAACACTATAATGCTCTGTCGGAATGACTGCCTGATTGAGTCTCAGAGGTCTTACATGAGCCCCTCAGAAAGAGGACATACAGCGGATGAATCCACAAGGTTGGATCAACGGTGGTGCCAACAGTCAAGATGGCAGATACCTTATGTGAGCTACTCTGACGTATTTGGAGCTAAGGTCAGTAAAGAATTTTCAGCACTAGTCAGGGTGTTGAAATAGAGATGGTGGCGGATGAACCCTCTATGGGCCAACGGCAGCACTCATATCCCCGAAGTGGGTTACTGACAACGGAATATCCGACCCGCTGTCCTAGGGTCAATCTAGGGCCTGGTCCTCCAAGTTGGGGGTTGTGCGGGGGGCTAACTACCCAACCACGAAAAAAAAAAAATACTGTTGCGAAGCAACCAAAAGCCTCGGAAAAGGACGGATTCACTGTTGACGACCCTGGAAAACGAAAAAAGGACAACGACGTTCGTATCTGCACGTGGAATGTTCGAACCCTGAACCGGCCGCGTGCAGCCGAACAATTAGCGGAGGCCCTAGACTGCTACAAAGCAGATATCACCGCCATCCAGGAAGTGCGGTGGGATGGGCCTGGCAAAAGAAGGATGAAAACCTGTGACATTTACTACGGTGATTGCTATAGGGAACGAAAGCAGCGTCTATTTGGATGCGGATTTGTTGTAAGCGGCAGACTTAGGCAAGACGCCTTACAACAATCCGCATCAAGGCTAAATTCGCCAACATCAGCCTAATATGCGCTCACGCCCCCACAGAAGAAAAAGACGATGCTGCCAAAGAGTGTTTCTACGAGCTCCTCGACAAAGCATATGAGCAATGTCCTAAGTATGACGTTAAGATTGTCTTAGGTGATTTTAACGCCAAAATAGGAAAGGAGGACATCTTTGGTAGCACAATCGGAAAGCACAGCCTACACGACATTACGTCTGGGAACGGACTCAGGCTAATTGACTTTGCTGCGGGGCGTAATGTTACTATAGCTAGCACACGGTTTCCTCACCTCAATATCCACAAAGGAACATGGCGGTCGCCAGATCATCAAACCGTCAACCAAATTGATCATGTTGCGATCGACGTAAGGCACTCCTCCAGTGTTCTAGATGTCCGAACTTTCCGAGCGGCCAACATAGACTCGGACCACTACCTTGTTGTAGCCAAGGTGCGTATGCGGATATCTCAAACGCCACAACAACGGGGAAATACTGTGAGGAGATTTAACGTTGAACGGCTACAATCGCAACAAACCGCCAGAACCTTTGCTGATCGCGTATCCCTCAACCTCTCGAGAAGTCCTATGCAGCCAGCATCAAGTGCTGAAGACCAGTGGCATAGATGCCAAGACGCCACCAGAAACGCCGCAACCGATGTGCTGGGTTTCACACGACCACCCTCACGAAACCCCTGGTTTGATGAAGAATGCCGGCAAGCACATGCAGCAAAACAAAGCGCGTACAAAGCGGCGCTGCACAGAAGGACGAGGGCAGCTCGTGAGCTCTACGAGCAAAAGAGGAGGGAAGAACATCGGCTTCTCCGGAAGAAAAAGAAAGAACACGAGAAGCGCGCGATCGAGGAAATAGAGAGGTGCTACTCCAGGAACAATGTTCGGAAGTTTTACCAAAGGGTAAAAAGAACGTGCAATCGCAACAAGACCCGAACAGAGACCTGTAGAGACGAACAAGGAAACCTTGTGGTAGAGTCACAGTCGGTGCTGAGGATATGGAAAAACCATTTCTGCAAACTGTTAAACGGCGAAGACGACCCAAATTCCGCTGTCAGACAGAACGAACCATTCAACTTAGACGATGAAAGCCAAGACTTCCGTCCACCCGACCAAAACGAAGTGAGGATAGCAATATCCAAGCTTAAGACCAACAAAGCTGCTGGACCAGATGCCTTGACTGCCGAGCTTTTTAAGGCAGCGGGAGATGACTTGGTAGAGAGCATACACCAACTCGTCTCCAAGATTTGGTCGGAGGAAAGTATGCCTGATGAATGGAACCTCAGCATCGTTTGCCCGATCCACAAGAAAGGAGATCCTCTAAACTGCGCCAACTATAAGGTATCAGTCTTCTTAACATCGCATACAAGATCCTGTCTGCCATACTGTGTGAACGCCTGAAACCTTTTGTCAACGATCTGGTTGGTCCCTACCAGTGCGGTTTTAGGCCCGGTAAGTCTACAACCGACCAAATATTCACACTACGGCAGATCCTGGAGAAAACCCAAGAAGTCCAGATCGATACTCACCATCTTTTTATCGATTTTAAGGCCGCATACGACAGCATTTATAGAGACGAGCTGTATAGAGCTATGTCTAGTTTTGACATCCCTGCCAAACTCGTCCAATTGTGCAGAATGACGATGGAGAATGCTCGCTGCTCCATAAAGGTCGGAAACAATCTCACCGAGACCTTTGATGTCAAAAAAGGATTTAGACAAGGTGACGCGCTGTCGTGTGACTTCTTCAACATCATTCTTGAGAAGATTGTGCGAAACTCGCAAGCCAACACCAGAGGCACAATCTTCCAGAAGTCTGTGCAACTACTTGCATACGCTGACGACATCGACATCATTGGCAGAACACAGCGAGCTGTCACTGGTGCGTTTGCAAGTATCAGTACAGAAGCGGCAAAAATGGGCTTAGTGGTGAATGAGGGCAAAACAAAATATATGCTGTCAACAAGAAGGGAAACACAACATCGACGAATCGGTCAGAACGTCACGACAGACAGCTATAATTTTGAGGTAGTTAGGGATTTTGTCTACCTCGGCTCCGCTATAAATTCTGACAACGACATCACATCAGAAATCAATCGAAGAATTACACTTGCCAACCGCTGTTTCTTTGGCCTAAGAAGGCAATTGAGAAGTAAGGCCTTGTCAAGAACCAGTAAGGAGACTCTATATAAGACCCTCATCATCCCAGTCCTACTCTATGGCGCAGAAACATGGACGCTATCAAAGGCGGATGAAGATCTCCTTGGTCGTTTTGAACGCAAAATTCTTCGATTGATTTTCGGTCCCGTTTGCGTTGACGGGCTTTGGAGGAGGAGATTTAACAGCGAACTCTACGAGCTGTACAGCGACATCGACCTGGTCAGAAAAGTACGCATCAGTCGACTAAGATGGCTAGGACATGTAGAGCGAATGGACACCAACGCTACGGCCCGAAGAGTCTTCGACTCAAACCCGGAGGGACAACGCAGTAGAGGAAGACCTCGCCTTAGGTGGCGCGCGCAAGTGGAAGGGGACCTCAACCAACTTGGAGTGCGCAACTGGAGGCAGTTAGCCAAAGATCGCGCTAACTGGAGAGGCGTATTGGTTGAGGCCCAGGTCCACCCCGGACTGTAGCGTCACCTAAGTAAGTAAGTAAGTAGATTTGGATTTAATTTTAACTAAAAAAAAACAAGGTGATGCTATTCTAATGTTACTAAGAAAACCTTGCATTTTAGTGAATCAAAACGAAATAATCTCAGAAAATTCCGTTAGCTTTTCGAAACTATTTGAAACGTTTCTTAGTCCAAAGAACTCTGTCCTACCTTTCAACCCAATACACAATTACATATGTAATATCAAAAAGCTGCAAAAAAAAGTTAATTTAAAAACAAATTATGTGTGAGGCTATTCATATGTTACGGACTGTACGTCATTTGAATTCCCAACCGTGAATTGTCACTGTTGGCTAATGGCATCCATCATTCCCAGCCACGTCAAACGGGCTGCAGACCTTTGACTGATATAAATGTCATGTTTTAAAAGCCACCTCGCTCACTGTGAGAATTATTTATGACACGTAAAATATTGGATAGAAATCAATTTGGAATTCAAAAGCGCCCATCGCCTCACACCGTTCACAGTTTAACAAAAATTTGAAAAATCTTCACAATTTTACTCATCCACAGCTGTGCCAGGACAAAGGAACGGTCTCTGCTTACAACTGAATGTGTGTGTGTATGAAAATATTGCTCTTCTTATCGATTTTTATTTCTTATTTGCCATTTTATGTCCTATTTCACGACCAATGTCTGTGCTGGCACCTTTCACGGGGACTTCTGTCAGAAGGCAAAGAGCATCCGACGAGAAGGCCAAGTCACACAATCGGAGTCATTGTGCCGATGATGGTTTTTCGATTTGCTGTGAAGTTTTCCATTAAAAATCTCGATTTTCGCATCGAATCTGTATCTTGTACTTGTATCTTGTTATTGGGAAGATTTCCTTTGAAGCCTTTGTTCGCAGGTTTATAATTTCTTTCTGAACACAGCTCCATCTCATTCTTGTTGGCGTACATTGAATTAGCTTGGTGTGAAAGCACTTTAGGTGGAAAAATGAAATTTCATGTTGCCGCCTGCAAAAGCAGTCGTGTGGGAAAAAAACTTTTCTTTCATTATAAAAGGGGGATTTTCCGCCGCAGAATCATTCGTGCTTATTTTTTGTTTGGCAGCACCGCTTGTGAGCGTTTTTGTATGGTGCCAATGAATGAGTAGCTGATATTGGCCTTTTTTATTGTTGGTAATCGAAGGGGTTCATGTACCATTTGATGGGGTGCTTGTGTACGGATACATGGCTCATTACATGTGGATATTAGGCGACAATCTGCGCATAAATTCGACCCAGAAAATTATCCCTTTAGGGATGTAAGTATACTCGTATCAAAGGGTTGTAATCTCTCTTTGTTGGTTGAAATGGAAGTACGATAAAGTGTTTGTAGCCTTGGGTGGGGTGGTGGACTTGTAGATTAGCTTCCATATTAATGGACCGATATAGAAGTGGTGCTTTTTTTTTAACAAACACGGTACTTGCCTGTGTCTGTAATCGCTTCAGTTCAAACAGTGCTTTAAATGATGCCCTGTGTGTTCGACTCGATCTTTATTGCGTAGGTCGTGAATTAACGAACTGAAACGAAGACCTTTTTTATCCAAACTTATTGAGGCCGTTTTGCTCTTTAAAAACTGTTTTTGTGGTACTGTGTGGAATGAAACGTTTAAAATATATTCCAGTTAACACTATTGTGAAATTCAAGTAAGACACAATAGGCTCCTTTTAAAAAGGCCGCGGTGTCAAAGTCCCAGAAAGGCTAACCTTACTCAAGATCTATCTATTGTGAATCATTATGTCGATCGAGCGGTTCGTTATTGAAAAGTAAATGGAGTAGTGGGCAAAATTTTAAAAGCTTGATAGAACTTAAGATATTAATGACAATTCCACTATCAATTCGCTATTTCTAATAGCACAGGGCTTAATTTTTCTTCTCATATTAAAGATTCTAGTACCTAGTTGGCTTGTAATTAAAAAAAATCGCTTCAATAGCATTTGGAAGTAATTTTTGTATTGCAATTCCAGTTTCCAGCTCCATTAAAAAATGAATGTCTATTCAAGTTTCTTAATAGACTCGACAGAAAAACTGCTTCTTAATTTGGAAGTCTTGGCATCCCTTAAAACTTAAGCTTCATTTGAATGCATAATAAAGTTGGCGTCGTAATTTGTACTGATATTGGTCCCAAAAATATTGAGCGATGCGGTATCAGTTTCAATCCCGGATAAACACATTTAACCGCATTTAACACTGTCCTAAGTAGATTTCTTAATTCAGGTCCTTATATTCCGCACTCTCCAGCCAACACCAGCGTTTGACTAAAAATGTCATCTCATTCGGGTAATATTTCAAAAACCTCTAGGTAACTCGTTCTTCTTTTACTAATCGGCTAGTTTGTCCAAGGATATTTCCAACAAGTCGATGATGGGATAGAATTCCCGCCACCTAAAGAAGAATTGAAATATCAACGAGCAATTTGGTCTGTCCATCACGATTATAAGAAATCGCTATAATCAAAAAAAAAAATATTCTTATATCCCAGATGTTCATATTTACGAACACAAAAAAAACAACAAAATTTCTTATACACAAAAAGAAAAAGATTTTTTTTTTATGTGAAAAGAACGAATCCCTATAAGAAAAATAATTTACTACACATAAAAAAAATCATGATTATATATGAGCGGGATTTTCTTTTGAATAATAGATTTCGTGAATGAAGGTTCGTTTTGTATATCCGAATGTTTCTTATATCGGTTCGTTTAAAAAAAATAAAATAAATAATTGGTGCAACAGGTCCGTAGCGACCCTAGGCCTAGCTTCTCACAACCATTCGTCTTGTGTGAGTTTTTATTTTTTGGGACGAATTAAAGGGATCTACAATTTTATGCCGAGTCCAAACGGCCAATTGAGAAGCTCCTTCATGACAGTTATACTCTCGGATGTTTGTCAGACATTACGAGAGGTGGCGCAGTGAAAAAAACCTTAAGTTGGAATTTGGGTTTTCTCGGGATTTATATGGACATAAAAAGAAAAGACACTGGTGTTTCCACATGCGTTCCTTATTGGCGATTTGTTCGTGGTGGACTGTAAACGATAAACATGTTTCCAGGTGCAATTGGAGCTATAGATTTCAGTCGTAATCGTAAGCATTGCTGGATTTCATTTTTCAAATTCATTACTTTTGTTCCCTTTTGGTTCAGAAGTCTTAAGGAAATTTCAAATCATAAACTAAGTATGAGATAGACTGACAGCTTTCCTACGTGTGAATGAAGTAGCATTTTGGTTGAGGCACGGGTCCATCCCGGATTGTAGCGCCACCTACAGTAAGTAGGTGAGTATAACATTTTGGCAGATGTCAATAATTTATTTTTCGACCATAGATGAGTTGTCTTTGCATAAAATGGCCATGGAATGGCTTAAAAGGGATTCTTCACACAGCACCCATAAATTTAAGATTTCACTCGTTTTATGTGTTTTAATTTCTCTATCTTGCGAAGCCCTTCTTAGGTCTGTTTGGCAAATTCAACTTGTACTGGTCTTTCAGTAAAAAAAAACTACATAAATTCTAGGAGAACGCATGGGAACGTCATCTGATTTAATTGGTTGCGGCCCATTTCCACCCCGAACTGTTGTAGCGCCATCAAAGTAACTGGTTGAGCAACTTTTGGTTGCGAAATTTGTAATACATCGAATAAGGACTCGTATTAAATTGCCGTGAGACCCTTTACGGACATAATTCTAAACTGTCAAATTGATTTTTTGTTTCGTATTGGATGGCTCTTTGTTCGAATAGTGACATTATAGTGATGTCGTTAATTATTTAATTAATAGTTTGGCGCAACAGGTTTGTCTCCGTTTATGTAGGTACCCTAGGTCCAGCTTCTCACAACCATTCGATTTGTATGAGTTTTTAATTTTAGGACGAATGGAAGGGACCTACAATGTAATGCTAAATTCGAACTGGTGAATCGAGAGGCTCATTCATGACAGTTATAGCTCTCAGATCTTTGTCAGAGTGGAATAAGAATTTTAAATGTAAATTGATTTTTTTTGGGTGACCGAACCCTTGCTCAGTAGTATAGGGTTCAGGCCACTAACCACCGAGCCCGTTGGAATATCTCAGTGGGGACAAATTTGTTTGCGATTCAACGTCGTACTCACATTGAAACTCATGCCGTTATGTGGTGTTGTATACATTTAGGTGCTGTCCAAAAGAAAAGTTCATAAAACTTTTATAATAACTTTAAAAGTATGCAATAGAAAATTTTGTTGTATACAACGTGTTTCGCATTCAAACCAGAATTGCAAACAGATACAATTCATAGTGCTCCCATTCAAAACTTTTCAGATTTCTTCGTCCGTTTTTATAATAAGCTGGAAATGCTTCTCTCCAAGTTCAGCTTCGTGCGTTCTGTTTCTGTGCCGAGATATTTTACATCGAAGGTTGAGTGCGTATGCGTATAGGCACAGGCCATAAGTGGCTTCTATTGTATACAGGGGGTAGAAGGCGCAAAACTTGCCTATGTAAGATACCGGACACATGTTTCCACGACCTATAATATCAATCATTTATATTAGTACAAATGGAAATCCAAATACGATTAACTGGTCTCCAACTGCATAGTGACCTTGGTACTTGGTTATATAGGGTGGGCCAAATACAAGTTTCTTTTAAAAAATGCATTAAAATTAACAAAATACATTTTACAAATGCATTATGATTTTATTAGTTAGAGCAAACAATTCCATTAATTATGGAACACAACGTCGTTCATGTGGCTATCTCGGCCACATGATGGTTTCGGGCTATAGCTCACGGATTGCTTGCATCATATTGGCCTTAAGTGCTTGAATCGTTTCCGGACTGTTGGCAAAACATCGGTCCTTCACGGTTCCCTGTGAAAAGTTCAAACGGGTCAAATCGCAGCTCCGAGGCGGTTAGTTGATATCGCCAGGACTGATAATACGATCTGGGAATTTGGTGCGCAAAATATCGATTGTGTCATGGGCTGTGTGGCATAGCGCGACATTCTGCATTAACCAGAGGTCGTCCAAATCCATGTCTTCAATTTCAATAAAAAAAAAGTCGATTCACATGGATCTGTAACGCCCATTGTTGACCGAAAAGTTGTTCACAGCCTCATTTACGCAAACAATTATCCAATGATGCCACCACTCCACAATACGCACCAAACTGTCATTTTCTGTGGATACATTGGCTTCTCTGACCATGAGTGTTGTCCACTAGCATACCAGTCTTACGAACTTTTTGTACATACTTGCGTACAGCAGGCGCGCCGGGTGTTTTTTTTTTCGCCCAAAACTTCTTTTCAAAAACGCAAACACGTTTGGGCTACACAGCGCACGCCTTTGGAAATAAGTTTCAATATTTCTCAACGTTGTTCGAACATAAAGCCACTCATTTCGATCCGCGGAGGTATGGTACTGACTTTCTCTCAAGATTTCGAGCGGTAAACCGCTGTCAGTGTCAAAATAACTGCGTTAAGCGACTCATTTCGTTCCGCGGAGGTGTGATACTGACTTTCTGTCAAGATTTCGAGCGGTAAACCGCTGTCAGTGTCAAAATAACCGCGTTAAGAGACTCATTTCGTTCCGCGGAGGTGTGATACCGACTTTCTGTCAAGATTTCGAGCGGAAAACAGCTGTCCGTGTCAAAATACCCGCGTTAAGCGACTCATTTCGTTCCGCGGAGGTATGATACTGACTTTCTGTCAAGATTTCGAGCGGTAAACCGCTGTCAGTGTCAAAATAACCGCGTTAAGAGACTCATTTCGTTCCGCGGAGGTGTGATACCGACTTTCTGTCAAGATTTCGAGCGGAAAACAGCTGTCCGTGTCAAAATACCCGCGTTAAGCGACTCATTTCGTTCCGCGGAGGTATGATACTGACTTTCTGTCAAGATTTCGAGCGGGAAACCGCTGTCAATGTCAAAATAACCGCGTTAAGCGACTCATTTCGTTCCGCGGAGGTGTGATACCGACTTTCTGTCAAGATTTCGAGCGGAAAACAGCTGTCCGTGTCAAAATACCCGCGTTAAGCGACTCATTTCGTTCCGCGGAGGTATGATACTGACTTTCTGTCAAGATTTCGAGCGGGAAACCGCTGTCAATGTCAAAATAACCGCGTTAAGCGACTCATTTCGTTCCGCGGAGGTATGATACTGACTTTCTGTCAAGATTTCGAGCGGTAAACCGCTGTCAGTGTCAAAATAACCGTGTTAAGCCACTCATTTCGTTCCGCGGAGGTGTGATACCGACTTTCTGTCAAGATTTCGAGCGGGAAACAGCTGTCCGTGTCAAAATAACCGCGTTAAGCGACTCATTTCGTTCCGCGGAGGTATGATACTGACTTTCTGTCAAGATTTCGAGCGGGAAACAGATGTCAGTGTCAAAATAACCTATGATTTAAAAAGACACCACTAGATGGCACACCCTTTACTTATTCAAAATGAATTACCTACACTTTTTTTTCCTTTGAAAAACTTTTCCAGACTTAAAAATCGCTGTTTAAATTAAAGCTCATAAGTTAAAGAAGCAACAATAGTGCAGCTAGAGAGTTTTCCTCCACACTTCTGTATCAGTTACTATCATCTCTCTCGTCATCGTTAGAGCTGGCCGGCCAATCATCTCATTGTAGCATCTGCACAGCATCTATATGAATTACCTTGTGTGCCAACAATGCCATCTGACAAGCTGATATGCATGCGACATACGGCATATCCAATTTCAATGGCAGAGGATAATGAAGTGCTTGTAATCGGATCTAAGCAAAGTTTCCTGTTATCAGATTAAATACACGCAGAAGTGGTTTTGTTCCGCACAGAGTCACTTATTCACCGCATTCGAACATCCTTGATAACACCGCCAGCCCGGTTTGACTTAAACCCTTAATCATCCGCATCAAGTTCTCATAGCAATCATCGTCGCTTTCAAATTCATACTCCTGATGTCGATGGTATACTTAGGTGCATCCCTTTCCATCCCCCAACACCCTCACACGAATTTTAATAAAAAGATGTTTCCATTCAATGGCGCTGGCATTCATTCAGTCAAAGTTAAAGATTTCCGTGGTTCTACTAAGAGCGGATCGCTGGAGCGCACCAACCCAAAGATGAAGGCAGAACCTCCTCTTATTGAATTTGGATTAAGTTTCGTAATTGGATTTTATCTAATGGAGGCGCGCTGATAGTTCTATCTGCGAGGCAGATTCGTCCAAACTTTGGCAGATGAAATAATCTGATTAAATGTATATCTAGAATTTATGAAATAATTGACTTACGCCATCGGGGACGAACTTTGCCGTCGCTTGTGGGGAACAAAATTCCTGCAGTACATCCTGCAGTTTTCGCGTCGAATCTGTAAATAAAAGAAGAAAAAATAAATTATACACTTACAAATGGAAATAGATACGAATCGTTTATTGCATGCAGATAGAACATGATGACAGGATAATAAATTACACCCATGTCCATCCACTGACCACTACTTGGTGGGAAGTAATTAGCTAATGGCTGCATGTATCCCAATCGACCCACTAGACCGGAAAAACCGTCTACTAGCCATGAATGGTTGCGGAACAAGTAAGATTGCGTCGCACATCCTTTTCATCGACAAAGTGACAGCAGCCGCAAAGCGGGCGAACGATTTACTGCGGACCCTTGGCAATATTTTCGTATACTTCGCTCATCGAGGTGCTATCCACCGCAAACACACTCACACTCACATGCGGTGTAATTTATTGCATAATTATTGCGCAAACGTGTTTAACCTCGGCTGCAGTGTTCGTTCGTCTGTACGGGGTGCTTGGCTCTCCGGTACTTTTTTATTATCCTAGTCATGAATGGAAGCGAATCCTGCAGGGCCATTCTCATTCAGCACAAGACGATAGCATCGAAACTTAATTATGGCATTGGCATTGAGGGTATGTACACGAGGGTGTATGGTCTCGCTGGGTATACTCGAAAGGGGGGCCAAAGGGTTGTTTAAAAATACTCGGAAGCGTTTTATTTTACCTCGAAGGGCATGGATTTGTAGGCGTGGTATGGGTGGCACACAGGACTGCCGACTGATGATGCATCAATTAACTGCAATCGATCATTACGGCCAACAAGTGTGATTCAGCACCATCAGTGTATGTTGGCCGTAGTCCGTGTATTGTGTGCATCGAAAGTAGGTCAGCATTGAGAAGCTAATTGTTAAACGCGTTTGGCTTGTAATAAGAGGTTTGTTGTAGGTTCGTCACCCTATTCTAATGTCCATCGTCGTCTGGGATGAAATTTGTATTTGCTATATCGAGGAATCGTTGGATTGCAGTGACTTATTCTCCATCCAAGTCGCAGTCAATAGAACGTATAACTTTCAATGCGAACGAGTGTATATATGACCCATTCATTCAGCCTTTAGCTTTCGAGCTAAAATTTTGTCTCGCTTCTGAATAGTTTCTATTGGTCCTATTAAAAGTCGATGAGGTAACTTACTCTTGGTTGTTTCAAGAGGAAAATTCTTCGAGGAATTTTTGGTTCCGTCTGCAACTTGTTTAAGGAAACTCGGTTAAAAATAACTGAATTATCAATTTTCCCTCCAAATTTTCTCAGTCGTAAATGACAAGCTTTCTCTGTAGAATTTAAACAACTTACTTTTTTTGGCTGACATTAATCTAGAAAATTTGTTGATAAAAACTGATAAAGTTATCGTTTTATCTCAGCAAGTTTTAACAACGAGTACTCGTTATTTTTCAACAGAGACTTAGCTAATTTTAGCCCATTTTTTTTAGCCGAGCATAAATTGCTCTAGGTTAGAGCAGATTTTTGAGCGTTTACAGATAGCGATCGTAAAGTCTTTTGAATAAACATATCTACAAGCAAGTTGATTGCTATCAAGGATAATACCTTTCATAACGCATAATTTACCGCATTTCCTACATCTTTTACTGGTTTTGAGCAAAGCCTGCAAAAGATCAAAAAGAACTACATTTATATAGAATTTTTTCTAGCAGACAGCGTTCCCTTTGTCGTCTGACTTCATATATTGAATTATTTCCAGTCAAACTCACTTTCAACTCTAATAAAACGATTTCTCGCTGAATTGACAATGTTGAGCCGCTGATAGGAATATTAATAGAGAGGGTGGCAAATTTATGCTAGTACACAGGGTAACTGCTGCAGAATTCTGAAAAGTCGCAAAGGGCCAATGAGAGAAAAAAGGGCCATTTCTGAAGCTATTCTACAAATTTAGATTTTTCGCTGCTTTACATTTCAAAGTTTTGATATTTAGAAATAACAGCATTTGAATCTTTTATTAAATTTTTGAAGCGCCTTCTCTAACCAAGAAATGGCCAAAATAGCAAAATTTTGTGGCAGGCAAAAAGTACCAAAATGTAGCTTTAGTCACCCAACAGTCACGCTGCTCTATCAGTCGTTGCGGTTCCATGCTTTTCAGCAGGAGAGAGGTGAGACTGAAAATTATTAACGAGGGAAGGGCTAAGCCTTCTTTTTCAATATATCGATAGTGTTGCGCAAAAAGGGCCAATCTGAATTTCATGACCAGGACCAATCTATTTTCGCCTACCGTCTCATAACAAATCAAAAGGGCCAAGCTGCAAGGGCCAATCTGCAAATTTCGTATGATGAGTAGTCATGTTTGAGTTTTAAAGGCCAATCTGTATGCAAGCGTTAGACTCTTACCAATATAAACTAAATTAAACTGAATTTTGAAGGGTGTCTTACTTTAGTATTTAAACGTTGACAACACTGATTACTAACTATGGAATCATAGTAACCTTTTAAATTGTGTATGCAAAAGATCTTTGGTATGAAAACCAAGTAGATCGCGGAAGTGAGAGATTGTGATATAATTCATCAATTCCTCGACAACAGCACCATCTATCGCATCCAAAGCTAGCCTATCCTTTGAGCTGCAACCAAACATACCAATCCACAAAATTTCATTTAAATCGGTTGAGGGGTTCGGAGGTCGACAACACAGGATTGTTTATTAAAATGCATACAACTCGTATAACCAATACACAACAAAGACCGTGTATCCACACAGACCTTGGTGTTGACGTTGCCTTTCAGTTTAAATTTCCAGAAACAAAATGCTACTCATTTTGAAATGTATTTTTAAAAGGAGGTAGATAAAAAAGAAAAATACGCCTACAGCGCCAGCTGCTAAGATTTTTTCGAATTTCCATTTTTCTTAATAAACAAAATAATTAAAATCCGTCGAGCCGTTCTTGAGGTTTATCCGACTAACGCACAGCAAGTGATTTATATATATACATAGCCTTAGGTTAGGTTAGGTTGGGAGGGCAGCTTTGCAGCCGATGCAAATTTCACCCGGAAGCCGTGAAGGACCATTGTGAGTACCCTGTTTGTACATGCAAGGCCATGTGGCTAACAAAACCACTTCGATCTGTTTATGTCTGATAGAGGTACCCCCGCCAAGTCTTCCAAACTTTCGAAGAACCTTGCTCCCATACAGGATGAGCGGCGTTCCTGTAAAGCTGGGCAGTGGCATAGAAGATGTTCCACCGACTCTATTTCCTCTTCGTCTCTGCAGCTTCTGCAGAAGTCATTTGCAAAAAGTCCTAGCCTTTTAGCCACGTTTATAAACGTTTTATAAAGAGTGTATAAAGTTATGCACCCTCTAAACGCAAAAACCTTATTTAAAAAAAAAATTTCAACGTTGTATAGAGCTTGTACATATAAGCTAAACGTGCTTGGACGTTGTTTAGTGCCTGTATAGAGGTGGAATAGGATCGTAATGTCATATTGACATTTTAGTTTAAATCAGCTGTCATTTGAAGTGTCATAATATTCGTTGAATGTTTGCAATTTACGAGAAAAAGTGGTTAAAAATTACCTGAAAAGAATCGCATGCTGCGAATCTTTCCGAGGCGGCCATTTGAATGTTATTTTAATTTACACTTAATGGCAAAGTCCAAGCTTAGCTGTGTGTGTTTTATTTAGCTTTACTTTCGAAACCGAAAAATGATTGAGCCTTTACTTTTTTTTTGTGTTGGTTCAGAGTACTTTTAGTAATCGCCAGTTAAAGGCAGTGGTTGATTCCGCAGTATAACAATAATCATCGTTTCGTTTTTGAAACTTTGATAACCATAAGAAGTTATATTCTGCCCGAATGTGTTTCGCTATTGTCAGCTTTCATTGCATTTGTGGAAAATGAATTGGATTAAGGTCTCACACTTGTAATTTTGGCACTTGCTCATACAACTCTTGACGAATTAAGTTCTACTTAAATAGTTATGGGCTACTTTTTTCAGGGCATAAACTGTCACATAAGAGTTTACGTGGCACTTAAATTCGCTATGAGTCGTATCAGCAAAAGACCCTTAGTTGCTACTTTTGGAGGTCTATCATTTCGACGATAAAAAAAATAAATAAAATAAATAATTGGCGGAACAGGTCCGTATGGACCCAAGCCTAGCTTCTCACAACCATTCGTCTTGTGTGAGTTTTTATTTTTGGGACGAATGGAAGGGATCTACAATTTTATGCCGAGTCCAAACGGCCAATTGAGAAGCTCTTTCATGAAAGTTATACTCTCGGATGTTTGTCAGACGTTCGCGAGAGGTGGCGCAGCGAAAAAAACCTTAAGTTGAAATTTGGGTTTTTTCTCGGGATTCGAACCTGGGACCCCTCGCTTAGTAGTCCAACACACTAACCACTAAGCCACTGCGCCAATAATCGTCTGAAATATTACGGCATGAGTGACCTGAATAAAAATGGTTATAATTTAGTTTAAAATGGTACAAAAAAGTAGGCGTGTTAATGAGCGACACCGGCTATAGTTTTATGGGTTTCTTAGGAAACACCTTAAAAAAACGTTTTATCGCAACTTGTACAGTAGTCAAAATATTTCTCGCAGTTAATTTTTCTATCTACCTATTTGACAAGGGAAATGTACCGATTGGACTCTTTGACACCTTGAAGCTATAGTCCTTTAAGCTATTTGACCAAGTCGACATTGGTTGTTGAATCGCCTCCCTCCAAAATAATGGAGGAAGACAAAAGTTATGTGTGTCCAATGTCCATTGCGAAGCTTTGCACGTATGGCCGATGTTGAGGGTAATTTCTCGATTTCGTTCGCTTTGTCCTCGTTAACAGCCAACCCAAACAGTTTACCGCGTTTTCCGCACTTTTAAAGAACTGTACCTCTGCAATTGGCTTGTGACTCTTATAAAATGTCTCCCAGAATGATGTTAAAGAAGATGAATGATAGCAGTTCAGCTTGTCTTTAACCTTTTTCGTCATCAAAAGGTTCGATGGTGTTAGTCCCGCCCTTGTCGGAACAGTGAGGTTTTTCCTCACTTGTCATGGTTTGTATAATTACGTGCGATAGCGTGTATCGTGAGCGACTTAAAGCCACGTACCCAATAGACTGTGTTTTATAGTGGCAACACTTACTTTGAATTATATATTGAATATTATACACGTAGGCATTGTATAACACTAGTTGAAGTATACAACTCACTTGTGGATTGACCGTCAAGTGCATAAATGGAATTATATTGAATTTGAACCGGATGATTGACTTTTATTTGGAGATCAAATCGGCTGTATTCATCGCACTCACACTTTACCCGCACATGGGAAAGTGTAGGGAAACATCTAAAACTTCGATGCACTGTATATCATCACGAATGACCAAAATTCCACAGCAAACATCGAAAAATACTAATATTCCAAAAAAAAGCTACAAAACCATTTGACATTCTGCTTTAAAAAAGAAAATACTTTCAAGTCCTCGAAAATGCTAGCATTACAAATGACAGAATGACATCACTGGATTTGCCGGAGTGTTAAGATTTGATCAATCGTTGACTTTTCTGGTCTAAAATCGAGCTGAGATTACCGATTTTTTTGGCACAGTAAAACCCAACAATCATTACTTTTTATGCGACACTCAGTTCAAAGCATAAACTATCTATTAAATAGATTGGAAGCTTCAGCCAAAAAAGACGAATTGTCTACAAGCTGAATTTGACATTGGATGTAGCCCAGTTTGAATCCATGTATTTGTGCCTATGTTAATCAAAGGAGGCTCACTCATACTTGAAAATAACCAGCCTACACTCTTCCGGTTTAAACCGGATGTCGGTAGCCTGAGGTGGATTATCATTTCAATGTCGAGTGTAGGGCTTTGTTCGAAACAATAGTTTTTCTTAGTTCCACATTGACATTTTCGTTATTTATTTTATATAAATAGTTGTTCGTTTTTCTTATAATTGAATAGAAATTAATGTTCAACTGAATGAAGAGGAATCTTTTTTTAAGTCATTTCAAAGGGTTTTCCAATAAGAGCTGTTATTTTGGTATACAAAGGAAAATGCCATTTTATGAGATAAATGATCGGATGTTTATTTCATAATAAAGAGGAAGGTATGCCGTTGATTCAGGTTTTTTATTTTCAATTTTTATAATTCTACAATTATCCTCGATTAGATATATGTGCAGATATAAGATATTTTGAATTGTTTTATGAATTTGGTTTAATTTGCTACTAATGACTACCAATTGATAGGAGTCCCAAATTTCCCAATTTTTTCTTTCTACTTTTCTATATTTTTATTCCTATTTGTATTTGAATTTGCATTTCTCACAAGCTGCTTAGTTTTTTTCTTCATCTTTTCGGACAGATAAATGTAATAGATTTCTCCTTTTCTGTGCCTTTTTTGACGCAAGCAATTTTGGGAGGCTGTATAAAGGCTGTATAAATACTTATACACCGCATAATATAAAGGTTTTTAGATCCGTTTAGCAAATTCTGATAATGTGTGGAAAAAACCCAAAATGTACTAAAATTTATGTGTTTTTTCATGCACACACACGTTTTCCGATTTCAACCAAACTTCACTAAAACCATATATAGACCAAAACCAAAGATGTGTGAAAGTTTGGTTATAATCGGTAAATGCGTTAAGGCGTGAATCGGCGACAAACGAACACAATTTTAAGGCTCAATTTTTATATATATAGATGTATATAGATTTAGATAGAGTATACAGAGTTGGGATATGTATAGAATAGCATATCGGATAAATGGCCGACACGGCTTTGCTGGCAAGTATGTAGTCTTTAATTGAAGTTTTCTATGACCTTTTCGCATAATTGTGGCTGAATTTCATTAATACACCTCCCAATTTCCCCTTCCAATGCGTTGGTAGTTGTGGGCTTGTTTGCATAGACCTTTGACTTCATAAAACTCCAAAGAAATAAGTCCAATGGCGTTAAATCGCAAGATCTGGATGGCCAATTCTGATCGCAAAAACGGCCGATTACACGATTAGGAAATGACTCATTCAGCAATGAAATTGTTTCCCTGGCTGTATGGCATGTGGAACCGTCTTGTTAAAACCATATGTTGGTCATATCCATTTCTTGTAATTTAGGCACAAAAAACTGGGCTATCATGCCACGATAATGAACTCCATTAATTTGTACTGCCTGACCAGCCGCATTTTCGAAGAAGAATTGCCCGATAATGCCTCCAGCCCAAAATCCGCACCAAACAGACATGCGTTGTGTATGCATTTGTTTATCAACAATTACTCGTAGGTTTTCTGAACCCCAAATGCCACAATTCTGATGATTAACGAAGCCTTCAAGATGAAAATTAGCTTCATCACTGAAGATGATTTTGATCGGAAAACAAAAACCTTCATTATTTTTGAAATATTGCTCAACAATGAAAATGCGTTGGTCTTTCCTATAGCGCTCCATTTTTACTAACCCCGAACTGTCAGCTGTCACTTTGTTATCTTTTATGCCGTTGGCATCACTGTACTATTAATGGCGGAAAATTTAAATTTTTCGTGAATTATGGGACTCCCTTTATTTGGAGTTTTTGTTCTTTTTCGATAGCGATAGCTCTTTAAATGCTCACTGAGTAGAGTGAGCCCCTGGTTAGTTCTAAAATAATCTCTAACGAAATTGGACGAAATTTCTTGTAAGATGCTTTGTCAATATGGCTCACTGGCATACTGTGGACCGGTCTGTCGTTCTAAAATTGCTATCCTCTTTGATTGAGTTTGCGAAAAAAACTGCACAGAAGTGGCTTCGCCATTCCCCTAACACCAGCGGAAAGAGGAAATGTATCATCTGTTCACAGAAACTGGACACTACAGAACTAAGTTGGTAACAATAAAATTCGTTTCCTTCTACTGCATCTTAAGACTTAATGATCTTGAAAGAAATTGACACCTCTCTTATACCTTTCCTTAATTGGTGGTATCCAATTGTAAGTGGCGAAATCCACACACGATGATTCCAGAAATAACTATACTCACGAATGACACAGGAAGTAGAGAAAACGAATAATATACGAGTTTCCATTTCAATTTCGACAAGTTCCCGAGAAGGAGCTTATTCTTGTCAATAAAATTGAAGTATAGGTACTCGTATTCATGGTCCTTCTCTATAGAGTATGAGATGCTCCACCAGATGCTGCTTATATTTACGAGGTGTACTAGGAACTATGAAATTCCATTCAATAAACTATTCAAAAACGACTGACTCACACAACTGCACGGATATCCGACAACGACGACGACGACGTCAAGCATTCCAAATATAAAACTCGAAATAATCCCATGCCCCAATTTGAACGAGAAGCAGTTCAAAATCAAAATATTCGATGTTATGCCAATATGCACGCCAAATGCATTTGCGCCAACATATCCGCATATATATACTCGTGGCTATGTTCAAGTGTTTAAACTAAATTCTACTCACATGACGCAAGCTCCTGCAGGTGTTGGAATTCGCTTGGCGACAGTTTATCCCATTTCTGTGTAAAGGAGGTCATCGTACCTGAAAGTAAAAAAAAAAAAAAAACGAAAATTGCATCAACAACTGGCTAGATACATTTTTATATAAATATGAAGAATGCTTGCCCTCAAGCCGATGTGCTGCGTAAAAATTTCCCAGCCCGAGTCTCGTATTCAGTTTCAAATGTAAATCAGCTGGCGGAACTTACCCCCATTATATGCGCCTGTTTACCTACTTTCTTAAGTGGCTTTCTGCGCGGTCTGTTTCGGAATAAATATGAGTGATGGGTGCTCTCAAGATTCTTTTATAGCAACACCCACCGACTTTTCATTCCACTCGTAGTTAAGTTGTTTCCCCCTCTCTCTTGTGTGAATTTAAGTTTCAATTTTAGATAGAATTTCAATTTAAATTTAGTTTTTAATGTATCTATCATGATAGAATGGTGTTAAACGTGTGTCAGGCAGTAATGAGTTGAAACTTTGTTTCAAGTTCACAGCAGGGGAATAATTCATTCTCGGCTGACGTTAATGGGATCGTGTTTGCAGTGCATCCAATGACGCTGAGAAGTTGTGAGCACATGCATATTGTACAATGACCTTGGAGTAGTTTCAGATGCAATCCATCTTAAGTTGTTTTATTGTGTGAGCACAATCAGACTGATGGATAGATGGATTCGTTCGTTGCACTTGATGTGTGAATTTGAGAGTTTATTTTGGAATGCTTTTCAAATGAATGAAACGAGTGCGCGTATATTAGGGAACTAAAAACGGGCTTCTTTGACTGCAGAAATTCGGGCGCCCCCCAATCGTAAAAGCGAGATTTTCTTCAGCGCATTTTATTTCTCATACTGATAAGCTGCAGCAATTTTTTAAAACCAAAGAAAGAGCTTCATAAGCGTGCCGTTCGTGCGCCTACAGATCACGGAAGCTGAGTTTTAGGGATTTTTCACAAAGACACGTTGTAGTCAATTGTTATGAAATGTAATCCATTACGTCCCCTTATGAAAAATCCAGTCTATAGGTAGAGACAAACGACGGTAGCGGGCTGTGTGGGAAAAACGCTCTGCACGACAACAAACAGTTGTGATTTCCATAGAGTCAAAGTGGCATTCAAGTGAACCTCTTGTTGTGCGGAGTGCAAGTTTTTCAAGCGTGACAAATGAGGTTACCATATTTTTAAATTCTAAATAATAAACATGAGAACAGACCACACTTTCAGCACAATGTTCAATTATTTAATTCTTTTTAACTTTCTCTCAATTACGTAGTAAGAGAAAGATTTTAATTTCGTATAAAATTTCAAATTCTGACATTACGTAGATGTAAAAGTGGGTCGCAAAATTCTGACTGTCTGTCCGTCCGGACTTCGTTCGAACTTCGGATTTGGTGTTTGTGGACTTAGAGTTCGGGGCCGTTTTGTTTTTTTTTTCGAAGGTAACCTCAATATTAATGGTACTTCCCATATAAAATTTTTATAACAGTTCGATTTGTTCGAAAACGAACGATTTGAACCAAAATTGATATTTGAGCTTAAGTAGATCTGGTTATAATTACTGCATACCCAGTTTTTGGCTAAAAAAATCGAATAACGGCACTTTTGAAATATGGTCATAATTATGTATCTCGAAAACGGTCCATACGATTGTAACGTAATATGGACATTTTTAACTTAATAACGAATTCAGTTTTTCTCTCTATTATCGTAAATTGGATTTTTGAAAAAAGTACGTTTTTTTTTTTAAATTCGGTTTTCTTTAGTTTACCTGAAAAAGACGATAACGATTTTGAGCAAAATGCATACTTACGGCCATATTATTCACTCCGGGTAAGTTAAATTTACACCCGATCATTAATCCGCATTTTAAAAAAAAATTAATTAAACTGAGGGTTTAGATAAGAATGGTTGGGTTGTTATTGTCATCTACTGATCAGGATTAGTGGAAACACCTGTCGCATTTAGGGTAAATTAACCTGGGCGTTTGCTTAGGGCGCCAATAACTAAAGGTCGTCTTAGTATATACATAAGGTTACCCTCCTTTCATGTTAATAATGAACAGTTCTGTATTTGAAGACGATGTTCAATATAATTTGTATTTTTTATACAAAAACGTACAAATGTTCTGTATTTTAAACGTTGTTCATTATTTGTTCTGTATTTCATTTAAATTTTTAAAAACAATTGCCCTTGGAAAATCAAAATTCAATTATTAAAATGATAATGCTAAAGCAAAATAACGATCAAACGAGTAATCTAGTACTTAAATATATATTCTATTTAATTGTTTTATTTAATTTTATCTATATATATTTATAAACCTATTTGTGAAATAAATAAAGTGTACGACTGGGTCGAACGTAACTTTCACATTCATCAAAAGTTTTGGTTCAAATGAAGTGGCAGTTGCTGATTGTGTAATCTTCAAGTTGTTGAAATTATTTTTAGGCTGCATATACAATACTATTGACAAAAAAAAGAGATATTGTTAAAAGAAGTTTTATGTAGCTGTTATTGAATTTTCATTGGAAGTGGGGCATCATTATATTACTTCGTGAACATCAAAAGTTTCCGTACACTTTTTAAGTATTTATTATAAAATGAGGAGAATAAAACTTATATTATTCGAAAGGTACTGTGCCATAGATGTGCACAAGCCAAAAGTCATAGGTATATGTCGCCATTAAGGGTGGTAAAATTAAGTTATGAATTCCCCATACAAAACAGGTAATTGAAAGGATTTTGGCGACATTCAATTTGTCGCCGACATATTATTACCATAGTAAGGTATTCAAATATAAATCATCTTAGATTAGAACCTGTTTCCAATGTAGCAGCTCATATACGTATTTTTTCGATATCTATATGACGCTCTTTTCGTTTATAAAAAAAAAACATCAATAACGAAAATAATTGTGGAACGTTTTTTAGTTTACATTTTACATACCTATAAAAGGAATGGTCGATTATCGACCACAAGCGATACTAGTCATTATATTAATATGTGAAACGTTTTTGTACACTTTTTTCGTATTTACTATGAAATGAGGAGAATGAAACTACAGTCGTGCGTACATTCAAGGATGTTACTTACAATTTGTCTACATACATTTTTTGAACATCCAAAGTCTGCGTAGACTCTTTTAGTACTTATTATAGAAGAAAGGGAGTGCAACCAAATTTAATAATAAAGTAGGTATTACATAAGTACTTGTTAAAGGTAGGGTTGATTTTCAACCACAAGCGACACTAATTGTAATTATTTCAAACATATACTGTAGAAATGTGAACACAGATCGAGATTTGTGTACTCATTTTTGAGAAAACTTTATAACACGTCACTATTACAATCTTTTGAGAAAAACTAAGTACGGGATCTTATTCAGAATACTTATATTTAATAAAAATCGTTAGAGCGGTTTTTGTAAAATTTGGCACTAAAAAAATTATCAAAGTTTTAAAACAAAAAAAAAACTGCTTAAAAAAATTGCTTAATTACTTAGCCGAAAAGTGAGTATAAGTTTTTGTTCGGGATGGAAGCATTACTTGGTTTTTAAGGTTTTATCGAAAATGAAATTGATGTTTTCGAGATATGATCAGAATTTTTAAAATCAGCTTTTTCGGTGATTAGAATTGAAAATTAAAGACGAAATGATTTTGAAAACATCAATTTTACTCCAAGTTTGCATTTTGGTCAAAGTCCTTATAGCCGATTTCAGATAAACTAAAGAAAACTAAATTTTTAAAAATGTCTTTTTTCAAAAAATATCATTTTACGATAATACAGAGAAAAACTGAGTTTGCCATTAAATTAAAAGCCGTATTACCTTAGAAATTAATTTTTGTTACCAATCGTATGAACCATTTTCGGGATATGTCCAAATTTCAAAACTACTGTTAGGTATTCGATTTTTCAGTGGAAAACTGAATACGCAGTCATATTAACCTCACCCACTTGAACTTAAATATCAATTTTCGTTGAAATCCTTAGAGCCGTTTTTGAAAAAATCAAACTGGTATCAACATTTTTGTACTATTAATATTAAGGTTACCGTAAACCCCCAAAATCCAAATCCGAAGATTGAACTAAATTCGGGCAGCCGTTTAGGTTGTAAGCCTTGGGACATAAACACAGATGGACAGAATTTTACGACCCACTTTTTTGAGTTCCTCTATCATCGACGATGATTCATCGTAATGTCAGAATTGATTAACATCTCGAGCCGAAATTTTGTACGAACACTAGGTAATCGAGAAAGTTAGATATGCTTATAGGCAAATTAAAATGGCGGTCGAAACGTATTTTTAAAGCAACAGCCGAAGTACTCCAATGGTAAAAGTTTGGGTAACTTATTCTATTTCTGTAAATTAGGAAACTAATTCATGATAGGTAAAGAGATTTCGATGCAATGAACAAATTTTGTCAAAATGATAAAACTTTATTATCAAAAAAATTATCACAGTTTCCAAACAGATCCAAGCTATAAGCGCCACATAGATAAACAGAGCGACATCAACAGCAAGTCTGACAACAGAAACAGCTTCAGCAGCAAAGTTCATATAAAATAAAGCGGAATATATCGTCACATTCTCCCTGATAGCATTTGCACAGAATTATCATCTATCGTCAATGCCGTTGACATTTTACTATAGCCAATTGTATTATTGCAAAAAATTAAGGTATGTTACCGAAAGGAAAATTTGTTTTCAAACTGTAAAAAAAGTTCCACCAAATCCACCCTTGCAAAGGACATACTCATTTTAAAATGTTGAATGAAAAAATACACAACTCGCACCTCATCGCTGTTCATCATTCATACCAAAACGCCCGTCGAACAAACATATAGCATTAGTGATTATGTAAAAAAAAAGAACAAAATCACAGACCTGATAAGAGCTTTACAAACCACTCTCTCTCTAATGAATCCAATCTTATCAGCCGGCACCTAGCAGATTACGCATTCAAGCAGCCATAAATTAACCTCAAACATCAGACGAACTGTTATTGATCTAGAATTCTAAATACCTCACTAATTATGTGTGTACCACGTAACAAATCAAACACACCCTAAAGAGATACGAAAATAGCCCCCAGAGGGTGGGCGATGAGTTGTAGTGAAACGTCGTCGCCAATATGAAAGCAAAAGCATAAATGTGAAAAAAATAATGCAAAGGTTTGGTAAACATTTTTAGAATTCAAACTCTTCAATGGTGGATCGCGCTGGCTATCGCGAGAGCGGCACGCACATCTGAATGAAAATTAGCAGCGATTCATCCGCCACCGGGGCAGATCAAGTACTAAACGGGAGGCGCGTTGCGCTGACGACACAGCGCATTTGGAGGATGCGCCAAAGCAATGTGTTCATGTCGATGACGAGACGTTGACGACCGCGATCACGATGAGGGAATCAATTTGATTGAGAACAAATCTGGAACAGCGCACAAAGCTGCTGACGTCAAAGCGTTGTTATTCATTTCTCATCATTCGTAAAGGCTGCTTATTTTTGTTGTTGCTGTTGCTGTTGCTGTTGGTCTTGTTGTATTTTTTCTTTGCTCTGGCTGGATGGTGAGATGATGTAAACAATTGGGGCAAACGTTAAATCGGGATCGAAGGTAATGTGCAACTTTTGCGGAAGCACTATGTAGTTAGAGATTGTGCGTGTGAACTCTTTGAAGTGCCTTGGATAAATGATTTCGTTTCTATTTTTAGGAAGAGCTTACTTAGCTTTAATTTTGGACAGATTTCCTGTGGAAGTGCTAACAAGACAAGGTCATGTGCGCAATGTTACAGGTTTTCTGCTTGAATATGGAAAGGAGGAGGAGTGTGAGCGTGATTTTTCGCTTTTACGGGTAGCAGCTCTTGAGATCTGCTGTTGATGAATAAATTGAAATGAAATAAAATCATTGTCAGTCAGTGGAATTGGCTGAACATAAAAGAAAATATGGGAAATGTGTCCGTTTGAGTCTGCAGCCAATTTACATACATCATTAGCATAAGTCACTAAAACCTGTTAAAAGTTCTCAGATATTTGGTACAGTAATTAACCACCTAGTAATATTTGCGACGGGTGTTTGGATAATACAAATATAAGTTCTAAGTCTTGTTAAATGGGTACCTAGAAAAATATAAACTCGCTCTGGAATCACATTTTGGCCCCCATTTAAACTCCTGGTGCTCATGTCATAACATCACGCACCTTTTTGTAAGTAGTGGAAGACCAGCTACCGCGCAGATTCACGGAAAGAATTGAAAACCACCAATTGCAAAATTTTCAGTTGCAATTCACGAATTATATTTTTGTCGCAAATTACAACGATTTTTTCTTGGATTGATATAAAAATTCGTAATTCGACATTGAAAACGGCGTAGAATACAAAATTCGGCTTGTTGAATTTTGCGATTAGAAGTATTAATTCGAGCTTCTTTTATTTGTAGTGATTTGCGATATTGTTTGGCGCAATTTACCACTTCAATGGGTCAATTTGTCAAGCACTACTTCACAATCGCAAATTGCAACAAGGATTTGCTGATTTACAAACACTGAGTGATGAATCAATGAAACCTTGTGATAATTTAACAAATGTGAATTAACGCAGAAAAATCGTTAATTACAAATTATTTATTTTGTAATTTCCATGGAATTAACTACCCGATGTGTGGAATTTTTGTGCGCACAGGCAGCCGACAAAAACGAAACGTCATAGCATGTCCATGGTCCATGTAAAGAAATCCTTTTAAGTCCTTTCATTTTCTGCATGGACAGCTCCAACCATGCGCATTTGGCTTCATTAGAGTCAGACAGTCGGTATTCAGTCTTTGCTTAAAGCAGTTCTTGTCGGGTCAAAGTTATTTTCATTCGTAGTGATAGTGAGTGTACTAACCAACAAATTGTAAAGAATATTGGAATATATCTTGTAAGTACATATTGAATAATACAAAAACAACTGAAGTAGGTATATAAATTCGTATTTTTTTCAGAAGGTATACATCTCGCTATAAGAAAGAAGTATAAATTGGAATGGATTCTAAAATATCATATGTAATTGAAAACGATTGTAAAGGTTCGTATCAATGGCAAGTTCTTCTAAATAATATGTTTGTATTTTAAATTTCAGCATAGACCGAAAAACCACCCCAGACAAATCCCGTTGTCTCCGCACGATATGCCGGCGTATGCTTTTCATGGATATCAGGAGGAAACAAATTATAAAATGTGACTTTAAATATGTATTCGAAAATAACCTAAATAACTAAACTACGAATTTTGATTTGTAAATCATAAGATATAAGTTGTAAATTGAGAATAAAGTTTTCTAATTTCACGATAAAACAATTTCAATTTAATACGGTGATGCCTCAAATCACTACTCAAGGATCGTAAATTGCAAAATATGAAATGCAAATTGATAAAAAAAAGATTCAATTTACCATTACGAATTCCTAAATTGCAACTACTGAAGTGGTAAATCTACCCCTTCTGTCCGCAAATCAACACTTTTGAGTTGCAATTCAAGACTAAATGGTTGTAATTTGGAAATCGTAATTAACAACACAAAAGTGGTAATTTACGAATTATTTTTGCAATTCGCAATCCATAGTAATCGCAAATTAATAACTATTTGTGTCAAATTGCGATTGGTTATTGCAATATGTATTCCTCATTTGATCGCATCATCTATTATATAAAAATAAGTCTGGTTTTCCTTCCTGACGCTATAACTCCAGAACGCACGAACCGATTGCCACGGTTTTGCATTCGTTGGAAAGGTCTCGGGCTCCGTTAGGTTTATAGCAAACAAAATTCAGGAAACATTTCAACAGAAAAGCAGGAAAACAGGGAAAATCATTTTTCACATACAACGCCATCTCTGATACATAGCATGTACTACAAACCAATATGGTTTTACATGGTGGTGGAGGAGATGGCACCATCGTACGTGGTGTGTGAGTATGCCTCACGAAAATAAGTACGTTTCAATTTAAATAGATGGCACCGGTGCGTGATACATTGTTTGACAGCTACTCATTGTACTCTGCTCAGTTAATTTCATGTGACATTTATTATGCGCACGTTCTTTCAAACGCTAACTTAAAACCGGTATTGTGTTCACTGTGAAATTGTGAAATTGAGGTTAAAGTTATTCGTTTTCTAACAGTTCAATTGGAAACCATCAAATCAATCACGCGTATTGTGCAAATTTTTATTCAATTTCAACAGCAGGCATTTGTCCTTAAGGTGGTAAGTAGAACTGTGGATCGTGCATTTGAGGTTAAATTCACCAGTCTGTCCATAGTCCAAAATGCCTAGAGGATGACGTGCGAACTCAAACTTTCACACATTTTTGGTATTGGTCTATATATGGTTTTTGTGAAGTTTTGTTGATATCGGAAAACGTATGTGTGTGTTGTGCATGCATGAAAAAACACATGAATTTCAGTACATTTTGGTTTTTTTCCACACATTATAAATATAAAAATCAATTGTTGTGCGTTATTCGGGTAAAAACTCAAGAACGGCTGGACGGATTTGAATGATTTTTTGTTTGCCTTGAATCAGGGATGGTGTAAGATGAAATTAAAATGAAAATTCGGAAAATTCTCAACAGGTGGCGCTGTTGGCATATTTCGTTTTTCATCTATCTCCATCTACAAATAGCTATATATCGAAATGAGTAGCATTGTGTTTGAATTGATGGTCTCTTAATCTTAATGCGTTAACCGATTTTGTTTCTGCAAATTGCAAATGAAAGGTGACACCTACACCAAGGTTCGTAGGGATATACGGTCTTTGTATATTTATTGGTTATACGAGTTATAGGCATTTTAGTAAACATTCCTGTGTTGTCGAACTCCTAAACCCCTCAATCGATTTAAATGAAATTTTGTGGATGTGTATGGTTGGTTGCGTTGCAGCTTAAAGGATAGGATAGTATTGGGCTCGATAGGTGGCGCTCCTGTCAGTCTCCGACACCACTCAACTGATTTCAATTTTGTGGATGAGTATGTTTGGTGTCAGTTGGGAAACTAGAATAGTATTCGACCCGATAGGTGGCGCTGTTGTAGATGCCTCTTTGCATCTAATGGGGGTAAATCCCAAGCATTAAAGAATATATAATGTGGCATTTGGCCTATGAGTTCGTAGGCCGTGCGGCACATATCGCTTGGTAGAATGAAGCATAGGTATATAGTGTTCATTATTCGTATAGTAACATTTTTACAAATTGACCACTCGCCCAAGTAGTCCAGCATACTAATCACTGACCCACTGTGTTCTGAAGTCGCAACTACTGGTGTGAAGAATTAAAAAAACTTTGGACGACCGCCATGACATATGGCACGATTTTTCATACAAAACCTCAAAACGATCATGGCCTTCATCGTTAAGCACAATGTTTTTGGACAATCGCGTTTCTGGGTGTACTCGGTCGAATGGCAGACACGAGGATTGCCGATTTCACACATTCTACTTTGGTTGATTTGGTTAATTCAGAAAATCTGACCGGAAACTCAATTCAATCAGTGACGTGGAAAAAATCGATCAAAAAGTCGACCCGGAAACCTATGAAGTCCTTTCTATGCATTGAACTTAATTGAATTCCAAAGGAGTTTCATTCGGTCAAACGACACGTTCAATCTTATCGAAAAATGTTAATAATTTAATTAATTTTAGGCGCTACGAAGTTCACCGGGTCAGCTAGTTGACAATAAAAAGTAGCGATTCGCGACTTTTTAGGGTCAATATCTTCACTTCGTACAATTTATAGAACTGCGAATAAAAAGTCGTGAATTAGTAAATCCTGAGCTAAGCTCTAAAATTAGACAATCTTTTTGTGATTCTGCGCTCATTTTTCTTGATTTGATCTTAAAATTTTTTCCGTGTTGAAAACATTTCCTCGTCCTGTATGGCTGTTGGTCACGATTCAGTGGAAACAAGTAAGCATCCGAACTTTCCCACCTGTATACCTAAGAAAAGAATTTCTGCTTGGAAGACGGGGCCAAAAATAACAGGGCTAGTTGTAAGATTTGAGAATTTAAGTATTCCCCTTAAAAGTTGCGTGAAAAAGAAAAATATTGGACCTCTCCAACTCCGAAGAGCATTATCATAGCCCCACCAAGTCGTCTTGAATCACCTCGTAAATCTTTCATTGTTCGGTCAGATTGTTTAAGCGGCATCGTGCATTCATCCCAAATAAATAACGCCATCTATCGGGTTGTGGCATTGATCGCAGCACAGCGCCATATATTATCTACTTATCTCGTTCACTTCTCCACCTAAAATGTACGAATTACGTTCTTTTATATAAAAACACCTTTACAAATTTTCTTTTAATATATTTTTTCAATAACAAAATATATGTTCTTTTCAATAACAAAATCAATATCTTTTTTCCCTCAATTATAAATTTATATTTTCCGAAATACGTTCTTTACTGGTCCAGTGTTACTTCCAACTGACTGCAACTCTCCAGAAAACTCTACAGCACTGACAATCCGCACACCGTACACTCAAGGCCAAACCGATGCGTTGCTTCATATCCAAGATAAGGTGATTTCGGTATTGGATGTTTTGGTCAAGCACATACAGTAGTCTGCCAGTGGATCATTTGTGGTGGCCTTGGAATTGATATCAGTTACATCAGTATCATGGGTTTAGGGTTGCCATGTAACTCACGCAAAACGTCTTTTATCACAAAGAATTTCACAATAATTATCCGAAATTTTGCAAGCTTCATAACGAATTTTCCATCTTGCCATAAAATGCGAAATTTCGTAGAAAAAAATTCAAATTTTCCCACTTAGAATTTTTTATTTTTCCATTCGAAAAGCCATTCCGGAACAATTGCACACAAAATTCCATACAAAAAATCAATTTTCGATGTTTCCAATTTTGCCAAAGTTTCCTTTCGTAAAATCCTTCTCCTGGCAATTACGAACAACTGAAACAAAAATTTGAGCCAAATCGGCCCAGCCGTTCTCAATTGATGAATTACTAAACATTTTTATATTTATATAGATTATTTATTTTATAAGTGTTGAACGATATGAATCTAATTTAAGTCTGTGAGGAGTAACCCCTGCAGAATGCATGCACCAACAGAGATGGGACTCAATGACTGTCCTGCTAATAAACGGCCACACATGAATGCCACAATAAATCGCTATACGAACATTAATCCGTGACCAAGTAGTTAATGCGATTCAATGATTCATCACATCCAGTAATGAATCGTTACATTACGCTTTGCGTTAATGTTTATTTGCGCGACTCTAATATTTATTACCACATGATTTATGCACCACTGCCGAAGTGTTACTCACTGCAGGACAAGCCAACTGAAGTGGTCCTGCTAACCGCACAAAATGTAACACTCGGCATCATCGTCATCACCATCAATTACCGCATATTTACGAAGCTGTAAAAGCGGCTTTTCCATTTCGATTATAACCATTTGGGCACAGCTACGACTTTAATGATAAACCACCATTAAAAATTATATTAATAGCATGGTTCTCTGGATTAACAGAGCCCACTCACATCGGGCCAGGAGACCCACGCCACATACCCAAGGGCCATTTATTTCGGTTTAGCCTTCTAATGAATGTTTACGCTCATACTTGTCTCACTGAAATGGAGAAAATCATTTCTTTTTGCCTAACGTTTATCTGCCTAGCTATGTGACAGTTTCTTTGCATGTGTGGACAAATAACTACCCCCCAGAAGTTCGCACATAATACGCGATCAGACATCAGAATGGAAATGTAATTTCGGACAAAAACACTCGAGCAAGGAATACACTATACACAAACACATGCACGACCACGATACACGTGCATGTGTGCCGAAGGACAAAAGGGATATCGAAGTAATATAAATGTATATCAAACGGAATCTACAAAATGCGCAACAAATATCCTTTATAGTGCGAAATGTGTTTACTATGTAAGCGGTTAGGGGAAGTCCTCCTTCGATTGATCCTTTTAATAATTTCAGAGAATTGGAAAACGAAGTAATAACCATAATTTCGTTTGAAAATCAATTCCAACGATATGGGATGTGATGAATTATGTAGGTACCGTGGAAAATATTTGCACTTAAAAGAATTCATCTCAGTAGTGGGGGCTTCGGTGGCATATGTGGAACATTATTCTTTCTCGTTATCTCTGTGCAGTGTATGACATTATTCTTCGGATGACGACTTTGTAATAACGTTTTCAAAATTGAGTTGAGCAGGAAGCTCTGAAATTGATTGGGTTGCTGAGCATCTATACGACCCGTGTCGCGCAGCTCTTCAAATGGACTTTTGATTTTGACGAAGTGAAAAACATATTTTTTTCGAACATTATCAATAATGGCAATGGGGTAGAATACCGTCTGTCGGTGAAAGCATGAGGAAAATAAAACGAATGGAGAGGGTGTGTTTATTGTGATTAAAGAGGATGCACATGAGGTACGGTCTTTAGAATTGCTTTTATGTTTATACTTAGCAACTTTTGTATGTGTTTCCAAGTTAGAAGTCAGGGTTAAAACGTAACAGACTGTTTTAGCGTTCAACTTTGCCAACTGTTATGTTGGAGGAGGAGCGGACCAAAAGTAAAGACACGGTTCACGGTCAAACGGCAACTGACTTTATTCATGCAACAATCCTTACAACTAACTTAGACTAACTCTTATACTAAATACTCTTATACCACTAAATGCTCTTACTATTAATATATATAATCATGTCAACTCTTTCCTTCTTAGATTTAACTTAAAGGCAAAGAATGTAATTCACTTTTATTATGTTTTTAATTGTTTTAGCAACTATGTTTTCTTTTAGCCTTAAGTCTTTCGGAACGTCTTAATTCAAAAAATTCACTAGCGTCATCTTTAGCATTCGGAGATCTTATAGTAGAATTATCTTTACCATTCGATACCACCTTATCATTTAGCTTACTTTCTAAATATTCCTCTCTAGGAATCCTAATGTTAGATCGCGCGAACGTTACTCTCTTGACATGACGCGCCCTTTTCATATCTCCTATATGTGCAATTCTTTTAACTCCATTTAAACTTATTTCATATAAGCTTTTGCTTACCTTTTTAATTATCTGAGCTAAAACATAGTTACAATAGCCTTTATGTACATTTCTATATCTAACTATTTCATTCGGTTTAAATCTATCTTCTTCCTTAATTGCTTTGCTTGCACAATCTTCTTTTCTTTTCCTATTGTTTATTCCGTTTTGCATTTCGTTCTTATTAGTGTTTCTATTATCCTTTATTTTACTATTTTGTTCCGTTTTTAGTCTAAGCTTCGATAAAATTGTAAGAGGTTTATAACTAAACATTAGTTCTGACGGAGATTTGTGTGTCGTTGTGGTCGGGGTATTCCTGTATTGGAAGAGAAAGTTATCAATTTTCCATTGCATAGGAAGGTTTCTGGTTTTATGATCTAAACATAGTTTTTTTAACGAATTTTTAAATGTTTGTACTGCCCGTTCGGCTAACCCGTTAGATTGCGGGTGATACGGTGGTGACTTCAAAACTTTAATCATATTCTTTTCACAGAATTCCAAAAATTCCCAACTTGCAAAAGGTTGACCGTTATCAGTAACGATCTCTTTTGGCAGACCAAAATATGCAAATATATTACGCAATGCCAGTATAAGTGATTGTGCTGTAGTTTTATTCATCACCTTTATATCCATAAACTTTGAATATGCATCAATCAAAACTAAAATATTGTATCCCTCAAAATAACAGAAATCTAAATGAATCCTCTCAAATGGAGCATGCGCATTAGGCCAGGAGTTAATATCAGACGACTTCTTTTTATTCTCAGTCATCGCGCAAATCTCGCATTCCCTAACATATCCCTCAATATCAGAATCCATACCAATCCACCAAACATAACTTCTACCCAATTCTTTCATTCTTGCCATCCCTATATGGCCTTCATGCAGATACCGTAATATGTCTGCCCTTAAACATGTTGGCACAACAATTCTCTCACCATAAAATATGCAGCCATTCTCAGCAGTTAATGACTCCTTTTTCAAAAAATAAGTTTTAATCTCATTACACTCCATCTGGTCAGGCCACCCGATCATAATCCGATCATACACTTGCCTCAAGATAAGATCTTCGCTGGTTGATTTGGCTATGTCTTTCACTTTGATAGGTAACTCGCACGATATATTAAACCAATTTATCGAAAAATGTTCATCTTCCGCCATTTCACTTAAAGGGAGCCTGGATAACGCGTCTGCGTGTTGCATTTTGGATCCTGGACGATATTGAACTTCGTAATCGTACATAGAAAGTTCGATTGCCCATCTTTGCAAACGGCTGACCGCTACCGCAGAGTTACCTTTTTCCCCATTAAATATTTCTTGAAGTGCTTTATGGTCAGTGCAAATAGTGAAATGTTTACCATAAATGTACTTATGGAATTTTCGTACCGAGAACATTATGCCTAAGGCTTCCCTATGAGTTTGGGAATACCCTTGCTGAGCTTTGTTGAGTGTGCTGGACACAAAGAAAACTGGACGTTCTTGTCCATCTATCATGTGAGACAAAACTCCACCTACGCCATAAGGACTAGCGTCACAGCTAATAATTATGGGTTTGTCCGGATCATAATGAGCGAGCAACTTATTCTCGAGAAGTAACTTTTTACTTCTCCGGAATGCCCTTTCGCAAGTGTCTCCCCACTTGAAAGGCATATTTTCCTTTTTTAACGCTGAATAGAGGTCATGCAACTTGCCAGATAAATGCGGTACGAAACGTGAATAGTACTGTAATAACCCTAAGTAAGATCTTAATTTACTTTCAGTATCTGTTGATGGGGCGTTCCATATCGCTTCCAGTTTCTTTAAATTAGGGCGTATTCCATCGGCACTTAGTCGGTGTCCCAAATACGCGACTTCGTCTTCAAAAAACCTGCACTTTTTCTCGTTGACCTTTACATTAAAATCCTCTAACCTCGCCAAAACCTTTACTAAATTATCATAGCACTCCTTAAATGTCGAACCCGCAACTAACACATCATCTAAATAAACTTGAACTTTATCCAACCCACCTAAAATTTGATCTAAGACTTTTTGAAATATTGCTGGTGCAGTACTAACTCCAAACGGAAGTCTATTGTAACGATAAAGTCCCTTATGTGTGTTTATTGTCAAATATTCTTTCGACTTCGTGGTTACGGCTAATTGCTGATATGCGCCTGCCAAATCTAGCACAAAAAAAATTTAAAAATTCATATTAACATTATTTATACATAATTCAGTAACCAAGGGATCTTCACTCGATAAACTGTTTATATACCCGATGTCCAACGTTTCCTCATCTTCGGTTTCATTTCCACTTGTCAAAATTTTAATCTGCTTCTTTTGTCTGCTTCGCTGATGTCCGTTACCCGTGATTATGTTTGATTTGCAATTGCGAGCAAAATGTCCCCATCGTTGACAACGAAAGCATTGATACCGCTTCTGTCCTCTCGATAAACTTCTAGTTGACTGCCTTGTACCGCAACTCTCACCAAAATTATTTTTTCCCTCTATATACTTGCGATTAGTTGTGTTGTTCATATACCTGTTTTGTCTTTCTGCAGAATCATAGCGGCGTGGTGATCTACGTGTTGACCGTATAGCGTTAGTGTTCGCTGGGTGTATCATTCTCATCTCGCTCTCCGTCATCTCCATAGTCTCTGCCAGCTCTTGGGCCTTGTCACAAGTTAGCTTCTCTTCATTCAGCAACCGTTCCTGGATCTTTTCATTTCTCAGCCCGCACACAAATTTGTCTCTTAAAGCGTCATCAAGAAATTTATCGAATTCGCAGCTTTTTGCCAAAAATTTGAGCTCTACTACATAATCAGCCACCGATTCATGACTTTTTTGCTCACGCTTGTAAAATTTAAATCGCTGGGCGATCACGTTGGTTTTTGGTGCGAAGTAAGATGACAGCTTTGAAATGATGTCGTCATACTTAAGTGTAGCGGGATCAGTCGGCGCTACTAGGGAATTTAAAACTTTATACAGCTCACCACCTGCCATGCTTATGAAAAATGCCACTTTGTCCTCATCAATTCCAATCCGGTTTAATTTTAAAAGCTGTGTCATCCGCTGCAGGTACAGTTTAAAATCATCTCCAATATTAAAAAACTCGATATTTCCAATTAACCCCGATGTTGATAAGGCACTACCGCTTAACTTTATGTCTTTTGAATCACCAGCACTCGTTGCCATTTTAAAATATATATATATATATATTTTTTTTTTTTTGTTATTTAATAAATAACTCTTTCACGAAAATTCCACATCGAATTTATCCTCGTCGCCATGTGTTATGTTGGAGGAGGAGCGGACCAAAAGTAAAGACACGGTTCACGGTCAAACGGCAACTGACTTTATTCATGCAACAATCCTTACAACTAACTTAGACTAACTCTTATACTAAATACTCTTATACCACTAAATGCTCTTACTATTAATATATATAATCATGTCACCAACCCAACTCAAGGCTCAGCAAAATCGTCCTTGGCCTTTTCATACCCAACTTTGGGTAACAAAACTTTAGGACAACTCATCCACGGTTATTTTATCCGACTACAATTAGTTAATTGGGCATGGAATTTCAGGTACAAAATGTGTGCATATCGTACAGGATGTTTTTCAAAAAATTATATACCTAGATATGTGTAAAGAGTGTCCCATAGTTGTCACAAAATTTGAATCTTGCGCCGTTTAATAGTACAGTGATGCCAACGCAAAGAAATATAACAATGTGACAGATGACAGTTGGGGGTTAGTAAAAGTGAAGCGCTATACGAAAGAACAACGCATTTTCATAATTTTAAAAAATAATGAAGGTTTTACACCTACAGTCCGCAATATTTTTTTGGCCGTCATATTGATCCAAAACCATCAACTGTGAAGAGAATAATTGAAAAATTTTGGGAGACTGAATCAAATGTGATCTTAAATGATCTGGGTGTCTTGTCAAAAGTCGATCAACAGAAAACATCGAAGAAGGTGCGGATTTTGGGTTGGTGGCATTATCGGACCATTCTTTTTTTGAAAATGCGGCTTGTCAGGCCGCATTAATGAAGTTCGTTATCGTGACATGATAGCCAAGTTTTTTTGTGCCTAAATTACAAGCAATGGATAAGAACAACATGTGGTTTCAGCAAGACGGTTCCACATGCCATACAGCCAGAGAAACAATTCCATTACTGAATGAGTCATTTCCTAATCGTGTAATCGGCCGTTTTTGCGATCAGAATTGGCCATGCAGATCTTGCGATTTAACGCCATTGGAATACTTTCTTTGTGTTTTTTTGAAGTCAAAGGTCCATGCAAACAAGTCCAAGATCACCAACGCCTTGAAAGAGGAAATTGGGAGGAGAATTATTGAAATTCAGCCACATTTATGGGAAACGGTCTTTCTATGACTTCACTAAAATAATACGTAGTTGCCAGCAAAGCCGCGGCGGCCATTTATCCGATGTGCTCTTCCATACATAACCCCAATCTGTATACTCTATGAATTAATAAAAAAATTCAACTTTCTAATTAAAAATCTGTAAATTACATTTTGCATTATGGGACACCCTTTACTGCAGTTTAAAACCTTTGGCGGGGAGGGAAGCGAGCCACTTAAGCCGCACAATGTCTCGAGAGCTTCAAATTATTTCCGTACAAGGCGCTGCTGGTATTTCTGTAGATTCCGACTTTGGCCACGAACATGAACACTCGCCATCGGTGACCCTCTGGGGACATCTCTTTTGAAGTAAGTCCACCATTACAATTGAGAGGTCAGAGTTTTTACAATAGGGGTATGAAATTGGACAGCCGTATACTTTATATAACTTCTCAAAAAATAGCGAGAAGATATAGCTGAGTCTTGAAAGTTCTCAATTTTTACCAATTTGTTACTCAACCGGTCGAAAATTAATTTTGGGTATTTCTCCAAGGTAATCCTCTACTTAATAGGCACACCCTACGATTAGCTCTATACCGGAGCAGTGTGTTACTCTCGAATCCGGCCCAGAATTGTTTAGAAAAATGATGAACGAATGAAAGGCGTCATGGGCAGCATGAATCATTTGATGATTTCTTCATGAATACAGGCTATAAAACAAATTTATTCGTTCGCCGAATTTACACCCGCGTTTGGTAAAAACTACGAGTAACAGAAAGTTAGTTTTACTACAAAGACACCTTATCTAAAATCTAAATTGTCGAGTACCAATTTTGTGTGGACCATCAGATAAGACCATCGTTTAAGGCCGGTGTTGTGCATTTTTGGCGGCTTAATTTACTCCCGCAAATTTGTCCCTAATATCAAGTGTATGTAAAGTTGTTTTTCATAATCTTAATTTAGTTATACAGTAGTCTCTCGATAATGTGAACTAATTACAACAAGGCGTTCTCGGATTTTAGAGGGATTCGCATTAGGTACTGGAACTTTTTTTCAGTATACTTACTAAACTGATTGAAACGATTTTCAAATTTATTAGAAACAACACAAAATGATTTTTTAAGCAAACATTTAATTATTAATTTAGAAGAAAAACGAAAATCGCATGCAAAACGAGCAAGAGAAACAAGAGAAAGATAAAAACTTTTACAACAAAAATTCACATTTTAGTGGTTGGAAATTTCGGAAGTTCGCATTATAGACATGAGAATGTAAAGTTTTGCTGATTCACATTTTAGCGAAATTCACATTATCGAGGGACTACTGTACTAAAATTCTTATAAATTCGGTTTTGTTTTTCTTTTTTAGTTAAGCCTTGTATCCTGCTCGCGCTAAATTTTAGCGTTCCTATTATCCACTTCGTTTCTCCACATCAAAGATAAATGCTCGCTAAATTATTAAACAACATATAGATGGAACAACAAACCAATTGATCGAATTTCAAACTTCAAGGACATCGCATTATTTGAATGGTTCCAAATCGATGGGTATAAGAAAAATTGAAGAAGAAAATATAATTGCAGCTGTAGTAGCAGCAGCAGAAGACTGTTTTCTTCGTGTCCCATAAATTTATATTTGCAAAACTGGCAAACAAACTGCCAATTTGCAAAAGACATAAGATTATTTGAAGCTAAAAAAAAAACAATTTTCCATTAAAATTCTGTTTCTTTGCGTTTTCTTTTCTTTCACAATCAAATGTTCTCTGCGGTTTCCATAGATAGTAAACGCAACACAACCTTCTTCCTCCATTTTTAAGCTTAGTATCCTGCTCGCGCTTAATTTTATCTCCCATACAAAAATGTCAACAAAGATAAAATTTAGCGAAGCAGTTCAGCAAAGCACTATCCTGTTCGCTCGCTAGATTCTTTACTTCATATAGATGGGCCGATGACAAGTCTCCACTCATTTAGCTCGCGAAGTAAATGTCCGGCACATTAAATCGAAGATAAATTTTGACAGAAGAAAAAGGAGGAAAAAGTTTGTCTTGTGACTATTATGGACTTTTCGGAGGAAACTGCAGAGAACTTTAGAGTGATAAATAAAAACAAAACCCAAAACCCAAATACAAAATAATTATTTAGCGACCATTTATCTTTGGTGTGGAGAATCGAAGTGGAGACTAGGGACGCTAAAATTTAGCGCGAGCAGGATACTAATTTATCTTCGATTTAATGTACCGGACATAAGTGTAGACTTGTCACCCATCTATAAGAAGTCAAGAATTTAGTGTGCGAACAGAATACTGCTTTGCTAAACTGCCTCGCTAAATTTTGTCTTTGTAGACATTTTTGTATGGGAAATAAAATTTAGCGCGAGCAGGATACTAGGCTTTAGAATCAAAAAATTCTCAAATTGTAGGTGGGAAATAATTTCACAAACTTGGTGGTGATATAATCGCCCACTTTATGTGGAAATAACTTTGCATAAAAAAGTGGAATTATTTCCCACTCGGTGTAAATTTATTACCCGTGAAGTTATTCCCCTGTACCACTAATACATTCTTAATTTTGTACATTTTTGAAAGTATGCCCTTGAAATTGTGTTTGGAAAATATGAAAGCCTTTTACATTTTCGAATTTAAATTGATTCCTTTCATCAATATTAGCGTTATGGGCAGGAATATTAAATAAAAAAATAAGGAATTAAAAACAGTTCGCTAACATTTTTTTTTTAAGTATTTCACCCATTTTTCATGAATTATAACACAAAATGCATTTAAATGCAAAAACAAATTTGCCTTTTATAAAATCAAAAAAAAAGAGAACAAAATTCATTACTTTTAGAAAGTGTACAGACTTTTTGAGTGGAACTTGGAAGGACTAGTCCTCTTAAAAGAGGACATCTGGTCAGCATATGTAGATTAGATTAGATAGAAGAGTGGGAGAGCTTTCAAGGAGAGCTCTGGCACCGCGGCTTCTTAAAGGAGCCTATTGTGCCTACCCTGGTAGATTCCTAGAGCCATCTTTTCACTCCAGAGGCAGTCAGGAAGACATGAATCTTGTCTGGGTGTATGTCCGAAAGGGTTACTGAATTGACAATTTCATCACTAAGGGTGGTTTTTCTGAGACGACATAGACCCGGACATTCTGTGAGAGAGGATTCATCCTTCTTAAAACAAAGTCTGCAAATGGGATCCGGTGAGACGCCGATGCGGTGGAGATGTTTTATTTCACGAGACCATGGCCGCTGATTATTCCTGTTAGGATCCTCAGGTTATTTTTGTCCAGATTAATCAGGAAGACCGATTTTCTGGAGAATTTGGGGAAAAATTATTTTGGGCAGTTCTGCCCATTAGTACTGTGCCAGATCTCATTTGCCTCGATACGAGAAAGGTTTTTAATATAGTTCCTGAAATGGTTTTTGCTGACTCCGCAGAATTGTCTAGGTCCAATAAGTAGAGTGGGTGCTCCGATATTAGCCAGTGAGTCAGCTGATCCCTTACCGACAATTCCTCTATGGGCTGGAATCCTGCGAAGGATGACTAGATTTTTCTTAGAAAGTTCATAGATTGTTGTGAATGTTTCTAAGAGAAGGTTAGATTTTATGTCAGATGAGTGGAGGGCTTTGAGAGCTGCTTGGCTATCTGAAAAGATAAATACGGTTTTTCCACGTCTGTTAAAACTTAGATTTATTCTAGCGCAATGGTTGATTGCGAGGACTTCCGTCTGAAATATGGATACGTTTTTCCCAAAGCTGACTGACAAGTTAACCTGGGGCCGTTGATTCCAGAGCCAGTCCCTGACTTCATCTTAGAACCATCTATGTACCAGACGCTGTGAAGTCGTGATGGATTGGATTTATATTTTTACCATCCTAGGTGGATGATTATGGAGAAATTTTTATGGCAGCCATATTCAGGTATCATGTCATCAAGAGGCATGCTAAATGGGCTTGAAGCGTCCATGGTGTCGAGCAAAGACAGATGACCTCCGTGAAAGGCATAGGGCTCAAAGTTGTTCGATTCGTACAGGCGATGAACACTTAGTCTAGCCTCCATTTGAATATGTGAATGGAGAGGAGGTAGACCTAGGATGACATTGAGCGCCATAGTCGGAGTGGAGCGTAAACAGCCCGTCATGCAGTTTCCTGCTAAACGTTGAACTCTGTCTAGCTTTTTGAGTGTGGTGACTTCGTTAGTTTTCATCCACCAGCATAGGAAACCGCTGGCCTTACAACGAGCGAATAAAGCCAATATATCACCCGACGTTTAAAACCCCAGTTCTTACCGCAGACTCGACGGATATCCATAAAGATCTGGTGGCTCTGTTTACAATACGTTCAATCTGCTGGTTCCATGATATAGTTTGCTGTCAAGGATAATTCCCAGATATTTGGCTTCCCGAGAGAATTCAATGGTTTCAGCAAACATGCTGGGGCGAATAAGAAGATCTAGTTTTCTCCGTTTTGTAAAAGGGACACTAGTTGTCTTCTTTGGATTTACAGAAAGACCTTCTTTATTACACCATCTCTGAACAACAGATAAAGCCTTTTGCAGTATTTCTGAGAGCGTGCTTTCGAATTTACCACTGATGACGATTGCTACGCCATCGGCATATCTAACGGCATGTATCCCCAGATCTGCTAAGGATTGGAGCAAGTCGTCAATTACTAGGGACCATAAGAAAGGCGAAAGGACACCCTCTAGTTGTGATTGCCGGGATGTCCACATCTTCGATGCGGATTTCAATTATTCTGTCATTCAGCATTGACATTATCCATTTTCCAATGATAGGAGATAGATTCATAATGTTGAGAGCCCTGTGGGTAGACTCAAAAGATGTGTAGTTGGAAGCTCCTTCAATGTCAAGGAAAGCGACAAGACAGATTTCCTTACGATTGATGGAGGATTCAATTTTCGTTACTAAGTCATTAAGTGCTGAATCGGTGGATTTTCCTGTTTGATAGGCATGTTGAGACTTACTGACCGGAAAGTTTTTCAGAGCTACATTTCTATTATGCCTATCAATTAGTTTTGCCATGCTTTCAAGAATGAAAGACATGAGACTGATAGGACGGAAGGATTTCGGGCTAGAATCCAAATTTCTTCCTGCCTTGGGAAGGTATCAAACTGCGACCTTCCGACAGGATTCCGGTATGTGACCGTACACCAGACTACAGCTGAATAGGTTGGTGAAGATGGGTGCCAGTATGTCAGCTCCCTGCTGTAATAGAGCCGGAAATATACCGTCTTCCCCTGCTGCTTTGTAAGGCTGCAGGAAGGATATGGCCCATTTAATGGCATTGGTATTACAGATCTGTTTCCAGTCCCCTCTCGTCGGGAGACAGATCTGCTCAAGTCGGGGGGATGGGTTTGAAGCGAGAGGATCAATTATTGTTGATCCGGGGAAGTGTGTTCTAAGTGAGAGATGAAGTGTCTCTTTCTTATTTAGAGTCTGATGGCCGTTCTCATCGGCAAGTGTACCTAAAGAGATAGAGCTATCAGAGGCAAGAACTTTATGTAGTCGGCAACTGGAAGGAATATCAGAAATATCTTTACAGAACCGTCTAAATGATTCTTTCTTGGCCCAGCATATGTATGTCTAGCTGCTGATGGAGGGGAGCTCTCTACAAATTATAATCCGCTGCCCTCTTCCAGACCTTGCGCTGTCTATTTGGAAACCATCGACAAATTTCTTTTCGAAACAGCAGTGCACTAGGCTTAAGATACACTTCACTGCAATTAGCGCCAATTTCTTTCCTTTGTATGTGTTGTATGGGAGGTGTCACGCCTACTTTTTTAGAACGTCTTTGATTGTATATCTGTTTTGGCTTCCCTCCTTTAACTTGACATTGCTCAAACAGTTCGGAGTAAAAAATAAAAAAAATTATAAGGAGCCAGCTCTTTCATAAATTTTTAAGGCTCTTATAAAGCCTTCTCCTCAGTACAAAAGCCAATACCAAACTCTATGGTTAGGTACAAAATTTATTAATAAAAAAAAACTTTTCCTTTTTGGCCGTTGAAAACATTGTACGTCGGATCGAAGTATGTTATGTGCACAAGAATGTAACTAATCTTGGCTGATGAGACTCTTAGACTAGAACCAGTGTTGTCACTTCAAATAAGTTTACCATCTATAATTAAATAAATGACAGCTGAACCGTACTTAGATACCCACACACTTGGTGTTCAGCCTGCATTGCTTGATTGACACAAAGTACACAACTACCGTCTCTATGAACTACAATGACAACCACAGAAGACTTAATGATGCACTTGAATATGAGTCTCGTGTCCTACAACTTTGTCGGGGATAAATCGATTTCGACTTCATGCCGGTTGGTATAAGGCATTCGTATTTAGTACTCCTCAAACTGTCACTTCATCGTCTACTTATTGACACACACATGACCCTCAAGTAAAGCGAAACAACTCCCAATAATGATACCGTCAGGATTCTAATAAAAAAAAAAATCTATTCCTCTGACGCTAACTGTAGGTACTGTCGGTATTCAGGTCATTTGTTTGACAAAGAACTCTTCACACACACCTCGATATGGCAGTAGTTGTTTGTGTCCTCGATCGCCGTCATGGAATGGGCGACTTTTTGTATTACTTTAACCCAAAGCACACCCTCTTAGATACCAAGCCCATGGATAAGGGATGAACAATGGATGTGAATGGGGGATGGAAATGCAGATAGTATCTCGTCATTATACACGGAGACAATGCAGAAGAAGCACACTGGCAACACCTTGTCCTCTGCTCATAGTGCTCTATTAAATTGACACCAATTGTGGTGGACAAGCAAACACAGTACCGGTGTTCGATGGATTATATATCCGACAAAGTCTGTTGTTGCTCGAAGGAACATTGTGCCAATAGAAGGGTGCGTTCTGTGCAATTTATTGCAGACAATTGAAAGGGTTATTCGCATTTGTTTGCAATTACATACTGTAGGAAGCTGTTGCAACAATATCGAGTTCAGCAATTATCATTGATAATTTATCAATGCTGTGTCAATTGGCAGTAGGACGAAAGGTGAGTGTTCTTCGTGTTGACTTTATTTGAATTATGAACGGGTATTTATACCATTAATATGTGAGCACGCATTTAAATATTGAAAACTGAGAGTAACCTGTGGCTTCCCGCAAGTATTTTATTTTATTGCCTGATGCCATTGTGATATGTCTGGATGTGGATGATTATTGGGAACTTATCTCAGTAAATTTGTCCTATGACCCTTGTAAATTCAAATGCATTGCCAACTGCAAAAAAACGAGGAATCAAGATACAAAAAAAAAACGATCAACGGAATCCTGCTGTTCTCGTTCCTACAGCGACAAATGCGAAGACAAACAGCAAACTCGATTACAATATAAAACGCAATAATTTATTGCTCTTACATGCAATGAAGAAGGAAATTTTACATATTATGCAATTGAATAACAAAGTAGCGGAATACACAAATTACATTTAAGAGAAAATTAACAGCTAGAGACTAACAATTTTAGAGTAGTACGTCAAACAAAATTTAGGGTAAATAGCTTATGTTCGACAAAGTGTGGAACGTAAATTAAATTGAACAAGAAATACATTTTAAATACAAAAGAAAAGATTAATGAATATCAATACTAAGGATATTAAAGGAAAATAAATTAAAACGACAGAAGATAAATACTAAACAACGCAAAAGGGGACAAGGGGGTCCTCTTGAAAAACACTGATTTTGTATTTCCCACGACGTTCAAAGATTCAAATGAACAACGGTCTTTTTTTCTTTGCCGAGTTCTGAAAAGGCTTCATAAATATTAAGGGCGATCCTGCATCCTCCCAATTCTTTCCCCAAATGCTGATCCTAAGTTCCAAGTAAATACGGCCTTCGGCGTTGTAGCTACCGTTCAGAACTGTAGTCTCACTTAGAACGTTGATGGTAGCAGTACTTATTTAGGGCCTGAAGCCCCATCCGAAAATCTAAACAAAAAATAAAACTTTCTTTGAGAAACAAGATTCCTTGAAAGGCATCACAGTATTATTTTCTTTGTAGAGCTCTTCAAATGCATCTCAAGAAGTCTTGAAGAAATAATGAACAGAACGTGGGCGATGTCTTCGAAAGCATCAACACTTTTGGCAGCGAAAAACTATTCAGTTAAACGCTGCCCTTATTAGATTTCCTACAGAACAAATCCTTACGTTTCGTTTCTGCAATCGAGTGTACAAAAGAAGTTCTGACTTCTCTTCAGAACATCTGAGAAAATGCCGACGATTTTTTCAGAGAGGCTTTTCAATCCGCATCTCAACTTTCCGAGGACTTGTTTGAAGTTGAATTAAGAGCTCCAAGAACTTCATTGAAACAAACAACGCGTTCCAATTCAGAAACCTCTTCTACTGAAGCCTATTTTGGGGTGCCTATAACTGATTCCTTGCATAGATTCATGGTCAACGAAGACGTTCTACGATCGTTTCAAGCTCTTCTCCCAGGTTTTTCTGCAGTTGAGCGAGCGAGATAATGCAATTTCGTTATCAGCTTTGAAAGCTGAGTGCATCCTTTGGTGCGAAAAAATATCGTCGAGGGATCCTTTTACCGAAGTTTTGAAATTGCTTTATATTTGTGACAAGACTTAGGTACAAACTTCTTGCTTATGGTTTTGGCCACGCTTCCAGTGACCACAGCTAGTGTTGAAAGAACCTTTTCAACTATGAAAAAGGATTAAGACAGTGTCCCGAAGAGTTATGGGTTATGCAAGATTTAGCTCACTTGCTATGATATCTGTTTATTCGGATTGATCTCATGTCAAAAAAAAATATCAAGGCGTCTTCTGCTTTGAAAAATTGTGTGTACAAAAATAGTTTAAGTATGTTCGTTTAAGTACAGGCGATTAAAAAACTAATAAAAATCAATGAATTTATATTCCAATTAGTTTTTTGTTTAAAGAATTCCTTTGGAAGCAAGCCCCCCGGAAACGAAAACCTGGCTACGACACTGGTGCGAATGTTGCCCGAAGTGAAATAGTGAAATTATTTCTCTTCAAGTTCCTATTCAAAATGGTAATATGAATAATAATATATTTTTTTTTATGTAAATTTATTTCCCACTCAAAGTGGTCAATTACATCATCACCACCAATTTTGTGAGTATTTTTACAATTTGAGTATTTTTTACAATTTAATGGAAATCAGAAAAAAATATAATTATTTATAAAGATTTTAGTATAATTTAATTCATATTGTGAATAACAACTATGCATACATCCAACCTCGCACCTACCCTCACACCACCCCTAAACCCCAGCAGAGGGGCTGCAGGGGGCAGCCCTTATACATTTAACACTGTTTATGAATTGTGGGCTTAAATTATGCCCTCGCATTTTAAGAGAAATTATTTCCCATAAAAAAGTGAAGTTATTGCTCACTTTCAGCGGAAATAACTTCACATTAGAAAAGTGAAATTATTTCCCACTTGAAGTGTAAATTTGTTGCCCGAGAAGTTATTTTCCTGCACCATCCTAGTGTCGGTCGTTTTTATTAATTATTTTTATTATTTTTCCATATAATTATTTTTGAACTTTGAATCTAAGGTCTTGGCAAAAACCTTGTTATTTATTGTTGTCCTTCATGTTAAGGCACCAGTTTGGTTGCGCCCGAGGCTTACTAGTTTGCATACATCCACGCCTCGTATCAAGGCTTCAACTTTCAAGTGCAAAGCTCTTTACTTAGCCCCGGCTCTCAGCTTCCAATCACTTAGTCTTCAGTTGATTGGGTTTTTTTTTCAATTTGTGCGAACTTCCTTATAGACAAGTTCCTCTTTGAACGCTCTTGGCTAGAATTGAAGACTCTGTGGGAGGGATCGTTGATGTCCGTTTTAATTCTTGTTGACAGGCTGTATTTGGTTTGTCCATGTGACACGTTCATCCCATTTTAGCCGGTGCCGTTTTAATGCTGTATTCTACCAATAGTGTCAATATATCCGGAGTATATTCATGTAGTTGATCATAATTTCGAGAGTTCGTGCCTCCAGTTTTGACCGCTTAGTGCTGTACATTCGAATGAGTTAGCTGGGGCCAAACCTGGATATGGCTCGGTATAGCTCATCTATATAGAAGCTGTCATATGAGGCTATCAAATCGAAGGAAATATGGTGAGTATCCCTTTATACTATAGTTGGCCTGTTTCCAGTATCTTACTACTAATTGTGAGCATTTGATGGACTTAAGATCGCACTGCTAAAGGCCTACCCGATTATTAATGAAGGGTTTAAGGTGTTCCCGCAAAATTGACTGATATAATCTCTTACACGATGTAGAGACTGAAGGCCTCAGTACTTGTCGCGAAGTCTCCTTTCTTATGGGCCGAGCAGTCAATGCTGAGTTTGGTACATCCAAGTCATCTCCAACTGTTCCCAAAAGTTCGGTGAGTATACCAGCAGTCCCAGTAGGCTTGTTAAATTTAAGCTTGGATATACATATCCTTACTTTGTGTTGATCAGGTTAACGGAGGTTGTGTGTAGACGATGGTCTATATTGAATATCAGCAGCCTTGCTTCGCCAGCGCACTTTAAATTGAGTGTGACTCCTTCTCAATCTCGTGCACCACATTCGCTCTACTCGACTACTCTCATACTCATTTATATTCTCCATTTCAATTTAAAAAGGAGAGCAACAACAAAAAAACAACAAAAAGCACAAAAGATGCATAAAAGAAATAACGAAAAGGCACTCAGCACAAAAGGTACAGAGAAGAGATATAGATTTTGTCGCACACTCACACGAAATTTCCTCCACTCAACGCTGGGAAAATCCAACGAATGCTTCAATCGAACATTTTACTTTTTTGAATTGTATAACATTTATAGTTTAATGCTTATTATTCAACGTACGAAGATGATTTATATCTTAAAATCTTTGTACATAATTGAACTTTATTCAAAATAAAATCCTATTACATTTGGATGAGTCAATCCAAAGCTAGGAGCTAGAAGGCATTCGAGAATCACAACTTTCCTTACATATCGGCTTAGATCTCCGCTTCCGGACAGCGGATAATGGTAAAACATATCCTATATTTTAATCTCGATATTTTTCAATGCAAACTGTGAAAACCGTAATCAATTTCGTGCAGTACTTTTTTAATCTATTTCCGGCAAACACCTTTCGGCCGGAAAAAAGCTACAGTTTTATTATAGTAAGGAAGACTCGTAGGTCTTGCGTTATGATTCCTTTGTGTGGGGAATTTACTGCCGTTTTTTCATAAAACCTCCTTGTAATTTCTTTGATCGTGCCTATCTTTTTCTTCGTGACAAGCCGATGTCCTTCCCTTCTATTCTATCTCGCAAAGTTCGCGTGTATCCCTAGTCCCAAAGACGACCACAGGTCGATACCTGTTTAATGGATATTCCCTCATCATGCGTCCGTTCACACCTCGGAAAAGCGCCGATTCAATGACCAAATCACAACGCGCTCCACCCACACTCACAGTACCGATTATTATCGCGTCTATTTTCGAATAATCCCCACCCAACAGACAATCAAATCTACCATAATCCTCTATTATTTGTAAACAATTTTTTATGACTTCCAAGCACATCGACTTTAAGAGTTTCACAAAAAGATACAAAACGCTTCGAAAAAACATTAAATGAAAAAATCAAAATACCTCGCGAACATCAAACGTTGATGATGCTGCTGCCTTCAACGACCGGAGGTAGCGTTCCGCAACATATCTTATTGTATATTCCCGCTGACTTTTATTGCGTTTTTATGAATCCATCATAGCAATGTATGGCATATACACATTACACATTCATCTACAGACTACAACAAGCTATTTAACGATCGAGAAGTGAGCGAGAGAAGCTTAGGCCGGCACGTTTCCTGATCGCACTCGTCGCCAGCATTCGTACTCCCGGTTTTATACCCATGTACACATCACTGGTGCGTGCCTCAGATTACCGCACACCGGCCGATTTATTGGTGATTCGCAGTCGCACATCTGTAACAGATTTTATTTCGAACATTTTTGTTTGTATTTTGAGAAAATCAGCCGGAAAAAGTATTGACGGACATGTGGCCATTACGACAATATATTGCCGTTTGTTTACAATGGACGCATGACTTTTCGCTTGTAAACGCAACACTGACGGGTGAAAGCTAAATTTAGCGAAGGACGTCTTAAAACAACCCGATTGGGCATTCACGTCATTCGATTGATTAATTTGATCGTGATGAAAGCTTGAAGCTGAATAGAAACGTCTTTAGCGATACTGAAAATTGTAGTCAACATTGCACAGTTGGGGTAGAAGGTTGCGACGTTACAGGAAAGAGTGCTGTCATCAGAAATAGATTTGGGAAGTAGTCAAGAAGAACGGCCCCCAACATGGACGAATCAGACAGAATGTCACAATCGACAGGTACAACTTTGAGCTGGTAAAGGACTTTCTACCTCGGCTCTTTTATAAATTCTGACAAAAGCTATTATACCAATAGCTATTTTCAGATCAGAAGGCAATTGAGTAGTACAGCCTTATCTTGAACAACTAAACAAATTCTGTACAAGATCCTGAAAATCTCGGTCCTGTTTTATGGCCATTAAGCTTTGCCTTTATCGAAGACAGAGTTTGTCAAATGTTCGGTCCCGTTTGCTTCGGCGGGCTTTGAAGAAGACGATTCAACGACGAACTTTACAGCGACATACATCTGATTGTTAACAAATTGCGTATCAGTCGTCTAAATAGCTGGAAGATGTGGAGTTGATGTTGAGCGAATGAACACAACTGCCCTGACCCGTATAGCCTTCGAGTGTATGCCGGAGGGACAACGCAGGCGGACAAGATCTCGCCTTAGGTGGCGCTCACGAGCAGAAGGAGACCTCAACCGACTTGGAATATGCAACTCGAGGCAGTCAGCTAATGACCAGACTAAGGCAGAGGCTTGTTTGGTGAGTTAGAAGTAAGTAAGTCCAATCAGACTGCAATTTAAAAAGCCATTTGGCCACCGAAAGGCTTTTACATGAGGGCGCACATCTTTGATTGTCTTATATTAGTATGATGTAAGGTTCGGTTTCCGGACTGCTCTTTAAAGCTGTCTGTACAGCGGTGCCAGTGTACTAAGACTCACGCTCACTGGAAGTATTTTATTTAAATTGTCCGAAAGACTTCAATGATGGTGGCGTGATATCTAAAAAGGGAAACAATCTTCTCAAAGCGGGACAAGTTCGACAGCGGGCGTAGTAAATATGCAAGTTTTCATCACCTTCTTGCAATATAGCTCTTACAGAATTGGTTGAAGTGCTAGTAGTTAAATTTTTGCACCTATCATCCTTGCAAACCACAAAAGTCTATAGCATAAGGAGGGTTTAAATTAATAGCCCTGGTTAGAGCGAGATTTTCGCTTTCTTACTCTTGCCATAACTAGGTGGCTAATGGTAAGAGTGTCAGAGTTAAATCGACGTGATTGGTAGGGTGATTTAGTTCCAAGTTGCATTGTGAGAGCTTCGTGCTGTGTGCATGTCTTGCCAGCGGTTGATGAGACGAATTCTTTTCCACAGCTCGTGGCTTTCAATAACCTCCAATTAATTACTAGAACTTTGCTCATCAACTATATTGAGTTTCACAAAGATCCCCATGGTCGACTTTAGAGTCATCGTTGGCTATTCGTCAGACTTTTAAGCTTCCCAATCTACAACTGCTGTCTGCGCAACTTGTCAACGTGCACTTTTCATACCATTTTATGAATCCACCTACAAAATTATCACTTGAGCGCTTGCAATCAAAGCCAATCATATGACCTATACACTCCGAAAATTAATTAAAGTGGTGTTGATCTTTTCTATCAACCGAACGCTCAATCACTCTTATCAACACAGCTGCCAGAAGCAGTGGATACATTGAAAAAACACGACGAACCAGATAATTTTCGATTAACTACCGCCAACAGTCAACTCACAGGGGACCAGTTTGAGGTCGCGCATACGTAACTACTGGGAATTCCCGAGACGAATGTGTTTTCACGTTGATGGGAAAACATATAAATTGTTTACTCACCGCATCTTAGAACTCAGTCGTCGCTCGCAATGATTGTAGCTTGCATCGCGTTAGTTGTCGGATTGGCTGCGACGTCCGCTGTGGAAGTCTCCACCAGTTTAGGTGGGATTCGGGGTGTTGAGTTGAAATCTCGTTTAGGTGAAGACTTCTACGCATTTCGTGGCATTCGCTACGCCAAGGCGCCGGAGCGCGAACTACGATTTGAAAGTCCCCAACCAGTGGGACCATGGAAACCAGAAATATTTGATGCCACCGACGATGGACCCATGTGCCCACAATCCGTACGAAATGCAAGCGAATATTCGGAGGACTGCTTGCGGCTGAACGTCTATTCGAAGAGCCTGGATGCAAAGGCATTGAAACCGGTAGTCATATACCTACATCCAGGTGGATTTTACGGCTTTTCGGGACAGAGCAAGAACAACGCTGGGCCGCAGCTGCTGATGGATCGTGACATTGTGTTGGTTACCATCAACTATCGTCTGGGAACGCTGGGCTTTCTCGCGACCGGTACAGCCGAGGCCCCCGGCAATGCTGCGATGAAGGATCAGGTGGTTGCCTTCAAGTGGGTTCGCGACCATATACAGAACTTTGGTGGTGATCCCAACTCAGTAACACTGCTCGGGTATAGTGCCGGTAGTCTTAGTATTGGCTTGCATATGATGTCGCCAATGGCGAAGGGATTGTTTCACAAGGGCATTGCCATGTCTGCATCGCCAGTTACTCAAACCGTATATCACACGGATCAGTTGGAGCTGGCAAAGAAGCAGGCAGCGTTGGTGAAATGTCCCACGGATGCTATAGATGCCATGGTTAAGTGCCTAAAGGAGGTGGGTCCCTATAGTTGATAAATTGCCATTGAGTTAATTCTAGGTCATTGCAGATACCTGTCGGCGAGTTTGTGAAAACCTTTGCATCAATGTTCGACTTCGGTTATAATCCCGTTCTCAATTGGATGCCAGTGATAGAGAAGGACTTTGGACAGGAGAGATTCATCACCGAAGACCCTGTGGTGGCTTATCAGGAGGGCCGGTTTCACAGGGTTCCGCTGATAATTGGAATGACCAAGGATGAGTTCGCTCGCATTATCTACTGTAAGTTTTGAAATGGTCCTGTGGGAGACATTTACCAAGTTTTCTCCCAATAGATACCCTCAAGAACGAAACCCTAGCTAAGAAAGTCAACGACAACTGGGACACATTGGCGCCTATTATGATGCAATACGAACGAGATACGCCCAGGTCAAAGGAAATCAGTGCCGTTTTGAGGAGAGAGTACCTAGGAGATGCACCTCTGAGCAGTGCAAGTCCCTTTGAGCCATTGGGAAAGGTATGAATGAACAAAACGCAATAAAGCAGATGTGGGGAACTCAAGTATGCAACAGCTTTTCAGTGACGGTGTCATCGGCTTTGGGGTTCACAGATTCGCTCACCTAGCAGCGCGGTACGTTCCGGTGCACTACTATCGATTTGCGTACAAGGGACGCTTCAGCGACTTCAAGTATCCAGGCGATACTGCCTATGGTTTGAAATGGAAGTTTTGTCATCAGTCAACCACCGACTGACGAGGTTTCTTTTTAGGATCCGTTCACCATGACGATTTGTTATATTTGCTGTATATTCCCCGTCTTGCTCCGCTCTACAAGAAGACTGACCCTGAAGATACGACTGTTGAGCGGTTAACTCGAATGTGGACGCAATTTGCTAAAACCGGGTGAGTCTCAGAGCATCTTCAGCTGTAAATTGTGAGTTCAATATATTTTTTTGAAGCAATCCAAACAATCCGAGCGACCCATTCCTCAAGAACTTGGACTGGCAACCACTGGATTTGAAGAAAGAAAACTTCCTGGATATCGGCACTGATTTGGTTAACAGGAATGGACTTTTCCTCGAACGCTTTGCCATTTGGAAGAAGCTCTTTCCTCTGGAATGGAATGGACTGCACTCTGGGAATAGTTCTGAGACTCTGGACTATCCAGATGCAGATGAGACAAGGGAAAAGTAAATGAAGTTGGTATATGTAAAAATAAATGCTTGAAATTATACGCAGATGTTTTTTTTAAAGATGAAACATCCTTACTGGGCAGTTAACGACTTGCAGCTTAGGTCGTGCAAAACGTCATGCAGTGGGGAATTGTATTAGACATTTAAGTAACGAAAGCGGGCCAAATAGCGCCTCATGCCCAGATCTAATTGGATGCACATCAGTGACAGAAGTATACTGCCAGCCAGTGTTCCCAGATTGAAGGGAAAAGCACCAATTTTGGGGCTTTTTGAATGAAAATGGGGAAAACTAGGGGAACGTTTAAAAAAAGGGGAAAAAATCAAAAAACTTTTCCAGACTTAAATTGCTTTAAAAGCAAAATTTAAACGCATTTCCATTACAAAAAAACTTTAAAGTTACTCGGAATGAAATGTTCACACCAAATATGAAAGAAAACAGCCCATCGAACGTCTACGTATAAGAATTTTTATGTATCTGATAGCATTCACTCGAAAACACTTCTTAAAAGAAGTAAAGAGTTTGAAATTGAAAGTGATTGCATTAAGCTACAGAATAGTAGCACGTACAAAAATTAAATACATTAGGTAAACTTATTTTTAAGCACTGTGAAGTCTGAATTTTTGTGATTTAATTTTAATTTTTTTTAGTTGCCTATTTCTGAATTTTTGTAATAGAATTTATTTTTCTCTTTTTTTTTTTTTATAGAATTAGCTAACTGATCCTTGCATAATATGTATATTTTTACGCTATAGCCTGTTAATAAAGACTGTTTTAAAACGACTTAAATTTTTTTTGAATTTGTTCATAAAAAAAAGGTAAATTTAACTTAGGGGAAAAAAAGGGGAACGTTTTTCAAATTTAGGGGAACATTATTGCATTTGCTGATAAAAAAGGGGGAAACAGGATTCACAGTATGGGAACACTGCTGCCAGCACTGATGCGCTCAATGTTAACGACTTATGATATGGGTCGTCGTTACAAGGAGTGGCAGATTTAACTCATATAATTTGTCAACCTACAAAAATGGGTAGAAATAGCCCCACCAGCGACCCCACTCAAAGCACAATGAGTTTGGGCCGCCGTTGTACGGTAATATGTTTGCATGGGTCATCTGCAAGTGGATGGGATTAATGCTGTTCCAATTTAAAGCAACATTCAGCTTTTTTCAACTAACAAATATTTATTAAAAAAATAAATAAAATTAGTATTTAAAAACTATTTGAAATTTATAAAAAAATTGCAAATTAAAAAGTGAAAAAAAATTAAATGTTCGAAATAAATAAAATAAAATACAAAATATAATGAAAAATCTAAAAATACGCAACGTAATTAAGGAAACACATTAAATTAAGAAAAAAAAAAAAGTTTTTAATTAAAAGAACGAAATGAAAAGCAAATGGTTTGAAAATTTTAAAAAGCGCGCGAGTTACATGACTGTGCACACCAAAAGTCATTCTTATGAGAAACCGCTACCTGCATATGAAAATACCCAACTCCAACAACAACAACAATACCTCAATCAACCTCTCGATATAGCGGCACATGATTTTACTGATAACAGCCTAACAACAGACGCAGATCATCATCCATCTTGTGAAGAATTTGTAGTCAGTGTTAACTTAAATTCCCAATACAACGCATCATTGTTTTTTGTTAAATGTTTTTGATTGTTTTTGTTCGAACGATCGCTGCCGGTCGTAACTCGCGCATTTTATGCATATGAATATAGGCACACGTGAATTCTGCACTCACCGCAGCACTGCAACATGTCTCTATATTTTTAAATATGCTGCAAAATTCAAGCGTACCACAACACAAATGAAAATAAATTGCAATTTCAAGTGTTTGGCATCATCGGCTTTTGACATTTGCTGATCGTGTTTGTTTTCGATTCGGTTGCAAACACATTAGCCGCTTAGTCGGTGAATGACAGTAGCCATATTAGCATGTCAAATAATTTTCTGCATATCTGTTTTACATGCAGCACTGCATTCTGTGCTGCGTCCATAATTTCTGCACATGCGTTTTGGGCATTGACATTTTCCAAAATTTATTTTCATTGTTTGCAAAATTTTGTAAAGCAGAATTTAGAATTTTGTACCCCAACCCATTAAAAATATATCCAATCGTTTACTCGCGACATTTTGCAATGCAACTGTGGCAACCAGAGTCAATGACTATCATATTTGCAACAACTCCTAATTACTTCATGGCACACGCGGAATAGGCCACTACGGGTAAGGGATAAGCCTATATCCCCTACGGGTATCACAATGGGTCAATTTTGACCTGAGTGTGGCGCGGAGTATTCCTCGCCGGCCCACAAACCTAACCTAACCTAAGAGTCAATGACGAGCGGTAGTTTGTAAGTCTATTCTGTCCAAACAGTTTTTATTTTTAATTTGGGATTGGCATACAAGATCTCCATAAAACCCGCCGTAAGATAGAGTTCGTCATGAGCCGGGTTTTACGGTAGTTACGGGTTGTAAAACGGAGGAAGTTTCCAGCCTCAAATTCCCATACGTTTGCCTCAAACTTTGGCTAGGTAAAAGTGCACTTATTCTTGCACGGGAAAAAATGTGTCCTCCTTCCAGTATTTTCGGGAAAATATTATCGCGTGAAAGAAGATTTATTTATTTTTCTTTCGGATGGAAATGGTTTCCTCCACATTTCACCAAGTCTGCAAAAACACAGAGGATTTTTGTTCTCATAGCAGAATATCCTGAAGGGAAATAAAAAGAGTCTGAAAGTGATAGCCATTTATATCAGAGCTTAACTAGATGAGAGAAGTGCCCAACAATTGGAATCTCCAAAGTCACCGGGGGTGGTTTTACAAAGCACATGCGCCTCAGAAAATCTGCAGGTAAAACAAATATTTTTTTTTTTTGTAAATAATACAAGCTATTCAAGTCATGCATCAATAATAGGTTCACATGTATCGTATCATACGAAAGTCTGCTGAGTCTATATGGTTGGTTGGTTGAAAGTGGTTCTCGATAAAATACACTCAGCTCAATAATGGTATATTTTTTATCACTGGGAAGAACGGTCCGGTTTCGCTGTCAGCTCAAAGAACTACCTGCTTTTTGATGAATCTATTGATTTCCACTTAAATCGATAAGATTAGCTTTTTTAAATATGTACTGTAGTCTTCGGCCCCGAAAGACATTGATATATCGCGGAAGGTCGAAGTAGAGAAACTGGCTCGAATTCGTCTTGTCATTTTGCCCTATAATGGCGAGCTATGCCAGCGGTCCTTCGTATACGAAGTAGGGATCCACTCTGATCTGTTCGTTATAGAGTGTCTACAATAAAACTACGTTTGGGATGAAGCCAAAGTCAGCCTGTAAGTTTGGGAAGAAGACAGTTTATTAAAATGTTCCTCAGACCTAGTGCTGAGTGAGCAGCAGCGATGTCAAATATTGAATAGTGCAAACCAAAATTTTTATCATAAATAAATAATAATAAAAATAATAATTCATAAGTAAGCGGCAAGTGATTTCTATAACCTGTTTTTTTAACTCTGTGTAATTCCCATCGATAACGATGTTGGATCGACCATAAATAGACCAATAGGACACACTGCTGTACTAGTTTTATAGAGATAGCTTTCATCAACAGCGATTACACTACCGCATGACAAATTGAATGGAAATTCCCGAGATAACTTTGTAGTTTACGGGGCGGGACTTTTTTACATTGTAAATATTTCTCTAGAGAAAGGTGTAACCCGATGCAACTGCGTCTCCAGAAAACGAGTTACCGACTGGATCGGTGAAACCATATAAGACAAAGAAAAGTTGCTCCGAATTTGACACGTTAATGAAAGACGTTCTTAAGAACCAACAGGGCTTGGAAGTTTTCCTCCTTCTAATTACTGTGCACATGCACCTAAAGAATGACATGGTAGCATGTGGTATTTAAGAAACTCTCAACTAGGTACGATAGAAATTTTTCGAATTCTAGTTCTGGAAAAAGTTATGTACAAACGGATTTGTGACACAAGAAATGTAGGTTGACAACTAGAATTAATGTTTTCGTATATTTTTTACGGTAAATATAACACCAAATTTATTCAGTTACAAATTTCCTAAAAATTGGATTTGGAAAAACTGATAAACTTTAAACTCTCTTTTACCGTGCAAAAAGAAAAAAGAATTGCTAAATCAACAATTTCCATTTGGATTTTCACTAAATAATATATGTATATATAAATAAAGAAAATACTTTTCTCTGCCAAACGAGGTTTGTGACGTTTGTTGGTTGTATATACAGGACATTTCCCATGTATCGATTAGGGATATAGCAGAACTCATTGTTGAACCACTTAATAAAATAGTTAAAATACAAACCATCGATCGATATTATTATTCAGCGGTACCAAATATTCATTGAAAGACTACAGATGGTAAAAATGGAAAATTTGGTGACGACTTTTGAGGTATTATGAACAGTATGATCGACGATAGTTACACTTTTTTAGGGGTCAATTGATGATGGTTTAAATCTTAAAACTGCGAGTTCCCCATAAAAAATATTGTTCAAATAGGAACCGAAAAACGTTCCAAGAGCGTCTCGAAATATGAGGCAAACAAAATAACAATAGACACTATATCAAATTTTTTTTTTACAAAACTGTTCCAGAAAAAGAAAAGGCATTTTAAAAAGCAGCAAAAGAAATGCTCAAGAGCTCCATAAAAATCGTAACGAAAAACGTCACAGTAAAGTCGCGAAAAAATGCCCTACAAATTCATTAAAAATAATATGAGATTTTGAAATACGTAAGGAAAAAAGGTGGTTATACGGAACATGTCTTTAAATATCAACACCTGTATAAAACCAAAAATGTCCATCTATTGCCAAATAGCTACACGTTTCGAACTCTCATCATACTCAAATTTTGCTGATACACAGTTTTCGACTCGATTATTTCGCCGCAAAATCATTTCCCACATAGAAAACTTTTTTCGCTGTATTAACTGGTCTAGAGCATATCATATCATATTTAGTTGTTGCTGGAGTAACGATTTTTCAAGTAAGAATTTTTTTGATTTCCTAGCTATATGGAATTCGTACAGGAACACAAAATGGAACGGGGTTTCATATTTCCGTTATGAATTTTTTTTTCAACAATATTTCCTTCTGTATGCCTTTAAGCCGCAAGCCAAATAAAAATACCGCCCAAAACAAAAAGACAGTCGTAAGAAAAAAAACTTAAAGAGTGTTATTTTTATATGCATCTAATATGAAATCGGGAGTTTCATAAACAGCTTAAAATTGAAAAGTGACTTTTTTTTTGAATAAAGTACAAAATTTAATAAAAAGAGTAGGTATTCAGAACATGTTTTTGTTATTTTATATTATGGATTAATATAAACTGAATTATTTGTTATGTCCTTAGCTAACAGGTGTAAAGAAAATAAAAGATGTTCCATATTCCCACCTTCTTCTCTACCTAAAAACCCCTTAAAACAAGAATCGAAAAATGCTACAGTAGCCACAGAAGATGGCCTTGAAAAAAAGCCCTTTAAAAACCCTCAAAAAACAACAAACGCGACGAAAAGTAACACAGTGAGGCCCGAAAATACATTCCAAAAATGCAAACCAAAAAAAATAAAAACGCGACGAAAAGTAACACAGTAAGGCCCGAAAATACATTCCAAAAATGCAAACCAAAAAAAATAAAAACGCGACGAAAAGTAACACAGTAAGGCCCGAAAATACATTCCAAAAATGCAAACCAAAAAAAATAAAAACGCGACGAAAAGTAACACAGTGAGGCCCGAAAATACATTCCAAAAATGCAAACCAAAAAAAATAAAGTGCACGACTAGGTCGAGCGAAACTTTCTCGTTCATCAAACGTTTGCTTGGTTGTTTTCTTATTTTATTAGGTAGGTATAAACCCTGAAAAACAATGCTAGATGAAAGAAACAGTGCATAGATAGAATATAAGAAAAGGAATAGTGTTAAATAAAATTCACTTTTGGGTACCTAGTTCATCTGATATAGCTGTACATATCAAATAACAATGTGAGTTTTTAAAGGTTGTAGCTCTAAGTAAAAGGAAAGTTCTGGTTAGAGAGTAATAAGTGCCTACTGTACTATTTTATAAGCTCTTACACTTTACAAGATTTTTGAGTACGAGGACAAGTGTAGTAGGAGTTTCTATTTGCTGATTTAAAAATCATGTCATGTTTTTATTTTGATTAGTAACACTTGTATAAGGTGTCTATGATTGGAAGCAGGGTTCGTGATAGATCTATATCTTTACGTAGATGTATATTGTAAGAATTCGGAGATTTGTTTTTGAATATATGCGTTAGCAGTTATAAACTGAATATCCCAACTGACGTGTGTGGTGTGAAAATGAAGTGGGAGTTTCTGATTGCGGTTGCTATTATTTGAAGGTGCATACTCAATATGGTTAAACAAAAAGAAGTGAGTTAAATTTGCGAAAAATTAGTTTTACTTCGCTGTTATTGCATTTTGATTAGAAGTGGAAAATTGAGATAATTGCAAAAATATACCGTATATAATATAATATGAGAATACAAATCGGGATTTGTGAAGTAATTTTTGAGAAATAATTATTAATCTGATTTGTTCGAATTTTTTTGAGAAAAACTAAGTACGGGATCTTATTTGGAATACTTTTATTATCAAAATCGTAAGGGCGGTTTTTGTAAAATTTGGCAGACGAAACAGTACCAAATATTGCAATGTTTAGTTTGAAAAATACTATTGCTTAACTATTTAGCTGAAAACCGATTAAAAGTTATTGTTCGGGATGTAAGCATTACCAGGTTTTTAAAATTTTTTTCTTGAAATCAAAAATGGGGTTTTCGAGATATGAACAGTTTTAAAAATTAGCGTTTTCGATGAATCGAATTGAAAATTAAGAACGCAATCATTTTGAAAACATTAATTTTATTCTTTGTTTGCATTTTAGTCGAAATCGGTGTTGGCATTTTCTAGCAAACTTAAGAAAACAAAATTTTTCAAAAATGACTTTTTTCAAAAATCCATTTACGACAATACAGAGAAAAACTGAGTTTTTCGTTAAGTTGGAAATTACCATATTACCTTAAAAATGGAATGAATTTTTGTTACAATCGTATGGACCGTTTTCGAGATATGTACATGTGTCCAAATTTCAAAAGTATAGTTATTAGATATTTTAGCGGAAAACTGAGTATGCAGTCGTGTTAACCTCATCTACTTAAGCTTAAATATCAATTGTGGTTTAAATCGTTAGAGCCGTTTTCGAACAAATCAAACTGGTTTGAAAATGTTGTATATGGGAAGTACCATTAATATTGCGATTATCGTAAGCCCCCAAACCCCAAATCCGAAGTTTGAACTAAATTCGGGCAGCCATTTAGACTGTTGGCCTCGGGACATAAAGACAGACGGAAAGAATTTTCCGACACACTTTTTTAAGTACGATGATAGAGGCATCGTAATGTCCGAATTGATTAACATTTCGAGTTCGAAATTTTGTACGAATGCAATATCTTTCTCTTACTACGTAATGGAGAAGGTTAAAAATCTTAAAAGTATCCCACAATATGCTTTGAAAATACCTCCCATAAAAACACGAAACACGGCGACAAATAAACACCGAAACCCCTCTAAAAAACATTTGAAAATAGTTCTTAAACTGGGTTCACTTTAGTGAGTCAGTAGTTTCAAAACAATTACCCTTTAAAAGAACAATAGCAATTTGTTGTAAACATGCACAGTTTACAAGTATGTATAGAATACAATTTTTTGTCATTACTTTATTTGTTTGCCTAAAGAAAAATTCCAATTAAGGTCTTATCTCATCGTCAAAGATACTGAAAATTAATGAACAAGGCGATGCAGCAGCCAGTTGGACTTTTATATAAATCATTTGAACGCTATGTAAAGTTTCCCATTAGAATGGATCACCGTGCAGCGACAGCAATGCATCTCCAGTAAGACATTGTATGCGGTTGTTTTGGCTTTCTGCCAAGAATATTACTTTGCCGCAAAAACCGCGTCAATGCAGTGCCAGACATTTGTCTGGGAATTTTAGAGAAATCACAGGCAGTGCTCTTGCGGTTGGATTGTGGTCCTGTTGGTGACAATTTTATCATAATTTCAAGGCTTTCTGTTTCGTACGTGCGAGAAATATGTAGGCACTGCTTCACAGGTCATCCAAATGTTTACAGTTCTGCTTCTGACCGTGACTAGTCACATATTTATTGATCACATCTCCCCTCCTCAGAAACGCTGTTCTCTGTAAATTAATAACGCGATAGCACATCGCTGCCCCTTATCAACCAGATGTCAGCAGAAGTGTATCACTTGAAATTCGCACACCTTCACTCTTCTCAGAACAATCTGATTATTATTGCTCATGCTTAACTGGTCGGGAATTCCCGAAACAATTATTTTGTAATCATCTGAAAGCGGGTATAAATTGGCAGCTCACCCCATAAGAGAACTCAGTAAACGCTCGCAATGATTGTAGCTTGCATCGTGTTGCTTATCGGGTTGGCTTCCACCGCCGCCGTGGAGGTTACAACCAGCTTAGGTGGGATACGAGGTGTCAAGTTACAGTCTCGCTTAGGGGAAGACTTCTACGCATTTCGCGGCATCCGGTACGCCAATGCGCCAGAGGGTGAATTGCGATTCAAAAGCCCGCAGCCCGCGAGTCCATGGAAACCAAAAACTTTCGATGCCACAGAGGAAGGACCAATGTGTCCGCAAATCGTGCACATCCCAACCGAGTATGCGGTTGAGGATTGCTTGCGACTGAACATCTACTCGAAGAATTTAGACGCTAAAGCTCTGAAACCAGTGCTCATCTACATACATCCGGGCGGATTTTACGTGTTCTCCGGACAGAGCAAGAACAACGCTGGCCCGCAGCTGCTGATGGATCGCGATATTGTGCTGGTTACCATCAACTACCGTCTGGGCACGCTGGGCTTCCTCGCCACCGGTACAGCCGATGCGCCCGGTAATGCTGGGCTGAAGGATCAGGTGCTTGCATTCAAGTGGGTAAAAGAGCACATCCAAAACTTCGGAGGCGACCCCAATTCAGTCACGCTGATGGGCTACGGTGCGGGCAGTGCGAGCATTGGCTTGCATATGATGTCGCCCATGGCGAAGGGGTTATTCCACAGAGGCATCGCAATGTCTGCGTCGCCGGTAGGCCAGACTAAAGCTCAAACGGAGCAACTGGATCTGGCAAAGAAGCAGGCAGAATTGGTGAAATGTCCCACAAACGCAGTAGATGTCATGGTGAAGTGCCTTAAGGAGGTATCTATCAGTTTGGAGACTTGAATTTGTTTAACTATTTCGACACGTCATTGCAGACCCCGGCCAGTGAATTTGTGCGGACCTTCAATGCTATGTTCGAATTGGGTTATAACCCAATGGTAAATTGGATGCCTGTCATAGAGAAGGACTTCGGGCAGGAGAGGTTTATCACCGAAGACCCAGTGGTGGCCTTCCAAGCGGGAAGGTTCCACAGGATACCATTGATAGTTGGCATGACCAAGGATGAACTGACTGGCACTGCACAATGTAAGTACCGAATGGTGTCAAATTTGAACCGCCTAAATAGCATCGCCCCTGTAGATACTCTCAAGAACGAAACTGTGGCTAGGCAGATAAATGACAACTGGGAGACACTGGCGCCAATGCTGATGTTGTACGAACGCAATACACCAAGGTCGAAGGAGATTAGTGCCGTTCTGCGGAAGGAGTACCTAGGCGATCAAACCCTGAGCAGTACTGGACCGTTTGAACCGTTCGGGAGGGTATGAAGTTAAAAATGTTTTTCAACAGTCTTGAATGCAAAATTTTGAGAAGCTTTTCAGTGACGGTATTATTGGGTTTGGTGTACACAGGTTCGCTCATCTGGCAGCACGATACGTGCCAGTGCATTACTACAGGTTTTCATACAAGGGACTGTATAGCCGCTTCAAGTATCCCTCAGGCGATGGGGCTTATGGTGGGGTATGTTTAAAATTTTGAAAACCAGCTTAAAGTCGATTCTTTTATAGGGGCGCTGAATCATGACGACTTGTTGTATCTGCTCCACATTCCGCATCTGGCTCCGCTGTTCAAAAAAACTGACCCCGAAGATAGGCTTGTTGAGCGATTTACTCGAATGTGGACGCAGTTTGCCAAAACTGGGTGAGTCTCAGAGTATCTACCCTTGGCATTTTGTGAGTTCAACAAAAAACTTTATAGCAATCCAAATAATCCAAAGGACGAGTACCTTAAAAACTTGCACTGGCAACAGCTGGATTTGAAAAAAGAAAACTATTTAGACATCGGCGAAGAGTTGGTCAGTAGAAATGGGCTTTTCTTGGAGCGCTTTGCCATCTGGGGGAGGTTATTCCCATTGGACTGGTCCGGCCATCGCTCCATGAATGGCTCTGAGAGTCTGGACTATCCCGATCCAGATGAGACTACAAGAAATTGAGTTAAATATACTGTGTCTGTTTGTATGATGCATTAAAAGGAAAATTAATTATAGCATTTTCCTAAGAGCAACGGTTTTATTATAACAATCCAAGAAAGGAGAACATTTAACTCATCAAAAGTGTCCCAAAATGCTAGTGGATAATGAATGACACTTAAATTGGTGTAAGTTGCAGTCTTCTGGATATATGACTCCCAAATGGAGTGCATATCACATTTTTCTTGACAATTAGTTCAAGGATGAAAAGGTATCGTACAATTTGTTTAAAGTGGGACAGTATACATTGCAGAGGTCCCCTGAATTGCAGCGCCATCAAACCATTTTCAATCCTAACCTGCAATCTTCTGCAGAGACTTTAAGAACTTCTTTCGCTACGAATTGAAAACTGCATCACATTTTAAAAGTCCAGCATAGGTTGGCATAGATTGAATTGATTCTAAGACCTTTTGGTTATAATATATTTGAAAGGATTTAGATGAAAAAGAGGACTCCATTGACTGCATTGTTCCACACCAAGTTTGATTTCTGTGCGGGGTTGTTAAAGATGACTAGAAATGACTTTTGCACCTTCAGTGGCTCATCTCTATTCCCTTGTTTGATGTTGCCTCTTCCTACTTTTCTATATCTTCTACTGTGGTCACAAGGAAGAACCGCTAAAGTCTGTTTTACTCATTTTTCAGGAGAGCAGTTTAAAAATGTTGGCAAACGTGTGAATTTTAAAATGACTCTAGTGACTTAAGCTGTAATGTTTTTTTTTTTTTTAAATTATGTCCACTTTTTCAAAGATATAAAGCTGAAAAAACTTACAAAATAGATTTGAGTACGCTGAATCTAGTGGCATCAAAATTTCAATTTCGTCTAAAGTCGACTTTAGCGGTTATGGTTTGTGGCCACAGATTATATACAACATAACTGGCAGTGCTTCTTTGAGTAGTCTTCTTGCTCCAGTGTTGTTCCCGAAGTTGCCTTGAAAGTATTTCATTTTTGACACCACTGCTAGCACTTTTATTTGTCCTCTTTTTTTATTTTCGTGGATTTATTTTCATGTAGTAGGCAGAGATCCCAAATTGAGTTGAAAAGCTCCACTTTTGAAGATTTTAAAATGAAAAAGGGGAAACGAACGACAGGCTTAAAAAATGGGGTAAATCTGACACCTCACTCAAAGATCTACTAGAATTCATCACCAAGTCCGGTACCATGAGCGAGCTCTACCTAATTAGACGAAATTACAAAAGGGCCCATTTGTGGCCGTGGTTATATGGCAATCTAAGGTCCCTTAGGACCAACACTTTTATATCAAAAATCTTCATAAGCAAGTAAGTCCGAGATGGCCAGAAAGACGAGAGGAAATATGCGCAAATAAATGCCAGTATCGTCCATGTTCCTTTAAAAATAAGCCTGATGGAAATTTATAACTACCTACCCTAATACACGATTATGTGGAGTGTGCTCTGCTGAAACTTTACTTCATAGCAATACATAAGACAACTTGAAGTCCAGCAGGGTTAGCGGCTCAAATATCTAGTTAAGACTAAACCTGGCATACCTAGGACGGGAAGGTATTTTACTCCATCAAGACAACTGCTTGCCATTGCTCCATTGCTGATTGCGACCAAGCGTTGCTATGTGTTTTTTTTTTAATTTCTTCGAAACGCTTTTCAGCAAACAACTGTTGTGCATGCAGAGTAGAAGTCGAGGCTAGTATGAAGTTGTTCTCAGCAATTTTTGTATTAATCGTAGTTGTAAGGTTAATAAATTGAAGTCCTCTTACAGAAAGAAATCGGAAAAAATAGCCTCATTTGAGTCTATACCCATTTTCAATACTCCCAGTCAGCCAGAGACAAACTTGTGTTAACCGCTGGTTTAAGCTTTTTTTCATCCGTCTGAACTCCATTTGAATGGACAGTGCACTTCGTTGACATCTGCGTCTACGATGATTATAGTCAGAACTTTTATTTTTTTTGTCAATTTACTGGTTCGACAATCGAAACTATTTCCTTCAGGCACTGAAACTCTGGCCGCACCAGCTGCATTATTGCTCTACTTTATTACGCCGATATCCGTTCTGCTGAATTATTCGAAATTTTTATTTACCACAGGTCCAGAAAAGGCTGATGGTTTTCTGTAGTTCAATTTATAAGTAAACGTCTAGAGTTATTTTCACTGATCGCACTAAGTTTAACGACTTGTTTGAATCGAGTTCCGATAATGAAACTTGACTTCCTTTAGCTGGTCGAACCTGGAAAAATTGTGTCAAAGCTAAATACTAAACGTCTCCATACTTATATCTCATTGAAAGACGACAAGTCGGGAATTACACTCTCTACATTCTGTTCATTCTGAGCACGGACAGCCTTTCCATTGATTTCTTATCTTTTTCTCCAAAACGAGTGACTTGCATTCGAATCGGATTTTGTTCATAACCCCAGCCCGTGGTCGATGTAAAATATTTAAGGCTACGCCACATACAAAGGAAAGGCTTCATAAAAACAATAGATGTTAGTCCATCAATGGAAACTCTTACTCAACTCTAAATAGCACCGGGGATTACAGATCCTGCATTTAGCCTTCACTATATGATAGACGTGGGACGCTGCCTTTCCACTCAATAACCTTTGAATGCAAGTCAAGCATCTACGACAGTGGCCAACAATTTCATCTCCTATCAATCTGCCAGATGCATTCACTAACTAAAAATAGCCTTCCAACCGTCAGGGTGGCTAGAGTCACGTCTGAGGTAGCCCGATTATAAACAGTCAAATAAAATGGACCTCGGTTCGAAAAAACCATCACCACGACACTACTTCCGAAGGGCACGACAAGTACCTGTCTCTTAATGCCACAAAATTTATCCGCATCCATTCGACTGATAGTAAATAATTCATCGACGAATGTTATTTTCGAAGTAAATAGATAATTCCCAAACAAATCGACAATAACGTGTGCGATAGTTGGAAAAATTGACGGTCGCGATTGTTATTTTTAAACTGCTTTGGTTCGGATAGAACTGCAATGTCTAAATATTTACAAAACGGAGTACAAAATGGATTTCCATCTTATAATGGCATTCGATTGGGAAGTGTATTACACTTAATATATGCACAGTCATGTCATGGGGGAGGGTAGATAAAGCAAATTAATTGCCACTTAAGTGGAATAATGTGTGGGAATTTTGTGAAATACTTTTGTTTTTGATGCGAATGGGATGCAATTCGAGGCAATTTATTTGGCGAATATGAATAATTGGAAATGTTGGTCTCTTTAGAGGCCATTTAGCGATCATTGTAAATATTTTATTAAACGGCTTGTTAACACTCCTGAGCTGATGTAATTAATATTGTACGTAATGATTGGTATCATCGATGAAAATAGCCTCGTTTATGTTTCAACGAAGAGCCATGAATATAAATGGGCGGCAACTAACAGGAAAGTGGATTTGTGAAAATTACATTAGACGATTGTGAGTTTAAGTGGCATTTACTCCGAAGTGGTAGACGATCAGCTTGTTCTTTTCATGTGTACCGAAATGGCTCAATGTGCACTGGGACTTAACATTTTTCAGTAGCGAACTGTCGGTGTTTTTGATATACAAAAATAACTAATAACTATGCACATCGATTTGGACAGGGGCAAAATTGTTTTTGACCGATTTTTGACCGTTATTAATAAACAAATCATGTTAAGATATACTCCGAGCGAGCGTTTAGTTAGTTTGCGACGAATGTATCGACAATTTAAATCTCAACCAATTTCCGTTTGCGATGAATGATCGACAATTTAAATAGCTTAACCAGTTCCGTTTTGCCTATACCCGGACATCTTTATTTGTTACTAACTGACCCATGCTCGCCTTGCATCGTCAGAATTTAACTTCTTAAACTCCAGTTCAAATTATAAAAGATTAAAAAAAAGGTGCAGGTGCACAGATTTTGGCATGCACATGAAAAATTCTTATAAGGCATTTCTCTTTTTAGTTTAGAGTGGAACCTGAACTGTTAAGTGTTATATAGAAATTTGGTGTTTCATTTTTAGCTCAAACTCTGATGTGTCTCCGATTTGTGCTTCTTCTTTCGTTCAGAGCATGATCAGAGCGCGCACTTACAGTCACATTTGACAGAAAAAGAAAAACAGGATAAACAAAAAATTGAAATGGCGGACGAACCTTGTTGCTCTGAAAATGAAGGTTAACCAATTTAATAAATAAAAATAAATAAATATTCAATTTATACACATAATTTATTACAAATGACAGCTATGGGCTCAACTGTGTTTCATAAATACATCAGAACGATCTGAGCACGCTAGGTTCAGAGCGCGCTCATAATGCTCGAACTTAGTTCAGTGCTCAGCTCTGAACTAAAAAAGAAAACGCCTATAAATTACCTCCAGGATAAAGTACGAAGATGATTTTAAAAAAGATAGTCAAAAAACAAATCAATACTGAGCTCAAACCGGTTTTGTGGCATGCACTTGAATCACTATGGCGCATTTTAAATCACAATTGAGTGTGACTTCCTCTTAATCTTAATTACATTTTATACTCTAGATATATCTCTCAATCCCAAGCGCCACATTCGCTCTACTACTCAAATATACTCCAGAAAGTGATGCCAACTAAGGCTTTTTCATGCCTTTTGGTCATTATTTCATTAGGCAAGGCCTTAAGGCTTCTTTTTTTTCAAGCCATCTTTTTTTTATTTCAAATATTTTTCTAATTGGACTAAAACTATGTTTGTTTTGTGCAATACTTTGTACCTACTTATGACACTAAAAAGTAATAAATTTTGTTCCTATTAAGAATTTCTTCTGTGATTTATAATTTAAGTTTATTTTTTAAAACAAAATTGTTTTTTTTGCATAAAAATAAATAAATAAATAATTGGCGGAACAGGTCCGTATGGACCCAAGCCTAGCTTCTCACAACCATTCGTCTTGTGTGAGTTTTTTATTTTTGGGACGAATGGAAGGGATCTACAATTTTATGCCGAGTCCAAACGGCCAATTGAGAAGCTCTTTCATGACAGTTATACTCTCGGATGTTTGTCAGACGTTCGCGAGAGGTGGCGCAGCGAAAAAAACCTTAAGTTGGAATTTGGGTTTTTCTCGGGATTCGAACCTGGGACCCCTCGCTTAGTAGTCCAACACACTAACCACTAAGCCACTGCGCCGGACAGTAGAGGACTAAAAATTCGTACAGAAAACTGAAAGGAAACCAAACCATATGAAAAAAAAACCCTTCTGAGAAAAGGCGTAGAGACGACTGTCAGAATGATCCATTTAAAGTAGGCGAAAAGCCAAGTTTTCCTGATCAATATTAAGTAATGATAGCGATATCTAAAATCAAGTCCAACAAGGCAAAAGAAAAGACGGTCTGTTTGTTTAAGGCTACAGAGGTGAATAGGTGGAAAGCTTATCTCCATATGCCTTACCGTAGTTACTACAGAGGCATTAGTCTCCTCAGCTGAATGGCCTTTATTAGTGATGTATAAACTTGTTCAGCCCGAAAGAAAATACATTTTGTCACCGCGACCGATGCTGGGAAAACACAAAACTCCAGATTAATACTCACCAACTTCTAGCCGATTTGAATACAGCATTTTTCACCATTTTTAAACACGAATTATTTGCAATATAGAGTCATGTCCAGTTCTGACATTGCTTTCGTCAGATTTTGCAGAATGTTGATGGAGAACCCTCGCTGCTCTACTAAGACCAATTTTACTGATACCTTTGATGCCAAAATTTCTTCAACATAATACTTGAGAAAATTTTGCGATACAACAAAAAAAATAAGGCTAAAGAGAAATGTGGACACCACATTGACGAATCGACTTTGAAGACTTTATCTACCACGGCTGAGCTACAAACACTGGCAATGATGCCACATCTGAAATCAGGCGAAGAATAACTTTTGTCAATTGCAATTTCCGTTGTCTAAGAAACTAATTTTGTAGTAAGGCGTTGCCAAGAAAAACTTAAGTTACTCTATATAAGACCGATGAATATGATTTTGTCCATTTGACAGGACTTGGGTAAGGATATGTAACAGATAGCTCTATGAGCTGTGCAATTACATGAATCCTGTCAAAAAGAGTGGATCAGTTGCTTAAGATTGTTTTGACATGAAGAGCGAATGGCTACGAATTGTCTTAAACCCCAAATCAGGAAGACAATGCAGTAGAGGATGACCTCGACCACCTTGGAGTTTGCAACTCGAGGGAGTCGGGAGCCTTAACAGTACACATCGTTAGTTCTAACCAGAAATAACAAAGAGCGTAGATAGAAAGGTACCTTAGAAAACTAGAAGTGCGCAACTAGAGACAGGTAGCCAAAGGCTGTAGTAACTGAAGAGGGATATTGGGTGAGTCCCAGGACCACCCTAAATTTAACGCATTAAGGGCCGTTTGCTGATACGACTCATAGCGAATTAAGTGCCACATAAACTCTAATGTGACGGTTTATGCCCTAAAAAGGTAGCCTATAAGTATTTAAGTAGAACTTAAATCGTTAAGAGTCGTATGCGCAAACGGCCCTAAGATAAGGAAATAAAGGAATCGGCACATTTTTGAATGCAAAAACTCTTTTTCCACCAAGGAAGCCTTTAATTAAGAAGAACACACTGAATTGCTTAATTTTGTAAGAACAGTCTCTGCATTGCCGTCTCAGGTGCTCTAATATATGTCTTTTAAAAACTGGCTGTGTAGGTCTTGATGCACTCAACTTCGACAAATACCACAAGTAGTAATATACCCTGTTAGGATTGCGACAAAGTTTCAGTTGAAAATTTAAATGTATACGAATGGTTTCGTAGTGAGTTTAGGTTACATATCCCACACAATCTATTTTTTCAAATCCCAAATAACTTTTCCATGCCTGTTTGCTTATTTTGCTTTCCAACGGAAATCAAGGTTCATTCATACACTATAGGCGTTTTTCTTTCTTAGTTTAGAGCTGAGCCCTGAACCGAGCTCGAGCATTATGAGCGCGCTCTGAACCGAGCGTACTCAGATCGTTCTGATGTATTTATGAAACACACTTGAGCAAATAACTGTCATTTTTAATAAATGTATGTATAAATTGAATATTTATTAATTTTTGTTTATTAAATTGGTTAACCTTCAGTTCTAGAGCAACAAGGTTCATCCGCCATTTCAATTATTTTGTTTATCCTGTTTTTTTTCTGTCAAATGTGCCTGTAAGTGTGTAATCAGCTCTATACTCAGCCTGCTCAGTCAATTTTTTCTGAGCTCATAGAGCGCGCTCTGGTCATGCTCTGAACGAAAAAAGAAACACAAATTCTGAGCTCTGATGTATCTGAGCTAAAAAATAAACACGAACTTTTTGTATAACAGTTCAGGTAGCGCTCTGAACTAAAAAAGAAAAACGCCTTATATCAGCGCATGCAATAGCGCATAACATATTCGACTAAATTTCAGTAACTTAAAACCAGATCCATTCCCATTTCCATATTGTGTAAGGCAGTAGCAAATTTTGATACAGAAAAATAATTTCTAATGCAGTTGTTAGGTATAGCTTAATCAATAAAAAAAAAATTCTTTTTTAAAAAGTCGTTTCGTGTTTTACTCTCTACATTTTGTAGTAGTCCAGGCATATCTCATGGGTTGCGGTCAAAAAGTTGGAAATGTCTAAATTCTGCTCTCAAAATTCAGTTTTTCATATACTACTACGATGTCGCATTCTTAATTTTCCTGTCTCTTTTCAACGCGGACCCATAGCGACTTATGCTCAACAACTAACTCAGTCGCCGATGCGTTCTTGCGAAAGACGGTTGTGTCCGGCACGTAAAAACAGTATTTTAATTTTTATTTATATTTTTAAATTCAATATTGGAATTTGTGGTCAACATCGAATTGACTTTTGCGGATTTTGCACAAAGAAAAATTAGTTCCTTTATTTTTTTTTTCTTATCACCTGTTATTATAAATTTTATATTGCCAAAGAAGGAATGTTTTTTTTTTCAGTTTTTTTAAATATTGTGAAGACATGTTCATTTTAGATTGAAAAATGCTGCGTTTTTGAAAAGACTGCTTAATAATAAAAAAAATGAAGAATATACTTAGTAAAATCAAGTTTTCTATTTGGGAACACAATCTTAATGTTTCAGAAAAAAATAGAACCATATGTATTAAACAAAGCTTAAAAATACATATTTTAGTACAGATCGTCGAATCGACGAATGTTTAGCTTATTACGCGTAGTCAGCAACATTAGCCTACTAGGGTTAATTTCCAACATTTTCCAAATCTTTTTTATTATTTGCAGAATTTTTTTAAGCAAAAACTTTACTAGTTCAAGCACAAGGTGTAGAAAAACTTTTTTTTTAAATTTTAATATTTTCCCAATTATCGTTTTCATTTCTTTTATTTTTTTTTTAATTTTTTAATTTAATTTGTAATTTTTTTGAAATAAAATTTCTTTTTTTAATTGATTTTTTTTTCAATTTCTAATTACATGTTTTTAATTTTATATTTTCATTGTGCGATACCAATAACAAATTTTAGTCTCGACTTCGAATTTATGGAAGCTCACAATTACGAAATTTGTATGGAAAGTATAGCAACTGTGAACTACCAAAATTTAGAGTCGAATCTAAAAATGTTTATTGGTAAGGCCCATTGGGAGCGTTTTTTTTTTAAATCCAGCTTTAAAAGTTTTAAAACACCGTCTACTTAAATCCGTTTTTTTTTAAATACTGCCTCTGAAAATCTCGCTTATTGTAAATCACGATCTAATATAGTCCCGCTTTTTAAAATCCCATTTAATCGCGCTTTGCCCGTTTCTCAGAATCCCACTTGAATTTTAACAACGTTATCGTTCGAAATTGAACAATGCTGGTTTCCTATTTTCTTTCATAATTTCATCCATTTCAATTGTTTTTCTTTTTCTTTACAACAAAAATAACAAAAGTGATAATAAAAAGGACAAGCTGTTTTTGTTTTCCACTGTACACATACTTATTTCAATTTGGTTTTATTTATTAGTCCGTTTCTTTTATTCCCGCTTTTTTTAATAACTTAGCTTTTGCAATTGAAACTAAATGTTTTATTTTTAAAAATAGGCGCGATTATTAAAAAAAGCGGGAATAATAGAAACGGACTTATAATAAACAGGATTATAAAAATCGAGATTATAAAAAAGCGGGATTGTAAAAACGGGATTTTAGAAAGCAGGATATCGTACCTAACCCAGGCCCATTGCTTTTTTTAATTTTATTCTTAATTTTAATTCATGCCGACCTTTATTGGTGAAAATTTAAAAAATAAAAACAGTTTAAAGAGCGGAATTCTGAAAAGCTGCATTTTTGCGTGAGAAGATAGAATTTCGAAAGCAGCAATTACAACCGCTCCTATTTTGCATATAGCTACAGACATTCAGTGTGTTCCAGGTAGAAGAGGCGGCTTTTTTCGGAAGTACTTGAGATGGGATCAACATTCAACGAAATTTATGTTTACTGACGGATCCAAATCACAAACCAATACATCGTTTGCCGTCACATTAGAAGATGGTTATATTCAAAGCATTGGCACCCTCCCGGAGTTCACCTCAATTTTCTCGGCAGAAGCATTTGCAATCCTTCAAGCGACAAATTCAACCATGAACCAAAGAGGCAAATTTGTTATATGCTCTGATAGTATATCGGTTCTAAAAGCTGTACTAAACCCTAACAACAACACCGAACTAGTTTCCCAAATAAGAAACAAGATTATTATGATGCCAAACAAAATCAAACTTATGTGGACCCCTGGACACGTAAACATTCATGGTAATGAGGAAGCTGATAAAGCAGCAATATCTGCAAAAGACGCACCAGTATACAAATTCAATTTATTTACAAAACAAGATCTCCAGACATGTATACATAAAAACCTTAAAGCCAAACAAGCAATTGACTGGAGCCTCTACCACCATCATTACAAAAAAGTAAACGAAGGAAAACACCGACCAAGATATCCCACAAACCAATCAAAGCACAAAATTTCAAACTTTGTTCGCCTAAGACTCGGTCACACCTCAACAACCCACCAACACCTCCTCACCAAAAACAACCCGCCGCTATGCACCGCCTGTAACACAGCATTAAATATTCCCCACCTCCTAGAAAATTGCCTAGCCTCAAAATCCATTATGGAATCTATCTTTCAAAACATACCAATCTATGATGTATTAAAAAATCCTAACTATACAAACATTGAAAATATAAACAAATTTATTGAAATCCTTAAATTAACTATATAAATATTTAACTAGATAAGAACCAATAGTCTCTGCAGCTAGGCTCTTTAATCTTTTATGTTACCTTGTAATTTTAATTACCTGTTAATAAATAATAATAATAATAATAATAATACAATTTTATGCCGAGTCCAAACGGCCAATTGAGAAGCTCTTTCATGACAGTTATACTCTCGGATGTTTGTCAGACGTTCGCGAGAGGTGGCGCAGCGAAAAAAACCTTAAGTTGGAATTTGGGTTTTTCTCGGGATTCGAACCTGGGACCCCTCGCTTAGTAGTCCAACACACTAACCACTAAGCCACTGCATAAACAGGAAAAAAGCCCCAGAGTTAGATTTAATCACAGGGAGAATTTTAAAACAATTTCCTTGAAAAGGTTTAAAAAAAAAAACTAGAGCAGATAATAAATGCTGCATTTAAAATAAGATATGTGCCAAGCATGAGGTAATAATGATACCAAAACCAGGTAAACCACCTAGCGAAGTAACCTCATATCGCCCAATATCGATACTACCAATGTTGTCCAAGCTATTCGAAAAAAAATGCTGGCAAAACGGCTACAAAAATAATTAATGTAAATTCGCTAGTTCCAATTCATCAAATTGGGTTTAGAAACAAGCACTCTACAATTGCTCAGGTGCATAGAATCACAGAAAAAATCGAAAAAGCATTCGAAGAGAAAAATGTGTGCTCTACAATATTTCTTGATATAGCACAAGCTTTCGATAAAGTCTGGCATAAGGGACTGATCCATTAATTGCAAAGGCAACTGCCGAAGCAGTATTCGACAATTCTGGAGTCATATATAACAGACCGATTCTTCAGAATTAAACAAGCGACATTAAGAGGAATTAAAGCGGGTGTACCGCAAGGCAGTGTTTTATGCCCAGTGCTATACCTATTGTTCACTAGCGTACGGCCTGTTAGTGGAGAAACTACTATAGCAACTTTTGCAGATCACACTGCTGTGCTGTTGGAGCAATTGTCGAATTAGCAACAAAAAAGCTCCAAATGGCAATAAACGGTATTTCAGAATGGACTAAAAAGTGGCAGATTGGATTGAATGACCTAAAGTTAGACCATATTAATTTTACGTATAAAAACGTACAATACATTCCAGTATACATTAATATCAATGTAGTGGAATACTCGAATACAGCTAAATATCTGGGCATGACCCTAGACGCTAAACTGCGTTGGAAAGCGCATGTAAAGAAAGAAAGAGATGAGCTGAACATGCGATACAGTAGAATGTATTGGCTTATTGGGAGATACTCATCCCTGTCCAACTACAATAAATTACTGCTATACAAGCATGTCTTGAAACCAATATGGATCTACGGGCTCCAATTGTGGGCATGCACATGCCAAACAAATTTACAAAAAATGCAAGTCTTCCAAAATAAAGTACTAAGGAACGTAGTTAATGCACCTTGGTACATACGCAACGCTGATCTACATAGAGATCTGAATATTGAAATGGTTGAAGATGAAGTTTAAAAAGTTGCCCAAAGGCACAGAAGTGGGCTTCTCAACACAGGAGGTTTTTTAGAGGTTGTTCGAGTCCCTCACTATTGCAGCAGCATCCCTCGAGTACTTGCTCTGCAATGTCTTTCGATTCCTTCCAGCGAATACTCGAACAAACAAAAAAATAATATTTTTGTATAGTTTTTGATTTATTGTTCCAGTTTACCAAAAAAAATTATTTAAGACAAGACGTCATTTTATTGAAAAAATCATCTCAAGTTAGGCATTTTTTCTTCAAAATTGGTTGGCAACGCTGATCTCCAGTGTTCAGTTCAATTTAAAAAAAAAGCAACACAAATCACAAAAGGTGGTTAAAAAAATTAAAGAAAAATCACACACCACAAAATTTCCTCCACTGAACGCTGGGAAAATCCAACGATCTAGCTTCAATGGAACATTTTACTTTTTTGAATTGTTTAACATTTATAGTTTAATGCTTATTGTTCAACTTCCGGACGACGTACAAAGATGATTTATATCTTAAACCCAATGTACATAATTGAATTTTATATCAAAAAAAATCCTATTTTATTTGGATGAGTCATTCCAAGGCTAGGAGCTAGAAGGCATTCGAGAATCACAACTTAGATCTCCGCTTCCGAACAGCGGGTAATGGTAAAAAATATCCTAAATAGTAATCTCGACAATTTTTAATGCAACTGTGAAACCCGGAATGAAATTCGTGCAGTACTTTTTTAATCTATTCCGGGCAAACACCTTACGGCCGGAAAAAAAGTTACAGTTTTATTATAGTAAGGATTGTTAAGAGGCGAAAAATTCGATTTTGTTGGTCAATAAAACTATCTACAGGAGATGTTATACATATAAGAAACATAGTAGGACAAACATGGTTATGTATTTACCTATTTTCGATATCAGGTTTACATTCTTCTTAAATAACTTATAAAGGTTTGGCCAAAAGGTTTATGTATTCATGCAACCATTTTGCATTGAAAATGTTCCATAAATATTTTAATGTACACCTATTCCTACAAAAAATACAATCCACACGTATATAAATAATTTAAAATTTAATGGGAAAAATTCTATGAACGCTTTCAGTAGCTTTGCCCACAGCGGAAGTGGCATATGCAAGGTGCGAGTGAGTTGGTGAGCCGGAATTTTTGAAGTTACGTGACATTTGCCAATTCGAATTACTATGTGACAATACTAGCGCATTTGCCACCCCGTAAAAATATAGCTTATAGGCAAGTAACGGGAAATCAGCCGAAGTTGGTGGTCTCAGTACGATTTGTCTCTGATATATATAGTGTATATTGAGCGGGAAACTTATTGATTCTCGCGCCTAATTTTATTTGACAACTCATTTCAATTCTGCTGGATGCATCAGTAAGGATTAAATCCATTATGTCATGGTGGAACCAGATCTGTGCAAATGATTTCATTTTTTTATTCATGCTCAGCTCGGCTCCTTTAAATTATTAAACGAATCTTAATAGGCATAAGTCCTACCCAAAAAATGCCGATCATACCAATTGAAACAGTATCCAAATTCATTCATTGCTTATCGAGATTAGTGTGGACATAGGGGAGACTAATTTAAGAAATTCGTTTTTCCAATGATTGTGATTGTGCGTAGTCTTTCAACATCACTTGGCATTCCCTTTTTCTAATACCGAATGCGCCTCTGTAATTGAAATTCGGAATGTTATAGCCTCTCACTACAACTTGGAATATCCTACAATTGGGCTGGCGTAGAAACTGGTCTTTTGTAGATACATTAACAGACTTTTTCTACTATCGAGCATATATTATTTCAGGTCCTGTCTCATACAAATGTTTTTAAAGGAAACCACCTGTATAGCCTAAAGTTGTGACTTGTTGGTCATATTTCGCTATTCTTTTGATATTCTTTATCTGGAAGATTCCATTATTAATTTTTTAATTGAATTTTCTTGTTGGGTTTGCATAATTTTTTTCCGACAAAATCCCGTAATGCTACCCATTTAAGAAGAAACGTCATCGCTTCTGATTTAGCGAAAAGGTTGCCAACGAATAATACGCCTCCGCTGAAGTCTCTGCAAACCAAATGCGATTCAAGTAAAATTGATTTAATTCACTCTATATCCAGTTTCATTCCTTAGAAGTTTAATCTCTTTTGGATGAGTGTTTTTCTTCAATATTTTCCTACAGGCTTTGGCAAAAAATACTTAAAAAACGTTGCTCAATACATGCGAATCTAAGAAATGTGAAGAGTCAGACGTACAGCTTCTGCTGGAGGAGAAGACAAACGACATCTCTCAGGGGAGGTCGAACGATATGGAGCCGAAAAGTGAAACAGAATATTTCAAGGTTGAAAGCAAAAGTTGATTCAATTTGAGATGGTTATATTTTTTTGCGGAAAAACATTTTACGAATAAATGTCAGGAAACATAAGAAAAATTCAATCGAGCTGATATGAATACCTTTCATTTTCACGGTTGTACGTTTCGATGCGTATTTGAATGAGTCCTTCTAATCTATGACGACAAACCAATAGAAAATTTCAAGTGGAAAAGAAAAAAGCATACCGCTAGCTTATGGAGTTATCTTTCTTCAAAAACGACATGGAAGGCCTGGGAGCACAAATAGCTTACTATTAAAATATGTTGCCTAAGCCTGAGCCTAATCGTCTTTCATCTTTCTTTACAAAAACTGCAGTCCTGCTCGTCCTTTGATGCAACAGGCCAGTCAGTCATATACCTAATAAAGCCGGATGAGCATATTCCGGCCGACGCATCTGGTTGCGATTAAATAAGGATTTATGACACATGTTTCAAAACCCTCTCAGCTTTTGAAAAACTTTTTTTCATTAAGTTTATTTTTATTCATAGAGGCACATCCTACCTATATGAAACCATTGTACCTCGCTAGATTGCCCAATTTTTTGCGCCTCAAACTGTGCTATGAAGCCTGAAAGCCCATTTAGCATGCTTCGGAATGACTTGCTACCAAAACCACCTGGCTTACACAAAAACCATAAGGAGGAATGGGGAAAATGCAAGCCCGATCCATTATGACTTGACCTCGTCTGGTAAACAGACGGTTCTAATGGAGTCAGAAACTGGATCTGGCATTTATGGAGAGTCGCTTCAAGTGAACATTTCAGTCACCATTCTCAAAAACTCATCCTGAAGTCCTTGCGATTAACCATTGTGCTTAAATAAATAAATCTACATGTGTAAAATATTTATCTTGTCAGGCAGCCAAGCAGCTCTCATAGGTCTAAATTCGTATGTCATGGAATCGAAGCTTGCCCTGGAGACATATATGACCAGCTACGAACTTGCTAAGAAAAACTTCCAGTCATTCATTTGGTATTAAAAATGGGCTATGTCGGTCAAGTAGTTCGGGTACCTCCCATACAAAATCAATATTAGACCCATGTGTCTCTCTGTCGGTTGAAAACACGATAGCGTCCAAAATAATCGACGTAGGCAAGTGAAATTTTGTAAGTGGACCTCCTTTTATTGTCGTCAAGTTGTTACTAAAAATGGGTTATGTCGGTCAAGTAGTTCTGGTAGCTCCCATACAAAATCAATATTAGACCCATGTGTCTCAATGTCGGTTGAAAACACGATAACGTCCAACGAAATCAACCTAGACGAATCAAGTTTGGTAAAAGAACTTCTTTTTATCGTCACTAGGTTGGTATTAAAAAGGGTAATGTCGGTCAAGTAGTTCGGGTAGCTCCCATACAAAATCAATATTAGACCCACGTGTCTCTCTGTCGGTTGAAAACACGATAGCGTCCAACGAAATCAACCTAGACGAATCAAGTTTGGTAAAAGGACTTATTTTTATCGTCACTAGGTTGGTATTAAAAAGTGGTAATGTCGGTCAAGTAGTTCTGGTAGCTCCTATACAAAATCAATATTAGACCCATGTGTCTCTCTGTCGGTTGAAAACACGATAACGTCCAACGAAATCAACCTAGACGAATCAAGTTTGGTAAAAGGACTTCTTTTTATCGTCACTAGGTTGCTATTAAAAAGGGGTAATGTCGGTCAAGTAGTTCTGGTAGCTCCCATACAAAATCAATATTAGACCCATGTGTCTCTCTGTCGGTTGAAAACACGATAGCGTCCAAAATAATCGATGTAGGCAAGTGAAATTTTGTAAGTGGACCTCCTTTTATTGTCGTCAAGTTGTTACTAAAAGTGGGTTTTGTCGGTCAAGTAGTTCTGGTAGCTCCCATACAAAATCAATATTAGGCCTATATGTCTCTCTCTCTGTTGAAAACAGGATATCGTCAATACAAATCGACCTAGGCAAGTGAAATTTTGTGAGTGGACTTACTTTTATTGTCGTCAGGTTGATATTAAATTTGGACTATGTCGGTCAAGTAGTTCTGGTACCTTCGATACAAAACCAGTTTTGCACGACTTGTATGCAGTGGAGGATATCAAAGTAATGATAACACTTTTACTTGCTTTTTTTTTCTCTTCTCAATGGGTATATTTATTGTTTTTTATTTCATGTTCCTTTCTGATGGCAGATGTGCCAACACAAGGCCATATACAATTCGTCGTACAATAGTTTGGAAGAAAAAGGTTCCACATACGCCACAGTGTAACCATTTTTATTTTCTGTAAATCACCTTGAAATTGGAAATGTTTACTAACTGGGCATTTTTATAGCCTTCGTAAGGCGTATTGTATTATTCACTTTGAAGATTTCAATTTGTAAGCAAAACAAATGAATTTATAAAAAAAGACGCAACAGAGAAGTAAACTTGGTGTCTCGCAAAAATGTCTTCTACTTATAGTAAAATTCTGCGATAAAAATTAACAAACTGTTCAATTGTTGTCATACTTCAGTCGTTCGTTTTATAAGGACCAATTTAAAACGCTCTTCACAACCCCATTAAAAGTTCATCAACTTTGCGCAGTATTGCTCAACAGTTCCGTCATACCACACAAGCGTTCACAACGACAGCATCAACAACGCACATTATGTTGACAAACAAGAAAACTTTTTTAACTTTTCACGGGATTGCTTTCGTTAAAATTACAGCTAAAAATGGACGGCACGTGATAACCATAGGCAGTAAACCTTAAAGTGAGTAGATCACTGAAGTATCATCGAAGCACAAGATAGCAGGGAACTTTTGTGTAAAATCCCCCAAAAGTATAACGAACAACGTAGGACTTTCTTAAGTGGGAATGTTAATCACTCCCTTGGGCCCTTAAACGGCACACAGAGACACAACTTTTCAGCACATTTGTATGTAGGTCATGGAAATGAAACTCTCTCGCATATTATTTTGCGCGTTTAATTCCCCCGACGTGTCGTTTAATCAATTTTTCCATCTCCCACCTATAAGGGGGCACCGCTTATAAAACAACACACCGAATAGCTGACATTAATTTATTAAACTACCTTTAAGCGAAACAAATTAACGATAAAAAATGTATTTTCTTCTATTCATCTGATCTAAATATACACGATTGTTTTTCGGTCGGATTTTCAAGACACAAGACACAAGCGAAAGGCAACAGAAAAACACACAAAAACAGCACTACCAAGGTATGCCAAGCTGATGAAATACAAATACAGAAAAAGAAAATTTCTCCCCCATTTGTGGGTGGTTATATGTATGATTTATTAAGATCAAATTATCATTTCAATTCAATCGGCAATTTTCGGACCTTTGGTATCTTTCGGCCGCATGTGGCTTACAGCTCTCAAACTAAAACAGAAATGCCATTTTTGTACATCTGTGGTACTAACTCACTTGAACTGGTTGCAAATCTGTTCACATCCAAGGGAACAATCGCGGTCACTGCTTATCTGCCAGGTCGGCGCTGTTTGTTGTTTGTTTGGTGCGCGTCTTTCGATCAACTGTATAGTCCCTTAAGTGTTCGGTACCGTTATAATCGATGGGGAAACTTCCAAAATCTATTTGTTTTCACACGCGAAAAATTTACATAAAGGCGCCGCACATCATTAGGTCTCTAGAAAAAAAAAACAAACGAGTTCCACAAATGGGGAATAAAATTATCAGGACTGATAAAACTTTTATTTTGTTTACCCATCCAACCCTCTTCCAGACAGAGCTAGATATAAAACACACGAAAATTATCAATAATCAAAAACAAAACGACAAAAACTGTCTATGTAAATATATTCCCACGATATTTAAATAACGCGACAAAATATCGCAAACATTCTCCCCCTAAATGAGTAGGTAGCGACAAACAGCCTATGACAACAATTCAAGGTGACGATGAAGAGAAACAAATAAAGTATCTGCAGAGATCACAAGCGTTTGGGTTTATCTGCTTCACTTGTCTTTCATCCAATTTGAGAGCGTTTCTTTTTTTTTATTTATTTATTTATATTTTTTTTGTGTAAGGATTTCTTATATCTTTTTCATGTTTTATTTATTTTTTAGTGCGCGTGGTTGTACAATGCGATTGACTGTGTTAACAGAACCGGAGGAAATGCTGTCAGGAGAGTTCGGTGGGTATGTCGGGTCGGGATACTAATAAATAATTAACTAGACACAAGGGGAACAGGAGCCGAGCACTCGCACGAAGCAGAGGTATGCGATGATGATTTATGGAGGAGCACAGTACACTGTTACGTTCACCTCTTCGGATAGTTTACCTTTGTGTTTAATATCTGTACACATAGTAATACACACAAATTAGGTGAAGTATCGCACAAGTGGCCGTTGTCTTGTTTTGTTTACATTCAGATAAATTATTCATCACTTGGTGAAGGGGGAGACACACTGTGCACTCTCTCTCGCTCGTGTCTCTTCGAGGGAATTAGGTAATTAACCCACGAACATATTAAAGAACACAATTTTCACTTCAGATACACATGTGTGTCTGTTTCAACTGACGACCGATTATGTGGTTTGATGCATTGGTGAAAAGTCACATCCAGATACACCCATTTAGCGAAACGATTGAAATTGTATTCTTTCTTTTTCAGATAAGTATCTAAATATGACACACAAGCAAATAAAGCACACACACACAGATCACGTAACGCGTGTAACTAATTCGCAGGCTGGATTTGCATGCTTCACGAGTAACCGGCTGTTCCAAACTGAACGGGAGTCTCCGCCGAGAAGCGTTTATATTAGCGCAAAGATAAAAATGTATCTCATAGGCTGGCAGAGAGTTCACCTAGACGAGAGTTTTGCTCTCCGAAATGAGAGCACTTGGGGGCAGCACCACAACATATTGAGGGTGGCAGGCAAATAGGTGAATGTGGAAAATCTATGACGTCATTCGAAGCTGGAGAACATTTCATCAGAGAGAACATGTACATCAACACTCAACGTCAACACTCCTGGGCAACGAAGAGCGATTTTGCAATCTCCGCAGGACTGTGGTGAAATTGCATTGAAATGCGACTCGAAAGGAGCTTTGACCTACATCGTGTTCGTGTGTAGTCCTTACGCTTGATTTGAGATTGCTTGTGTGATGTCTTCGACGATGGTAGGTTGTGGATAGTCTTGTACTTGTGGTAGCTCGGGATTATTGGATGTGATTGATTAGGTACTTCGTATGGAGCACTTGTTGTGATATTCATTTTCCAACTACATGACTAAGGTAAGTCCCACCTGGCTGAGTGGGATAATAAGTTGAACTTGATATACTCGTAACTCGCTGGAGTGTTGTGCTTAATCGTTGTTCTTTGGCAATCCAAGGCAATTAGTTTGCAATTACTGGGTAATTACTCATTACAATGTGGGGAGTGCAGGAATTGGAATGAGTGTAATATTATGGCTGCCAACATTAGGGGTTCATGGAGGGATTAAATCCTGTCACCTTGTGAGTGACACTCGTTGACTTTTTTTACGATCTGAGAGGTGGTTTTTGGCATTCAAATTAATAACTGACAGATGAACCAACAAATCATTTTCACTGTGTTTCTGAATGATTTATATTTAAGGCAGACTTTCGGAACGTTATCGGTACCTCCCGGTGGCTTAAAAAAATTCGAACTCACCATCACTTACCAAGAGAAATAAAATATTTCTTGGGAGCTTTGTGTTCCACATCAGTTCTGGATTTAGAATGTCTGAAACTAAAAGTCCCATGTGCGATGCGAATAAATTGAAATACTTAATGCGTCTAGTACTCTGCAAAGGAAGCTACAAGGGTAGGTCTGTCTGCTAGCTAGGATGAAAGTATTTGCTTAATTTTGACTCGGACAGTAAAAGAAAAAAGTTAAGCAGACAACTACTGTCGATAAAGCTCGTCGCTGTATCAAAGTCGTTATCAACCTATAAGAAGCGTTTGATATAAACCAAGAATATAGAGCTAGACAAGGGAATGTGCTGCCAACTTATGTCAGAACAAATTACGGCATACAACTTGATTGTAGAATAACTGGCATAAGCCAAAAATGTTGGTAGAAGAAGACGAGGGTAAAAATGGAAGTGGTCGTTCAGTGGCTCTGTGCTAGACTGTAGAGCGAAATTCTTAGGTTCCATCTCTGGAAAATGGGATATTGGTTTCAAATTTCTCGAATCTTTGACAGACATCCGAGAGCAGAATTGATTTGAGAGAAATTGTTGGTCACTCAAATCGCTATACAAAAAAAAACACACACAAACAAGTGGTTTCGAGCAGTTTGGTATAAATGCGTTAGCTCCTTTTTTATAGTGGGAAAAATTTGGCACATTCTAGGGAAATGTTGGATTCTAGGGAAATTTTGGATTAACATTTCCTTTGCCATTTTCGTTGCGTGAACAAGGCAAACTTCTAGAGCCACAACTTCATCAATTTGTTTCGATACTAAATGGAAAAGGGTCTTCCATTAGCGACTTGACAACTTTCAGTTTGAACGCACCCTTAAATCGATTACCGAACTGTCAATGTCAAAATATTCAGTAAAATCATAATTTTTATCATGGTGAAGCATACACGAAGGAACAAAGTTTACAAATAGGTAATTAAAATTTACTACTAAAAGTCCGAGTCGGTGGTCGCAGCCTTAAGAGCGTTAACGACAATTTTCGGTTGTAATTCTCGTCCCAGAAGGTAAGCAATTCATAAGAAATTGAGTCCGAATAAACGCTGCTTGATGCTGCCGTGTGAGGTTACGTTTTGCCCGAATATTGCTGTTGTAGAGGCATCCGTCGCAAAAGAGCCAAATCAGTCAATTTCACTGCGTTCTCAAGAATTGGGCCTCGCCCAGACCATATTATGGTGAATTTTGCGTAGGGATCTTAACCAATACCCTTACTAGATCAAACTGACTCGAGAACTAAAGCCACTTGATCATATGAAGCGACGCACGTTCCCGAATTGGGCTCTGGACATGATGGAAGAAAGTGAAGTATTTCATAGCAAAATCATCTTCAGCGATGAAGCGCATTTTTGGCTAAACGGCTTAGTCAATAAGCAAAATATGCGTTACTGGAGAGGAAAGAACCCTTATGTGCTTTATGAAACAGCACTTCATCCGCAAAAAGTCACTTGGCGTCATTGGGCCGTTTATTCTCGTTGATGAAAATGACGGTCACATTTTGAAACGTTATTTCCTTGAGCAATTCATGAATCCGACATCAGTGATATGTGGTTCCAAAAAAGCGGTGCCACAAGCAAGTGCCACAATCGAGTAATTAAAGTCTCAGTTCGGTGAATGGGTTATCTCAGGAAACGGACGCGTCTAATGGCCGCGAAGATCGTGTGATTTAACGCCTCTTGACTTTTTTTATGGGGCTAAATTAAATTATTGCTCAAGCCGGTGACGTATGAGGTGCTCAAAGCCAGAAATAGCGGCCGTATCGGTGGAAATGTGCGGCCGAGTCATCGAAAATTGGGTTCACTGTGTATCGACCGTTCCCGTGGTGGACATATGAACGAAGTCGAGTTCCGCTGATAAATATTTTGATAGTAATTCAAGCCGATACATTTTTTTTTCAGATATCTCAAGTAGTTTGCATTTTATTTAAAAAAGAAGTTGTCACCTCCTTAAAGAAAAACCTTTTATTTCCTTATTGAATAAAAATAATTATAAGCCAATCTCACTTAAATTAGAAACCACTATAAATATGCAACGGTGTCTTACATTGATACACTCTTTTATGTATATATGTGTGCAGGTGGGCCAGAAGAGATCACCCTATTGGAAGATGCTCTTATTTTTGCAAATGGCCGCCAATGTCAAATTTGTTTTGACATTTATGGACTAGACAGATGTAGAATATAAGTGAACAAGCCATGGAGCGATGCACTCCCCAAGAACGCGGAATAATCGTGTCTATTTTTTTGCGTAACAATTCGTCTGTAGTGTTGGCGCAGCGCGAATTCCGTCGCCGATTCCGCGGTCGTCCGACACTGACTGAGCAAACACTGTGCCGTTTGGCCACCAACCTTGAAGAGTATGGGACCACACGAGACGTTGCTAAGAGTGGCTGGCCCCGGAGCGCCCGTTGTGCCGAAAATATCGCCGCTGTTGACGAGGATGTCGAGCTGTCGTCGGTAACATCGACCAGACGCCGTGCCTCGCAATTAGCCATCAGCCGGTCGTCCCTAAGGGGAATTTTGGTCAAAGACTTGCGCATATTCCCGTACAAAGTTCAGTCTGTGCATCAGTTGCTGCCTGTCGACCGCCAAACGCGTGTAACCTACGCCCAAGCCATGCTCAATCTCGAGGACGAAGTGGACGATTTTTCGACCAAAATCATAATGAGCGATGAGGCTCATTTCCACCTCAGCGGGTACGTGAACAAGCAAAACTATCGCTTCCGGGGCACCGAAATACCTAAGCACGATCTAACGAAATTTTACTATTAAGCGTAGTACGCTTCCGAGATAAACTAAATTTTATCTGGTCTCCAACTTTTCACTCCAAACAACAGCTAAAGTCCTAACTAAATTTTGACATAGACTACGCCGTGTATAAGTGTCACAAAAAACAGTCTTTGGAAAACCTTCCTTCAAAAATTGAATTCTCTATTACTTCAACTGTATTTCTGGATCTAGGAACTTCTCGTCCATTTAATAATTGAATAAGCCCATCCGTGCATACTTTCCCGCAACAGAACAATAAATACACAACGATCTGTCACAATTTAGCTTGAGAAAATGTGCACGCTAAATTTTTGACTGACACATCAAGTACATTCTGAAACAAAAGTTTGATTTTCTAGCTCATGCTGTGCACCACTCGGCTAAATGGGTTCGTTTAAATTTAGCTCAGCTAAATTTTGGAGAGAATTTTGTATGGGAGCGAAAATTTAGCTAGAGCAGCGTACTAAGCTTTAATGTAATATAGCCATTTGTAAATTTACAGCTTTCCTCTTAAGTAGGCAGCGTATAACAAATTTTTACTTGTTGCAATTTTCTTAAATACTTATTTTTCTATAGTGTATATGAAGCTAAGAATTCAAAAAAAAAAATTAACATTTAGTTTTCTATAAATGTTGGCGCAGTGGCGTGGTTGTTGGAATATTAAGCGAGGTGCCCCAGGTTCGATTCCCCAAAAAAAAACAGAAACAAATTCCATCTTTTTCACTGCGCCACCTCTCGCGAACTTCTGACAAACATCCGGGAGTATAACTGTCATGAAAGAGCTTCTCAATTAGACGTTTGGACTCGTCATAAATTTGCCTGATTTTTGCAAACCCCACTGATACCTTTCAAGTCACAAAACCCTCACAAAGTGAGGTGAAATTTATTTTGTGAGGTTTCTCATAACTTGAGCAATCGAAATTCTGATCTCCTATGGAGGAGGTCACAAAATCCGAACCCAGTCATAACGGCTCACAACTGAAAATATTTGTATTTGATGGCCCTGGTTTTCTATTTCCACACGCATGACCCGAAAATAACACTTTATGCAATATTTATAACCCCTTCAGTTCTAAAACATTTCTGCGTTAATATTTCGCGTATTTTGCCCAAACAAATAATTATCACAACAAACCTCACAAGAACTCAACCTTACAAGAGATTGCGACTTGTGAGGGCTCAAAACAGCAGAATTGGCCTGCTAGGGTCGGTACGGACCTGTTGCGGCAACTACGTAATTATTTTTTTAGTTTGCATGAAAACGACCATGAAGAATCTATAGAAGTACTACAACTTTCCTAAGGTTTTGAAAGCAAATAGAAAAGGTTTCGGTGGGACATCTTGTCGGTTAAAAGTACCAATGCCCGATGAAAGGAATCGCAGCATACTTTTGTTGATCCTGGAGTAAAACGATTGTCTGCTCGGCTCCAAGTGTTCACAATTACGACTTTGCCTGTACGATTCCGTGTCAAATAATTTGTGAAAAGCCAATCGCCTACAAACTGACAGGTTTGCTTGTTCTATGTCAAACTTTGCAAAACGTCCAAGTCAACTGCAACTAGGTACCGATTTATAGTTCCATAGTAGAGATCAAATTTTATTTCTCCAATTTCCGCGCAGTATGGATAGGTTTTGATAACTTTCGCTGCGCCATAAAGAACGCCATCGAACCAACACTTTTATGTCGGAAAAGGTGACGAGCAACCTTGAACGCTTCCCTTGAAAAAAATATTTGAAACTCCGAAGCAAACTTCTGAGATCAGATCTTTCAAATGTCTGGCAAAATTATTCGGCATCGACATCTCATCAACATCATCAGTTTTACAGGGATCTTAGTATGGGAATGAATTCTTCTCATATCACTCTTTAATGTTACAAATTTTTGTTTGATAACTTTCGAAAAACGAAAATGAAACAGCACGTTCGTCCCTGAGGGTTCTTCGAGTCTTTAAGTTTGAAAGCATTGATTTCGGAGACATGTTAATCAAAGGACCCGTCTTAATGAATACACAGACAATTTATTGAAAATTTCTATTTTCTTTTCTAAATTCCTCTTGCGTGGTTATAAAAATGTATTTTTGACCATTGCACTAAATATTTTGTCGGTCACAATGTTCAATTTAATTTGAAATATTTCACCATTGTGAGTTTATAAAATTTCGCCTGGACACCAAATATAATAATTGTTAGTACGGCGCCGTATCTTCGTGTTTCCATTTTCAGTGAAAGATAAAAACAACAAGACACGATATTTATCAGCAACCATTACACATAATTAGAACGGACGTTGGATCTCTGAAAAAATCAACAGGAAAACACCGTCACTTTCTTAAAATCGCGTAATTTGTTTCTTCATTCATCTGCACCGATAACCTTTTCAAGTTTTTGCTACGAAGACGAAAGGAACATGATGTGTGATATGTACAAACCAGATAGTGATTCAGTTTCGAAAACAGAAGGCACACGCCGCTCACGTGGCAAAATGAAGTAAACATCATGTGCACCGGCATACGAGGTAAATTTATTAAATTTCCAAGAACCCTATTGTGTCACTGACAGGAGGGTTAATGTTTTCAGAATAATATTTGCAAGGAAGTGCTTATCCAACATAAATATAATCACACAGACATTGTGTCTAATAATATTCATTCATAAAATTTTCCGAATCGGGTAGACTTGGTTGAGTGTGATTTGTTACTTCTGAATCTCAATAAAATGGGCAAATAGTGAGAGTAAACTCTTCAACAGATTTACCTTTGGATTATCCATAGAAAATTATTGCACGGTTTAACCCATTTATTTTGGTACTAAACTTTTTTTTCTTCTTTTTTTTACGTGAGTCGTGGGTTAGTGCAAGCTACAGGTGCCATTTTGATGTACAATCTTGTTTTAGCTCAGTGGAAGTGAAAGCAAATATGGAGTGTGAACGAATATGTGCCCCTGTGCACACTGGTACAATTTAATTTTGGAATACGATCTTTAAAAATTCACGTATGTGATAGTATATCATGCGAGAGGTGAATGTTGGAGCTATAATTTAATACCTCTCGTTCTTTCTACTTTTATATGAAGATCGCGAACTATTAGCAAAGTCGCTTTACAATTTTACACTCATTTTAAAAGTGGCTTAGAATTCTGACACACATGGTCAGATTGTATTTAATATGTCAGGGCATTGATGCATCGCTATTCAAATAGTGAAAGAAATCGAATTCGAAAAATGTACTCTAGAAAATTAATATCGCTAACTACATCAATGTTTATGACTTCGAAGGCCGAAAATTAAAATAATCAATTCAAAAGTCAAGGCAAGAACATCAAAATCAATATTTACTGATTTGAAACCACTGTGCCAAAGTCAGACATTTTAGATTGGAAAATTAGAGTCGATAAGTCAAATTTGGAAAACCATAATCAATAAATGAGAGTCGTTTCTAACGGCCATATTATTCACTTCCTTTAATCCGGGTTAAAGGTTACACCTGGGTTTAAGTGAGTTTAACCCAAAAACTAAACCCAAGTCCATAATATTCACTCATTAAACCCGAACATAAACCCAGTTTTTTAAACTTGACAGCGTTTAATCCGATTGGATTTAAACGCAACCCGGGGACCGGTTTAACAACTTTAACTCGGGTAAAAACTCAATTTCATAATATTGACATTTCTTCGCTCGCAAGAAATAAGAAAAGGGGAATAGAAACAAGTAAAAGTGTTATCATCGGCCTGGTCGATGCTTCGATACTCTCCACTGCATACAAGTCATGCAAAACTGGTTTTGTATGGGAGGTACCAGAACTACTTGACCGACATAGTCCAAATTTAAAATGAACCTGACGACGATAAAAGTAAGTCCACTCACAAAATTTCACTTGCCTTAGTGGATTCTTTTGAACGCTATCGTGTTTTCAACGAACAGAGAGACACATGGGTATAGACTAACCAAACTAGACAGTAGACTTTCACTGCACCCACCCGATTTTCCCCGCAAATTTTGAATGACAGCTCTCTCTCGCGCTCTCTTTTTTTTTCCTGTCTGCCGTCGGGTGGCAGAATTTCATTAACAAACAAAATGTAAATGATTCTATAACAATAAAAGTAAAAAAAATAAATGTTGAGTATGGTTATTTAGATAGCTTAATTTGTCCTCCATTCGTCTTCGGCAGTAAAAGGTGTTCATCCATTCACATTTCAGTTTATTTTTTATTTTGTTTGTATAAATTCTATGTTTGAGAGCAAAATGCATAAATGAAATTCGTGGGGGTTGTTCCAAAAATGAGTCAACAACATGCAGGTTAACCCAAGCTTCCACTAGACAAAATTTTAGTAAATGTTCATGAATATTGTATAAATTTCTATTAGGGTGAATGTTTTTAAATTCGTTTATTTAACACCATATTTGTACAAAATCAATATATGATTGGTAATTCTGTAGTTTAATAACACTGAACATTGTTGAATAATGTTAATTAAGAATAGTAAGAACATTTGCATTCTTATTTTAAAAACAAAAAAAAAATTGCAAAAATAAGCAAATAAGCATTTTGATTTCCGATTTCAGATTTTGCGTATTCAATCGAACGTAAGAATTCAAATTGTTTTGTTAATTGTTGGTATTCGCACGCTTTATTTCGTTTTCCATAGACATAATTCTTTTACAGATTTTAAAACAATGTGTTTTGAAATGTGCACAGATTTTTTCATAAACCTTATTATTAATTAACAAGTGCACTATTTGAGTTTTTGGAATACGAAAAGTGATCAAAACATTTTTTTTTTCGTTACGAGTAAAATAAAGAGCAATCTTTACTAGTAAAAGCCAAGCGCATCCAAATTTTTGAATAGAATAGTAATAGTAATAATATAAATTTAACAAATGCATACTTCCATAATTATATTATTATGCAAGTAAACATTTTACATACTAATTACAGATTATAAATTAAGCTAAAACTAAACACGACACAAAAAAAAAAACCTTTTCGCTAAACTGTGTTAAAATATATTTTATTCCAATATGACTTCGAAAAAGTTTAAAGTAAAGCGTTAAAATCAACGGGAAAAAGTTTATTTTCTTAAAATATGAAAAAAGAAACCTGAAGTTACAAAATCTCTTTTAACAAAAGTGAAAAAAACCGTGGTTGTTAATTTTCCCTGATTAATATTATGAGATGGATTGACAAATAGTTATTATATTAGCATTGTAACGAAATTATAACAGGAATTCCATTTGATACCAACAATTTCAAAAACTTTAAAAATTCTTAAGATAAACTGTGATGTGAACACCGCATAACTAATGTGCACAAAGTATGCCGAACACAGTCGCACACACTTGATTTCCCACCATAATAATGACCGCCCGGATGACATGAAGTCCCTGCAGCAAATTGTATAAGTATGCGTGCGGCAGCAATGGCGCTCCTTTGATTTGTACAGGCACGAATACTTATGCAATTTGCTGCAGGACAGGCAGCTTGCTCTCAGTCGACTGTCTAGTTTGGTTAGTCTATGCACATGGGTCTAATATTGATTTTGTATGGGAGGTACCAGAACTACTTGACCGACATAGCCCATTTTCAATACCAACCTGACGACGATAAAAATAAGTCCTTTCAGAAAAATTTCATTCGCCTATGTCAATTCCTTTGGGCGCTATCGTGCTTTCAACAGACAGACAGACAGACGGACATGGCTAAATCGATTCAGAATGTGATCCTGATTCAGAATATATATACTTTATGAGGTATCCGGTGACTCCTTTCTGGCGTTACAAATTTAATGACAAAGTTAATATATCTGTGGAGAGTATAAAAAAAATGGCGAGAAACTAAAAAAGGTCTTCATTCGTGAAATGGACGAAATTAATGTTGATGTCTTCGTCGTCAGAAGACGAATTTGTCGAAGAGCTGATGAAACAGCTGCTGATGGTAAATTAACACCGTCCTTGTTGTCGAATATATCGAATGCATAAGCGGGCTTGCGTCGACGATTACGATGTGGTATATTTTTGGAGTCTACATTCAATGATTCGATAGAAATTTCGGCATAATTAATGCACCATAAAATATAACTAGCCCCAAAACAAATAAAATCAATTTCCAAGTGACAAACAAAAAAAATAATGTCATTATTCGTGACATAACGGATTAAAAACGGCTAAAAGTGTTTTAAATCCGCATTTAAATCCATTTTTAATCCAGCGGGTTTAATGCATGTTTTTCAGTGAATAATATGGACACAGGTTTAAATTATCGGGTTTAAAAATTGCGGATTAATGATCGGGTGTAAAATTAACTATTAAGCCTGAGGAGTGAATAATATGGCCGTAAGTGTCACATTTCTCAGAGTGCGAGTGAATCGGCTCACAAAAATGCAAAAGAACTAAAACTTGGAGGAAGGAGTGAACAACAAATATGAAGAGATTTTATTTCCGCGGGAAAAGTCAAATATAAGCCGAACAAATATAGAGCAATATTTTCATAGTTTCCATTGCAGGCATTAAGCCCGTATTAAACTATATTTTTATCTTATTTTTTCCTCATGTTTATCATGTTGAAAAGTCGGCGGTGTGTAAAAGAGAAAAGTGTATTACGAAAGGAGTAGCAATTGCTTGCAAAGTAACCACAAATTTTCAAATAACTTTGAAATTTAAAAAAAAATGCTGAGAAATGTAATTTGAATAAATTTTCAATGAATTTTTTCTGTTTGATGTGTCTACATCAGTGTTGTCACAAAAAAAAATGAGTCCGGTCAAATCTGACCGAATGACCGATTTTTATTTTTTTTTATTCGGTCAGAAAATCCGGTCAAAAGATAAAATAAGAATTTTTAACCAGAAGTATGGTCAAAGATGGAATATCGTAATATGTATATTTTACCTAAAAATTTAAAACAAAAATCATATTATATTATATGTATGTAGTTTTTTTTAATTGTTCTAAACTTATCTTAATGAAAGCTAATAAAACAAGCAAAAAAAAAACATTGAAAAGCTTTGCATCACAACGTTTGTTTTGCAGAAAAAGGAACGTTCCACTCCACTTTGACGTTTGAATTTGGTAAAACCAAAATAGATACTGCAAAATATTCTAAATGGTCTTCACTTCAGTCTTGTTTGAATGCACCCCGAGTCATAGTTGGTGGGAGCATTCAAATGAAACTGCCGCGAGGAGCCAAATATGGCCAAATATCATGGCCAAATATCTTTCAAATTATAGCAATATATCCTAGATAAAAAAGTCGTAGAACATATTATCTTTCAGGTCAAAAAAGGTTTTCCGGTTAAAGAATTTTTTTTGTTTCGATTTAAATCCGGTATAACCGTATTTCAAAATTTTCTCCGGTCAGAGTAAAGAGATTTCGGTCAGAATGGCAACACAGGTCTAAATTAATTAAGTAAATAACTCACTGACTCCGGGAATGAGTTTTGAGTTCGCTCTAGTTTAATTTTAAATGTCTGAAAAATGCAAAAACAATTGTAGTGTCAAACGAAATTTAACAAATTTGCTTCCTTTTCTTCTCCACAAAAAATATTTGAAATCAATTAATTGATTAATTGCGAACTGGCATTAGAAAAATTTGGCCACCATATGGTCAACTAGCCCAAACAAAAATATTTTCTAGATCTAGATTATTTTATCCTCCTATAAGAACGACTAGTTCGTCCTGCGTAAACAATCACCCGTCGGATTAAAAAATTCTTCAAAGTTGACACAAAGGTTGATGTATTGTCGTTTGATTTTACGAAAAAAGGGAACAGCAATATTTTTTTGGGTTATCAATTGAATAACAAATGCTCTGAGCTCTGACCAAACAAAAAGGGCAAATATGAAACGATCTTTATTTTAAATAATCGTTTAAACAATGCTCGACTGGTTTTGGTCAAAGAAAGGGTGATTTTTTAAGCGTAGTTTTTTTAAAAATCAAATAAAACACTCAAATTTTCATCAAATATTAAAAAAAATTGTAATCCATAAAAAGGCCTTTGTCATTTACGTTTTAAAGACAACTTCATGTAAATGTTTTCCGCGGCTCCGTTTCAAATGGTCCATTGGGAAGGTCCAATTTTGAGTCACTTTTTCGAGCAATTCGGCCTGCATTGCACGAATTACGCGTGTTATATTATCCTGTAAGGCTTCAATCGTGTTCGGCTTGTCCACATAGACTAACTACTTTACATAACCCAACAAGAAATAATCAAGAGGCGTTTAAGCGCATGATCTTGGCGGCCAACTCATAGGGCCATTTCGAGAGATAAGCTGCTCACCAAATTCATCCTTCAACATTTCCATTGTTTCTCGAGCTGTGTGGCATGTGGCACCGTCTTGATGAAACCACATGTCAACCAAGTTCAACTCGGCCAACTGGAGCAAAAAAAAGTCGCGTATCATGGCTCGATATCGTTCGCCGTTGACGGATTCACCAGGTCGATTATGACGACCATAATATGGTCGTAAAAAACGGTGCACATTTTTTCACAGAGCACGAATTTTTACAATAAATTTCAATAATTTGCAATCGTTGCTCGTTTGTAAGTCTTTCCATGATTAAATGGCAGAGTATATAAAACTTTTCACTTTGACAGTTGACGTTTGGACGCCATTACTAACCAGTGCTGCCAACCTGAAAAACTTAACTCTTAAAAAATCACCCTTTACTTTCGTTTCTGTAGAGTTAACTAATTCGTTTTAAGACACGAAGCTGGCTTAATATTAGTTGAGACGGTCCACCGATTGTCCAAACTGGTACATTACGAAGGCTTTCAGTTTTCAGCCGACATCCTAAAGGTATGCAGTATTTGCTATTATTGTCATTTTCAATTTAATTATAATTGTCTTAAACTTTTTTTCGAACCGGACTTTATTCAAAGACTAATTTTAAGGAAATTGTATATGAATTTATTATATCACTAACTATAAAAATGAATGCAGAATTGCTGAAACAAGAAAAATAGTGCGCATATGATAGAAAATGATGTTCATTTGAACAAATTATTATTTGGTGAGTATTACAGTGTGATTGAAGAAAAAGGCGCAATTATTCGAATAGAGTAGGATATTTTTAAATAAGATTGCATTGAATTTTTTGTCCATTATTTAACGTTGTTTAGTATGCGACTGTTGTTCATTTCGATTCAGATGTTGATTCACACAAAACACTATATTGTGATAAGGACAAAATAAATGTGCTTCCATTGAGTCCAAGGACATATCTATTTTAAAAATAAAAACTGTCCAACTGTCTCTCTAGAATGCGGTTAAATATTGGCCTTTTTGTTTATCTATTTGTAATTATTGTTCCTAATTTTATATGAAGCGGGGGGGTAGATGTTTAGGGCAGTGATCCCAGATAATGAAAATTGGGAAAACGGAAAGCGTTGAGAAACTTTAACTACTTAAAACTAAAATTAAAACGCATGTCCACTCGTGCAAATTATTTAATCAGCTTCCTACAAATACCCGAGGAATAAGATCATTGTCTAAGTTCTTAAAATATGTAAAAATGTGGCATCTGGATTTTGATCACGCGGAAATTAAAGTTTTGCTACCCTATGTTATCTAAATATTTACCATAGCTTTATCGGTCTAATTTTAACTTTATTGTTCTAATTTTTATTTTATGTACAAATGTTCTTTTATATGCTGTATATTTACGTTTTCTGTTTTCTACTCTTTTTATTGCTAATTTATTGTAAATTTGTATATAAATTTATTTTTGTATATTTAATTTATCATTTCTCCCCACACTTCCAAACCATTATATTTTTTTATAAAGTGACATTATCACTATTTGTTTATGCACAAATACTATTGTCGCTGCCTATTCTTATTCTTATTTTAAATATTGTTATGTAAGATTAAGTAAATACAAAGTTTGTGAAAATATTAAGAATGAATAATAAATAAATAAAATAAATAAACAAATGCCAAAGTTTAATCAGAAAGATATGGTCGTAATAAATATGAAAGAAAGCAGCCCATCGAACGTCTATGTAAGAATTTTTGTGTATCCGAATGCATTCACTCGTTTTCACATTAGGTATGTCTAAAATAAAAGATATATCTATATTTTTATGTTTATTTTAAGCTTGTAAATAAACACGACTTACATTTCACTTAGGGAGAAAAAAGGAAAACTTTTATCAAATTTAGGGCAAAATAAATGCTTTTGCTCATAAAAAAAGGGAAAACAGTCTTTAATGCATGGGAAGACGGGTTTTGGGTATTTTTTTTTAAATCAGAGAAAGGCCGGGCGGTAACTATAGAAAATAATTCAACATGCCAATAACATATATGATTTTTTTTATTTTTATGAGCAGGAATATGAAACTGATCCAAATCTATACTACTATAATACTATTGGTGTTATTGATGAAAGCGTTTTTTTTTTTAATAGACTGTTCAGTGTTGGTGGCTTGGGAAGTGTTATGTTCATTCGTAATGTACTCCCATCGTTTATTGGGCGTTTTTACTAATTAGGGAAGACTTTCAAAATTTTGATAAAAAGAAAGAAATATAGAAAATAAATTAAATAAACAATGGCGCTCGCTACTAGGAGAGATTTCTGGAGACCGAATAATCTCTAAAATTCTTGATTTACTTGTCCTCCACGTTCCCTGATTCGACCGCACTTGGCTTTTTTTCCGTGGGGTTATATAATCAGCACTATTTTGGAACGAAGTGGAGAAATTGTGCTTAAAGATAAGCACTAGATAAGCCTAGACCCCCTTTATGAAGTTGTATGAAAAACATTTAGAAAGATCTCTGTACTAATCATCTTACTACATCCGTAACTTTTATAGACATTTTTGTACAATTTTTTTTATATATTTTTGTAGCCGCAAATTGACAGCTAGCTATGGCGTATTAAATATCATAAACTTAATGATGTGGCTTAATTTGCTGGACTATTGAACGAGTGGTCTCACCTTCGATCTCGGGAACAACACATATTACATATATAGGGTTTTTACATTGCGTCACCTCTCCTGACCGTTTAGCGAACATCCGAGAGTATATATTGCACTGGGAAAATTGTAAACCCACCCGTTCGAACATGGCAACAAAGTGTAGGTGTCTTACATTCTTTAAAAAAATATATACATATAATGTGAGAAGCCAGGCTTAATTATTTATCTATTTATTTTAAGATGCTGTCGGCACTTGTTTAGTCAACGTATATATTTGAGTTCGCTTCCCGAGATTTAAGGAGGTATTAATAATCACACAGCCTGTCATTTGCGGTTATGAAGCGTCGCAAGAAGCTCCTACAGATTGGCCTTCCTGTATGTTCTCGAGCTCATTATATCATGTTTGGCGGATGTTTCCTGCCTTTGTAAAAAGAGAACCCAATGAACCCGTACCTACTTATCCACCCACAACGTTGAAATAATTTGTTCGGTTGGAAATTGTACAAAAATGTCTATAAAAGTTACGGATGTAGTAAGATGATTAGTACAAAGATCTTTCTAAATATTTTTCATACAACTTCATAAAGGGGGTTAAGCCTAGACCTAGTGCTTATCTTTAAGCACGATCTCTCCACTTTGTTCCAAAATAGTGCCGATTATATAACCCCACGGAAAAAAGCCAAGTGCGGTCGAATCAGGGAACGTGGAGGCCAAGTAAATCAAGAATTTTAGAGATTATTCGGTCTCCAGAAATCTCTCTTAGTAGCGAGCGCCATTGTTTATTTAATTTATTTTAGATTTATTTAGGTACCTTCTCTCGAATGCGATTTTTTGATTTTCCCATTCGTCTTGCCATTGCCGAAAGCTCATACGCATGTAATTTAGAATTCCGTTTCCAATATCAACGCCCCACCTAATCTCGAAAGCCATATTAATCACCCCTTATGCAAATCACACTGTGCGATCTGACTTGTCTGCTAACGAGCTGCATGTTTGCCTCATCAGCATCTATTAACCCTTTTCAGAAGCACACACGCTTGCCCTAATACGATTTGAATTGCTAAATAGAATTGCAGGACTCAGAACTTCAGCCTTCCCACATAGATACCGTTCATCTCATAAACCGGAATAGTACCCACCATGCGGAACAAACTGACAACTTGTACATATCGTTGTAACTGATGCCGCACTAAAACCAATGGAAGCCTAATATTGCTACTCCTCCCACTGCAGATATTAGTTCGCACATCCAGAATCCAATCTGTGAAACGATTTACCGCATTAAAAATACATACACTCATCCGGAGCGTCGAATCGAAATCCAATAGCGAAATCGAGATTCAGGTATCCATACCCTATTCCATCTGCATATCTATATACCTATACCCAAAGGATTGAACTCTCATCCGATATCAATCAGCTGCTACTGATGAAATCGTACACGACTTCCGCAAGACTAAACTCCGATATGCGCTCACATAAAATTCAGAGAAGCAATTTTATCCCCACAATCGCTTCCTGTTTGGCAACTCAACCGACGGGAGACCGAGGGGATAACGAGCCCGATATGCGAATCCATCTTCTTGCGCTTTAACTCGTGCCGATCTTATGCTAAGCTTTACACAAGTTTGCGATTCAGAGATACCTCAGATGAGAACTACGTGAGCGAAATTGATTTCCACATCATAATCATCATACCCATTATCATTGTCACTGTGGGTGTGTTTTTTTTCCATCCCTGCAACCCATGCAAATGTTGACAATACCTCGCCCTTCGCACAGATCATTTGCATCCAGATAAGCACGTGGTCGCGTTCAGCAGCATCCGCAATTCAGGTATTGTTTGAACTCATTTGAAGCCATTTTCAACCCGTTCTCGCGTGTGTGTGTTTGTGCTCTGGCATTGACGTCACCTTACCGCACATCCACTTTCCACTGGGATGTAAGCAAGTTTGGAACTTTATTTTGCAAGAGCGTGACGTGGTGTGTGTTTTTTGTGGGTGCTGGCTTGGAAGTGCATGAATAAAAAATAAACTTTCACAGTGACAGGGTCGCTAACCCTTTTTATTTGGGGAAAAATGTTATTTTGCAAATTATTGTGCATTCAACTGTGAATACCAACGACAGTTTATATTGGCAGCAGGCTGCTGGGGGATTACCGGGTAATCGATGGTTTGTCCTTTTCCAGATTTTTGTTTGTTAGGCATTCCCTTTTCGTTGTGCATACCTAATCGAGCGACTTGAAATAACAGCTGCTGGCTGTGCAAATAAACATTAGGAAATTGTGTCAAGATTACAAGGTAACGCAAACGGCTGTCGAAATCGGGGTTGAGTGGTTTATTAAGGTCGGCCTTCGACGCTGTCTTGTTTACAAGGGTACGATGATCAATGAGGAAGTCAACAGGAAATGCCAACACAATTCTGATTTGAATCAGCAGAAAATTTTATAAACTACGCACGAATTTAGGGATCAAAATTGCGAGAACCTTGATTGATGAATTTGCTTATTTGCATGTGTAACATGTTTTGACATCGCAGATCGGGTCATCACAAATAATTGAGCTCCAAACCGACATGAAGCGGACCAACTAACATGATCTATCGAAGAAAGTATAAAGCAGCAAAAAACCAGGTAAACAATTATCTCGCAATTCTGACGTTCTAAACTTAAAACGTAGGTATTTGCAATGAACGAGGAAGTGTCAAGCTCTAGGTATGCATAAATAAACAGACGGCCTTACCAATAATAAATAAACAGACGGCCTTACCAATAATCAAATTTAGCCTGGCAGACTCCACACTTCCCAATTAATCGTCGACATTAGTGTTTGATTATTAGTAAGGCCGAGAGACTTAAGATTTCTGTTGGCTTTTGTTTGTGGTGAGGTTGATTTAAGGGGAAACTTATACACCCCCAAGATGGTATTTGACATCCTGATCATGGAAGGGCAAGAAAAGTTGAAAAAAATGAAGAAAGAAACTAAAATCTAAAAGAGTAATTGTGTAACTTGTATTTTTTTCTAGGTTCAAACCTGAGACTCGTCGCTCAGTCATCCAACATACTGATGACGGAGCTACCGAAAAGCCATCGATATAGACGTTTGTTCGTCTTTCTATGGCAGTTTTATTAATTGTTTATATTTTTAAGCATTTCTTTAGTAAGACTTCTTCTCATAAACTTTTCATCAATTAAATCCAAGAGATATTGTTTTGTGCTTTAAAATTAAGGTTTCACTTTTGAGGAGGTCTTATTTTGGCAAATTATAACGACACATACTCTTTACCAGTCACATTAAATTTTCGGAAGGCTGCTTCGAGAAAGTAATGTAGCCCAGCTAAGTCCATTTTGGAGGCAAATTGTGCTTTTTTCATCAAAAGTATCGCCGGGGATTCTCAAATGCACTTGCTGAAGAATAAAATGCAAATCGAAGTCATTTAATAAATCATTTTTTGGTGTTCTCCGAGTGAGGCCCTAGGCCATTTATTTTTTCATTACTTAAACATAATGGTTTTGGTCTTAAAATGTTCATTATGAATTATAAAGTTATATCTAAATATGTATATAAAAATGGTGTGAAAAACGTATAGTAATTCATCAATTGAGAATGGATGGGCCGATTTGGCTCAAATTTTTGTTTCAGTTGTTCGTGATTGCCAGGAGAAGGTTTTTACGAAAGGAAATTTTCGAAAAACAGTCCGGAAAATTGAAAAAATCGGAAATTGATTTTTTGTATGGAATTTTGTGTGCAATTGTTCCGGAATGGCTTTTCCAATGGAAAAATAGAAAATTCTAAGTGGGAACATTTGAATTTTTTTTCTACGATATTTTGCATTTTATGGCAAATTCGTTATGAAGCTTGGAAAATTTCGGATAATTGTGAAATTCTTTGTGATAAAAGACGTTTTGCGTGCATTTTGGATGGAGAAGTGAACGAGATAAGTAATGGATGGCGCTGTGCTGTGATGAATGCCACAACCCGATAGATGGCGTTATTTCTTTAGGATGAATGCACGATGCCGCTTAAACAATCTGAGCGAACAATGAAAGATTTACGAGGTGATTCAAGACGATTTGGTGGGGCTATGATAATACTCTTCGGAGATTTTCGTCAAACGCTTCCCGTCATCCCGAAATTTACTGCAGCTTTGTAAACTTAATGCATGCCTGAAATCGTCGTTTTTGTCTTTGAAATTGATCACGAACGAGAGTAGCATTACTGAACCACCCCTCGGCTGTTAAGGCTTCGCAATGTCCATGTTCCTGTTGATGTTTCGACTAAATTAAAATTTTTGCGAGTTCACATCGTCGAAGGAGGAATTTATCACCAAAGTATTCCCCGGCATTGCACACAATTATAAAAATCTCAATTGGATTAGCGGAACGGGCAATAAGGACGTCGGTAGCTTGAATTTCATTATTTAAAGTGAAATCGCTGGAGAACTACATTCATACAAATCCGTTGACAGCGTGACCGACGAGGATGAGCGAACGACGGAATTTTTGAACTCTCTTGATGTGCCAGGAACTCCGCCGCATAGTTTGCAGCTGAATGTGGGATCGATCATAATCATGTTACGGAATCTGAATCATCCGAAACGGTACGCGGTTATCCGTCAAGAAACTGATGAACAATTTGATTCAAGCGACGATCATAAGGGCAAATTCAAAGGAGTGGAAGTCCTTATCCCACGATTTCCGATTATTCCAACTGATCTTCCATTCCAATTCAAGCAGATTCAGTTCCCCGTTCGATTGGCTTTTGCGATCAAAAAATCGCATGGCCAAGCGTTGGAAGTCTGTGGGATTAATCTCGAATTTCCCCATTTTTCGCACGGTCAGCTGTAGGTTGTCGTTGTTTGTTTTTGCGCCGGAAAACAAATCGAAAAACATTGTTTATCATATCTACTGATTTCGATTCCATTCAAATAAATCACATTCAAATTTGAACTATCTGTGTTATAGTTAAGCTGAAGGCGTTAAATTGGGGAGGCGAAGGACGCCCGGTCCTCTAGTATGTACATATATTTCGAGAGATACTCAATTTAGACCACCATTGTCGGGTCTCTTTTAGCGTATCAAGACTCTCTATTCTTAGATCCCCTCTTTGAGTAGAGCAAGTCGGCCACTTTGTTGGTATTTTTGTCTATATACAGTGTTCCACGGTTGGCCATCTTCTCAGGTGTTCTGCCGCGATCCATATGTGAATCAGCTGTTCTACAATTTCTATACCAATTGAAGAGAATTGTTCTGGTCCCAGCCTTCCAGTTCACCCCTGTTTTGCAAGGGAGTCCGGCTTTTCATTGCCGTCGATCGTTATGTGTCCTCGTACCAAAGTCAGTAGGAATTTCATTTTTAGATGAACACTTATTGAACTTGAGTATACACATTCCAGCGCCAGTGATGTTTTTCTGGTTTTTGTATTTGATCACCGCCTTTTACTAAAGTTAGTTGGTCAAAAAAAAATAAGCAACTGATCTTTAAATTTTCAAGGAAAATAGTTTATTACGAACAACTTTTTCCAATCAAATTCTCAGTTTACACAAAAAAACCCCAAAAGATTTCACTGAAATATTTAATTTTTTTACTGTCCCATCTGTCAGGATTTTTTTCTTATGGAATCCAATCAGTGGTAGTTGACTTGTTATTGTTTTCGTAAATTTTTCTTATACCCACATTTTTAATTATGACCCCCTAAACGTAAAAAAAACATCAACGAATGTGCTTTACTGAAGCAAAACTTCTTTAGCTCTATCTAAACAAAATTACCAAATGTGGTAAAAAATTACCAAAGTGGCAACCTTGCAATAGGCGTGTCTGAGATATACGAAACGTAACTGGCTATGAGAGAAAGAAAAGAAACTGTGTGCTCGCACCTCCCTCTGTTGCTCCTTCAGTGTGATACAGACAATATGCCTGCACTGTAGTGATACCAGACAGAGGCAGGTTATCCCACGGTTATACTCAAAATATCCCTTTTATGTTTACAAAACAAAAAAAAATTATTATTTTAAAAAAATACTCGTGATTCATTCACAGACACATATGTCATTTTATGAAACAGTTTAGGGAAATAAAACAAAGAAAATGAAAGCATTTAGATATTTTGAATGACGTTTTTCTAAACATGAAAATATTTAATGTGATCGCTCGTTGAATAATTTGTTTATTCTTAATGAAATGAGCAATTAGGAACAAAAGACCAAAAGGTAAAATCCCTTTCTTTTTGTACTAAGGGGTCTGAAAAAACCCTTTGTCCCTTTTAGCTTATTATTTGTGAGAAAATCCCGCAAAAATTGATAAATCCCCCGATCTGGTATCACTGCTGCACTGTATGATGTGTCTTAGATAATGAACGTAACGGGCTGAGAGAAAGAGAGAACTAAAATGTGTGCTCGCATCTATCCCTCTTGCCTCTTCAGTAATATTCGACACGAAACGTAACTCTCTCTCTCTTTTTATCTCACTAACTTATATCTTCCTCTCAACTTCCGCTCGCAGTTTCCGTAACGCTTTCGTGACGCCTTCACCAGCTTACCCCCAAGTCAAGCGTGTCTAAAGAAGTATTACTTCAAAAATCATTTGGAACAGCACGCAACTTTTTCGGTTGCATAAGTACTTATGGCTATAACTGAAGCCTAACACATTTTCCATTTCTCGTAGACTGCAGAAAAATTGAAATAGGTATTCCCATCCTTGAATATACAGATCATCATCGCAACAGCTTTCACAATGTCAATCGTGGTATTCCTTGCAATATTCAGCTTGGCTTATATAAACAAAATACTTCGCCAAAGGGCGTTAGTTCCTAAAGAAGTATTTTATTTGCCGTCTGTCGACACCAGTGTCTGCGAAATCTGATTTTAAGGTATATTGGACATTAGTTTTATCACTAACCATCGCGTTCATTTTTCCATTTTCATGCACACTCATCCACTCATTTTGTCATCCAGTGGAACAACAAAACTCCTTCGGATTGAACCCACAAAAGTATTGGTGAAATGCCAACAAATAATCTACGGCGGCTGTCAGCTGACTTGTATAAAATACACAAATTACACTTGTGTGAGTGCTTCTTTAGTGGATTCTGACTTTAAATCGAGAAGCGAAATTCTCAGAATCACCAGAAGAGTATTTTTATTTATTTATTTTATTTTATTATAAGGTAATTACAAATTACAAGGTAATAGAGCTAAAGAGCCTAGCTGCGGAGACTATTGGCTCCCAGAAGATTATTTTTTGTGCCAATGGAACGGTTTCAGAAGTGATTTTTCCGATTCCGGACTCTCCCGTACGCTTTGCCCAATGGAAAACGTCATTAGAGAGACTGCTCGACTGATGTACTAATTGTCCATTTCAATCTTTCTTTAAATGTGGAATTATTAGATCTGACTGTTTGTTTTTTTTCGTATCCGGATTATTATTGAAGAACATCGTTGGTAATTTATTTCGAATAATAATTTGGTCCCAGTCTCAGAGAATACCATAAGTCATTGTGGGTGGCCGTTTCGAGTATCCCCTAATCCGAGCCATCTGAATAAAACGAAAATCATTACCCAGAATGACCAAGCAATGAGGAAACCAAATATAGCTCCCTCATTGTTTTTGGCTCGTTTGTCAGCTGCAAGGAAGTCGAGGGAACAGAACCAAACAAAAAAACAACAACATTTCCCATTTTCAATGGATTCTTAGACTTGTGGGTAGTAAGCTCGCGGATTGAGTTAAATGAAGTGAATGTATGAAATCTGCGTTTGTCAGTTTAAATTGAATCCACGAGATGCTAACTTAACGTTAGTGCTAACGTTACAAATGCACTCGGGAAGTTGGCATTGTTGGTTGGATATTATTAGAATAACTGAGAAAACTTACTAGAAGTTTGAAAGTATCCAAAAGCAAACAAAATGAGAGGTTTCCTGTGTCTGTATAAAGTGAAATGTATGTCGTTGTTATTAGGAAACGTGCCATCAGGAATAGGAGGTGTAAAGTTACTGCTAATGATGGTAGGATACCATTTTGAGGTGTTTCCTTGTTTGTAGTAAAACTGTTTTTTTGCTTTAATTATTATGAAAATATGCATATTTCCTTGAGAAAGGCGAGCATATAACATTTCAACACTGGCCCGAGATGCTGGCAGATATGTGTTACTTCTGCAAATGAATAGTTGTAAGTTGAAGTACTCTTTAAATATTTTTCTGGGAAGAGAGCTCCTATGTTTGGAAGTACTGTAGGGGAATGAATTTTGAAGAGTTATGTTCTATGAACGCTAATGTGATTTAAGACGCGTTTTTTTTCGCGCTTTTCAATGGGTTATTTAATGTTTTTTAAAGCAATATTTAATGCAATTGTTGACGGTTTTTTGTATGTGTCTTAGAAACGCTTTAATTGTTTTTTTTTAAAGATTTTTCGATTGGTTTTTATGAGTGTTTAAAGAATTTTAAAATCATTTAAAAACGGTGTTAAATGCACTTAAAAAATTATTCAAAAAACCCGTCTGAAAACGTTTTAGAAACAATTTTGAAGTTCTTCCCTAGTATTGATAGTTTTATAATACGTTTTCTTTTCGTTTTTTAGATATTTAGTAAGTATTTTGTATTTAGACTTGTTTTTTGCCGCGCTTTCCAATTTATTGGGTTATTTAATATCCGAAATTTTATTTATCTTAAGGAATTTTTGACGGTTTTTTTATGTGTTTTAGAAAAGCTTATAGTTGGCTTCTGTTGGAGATTTTTCAATTTTTTCTTATGCGTTTATTAAGTCTTTTAAAAACACTGTCGAAAAACGCTTGAAAAACAGTCGGAAAAGCAACGAATTAAAACACTTGAATAACCTCCTGTCCAAAAAATCATCTAAAAACACTTAAAACGTTTTAGAAACCCACGCATTTCAACGCGAAGTTTTGAAGTATTTTTACACGTTCTTCACCAGTATTTCGAGTTTTGTGATATGTTTTCTAAGCGCTTTTAAAGCGTTTTCTAAGTATTTTGCTTACATTTTTAAATATATCAAATAACCCTATGTAAAATTACCATAAAGACGCATTGAAAAGGCTTAAAAAAAAGCATTAAAGTAATATAAACCATTCATCAAATCCCTAGAAAAACGCATACGCAAACAATCTCTTCAAAAATTGGTCAAAAAGCTCATTTAAAATTGCATTTCCAGTTTAAAAATAAGTAAAAATAAAGTGGACGACTGGGTCGAACGTAACTTTCTCGTTCATCAAAATTTTTACTGCAAATGAATTGGGACTTGCCTGATTGTGTATATTTCAAGCTGTTGGATTTATTTTTAGGGTGCATATTCAATATGACTGAAAAAAAAGAAGTTGATAATATTAGCTAACAAGAAGTTTTGCGTAGCTGATATTGTGCCTTCATTGGAAGTTTGCCATTGTAATTATTTCAAAAATATACCGAAGAAATGCGAACACAGATCGAGATTTGGGTACTCATTTTTTAGAAATATTTATAACACCTCACTAGTAGAATTTTTTGAGGAAAACTAAGTATGGGATCTTATTAAGAATACTTATATTATATTAAATATGTATTTTGATCAAAATCGTAAGAGCGGTTTTTGTAAAATTTAGCAGACAAAACAGTACCAACTATTGCAAGGTTTAGTTTGAAAAATACTATTGCTTATAGCTGAAAACCGATTACAAGTTATTGTTCGTGATGTAAGCATTACTCGGTTCTCAAAGTTTTATCGAAATCGAAAATGGGGCTTTCGAGTTGTGAGCAGTTTTGAAATTAGCGTTTTCGGTGATTTGAATTGAAAATTAAAAAAAAATAAGAACACAATAATTTTGAACACATCAATTTTACTATAGGTTTGCATTTTGGTCAAAATCTTTGTTACCGTTTTTAGGTAAACTAAAGAAAACAACATTTTTCAAAAATGACTTTTTTCAGAAATCAATTTTACGATAATACAGAGAAAAACTGAGTGGGTCATCAAGACCATATTACCTTGGAAATTAATTTTTGTCACAATCGTATGGACCGTTTTCAAGATATGTCCGAATTTCAAAAGTACCTTTATGCAATTTTTAAGCGAAAAATGGAGTATGCAGTCATGTTAACCTCACCTACTTAAGGTTAAATATCAATTTTGGTTGAAATCGTTAGAAAAAATCAAACTGGTAGGAAAATATAGGACATACAGACGGACAGAATTTTGACACCCACCTTTTTGAATTCCTCATCGTAATGTCAGAATTGATTAACATCTCGAATTCGAAATCTTGTACGAATGTAATATCTTTCTCTTCCCACGTAATGGATAAAGGTAAAAATTCTAAAATTCCACGGGATATAAACTTTGAAGCAATAAAAGGAAAATTCTTTAAAAACCACATTTAAAATGCTTAAAAAAAAAAAGTTTAAAAACGATTAAAAAATACTAAAATTCCTGAGAAAAAACTTTGAAAACGCAATAAAAGGCACTTAAAACCCCATTAAAAACGCATTGAAAACCCTTCAAAAAATATTGAGGCAAAAACGCATAAATAATAAATTCTCAAAAAATACGAACAACTCTTAAAAAACGCTCCAAAGTCTCTTTAACAAATCGTCAAAAATCCCAAAAAAGAAATATACTTTAAAAAAATGTCAAAAAACTCAATTAAAAGACGTCAAGAATTGCTTCGAGAAACGAAAAGCGCGTGAAAAACGTTTTTCACGCTTCAAAAACGTACTAAAAGCGAATCGTAAAACGTTGATAAAACGTGTTGGAAAATTGGTGAAAAAACGATTCAAAAACACATTAAGAAATGCATTTATAACAAAACGCGTGAAAAAAAAAAATATTTTAAGGACAAACAATTTGCTACTCGACTGAAGGATCTAATGAGCTATGCTGGAGTAAATAAAGCACCGTTTGTAAACATGAGCCTGGCGCAGTAGTTGGGACCCGAAGAACAAAAAATTATCCATCATCCCAAGATACCAAAAGTGAAATCACTTACTCCCGTCAAATTCCAGTCCTCGCTGACACTGATTACCTCCTGGAATAGGTTGTAGCCAAAAGGCTTGTTGTACATTTTTAGAAAATGTCAAGGAATTTGTTCGGATTTAAACAGAACAAAAGTATAAACTACACAAGGAAATGGTCTTTAATTGTGCTAGGGCAACATACGTAATCCTTAAAAGTAGAGCTTCTTTCATTATTGAAATAAAATCGCCATCGAGTGAGAAAGGAGTTCTCTCTCATAACAATATTGGCACTTCCTGGAGCAATAAAGTTTAATTGCACTCCTCCGACACTATATAACCGAGGCATATTCCGCACCCATTTCACTGGAAGGACAATACCACTTACTTCCACCAGAGGGTCGAGTAAATAGAAAATCCGACGACACGTTTAAAACAGGTCCTCATTGTTGGTGCTTAACATTTGTCGAGTACGTGCATTCTGCCCCACCATTACTGTGTGGGAGAATCCAGCTGAAATGTTTCCCTTTTTCTTTGCCTTGCACGACATTTCTGTTTGCAATTCATTGTGTCGTTTGTTTGCATTTATGCTGGTGGTTTACAATTGAATAAGCCTCGCTTCCATTTCTACCACAATAATTGCTTGCTGGAGGATTAAATTCGAACGAGACAATCGCAGCCGAAGGATTTCCCTTCGTTTTTCTCTTTATAATTTGCTGCCGTTTGTCGTTTGCTGTCGTCGTCGAAGTGAAGCAATTAACAACCCTCTGGTGAATTGTTATGAAATTCTTGAATTCTTAATTTCACTGCAGCAGCGATGGGGGTTGTGTGCATATGATGCCTCGCAAGGTACATATGCCGAAGGATTTAGCATTACCACACTGAACTTGACGTCATCAATGGGAGAGGAGAGCGCATGTGCTTTTGCGGAGTTCTTCCCCTCCGACAAATGACGTAGACAGTTTCGAATGCCCACTTATATCAGTGTCACAACGGAGCTTTATTTCTGTTCACCATTTCTGTGGGGGTGAAATTAAAGGTATGACGTCATGGCGGTATGAAATAATGTAGTCGGACTTTTTCCTCAAGGATGCACGCACTTGTAAACGAGTTTATACACCACTAAGGGCACAGGTAAATGTGGTTAAATCGTCAAACTATTCAGGCTGAATGAATAGATGTGGTTTAAGTTCTTGAGCTGCTTAACCGTTCCACTATTCGATTTTTTAACATTTTCCCGCAATAAACCTATGCTGGGGAGGATTTGAGAATTAAGTATGCTTCCTTTGTTTCAGTGTGTCGAGGAAATTTTGCTTCTACTTCGGATTGAGTACTCTTGTATGGAAATACAAAAAAGGCTTTGTGCAACAAGGATTTCATTGAAAGGTACGAAATGAGATAATCGGTTGGCTTGGAAGCACATAATCCACTCTATGGGTTACCCTAGAGACTGTTGGTATTTATGTAAACTCTACCGTGGAATGCGAGAGGTTCTCTTAATAGAAAATAAGCCAGTGTTTGGGAAATGAATCCCACTAGTACGTATTACCCGCAATTCATTATCAGTGGGGCAAAAACACTAGGCAAGTTGCTAGGTACTTATAATTGTTAGCGAAATGTCTGTGCGTATCGGCTTTGGAAAAATACCTACGAAATCCGCCATTGTTCCAATTCAAATTGTTTTCGATAATAATCAAGTGTTCATACTTAAGGAGAGAAAAAAACAAACTCCTTGAAGCGAAAATGCTATTTAATACGAGACGTGAAGCTGGACTCTCACGGCACAAGGTCAGTTGGGTGAAATTCTGAACACCTGTAAGAATAAGAACTAGGACGAGGAATTAGCCTTTACTCGTCAGAATGTCTACAAGTGCGTTTTGGAATGCTGGCGTGAAAAAGTAGGACGAGAACTAAGTTTTTGTTGACTAAATAAAGTTTTGCTCTAGTTCGCTCAGTGCAAGTCAAAATGTGATTTAAAACTTTATTCCAGCAGCGAAAATACCATTCTTAACGGCGGCAAGCTTTCTGACAGAGCTAGGGCCAAATTTATCCGGGACCATCCTAAGTGATAGTCCAGAGTATTTATGTGTCCAATTTTTACCTTGTGCAAGACTTCAGTGATGGATCCCGTCTAGATGCTTCCGAAGGCACTCTTAAAGCCTGGGAAACACCCGCGATCGAACCGATGGGAGTAAAAGGTAAAGGGCGGCTTCTGTGGAATTCATCTTTTCGTAGGCGAGTTTGATATCAATGGTTTGTTAACAAAGCCTTTGATGCGGATATCACTGATCCCCTGAAGAGTTCTAAGGAAAAACGGATGATCGGTTTAAGGTGTGAGTGTGGTCTTTGCTGCTTACATTTTCTTTTATTGAACTTTTTGTATATACAATTTGACTTAAATTAGGTAACAAATTATGGTGAATAATTAATATTTATACACTGCGGGTCATTTGAATAGGGACAGCCGTTTCATCGTTTGTTTTACTCTAAATCTTCAGTTCTTTAGTTCAAAAAGCAAAAATTAGTTTCCGTTATGATAGATTACTTTATTGCTCAAACATTTTGAGCAAAACAAGAGAGTTTTATTTAAGAACAGTTATATTTCTTTATTTTTTTCTTTGTTCACTAATAAACTGCACGTTTAAGATTGGGTCAATAGAATAGGGACAGTTGCAATTCGGTCGTCAATTCGAAAAGTGCTATCCAAAAAGCATAACTAAAATTTTGTGAATTTGCCAGTGTGCTTTGAGATTGTGGTTTTGCATTAATAGTAATAATAATAATAATGGGTAGAGGAAAGCCATTAAATGTCGCGGAAATGGCAAAAATCGACGCTTTCAAAGAGGACGGTCACAGTTTGCGTGAAATAGCCCGAAAAATTGATAAAAGCAAATCGGTTGTGCTTAATTATTTAAAAAATAAAGAGAACTATGGTAAAAATATGAAAGGACGTAAGGGGGAAGTGATAACTGCTCAAGATAAACGAGCAATCTTACGAGAAGCCTATAATTCCATTTTTTCCCTAGATTATTTAAAATCGTTATATGATTCTATGAATACCAGAATTTTTGAATTAGTTTTAAATAAAGGAGGAAGTACTCATTACTAAAAAAACAAATGCATACTTTTTTTGTCACTTTTCGGGAAGTAAAAGCAGAATATTACTTGTGTCCCTATTCTATTGACCTACTTTTTTTGCATGGTTTTTAGATCATCATAGTTAACTGTGGAAAGAAATTGGTAAACATTCCGAATGTATTAATATAACACATCTAGTGAGAGGGCAATGAAATAACCTTTCATACCGTATAACAATTTTTATAGTAGGAAGTTAGGAACGAAACATATAAGGTAAAATGATTCTAAGATGTTATTTTTTTTTTATTTCATAGACTATTTTTTATTTCATAAAATGTATAAACTCAAACAAAAAAACATAATATCTTAGTCTTTAGCGGTTTGGCCGAAGGCCGTCTACCAGACTGACATTTTAAACATTTGTAACAATATGTATACCTATTTTTTATACCTAATTTAACAAAATAATTTAAAAATTTTCAGCAATTATACAGTTTCGATAACGTAGGGCAATAGTTGTATATCTATATAGTGCGTCCCAACCTCTGTCGCCGTTGAATATGCTTATCGTTTCATTCAACTCAAGTGTACGTACTCCAAAGATATTTAAACGAATTTCTGTTAGAATGGGGCATACTGCTACGAAGTGAAATACATCCTCACATTCTTTCCGGTTACATATGGAACACAGTATAGGAAGTTCTGGGCGATGTGGAATGTAATTAAGAGGTAAAAGTTCCCCCCTTATTCTAAAGATAGTGGTTATCATATCGATGGATGCGCCATCCAAGAAATAAGTTTTGTCCCGTGGATAGTAGCTCAGTCTGCTATAGTATGACCTGTGTTGAGATGCCAGTGCTTCACTTTCAAATTGGTCATATAATCTTTGACCTGTTTTCTTCAGTAGGGTATTAAACCTAATCTTAAGAGATACTAACTGCTCATTGTGCGCAACAGATAGATTGTACTCGCAAGCAGAGGCCAGCCTTTCCCACTCTTGCACGCAAATTCCCTTGGTCGATATCATGTGCGATAAAACTATTTTTGGTAATCTGTGATCACTCATTGCCATAACTCTTATCACATAATCCAGGTGGAGTATGAGTGTGTCCAAGAACAGGGGGGCTATACCTGTCTCCAAATGGAGCATGTAGATAGGCGAACTGCTCGGCAGTCTGAGTGTCCTTCTTATGAAATAACGAAGAAACTTTTCTACCTCTTCATATGGTCGGTATCCCCATACTTGCGCTCCATAAAGAACGATGGAAGATGCAGTTGCGCGGAATATTTTCTGCTTCGCGCTGTGCGATATGTTTTTATTGTTGATGCATCTTCCCCAAACTGCACCGACTGCACGCTTTGCTTCCGCTAATTTCGATGTTAATTGCCTCTTCATGTTTAGGTTTGATGCAATCAAAACACCTAAGTATTTATATTCGCGCACAACTTCAATTGGCTCACCCTGATACGTCCATTTTTCCCTTTGACAGTACCTCCCACCGCCATCCCTGAAAATCATCATCTTCGACTTTGCTAGGTTAAGAGACAAGTTCCAGGTTTTGCAATAGATTTCTAGTTTGTTTATCATCAGCTGCGCACCTTCTATAGTATCTGCTAGGAGAGCCATATCATCCGCAAATAACAGCGCAGGAATGCGTGTTCCGCTTATCTCTATTCCTCCTTTAATAGCGTCTATTATGTCGTTAATATATAAGATGAACAGCAACGTGCTAAGAATACATCCCTGTTTTACACCCATACTCGTTCGGAACTCCTCAGATAAGTGATTCCCATCCCAGATGAACGCCGTATTACTGTCATACATAGCCCTCAAAAAGTTAATGACTTTAGTTGAAAGTCCAATTTTGTACAGTTTGTAAAAGAGGGCTTCACGTGGTATGGTATCAAATGCTGCTCTGAAATCTACGAAAAATACATATAGTTTTTTGCGCCTCTTTTTGTAGGTCTCAGCTATATTCACAAGTGAAAATATTTGGTCAATAGTTGAATATTTAGATCTAAAACCTGCTTGAAATTCATGCAGTATTTTTTCGTTTTCAACCCAAGTTGTCAGCCTATTGAAAAGAACAGCTGCAAATAGCTTAGCTGACGCATTCAGGAAAGATATTCCCCTATAATTAGCCGGGTCCTCGTAGTCTCCCTTTTTGTATAACGGGTATATTATCGCTTTTCGAAAGCTCTCTGGAACGTCCGCCGTTTCGAAGATCCGATTGAATTCTGATTTAAGTGCTGTTAGAAATTCAGGGGTACAGTTCTTGTAGAATTCAAAGGGCACGCGATCTTCTCCCGGTGCTTTATTCATCTTTGCATTTGAAATAGCACTTTGCACTTCATCCAAAGTAATAGGTGCATCCAGGAATTCAACTATAATCAAAGGGGCTGCGTACTGAAACGATGCAGAGACTTGCGGTGTGTTGAGGAGCTGAGTGAAATGGCATTGGAGCATATTTGCTTGCAGACCTGGGGCGATAACATTTCTCTTTCCATTTATGACCTTCACGGCCTTCCAGAACTCTGCTGATGATTTCGCTTTATTAATAATGTCTACGTTTTGCTGATTGTATGCTTGTTTTTTCGAAAGACAGAGATGCTTAAAGTACTTATTAGCCAAGGCGTACAGAAGTTTGAATGAAGTGGAATTACTTGACCGCAGTAATCTCAGATATGCAAAAGAAGTGTCTCTGGTTCGCATGCATTCCCTATCAAACCATTTTTGTTTTCTATCTCTACGAATTTCTCCTATTAAATTTCTTTTTGGTGCGGCTCTTTTTATGATCTCCGTTAGTAGTTCAGTACTGGGAGGGGTACTAGATTCGCTCAATAAACTGAGCTCCGCATTTAGATTTTGTTGGTACAATTCTCGAAATTCGTCTTTCCATATCAGCTTTGGTAACAGTCCTAGTTGCGCAGGGTTCATCGGGCTAGAGGGAGATGAAATCTTAAAAGATATTTCAAGAGGCATGTGATCTGAGAATGTTTTCATTGCCACTCTAAACTCGCTGAGCATGGAAATACAAGATCCAGCTAGAAAACAATAGTCGATGACTGAGCATGCTGCGCCGCGTAGAAAAGTATATTCGCCAAGTGGGTCACCATCGCAACTCCCATTCAGTATTCGGCAATCAAAAGCATCTGCTAGTTCGAGGATTCTGTCACCTTTATTATCTCTGGTCTCATTTTTTGAATTACTTTTAAATATGCTGAGTCGAACCCACTAGAAAAATTATTTTGCGTTAATCCGATTCTTCCATTGAAGTCGCCGATTAACATTAAGTCTGCTGATCCTAATGCGTTTAATAGATATCTTGCTTTATCAAAGTCGCGCTGCCAATGACTATAATTAAGATATATTGGGACTATCTGGAAGCTTTTAGCGTCGATTTTAAGTTCCATCACAGTAGCTTCTTCCACTTGTTTGAATATTATGTTTACTCCTTTTAGCTGCTTCCTGTATCCAAAGATATGCTGTCCCTATTCAAATGACCCGCAGTTTATGTGTTGGCTCAACAACAGGGGCCCAACGGTATACAATGTTTGTTTTGTTAGATCTATTTTACATAAATTGTGATTGTCTTCTCGGATTCATACTCGTAGTATGCATCAGTGTCTGGGTTTACCTCAGGGAGTTCTTTGCTGCTTAGTCGAAGACATCAGCTTTATCCTTTCAGCCAGATTAAGGGGCTTTTTAAAACTAAAAGATGAAACTACCTCCGAAGTCGCTGACAGTAGTATCCAATGTTTGCACCAAAAGTTGAGGGTTTAAATTCGTTGACTTTTGTTTTTCTTTGTATATTGTTAATGAGATTAGGAGAGACCCGACTTCAAGTGTCGTTGTTAGGCCTACAAATGAACACTTTTCTCTTACTTTTCATAGAGTTAACTTTGGGTACAGTGAAAAGCGGTAGGTTGGCCATTGCGCAGTTTGGTTGGTGCTTCAAATGCTGTCACAGAAGTTACTACCAGAATTTAGGTTGTTTTTTCTGACTACTTCTTCCAAATCTCGCCAGGCGCATTTTCCTGGTGTTACATCGCAATGTATTGTGTCATATTATGTCAGCCTCTAGAACCTCTTCAGGGAATAACAATATTCTTCTTAAAGAGAGGCCGCAGCCAGTGCCCCATGAAGGGTCTCCCGTCTTATAATCTAGTCTAATTATGAAATGTTAAAATTCCAACGAGCTCGTTGAAGCTATTTTGTCAATTTGCACGGATGTCTTGGTTCTGACTTCGCCGAAGGATGGCCATAGCCTTCTTGTGGTAATGCACGTTTCCATGAGGCGTTCGCCTCTCTCGTGCTTTTTTTCCCCGGTTGAGCTTGAACGTACAGGGCGGAATGTTCACATAGGGAGACGTTTTAAGACATTTGTCGAAGCTTGTATTGCTAGTTCGTCCACTTTCCCATTGCAGTTATCCAACCGAGCAAAATACTGTACTGTATTCCAAGAGCCCCGAGTTTCACAGGCTTTGATTTTAATTCTGGGGCAGCTAAGGCTTTTGTAGCTTACTGACTGTCAATAAAGAAGGCAATACATTCCGCATTTTTCGCCTTTACCGCAGACTCACGGGCTGCAAAGACATCCCCTTGGAAGACATTGATATGGTCCGGGAAGTGTGTCAATGTTTAAATGAAGACCTTACCCCGGTATCCATTTTTAATCCGTTTTTTATATATGCGAAAATGTATTGCGTGTTGGTTATTTCCCTATTACAAACTACCAGGTAAAGACTTTACTCGAGATCGGAGGTTGAATTTGGAGAAGATTATTTTTTTTCAACGTGCCACATTTTTAATAGCCACCTTTATTTCTGCGGACTAATATTTGTAACTAAAAACTGATTGGATGACAATAAAATCTCTTCGTTCGATGTGCGCAAGAATAAAGTTCTTGAAACTTTTCTAACCTCAATTCAATTTTGTTCATTCACTGGGAAGTTTATACATCAAGCGGCAAAGATAACTCTAGAAAAGTTCCATCTCCATACTAAAACTGGCATAACCGGCATCCAAAAATAAGAAGAAATGATACCTTACCGATCTGCTCTTGCTTCTGTGTGGTCTTGAGGAGATTTATCTATACATGTAGGATTCCTGCAGAAGTTCTACAGTCTTATATAGCCATATAGGTACTGTTTAGATGGGTAAAATTCGGATTGTTGTTTAATATGCTGTTGTTGTTTCACCGATGTCACTTTCCACAAAAAAAAAAACAACTTGATTGTTTCGGTTGACACCACAATGTAAAAAATTTGATTAGTCGTCAAGAAAAAAGAAAGAATTCCCAGATGCCAAAAACTGAAACAAGCCGGCTTGGTCATATTGAACTTGGTCGGGGTTTTCTATCTATGAACGAGTGAGAAAAAACGTACTAGATGTACTAGATTTTAGACTGTGGTTTTGGTACACGTTCATAGATGACGTTAACAGGTACTCTACATCCACAGACTTGCCAATATTTTCCTTGTCGTACCATTTCATTAAATGTCAACAACTTTTACTTAAAATAATTATCTCTCCTATTATATATTCTTTAGCCACTTTTTCAAACTGTAGGCGAAATATTTCCGATCCGAAGTTATCCTTCATCTAAGTGTCTGCTATGACCTATGACGATTTAAAAAAAATGGCCGCTAAATTTAATGTGGGTTGCGTTGTTTTGTACTCAATTTTGTCGAATTAATTCAACCTAAGTTCATGCAAGCTACACGCTACTGCAAAGCCGATATTTAAATAAAACTCCAAGCGATTCGTTTTTATTTTTATATCATCTACGTTGTGTGCCTTCTTGGTCCGAGCAGCGTTGCCAGATAAAAAACCTGAAAATCTTGTTTCTCCGAAATAGAAAATCTTTTTTGAAGATTTTTTCGAAATATAAAATAAAATTTTTAAGAACTTTAAGAAATTGAAATAATTTTTTCGACAAAATTATAGTAGTTAGGTATACAAATATATAAATAAATCACATAAATATCGATAAAAAAAACTTTGGTAATAAATTAATGTTATTGCTTTTTAAAACTTTTGAATTATGAATTAAAATGACTTAGAATTTCGGTGCCGCTTCATTAAATCGCAACAAATGTTTTACAAAGATTAAACTGCCAACTCATAGGATTACAAATTTTTGTTTTATTTAAATTTACAGCAGAAAATATTCTTTCAACATTTGCGGAGAATGTGGAAGCAATAAAAAATAAAATCTTTTAAGAGTGGATATACGCAGTTTCCATCCGCTGTTTTTACTCCCAAATATTTTGCAAAAAATCATCTGTTGATAAAATATCAATTCCCTTGAATTTTATATTTCTTTAGAGTTGATACAAAACTAAAAAACAGAAATTGTGCATGGGCTCTGTTCGACTCACATTATACAAATAATAAAGCAATTAATAGAAAATGTTTTGTCTTCAATAGAAAAGGTTGTTTTAATTTGTTAGTGTTAAAAAATTCTTGATATAAAAAATCTTGAAATTTGATGAATTAAAGGTAAAAAGTCTTTTTCATATTTTGGAGCTCAAAAATCTTGAAAAAAAAAGATATATCTTGTAATCTGGCATCAATGGGTCCGAGTGTCGCCTCTATTTTTAGAACAAGGCCGACATCAACCTGAAGTTGGTTGTCGTTTTTTATATAATCGACTGAACACATCCACAACCTCGACGTGTTGCGAGTTCAGCCAATTAGTAATGTTTGTTTTTCTTATTTCACTCCACTACCTACTCTTCTTCGACTTGTAGTCGAATTCCGGAAAAAATACTTGTTTAAGTCTGCATTTGACAATAATTAAGTTTTTAGACCGCAACTGCAGCTGACATCGCAAGGGCTTTGTAACGGAACATTGGTTTTATTAAACAGAGTGTACGTACTTAATTAATGTATATATATTGGGCCTTACTTATAATCATTTTTAACCTCCACATTAATTATTTTGTCACAATATGCAATTTTGTATGCAACATTTCGTCATTGTGAGTTCGAAAAATTTAGTTTGGACACTAAAAATGATTATTGGTATAGCGGATTGTCATTAATTACTGTTCCTCATTATAAAAAAGCTAAGGACACACTCCTGTCATCAGAGTAATGATTCATGGCCTTACCGACCCATTGAACTTACTTAAAAGATATTCATCCAGTTCGCGAATGAGCCATTAAAATCCCAATGACCATCTCTTCGGGGCTGGCTTTATGGTACGTCGCAAATTACCTACTTATCCGATTTCCTTCGCTGCTTTTTATATGTATATACAAAATGTCCATTTAAAGTGCGTAGGACATTATTTTGAATAAGTGCCCTATTCGATTAGCGGTATCGTCTTAAATAAGTTTCAAATTCCCTTCCAGGGGGTGAAGTAAATTCAAAATGGAAATTAAATAGGCCATCGCCGACGACGCATCATTCGTTACACTTCCATAGCACCACAGAGATTGTGAAAGGAAACGAGAATAGAAAAGGATATAAAATTGAACGTAAAATTTTACTTAGTACAAGAGATTGGGTTCGCGCATTTAATGCTCATAAAATGTATATATGCGATGGCATCCGGCGATATGACTCATCGTTAAGAACATGAAGCAATGCCACACTATTTGGGACTGGAATTAAGCAAACGCCTTCCTGTTAGCTTTATACCTTTGGGAGTCATGGTTGTTCTTGGGATTGGCACTTCTTAATAATTTGACAATATAAGATCTACAGGTATTAAAATGTAGCAATAAACCCTTGTTAACCAGGATGAGGGCATAAATACCTTCAGTGTAAATGTAGTAAATATTTTTTTTGAAGAAGTACAGGTTAATTCCTTCGGATTCTTCTTATAAAAGTATCAATTTTATTTTGGACCCATTAAGGTTTCCTTAAATTGACTGCCTGTGTCAGGAATGTTTTGCAATAAAAATGTATTATTATGGTAGACCTAATTAAATATTTAATTTTCTAATTCAAATTGGTTATATATGATTTTAAAAATCTACTACATTCCAGCAGTATGTTTTGTAATAAAAACCAGTTTTGAATTTCACAATTCTTATAACGATTTTGGACACTTTGTAAACGTGCTTTCGCCAATAAAAATTGGGGCAAAATTAATCACCCTATCGGAAGATGTTGTAATTTTTGTAAATGGCGTCGTACGTCAATTATATTTGACATTTGTGAACTAGACAGCAAAAAACAGACAAGAAATGGAGCGCTATACTGCGAAAGAGCATGGAATAATTTTGTCGAAGTGAAATTGAATTTCGAATCATCATGAGCGACGAGGCGTATTTCCACTAAAGCGGTAACGTCAATAAGCAAAATGCTTCGTTTCCGGTACACTGAAAATGCGCGAGTGATGCATAAAAAGCCATTGCATCCACTCAAAGCCATTTTGTTGTGGGGCGTTCACGCGGGAGGAGTGATTGGGCCGTATTTTTTTTTTGAGGACGCCATCAGCAATACGGCCACTGTCGCTGGTGAACGCTACAGGCCACAGGATCTGATAAACGACTTCTTACTGTCCGAATTGGATCGGCGGGGCTTCGTGAACATGTGGTTTCAACAAGACGGTGTAACCGCGCACACCAGCATGGGTCGCAATGAATATTGTGAAGGAAGCGTTTCCTGGTCGCGTCATCTCTCGTTTTGGCGATTCGGCATGAACAGCTTTAATTTAATTTAATCATCCCAGACTTCTTTCTTTGGGGCTACTAGAAGCCGCGGGCTTATGCCAACAAGCCTCAGACAATCGCAGCACTTAAGCAGAATATTCGACAGGAATGCCAACAGTTACCACTGGAAATTTATGGAAAATGATGAAACGGGCAAAAATGTGCATCAACACTGGCGGCAGCCACTTGACGGATATCGTTTCCACTTAACAGTACAAATTGGGAAGGTCCAAATGAAGATTTCTATCACTAAAAATCATTTTTTTTTTCACTTAGTAAAAAGGTAATTCAAAGCAAAATTGGGTGATTAATTTTGCGCCACCCTGTTCTGGTGGGCTCTTGGCTGAAAAACATTTCTGCAGTTGTAGTGTAAATATTTGCTTTGTTAAATTAAAAACAAATGGTAGCAAGTGCCACAAAAAATGTTTGTTTAAGAAACCTACGACGACATTCTAGTTCCACACGGATGTTTTTTGAATCACTTGTCGTGTAGATCTATACCAACGGTGACCATTCGTTTGTTATAGCAAAAGATGATGTTCATGAATTATGAACTATTTTTTGTACAAAAACGTAAAAATGTTCTGTATTTTAGCATTTGTTTTGTATTTTATTTAAGTTCTTAAAAACAATAACGCCAAAACCAAAATTCAATGAAAATAATGATTAAGCCAACGTGCCCAAATGCGTTTTATTTTATTTATTTTTACCTATTCATCCAATGAAATATAAAATAGAATAATTGACAATTGCGTTGGAACTTGTTTGTTAAATTTTCAATTAAAATATGGTCACCGTATCTATATCCGGAACAATATTATGTGAATCATAGAAGTGTCAAGTAGAAAGAAATTATTTTAGCTGCGTTCTAAATTCTAGTTTATTTGGCATAACTTAGAAAATTCTTCATTCACAATAGACCTAGACTGCATCGACAATATTGATCTAATCGACAGCCTTGAAAATTTCGAAAAATTGTATTTGGCTCCAAAGATGGAGATTGATTATTAAATTGGGAATCGCTCATTGGGAACATTAAGGGCCGTTTGCTGATACGACGAAATGCCCTAAAAAAAAGTATCCTATAAGTATTAAAGTAGAACTTAAATCGTTAAGAGTCGTATGAGCGAACGGCCCTCAAGAGTCTAGTTATGTTAAGTCGACCAGATTGGTCTGGACTAGATTTACCCTGACCGCTTTGGTCGGTAACGTCGCTTTTCCTACGTCAGCTACATAATACGACATGTTAGCTAAGTATATACCACTCAGTCATCAAACATGACTCGATTTTTTGGCTAACTGTTCACGTGACCAATCTAGGATAGTAAAAACTGAAAACACATCAAGTCAACCAGGGCCCTATTTCACAAACCACTTTTCACTTTGCATTTTGCAATTTTTCACTTTATCTTTGCGAAATTCGTTTCACCAAACAAAAATTTTCAAAGTGCAAAGCATGTTTTTGCAAACTGCAAAGTTTTGTCAATTTGCAAAGAATTCGTCTATTTCGTTTCACCAAACAAATTAGATTTGCACTTTACATTTAAAATCGTGAAAAGTTTGTCAATAATATGCAAAGAAAAAAAATCAATTGCAGTTTAGCTTTTGTTGTTGAACAGTTGGTGATATAATTAAAAAAAATATATAATGAACCTTTTCAACGCACTCTTTGAAGACGAAGAGGATACAAAAATAATGTACAAAGGGTTGTAAAATTAAGCACAAATTTTGAAATTGGAGATCATTTTTCAACCCTGGAAAGCTTTCCTTTAACGAACACGAGTATTGAACGTGTTTTGTCAACAATTGGACATAGGCTCAGATTTGACAGCGAACGAAATAAGTCCTTGCAACAGATTCTATGCACACTACGTTGGATTTGAAATGGAGGGCAATATCATGGAGTCGCTGCTGGGCACGAAATAAGTAAAGCTTCAGTCTGCAGAGTAGAACAACGAGTTTCGGACGCAATAATCGAGGAATTGCTTGTAACCACCATTTGTTGGCCACAAAATTGGAAGTAGGTAGAGCTACCCAAGTTTTTGCTCAAGGTGGACTCCCTTGTGTAGCTGGATGCGTTGACGGTACGATGATCAACATTGATGCACCCAGGGAAAATGAAGAGCAGTTTGTTAATAGAAATGGGAAGCATGCATTGAATGCAATGATGGTATGTGGGCCGGACCGATCTTTCTATGCGATTAACGTAAGCTGGCCGGGTAGTGTGCACGATGCAAGGGTATTAAGGAATTCCCGTTTGGCTGCGAATTTCAATCGACCATTTCCAAATGCCGTACTTTTAGGAGACAGCACTTATCCTTTAAGTGAATCGTTACGGTTAATAACACCACTAAAAAATCCGGACGTTCCAGTGGAACAGCGTTTTAACCGAGCTCATAAAAAGACTAAGGCGAATCATTGAAAATAGTTTTGGTGTGTGAAATGTACGAGTTTCTTTTATTCTCAAACATTTAATTTTTAAATGAATATTGAAGGAAAAGGAAAAATATGAAAGAAAAAAGACAATAAAACTTGCTAAAACTACTGACACTCAGCAGTGTTCCTACATTGTGGCATCTCTACCTTTTTGTGGAAATTTAAATTTTCTGTAAAGTTTCCGTGCGTAAAAGGAAAAACATCAAAACTGTGAAAATATCAACAATCTGACAAGAAAACATTCAAACTACATTTCACCATGAATATCAACGCACTAAATGTACATCAAAAGGAGATTTGCCTTTAGCAACAATTTCTAGTACCAAAAATAATGATTATAACTGCGATTTTTATACTGAAGATTAATTTCATGTTATTTTCTTTCCGAACAATACAAATTTTATTTTTAAAAGCATGTTGTTTTCATAAAAAATAAAGGTAATTTGAGTTTGGTGAAAAGGGAAAAATGAACACGCTTCATGGGAAAAATAAAGAGAGAGTGCTAAGAACACTGACTGAGATTTAGTGTATTTCGTGAGTTGCTGTCAGCTGAGAGATGCGTTCTGAGAGTTTAAATTCGTTGTTTTATTACACCACCATAACATTTGTATTCTATTCTACAAAATTTAAAATAGCGAATGTAATCAACATAAATGAATAAAGGAATAAAGTGTGAAAAATTCATTCGTTGAAATAAAAGAGGATATTTTTGTTCCTACAATTAATGTGTCTGTTTTCGTTTGTTGTTTTTGGGGAAAAAAATAGGTATGTTGGTGAAATACTCAAAATTAAGAAACACACCAAAATAATCAAAATGAAGTTTCAATGTCAAACTGAAGTAAGTCTTTTTGTTTATAAATCAGCCACATCTTTACACGCCCACTCACGAAGCTTATTCAAACGAGACTGACCTGGGCACTCATTCCCTAATTTTTCAGACGATTATCGTCGAAACGATAGACCTCCAAAAGTAGCAACTAAGTGTCAAAATTACGACTTTGAGACCTTAATTTACCACAAATGTAATGAAAGCTGACGATAGTGAAACAAATTCGGGCACAATATAACTTCTTATGGTCATCAAGGTTTCAAAAACGATATCGTCCCGACGATTATTGTTATACGGAATCTGCCGCCTGATTTTTGAGTTATAATCTTTTCATGAAGATTCCATTTAATAGCGGAAAAAAACAAAAAAACAATTAAAATTTATTAGAACATTTTAAATAATTGAGATAAATAATTAAATTCCATTTAAAAACAACTGCTTCAGTCAAGAACATGAATAGTGCTGGTTTTTAATAAAAAAAAAAACAGAACTGAAAAGTTTTTGGTAGGCAAATAATGTCATTTTGATGTGAAAAGTAAAATAAAGTTGCAAAATGATGACTGCACATTTATTATTGTTTCTTCGCAATTTTTTTTCTAGGAAGCTGACGACTTATGTTTTGTTTGTACCTAATTTTTCTTACGCTTCCTTAAGTGACAGTACAGTTGTCAGTCTCGTTTAATACTGTTGTTAATCGTTTCACCAAATCGATCATTAAAAAAAAAAGTAGGAATGTGAAAGGAGAAATTGGTTGCGAAACTTAAACCAAATTCTATGGCGAACATTCGAACAATTTTTTTATATCGATATCATAGAAATGATGTCTATCTATCCAAAGGTCATTATAAAATAACTTAAAAAATATTCCTTTCTTTATATCCTGTAATTTGAACATTAATTTCTATTCAATTATAAGAAAATCGAACTATTTATATAAAAAAGGAGCGAAAAATGACAACCTGGAACTAAGAAAAACTATGGTTTACAACACAGTCCTTGATATTGAAATGTGAGTCCACCACAGGCTACCGACATGGCGACGTCCGGTTTAAACCGGAAGAGTGTAGGCTGGTTTTTTTCAAGTATGAGTGAGTCCCCTTTGATTAGCATAGGCACAAATACATGAATTCAAACTGGGCTACTTCCAAGGTCAAATTCAGCTTGTAGGCGATTTCTCTTTTTTGGCCGAAGCTGTCAGTCTATTTAATAGTTAGTTTATGATACGAACATACATGCATATGTTTTCTGCTTTGCAAATTTGCAAAACACGATTATAAATGCGAAGTTCAGCCATATGGGCATAGTTCCCCGGCTTAAAATCCGGTATAAATTCATTTATATTGTATCCTTCGAAAATAAAATAAAATAAAATAATAAAATAAAATGCGAAGTTCTCTTTCTAATTGGTGAAACACTTATACTTTTCACTTTGCAAGAATGTCTGAAAAAGTGCAAAATGAAAAGTCATGAGAACTTTGCATTTTTAGTGAAACACATCGCACTAAACTTGTACTTTGCAGGAATTACTTTTTTGCAAAATTTACAAAGTGCAAAATGAAAAGTTGGTTGGTGGAATAGGGCCCAGCTTTCAGACTTACTAAACTACATTTTTTAACGTCCCAATTGTGTGCTTTATGCTGGATTTACAACAACACACAAAACTAACGTGAAAGATTAAAGGAATGCCCAGCACTACCTAACACGCAAAAATAATTGACACGTATTTTTGTCGGCTATCTTGTTTATGTGATAGGAATTATGGGAAAGTTCTGAATACTTATATTTTTTAACGCGATGGCTCACGAAATGTCTCTTTCCCATAAAACAAAATGGCTTCCGGAAGTGTGAAACGCCAATTATTTATTTATTTCGTATAATTGATTGATGAATTGTTGGTTTAATTTAGTGACACTAATTATGTATCTCTCATTTGTTATATTTTAAATCAGAAATGCCTGACCACAGCAGCGTATTCCATGCTGAGGTACTGGCAGTGACAACAGCTGCTAAACAGGTTACAATTATGGCAATACCTCATGCAGATATTACCTTTTTCATTGGCAATCTCTGCTGTTGAGTTAAAATCGATGCTTGTAGGTCGCTGTCGCGAAGAGCTGCGGGTTCACAGCACAACGTAAGACTTTGCGGGGTTCCCGGGCACAAAGGTGTGTCTGGAAAAGAAAAAGCTGATGAGCTGGCAAGAAAAGGGTCTTCCCTTGAACTAAACCAGGCCGACACCACAGTAATGATTCCTTCCCGTAATCTCAGACAGACGATTGGAGACAAAACACTAATGGCGGCAAATGAAAGATGGAGAAAGTTCGACTCCTGTGGCATAACCAGGAAAATGTGGCCAATCTACAACAAACAGAAAATGGAAAAAATCCTACAATTGAACAAGAAATCACTGTTCTCAATTGTAGGCATTATCAACGGACATAATACACTGAAATACCATAACAAGAAAATGGGAATCAGAACAGATGACCTGTGCAGAGGTTGTGGTGATGAGGAGGTGTATGAGGACACCCCACACTTTCTTTGTCACTGCCCAGCACTCTGCCACATAAGAAATAAAATCCTTGGTGGTTTTTTTTATTTTTTATTTAAATCCCATGACCTGATGGCTGACACTGCGACCTGAAAGATCTATTGTATCATGGGGAAAAGTTATTCTAAGAGACGTGTGACCTCCCTGATGCAAATCAATAAGTTATCAGTAGCAGAGTTCATTACATCTGCTGGTGTACGAGTCTCTCTATTAAAGACACGTTTTCTTAACCAATGAAAAGCCGGGCAGTCACAGAAGATGTGTTCAGAGGATTCGACATCCTCCAGAAAGAATCCACAATTCTGTATCCGGACAAAGGTCCATTTTGTTGAGGTAGTAAATAAATAAATAAATAAATAAATAAATAAATAAATAAATAAATAAATAAATAAATAAATAAATAAATAAATAAATAAATAAATAAATAAATAAATAAATAAATAAATAAATAAATAAATAAATAGTATCTTTAGCCATAGTGGCCTGTGAGGAAGCCCACTAGCTTTCTTATGTTATCTTTACTTAGTTTAAGGATTTTCTTGTAGGAGTAGGGCTCGATTAATCGCTTGGATTGTCTTAGACCAGGGACATTTTCCCAGTGGTTATGACAAAGTTGCTGTTCCCATTCATTAATTAGTCTTAGCGCAGTAGCCCAATTGACTCTGCAGTAAGGTTCTGGTCCATAGAGAACAGTTTCGGATCCAGCCCTGGCGAGTTTGTCAGCAAGTTCGTTGCCGGCAATACCTTGATGAGCAGGTACCCAACCAAGTTTGACCTTGTTGTGTTTGGCTAGGGTTTGCAGGGCATCGTGACAGCTCTTAACTGTATTGGAGTCCATTGTATTGGACGCTAAAGCTTGTAAAGCTGCCCGACTGTCGGAGAAAATTTGTATGATGGCGCCTTTAATACCTTTACTGTGAATTGTATTGGCGCATATTTCTATTGCATGGATTTCCGCTTGAAAAACCGTGGGACACCCCCACCCCCGTGGGACACACCATATCTCCATGGATATCGAGATTTTGGTGTTGGGACCAAAGACACCAGCTCCAACTCCGGAAACCATTTTTGATCCGTCGGTGTACCAAACAAAACTTTAATGGTCCAGTGTCGGAACCCCTTTGGACCAACTAGAACGATCTAGTAATTCTACTTCAAATAATTTCCCAAAACTATACTGCCTAACCATAATGTCAGGTACGGAGCAGAACATATCCAAGTTTGGGATTAGGTTAAGTATTTTCAGATGTCCCACATGTTCATCTGATCTAAACTTGTTTAATGGCGCATCTAGCAGCCGTCTTCATAAGGCGTTTTTCTTTTTTAGTTCAGAGCACAACCTGAACTGTTATACAAAAAGTTCGTGTTTCTTTTTTAGCTCAGATTTGTGTTTCTTTTTTCGATCTGAGCATAATCAGAGCGCGCTCGATGAGCTCAGAATAAATTGACTGAGCATGCTGAGTAAAAAGCTGAATACACACTCACAGTCACATTTGACAGAAAAAAAAACAGGAAAACAAAATAAATGAAATGGTGGACGAACTTTGTTGTTCTGGAACTAAAGGATAACCAATTTAATAAATAAAAATTAATAAATATTCAATTTTTACATACATTTATTAAAAATGGCAGCTACGTGCTCAAGTGTGTTTCATAAATACATCAGAACAATCTGAGCACGCTCGGCTCAGAGCGCGCTCATAATGCTCGAGCTCGGTTCAGAGCTCAGCTCTGAACTAAAAAAGAAAAACGCCTATAATGAAGAATTGCAGGGGTGAGAGCCCAATAATGGCCTCAAGTGCTCAAGTGCTTGGGCAAGTGCGCATTGCACCTGAAATGCCGAGACAGGCAATCCGTTCAAGCTTCTGAAGCTTGTTTGCCGTGGTTCGTTCAAGTATCCTTGGTAGTTACTTCTTCAAGGATTTAGAAGAACTTTCAGACAGGTCTATCAACGACCTACTTAAATTTGTAAATAAAACGGGGTGGTTTACCAATCCGTAGGTTTCCAGTGTATGGGGGTCATAAACCCCTGGGGCATCACAACGGATCTACATTGATCTAAGTGTGGCACGTACAGGTTTCTATTGTCCGCCGACCCACTAACCTAACCCAACCTAAATCAGAAATGGAAACGTTTTCAAGTGAGTGCAGAAATGTTGGTCGTCTATAGCTAATTATGGGTGGATCAGGATGACACTTTAGGGGTCTGTCGTCTGATTTATGATCTCATTCTTAGTTACGATTACACGTGGGTTTTTTGTCACAAAAATTCGGCCGTTCGGTGGTCACCGTGTGCCTTTCTTGAGAGTGCCCTGCGACAGGCTCCGTGGCGAGACATTTGTCAGGCGATTACACGTAGTCCGTAGTGACAAATTTAAGTCATAATGCCGTCGGCATGTCAATATTTGACATGGAAAGTGGCATGTTAGCTCAAGCAATGACGCAATTGAATGCGGATTTTATTATGTCGTTTTCCATTGGGACCACCAAAAATCTTTTTCAGATCTCTGATTTTATGCGCCTCGTGGAACATGCAATGAAATTGATCTGCTTTTGTTAACGGATTAGTGCGTTATTTGACAGCAATATCAGCTGTTCAAATTGCATTTGTTTTTGGTAAAATCAACCACGGAAATCGGCTTGAAAAATATTTCCTCTGTTGTAGCTACAAATGGAGTAGTTTTGGTGATTCGTAGTTTCCAGATGATGAGGAAGACGATGAAGATAATAATTCCACATATATTCTATCCATGGGCAGAGATGAATGAATAAAACAGATGGATAAATAAGCTAAATAAGCATAATGTGCGTGACTTCATGAATTTTTCGGGAAAACAGCTTGTAGGCAGCCGCCTTTCCACTGGAAAGATATATATCTCTGTATTCCATTATCTTTGTCAATGGGTTTCTTTATTTTGGTTTTCACGAAACTTTGCACATTTGTTTTAAAACAAACTTATTTTAATGACGTAAAACAGCTTTGCGGTATTTGTGGTAATATGTGTGAATCTGATAAAATATCGAGATTTGCAAAAACTGATCCGAATCAAAAAAAAGATTGATTTTTGTTCCCAATGGAACGCGAAAAGTGATTTAGATCAAAAAAAAAGATTGATTTTTTGTCCCAATGGAAAACGACATTAGAAATTCGCTACTCACATTCTGTCATTGAAATGACTACGTACCTACCTGTACCTACTCATTCCAAATGAGAAAAAATTTTATATTTAGCTGTCACTGCCTAAAAGTATGCGACGTTTGCTGTACCACATATATCGAAATTTTGATTTTGACTGTACCACTCTGGAATCTAGTACAGCGACATCTTTCAATCTAGTACAAGCGCAGATCGTTTTTTTTTAAAGAAATCATGTGTAATGGAAGCATTTGTAAAAGTATCGATAGATCGATCCACTTTGTCTTGGTAACAAACCATTCACAAGAAGTTTCGCAACTGATTCGAATGATATACGAATGATACGCCAGTACTACGAGTGACCTGCCACTCGATTAAGTGCTTCTAGTACCTATGGGAACCACTTGAACTCATCTAAACAATCCCATAGCCGGCAATCACACGCACGCCGTAGAGATACATTTCATCTCAACGCAATCTTTAACAGATCCCATCAGTTGAAGTCATTATATTCCTACTTGGTAGGTATTGCAAATGTTTTTGTTGCCTCTTTTTTGCTCCGCCTTTGTGCCCGATGTTTTGCCAATTTTCGTTATTTCTCTTCGATCTGAATGACCCATAGATACAGTCCATACCCGCTGTAGTACAATAGAAAATATTTGTTATGCGCGTGAATTCCACATCGGTGAATCGAATCTACAAACTGCAAACTATGGCCCAGAGGGGTGTGCGAGAGAGAGTCCAAATTATATTATATCCATCGAGTGGCCAAATGAACATACAAATACAAAAAAAAAACTGCGAAAAAAGTTGAAAACTATTTAAGTGAAATCGAAAGGGAAGTGAGTATCGCTAAACACCTTCAATGGCAATTGTTATATAATATTGTTTTTACTGTGATTTTTTTTTTTGTTTGCAGTGTCACTATCTCAACTGCCATTCATTCAGTAACCTCTGTCAGCGCGAGATGGGATGAGAAATGTAGATTACACACATTTGGCAAAATTTGTACTGTGCTAGATTGCGGACTGCCACAACAATAGATCCGATGTCGTGAAGAAATCATGGATTTATTCAAAACCCCTTAGATACAAGATACAACAATCGGAATCAATCAAACGAAATTGAGTCACTTTTACGGGTGACTCTTCGCGGGGAGACTTTAAGGCAATTAGCTGGCAGTGCTTTGAGGTCTTAGATCTATGACAGCAAGACCAAGTGCACGAAATATTTTCAACTGTTGCAATATTGTGGTAGTGGTAGTAAGTATATTGGATGCAATATTTGGCGATGAATATACCCCGGTATGGTTCGCAGAACATGATAATGAGGTGTTTAGCTGTTAGTTGTGGCACGCATAATATTTATTTGCCGACCGTTCGCTGTTGCGAAATTGTTTTAAGCAGACAAAGGCGAAGGGTAGTGATTTACTGCAATTGGCGTGAGTATCTAGTCGAAGACAGTGATTAGTGGGAAGCCTTCGCTTTTGAGGCAGGGAAAATAAAAATCTTTTTGACGGCCAGTGGAATGGCTTTGGGAGAAGTAGAACGAAGCCATTAAAGCCGACTGAATTGGAGGATGCAATCAATTTCAAGGCGACCAATATTGGGAGGACACATTAAAGTCATTGGAATTTTGGAAATCTACCTCAATACTAGGTACTAACTTTAACAGCGAGGTTGTCTGAATAGAATTAAAAAAAGTTATGGAGCCGTTCAATGATTTCAGTGCCCACGTTGCAGCATTTCTCAATGGAAAACGAATTAGGATAGAGGTCGTGGAACCCTTCTCTTAACTTTGGGGGTAACTATTCGGTTGTAGCAATTTACGGGCATTTTTTCCGGTCACTTGGTCGCAGAGGCGAACAATATTTTTTCCGCCCGTTTCCCCGAAACCCAAATTGCATACATGCAAACAGTCGGACGGACAGTACCTTATTTACCATAATGACACATGGGGCCCGTGCCCAGGACCCCACCCTCACTGAAATATTCACTTATTCAGATTTTCTATTTTGGTAGATATAGCTTGACAAGAAAAATTTAAATTTAAATTTAAATGAGGGGGTTGTAGCGAATTTGTGGCATCAGTGATAAGCCAATGACATTGCCGATGCAAAGTTCAACAGAAAATTTGACATTAGCTGTTGTTGTTATTATCAGCGTGATCTGATCCGGATCAGATTACGAAAATAAAACATGACGGTTCATTGAAAATTTTAATTTTTGAGTTGTGGCAACAGTTGCGTTCAAAAACAAAACAGATAATACAGGGTATTACAAACTTCACATTGCCACCAGCCATATTGCAAATATTCTGCTCAACGTGACGTCACACAAAGCACTTGTCATTTCGCTTGCAATGTCGGGGGTGTTACCATATTTGAATCCAATTTGAATAATTTTTCTTTTCCACATTTTTTAGAAACAAATTTAGTATTTTATGTTCAAATATGCAACACATGAACAATATTTTGCTGCTAGCACTTATGTTTATTTTGGCATATTAAGGTCTGCCCAGACCAGCAAAACTTTTCAGAAATGTTTATGAAAAAAATCGGACAAATTTCATACACATTTCTAAAAGATATCTGAAATGCAGTTATTAAATGTTTATGAAATATTTAAATTTTATTCTTCTAGTCCAAATAGAAGAAAATAATGTGGTAGGGTTATTAGCCGCGAGTAAAGTTTATATTTTTGTAATTTTGGTTTCGGGAATCACGTGACACACGATTTAATTCAAATAATCATATTAAATGAATCACTTTCTCATTAGGTATTGCAAGCTTTTCTTGGGATTTTTATTTTATTTAAAAAAAAATAAAAATCGAAAAACAGCGTTCGCTTTCTGCAGTTAAACCTGTAAAATAAAAATTATTTCCCATCACGATTGGAAAACTGTGAAACATTTCATAAATTATTTTTGGTGTCCAGAGCCAAACCAGCAAAACATTTGATAAAAATTGTTTTGTTTAATAAATGTATTAGAAATATTTATAAAACATGGAGGTATAAAATTGTTTATCAAGTGTTTGGCTGGTCTGGACGCTCGGAATACGGACGGGGATCGAATTATCGTGCGCGAAAAAATCAATTGATTTTTTGTGTTCCATTTTTTTGTCTGGCAATGTGATTAGGTCGGCGCAGTGGCTTAGTGGTTAGTGTGTTGGACTACTAAGCGAGGGGTCCCAGGTTCAAATCCCGAGAAAAACCCAAATTCCAACTTAAGGTTTTTTTACTGCGCCACCTCTCGCGAACGTCTGACAAACATCCGAGAGTATAACTGTCATGAAAGAGCTTCTCAATTGGCCGTTTGGACTCGGCATAAAATTGTAGATCCCTTCCATTCGTCCCAAAAAATAAAAACTCACACAAGACTAATGGTTGTGAGAAGCTAGGCTTGGGTCCATACGGACCTGTTGCGCCAATTATTTATTTATTTAATGTGATTAGGTGGCTATCGTTTACAGGCACACCAACATTTAAAACTGAAACAATCCATCTAGTGGGAAATAGTAGAAATAATTTTCAGATCATGATTCGTGATCTCGATGAGAAGCAGGATCATGTGCTGTTGTTGTAAGTGCATGTAAATCGATGATCAATATGGATCATAGCTGATAATAAAAAACAGCTATTGTTGTGTAGGATATGTCAAGTTCCGCATTTGGCCACCGTCAAAACTTGTTTGTCATTCAAATAAAATATCAATCAGACGCCAGATCAGTTCTGTTATTTATTTTTTTTTTTAAGATCGAAGTATCTACCTAGAAATAAACTAATTATTACCCTGATAATTAAAATTAAAAAAAAAAATGCTAAACCTAGAAAATCAAATTTCTTTGATGTTTTTGTTAACTGCCATAAATTAAGTTTTATATTTACTCTAAATATTCTTACAACAGAGTTTGGAAATTAAAAATTAAGTTTATTGAGAAACTATGGGTTGTTTTAACTTATTTTAATTTGAAATATCTTTTACCTCCAATACCAAATCATAAAACAAAATTATTTTTATTGACTCCCTAACTACTAAACGAAAAAAACTAGTGTTTGAAGGAAATTCAAAAATGACAAACAGTCAGTTAAGAAAGGTTTCTTTCATTCCCTCTTGAGAGTTCCGTAGCCAAATGGCAAAAAACGGAACCCTTATGGATTCGTCATGTCTGTCTGCCCGTCCGTATGTCGCAGCCACTTTTTTCCGAAACTATAAGAACTATACTCTTGAAACTTGATAAGTAGATGTATTCTGTGAACCGCATTAAAAAAAAATGTTGGGGGTTCCCCATACTTAGAACCAGAGACAATACTGAGACCACCAACTCCGGCCGATTTCCCGTTACTTAGCCTACAAGATATATTTTTACAGAGTGGTCACGATTTGGTGCGCTAGTATTGTTGCACAGAAATTCGTATTGACAAATGTCACGTCACTTCAAAAATTCCGGCTCACCAACACACTCGCAAAAAATATGAGCCACTTCCGCCGTGTACAAAGTTGCTGACAGCGTTCAAAAAATGTCATCCGTTAAATTTGAAATTATTCGTAAAGTGTGAATAGTTTTATTTTTTAGGAAATAAGTATATATTTGCTTAAAATATATATGAAAAATTAACAATGTAGATTGGTTGAAGGAAAATAAAAACATTTTGAGCAAATTTTCTTCATTTATCTAAGAAGAATTTACACACGAAATCGAAGTTAATGATATTCAAAAGTGGAAAATACGCAGCCATGTTTGTCCTAATAAGTTTCTAGTGTATAGAACATCTCCTTTAGATAGTTTTATTAGCCAATGAAATCAAATTATTCGCCTTTTAACAATTAATAATAACTAACCAATAGCATTCAGTTATGAAAAAATGTGGTATTCCCGAACTCCAGCACATTTCCCCACGGTTGGCCGAGGTTGGCAGCATTTATATTTGTATTTTTTGTATGTTTTTGCATGTCAGATTCTTAATTGGCATAACACCGATAGGAATACAAAATGGAAAATTTGAAACAAAATTGAGGGGGCCAGCGGCAAGAGGATTGCGAGTTGGGGGTCTCAGTATGATTTGTCTCTGCTTGGAACTCAGAAAATTGTTTTCATCAAACCCATACGTATGGATAGGTCTTCAAAAATGATATTGAGGTCTCAAATATAATTGTTTACTAAACTGAATAGTTTGCGCGAGAGACACTTCCAAAGTGGTAAAATGTGTGCCCCCCCCTGTAATTTCTAAAATAAGAGAATGATAAAACTAAAAAAAATATATGATCTACATTACCACGCAAACTTCCACCGAAAATTAGTTTGAATGAGATCTAGTAAGCAGTTTTTTTAATACGTCACAAATCGTAAACCGGAATTTACCTTTTATTTAATCAACTCAAATATAAAAAAAAGCGGCCAAGTGCGAGTCGGTCTCGCCCATGAAGGGTTCCCTATCAGCAAGTAACATAATATAAAAGTTCTTGTAGTTCGTTGTAACTTTGATAGATGTTTTAATAATAGTGTGTTTTTTTAAATTAAGTTAGTAATAAGTAAACATTATAATTAGGTACCTAAGTGATGGGATTTAGATCTAACTATATGCGAGCCCCAGCCCATATAGGCTTTCAAAGTTACAACGAACTACAAGAACTTTTATATTATGTTACAAAGGAACCCTTCATGCGCAAGTCCAACTCGCATTTGGCCGCTTTTTTTATTTTCCAATGGGGCCCAAAGTCTTGTGTGCCCGAGGGCTCCGCGATGGTCTTAAATGGCCTTGGCCTGGTCACGGAATTGCTATATTTGTCGTAGAGCCGTTTTGTATTACCATCTTCATGTTTATATTTTCGGAGCCCAGCTGGTCAGGGGATCTGCATAAATTCATATGGCACTCTTTTTAAAAGCCTGCCCCAACTTTTTGCTATTCTGGGTCTAATTTTAGTTTGAAATTGGACTTTGGAAATTTTTCAAAAGCTGTTATTTCCAACTAAGTACTTTTAAAATGCCTTTCACAGCACAATACGTCATCATAGGGCGACAGAGTTGTTAAGCGAACCAATATGCTTGGCAACCGCTATTTCCGACTGATTTCTAATTATAATTTATGTGGAAACTTTTTGTACTCATTATCTGTTCGCCTTTTCCATACTTCTGCTTATCGTAATTTTTATAATACAGGGTGGCGCACGAATCGTGCTACAAAAATAAAACGTAATAACTTTTTTTCTGTGTGAGTAATCGGCTTATTTTTTTTTTTATTTTGTAGGTTACTATTTAGATTTATAAAAATGGATGCTTGGGATACGGAGAAAAGAATTTGGATAGTGCAACGGTACCATGCTTTGCAGTCCGTCATTTCCGTCCAAAGGGAATTTAGGCGGGAGTTTGGCGGTAATCCCCCGAGTAGATGGACCATTATGAGGTTTGTAAACATGTTTGCCGAATCTGGAAGCATCGCACGAAGGCCGTACCATCGAGATGCCAATGTTCGGGTTCAGGATACAATCGCAGCAGTAGCATCTGCAATACAGGCCAATCCGAGCGTTTCGACCCGAAACTTATCGGGGCAAATTGGAGTTAGTAGACGGTCATTACAACGGATACTTCATGACGATTTAAACTTGTTTCCGTACAAAGTCCAAATTACTAGCAAGTTAAACCCTCAGGATTTGCCTGTTCGCCTGGAATTTTGCCAAAAAATGATATCAATGGCCGAAGAAGACAACACATTGATCAATTGTTTGTTCATGTCTGATGAGGCCCATTTTGATCATTTTGTAAACAAGCAAAATTGCCGTATATGGAAAGAGTCTAATCCAGAAATGCTCCATGAGACGGAACTGCACCCAGAACGAGACACTGTGTGGTGCGCAGTTTCATCAAGGTGTATTGTCGGGCCGTACTTCTTTGAAGAAAACGGTGTAACCGTTACTGTCAATGGGGACCGTTATTTAAAGATGTTGAAGGAGTTTTTTTACCCAGAACTGCGCCGAAGACGTATACCATTCAACAGCGTTTGGTTTCAGCAAGATGGAGCAACTGCACATATAGCCAGACCAGTTATGACGGAGCTAAACAAAAAATTCGCAAACAAATTAATTTCTAGGAACTCCACTTTTCGCTGGCCCCCAAGGTCACCTGACCTGACTGCACCAGACTTCTTTTTATGAGGTTATGTCAAGCAAGAGGTGTATAAAACGAAGCCCAGGAATTTAACTGAATTAAAGCAGTCCATAACGACAATAATTGAGGCGATCCCAACTTCAACTCTTCAGGCCGCAATGAATAGTTTTTTGATCAGGTGCCGCATATGCGTGGGAGAGCGTGGAGGTCATTTGCGATCCATAATCTTTAAAAACAACTAACTATTTAAAATAAAATTTAATTTTCTAACCAATAAAAAAAAAATAAATGAAATACATCGATTAAAAAAAAAGTTATTTGAATTTCTTATTGTAGCACAATTGGTGCGCAACCCTGTATTTCATCTATTCGTATATTTAATAAACTTCCTCAGTCAATCTCTATACCTAAAATGTTTCTCAAACTTGTAAAAAATTGGCTTCTCAATTTAAATTTCGCTAGCGTAGAATCTTTTCTCATTGATTATCTGGTGTTAGCTTAGAAATACAATTTTTGTATAAATTGATTTTGTATAAATACTTTAATGTAAATTGTTCTCCCTTAAAACTATTTAAGCTTTAATTATTTTAAAATTGTGTAAAATTGTTATTTTTATGAAGGGTCACCCCATATAATAACTTAACTTTGTAATAAACTAGGATTTATTTTTTATTTCACTCTTAAACAATATTTTTAATAAAAAAAAAAATAAAAAAGAGTTCAACATAGAGTAACTAACAGAAAATAAATGAAACTTAAAACTTTCTTTATTAAATTAAGTTAAACAAAGTTTATAAATTAAAGAAACTTGTAACTTCAGTCGTGATTATAAAAATAAATAAAAATTAGTTCTCAGAGTAATCTGAGTCGCAGTTGTGACAGACATAAGTGTTGCCACCTTCGGTGCACTCTTCGTGGGCCCACATTTTACATATGATGCATTGCACCCACTTTTCCCTTGATCTGCTCTCAGAATACGGTCCCAAACAAATGAGGCAATAGTAGTCCTAGTCTTCTGAGCTCGAAGATTCTTGTGTTTTCTTTTTTCTAGTTATCCTACCTTTTATTTTGTTTCCAGCATCGCTCAATCTTTTTTTAATTTGCTTAGCCTTTTGTTTCTTCATCTTTGCTTCGTGTTCTTTTTCTTTTTGGTTTTTCTCCGGGGTGTCAGTGTAAATCGTGGACTTTCTTTTTTTTCGTCCTGTATTCGATTTTCTTGCCAGAACTTTGGGTAGAGGCCGGACAATTTCCGGGGAAAACGCATTAGCACCACTTGTAATTAGTGCTTGGGTACTTGTACATGGTCTTGGCGAGCTTTGTTGTCCATTTATGTTGCGTCTTCTTGGTGAAGCTTCTTCCGAAGCCAGAATATCTCTCTCCTGGACCCCTGCTTGAGGTGGTAGTGGCAAAGGTTCAACAGCTTGGGTAGGAGGCAGGCTATGTGGCATTAGAACCTCAGCTCTTATTTCGTTTTCGGGAGGTGGTCTGTCGGTCACAAAGGAGGGTGCGAAATCTAGCTCAGTGAATATATAGCGATTAAATGGATATATTCCAGTTTTTGGAAATCCGGCTTGTAAATTTGCCGTTGTTAGCGCAGTTGGCATAGCCGATGCCACAATTCCAGGAATATCGTAGATCGTCATTGTTTTGCCTGGGTGATTTCTCATCCAGGCGTCACAAGTCGAGTTCACAGCTTTTTTGAGTGGGCCATAAGCGGAACGATCCAGAGGCTGAAGTTTGTGCGAACAATGGGGAGGGAAAGATAATAGCACAATGCCGTTCTCCTTGCAAAAACCGAGCGAATTGATGTGGATGTGAGAGGCATGGTTGTCAAGGACAAGTAAAATTTTGTTTGATGTGGAAGCATGTGTGTGTTTTTTAAAATGTTACAAAAAACCGAGGAACGAATCATCCTGAATCCAACCAGAAGGGTTCGCAGCACCAGCTGATCCAATGGGCCCATCTCTTACAAAGTGGTCTTGATACCGCACTCTTGGGAAGACAAAAGACGGTGGAATTATATTCCCGATAGCGTTCCCGGCAAAGGCCACAGACACTAATGTTCCTCTTTCGGCCAAAGTTACAGACCCAACTTGACGAGCACCACGCTTAGCCACTACCTTGTCGGGTTTTTGAACAGTTGTGATGCCGGTCTCATCGGCGTTGTATATGTCCTGCGGCTCAAACTTGTGACGATCCATTACTATGGCCAAATTGTCGAAAAATACGTCAACATTAAATTTATTGAAACTAGTGGCCCTGGAGAGACTTGTTGCCTGTGCTACTCGCGCAGACAATAATTCTTCGCCGCCATCTCTGTTTCATCCCAGGTCCGTGGTCGAGTTAAATTATATTTGACAGTTAGCTCAAACGCTAATTTCCTTACCTCCTTCTTGTTTAGTCCAAAATAAATATCCGCAAATCTTATTAAAAGTTTTGATAGCTCCATTTCTTGCCTTATATCCCATGGTGCACTGGACTCCTTCGGACACATCTCGTTTTCGAATGTATCGTAACAGAGAGCTGTAATTTATTCCGTGGTTCTCTGCTGCATTGCGCATAAGCCGCTTTGTAGGCTGACAAGTCCGCATTTCCCCTTGTTGTCTTCCTTACACGTACTCGGGGCATCTAAAAAACACAAAAAAATTGTTTCAACCGTCCCCATAAAAAATGTTTCAAATGTACCCAGCCATTTTTATAACAAAAAAATGTTACAAAACAGCATAAGCAATATGGTATCATTCCTGCATATGACTTTATTATATTCTACACTCTTTTCTGCACACGCAAAAATAACACTCAACACTCTCACTTGAAAAGGACTCACACACCAAAGAAAAATAATAAAACAAAAAAACTTACTTTTGCTACTCAAAAAAATTAAGAGCTCCCTGTCCCCAACAAAGCAACACGACGATCTAAGCAGGACTGAATATCGTAAATACACTGGTTTCTGCTTAATTCTCTTTCAATACTCATACACATTGCGCCAACGGCTTCTGTGATATTTGCGTTGTGTCAACCGTCCTTTGTTTCAACCGTACCCAGTCTCCCTATAGTGTGAAGTCGTTCAACACTATTTTTTAATACTTTTGTATAGAAAATACAGAATGTCAAATGAATTTCTATTATTCATTTTATTACTATTAATTGATGTTAATTAATTTTTTGATTTATTTTCATATGTATATAGAAATTTATGGAATTAATAAAAATAAAAATAATAAAATAATTAATATTTGAAAGTGCTATTAAAAAAAAAAATAAAAAAAAAAAAAAATATCGTGCGAAAATTCTAAATTTGCGGAGTAGCTTCAAAATTAAATTTTTATTCTATTACCGTCCTTTTTTGTGACTTTTCAAAACTGTGCAACGTCCGCTTTGATACGGTTGTTGGGCAACCACTCTTTTTTTTATAGGAAAAGGAACCAACTGAGCCACGCTTTTCTTATGGGGGCACATTCTTCTGCAGCTCAGTAGCCGCACGCTTTGGTGTAACCCTTTTTGTCTCTGGACCGCTTTCTTAGAGTAGGTAATCTTAAGTACCTAAATGTACCATAAATATTTTGCAAATGCGAAAATCTATACCCCACCCCTCGAAAAAAGGCACATTATGCACACCTCATGGCACATCAACTTGTTGTAGGCTTTTTGAGGTGGGGGCATAATCCACGTGGAGATTTGTATGCTTCTTCCGATTACTGAGTTCGTCCACATTTGGATCGTCCATATACCAATATCTAATTTACATAACAGACTGCCGAACTGTGTAGAATATCTGCCGCAGCCAATACATACTCTGTTTTCAGCTCTTCACGGCTTCACCTTTGAAACATGATACGAAATATTTTCAACTGTTGCACTATTGTGGTAGCTCTTGTCGCCTGGAATATGGGGTTGGCCTTGGAATCCACCGATCAACTTGGCTGCAGTATTACTACCCATAATCTGGCCTAGCCAATGCAAGGTCGAAGTGAAAACTTTGTTGTCCGTGATAGGGGATTTGTACGTAATGTGGTGGGATTACCGAACTACCGATAAGTATATGTCGTAGATTTCTGTTCCACTATACCACTCTACCGTCATAGCCATACTCTTTCTCACAGGTTAACCTGTAGCGAGATACTTTGTTTACTCGCCGCTAAACGCTAAAAAAAAAAAACCAAAATACCCATTAGAGTCCAATTAACACTTCCTTCGTACAAAGCGAACAAGATCTCCATGTGCAACCCGGTGTTTTCGCCATATCTGCGACAACAGATACTGACCCATTGACAACGAACATCAATTAACTGATCGTGCGATGCTCCCCCATATACAATAGCATTGCACAAAGTGTTTGAGTGTTGGCGTAACTATAATATTCGTCACCGATTGAGAGGAGGACAATGTGCTTACGAATTTCGAATGCCATTAAACCGATCGCGATTTCATTGTGAACCGCTGTAACCCAAATCCTACGCACTATTTTAATTTGACACCTCATCGCATAAAAGCCGCTTTGCGCTCGACCCAGTGCAGCAAACTTGGATTTCACGTAATCTGACCTATTTTAGATGCGAGTACGAGCGGTGTACTGTCAAAGTTGGTAATAGTCGTAGCCAATTGCATAGTCAAACATAAACGTCACTCTGCCGACTTTCCCTCATTTGTAACTGTTTAAGTGCGAACACACTGGCAGTTCATCGTTACATGCAGATTTGACATTATATTATGTGTGGACTGTGGAGTGGAACAGAGCAATTAACTGAGTCAGAAAAGAGTCAAATCGGTCGACGGTAATGACTTGTATTTTTTGGGAGGAGTTTCAGCGATAAACGAGGCGATAAAGTTATTATAGTTGAGCGAGTGAAATAACTCGTTAAGCTGTCGGATTGTGTATGCATTTTGTCTAGTTTTTTTTCTATTTCCTTTGACTTTTCGTGTGTGTTCAAAGGAAGTACAGCAGATGAGTATCTCTTCAGGGTACCTAAATGTACTATCATTGGAGATATGGGAAAATTATATAATATACAGAGAAACACTTTTCGAATAAGCGATAGGACTAGAACCAACTTGTTAGCTTTTCAAGTGGCTTTTTTTAATGTACTGGGCTGCTGAGCGAGAGGTCTCAGGTACGGTCCTCCAAAAATGCTCAAATTGCATCTCATGGTTTTTTCTTACGAACGTCTGAAAAGAACTGGAGAGTATAACTGATCTGACAAAAGATTTGTAATTCAGACTTTCCCGTAAAAATGAAGGTCCACTTACCTAGTGAATTCTTTTCTTCCGTCGTGTAAAAATAAATAAAAAAAAATCGACAAAAAGCGCAAAACACTTCCCCAAACGCGTCAAAAATTGAGTCAAACACGAAATCCGACCAAAAATAAGCCCAAATGCACGCTTCGGAAATACTTCCAAAAACACATCAAAAAAGGACCATAATCAGTTCCAAAAATTGCGTGTTACAAACGCGTCAAAAACTCGTTAAAAACGGGTCAAAATAGTTTCAAAATTATACGTTTAAAATCAGGCTCAAAATTCCTTACAAAAACGGGCCTGATTGAGTCTTACACACGCTCTCAAAAACGAGCCCGAATATTCGTCAGAAACTCGTCTAAAATGCGTCAAAATATGTTAAAAAATACGTTAAAAATCAGGTCCGAAATCGAATCCAAAAATCGACACAATTCCGTGTCAGCGTCCAAAAACAAACATTAATATGCGTCAAAAATGCAAATCGATTCAAAAATAGCGACGACAAACTTGTTCAAAACCGCTCTTAAAATAGCCTTCAAAAGTGCGCTCAAAACGCGTCCTAAAAGACGTCGAAAAACAGGCCCAAACGCTTCCAAAATTGGGGCAAAGTTGCGCCAAAAAAACGATTCGAAGAAAACGCATCAAAATAAGTCCGAATGTACCTTCAAAATGAGACTTCAAATTTAATCCAAAAACGAACCCAATTGCTTGTCTGAAACGCATACAAAATCAATTCGAAAATAGCGCGACAGAAAACTTGTTCAAATAAGCAGCCAAAAAAGCCCTTAACACACTTCGAAAAATAAGTCCTAAAATGCTTTTAAAAATGGACCGAATTATGTCAAACTCGTCCAAAATGCGTCAAAATGGATTTAAAAATACGTTAAAAATCAGGTCCAAAACCGTGTCCAAAAACGGGCACAATTGCGTTTCACAAACGCATCCAAAAACCAACATAAACATGCGCCAAAAAGTAAAACATGCGTCGAAAATCAATTCGCAAACATCGATAAAAAACGTGTTTAAATCCGCGCTAACAATCGCCTTCAAAGCGCAAAATTAACCGATTTCGAAACACCTCCAAAGCACGTCGAAAAACAAGTCCAAAAACGCTACAAAAATCGGGCTAAATCTGTGTCAAAAATTCGTCCAAAAAGACAACAAAAATACGATGCAAAACGTCCAATAACAAAATGGCAAAAGCACAACGTTGCTTCGCCTCTATGATTTCAATTTAGGATTTCAGCTTTGATAAAATTTGTGCATCCTTAGTACAAACTTTAAAAGCAGTTCCTAATATGACAATCTTGAAACCACCTATCAATGTGTCAAATTTAAATTTCCAACTGAATGACGCAATTCAACTACGAATAGAGGAGACAGTGGGCTAAGATATATTATATTTTAGACTTGTAGCACGAATTATAAACTAAAGTTTAATTTTCTCATGTTCAAGTTGGATTTTATGAAAATGTTCTTCCAATCTTGTAACAACTGAACTTTATTGAAACTTCTTTTGTTAATAAAACCACAACAGTGCTCAGCCTGTTTAAATCGTACATCCCTCTATCAAATCATCCCAGAAGTGAAGCTGCTGTTACCAAATATCCTATTTATTCCTATAAACTCACACCTTACGCAAACAGGCGCACGTAATATGGCTGCTCTTCTAAGTCCACCCCAACTGATTGAATAAATCCAATGGTTCATGGACCTTTATGGGAACTGTCCATGAATTAAAAATCAACGCCCCTATTTCCCACACGTCAAATCCGCTTTTCCTATTTGAACTCCTGCAGCCCATTGATAATCTTTCGCAAGCCATAACTCTTGCGCCGATGACAGTCTAAGGTCATTTTCATATGCGAAAACCGGATTTACCCAATCCAATCATTATCGTGCCAATTTTGAATTTGAATCTCTTTCTCAATCAAAAACTAATCAATTCAAGAAAATTCAATTTAATTCCTATAAGTGGGCCATTATGCGACAGACGTTTGCCTCTACATAGTGTCGTCTCAATTATGCAACTGTGATCATAATAATTCACAAACACCATTAGGAGCACATCATCTGCTTTCTATAATATATAGCAAATTTAATATTTTGCAAAGTCTGACACACGACGCGGCGATACGAGACCTAATGCAAATTAAATTGTCATAGTCGCCATCGCCAGCCGGTGACAACCTCTCAATCGTCAGCTTCGGCCACATCATGAATATTAAACACGGGTGCGTTCGGTTTTTGTGTTGAACTCGACCGACACCATCACCGCATCAAGTGTTTTGCTAGCCCACGTATCTGTAGACTTGCTCGTACTTTGCTCTAGCAAATAATGCAGTTTGTTCGCTTCCATTCGGCTTGTTGTTGCATGTAGGTGTACTACGACGAGTATATAAATTAAAATTGAATCGTGAGCGCTCAAGAATTTTCGTCGATGACAAATTGTGGTCAGATGTTTTATGGCAGATGCAGTTTTTGTGGTGGAATATATTCCTACCCGATTCGGCGTAGGTATGGCTGGAAGCCGATTTTGAAGGTAACTCTGGAAAGAAAACAAATTTGACGTAGTCCTCTTTAAGTTCAAGGTCACTTAGGACACCATATGGAAAAATGTGGAAAATTATCTCAGGTTTAACTTATGAAGGGTCCTTATAGAAGTCACTCTCCTCGACGGGTCTGTCACTTTAAACATATAAATAAAAATAATTCTAAGGTTACTATGAGTCTTAAGTTATTTAAAAAAATAAAAAAAAAAACAACGGCAACAAAGAACTATATCAGTTTTGAGAAACAGAAATCCATTCTTTCATATTATTTTTAAATCGAATTATTTCTAAAACAGTTTTTAAAACAATCGCCTTTTAACTCAAAATTTTGAAAAAAGAAATAAAAAAAAAAAACAAATGTATACCGATTTGTTATCAAATCTATTTTTAACTATGCACTGCCCCTATTTACTCTTAATCGAATTCTAAAAGCAATTTGGATTTATGTCTTGTAGTTTTTGAAAAAATGGTAAATTACGAAAAAAAGCGATCGCCAGAACTTGGATTTTATTATTAACTTTTGAGACTGTATATGTGGGGTACGCTGCACAAGCACATGCAACGCAGTATATATTTAATAATTTTTTAAATTAGTTTATGTTACGGACCATTAAAATCAATTTAGTAACTAAACAATTTAAAGTAAAGAATTCAAATTTTTTGTTTAATTTTGAAATTCTCAATTCTTCTAAAAACACATAAAACAAATTGGTTTTCAGTGACCAATAAATAATTAATTAACGCAGTAAATACCGGAAACAAATTAAGTTTCACAATATTGAATAAATCAGCGTACAACTTTTTTATACATTTTTTATTTCCTTACATTTCAAGTTTGGAAGCAGTTTTATACAAAAATGTTACCAGAAAAGAGTCGATTTAAAAGAAGCATAAAATTACAGACTTCTGGCTGTCGAAACAGATATAATTATTTATTTTTAGTGTTGCCATTGTTATTAATAATTTTTTTTAATATTAAATATTTCTATCTTTTTTTTTTTTCAGCTTAAACGTGTTGAATATAAATAAAATCTGTTATAAATAAAATCTGTTATTAGTATACATTGCTAGCTATGTACCTAAACTATCGAGGCATTATCCCAATGGACAAAGTAAATAAAACAAAGTTTGGCTATTGCCCCACTGGTCTACTGTCATGATATGACCTACATAATTATTTTCCTCACTTGTTAAGGAAATCAACAGAATATTTGAATCCTCGAATGTTGATGTCCAAAAACCTGTCTTACCTCTGACACAAAAAAAAATATAGAAGGCTTCCATTCTGCAGCAGATGTGTAAGTTCGTCATGGAAGTAATGGATAGTTCAGCGAAATGCCAGTTGGTCATTTTCACTCTTCCCAGTGAGCAACATCTATGAAAGTTAAATGAAAGTCGGGCGAGCTTCTACCGGTGGATTTACTTACATTGGCTGGTTAACAATTCTCTCCAGTAAGGCCAGTCCTTAATCCTTCCTTAGCCAACTTTAGTTCCACTGCGCACTAAAATAGTTCCCCTTCTACTTGTGCACAATACTTAAGGCGGGGTCTTCCTCTAGTTCGTTGACCCTCTATGGTAAACTCGAAGACTTTACGAGTCGGCTCATTTTTGTTAATCGGCTTTACATAACAACTGATTTGTTGACCAAGTCAACGTCGCTGGCAGAGCTCGTCGGGTTCGTCGTTAAATGTGGTCCTTCAACCCCCATCAATACAAACGGGACCAAAAGTTGTTCAGAGAATTTTTCTGTCGAAGCGATCGAGGTAAACATCCGGCCTATAAATAGAGATCAAGCGATCAGTCAGAATCTTCTTAACTATTTGAGTTAGATCTCAACTACTTTATTACTGAACTAGCTGACCCGTGCTCGCCTTGATTCGCCAGCGCATTTTAATTTAAATCACACTTGAGTGTGACTCCCTCTACATCTCATGCTCATGCTCCACATTCGCTCAACTCGACTACTCATACTCATATATTCTCCAGTTCAATTTAAAAAGGAGAACAAAAACAAAAAACAACAAAAAGCACAAAAGATGCGTAAAAGAAATAAAGGAAAAGCACACAGCGACAGCACAAAAGGTACAGAGAGAGAGACACACGCATAAAATTTCGTCCACTCAACGCTGGGAAAATCCAACGATCTGGCTTCAATCGAACATTTACTTCTTTGAATTGTATAACATACAAATATGATTTATATCTTAACATCGTTGTACGTAATTGAACTTTATTTAAAAAAAAAAAACCTAATTCATTTGGATGAGTCAATCCAAAGCTAGGAGCTAGAAGGCATTCGAGAATTACAACTTTTCTTAGATATTAGCTACGATCTCCGCTTCCGGACAGCGGACAAATATAAAACATATCCTAACTTTTAATCTCGACAATTTTCAATGCAACTGTGGAAACCGGAATCCATTTCGTGCATCACTTTTTTAATCTATTCTGGGCAAACACCTTACGGCCGGGAAAAAATTACAGTTTTATTATAGTAAGGGTTATATCTCAGCCAACAGAAGTAGCGATATTCAGGACTTATTCTTCATTTATACAAAACAAGCTATCCTGTGATTGGGAAACTAACTTTTAAGGCAAATTAACTACAGGCCCTGGTCAACGTAGGAGGGTTTTTATCATTTTCTTTTAAGGCCAACGCTAATTTCTTGTTTTTCTGATATTGGCCACTTTCGAAAGCCGCAACTGTCTCGTGCCTAATCAGCATGTATTCCATGATAAGAAAAATAACCGACTGTTCAGAAAAATTTCCTCAAAAATAAAGATCTTGGGATCTATGTTAGCTAAACCCTTTCATCTAAAGTATTCCCTGACAAGGTCTTACTATCGAAATGCTCTCCTGGGTAGGTGTAACTCTTCGCTCGATTGCTACTGCGATTTCGTCGGTAGAGTTGATAGCGAAGTCGACGAAAAAAAAATGCCTTTCTAAAACAAAACATTTTTAAACTTTACTGTGGTTTACAAACGCTTACGTAAAATTTTATATGAGAAATTTCGTGAGCTTGTAAAATTTATTACGGCCGCTAAAAGACGTTGTTAGTACATTTAAGGTCTTCAACTACCTTCAAGTAAAACCCGTCTACAGGGACGTTCAGTCCGATTAGCTTATGCAATAGTTCCCGTCTTGTTGACAGCATATAATTGGTTTAGTCCTCATTCACAAGAAAACCGACTTTTGCTGCTTATGGCCAAATGTTTGCAAGCGCACCAGTGACACCTCGCGGGGTTATGTCGATGTCATCAAAGTGTGCAAGTAGTTGCAAAGACTTTTCGAAAAATTGCTGTCTCGCCATACGAACGGCTAGGAAAAAAGTCGAGGAAGAACAAGTGGCATTTATTGTCAGTCAACTTCACTCGCGGGCTATCTTCATCTGTTACACAATTGAGATGAAAATCCATTTAAGGTCTTGGTTCACACACCATCCACTTGAATTGGATGCGTAAAGCCACCTCCCGACACAAATATTTACATAAAATGCCCAAATACGTCAATCACCATTTAACGCATAACACATTTGTTACAGACAAGTTCGCTTTCATCCTAACTGTTTTGTGAATAAAAAATACATTCGTCACTGGTCAGAGGTACTGCAGTCGATAACGCACACATCTGACACTGGATACAGTGATAGATGATAGTAATCTGGCAAGTGGCGCGTGTCTATTCATAATTTGGCTCAACCGCTTAAACAGTTTATCCAAGCTCACTCTACAATTTAAACGGAAGTGCGCATCTATTATGTAAATATCAAGATAACAGACGGAATTACATGCTCACAGTTGAGTAACTTGAATTTTTGTGCACAAGGAACATTTTAATTTCGAGACCATAACGTTGAACCCTCTGTCAGCAAGTCCCAACGAAGTGGTTGACCTTTTTATGAAATTCTACTTCACCATGCAAAATGAAGTAATTAGCCAAACACATGTGGGAATAGGAAGATGGCGACGGCGAGTGCGGGCGCTTGGCTGTGTTCGAAATTTGCATCATACTCTAAGCAGCTTAATAGTGTAGTTACCCGCCTAACCTCCTGATGGCCATTCTGTGGTAATAACAATAAAATAGGACAACCAGCTACATGCCTCGTTTTTGCCCACCGCAGATATAATTAAAGTGATATCACATTGTTGTCAGTCCCCAGCGATATGTGTGTGTTGACATGGCAACAGGTGGTTTTATTGTACCAACAGCTGTAGCCTGTAGCGTGTATAGGCTGGGTTAATGCACCATCAGGTTGGAATACATTTTGGTGGCCTATATGAAGTCGTGCCTTATTTAAATATCCAGGGATACCACGGAAAAGTTTTAATTTAATTAAATTATTTCTCCAATTAAACTACGGATCCTTATCTTAAAACGGACCAAATTATGAATAAAAACCTACTTTGCTTAATTAGATTCGAAAATTCGAACATAGTATTTACTTCGCTGTACGTGTTCTTGCCTTTCAGTTCTTGTCAAACCTAACCAGTAAATTTGAAATTTTGAGTATCCTTGAGATTCTAGCTACATACCGACTTTTGTTGAAATATGCAATTGAAATTAATGCAATCTATAGCTCCAATTGCACCTGGAATTTTTGTTTGCCAATATAAATAAATAGCTTGTTGATGTTTCACTGCTTCTTCAGATGGCGGGAATTGTATCCGATCATAAGCTTGTTGGAAATTGAAGAAGAACTGTCAACCTAAAAGCCCGGTTCTTCTATATATCTAAGAAATGATTCTGTTTAAGCATTTTCATCTGTAGAGTCGGTAATAATGCAATGAACACAGCATTACATTCAATAAAATTAATTTATTTTTAAATTTTTTTCAAAGTATTTATTTAAATACAAAAAATAAATTTATAATGATATAATTAGTAAATTTATTATTATAAAGTGAGAATCTCCATTTTTGAATTCTAAGTAAAGGTAGTTTCCGGCATTTAACGAAAAAGAAGACACTCGGTCGACACCGAGTGGCATTGCGGACGAATAAATAAAAAAATATTAAGAAAGCAAATTGGGCCATTATATTTATATAAAATAATAGGAAATAAAAGCAAAAAATCAATTTCGCCATTACACATCTGAAAGAAATATTAGCCACATAATTCCAAGTCCATACTTCGTGTGACAGAAAACAATTGATGTTTTAGGTATTTTGTTAGTTTTTCTGTACAAACAGTAACTTAGTTATTTATAAACAAAACATTGAAAATTCACAATGCTTAAGCCCGTATGACGCTTCATTTTTTCCTCATTTTTATCATGTTGAAAAGTCAGCGGTGTATAAAAGAGATTGAAAGAATATTAAAAACGGGGTAGCAATTGGGCACACTCAAGAATCTAGTTATCTTAAGTCGACTAGATAGGTCTGGATAAGATGTAACCTGAACTAGATTGGTAGGGAACGTCACTTTTCCTCCGTCAGCCACATATGCGAACTGTCAACTTAGTACCCAGTTCCGAATTTCTTGACTAGATTCGTCGACTATTCCTCCATAAACGTCAACTGAAACAGCTGCTCATATGACCGATTTCCCGCAATCAAAACCGAGATGGATCTAGTCAGAGAGCTGTCAGACTTACTCAACAAGATACTTGAACGTCCCCATTGTTTGCAAAGCAACCACAAATGTTCAAACGAATTTATTTTCCAAAAATGTTGAAATGTCAAAAAAAAGCTGCCAGCTGAAAAATGTGAATTGAATACATTTTTAATGCATTTTTTTTACGTTTCTGCATAAATGAAGTTGGTGTGTACGCACTCACTCCTATCGGGAATTTTCGTTCTAATTTTTCGTACCGCTCTAGTTTCATTTTAAAAGCAGAAAAAAATGTAGTGTCATACGGACTTTAGATTGTTTTACGTGTGCTAGGACAGAATTGCCCTATTTCAATCACAGGGTGACTGTACTTCCTGTTCCTGATTGTTTCTTAGTAGACAGGTAGACACAACGCCAGGGTGAACTTCATATCATTTTACATACAAGTATGTCAAACACGTGCGTACAAAATATGTAGCAAACAGTCTGAGTCAGCTAAATAGCGAACTTGGATTTTCGTAGCAATTGCTACTTTTTATTCATACCGATTTGAGTAAAAGCTAAGCGGTGCCGCTTTTCGAACATACCAAAAGATATTGTCAGTCAGCTGTCAGTTTTTATTCATACGAAACGTAGCAAAAACTTCGATTATGACATTTCATTTGATTAGAAGCAAATGCTTCGTTGTATTCATCCAACAAATTGAATGAAGGAATCACTTGCCAATTTGTAATAAGTTTTTAAATTATGTTCATAATTCTGTGTTCACAAGGCAAAACCTGTTAAGTCTGTTTTACTCATTGTTCAGGAGAGCAGTTTAAAGTTTTTTTTACTCTATTGACTCTAGTGACTTAAGCTGTTGTTTTTTTCTTTTTTGAAATTGTGGCCAATTTAAAAGATATAAAGCTAAAAAAGAATTAAAAAAATAGATTTGGGTACGCTGAATCGTCAAAATAATGGCATCAAAGTCTCAATTTCGTCTAAAGTCGACTTAAGCGGTTTTGCCTTGTGACCACAGAATTTGTGTTTATTATTTGGTGAGTTTTATAACAGTTAATTGAGTAATTGAAAATGTTCAAAATTGTAGTTGAGTAACTTCCATCGAGGCATTCACGCCGAACACCAACTAGTCTCGTTTGACGTTTCAATCAGCTGTGAGACACTGAGTCGTAAAACTTCTGTGTAAACTACTTTAGAAATTTCGATCGCATTATTTTTTTTTTTGGTTTTCGATTGGGTCTCTTCAGATTTGCTCTCAAATTTCAGATTTCGTGTGTCTAATCGAACATAAAAACGTCACTTGCTCTTTTTTGTGTTGATATTCGTGCGGTTCGAATATATTTAACTTTCGACACTTTTCTAAGCGTGTTGCATTCACTAGTTAAAATCTATATTAAGACATTTCAAATTTGCGCCCAGATTCATTTCTAAACATTTGTACATAAATAATTAACAAAAATAGATCACCCCGATGCAATGCATTTCTTTGCAGTTGAAAAATTTTACCGAAAACGTAAACAAACTCCACTAGTTGTCAAAATCAAAAGTACTTGTATTGGTAAATCTGAGTAAAAATCAAGATTCGCAAAAGTGCACTGAAATCTGAAAAAAATTGCTTTTTTGTAACAAACGAACATAAAAATTGCTCTGAGAGCAAAAGAAGTGTTCTGAGAGCGCCGAATCGAATAACACATTACAAATAAAATTAATTCAGAGCATTTAAAAATAATATTAACCCATAAATGAAGTGTGGAAAATTACTTTAAGTTGTGACTTCTGTTCGGTTAGCTGAATTTTCTGAATATTGCAAAAGCTGTGTTTGTTTCAACAATGCAACTAAAAAAAATCGTTTTGAAAACTAAAACTACAGTAAAACCCGGATAAGTGCCTCTCGCTTAAGTGCCTAACCCGTAAAAGTAAATTTTTTTTTGAGAACCAAAATTCTGAGGATTTTTTTATATAAAACTAATCTTTTAAGAACATTTCGCTTAAATACCTTTCCCGCTTAATTGCCTTTTTTTTGTATACTTTTATTGAAATTTACCTGAAAAAAAATCTTTTTGAAATCAGATGAAAAAATACAAAAGCTTTTTTCCTTCATGTGTTTCATGCTTTAAAAATTATTTTTAAAGGTTACCGATACTAGTCAGTTAATGTAATGTATTTTCTTATTTTTTAAATAAAATTAAATGTTTTTTTTTTTTGTTATAAAAAAAATATATGTTTTTTTTATAAATTTAGAGATAAGTGCCTATGTGCACTTAAGCGGAATTTTTTTATAACTGCCTAACCCGCATAAGTGCCTATCAAAACGTGGCATTTAAGGTGAGGCACTTATCCGGGTTTTACTGTATAGGAAAACTTCTGTTTTCGATAAAGTTTTCGTGTAAACCCAGTTTTCGGCTCGGTGTGAATAGGGTATAAGTTTGACAGCTGTCTATTTGATTTATTTTATTTTTAGTAGGCAAGATTGGTCACGTGAACCAACGTTTTTATACTTGACGTTAATGGAGTGGTTGTCGATAAATTTAGTAAAGAATTTCGTGACTGACTACTTAGTTGACATATCGATTGTGTGGCTAACGACTGACGTTAACAATCAATCTGCATTCAAAGCAGATTAAGTAAGGACAAATCCAGCGACTGAACATAACGAGATTGTAATTCATAACGGATTCCACTTATATAAGAGTGTTTTGTAGTTCAATACGATTGAATTTAAACTTACCAGAATGTATGAAGGTACTACTAAAGGGTTTTTCAATAAGAGGACGTGCTATTTTGGTATTCAACGAAAAATGTCATTTTTTGAGATAAATGATCGGATGTTTATTTCGTAATAAAGAGGAAGGTATGCCGTTAATAATGAAAAACAATATCAGCCAAATGGCCATCACGAGCACGCATACAGGACCATATCCTTTTCATGACATTTTCCATAACCAAATCGCAAAATGGCTGCCCTATGACCTCGATAGCCTCACGAATTTTATCTTTGAGGTCTTGAATCGACGCTGGGCTGTTGGCGTAGACCTTATCTTTCACGTGGCCCCAAAGGAAGAAGTCGAAAGGTGTTAAATCACAAGATCTCGGTGGCCAATTGTCATCACCTCTTCGAGAGATCAATGGTTTCGTTGCTTGTGTGTTTTCACAATTTTTGTAGTGAATTTTAATAATTTCAATGCGTTGTTGAAGCGTGTATCGTTCCATTAATGTAATGGCGTAGTTTCTACTTGTCAAATGTCAAAGAATAAAAGCTTCAAAAGTGACAGCTACCGAAATAGCGGGTCATTCACAATAACACCTCTTATTGGAAAACCCTATACAATGTGTAAAGTAAGGATACGGCCGTAAGATGTCATCCTACATTAAAGAACTAATTTGAAATCATTCAGAAAAAAAATATTCAGAAAGATATAAAAATAACGAATGGCTTATAATGTTACCTTCATTTTTAGCGCACATGAAGTTACGTTTTGTTATAATAAAGGTAAAGTGATCTTGGCTCGTTTAACTGATTTTAATCGATCATCTTATCGATCATCTCAGACACCTTCAAGCATTCCAAAATAGTATGGCGTCGAACGCGAATTGCGCACGTTTTCGTCTTGTAGATAGCCCAAATATTTCCGGCTTAGGTTCCTACGTAGCGCACGAAGAGTGTTCTATTTACGACTAGCCTGTTTCGTAACGATTAGCTGGAAATAGTTCCAAGCCCTTTTTTGTATACGATATATCCCATATTTACGGTCATATGTGTGACCGCTCAACAAATCAAGCACTCTCGGTTTTGGAACCGTTTTCCGATATTGATTTCCAAATTCTACGCTAGAGCTTCGCATGCATGCGATCTGGAGTCATCTAAAGTAAAGCTCATGTATGTGAACATGTTTTCTCGTCGTAAACCGAGCAGATCCGCAGATTTCCTATTTCTAGTAATTTGTTTCGCGATTAGATACCACTATGGTAGGCCTATGGTGCTATTTGCGGTCCTTTGAATAGGTCAAGGGCCAACATATAACAATTCAAAACGATTCGTCTCTGTGAGTGGATGAATCTTACAATTTTATGCCGAATATGGACTTCGAGACTGCGCAGTGAGAGTTGAGTCAGGAGCCACTGTGCCAGCAATACTAGTTGACCACTTACTACAAGTAATTTTTAGCTACCCCGGCCATCATCTGAAACGTAACTGCCCGGTTAGCAGACTTAAACTGATACATCAAAAGGATTATCATAGAGAGATTAATCAAGGAAAATTCATCTTCTGGGATGCAGCATCGTCAGTTGTTGATATAAGACCGTATATACCTAGCATTCAACTGCAGAAGGAAATACTGGTTGGGCAGTTTGTTACTCTGTTGCAAAAGACATTACGCTGAAAACAAAATAGCTACGGACAGTAATTGTTGGCATTATGTACGAGTATCTTCAATAATTATTGCCTCTCGGCGCAAAAGTTGGGGTGTGCTGGACTTCAACCCCCGGAATATCAGAAATGGTTGGGTGTCCATTGTCCGACCTCCTGCTAACATCACAGAGCATTGTTGTCCTGAGGAAGATAGATAGATTATGAAACGGGAGAGCCTTCAAAGGGCTCTGGCACTGCGGCTTTTTTTGAGGAGCCCATTGTGCCATCCCTGGTCAATTCCTACAGCCATCTTTAAACTGCAGAGGTAGTCCGGAAGGCTAGAATTTTCTCTGGGTTTATTTCAACTAGGGCTGCTGGACTGACAATTTCATCGCCAAGGATGTTCTTTCTGAGACGACATAGAGCCGGACAGTCTATTGTATATGAAGAGAGGATTCGTCACTCTCAAGGCGGAGTCTGCAAATTGGATCCGGTGAGACGCCCATGCGGTGGAGATGTTTTTTTCACGAGACCATGTCCGCTGATTATTTCTCAGGTTATTTTTGTCCAGATTAATCAGGATGAGTGATTTTCTGGAGCGAATTTGGGGAAGAATTATCTGGTGTCTTGAGAAGATTGTCAAGCCAACCATTTGCTAAACCAATTTGTAGGACCTTCCATTATTCACAATATAAAAATTCGCACAACCGATTGGTTGTGGGAAGCTAGGTCTCAGGTTCCTTGTAGACATATAAAGCTCACCAAGCCTAAACGCCTAATGCAAGGCGCAAAACTCAAGACAAGTTCCAAGAAACTAAGAAAAACTTACAATTACGTCGTGTGCTTGGATATTTTCCACATCTTCTCAAGTTAAAAGATACACTCTCATAACAAATATAACAAATCTATAACTCAAACAACAAAAACAACTGAAACCAAAGCAAACTACACGCCACAGCAACACACAAAGCTTCTGACCTCTTTTCAAACATTCAGAAAATAAAACTACCATGCAACAACAGATACCAATGGTCAGGTCCACAACCAGATGCAGATTCCGAATGCAAAAAACCAAAAAAAAAAATGTAACAGCTCCACGATTGCAACGACAACAGAGAACAGAGTATCCAATTCGGCGTTTCCAATTCCAATCCAGTTGAGGTAGGATCGTGCTGCGTCGTCGGCTTCTCAGTGTCCCGTGCTCTCTACCGTTTTCTAAATCTTTTTCATTCAGACGTTTCTGCTCACACCGGATGCCACATCAAAACAAAGAAGCAAAATCGATACAAACATGAAAATGAGAATGAAAATGAAAAGCGTCTGCAGAGCGAGCTAAATATGGCCGCAAGATGTGGTAATAGCGTCGCCTATATCGCCAGCACCGTATACCCCAGCTGATCGTGACCGATCGCTTTATAGTAAAGTGTCTCTTGCCACAAGGCGGGTTTTTGAAGCGCCTCTCACAAGTCACAATTCGAAACAGCTCTCGAACTCCGATTGTGGGCCAGTATTTGTGGGTTGGCCTTTGCAGTGAGCTACGACAAACAGACATCGCTGCACTAGCACAGAGACGGTCTCTGTATAGTGCCAGTGGTCTTTCCAATTCAGCTCGGATTGCAGACCAAAACAAACGAAGAAAAGCCACCGAAAAGAAGAAGAAAAAATACGAAATTGTTAGCAAAACATTTTTTTTTTCTTTTTTTGTTTGTTGCTGCTGCTTGGTTCAGGGAAGTCTCTCTGACGTGTGGAGTCGCAGTTCTTTTTCGTCGGTGGCGTCGGTTGGATCATTTTGGTGCGCGCGTTCGCGATCGGTTTTCGATAATTTTTCACTTCTCATACAGCAGTTGGGACCAGTGTTAGGTGGATAATTTGATTTCTTTCTATTTTTAGGATTTTTTTTACGTACCTCTCCTCGTTCTACATAATTTTCGATATTTTTTTTTTCTTTCGACAATTTTTCCAGGCATCGATTGAACACGATCGTCTGGCTAAAATAGCATCGGCATCGAAGATCACTTACGTTATCGCATAATCGAACAAACAAATAAAAAAAAAAAAACCCATGCATACTGGAATATCGCATTCGATAACTTGTTGCAAAAAAAAAATAAAATAAAAAATTAAACAGGAAAAAGTGAATAAAGATAAACAAGACAAAGCAGAGAAAGAAGCAAAAACGGTTCCTTTCGATTTCTTTCCCCACAAACAAAAGTGAAATCTTTGAACTTGAAAGAGGGATAGGTGGTGCGTGGTGAGCGGTGAATACGAGTGAGTTATTACGGTGTGGTGTTGCGATTGTAACGATATTTCTTGTTGTGGGTCGACTTGGATTTACACAGTCAAGAAAAAAAAAATAATAATAATTCGTATACAAATGTAATTAATTCGTGAATTTCAATGCACGTTTCTCAATTTCCTAATTAATTTGGATGCCTAATCAAAAGGCTCACAGGTAACGGAAATTAAGCTGCATTTGTTTGAGCAAAGTGCACTTGGCCGGTTCGATAAAAAATTATTCAGTTTGTGCAGCACAAGACGAATCGATAAAAATTGTTATATTGTTGCTTTGGACCGGTTGCATAAGATCGACTAATCTCCGTTGAATTGCCCCGAAAATTGAGTGTTCAAGTGAATTATTGTGTTCATCTTTGACAAGTTATCAATTAATTTTGGCGGTTAAAAAATCGACAGAATTGTGTTGAGTGTCTCTTTGACAAGTGATTAGCTTTGGCTTTGGAGCAGTGAATTTAATAATTGTACCTGGAGAGTAGTCAATCGGATTAAATTACGCTGCACATACGGAGGAGTGATTGAAGGTGGATATTTGGTGAGTGGCATTCGGAAGTCAATCATTTTGGTTCTCTTTAGATTGGGACTCGACACTTGGGTGACATTCGTGGCTAATTGTGGCGGCATAAAGTTTTTTTAATTAATTATGCTCAAGTTGTGGTTTGTGTCTTGGAGTTTATCATGATCGAACAGCAGCAGCAACATAAGGTGGTTAAAGATATCCAAATGACAGGCAAGACTGATAAAGGCATTTTAATAGGGAGTGAATGCGAGTTTAAAAGACATTTCCTGATAAAGGACAAAACGATTTTACGGTACAATGCTAGTTCTACAGTTATAAGTTAGTGACAGTTTTATGTAGCTCTATTAAGAGCTCGCCAAAAAACTGAGTTTTCTCAACAACAAAAAAAAACCGAAACCTTCATCAAAAGATTTGTTAATCAGTTTCCAAATTTTTTTTTTTGGATCCAAATGTTATTTTTGTTTCTACTAAATGCAGTGAATAGCTAAGCTCCAAGAAATTTCTTGGTCGATTGTTGTTTCGCTAAAATGTCTGCCTTTTTCGCTTTGCGATCATTGTCAACTCATGCTGGGCCCCATATATGGATGTTGAGCTCTTGGGCACACTACATCACCGTAACCGTATAAATTCTTCTCTGCTGCAGCGTTGCCAGATGGTTCACATATTTCCCCCTAGACAAATCTAAAAAAAAAAAACCAGATTTAGCTATTTTCTAAGAACAACCATCCTTTTTAGTGTGAAAAAAAAAATAGTTGAACACAATTTCAAAAAAAAATCCCCAGATTTTCCCCCGTCGGTCAAAAAAAAAAAACCTAGATCTGGGGCGAAAACCCCCAAACTGGCAAAGCTGTTCTGCTGCCCTATTTCTGTCTCATTGTCAATAGCTATAAGATTATTTTTCCCTTGCTGCTAAGTTAAAGAGCGCATAAAGCATTCCAACCTATTACCTCGGCTTGGTTTACTGGCCTTTTTCATTCCTAATCTCACTAGACCTAGTACTTGAGAGATGGCACTCCCTTTCGGCAATGTGAACGCTTTTCCTTGCATTACTAGGCACATTAATGGCTGTGATCTTAAATTTGATGAGTTCAAGATCCTGTCATTCCCATAAATGGTTCCGAAATCCACTTAGGTGCAGCCTATGCCACTGATCATGAATAAAAAAATTCAGCGGCAAAAATTCGAACTAAAACTAGTTTCAAGGGACATTTTCAGTATATGACTTTCTTCTGAAAACCATTGTACATCCAGCTGTTTCTTTACTGTAATGCATGTGGTAAGCTCTTCCCGGAAGTAAAATATGTTTTAGGATAGGTTAGGTAAGGTTTAAGGGTTAGTAGAGCAGAATCAATCCTACTGTACTATATTTGGGTCCTTGTGGACCCATTGTGATGCACTTTTATGGGGGCTAACCGTTGGTGTTAGAGATGGAAATATGTTAGAATGGGTTTATAACTACCATCATGGTGTACATATAGTGCGCTGACCCCAGTGAAATCGTACAGTTGTTCACATCCCCCTTTACGAAGGTATTCAAGGTCAAACTTTAAGTGATATCGCTACCCAGGAGGACTTCTAACCCTCCTAGGTTAGGCTAGGTTAGGTTAGTGGGTCGGCGGACAAGAGAAACCTGTACGTGCCACACTTAGATCAATGTAGATCGGTTGTGATGCCCCAGGGGTTTATGACCAGCGTACACGGGAAACCGATGAAAAACCTACGGATTGGTAAACCACCTCGTTTTATTTACAAATTTAAGTAGGTCGTTGATAGACCTGTCTGAAAGTTCTTCTAAATCCTCGAAGAAGTAACTACCAATGATTTTATTTCTTATGTGGCAGAGTGCTAGGCAGTGACAAAGAAAGTGTGGGGTGTCCTCATACACCTCCTCATCACCACAACCTCTGCACAGGTCATCTGTACTGATTCCCAGTGTTATTCTAACTCTCCTAACTCAGTTAGCTTAAGCCGACTTCATGAGAACTGCGCTTCTAGGGATAGAACAATGATGTCTAAGTCTTGCTTTCTATTAACGCCTTGCAGAAGTTACATCTTTCCAAAAGAAGAGAAACATTTTGGACTTGCCAAAGGTTACCCTTTTTAATTGTTTTCTTAACGCAAATTAAAATGTCTTACTTTGCGGTTCTCCCTGATGAATCCCCACGTATGGCTTAGAGAGAGCCAACAACCAATTTTAGCAGGTGAAGCGCGAGACCTTTGATAACCCTTCTCTTAAGTTTTGGGGTTCAAGTCTGAACATTTGTCGTCCCACATGGCAGCCGTCTCATTTCGATAAAGTACGTTAAATTCACTTTGTTAAAACGCAAGTTAGATCTTATAGGTAGAAACCTAACCTCAAAGTTATTCAGATTCTTCAGGACTTGGAAAAGATTTTTTAGCTCAATGTATTATTAGACCATTTCAAATAACGAAGCCACCTCTTTCGATATTCTAAAAAGTTAAGCTTTTAAGAAGAGCATCCAGTCATTGCCATCGCACTCCATTGTTATTGGCCTTTTCCTACACAAATCCTGCTTTTTAGGGTTGCGTAGTGTTCCACTAAAAAGTCCTCATAACAAATATGATATCTGAATGAAGGCACGTTTAAAAAAAATAGTTGACGCAGCATGTTCGTGTTATCCTAGCTTCTCACAACCATTCGTTTTTGGTTTGTGTGTGTTTTTTTTTTTTGGGACGAATGTCAGATGTTCGGGAGAGGTGGCACTCAGAGGGAATTGGTGTTTTTCCATTGACAGAAAGTTACTCCTGTCAATTTATACTATTGAATTGACAGAAGTAGAAAAATTATTTTTTTTTGTCGACACTCTCTTTGCTATGGGATGAAAGACTTTCCGGATCCGGAGGCCGTTAAAATTCATGTAGATCCAAATAATTTCCACCGGTCAAATAGACTCGGGCACTCGTACGTCATACTACTGGATAGCATGCTACTCGTGTCACATTTAAATATTACAGACCAAATTCGCTGCCGCCTTTAAATTGATTTAATCTTTCGTAAAATACCCTCTGCTCAAATTAGCCCAACTGTACTAGCCGTTTCATTTTCATTCTGCATGTACATGCTATAAAACCTTTTTACATCATTTTCGTGAGTTGCATAACTGCTCTGTGCCACCAGGACTATGTACAATACGAGTATACTCGCAGCATGGCCGTTTTGATTTCAGGGGGAACATGAAATCATTTTCCGCCCTTAACTCTGTGCGAGGTCATGTGATTCAAGTTACTTCGGACAACACAAAGGGATTCGGTCAAAAAGAACGACATAATTTTGTCCATGTTCTTGTACAGCATTACATAGGCAATTTAGTCCATTTACTGATGTGTGATCTCATACTTAACAAAAACGTTACATCGCTTTTAGGAAAATAAAGCAATTTGTTATTCTGTTTCATTTACTTCGCCTGCATGTATACGAGTAACTGTGCCCAGTGTTGCTAAGATACATTTTTGTCTTTTATAGCTCCATTAGAAATTATGTTACGTGGATAGTCAAACTGAAAAGATGACACCACTGGGGCGGTTTTATACTATCTGATCTAATATCTGAAGATGCAAATGTTCAGTGTCACGCTTGGAAGTGATAAAATTATATAGTCTCTGGTTTATGGTGTTGTAAAATTGACTTTTCTATTGCACTGACATTTCATTCATCCATTGGCGTAGTGCCACTTTTGTTGGGTCACTTTGAAGCATATTTTTTTTTTATTTGAATTGAAATTGAATAAATGTAACAATAGTCGGGCTGTTTAGAGTGTCACTATTAGAACGCTTTGCCGATGTTTAAATTTATTGCTTGAATGGTTTTATACATTTTTTTTTATGGCACAAGACAGACAACAGACTCTAAATTTCATTGTCGACTAAAGAAACTTTCTTTATGTAAATATATGAAACTGTTGGGCCTTAAGTAAAATTAGTATAGAAACCGAAGAAGAAGAACCGCACTGAGGAATGGTTAAGACAAGTTCATTTCTGTATGGTAAGGCTAGAGTGATGTAATTGGGTACTTCAATTCGAACGCAATCGCACAAAGTCTACACATGTTAGTCCTTATTAACAGTCACTTTTAATTTCCTTCGTTATTATTTTGTAGGTCACAGTAGATCATTTTGTATAAGAAAAACTGTCATTGTTAGTTCGCAAAACAAGGATCATTCAAGCAAAACTTGGTAACACCCTTCTACCCAAATCGGTAAGCAGAGGAACACCCCAAGGTGGGCTGATCTCACCACTCTTGTGGATTATGGTACTTGAAAAAATCCTGCTAAGACTCTACAGTGAAGGTATTAAAGTCGTTGCGTATGCGGATGACGTGGTTGTTCTAGTATAAGGAATGTTTCCGAACGTGATAAGTGAAATCATAGAAAGAGCACTGGGTAAGATTAGCGGCTGGGCTACAGCTTGCTTGCGGAAGGCAAGCATAGCTTTCTATGCCCACTGTGGAGTGGGAGCGGACATTTTCTCAATAGAATTAGACATCTCGAAAACTCTTCGACTTCCCAATGCAGCTAGCGCCTTTCAAGCAGAAGAACTAGCAATTAAGGAGGCGTGTACACTGCTACTTAAAATAGCGACATCCAGAAATAATATAGGCATCTTCGTCGACAGTCAGGCCGCGATTAAGGCTGTCGGTTCAACTAAGTCAACGTCCAAGCTTGTTGTGGAATGTAGGGAGACACTGAACAGGGCTTGTTGTCGGTTTGAAATCACTCTCGTCTGGGTTCCCGGCCATTGGAACATTGAGGGGAATGAGAAAGCCGATGAACTTGCCAGACTTTGTTCCCAAACTCAAATTTCGGTCATCCATTTTAACTAGATCATCAAATTTCGCAACTGGTTGGTTTTAAGCTCCATTAACTTCCTTCTCCCATTTTTATCTTCAGCTTCCCTTAGTTGTGGTCTCAAAACGGAGCGAATCGCGCTATTTGTGTTTTTCCCTCGTCAGAAGACGGGAATACAGCCACTTTAACCAACCATCGAACCAGTTCGCAAATATGAACCTGGACGCTCAAAATGATTCCCGGACACCGTACACAATTTTAAATCGAAAAAGGGAAAATTTGCAAAATAACGAGTAACGAGTAGTTTCGCTCTTAGCTTCAAACAGTTTATAGAATTTTTTGCAGCATGCCCTGATAAATTTGTCAAATGCAAGAAGTTGGCAGATAGAAAAATTTAAGCAAAGAGGAATAAGGGATAAAAAGGAGGGAAAATATATATTTTGAATGATAACATGTTTAAACAATCTCCATTTAACAAAAAATCTTAAATTGTGTGTCACCGCAGTTTGGAATGAAATAATTTAGCTTTTTTCGAATTTGTGTTTAGTCACTTCCCGACTTAAAGTAGCGAATAGCTTTAATATTATTGGCACAGCACGATCTCATTTTATATGTTTAACAAGGAGGGAATTGGCAAAATAACGAGTAGCGAGTAATATTTCTAAACGCCTCTAAAAGGCCAAACCGCTTTTGTGTGTCCACTGTGGGTCAGCTACAGATCATCTTCATGCAACTCATTCTTCATTCAAATAACTCATGTTTGAAAAAACTCAACTCAAGGCTAACCCATTTATTGGACATTTGATCCACCACAACTCAAAACGGGTTCCGTTCGCCGGAACTTCTAAAAACCATACCGCGATACTGACAATCATTTTTAGTGTCCAGGCTAAATTGTTCGAACTCACAATGGCGTAATTTTCCATACAAAATTACATATTGTGACCTACAAAATATTTAGTGTAAAGGTTAAAAATGATTATTTGTAAGGCCCATAGTATGCATATCATTTCAGGTTATCATTCTTCATAACAACTTTTTTGCAGAAAAAATTGTCATGTATAAGTTGTCCTAAAGTTCAGTTAAATTATATGGGTATGATAATAGTGCGACATCCCCATTAACGGTTTAAAAACTAAACATACTCAAGACCTTGCTTAAATGCAGTCAACTCGCGCAGTTTTGTTAAGAGTCTTGACCTACCATACAGAGTATAGTATTTTCATTTGATACCACACGAATCTCTCTCTCAGGCTTCAAATTTTAACCGACTTTTAATACTTTATTACAAAATTTATCATCTTAAGGTTTACACTTGGTGGAGCTAAATATATTAATCTAAGCAAATGGAAAAAAACTTGGCTATACTTTTGAATATATTTCAAGCTATATCCGGCAAGATTTTTGAGACTGTGACGATGAAAATATGCAAATCTGATTTGCAGGCTACCTTTCACATTTTACTTAATTTAATATCAAGCTCAAATTCAATTTTGGTGGCAAAAAAAAGACATTTGAGAACCAGAAATAAGACTTTGAAAATCTTCTTAAAAAGTTCAGTTAAATATGATGATTTATCACGTCTTGGAACTCGATTTTGACATTTATCCGATTGACGCGAGTAAACCAGCGATGTTTAGTCCGCTCCGTTTGAAGAACTACATGGCTGCTCGACATCGTGTAGCTTATGCATTTTGGTGTCTCATTTATGATCGTTGCGAGTCAGCTCAGAAAATTCTCATTTCAGCAGCTTGGGTCCTACAACCTACAGTATGGTCATCAGATTTGGGTAGGTACTTAAGTACCCAAAGACCGTAACTGTTGGTCTTGCAGCCACCATTAATTTGAAGGCCGACAACTTTGGTCTGATGACAAGTTCGGTCATTTTTGTAGCAGAGTGGCATAGCTGTCTCAAAATGTACCCAACCTGTCCTACTGAAAATGTACGTGCCTCTACATCGCCTTGGCGAGTCAGAAGTTTTTTTAAAAGACTCCTACCGGAAAACTCAACGTATCTAATATCACTACTCCTGAATAAGATACCAGTATCAATAAATTTCTTCATCTGTTTTAAAGCTCGTAAATCAAGCTTTCTAGAGATGACCATCACTCTACTCCCGGGTGGCTTCAATTAAGCTTCAACTTAGACGGCTACCAATATATTGAACGCGTACTCAAGTAGAGTCTGAGAGGATCCAAAAATTACAACTAAATAGGAGAAGATATAACCTTTGTATAGAATTCCAAAGATGAAACGTACCCCGACAAAGTTTTGTGTAGATTATAGGAGAAAGCCGTCAGTATAGCAGGGCTTACCTCTGCTGACATTAGGCCTTTTTTATTATGCTCACATGATTTGTATAGATAATTGATTTACATGGTTTACAACAAAAGTTGGATCTTGTACTGTTGTTGTAAACCGTGAAAATCAATGGCGCTCTCCAAGTCTACAAAACATGTGCACATAGGTGTAGCACAATCCTTCTCGATCACTGTTCTGAGACCGATCGGCAGGTCGGTTGTACTTCTGCATGCAGGAAAGTCCCTCCACCTTGACTCACCCGCAGCTCTGCAACGCTTTTTAACAACTTCTCAAAGATTTGTACGGAGGAACGGTGATATACGCTTATAACTAGAGCAATATCTGCTATTCCCTTTTATGATCCCAGTTTGCCAATTGCCAGATTATCGCGGTAATCGTAGGCCAATTTTATGACAAGAGACTGAAATCTCTTGAGCATTTCCTGTCGGATCAACTTTTTCCGATTTTATTGATTTGATTGCAACTTGACTGCAAATGTTTTCTAATCCGAAAGCCATAGTAGGTGAATTTCTAATTGTAATTTCAATTCGCCAATCGTCTTTTGTTTATTTGTGTAGTCTAGCGACTTGACACATCATCTCAGAAAATATCCTCAAGTTTTTTTAAATATCGCGACTTTGGAAACTGAAACCAATTCGTGACCCAAATTATTACTGATTGAATTTTGCCTTCAATAAATTAAACTAAACGCGCTGCCGGTAAGCTTCATGTGGTACGAATATTGCGCTGTCTTTTTGACACCACAGCTGTAACATATTTATATCACTGGTAAAGAAAAAGAGTTTAAATCATAGACAGTTTTTATATGACGTAATAGATTTCCTTAATTGTATATGGGGATTTTTTTTCTTAGCTAACTGGAGGCATTTAGCTAAGACCGGGCTAACTGGAGAGGCTTGATAGTTGAGGCCTCAGTTCAGCCCGAACTGTAGAGTCGATTAAATAAGTAAGTAAGTTAGAAAGAGCTAAAAATTTGCCTCATCGTTCAGTTTTGGAGGAACGAAATTAAAAGCTTTGTATTTCCTTCTGAAGAAGAGTAGGTCGGTCTTCTGGGTACTGACCTTCAGGCTACATTTTTCGACCTATTTAGACGATTTAGGGGGGGGGGGTTAATGCAAGGGAACCCTAACCATATTTAGGCAGAAATAGCAACACAATTGCCTTTTCCTTAAAGTATTGGAGATAGTTCATTGACAAGTACCAAAGGACAGGGAAAATCACACCAACTTGTACCCCGACTGATGAACCTCCGAACCAAGACTAGTCCGTCTTTGAGTTGGGCAACTAGTTCGCAACTGCGAAAAACGACGTCTCCGTTTCAGTGCTCGTTAGGTCGCCCTTGTTTTGGTTCGACGTTGTTGAACGCTCCATTGTTAATTCTTTGCAATTCGGACTAGCCACTTTGGAATGAAGTCCAATCCGATTTCCTTTTACGTATTGAGATGCTGACAAAATATTTGGATCAAATCTACAGCGTATATGGGTGTCTATCAATTTTTCTAAAGTCTTCAGAAGCAAAATGGCCTTCCGTCCATGACTTGGCATTGTGAACCAGGTATACATACTATCGACCCAGGAGACTTGAATGGCTTAAATCCGCTTATTCGCCATAGAATTTCGTTCCCTGTAATAAGAAAATTATCTAATTATATAGTCTGTAAATTGTAAAATGGTAGACTTAAATAAATAAACAATTAAACAAATAAACAAGATGAAAAGATCTACTTGATACTTAAAACTATGTAAAACTAGCTGTAACCGCCCGGCTTTGTCCGGTTTAAACCGTATTAATAATTTCAATTTTACAACTTGCAGTTTATGAAAGATCTCGACATTAAGCCCTTGTCGAGTTAGAGTGAGAAGTTAAAAAATCTCTGTTAACAAAAGCGCAAGAAACCGTGTTAGTTCATTTTTCTCTGATTAATATTATGAGATGTTGTCTCATTTTGACGAAATTAAAACAGTAATTCCATTTGATCCCAATTTCATAATCTTTAAAAACTGTTAAACTGAAATGTGATGTGAACGCCGTGTAACTAATGTGCGCGAAATAGACCGAACACAGTCGCACCCACTGAAAATCCCACCAAAAAATGGCCGCCCGATGGACATCAAGTCCCTCCCATTAAGTAAGAACTCGACAAGGGCGGTTTTAAGGCTACTCCGTCAGGCGAAATATCAAGCACAAATCAGCTGGCAGTAATCAAATTATTTGTCAATGGGAAAAGTGTTGCCAATACGGAAGAAAGTCTATGTGCATTGCTAATAATAATTTTTACCCATCACACTAAATATTTTATAAATCACAATATGCAATTTTGTATAGAAAATTTCTAAATTGTGAGTTCGAAAAATTAAGCCTGGAGACTAAAAATGATTAGTAGTATGGCGGCTTAAAAACAACCCCCATTACGTAGGTCGCTAGTAAATAAGGCCGATCCAACTGTTTTGTAAAAGAGTTCCAATGCACTCCTGTATGCAAAGTGACCGAAGTGTGCTCAACAAAATTCCAAAGGCAATCAGATCATCTTCTCTATCCCAGCCCCGGCCAATCGTAAGAAGTTTGTTTTTCCCAATATAACAATATGTCTCATCCAAACTAATGCTACCGCCGATTTGCTATAAACAAATGAGTTTTATTATTTTTTCGACCTCATTTTCACCAAACGAACAACCCACCTCAATCTCTACAGCCTCATAGCCATTCTAAAAATGACAAACGAAATAAAAACATCACCCTGACCGTGAAAATGAAGAATTTAAAAAAAAAAAATGTTTTTCTCTGATGATTCTCCATAGCGTCGATCAGTTGTTTTAATAACTTATTCAAGCCGAAAACAATTGAGTTGGTGGACAAAGTTAGTTGTCTGCTTGACGAGTATCCGTATTGTTCGGCTCAGAATGAAATGCTATCGATTTTCCGGTTAAACTTCCCTTTCACTCTTCCAGACGACTAGACGAAGTGGACTAACATGTTTTCGATTAAACCGCTCAAATTTGAATTTGAATTTCTATTGTTCGCATTGACTTGGACTGTCAGTTAAAAATAAACAATTTGTTTACCCATGAACAGATACATCATCATTTGTGATGCTTTATTTTTGATCATTGTCTTTGGTGAATTGGACGCAGCGGTAATTGCCGATAATAACTGATAATTCACGACGACTCACACTGATTCCGTGCTTGTAGTATGTGGCGACCAGTCGCACTTAATGTCATCAACTTCAACTCAGTTTTGAAGTCAAAATGTGGTCAGAAGTGCTCTCCCAGCCAATGCGGGCTGCAGTCGTCCGTGTGTCGCAAGTCACACTCTGTGTCAATGCAACCTCGGCTAGAGTAATGATTATTTGGCATTTTTCCCCATAACTATTATGTCAAAGTGACATTTCCCATTTTGCTGTTAAAGTGCTGCTTTTGTGTGTAAATCATCGTGCGATCGCTCATTTATTCATGTTGGTAGGTAGAAGTTCCCACAGCGGTTGCGCCTCGAAAACCAGTATGTAACCGATACCAACGCCAGACACACTCTGTGATTGCGCGAATTTTAAAGATCTGTCAGTTCCTGGGCAAAATGCAATAACACACTGGCGACCGACTTAGCCAGTGTTGCGCGAATCGTATCAACGGATACCCATGTTCAGTGTGCCCGACGATCAATCTCAATTTGCGTGGAGCTGTTCTCACTCTTTGCGGTCAATCACACACATAGTTACGACTGTAAGTACAGCGCTAGCAAAATTCATTTTAATTCACTGCAGAGATGCTTTGAATTAGACTGTTGAGATACTTTCACTGAACTGACCCTGGGCCATTTAGTGGCAAAGAAGAAAACAACAGAAAAGAAATAATTGTACTCGAGGCAAATCAAATGCCATTTATCGTGTGATTTGATAATTTTTTTGGCAGAATGGCTGAGCTTGTATTTCCGGGTTGGGACAGCGAAATCTGCAAGCGATTAGCCGTAAGTGTTGGCTTATAAAATGCGGAACAGAGTTTCGCCAATGCTACTGGCAAAACGGTCATATCGTTGAGTCCTTATAAGGATAACACTGTTGGCAGTCTTCATCAAAAATCAGCCATCAACAGTCAGGATGGCCGATACCTCGCTTGAGCTACAGCTGAGGTCGAGTAGAGATTTCCAAAATGAACCCAGCTCTCAAATGCCCAAAGTGAGTTACTGTCATCGGAATATCCTGCAACCAGGCTATACTGTCCTATGGTTAAAGTAAAGAACTTGCCCCTAATTCGGGGTTTATGCGACAACTTCTTCATTTCATTTCAAACATTCAAAACAATACAATTAGTTATATAACCATATACGACAAGCAAAACTTATTATAAAAGACCCGTACAGGCATACACAGCGCGAAATAAACTGCCCAAACGACGACTACCCCTAGAACATCAACGGACTATATGGCATGAGAAGAAGTAAAGGGTTTTCCAATTGGGACGTGTCGATGTTGGCAGGCGGTAGCGGTCATGTTGTTTTGGTGGCGTCTATCTAAACTGTTTTTTTATTATTCAGGCACCGATGCCAACTCACCGTGGCAAATTAAACGATTAGAACGATAAAACTTTGTTACCTAAATGAGTCTCCGTCAGTGCAAATGTTGCGCTCATTGCGCCCGCGGGGCGCCTTCAAAATCCAACGTTTGGTGGCCAAATTCGGGACAACCGGCTCGGTAAGCAATCAGCCAAGAAACAAATACCAGGGCTGCGATTCTGTGAGATGGAAACGTTCAATCGTTTTCGCTCAAACGAACGTTTTGCTTCATGTAAATTCGAAAACGAAAGAAAATTTCATTTGCGCGAAAGCGAAAGCTATTTCATTGACGTTTTCGTTTTCTTTATGTAACTCCAAAAACGAAGGAAACTTTCGTTTCATGCGAAAGGAATACAGCGAATAACGGTTCTCATTAACTTTGGTTTGTTTAATTTAGACATTTTTCCATCCAGTATTTTTTTTTATGGGCGGGCCATTTTCATTTAATATTTTACACAACGGTTCCCATTTTTCTGCGGCTTTATCTCGTTCCTGAGCAGCCCGTTGTCTTGTGTACGAAGCAAGAGATACTTCTCCATCCACTCGATCATAATATTTTCTTGCGTTTGTGTTGTTGTTGACGTCTTATAAGAATGAATTATTCGAATGTTCACATTTTGTTACGACCAAAATATCAACAAACGAACTATTTACATTGAATGCGGTCAGCTGTTAGCCGTTAAAGACCACGAGAAGAGGGGATGAAGAACACGGATGCAACACCAATGGTCGACCCCAACAAGGGCATCACAAAGGGTCCACAAGGACCTAAGTGGGGTAGCGCAGGGTTTTCCCCTGCTCTGCCCACCTGTTTACCTAACCCAACCTAGCCGTTAAAAAAACAAAAACATATTTTATATTATACAAACTTTAACTTTGTTTTCACGAAGTAATTAAATGAAGCAAATTTTCGCTTTCACGTATTTTTTTTCGTTTTTTGAAATGCGAAAGTGGTTTTCGTTTCGAGTTTTAGTGAATCCCACCCCAGGATTCAAATTGACATATCCGTGACCGAGCAATACGTGACAGATTTTGTTTCGTGTGTAAAACCAGCATAATTCCGTGAAAGTATTGCTCTCGCGCGGTAGAGACGATTCGTCGCCAGGAGACATTGCCGACGGACCGTGAGAGAGTACAGGAGAACCCGAGGCAGTCAATTCCTCTCCGTGCACAAGGAGTCGTCCTTTCGCAGAGGTCAATTTTGCGAATTTCGAATATGGATATCAGCCTTCCAACCAGTGATGCCAACCGAGGCTTTTTCATGTCTTTTAGGCATTATTTCATTAGCTAAGGCTTTAAGGCTTGTTTTTTTTCAAAAAGGCATTTTTTTTTTATTTCAAATATTTTTCTAATTGGACTAAAACTATGTTTGTTTTATTCAATACTTTGTACCTACTTATGAAACTAAAAAGTCATGAATATTGTTCCTGTTAAGAACTTCTTCTGTGATTTATAATTTAAGTTTTTTTTTGGAAATAAAAATTGTTTTATTTTTTTATATTTGTGTTTAATTTTTTATTTATTGTTACAGTTTGCCTAAAAAAAATATTTTAGGCATTATTTTATTGAAAAAGGCATTTTTTTTCAAGTTAGTCATCAAAATTGGTTGGCAACGCTGGGTAACCAACTGAGCTTCTGCGTCAAAGTTAATAACCCCAGACAACGCTGTTTTGTTTGCTGACTGAGCTTCGAAGCCTTTTGAAAAAGAGCCCAATTTTGGCCGAAAATCATCTTTAGCGACGAGGGTCATTTCTGCATGCATGGCTATGAAAGCAAACAAAATTGCCAACACACATGAACTTCAGCCGGTGGCAATGCATCCATACAAAGAGTTACATTTTGCTGCTGATCTGGTGATGGTCTATTGAGACACATAGATCATCTGACTCGACAAGATTAGAACGCCTACCTTGAATACATTCGGCAAAATTAATAAGCAACTTCTCTGTTGCGTAAAGAGTTGGTTGCATTTTTGGGGGAAAGCGGAATCCCCTAGATTGCATTGCATTGCCTCCTCCACCCGAACTTCATCACGAAGGAGGTATACATAACTTGGATAATCTTTTCTTCTCCAACTAAACCATAACTCTACACTTCATTATAGCCGTTGCGTAAGCCCCCTCCCCCCGCCTCCTTGGCCCGCGAAGATGAGAATAATATCTCGCGGAACCTCTATTTCAAAGTGGGCCACTCGCTCGGTAAAATATGTGACACCCTTACATCGCATAACTCATCGTTTTAGTGTCTAGGCAAATGGGTATGTCAGAATCCACAGTCGTCAAGTTTGCCTTGTATCCGTTTTGCCGCCATTTCCCAGTTGTAACAAACGAAAAATAAATTACTAACCATTAATTCAGCTTATTAGGCTATATCTATCAGCGCCGCCTCAGCAGCTTCAGCGTATATGTAGATGGACGGAAAACGCCAAGAAAAATTGATTGCGCTCATTAAATATTCAACTATGTTTCTGATTTCATTTCCCCCAATAACAGGAAAACCAAACTTGACGTTTAACAACGATTTCGCGAAAATGAATAACCTGTCTAACTTAATAAACAAAACAAATTGTCTCCTTAGTGGTAATTAAATTGTAATTAATCGTAAACACTTGGAATCTGTGCGAGTCGCTAGGAACTCACCCGTGAACAGTAAACACTCTTCAATCGGACGAGCGAGTTACACCAATACCACTCACTGTTCTTGTGTAAATTTGCATACACAAATTTGTGTTCAGTATTCACCATCGCAGTTTCAGGAAGTTCAGCATTTGACTACTGACTGGTCGTCGGGGTATTGTGTTGGCCCGCGGGCTGCATTGAAACCCTGAAGATGGGTCTGTTGTCAGCCGTAGGCATCAGAGGCGATTCCGCAATACCATGGTTTCGTTTGTCCCATCCTAAGTAAGCATTTTGACAATTTGTCATTGAGACATGAGCACGCTGCTTACGAGTAAGCCAGTATAGCAATGGGAGAAGTAATGCAAAGCTGAGGTTCGTTAACCTCAGGGTCAGCTCAGTCGGAGTGTTGACATGGGTAGCATACTCTCTTGTGAAACGGAGGGAAATTTCTTAGGCAACAATTGCATGAGTAAATAAATTTGATGCCATTTTTTTTAATTTGCAATGTTTTCCACTTAATGAGGAAGATTGCATCGTTTCGAGGTCACAAAGGGTAGCTGAGGGTGAACTCGGTTTGTTATGCACTGAAGATTTGAAAGTATGGGAAGTAACAGATCAATATTCAGCGACCTTTTGTGAGATTCAGTATCCAAGCGGATTTGTCGCTGAATAATTTAAACTCTTACAGCTGGGAGATTGTTTTGGTGAATTCGCAGTAAAAAAATAAAGTTTCTTCTTTTTCGAGTGTTTTTTAACAAATACCAATAGAGAGATTGTTGTAAATTTGTTTAGTGAGGTTGTAGCTTGTTATTTGGGACTTAAGCATCTCTTGGGTCCATACAGAGACTCATACTCACTAATTTATTTAGTATCTTTCTCTTTCGACACTTCGAAGAGAGAATGTCAGTAGAAAAATTTGCTATAAGCTTCTTTGATATTAAGACTCATTTGTGCACATTTGTAACTGCTCCCTGGTGAGAGACGACAAGAGAATGCCAACACCAAATGCAGTCATAGGTAATGTGAATTTAACCGAAAGACTCGATGCCAAACACTTCTTGAATCTCTATCTGTTTTCCGTCAAACTTTCACCATTATGACCCAATGTGGTGAAGTAAACTACAACAAAACACTCTGCTACTTATTGACCTTCACAAGGGAGGTCGCACGTCTCTTAGATTAACTTTTCCCCATTGATACAATAGATCTTTCAGGTCGCAGTGTCAGCCAACTGGACATGGGACTATAAAAATAAAGCAAAACAAAATATGACCAAATAACCACTATTTAACATTACTTCGTTTTCCAAAGCGAAAAATAAACCAAATTTGGAATTTGTTCCTGTTTCGTTTGGCTTTATTCCACGGCACCACCCAATGCTTTAGAGGGACAAGGAATCAGCGCAATTTTCTAGCCGTGAAAAATTACTTAAACATAATAAGAACGCAGTAAAAGGAACTATCGCAGTTATTTGGCACAGACACGTAGAAAAAAAACCTCAAAGCAACCGAATTATAGTGCGTATCTATAGATAGTTAAGTAAGAACCGGACTAGCCTTGTTAGGCTTGGAACTTTTTGAGTTCCAATTGCATCGCCGGCTTGAAAGATAAAAAAACAGAACCGACAAAAGCCTTTACCTTAGACAATGCAGCTCTCCGTCTTCTGCTGAGCTTAAGCAGTTATAAAATCAAACTTATCAGCTATATCCGCGACGTTGGGAGGTTCGGATATTCATTTCATGTCTAACCTTGAGGCTCGGGTTTTAAGGAAATATTAGAAAATTTGCTATTTTTATTTAATTTTTATTTTTATTTGCTTCCCACACTCGAAAAATCATTTTTTTTAGAGGCAACTGAGTGTCTTTCCTACTTAACGAGTTTAAGGGGCCGGAGAAAGTTCAAAAATGCCCGCAAATTACTCTATAGATGGGTTAGGATGCTAATGGGAGACCGCCTTTTTGTCCCATTCGTATTTGTCAATAATTCCTTACTTTCATCCAATTATTTACTTACTTACAGTCCGGGTGGTCCTGGGGCTCCGCTTAACTCGATTTAAAGTGGTAGACAACACGTGCTGAGTGTATGAACCTAGTTTTAAAAAAATCAGCTCAGTCACCACCAGCGTATTCGGATATATGACGAGCTTTGGATCAGCTTTCGTTAGGTTTTTACAGATTTTTCATACAGACACACACCTTCTTTCTCCGCACTCATGATACCAAAACATTTTAACAAAATTCGGAAACAATTGAGACTCATCATCCTTGAAACTTACTTACCGGCGAAGCTTAAGCCACTGGCTTTTGCTGCTCACGGTCCATCCTCTGTCGCTGCCAAGACAGTGCGTCAGAATAAGTATTGCACTTTCGAGTGGTGAAAGTGTTGTGTGTTTACTGATCCCAAAAATAAAAAACTGCAAACCTATCGTTAAAGGCGACTAAATCTACCTTATCTAAGAATTCTATAAAAACCATCGAAACTTCACCCGTATAATGAAGTCCGCAGAAGAAACAAGTTAGAGTGGTGACAAAATTTTATAAGGAATGATCCACCAAAGACCAGTCAAAGTGTCAGAGGTTCTTGTAGGAAACCGTGTCGGTCTCCAAAAGGCCTAAAGTACTTAACACCACAATTTCTCAAATAGGTCTCTTAGTGTTGTTTTTAAGAACAAAATCGTGATCGCTGCGATCACTCCGGAATGGTAGCAGGCGGTCAAGATGAAATTTTCAGATAATATCAGACCCATAAAAACCGCCAATAAATACTCATATTCGGAGCCCTCCTGCGTGAAGTTATAGCACTACGAACGTAATTTTCATACAAAAATACGGACCAATTGGCCCACAGGCCCAAAATTCGCACCAAACTTTTTGTGGGTGCATTGCCACCTGGTGAAGCTAGTGTACAATTTCAGTATTCTCAGCCGATCTGGCGCTTCTTTGATGTACAACTGTTGGCTGTTTGCTTACCAAACCGTTTGTATCGAAATTAACAAACAAAGTTAGAAAGTCAACAATTGAAGGGCCAACACATCTGCGGTAAAATGGGCGCAAACCACGAATCGGTTGCGTAGGTCATGGAGGCTTTAAATTTAGTCAAAAAGCAACCTACGAATTTCAGTGGTAGTTTAGTTGTCATCCTCGATCATCAAGCCTATTTTTTGGCACTCAGCTGCTGCTTAGTGCTGCCTGATAAGGCCACTCAGCTTTAATTCAAAGAAACAGCGATCGGCAAATCTGCATTTGCGATTGCAGATATGGTGTCATTTTTGGAGTTACTAGCGGAGCAATGGTAGACTAAGTCCCTTACTGCCTAAATCGAACATTTTTTTTAAACCCACTTTTCAATGATCCAGAAGCTAACTATATTCACTCCATGATGCTTCTTTTCCGATTGCTACGTCTTTTGTATGCAGTAGTGTCAGTGAATTGGATATAGTCGAAAGCTTTCTGTCTGTTAAGTCCGAGGCAGTAGGTGTTGATGAATTAAATCCGATTTTTGTTATGGTTAGTAACTCGTATCAATGATATTGTTTTTATGACCGGCATTTCTCCCATGGAAATTAGCAAAAATAATTCCAATACCTAGGAACTCTAAAGCTGAAGAGTTCAGACCAATCTTACGTTAATTATTACGTTACTCAAAATAACTTGTTGCTGCAATTACAGTCGGGTTTCCGAGCTGAACATAGCTGTACAACTGCTCTGTTGAATGTCATTGAAGATATAAGAGATAAATTCGATAGAGATAATGTTGCTTTTCGGATACTCTTAGACTTTTCCAAAGCTTTTGACTTTGTTAATCACTCGATTCTGCTCAGCACATTAAGACGCTTAAATCCTTAGATCAGCCCACTGCTGTTAAATTAATATCATCCTATCTAAGTGAATGAAAAAAGGCCGTGTCACTAGATGGCTACCTTTCCGATTTTCTTCTCTTAAGGCAAGGAGTTCCCCGAGGCTCTCTTATAGGGCCTCTACTGTTTTCCGTTTTCGATATGTGTATTGTTGAAAAAGACATTACCACGTTTCACATCTTGCAAAACTCTAAAATTCGAACAGTCGAACGATTTGTGTTCGGTTGAAAAAAAAAATGGGTTAAATGAAACTGATTCTCTGCTTAAAAAAGGAACATTCGTTGTTAAACACAGATTAAAAAAAAAGTTAGTTTAAAAATATATTAAACCCGACTGACTGTACAAAAAAAAAATTAAAAAGATATAAACAAATAACATTCAAGTACCTATACCTAACTAATTGACAATCGGAGACTACATACCTACACAGCCTAACAAATATATGAGCATTGAGTACCCTCCGACTGTCAAATAGTAAGTTATAGATATATGAATGTGTCTTGTTTATATCTTTTTAATTCTTTTTTGTACAGTCAGTCGGGTTTTTTGGTTTCTTAAACTAACTTTTTTTATTTGTATCTTTTCATAGGCAATGACACTCCGGGAAAGAATACGAATCTTATGACACCTCACTCTTCAAAATCGGTCAAGCCGTTTAGGCCACAGGGTGTCCCGATGGAACGTACATAGGATACGCGCGAAACACATAACTAGGGATCGGATTTCCATGCAAATGCATGTTTTTTTATGAACACCTTGGATGCAAGGCAACTTATTATGTATACGTATCATGAAATTTCCTTTAAAATGGCATTTAACCGTTAGTGCATATTTTTGCATATTTTACTATAAATGCATATTTTGCAATTTTTGTGCATATTTGACTATATTTGCATATTTTTTATAATATTAATTCATATTTTTGGAGTATATTGTTCAAAAAGTTAACTAGACAGTAAAAAAATATCCCCTTTATGTCAGTGCAAACGAAGCTTAAAACTATTATCTTTTTCTTTTGTTCATTTCACAATCTTGAACGATAGTCCAATTAGAAAAAACGAACCATTTTACCATCGCTCGCGCATTTGATGAATCCATGAATTCAATGGAAATTGATAAAAGCAAAATACTCCTTTTTTTGACCTATGCTGCGCCATATATGGTAAAGGCAGCTCGTGGATTAGCACTGTTTTATCCAAAATTGTTGCACGTCACTTGCTTAGCACATGGAATGCACCGAGTTGCAGAAGAAATAAGGAGTAATTTTCGGAACGTCGATGGATTAATTTCAAACGGCAAAAAAATATTTTTAAAGGCACCATCACGCGTCGAAATTTTGAAAGAAAAATATCCTTTGACTCCTCTTCCGCCTCAGCCTATTGTTACAAGATGGGGAACTTGGTTGAAGGCTGTTGAGTATTATGCACAAAATTATGAAGCATTTGAAAGCATTGTCAATGGGTTCGATGCAGTGGCAATAAAAAATGCAAAAGAAGTCATGAACCAGCCATTGTTAAAAAGCGAAATAATATTTATAAATTCGAACTTCAGTTTCCTATGTGACACCATAACAAAACTAGAAGGCAGGACCACCTTAAAAAATCAAATTGATTTAATTGAAGATGTTGTTGCAAAGATAAATGCGGTTGAAGGACTAACGGGGGCAGTCATTAAAAAAAAACTTCAATGCGTTCTGGCAAAAAATGAAGGATTTACAATAATGCAAAATGTAAGTAAGACCTTTACATTGGACTGCAATGACGAAATTTACACAAAAAACTTCACCGTCGATGAGATTTGTTCTTTAAAAAATGCTACACTAACTTCAGTTGACGTCGAGAGATCTTTTTCGCTGTATAAGGCATTCTTAAGACCGAATCGCCAACGTTTTGAATTCGAAAATTTAAAAAAAAATTTCATGATCTATGCAAATAAAACTTTTCAAAATGAATTAAGGAATTAAGGAATTTGTTTTTAATTATTTATTTTTATTAAACAAAGGAAGACGTTAACTGTGTTTTTGTTTTTTTTTATTAAATGTTGATCTCGTTTTAAGTTATTATTTTATTAAATAATAAAAATAAAAAATTTAACGTATTCTTATAGACTGAAGAAAATGTGTTTCTAAATTGAACCGAAATTAAGTTTATCTAATTTTAAGTGCATATTTTAAATGCATATTTTGCATTTTTAAGCGCATATTTTGAGATCTTTAGTGCATGAAAATCCGAACCCTACACATAACCCTCCCTGCGAGCAGTCTGGTAAAAAGGCATGCTGTTAAAAAAGCACACTTAATCAGTATTTAACCACCAAATTTGTACAATTAAAGCACATTTTGATGCAATTAATAAATCGGTTATTTTTAACCGGGTTTCCTTCCTTAATCAAGTTGACTCAGTTATTTTGAATCCACTAACTCTGTAGTTTGTCGATTTTTAATAAGTGATTTTTCTGCGTCTTTTTTCGTGTCAGTTCTTCTTTGACAGCAAATGTGTCGCTGAAACAGTTTCCCACCTAAGGGCAGCAACGACCGTTTAAATGCTGCCATATGCGACCTTAGGGTTTTTATAATAGTTTTGAGTATTTATTTGAAATGTTTTGATTTTCTCCAGTGTTACAGTGAAATAGCCATCTTGCATCAAACTTTTACGATGATAAAAAAAAAACCAAATCTATTTTCAAACTTGAGACCTTCATCATTCATCAAGTGAGATTTATTGATCGTCTGCTTTTATTCTTCTATATCCGGTCTTATATTGTTTACAGACTTTATTAATCGTGCGCTATGAAACAGACTTCTGGAAAAGATGCAGCCACATTTATGTGACATGCCACACCATGAGTTCATATTTCAGTTAATTTGTTTTTTAATGTGGCATCACACAGCATCGCGAAATTAACGACAGTCTCTAAAAAGATTATGAATAATCTTCAAACGTATTTTTAATGAGCACGAATCTATTTAGATTCTTTGATTAGAAACGTGATAATATTTCGGTTGGATAACTTGTTTTCTTTGAAATGCAGGACTGTACATCAATTCATGACAACTGCTCCACCTTGTTCTGAAACTGTGATCCCAAAACTGGAATCCCGTTTTTGGTTCATGCTTTCAGTAATTATCTATCGCAGAGATCGCATGATAATCAATCACCTCGGGTAATGTGCTGGTAATGCGATGCACAGCGGATGTTTGTTTTTATTATATAAACTAACAGCATCAATTAGGTTATTAATTGCAGGTTGACTGTTCGAAGATTATAATAATTTAAACAAGTCAGCTGGAAGCCGTAAACATTTACAATTATATACCACTAACTCGTTTTTGGTATTTTTTTTTTTTTTTTGATTGGAGTCATAGCTTTTACTTTATACAAAAAGAGGTATATCACCGGAAAGAGCTTGATTTGGCAAAGTTAAAAATAAAATAGAAATCGTTGGGAAAAAAATACCAATTGGTTTAAATATTGCAGTTCTAGGTACCCGCACCATGGAAACTGAAGGCTGAGGATGAAGTGGCTAAGTGGTAAAAGTGTCTTGAAATACTGAGAAAGGGGTTTCAAGTTCGGCTTCTGAAAAAAGACAAATGAAAAGTGAAATTTTTCCGAACTTTAATAAAAAAAATCCATTGCAACGACAGGTTGAAGTGAGACTTCGTTCAGCTTTTTGTGCAGTAATTCTAATACAATGAAACGAAAAAGCGACAGTTTCTTAATAAACCTCAATGAATGCATTGGAATATATATAGTTTTTTGTTAAAAGAATTCCTCATTAGATTTGGAAGCAAGCAAGCCATTCGACAAACCCACGAAAACGAAAAAAATGCCATCCAGAGGAAGTTTGTTCAAAGTGGGAAATGATATGCAATTTCGGGGTTCGGTGATAAAGAAATATTTAAAAGATATTAAAAAAAAAAATACAAAAATACACGTCAGAAACGCTTTAAAAACACTAAAAAACAAATCAAAAAACCGAATCAAAAAGGCAGACAAAACGCGTCAAAAACCTTTGCAGAAAGCGCTTGAAACCTCTTTAGAAACACTTCCAAAAACTCATTTGAAACTCTTCAAAAAACCCATTAAAACACTTTGAAAAAAGAGTCGTAAATTGCAATAAAAACACTTCAAAAACGTGTCGACAAACACATTGAGGGACACATTAAGAAACGCATCTAAACATATGCTCAAAGAAACGCGTAAAATTTTCAAAATACTCTACAGACAATCTTTAAAAATGCATGAGTTAAATTAAAAAAAAAAACACATTAAAACACTTTCAAAAAACATTTCGAAAAATATGTAAGAAGTGCTAAAAACACTTCAAAATACGCTTCAAAAAAAACAAGTGCACGACTCAGTCGAACGTAACTTTCTCTTTCATCAAAATTGTTGGTGAATTGGGAGTTGCCTGATTGTGTAAATTTAAAGTTTTTGTATTTATTTTTACGGTGCATATTCAAAATGATTGGAAAAATAGAAGTTGATAATATTAGCTAACAAGAAGTTTTGCGTAGCTGATATTGTGCCTTCATTGCCATTGTAATTATTTCAAAAATATACCGAAGAAATGCGAACACACATCGATATTTGGGTACTCATTTTTTAGAAATATTTATAACACCTCACTAGTAGAATTTTTTGAGGAAAACTAAGTATGGGATCTTATTAAGAATACTTATATTATATTTAATATGTATTTTGATCAAAATCGTAAGAGCGGTTTTTGTAAAATTTAGCAGCCAAAACAGTACCAAATATTGCAAGGTTTAGTTTGAAGAATACTTTTGCTTAACTATTTAGCTGAAAACCGGGTACAAGTTATTGTTCGGGATGTCAACATTACTTGGTTTTGAAAGTTTTATCGAAATCAAAATCGAAAATGGGTTTTCGAGATATGAGCAGTTTTTAAAACTAGAGTTTTCGTTGATTCGATTTGAAAATTAAGGACGCAATAATTTTGAAAACATAAATTTTACTCTAAGTTTGAATTTTGGTCAAAATCGTTGTTGCCATTTTCAGGTAAACTAAAGAAAACAACTTTTTTTCAAAAATGACTTTTTAAAAAAATCCATTTTACGATAATACAGAGAAAAACTGAATTTGTCATTAAGTTAGAAATGACCATATTACCTTAGAAATGAATTTTCGTTACAATTGTATGGACCGTTTTCGAGATATACATACATACATATGTATATCCAAATTTCAAAAGTGAGTATGCAATCATGTTAACCAACTTAAGCTTAAATATGAATTTTGGATGAAGTCGGTAGAGCCGTTTTCGAACAAATCAAACTGGTATGAAAATTTTATATGGGAAGTACCATTAATATTGAGGTTACCGTGCAACAAAAAAAAACGGAACCAAACTGTAAGACCTTAAACTCCAAATCCGAAGTTTGAACGAAATCTGGGAAGTCGTTTAGGCTGTAGGCCTCGGGATATACAGACATACAGGCGGGCATAATTTTGCGACACACTTTTTCCAGTTCCTCTATCATTGTAATGTCAGAATTGATTAACATCTCCAGTTCGAAATTTTCTACGATTACAATATCTTTCTCTTACTACATAATTGAGAAAGTTAAAAAACACTTCAAACAAAAGTTAAGAAACGTTTAAAAAAAACGTATTTGATCACTTTAAACAGCAAGTCTAGAAGGACATCAAAAAAGTGTTTAAAACCATGCGTTAGAAACTTAAAAAACACATTCAAATACTATCCATGCCAATTAAAAAAACACATAGAAATTGCTAAATTTGCTTCAAAATTCGCGTCAAAAAAAAAGAATTCAAAACACTTTGAACATAAGTTACAAAACGTTTCAAAAAATTGATTTCAATATAACTAACAGAAATCTGAAAGCACATCAAAAACGAGTTTAAAAAAATTAAAATTAGAAATTTAAAAACCGCGTTCAAATTCAAAACCACTTCAAAAAACTACATAGAAAGTGCTGAAATCGCTTCAAAATATGTACGCATGGGAAATGCATAAGGGAAGTGCAAAAAACACGAATAAAAAAACACTTCAAACAAAAGTTAAAAATCGCTTTAAAAAAAAGATTTAAACAGTTCAAACAGCAAGGGTACCAACTCATCGAAAACGCCTTTCTAAAAATGCATTGAAAACTGCAATAATATGCAAAATAAGTCGAAAATCACATTAAAAAGGCAGCAAAAACGCTCAAAAAACATATCAAAACGTAGACGCAGGACCAATATGCAAAATTTAAAACAACTCTATTGAATAGATGAAAGCATTTATTATTATTATTATTATTCTTCAGCTTAACTCTTAAATATTTTAACAGTTCAAGATAAATTATATAAAATATTCAGTAGTGTTATCATTTAGGACATATTTATATTCAATAGGGATAATTTAAATTTCGATCTATTATCACATAAATCTATTTCACTGCAAAGAGAATTAAACTTTTTTAATACACTACGTTTTTGGCTCATTATGGCCATAATTGTAAGAATATTTAGGGCTCAAAAAAATTGTTTCTTGTTCGAAGAATTCTTTTGCTGGCGTTTTGCTGGCACGAAGTTCAATTTATTTTTTTAAATAATAAAATGCAAGTGTTTTGTAATTTCTTACTGCTTGTTTACCATTCAGCCTTGTATCTTAATTTTAGTCCCGAAATTTTGTCTGTAAACGTATGAGCACCATGCTGACATATCATACGGGACTACCTCCGACGTAATGACATAGCTGATGTGTGAATGACTTTTCCAAGTGTACGCAAAACGAGATTGTGGCGGTTCTAGTAAGAAGCCGTATCTTACATTAAACATGGAACGAACTCCATCCACAAATGGACACAACACATCCCATTTTCTATGCGAAAGGCCCCATAACATTTCCATTCATGATGAGTCGGTGACACATCTCACTTAACTGAGACGAAGGCCTACTGCATTTCATCACCTCGCATTCAATTAAAAAACTTAACCACCTCTTCACGGGAGTTTCCAAAATATCCGTCCATCAAGTTCTGTTTGCTTTCTTCCACCTGCTCACGCAGATTGCGCCGCTTTACGATCATCTCGTCTTTGTAGACAATGAACTTGAGTCACATCACCACCACGTCATCGATGACATTTTCTCGGCATTCATCATCCGAAGCTGCAGGCCGACACACAAAAGCCAACCCAAACTTATGTAACGTCGTACGACGTGCTCAATATAACAACATCCGTGTCCTATAAAGCTCGGTTGCCCATCAAAAGAGACAAAAACCAAAAAGATACAAATCTGACTACAAAAAAAAAAAATTGCAACACAACGCTTTGTACTCGCTGTACTTACGGTTTAGTTAACCCCACAACAATGGCTGGTAGCGCGTACTTACCCACGTAAGCCCCTCTGGAATTCGTTGCATCTGAGATGCCCTACTGGCGTGTAAAGCGAAACAATGCCAATTCGGGTAAGCGGCTTGTTGTTTGTAATGTGCCACACTCACAGAGCCACCATGCAGATACAGGTGTGGTTAACCATTTGTGTTGTCAGTTCAGGTCGACTTGCACAGAAAATTGTAAACGACAAAAAAAGTCCAATGCCCAACCGGTTGGATCTAAGTACTTGCAGATACAAGCGGTACTCGTAAAAACTTTCTTCTGATAACAATTTTTTTTCTCCACATCCCCCCGTATCGGCTCGGTGTGTATCTTTTTGTGCAATCAATTTCAGCAAACGAAAACGCGCATGGGGGAATATTTGCTTCCCATTGATAAATCCAGGTCAGGCAGCCGGAGTGAGTCTGCGGTTGAGTGACATACAAAAAAAGTTACAATGCAATCGTATGCACACACAGAATCGTGGGCTGTGACGTAGATACTTTTCTATCTTTAGAGATGCGCACAGCAGCAGTTCATTATCATTCAGACGGTAGCGAGACGGTGTATCTGGTGGATTTTGTTGGCGTTTATTCAAATTGAACTTTTTTCCCCGCCTGGGGACTGGGACTGGGCATGGGCAACTCCGGGAGGTAAGTATAGTGAAAGCGAAAGTTGTGAAATTGCGAAAACGCCATAAGTGATTAGGTTTGAAGACAAAATTTTACATAGCGCTTGTTCGATATTGATTGTTTGTTGATGTCCGCCGGGCTGATGCTGGGGGAGGGCCTGGTGGTGTTGTTTTTGTTTTGTCGCTGCGGTTTCTCTGATCTTCATAAGCACCAAAGACGCCATATGGCGGCGAGTTAAATGTTTGCATGGGTTTTTATCACACGAGGAAGTGGAGTTGAACAGTGACATGCTTAATCCGCAGTTGGCGAGACATAGTGAGCAACTTAATGGCGTTTGTGTTCAGCGCTGTTGTGTAGAGGTAGCTTTTCAACTTATTTTTTGTTTTGGAAATTAATCGATGGGGTGTTGTGTTTTGTCAAATCTACCGTTTAGAAACATTTTGGGTGCACTTTTATGTTGTTAATTTGGGATGGTTGTCAGTAGGTTTGACTTCGAAATATTTCTCCTTTAAGATGGAGAAATTACGAATTTGTATTGCAACACGAGCAGGTTTTCTTGATTTTCAGTGGCTGGGAGTTAAGGTCGAAAGGCTGGAAGGTCCAGTGGATGGAGCATAAGAAATGCAGATCTAGCCATGAAACAAACGGTTGAAAAAAAAATTAAGTTTACGACTGGGTCGCATATATTCAATAATTGGACGGCCATTTTTATAGAGAACTAGCTGTAACCGCCCGGCTTCGCCCGTGCAAAATGTGGTTTCAAAACAGTTGAAGGAAAACAAATTTTTATAAATTTGCTGTCTTGTAGGGGACACAATTTTTTTTTTTTTGTAATCGCTCGAAGGAAAAATCATCGATAGACATTGCAGAGGTATAACGCGAAGGAGCGTTCTCCAATAGTGAGGGACTTGAACCCGTATTAAAAAACCTCCCAAAGTCTGAGTCCACTCTGCCTTCATCTTCATGGCATTGCACCTGGTCGTTGGACTAATCGGCAATAATTTAATATTTTTTAGACAGTAAAAATGAGAGAAAATAATATTATAATATTTAACTCACTTTTTTATTAATGAAACGCTTCTTTGTATACTATATTAGCCGTTTTGTTTGTATCGGCTAAGGTAATGATATTTGTTGCAGTACATCTACCCTAGAACTGTGCCTGAAGCAATTCTTGCTAAATTCAACTCCCGCTTTTCTTAAAGTTTGACCCTGTGACTTATTGATTGTCATGGCATAACAAACGTTAATAGGAAATTTAATCCGTTTAAACTGAAATGGATAATTGCTGGGAATTATTTGTATTCTTGGTATAAACACTGTATCTCCTTTACCACACCCAGTTAAAATTAATGCTATTAAGAAGGCCATGGTCTGTAATGCTATTTAAAAACTCCACCGGGGTAATTTACGGCCTCATCTTGATTGCAAATAGCGCTTATAAACAGTACGGCGTGTATCATCAGGATTTCCCCCTAATATAAATCCCCTAATGTAATAATACCACGATCTGGTATCACTGGTAACTATACCTATTTGACATTTCTTTGTAGACACTTTATTTTGGAAGCAAAACAGAGATAAAAAAAAACCTTTCCTACATATGTGCCCTTTCTTTTGTTTTTTTTTTTCTTAGCAAACCACACAGCGTACTGCCTTTACCTGTCTCCCTCTCCGTCGCGGGAGTAAAATAGGTTTAAAAGAGATGTCAAAATATTGCGCGGTTAGTATGTTTGATTTGAGAATGAAGTGCATATCATTTGAAAATCGTAGAAATGTTTCAAATTTTGCCTTTTTATTTAAAAACGTTTTAGGTTATCGAGTTATTGGACATTCTAAGTTGTACCTGCAGATGTCCTCTATAAGCTGCTGTTTACTATATTTAAATTCTCCTAGTATTTTCGAACGGAAAGCGTAACAAAGAAAAAAACAAAACGAAACGAAAATATAAATTACTCTTGTCCAATTTTTTCCGGAATTTATAGAGATATAGAGTTGAAACAAAGTAGAGATTGTAGGCCTAGGTATCCTTTATAGGCCTGTGAAAAATGCACCAGAATATACTGAGCAGTTTCTCAGATTTTTGCATTTAAATATTTACATGCAGTCAAATTCAATCTTAGTCGAACAGAACTACACCAATTTTATTTATATGATGATAAAAACATTCATTACCGTTCTTTGATTTATAGAAAGCCACTGTAAAGTATTTAACATAAGCTGGTTATGTGTTAACCTATTGCTCATCAAAATACATCTCATACATCTGTTCTGCAATTTTTGCAACCTATCTGACATTCGACTAGTTCCTAGGAACAATATTATTGAACAGTACTCAAAGTGCGGTTTAATCATCACATTATATATTTTTATTGCACAAATCATTGATACTCTACCCCTTACTGTTTGAAAAAAGCCAATTTTTTTTGCTATTTTTTTACATACATAATTTAAATGTGATTCGAAATTTAGTTTTCTATCCAAAATTATTCCCAAGTACTTTATTACTTCTACTTTTCAGATCTCTTCTCCGTTGATGACAATTATAATCGCTTTGCTTTTACCTGCGTTTAGTTTTAATTTATTCATCTTTAAATAAAGATATTCAAGTCCGCGTTCAGTTGATTGATGCACTCATATGCAGATCTTCCAGACACGTACAACAGAGTATCATCCGCAAACAGTCTTACCTTAGCATGCTGGAGTACCTTTATATAAATTATGAAGAGTAGAGTTCCCAACACTGCACCTTGAGGTACACCCAATGATACCATTACAACCTCCGAAAAATGGTTATCCACTTTGGTTCGTTGGGATCTGTTCGATAAGTAACTTTTGAACCATTTCCTTCCTACGTCTCTTACACCATACTTTTCTAGCTTCTGCACAAGTATATTCCAATCGATGGTCTCAAATGCCCTTTGTTAGTCTAAGAAGACAGCAACTATTACTTTTTTATCCTGCACTTCCGTTTTCCAGTGAGAAACTACAAGATTAAGCAACGATTCACGGCTATATCCTTGTCTAAATACTGACTTGTAGTCCGCCAAGTAATTATTTGCTTCCATGTAGCATTGAAGCTGTTTATGTACAACCTTTTCCAGAATCTTACTCTCAGTCATATGCATATTAACCGGCCGAAATTCTGCAGGATCAACTGCCTTTTTAATTTTTTCTATCGCCACTATTACAGACTCCGTCAATTGATGAGGAAAAATACCATTACGGAGCGATTCATTGATGATATTCAAAATACAAGGACCAATAATGTCTAAGGCACACAACATCATCTTAACTGTCAAACAGTTAAAGTCCTTCTTACTATTCACGCTTCTCATGATATTCTTTAGCTCACTGATATTTATTAATTTAAATTTAAAAGTCTGCACGTTATCGATATATAATAAATTTGAATATTGCTCAAAAGGTACTCTATCGTTACGTTCCTCAACACTTTTAACAAAAAAAATATTGAGTTCGTTAGCTATTTCGGTCTTATTTTTTATATTAACACCATCACAAATTATTTCTTTTATTTCACATTTGTCTTGATTAAGAACTAGTGTTTTTATTGTCCTCCACATTGATTTTTGGTCAGTTGATTGATCAATTTTTCTAGTTGAAGCTCACTCACGTATTTGTTTCTATATAAACTATAATTACTCCAGTCTCTTGTGAGGTTCGTCCAAACAGCTATTTGGTGTAGTTGAATCTTTGTTTGCTTTATTTTGAATAGATATTGATTAAGCCAACTGATGTTACCACTTGATCCACCAATAGATTTCGTGATCATCATTCTCTCTAAGGCATTTCTTAATCTATCACTTAACGCTTTTACTCCATCATTCATTTCATTTGAAAACTACGATCTGGTATCACTGGTACCTATACTTATTTGACATTTCTTTCTAGATACAGCGTACAGCCCTCCGTATCCATCACATATTGCACAGTTAGTATGTTTGATTGAGAATGAAGTGCATTTCTACTCACTCACTTGAAAATCCTAGAAATGTTTTAAATTTTGCCTATTTATTAAAAAACCTTCGAGTTATTTGATATTCTAAGTTGTTCCTGCAGATGTCCTCTATAAGCTGCCATTTACTATACTTAAATCCTCCCAGTATTTTCAACCGCAAAGCGTAACAAAGCAAAAAGCGAAACGAAACAAAAAAATAAATTACTTTTGCCCAATTTTTTCCAAAATGTATAAAGATATAGAGTTGAATCAAAGTAGAGATTGTATTGCTACATATCCTCTATATGCCTGTGAAAAATACACCAGAATATATTGAGCAGTTTCTAAGACTTTTGCATTTAAAAACATGCAGTCAAATTCAATCTATGTCGAACAGATCTACACCAATTTTATTTATATGATGATGAAGAGCTGATTTGAGCCTTTTTGGGTAAGTGGTCGTGGTATGATATCCTCCAATCAACTTACTACCTAGGCGGTGCATAGATTTTTTGAGAGCGTCCATTGAAATTTGTGTTTATGCATGTTTTTCTTTCGAAAAGTAGTGCGTTTGGTCTTCTGTGCACTAAAAACGATCAAGTTTACTTCACCTCCTTAATATTTATGTCTAGAACTGATTTGTTAGTTTATTTGACTGTATGATGTATAGTTGCACAGGATTTGTGAAGGAAGATATAGGAATGGTGTCATCAGGCTTTCTTCCATCAAAACAGGTTATTGATATGCAGAAGAAATAGAGTATGGAAAGTATAACATGAGTATAACATGAGTATGAAAGTATAACAAAGAAGTCTGACATAATACACCACCTACAACAACCTGAATTGATCTGTCCAGAAGAAAGCCAGGGGTCCATTTGCATTTGCCAAATTTTGGTAGTAGGGCTTAGACAGACTCGATCAAACGCCTCCGCGATGTCCATGGCTACAGCTGTCATTCCGATTTAATGTTGTTCGATCCGTCAGCGATGATTCCTCCCTCGAGAAAGCAGCACCAGTTGTGCAGACTGCATAGAATGGACAGCAGAAAAGATAGCAACTTTAGTGTTACTTATAGCTAAGCCCTTGATTGACTGTTAACTTGTTTTCTTGTTAGCCGTTGTCACCTCAAGCTTGACAAAAAATCACTTTACCACTGTCCTATGACCATCTTCACTTCGGAACAATTATTGTTTTATAGTGGCTAAGTGACCGCCATAAACTTATTTCTTAACTTTCCCCTAGCTGTGGCTTCTATCGACTTTTGAACATACACAAACATTCTCTAACTGACCTGATCAGTAGTTAATTTGATTTTTGTAAAGGGAATGCTATAAATTCATATTCTTTTTGGCGGGTGTGAATGAGTCGCCACCGACTCAAATCCATCAAAAGCATTCGAGTAGAGGATTGCGATGTGCGATATGTATCTAGTCACTCGGATTCATCGATAGTTTTGTAAAAATATTAAATATTATAACTGACCAGGAAGGGGGTGCGGGGGATATAACAGTTCAATGCAAACATCTATTCCATCAAAAAACCTATGCACTGCTTTGTATATCGACAAGACATTTTTTGTTGATAAGCCCCAAGTTTCGCCAAAGTCACCTTCGCTGTACAGATAACAGCGACTCCGACTCGACATTTTTAGAGCAAAGTCTCTTGCTGTCAAGGATTATTTTGGGATAGTTGACCTAGCTGGCTTTTGAGATGATGACACCTCATAGCATTGGCTACGCCTCATCAAAGACCCTAACCAGCCTCATAAGGGAGTGGCTTCGAGAAACAAAATTCTGTACGTACAGCTCAACCATAGATTAAATAATTTTCAGCTGTTAAAAGGTGCAAATTATCGGTTACAAATTTTTGTATGAAAATCGTACATAAGCCACTGCTTAGCAAGTTGTGAGAATTCGTTTTAACGGTGACAAGAAAATGCTCTATACCACGTTACAGAGATATTTGTCAACAACAGACGAGGCAACCTGTAGCAATCAAAAGATGATGATGATAACTTCATCAGTTGCCATTCTCGATATACACCAGTCAAGTCGCCTTAATTGTCACAGCTAGTTAGAGACAGAGTTCATTTCAAAAAGTAAACCAGTGATCATATATAAATAGTAACTTGTCCGCAGTGGATCAGTTATCTGAGATCTGCCATCAGATCTTTTAAGTGAGTCAGGTTTTAGTGGTTTACCCTCTATCAAGACTCTTAGGAACCTACTGGTTGCACTCCGGACTCGGTCTTTCGATAAAAGTCCCTTTTCTGTGAAGTTTTCAACTTCCTTATCTGTTGCCAGTCTTCTTCCAAATTTTGTTTTCAAAAACCAATTTAAGACCTTTCTGGTAGCTTATAGAAGCCTGCATAGATCAGGATGCCACCGAAGAACTGGTTTTCTATACAGCGTTCTGCGTATTTGACACTTAAAATCCAAACTTCTAGTTAGAATATTTTTCCACCGATCCTAAACAGAGACCTTCATCTTCTGCCTTGTCTTGAGTTAAATGGAGAACACGAAAGGTTTGTCATTCTATTTCCAAAATTGTGTCGAATCCAATGTACAGTCAATTGAACTGACCAGATTTTGGGGCAGTCCACCAGCATTTTCCACTCAGACAATGAAGAGAGTTTTGAATCAAAGAGAGTTTTGAATCAACTAGTTAAATAAGTTTGCCCATTCTACTTAGATTCAGTCGGAAGCAAGTTAGCCGTCTATACAGGTCTTTGTTATAAATGTAAGGTTACCAACAAACAGAAGATCAAATAGTGCCAAGTAAGCTGAGAAGATTTTCTTCAGTTGCTAGCAACAGGCCTAGTCCTTTCCAAAGTAGCACTATATGATTTAATTTTTTTGACTTACCAGAACTGTTCAAGTTCATTGTTCGACTTGGTTGATGAAAGCTTCGTTATATCATAGCATTATGGGCTCAATTATCCCTAAAGTTATAAACATAAAATGTTAGATGACATGACCTGACCATAAAGTGGAAGATTGGTTTGAATGATCTTTATGGCGGTAACTCTGTTTGTAGATGAGCTGTACCCAAAACCAAATTGAACTCGTATAGTCCTATACTGGTTTTCAAATAGCAAGGACTCAATACGATTTACCTGTCGAAAATCAGTTCAACTCATCAACACGTTTCTTTAATAGATGACAGCGATCGATATTCAGGACAGCTGTTTTTTTATACCAGTGCTATTAGATTAGGTTCCTCGTTGTACCTGCTGGTGATAAGACCTCCATTCACCGTCACCATTTGACATTGATCTGCCAACTTCGCTGGCCTGTAGGATCCACATTACTCGCAAGCTTAGGGCAACAAATAACCGAATAATCACAGCGCAATGAATGCCGTTCTAAATCACTTATCGTTAATTCCCAATTATCCCATTCAGAACAAGTTCTCTACATTAGATCACACACTCGACCAGCAATGAATCGTTTATAGCCTAATACTCGTAATTCCTATAAATGCTACGTCAATCAAGCGATTGTAAACAATAAAAGGCTGTGCTGTCAATTGAATTGTGACGTACTAAGAGGGCCATACTGCCTACATAAACCTCGTGTTCTATAAATAAATCTGGAAAGAAGAAATTTGTTCTACAAGGTTTTTTTTTTTTAATCATCTGCCCGTTTAGTAGTTAAACTACTTTCAAAAGCGCCAACAAGTTTGTCAGGTCCCTCACATTTGAATAATCAATTTCGAATATAAAAATACGGTTGTAATTTAATTGATTTCATTCGACACATTTGGGATTCGGCTAAATCGAGCATATTTTGTTTTTTGTAATCTCAGGTTATTGGCACTGAAGTTTCGTAAGTCTTGTAAGATATACTGAGCTTGATCAGGCGGTGTCCTTCGAAGCTGAGGTAACTCTGAGGTACTCTGTTAGTAGGCAATCTGAGTTATTCTTCGTTTTTGGATTTGCGCTGAATGTAGCAGCAGAGTCAATGACAGAATCCTTTACCAGGTAGCTCCCTCTAAATCAAGGGATGCAGGTTTTGTTCTTATCCTTCTAAGAGGTTCCAGATCCAATGGAAAAAAAAAGAAAAAAACTCTGAAAACGAGTGATCCGAAGGTAGGAGCAATCGGGGTTAAAAGTAACAAGTTGTAACGTTTTAAAATTCCAGGGTTCCTTTCAAAATTATTATTATTATTTTATTAGCATTAACAATGAATTCTTAAGCTAATATAGAAAAAAGAAAGAGAGCACTAGCTACAGAGGCTTTCAGCTCTAAATGAGTGAAAAAGAAAGAGGATTTAAATAATATTTGTATGGAATATGATAAGTGGTAACATTTATAAGACTAAATTCTGATTGTGGAAGAAGTTGTGAACTTGTGTTATGCTTTCATGGTTGATTGTGTTAAGTAAAGTGTAGACAGATTGGTTTTCATGCATCAAGAGGGAATTGAATGAGTTGGAGATTTGGCAGGGAATTCGTCCGAGAATATGTGATATGTCGATTATGTTATTGCGGACTGGGCATATTGGTGGACTGTTCCTCTTTAGGATGTGTTGATGCGTTTCAATAGTGTGGCCTTAGCGAAGCCGTACAAAGACGAAATTCATTGCTTTAAAGGGTGGATGTCGGCTAGATGGGAATGGACCGATTAGTGTTGATTTTAGCGTAGTAATTTTGGTAGCTTCGCCAATTTAAAAGTATCTGCATCTTGATCTTTTGGGTGATCTGTTTTTGTAGATCATGTTTTGAAAAGATATCGAAGGTGAGAACAGGAGATATTTTGGCAAGATTTTGCGGCCATATCAGCGAGTTCGTTCCCTTGAATCTCCATGTGACTTTTAACCCACATAAGCCTAATTTTGTTGGGGTATTTTGTGAGAATATCCCTGATTTGGCTTATAAGTTCAGTGTTGTGGTTAGAATTTAAGGTGGCTTTCAGCGCTGAAAGGCTGTCAGTGCATATTATGGCTTTTCCACGGAGTTTAGTCATTGTTTTTACTGCTTCGAGTAAAGCAAATGCCTCTGCAGTGAAAATTGATGTGTTTTCTGGTAAAATTCCAGCTCTTAATAGAGATCCGCATTCTGAAGTGACGGCAAAGGATATGGTGTGTATCGATTTAGAACCGTCTGTGAAGATAGGTTTCCAACCTTTAGATTTAAGTTCTTATTTCGAAAAAATTTAAATATCGCTGCCTGTATTGGCTTTTTTATGTTCAGACAGAGTCAGTACAACCGAGGATTGTTGTATGCACCATGGAGGGTAAGATGTGAACTACACGGAAAAAATTTTAAGATCAAATCAAGAAAAATGAGCGCAGAATCACGAAAAGTTTGTCTAGTTTTAGAGCTTAGCTCAGGATTTAGTATTTCACGACTTTTTATTCGCAATTCTATAAATTGTACGAAGTGAAGATATTGACCCTCAAAAGTCGCGAATCACTACTTTTTGTTGTCAATGATGCGATCAAATGAGGAATACATATTGCAATAACCAATCGCAATTTGACACAAACAGTTATTAATTAGCTTTTACTATGGATTGTGAATTGCAAAAATAATTCGTAAATTACCACTTTTGTGTTGTAAATTCGGATATCCTCCCTTAACAAATACAACCATTTAGTCTTGAATTGCAACTCAAAAGTGTTGATTTGCGGACAGGAGGGGTAGATTTACCACTTCAGTAGTTGCAATTTACGAATTCGTAATGGTAAATTGAACCTTTTTTTATCAATTTGCATTTCATATTTTGCAATTTACGGTCTTGAGTAGTGATTTGAGGCATCACCGTATTAAATTGAAATTGTTTTATCGTGAAATTAGAAAACTTTATTCTCAATTTACAAATTATATCTTATGATTTACAAATCAAAATTCGTAGTTTAATTATTAAGGTTATTTTCGAATACATATTTGAAGACACATTTTATAATTTGTTTCCTCCTGATATCCATGAAAAGCATACGGCGCCATATCGCCCGGAGACAACGGGATTTGTCTGGGGTGGTTTTTCGGTCTATGCTGAAATTTAAAATACAAACAAATTATTTAGAATAACTTGCCATTGATACGAACCTTTACAATCGTTTTCAATTACATATGATATTTTAGATTCCATTCCAATTTATATTTCTTTCTTATAGCGAGATGTGTACCTTCTGAAAAAAATACGAATTTATATACCTATTCAGTTGTTTTTGTATTATTCAATATGTACTTACAAGATATATTCCCAAATTCTTTACAATTTGTTGGTTAGTACACTCACTATCACTACGAATGAGTTATACTTATAAAAATAACTTTGACCCGACAAGAACTGCTTTAAGCAAAGACTGAATACCGACTGTCTGACTCTAATGAAGCCAAATGCGCATGGTTGGAGCTGTCCATGCAGAAAATGAAAGGACTTAAAAGGATTTCTTTACATGGACCATGGACATGCTATGACGTTTCGTTTTTGTCGGCTGCCTGTGCGCACAAAAATTCCACACATCGGGTAGTTAATTCCATGGAAATTAAAAAATAAATATTTTTAATTCACGATTTTTCTGCGTTAATTTACGTTTTCAATTTACATGTGTTAAATTATTACAAGATTTCATTGATTCGTCACTCAGTGTTTGTAAATCAGCAAATACTTTTTGCAATTTGCGATTGTGAAGTAGTGCTTGAGAAATTGACCCTTTGAAGTGGTAAATTGCGCCAAACAATATCGCAAATCACTACAAATAAAAGAAGCTCGAATTAATACTTCTAATCGCAAAATTCAACAAGCAGAATTTTGTATTCCACGCCGTTTTCAATGTCGAATAACGAATTTTTATATCAATCCAAGAAAAAATCGTTGTAATTTGCGACAAAGATATAATTCGTGAATTGCAACTCAAAATTTTGCAATTGGTGATTTTCAATTCTTTCCGTGTAGTGTTTTATTCGTTTGATGGGAGATCGAGTTCTCTTGCGCTGCATATTGTTCGAGATATGGTTGATTGGAGACGCTTGATTGTTTTTGATCTGATAACAGCGGTAATATCCTTGTCAATAATGGAGTTGTATGAGTAGGAGAATTTCGCGAGAAGTTTGGTAAAACCCTCTGCTTGTCTTTCTTCTAAAGTAGGAAGTCTTGCTTCTGCCATTATATTTTTAATTCTAGAAGTTCGATATGCGTTGATACTCCTCCTAGCTGCTTGATGATAAGTCGATTTCAGGATGTAAAGTGTTGTTTTAGGACATTTTCCATATATGAGCAGAACATAGTCAATTTTACTTAGAACTAAAGCTCTGGTAATATTATACATAGCGAGTTTATGTGTATGCTTAATTTTTTACAAGAAAGATAGTTAATAATGTTGGATCTCCCAGCTAGGCTCTTCTTAAGGTCTATACAATGCGGTTTCCAATTGTATCTATTATTAAATATTAACCCTAAGATTTTTAAACTGTTTACATTTTGCACGCTAATATTATTTAAACTTAAAATTAGTTGTGGGCAAGCTACTTTACGACGAACATGCAGAGTCTTACATTTATCTAATGAAAGTTTGGCACCAGAGGCGGAGGTCCAGTTTAGTATATCTGTAAGCAATCAGATAGAATGGCTTTGGATCTTACTAGATCATTGAGCTTACACATGATGAAAAAATCATCTGCGTAGCTGCAATGATCTAGATGTTTGTATTTTGCAACTATTGAACTTATTGAAAAGAACCACCGACAAAGGGGACCATTGAGGGATACCATTGTAAAGTGGAAGATTTTCGGAGAAATTTTTTTTTTTTCGTGTAGCTAGGTGAAAATCGTTGAAAGACATCGCATGCGAGCTTTGCGATAGTGTGGGACTGGAAACACCCACTAAAAACACCCAGGGAAGGCATGGTGTTACCATCCTTCCAATGATCGCACCTAGTCGTCAGACTAATTAGCAATTTTGTTCTAATATGTACTAATGTACTTACGTACAGTTTTAAGGAACTAACTTTGGTTTGTTGCCTTTTGTTTTTTAATTCATTATCACTTTGTTAGTGTGATTATGTTGTTACATATTTCTTTTCTTTTTACCTAGTTAACTAGTTCAAAAGGTTTTACTCTACGTAATCTTCTAACTAAATTAGTATTATTAAGTAGTTGGACTACTTCTAAATTAGCATGGTTGCGAAGCCTAACTTCATGTCTTCTAGCGACCTTCCGAACCTCGTCCTCTACCATTTCAATTTTTAGATCCCTATGTAGATCAGCGTTACGTACGTACCACGGCGCATTAGCAATATTGCGTAATACTTTGTTTTGGAAGCATTGTATGCTTTGAAGGTTGGACTTACTTGTGCACCCCCATAATTGGAGGCCATATGTCCAAATTGGTTTTAATATTTGCTTGTAGAGAAGCAGTTTATTGTGAATTGAGAGGCATGAATACCTCCCTATGAGCCAATATATTTTAATGTATCGTAAATTTAGTTCATCACGTTTTTTCTTGACATGAGTTTTCCAGCGCAACTTTGCGTCCAAAGTCAAGCCTAAGTACTTAGCTGAGTTCGAATGCTGAACCACTTTATTATTTATATACACAGGTATGTGTTGTACGTGTTTATTTGTAAAGTTAACATGAACCGACTTCAGTTCATTTAATTTTATTTACCATTTGTTGGTCCAATTAGATATATCATTTACTGTCCTTTGTAGTTTTTCGGTAACTTCCTGCACGGTTTTTCCTACTGCAAGTACAGCAGTATCGTCTGCAAAAGTGGCAACAGTAGTTTCTTCATTTTGTGGTAGGTCGTTCGTGTATAGGAGAAATAGTACAGGTCCCAACACACTTCCTTGCGGTACTCCAGCTTTAATGTGTTTCAATGCTGAGTATTCATCTTCTTGTTTAATTCTAAATAATCGTTGCATTATATAGGACTCCAGTATTTCAGAGTACTGTTTTGGAAGATATTTTTGTAGCTTACGGACTAATCCTTTGTGCCATACTTTATCAAAAGCCTGTGTTACATCAAGGAAGATGGTAGAGCATATTTGTTTTTCTTCTATATTAGTTATTCTGTGGACTTGATCTATAGTTGAATATTTATTTCTAAATCCGAACTGATGGTTTGGGATCAGTGTTTTTTCTTCTAGAATCGGATGGAGTCGTTTTAGAAGGATTTTTTCGAATAGCTTAGAAAGGATTGGCAGCAATGATATCGGCCGATATGACGTTACTTCACTGGGCAATTTGCCCGGCTTAGGTACCATAATAACTTCCGCGACCTTCCACATACGTGGAACATACCTTAGTCTGAACGCTGCATTTATTATCTGTGCCATTTTTTTCATACCTTTTTTAGGCAGTTTTTTCAGAATTTCACCCGTTATTAGATCAAATCCCGGAGCTTTTTTCGGGTTGATCTTTTCTTTTATTTCTTTGGCTATTTCCCTAGAGGTTACTGTTGGAATCGATCTCTCGTCTTCACACATTTCTTCCATTTGTTGGGAATTTTCATTATCGTCATATGGCTGGAAGACATTTTCAATGTGTTCCGCGAATAGATCCGCCTTTTGTTTGTTTGTTTTAGCCCAGTTACCACTGCTGTTTTTCACTGGCGGAATGTATGCCGTTGGTCTTTTCATTTTTTTCGTAGCCTTCCACAGTGAGTATTGTGTACTATCATCGTTTGTCAGATTTGTAAGGAATCTTTCCATCGATGCATTTTTAAATTCTGCTATTTTTTTTCTGAGTTTATTGTTTAAACTATTAAGTCTATTTTTATTACTCGGAGCTCTTGTCAGTTGCCATCGTTTGCGAGCTCTTCTCTTTTCTGATATAATGTCGCAGACTTCTTTGGGATACACGTTTCTTTTTACTTTGCTATTTAGTTCGGGCGTTGCAGCCCATGCAGCCTTTTGTATAGCTAAGGTGAAGGACTGTACTTCGCTTTCTAATTGCTCTATTGTATTAATTGTTGTGGATAGTTCGATGCATTCATCTATTTATTAGGTATCTGAAATATATCCAGTCAGTTAGTTTGTTTACTAGACGTGGGTTGTGATCCTTCATTATAATTTTATTACCAAGTGGAAGCAGCACAGATGAGTGATCTGAGTCAAGATCTGGCCCTTCCTTAACTTGGGTAGTATTTGAAGAAATATTCTTAGTTATGAAGAAGTCGACAACATCCGGGATTTTGTTCCTATCTGTGGGCCAGTAAGTAGGATTTCCCGTTGAATGGTAGTTAGCATTGGTTTTTTTATTAGATTCAAGGAGTTCTCTTCCTCTTGTATTTGTTAATCTTGATCCCCAAGATTTGTTCTTAGCGTTGAAATCTCCACCTATTATGAATTTATTTCCGAATTTGCGTAAGAGGCATTCAAAATTGTTTTGTTTCAGTCTGTAGCTAGGAGAACAATCGGCGAAATGGTTGTTAACTTTAACTGAAAATGTTTTGTTCTGAAGAAAAGATTTTACATAACCGAACATTTTAGGTCCGATACCCCATGTGACGGAGAAAAATGATGGTCTTCTCCAGAGCAAACGACATGGCTACTTAAGTTTTATACTGATCGTCAGTTGGAACCGTATGGTGTAAGGTCCTGGAAATTGTGTGGTTTGTATTTTTTTTTTTTTTGTTTGCTATTGGTTTTCCCATCCAAGACATACGGTGTCCTCTTTTTAGTTATGCGTTTATTTTGTTTTGAATTTTTTATATATGACCTTTGTTTTCCGGTTTTTATTTTATAGTGTTCTTTGTTGCTAGTTGTAACATGGAGTGCAGAATGCATCATTTGTCAAAGCAGATGCAAGGCCTTACTCAAATGCAGGTCCAAGAAAAAGAACGGTTCCGCGGAGAGCTAGAAAATCGGCTGTTTTAACCGATACTCCAGCGAAACAAGTGTTTCTTGAGGATCAAAATAAAAGCATAGCCAGAAAGGTTGTGAAAACCAAATCAAAAAGCAGGAAAATATTTTAGTTTTTCCAACAAGTGAATTGTGATTTTGTTCTTTTTATGAGCTTTATTTACTAAATTTTCTTTAAAACAGATGACCCCGTATGTTTAGGCGGGGGTAAGTTGTAACAAAACCCTCTTTTTTTAAAAAAAAAAAAAAGGAGATATTTTGACAGCTACTAAGCAGACTTCAATGCATTTGTTTTGGTAAATTTTGCAGCTTTTTGTTTTAAAATGGGTTTGTCTGACTCATTTGCAAAATCTCAGGAGAAGAATTTCGTTTTCGGCGTTTGGATTTTGGGTAAGGGAAGAGTTTTTCTAGAACCTACACTTTCGACTAATAACCTATTGATTATTTCGTTTTCCAGCACTGACTGGGATTTTCTTTAAAAAAGTTTTCTTCATTTTCTCGACAGGTTTCCTGCAAGGAAAAAGGTAAGTTGCCTTGCTTTTGGTTAGTACCTTGTTCCTAGACCACTATCATTACAACTAGGATTCAGTTGGAATATTTGAGTATAATCATGAAGCATTAAGATAACAATTGAAAAATATAAAAGACTGGATCATTTAGTGATTTTAAACACTCGTTCAGCAGAAAACATTGTTCGCGAGAGTATTGCTGACAGTTCATGAACAGCAATTCCGGATCGTGAAGCGCGAAGAGTGGATGCTGATTTTTCGAACAAAGTCGGCCGTTTTTGCGATCAGAATTGGCCATCCAGATCTTGCGATTTAACGCCAGTGGACTTTCTTCTTTGTAAGTCAAACGTCTGTACAAACAAGCCTATGACCACCAACGCTTTGAAATAGGAAATTGGCATGTGTATTTAGCCACATTTCAAAGAAAATTTTAATAAAAAAGAGTAGGTACGCACTTGCCAGCCAAAGCCGTGGCTGGCCATTTATCCGATGTGCTATACCATACATAACTCCAATCTGTATACTCTATGAATCAATACAAAATGTAAGCTTTCTAATTAAAAATCTGTATTTTCTTTCAAAATTACATTTTGCGTGAATTATGAGACACCCTTTGTAAGCAACAAATTTAAATTTCATCCATTCCCCCCCTAGATGTCTCTGAGACTCCTCTGCGTCATATTCTTATCAGAAATCCACTGTAACACGGTAGTCAGACAGGCTGATGTTCCGTATGTCAGAATTCTTACTTCGACCAATATATTTGTCTCAACTGTAGCCAAGATAGCACACAAAAATGTCCTACTGAAAAGAAATATCGAATGCACCCATGGTTGTTGGACGTCTGAGACTCGCCGGGATTGTCCAAATATTTTCATTCGTGTCCAGTCAAAATTTCAAAGGTCTCGGTAAAACATATTTTTCAAATTCTTAAAACTGTGAAATGTTTTTAATTTAAAAATGTAGGAATTTAATCGAACTCATCCACTTGACAAAACTAGAATCACTTTAAAACTTTCCAAAGCTATATTGAATTTTTGGATTTAAATCAAAAATTATATAGGTACTCTTCATTCGATTTCGAATTAAATTCAAATATTTTTTAATGTAAAAATCAAAATATGTGTGTTTTAAATAAGTCGGGGGAAGTCTGATAAATTTTGTTTTTTTTTTTTTAAATTGATTTTACATTATAGATACACTTAAAACTTCCACATCAGGATGACTTTATTTTACGATGAATTTATTTGAAGATATTGTTACAGAAAGAATCCTAAAACCCCGGCGAGAAGGCCGAAAGTTAAAATTTGCTGCTGGAAGAGAATTTGCTGGAAGAGAATTTTCCCAGACATTTATTTAAACAAATTAACTCTATTCCAAAATGCATTCCCAAGTATTTCCAAGATAGCTTGCGGTTACACATTAAATTAAAGAAAGATATTCAAGCACGAGTATTTCGCCTGACAACTTCCCCCCCCCCCCCCTTGTTTTTTAAGGCATTCAAATGTAGTTTAGTTCAACCGCTTCAGATTATATTTAACGAGTCTCTAAAGGCAGGTCTTTTTCTTGATTGCTGGAAGCATTTTTTTAAAACTCCAATTCATAAATCTGGGTCTAAAAGAATTATTGACAATTACAGACCCATAGCTAAATTGCAACTAGTTCCGAAAATATTTAAAGCTGTTGTGAAGAAACGGATATATGCCGCTGTGTGTAACCAAATCTCGCAAAATCAGCACGGTTTTGTATCTGGTAGATCAACTAATACCAACTTAGTCATATTCACTAATTACTGTCTTCATAAAATTGAAAATCGTCACCAGGTTGATTTTATTTATGCAGATGTTTCCAAGGCTTTTGACAGGGTCCAACACAATGTTCTGTTAAAGAAACTTGAGATGTTTGGATTCCATTCTAGTATTTTAAATTGGATCGGCAGTTATCTGCGAAATCTGAAACAATATGTTAAGATAGGATCCACTCTGTCTAATGAAGTTTTTAATTTCTCAGGTGTCCCCCAGGGAAGCCATATTGGTCCGCTCCTCTTCCTTCTTTTTGTAAACGACTTACCATTTTTTATATCTGAATCCCCTTTTATATGCTGATGATAATAAAAATATTAAAATCTGTAAATTCGCTTTCTGATGCGATTCAATTGCAAACAGTTCTTAACCAAGTTAATGCCTGGTGTACTATGAATGGGTTATACTTTAACATAACAAAATGCTCTGTTATGACTTTCAATAGAATCGAATCTCCGTTCATTTTTGATTATAGTATTCAAGGAAATTGACTTAAAAGCGTTACTAATCAAAAAGATCTAGGTGTTATATTTGATCCTGAATTACACTTTGCGTTACACATAGATTACATAATAGGCAAGGCTAATTGTATGCTGGGTTTTCTGTGTTGAAATTCTAAAGACTTTAACGATCCCTACACTCTTAAATCACTTTTCAATTCATTAATTCGTTCTATATCAGAATATGGTTGCGTAGTTTGGAATCCCTACTACCACAATGCTGAAACTCGGATTGAAAAATTTCAAAAACGATTCACAAAATATGCTCTCAGAAAAATACACTGGAATAATGATATTCCTCCTTATGAAGCAAGATGTGCGCTTATGAGTTTGAAACCTCTGGCTAAAAGAAGAACCTATTACTCAGTACTTTTTGCACATGATGTAATTACCGCTCATACTGATTGTTCGCTTTTATTATCAATGTTTAGTATACACAATCCTTTTCGCATTCTTCGGCCTAGAGAACAGTATTTTTTTTTATGTTTCTCGGCACAGAACTAATTATGGTCAAAATTATCCCATAACTAAAGCTTGTGTCAATTATAATTTATATAATATGTAATTCAATTGACTTCAATATGAGTAGAATACTTTGTTAAACTGCTATAATGAATTCACTGTAATCTAATAATTAAATATGTGTTTAAAATATAAAATTTGAATTTCTGTATCGATATTAGAAGTGGTCTAAAATAAGATAAACTTGTAAGACGAAATAAGTAATAAATAAATAAATAAATTGTTTTATGAAAAGTTTCAAAATCTATGTTAAGAAAGGTTTTGGTGACTCTGACTACCGCTGAATTACATTTTTTGACAAATAATGCCATTTGAGGTCGAAGCTATTTATCCCAAGTATTACTGAACTTTTGGCGCTTATTGTAACGTGGTTGGAAGTAGTTCGATTTTTATTTCTTCTTAGTTTAAAAACAAAAAAAAACAGTTTTTTCGAAGGCAGCGACTTGAGAAACTTTTTTCTATTTTTTTTTGAATATCTCAAAACTATAGTGAAAGATGAATTCGTAGTTTTTGATTCTGATAAACACGAGTGTTCTTATACCATGTTCCCACCAACGTGATTTAGCCAAAGTGATTTATAAATCACGAAAGGCGTCTCCACCGAACTTTAAGTGATTTAGTTTGACATTTTTGTCGACTTTGACATTAGGTGTCCAACACCATTGTTATTCTTTCTGTTTTTTTGCCATACCTGCCAAGAATAAAACAATTTTTCATTGCATGAGTTTAATAAAAATATCAAAAACTCACCGAAACACGAACAAAATTAGAAAATTGAATTTGAAATAATGTTTTTGACAGTTTTTCTTTCTTTTTTGTTTGCTGAATAAAGTGTTGAAGTTAAGAACAGGTATGTTAGATTTTATTTTGTGTGGATTTGCGATGACAGATACGTAATTAAAATTTAAACACGTATAAATCACGTAATTATAAATCACGAAAATGTATGATAAATCACGTAATTTATGAGATGATTTAGCTAAATCACGTTGGTGGAAACATGGTATTAGATTCGATGGCTATTATTCTGCCTGCAACCTGTTTTCAACTCTCAGTACCTACACATTGCCTCTGGTTTATATATTCTGATTATTACTGTCTCCGATAAGCTTTTATTCATCTTCCGAAAATCATGTCAATTTACAAAATGCGGTCTTCCGTTTTTAAAAACTCTTCCGATGAGTTGAACAACTTGAAAACGCCTGCAATTGCAGAATAAAACCGAAGAGAGTTCGACTAAACGAAGGGAAAGTCATTTATTCGTCTAAATTTCTACGAAAATTGTCTTAGTTTGAAATAATTTTTAAAAACGCATGAAGGCACCAAACTTGTAAATTCGGTAAAAGTAAACACTAAATATAAGTGGAAACTAGCGGATCCCTGTCCGCTTTGCAAGTTCACTAGGTCACTTTTCACCTCCAGATGTACTCACTTCAGAAATTTATTTGAAAGAATTATAACATTTTTTAAATAACCTTTAAAACTATCCTACCTTGGAATTTGCAACTAACCATATACACATCCACAAAATTTCATTAAAATCGGTTAAGTGGAGAACGAATATAGCGACACGTGATTTTTATATATTAAGAAGAGAAAAATATTTCCTGTTAACGAAAAATGCTGCATTTAAAAAAAGGCCTTAAACTTTCTCATTAATAAAACGAAATTTATAAATCGGTGCATTAGTTCGTGAGAATTTTATGCACATACAAATTTTGGATCCGGTTTAAAAAATTGGTCAAATTTCAGGTTTCCTAATATCGATACTTTGATTAAATCTTCTGACGTTTTAAAAATGCCTAACCATGACACTCAGCTATCTACTATATGGTTTTTATAGAGAAGTCACAATACATATTCAATTTATAACAGACGAGTGATATTTTACATGTGTGTTGTCCATTCTTAGCTGGCCTTAACAAAAAATAAACTGTATTAATTGCATAACCAAACCAAACGAATTACCACTCGCCCTATCCACATCATAATAGGGGCATTGGTTACTCCATAAGCGGTTACCTTGGGGTGATATTTTAGCCCCTTTGCCATCGCTAAATTAAACAAAGCCTCCAAAGAACTACAAGCTCATATTTGCGCAATATCCACGTGATTAATTGACCGCTTTAATAGACAAAATAGCGCCCGCTTTAACGCCTCGATTTACATGCAATAGACCTATTATAAACACTTGTTCACGCAGCTCCCACAAGTGTGGCAACCATCAGTCTGGCTACGACCCCTCTTCACATTTAATTCTATGGCGCTCTCAAAGAAGTATCACATTGACCTTCCGCACGTAGCCGGACCGCAGCACTTGATTTACGCATTCCTCGGGATAGGCAATTGGCCCTCTGAAATGGTGTTCAGGCCTTTGCCATATTGAATGGACTAATAATTATTGTCGCTGTATGGCATTGAAAACGACGAGTAAAAGAAAACAAAGCAATTTGAATTAAGGTCCAACAAGGTACTCTTGCGGCCCTCCAATTGTATATGAAAGGCATTACTCACCCAGTAAGTGTGCTGCCGTTGAGCAATGCCTTTGACCACGAACGCGAGCTCTAGTACACTTGGACTGGTGGCAACTTTCGGTGAACGTGCAGACATCCGTAGAATACGTGGGGCGAACTTGGTGCGGAAACAATTAAAGGTGTCTATGGTGTGGGCCCCTTAACCACGGAAAGCAATGAATAGGCTAATAAATCCAATCATCGTTGTTTGCGCAACGGTTCCCATAAACGCTTTGTTAACTGCCTGACCTTAGTCAATGATATATATGTTACGGCATGCATGTAAGTCTTCGACCAAGGTCATGAACAAACCATAAATTAAGCACGCGATTGGCTTCGAAATCATCGGCATTAGGAGGCTGTCTTAACTAGTTAATTATGCATTAGAGACCGTTTTGTCTTTGGTTTCCCTGAACAAAATCATCGTCGGCTTTGATGGATTACAAGCGGAACAGTTCTAATGGGCTTAACCATCAAATAAGTGGGACTGATAGAATGTTTATTTAATGACGGGACTATCAGCTCTAAAGTCCTAGAATCTAAGCGTATTGTACTATGAAGGAGGAGGTTGTCGAAGCCGTTAACAGGACTACTACGCCAAATGACTACTTACAAGTAACATAAGGAAGATTTCGAAAAATCTGTAGAGAACTGAAGGATATCAGCGTGGCATCGAGATAGCAGAGGGCGTCCTTTTTGAATTCTGACAGTTATTTCATGATACATAAATCGCTAGCCAACTTTAGCCCTGTTTTTTTGAGCTTCGTTCTCAGCAAAGCAAAGTAAAGTAGGATTTTCAGCACGCAATTACAACAACTACGCTCACTTGACACTTCGAGACTCGCAGTAGCTGTGTGCTGAAAATCTTACTTTACTTTGCTTTGCTGAGAACGAAGCTCAAAAAAACACGCCTTTTAAAACAGACACACGTTCTCGATAAAACAGATCTCCTTCAAGTTGTGCCTGGAGGAATAAGTGGTTTCCATGGATACCGCCTGGACGGGACCAGCTTTTCGATAGATTTGACAGCCATTCGAGTTCATTAAATCAATAGCAGAGATGCCGGTTTGGATCACTTCCTCGAGATAGATATACGTCCACTGAAAGTGTCATCACTTAAAATAAACTGAAAAATTTTATCAAGCTTGACCAATCTCATCCTAGAGACCCAACAACACCCAAGTCAACTTTTATACTCTTTAAAGATGATATCTCTAGAATGGGACGTACGGATGTCCTTTTGAAAATGGTCAATTTTTGGTCCCCCAGTCGGTCAGAATTGACACTCCGTTCGAGATGACATTCGGAATCAATCTTCAAGAGGTATTCCTATTACATGTTGGAGATTGAAAATCCCACCCGCTCCCTTATTAAGTTTTCCTGAGAATCCAGGATCAGATCTAGCTCCAGTGATGTTATATCCCCTTCATAATTGTTTCTTACCCAAATATTAAAATTTAAATTGTCGGCCAATACTCCTCCTCTCGCGAACGTCTGACAAACATCCGAGAGTATAACTGTCATGAAAGAGCTGCTCAATTAGCCGTTTTGACCCGGCATTAAATTGTTGATCCCTTGCATTCGTCCCAAAAATGAATGAAACTCGCACAATGCGAATGTTTGTGAAAAGCTGGGCCTAGGGTTCGTACGGACCTGTTGCACCAACTATTTAATTATTTTTACAATACTCCACTAGAGCAGTCATCTGCTAAGAGAGACCTTCTAAGTTACAGAAAGTTTACGGTGATGCTCCTTAATTCCGCAACAGGACACGGGGTTTATTTCAAAATGGATTCAATTTTGAAATGTTATGCTGCCCTACAACTTTCTTGACCTGCTTGATTATAGTAATATTTCAGGTTCTAGCTCCGGTTGCTTTCTCCAGTTTCTTCTTTGAGTGTGCCATTTCATTACCCTCAATGTCCTTTTTGGGCCAGGAAAATCCACCGCCGATCAAGTTCTCACATTTAGACAGATCTTGACAAAATCCAAGAAGTCCAAATCGATACGCACCATCTTTTCATCGATTTCAAAGCCGCCTAAAACAGCATCTATGTAAACGAGCTATACAGATCCATATCTAGTTTGGGTATCTCTGAAAAGCTCACACGGCTGTGTGGAATGACGATGGAGAAAGTTCGCAGTTACACCAAGGTCGGCAACGATATCATCGAAAAGCTTTTGAGGTCAAAAAGGGACTTAAGCAAAGCGACGCGCTATCATGCGACATTTTTAAAAGAATTATGCGAAACTTATAGGTCAAGGGACGATCTTTCAAAAGTCCGTGGTATTACTCGAATTCGGTGATGATACCGTGATAATTGGTTGAACTCACCGAGCTGTCACTGGTACGTTTGCTAGCAGCGGCATAGATGGGCAAAACCAAGTATACATTGTTAACAAGAGGGCACACTTAACGTGGACGAATCAGACAGAAGGTCAGTTAAAACTTTGAGGTTCGGGAATTTGTCTACCTCGGCTCTTCTTTTAAATTAAACGGAGAATAACCCTGCTTCTAGAAATCAGGGGGCTATCGAGTACCGGAGGCATATCTAGAAAAACTAAGGAGATACCAAGTAAGACTTTGATCACCCCGTCCTTTTTTCAAACCCATGTCTTGTTGGGTGACACTGCGACCTAAAAGATCTATTGTAACAATGGGAAATGGTTTATCTAAGAGACGAGTGAACTTTCTAATGAAGGCCGATAAGTCCTTAGCTGTTCACTATGTCTGCTTGTTTACGAGTCTCTCTGTTAAAGACACGTGTTCTTAACCAATGAAAAGCCTGGCAGTCACAGATGATATATTCAGAGGATTCGATATCCTCCTGAATATACATTCTGTCTCCGGATACAGGTGCACAATGACCTGTGGGAAGTGGCACTAGTTTTCTTATATAATCCTTACTGAGCCTAGGTTAGGTTAGGTTGAGTGGGGTTGTGAGATCGTCACAAAAGACCAGGCACCAAGACGGGTCCATCGCCATCCCCAGGACTGAGCCTAAGGATTTAATTGATTATTCGTTTGAATTGTCTCCGATCAGTGACATTTTACTGTGTTTAAAGCAAAGTTGTTGTTCCCATTCATTGATTAACCTTCCCATTCATTGATTAGCCCAATTGACTCTGCTGTAGGGTTCTGGTCCAAAGAGAACGCATTCGGAACCAGCCCTTGCTAGTTAGTCCGCATTTTCATTGCCTGCAATGCCCGAATGACCACCTACCCAGTCAAATTTGATCTTGTGTTTGCATTGCATCGTGACAGCACTTTACTGTTTTAGAGTCCATAGTATTGGACGCTAAGGCTTGCACTGCTTGACTGTCGGAGAATTTGTATGGTGGCGCCTTTAACGTACCTTTTTTGGAGATTGCATCAGCGCAAATTTGGATAGCATGGATTTCCGTCTGAAAAAAACCGTTGGACATTCCCATGGGTATCGAGACTTTGGTGTTGGGTCCAAGGACACCAGCTCCAACTCCAGAATTTGTTTTTGATCCGTCGGTTTAGAATTACAAGAAGCATAGCCTGATATGGTTTTTTGTAATTCTGCCTCGAATAATTTCCCAAGACTGTATTTCCTAAACATATTGTCGGCGACGGAACAGAACATGTCCATGTTTGGGATTGGGTTAAGTAGTTTTAGGTGTCACATTTGTTCTGAAGCTTAGGTTAGGTTAGGTTGGGAGGACAGTTTTGCAGCCGATGCAAATTTCACCCGGAAGCCGTGAAGGCCCATTGTGAGTACCCTGTTTGTACATGTAAGGACATGTGGCTAACAAAACCACTTCGATCTGTTTAGGAATAGTTTTATATCTGATAGAGGTAACCCCGCCAAGTCTTCCAACCTTTCGAAGAACCTTGCTCCCATACAGGATGAGCGGCGTTCCTGTAAAGCTGGGCAGTGACATAGAAGATATTCCACCGACTCTATTTCCTCTTCGTCTCTGCAGCTTCTGCATAAGTCATTTGCAAAAAGTCCCAGCCTTTTAGCCATGTTTCCTATGGTGCAGTGTCCGGTTAAAACCCCGACGAGCATCCGGATCTGACTTCTATTAAGGGAGACTAGGAACTTTGATCTTTGGCTGTCAATCACAGGCCACAGACTTCGGGTTATGACGCAACTGTTGGTGTTGCTCCATTGTTCTTTAGCCAGTTGTGCGGTGACAATAATAATAATAATTGGCGGAACAGGTCCGTATGGACCCAAGCCTAGCTTCTCACAACCATTCGTCTTGTGTGAGTTTTTTTTATTTTTGGGACGAATGGAAGGGATCTACAATTTTATGCCGAGTCCAAACGGCCAATTGAGAAGCTCTTTCATGACAGTTATACTCTCGGATGTTTGTCAGACGTTCGCGAGAGGTGGCGCAGCGAAAAAAACCTTAAGTTGAAATTTGGGTTTTTCTCGGGATTCGAACCTGGGACCCCTCGCTTAGTAGTCCAACACACTAACCACTAAGCCACTGCGCCAGTTGTGCGGTGACGCCTTCAATAAAAGTCTTAGTTTTGAAAGGCGGTAGCACCTCTCCGTCCGCTAGTTGAGGGTTCATATCAGATCCGTATCTGGCCAATTCGTCCGCTTTTCCGTTACCTTCCACCCCAACGTGTCCCGGAACCCAGCAGAGTCGAACTGAGTGATGACGTATAGCCCTGGCGCCAAGAGGCAATCTGAAACACATTTCGCATTAACAAGGTTAGAGCCGATAGCTTTAAGTGCCGCTTGACTGTCCACACAGATGGTTATTTCCATTGCTGGTAGTCCCATCGATAAGATAGTCTGTGCTGCTTTCTTGACCGCATAGATCTCAGCTTGAAAGACACTACAGTGATCAGTCAGTCGAAACGACTGGCTACTAGCAAGTCTTTCTGAGAATACGCCGGCTCCTGTACCATTTTCTGTTTTTGAACCATCCGTATGGACGGATATACCTTTAATGATGGTACTGGGTGAGTTCCAGTCCTGTCTTTTGGGTATAGTGATTCTGAAATTTTTCTCGAAGTCATATCTAGGTTTCTCGTAATCGGTGAGTGACATGAGTCCCTTCCGATCAAAGATTTCAAGTATGCTTGAGTGTCCGCTGTAACCAGGTTTCCAAGTTTTGTTCTCTCTTAATCTGAGAGCCGCTTTGGCTGCCACGTTCTTAGTGAATAGCTCAATGGGTAGCAGGTTCAATAGCGTTTCCAGACCTAGTTGTGGTGTGGAATTAATTGCGCCTGTTATATCCAAACAAGCAATTCTCTGCACCTTGTTCAGGTTCTTAAGATAGGATTTGGTTTTAACCGCCTCCCACCAAATAACTGAACCGCAGGTAAGAATGGGTCTAACAATCGCGGTGTACAGCCAGTGCACAATGTTCGGTTGTAAGCCCCAGTTTTTCGTAAAGGTTTTTCTACACGCATAAAAGGCATTGAGTCCTTTCTTCATTCTTTCTTCAGTATTTCGTTTCCAGTTTAGTTTGGAGGTGAATACCACACCCAGGTACTTTGCCTCGGTCGAAAGATTAAGTCGGACACCTTTAAGCTTCGGTGGGTCCCATTTTGGTACCTTATATTTCCTGGTGAACAGAATGAGTTCGGTATTTTCCGGTTTAACCGCAAGACCGTTGTGTTCCGTCCATTTGGATAGCTCTGATTGTTCTGAAGCTTGGATCCTATCTAAAGGGGATGAAGATATCCTCGGCGGCCTTGAGAGGAATATTCATCGTAAAATGTTCGGTTCACAGCTGAAGATCCAACGTTCTTTGAACAGCGACCCGCTCAAAAATCTTTGACCATCTGTTCGTCTAAGATGGATTGGTCATGTAGAACGATAACTTTCTCTGTCGACTTTTCGAGTCTAACCCGGGGGAACACAGCATTAGATGAAGACCCTCACCTTAGTTGGCTTTATTTCTGTCGAGGTTTATTGGAGCACATCTACCTATGGCATAGCTTCAGCCTGGATGTTGCTATTTTTGTCCCTTGGCTTAGAACACTTCGTCTGCATACTCCCGCTCGTCAATTCTCCAGCCATCGCATCGGTGAACCACACTTTGTTGTGTGATTGCTCAGATTATGGTATATGTTACTCACCTGCCCATCTGCATCAGCCCCTCGAACATATAAATCAATCATTCGCATTTCAAATGGCAGTGTGTTTACCTTTTGTCGAATTGTTGTAATAATTTTATTACCATCAATAAAATTCATATCTTTCCCCTTGAGTATATTTGTTTATTGGGCGTGTTTTTGATGTTTTTTCTCCATACAAAAAAAAAACCCCAACCGATTTGTTTATAAATACCAAAGTCGTGAACAATTTTATTACGACTGCCGTCCATTTATAGAAAAGTTTAGCTACATTTGACATGTTAACGTAAACGACCACTTCAAGCGAATCACACAGCAAGGAAGATGAATATTTCCGAAATAATCCTAATTACGTGCAGTCATCAATCATTGTCCGTGCCATATCCGCCCAACTCAGTGCGCCACTCTCTCACTCTTTCTGTGAGTGAAATTTTTGCAATAAATTACTCGTGCCGGTGAACATGGATCCCAGCCAATGGGGAATACCATTCATCAGCACATCCAGCCCCAGACCGACTAATAAAGTCATAAATATTCACAGAAGATCCATGTATCTCGTTGATGATTATTACCATTCAGCGCATTCGATGAGGAAGCATCTCAATATAGTGGGAAAAATAACCACACACGGTATAGGGCTGGCTCCCCACCACAACCAACATCATTTGAATAAGCTACATTCATGTTCCGTCATTTGTATCCATGTAATTGGTATGTGCCATATTTTGTACGGAAGGGAATTCGGATCGAGAGCTTGCATTCATTTCAAAGAAGAATTTACAAAACCAGCAGCAATTAGCGGCGCCACCGTCTGTCGTGCATTGGCTTATCCCATCGAAAAGTTAAACAATTTAAGTGGTAGTAATAAATTGTTCGTTTGGTTTTTTAATTGCCGTGCTAATTTGTTCCATTAACATATAGATGGACGGAAATCAATTAAAATTCTCCATTTGATGGATTCCGCAGCTCGGCCGATGTTTATCAATGTTTGTCAAGTTCGCAAGAAACTGGCAGCACTAAGTGCTGCTCCGTAGCATTTAATTTTGATTGAATTCTCTGTGAAGCTGGGCAGTTGCCCGTTTGCGCGTGTCTCTTCGAATTCAAATCTTTTCAATGGAACTGTCGGATTTTTTGAAACGAATAGTTGAACCATGATATCCTGATTAGTCTGCAAATATGAACACAATGGGCTAAGTTGGAGAGGCGTTTGAAGTTTAGGTAAAAGCTTTGTTTCAAGGTCACCTCAATTGGTTGCTTAGGGTAAGCCTTCACATATTTATACCTCACATTAAACTGCTCTGTGCCGAACTTCCGCACCGTTTATTGAATTCCACGGCTCATGTGCAATATTTTGTAAAGGCTGGATTGGGACTCGTCTGACCAAATACACACACAGCATTCTTTTCATTGTTTTGTAATTAAGAACTATTGGGTGTGTATATGTATACTCGACGAGGTATCTCACCTAGAGAAAAGCCTGTGTAAAATTTACCTAAGTCGGGGTATAAATCAACTTAGTCCTAAAGCCATTTTGAACTTGGTAAGTTCTAAGGTAGCTTACCTTATATTTCTAATGTAACCGAACATTTTTTAACATGTGTAAAGTAACCTAATTTTTGGTAACGGTGTGCCAGGCTGTCTAATGTGTTTTACCTTAAACCTAGGCTGTATTAACCCTTATCCGTTACCAAAAAAAAGTGTCATCTTACACTGCAAAAATAATTGTTCTAAATGATGTTTACGGATAACATGAAGGAATCAAAACTTAGGTATTTTTTTTCCAAACACTTGACTTGGTTAATGTGCTGGAAACTAAAGCAGCCAAATAAAATTTCACCAATTTTTGTAGATGAACATAGACATAACTTTTAATTTCATAGCGAGGCAAACTTACCTTATTATTATTATATTTCTTATGCTGATGCTATCAGTAATGTAATAAAAATTAAAGAAATGTTTTTTATGTTAATTCATTTTTATCTTTATTTTTTGCTGCTAATTTTTTTTACAATTTAATATTTATATAATATAAAAAGTGTTATATGATATTTTTTAAATTATTATTTTAAATAATATATAAATAATTATTGAAGTAGCGTTGAAAATGTTAATATGATCTGGAAATAGAAAACATACATTTGACAAAATTTTCTTTGTGAAACATTGTTTACGAACCTATGTCCATTTTTGTTGTAAATTTCTTTAAGATCTTTTAGAAAACGTTTTTTTAAAAAGCTGGCTTTAATTTGATTCGAAAACAATGTGTTTTTATAGATACAAACATAAAACAAAAGGGGATATTTCAATGCACTTACCTAAAACTTCTTCTTCGACAAAGTTTTTCTCTAATATTTTGTTTGTTATTTGTAATTAACTTTAAGTTTCCACACTGTATTTCTCTGTACTGTTTTTAATATTTTTATGTTTCAAGAACTTATTGAATTTAGATCAGCGTTGCCAGATTATTTTTCGAGCAAAGCGGGATTTTTAAACTTTTTGAGTAAAAAAGCGGGATTCTTATGCCGAAAGCGGGACATAAAAAAAAAACATAAGTAGCAGCGGTTTTCAATTGCTTGTCTCTTTTATTTTAGATTGAAATTAAGTTTAAAATAAAGACAGAGAGACATACAAATTTTTATTTAATGAAATAAAGTTACTTTGATAATGACAGAGTATTGGTAGAAAAGCAATAACTGCCTGTAAGTTTAACTGGCTACTGCGACTGCCATAGTGGAACTAAGTTTACGATGTGCGCACTTGCACAGAAAAATAATACACACCAACGCTCAAGTTATGACGCAGTCACGATTATGGGTATGTAATGTAAATGTGTTGGTGCTGGAAACACATTGACCGTTGACGTTGTGTATCAATGTTGAACATTGTGATTGAACTATGTATGTACTATGCTATGAGTTGAAAATGACAAATGAAATGAAATGAAAGCGGGACTGAGAGTGTCCCGCGCGGGACATTTAATTTTGAGCTAAAAATCGGGACGGACCGCGAAAATCGGGACGTCTAGCAACGCTGATTTAGATCACTGATTATTTTTCGTTTACGAAATATTTTCTTACTTACTTACTTAGTTGGCGCTACAGTCCGGGATGGACCTGGGCCTCAACCAATACGCCTCTCCAGTTAGCGCGATCTTTGGCTAACTGCCTCCAGTTGCACACTCCAAGTTGGTTGAGGCCCCCTTCCACCTAAGGCGAGATCTTCCTCTACTGCGTTATCCCTCCGTGTTGGAATCGAAGACTCTTCGGGCCGGAGCGTTGGTGTCCATTCGCTCTACATGTCCCAGCCATCTTAGACGACTGATACGTACTTTTCTGACTATGTCGATGTCGCTGTACAGCTCGTAGAGTTCGTTGTTAAATCTCCTCCTCCAGAGCCCGTCAACGCAAACTGGACCAAAAATCACATGAAGAATTTTGCGTTCGAAACGACCAAGGCGCTCTTCATCCGACTTTGATAGGGTCTATGCTTCTGCACCATAAAGCAGGACTGGGATGATGAGGGTCTTATATAGAGTCTCCTTAGTATTTCTCGACAAGGCCTTACTAATCAATTGCCTTCTTAGGCCAAAGTAACAGCGGTTGGAAAGTGTCACATATTCGCATCGTGTCATTAATCCCCTTAAAAATTATTTATATTCTGTTGGACTTGTATAGAAAAGAAAGACAAACCGATCTTAACTCAACGGCGGTTTATTCGAGAATGCTTATTATATAACTGGGTACAAAAGAATTAAATATGTATTTGTGTGTGAGATAATAGCAATAATGTGTTGGTTTATGTCTACATGAATGTACGGTGATATATGCAATATACAATTTGACATATTCCTTAGTTGTCAGTTGTCAACCCAATGAATTAGTAAATGGCATTCCCTTTTTTGAAGTCAAGCAACGTGGTCGATTCATTAAGGTTAGGATTTATCAGAAAGTGTGATTCTTCACTTGATTTCTGAGGTGATGTCATTTGCAGAGTTAATTGCGGAGGTAGACAAAGTCCCGAGCTACCTCAAAGTTAAAGCTGTCTATCGTGACGTTCTGTCCGATTCGTCGATGTTGTGTGTCCCTTCTTGTTGACAGCATATACTTTGTTTTGCCCTCATTCAACACTAAACCCATTTTTGACGCTTCTGTACTGAAATTTGCAAACGCACCAGTGACAGCTCTCGTTTACAAAATACGTCCACAAAATACAAAAGCCAGTAAAACACTTTGCATGCAACAAGGGAAAATATTTTTTGGAGGATATATCACCCTAGATGTTATATATTTACCTTAGAACTAAGGCAATTTTGCATGGTCCGGAATATCAGCCTAAGCTAAGGTATCACCTAGTAACTAAGGTAATTTGCACACTGTTAAATGTTAAATAAATGTTGATTGGCTGGTTGCAGGTGGCTTCTATTAGAAGGCTCCTATCAATCAGTATGGTATGCAAAACTTTACCTTAGAACTAAGCAGAGTTACGTATGTCCTTAGGTGAATATACACTTATTTGTATTAAGGTTAAAATACCTTAGGCCCTTAGGCAATTTAGCCTATTTCTCATTACCTGTGCCGTACATAAATTGTGTCAGTTCTTGGTAATGCTATACCTGTCCAAAATATTCTATACAAGAAAATGTACCTAAAATTTTTAAGGCAATTTTACACAGCATATTTCTCCGGGTGTAATGCTGCATTTACAACATTACACATTCCTAACACGCAAAATTAAAGGGATACCCAATACTAAATAGCCGTCTGACTGAAAGGCACAGCATTACCTAACACGCAACACATATTTTGGTCGGCTATCTTGTTTACGTGCTAGGAATTATGGAACAGTTCTTGATATGTCGATATTTTTATAGGAATAGCTTAGGGAGTTTCCCTTTCCTACGCAACAAAATGGCTGCCGGAAGTGATGAACGGACAATTTTTATTGAAAAAACCTTCTTTGAGCATTTTTGAGATGGGATAAAACCATTGAACCAGTTCTCTTACCAATGTTCTGACACCAGTGTTCGCGTTGCCAACCACTTTTGGCGATAAAATGCCCATCTTTAAAAAAAAGATGCCTTTTTCAATAATATAATGCCTAAAATATTTTTTTTTTGGTAAAGTGGAAAAATACATCAAAAAAAAAAAAAACAATTTTTTTTTATACAACAAACAGCTTTCAATTTTTTTTTCCAATTTCATTTCACCTACTGGAAGGGGGAGCTGGAATTATTTTTAAGGAATGACAGATAAGGTGTTAGAAAAATGGACAGAATATTTGAAGGTGGAACCACATTCTTTAAGACCACTAATTTTTTTTTGGTAAAGATTTTTTTTTAAGAATAAAAAAATTAAAAAAACATATTTAAAATAAAAAAAGATGATTTAAAAAAAAAACAAGCCTTAAAGCCTTAGTTAATGAAATAATGCCTAAAAGGCATGAAAAAGCTTTAGTTTGCTTTTTTTTATGTAGTAGTTATTTACAATAAATAAAAGGAAATACTTTTACACAATAAAAAAAAATATTGAGAACTCATTAAAAGCTGCGTTCTTATACATTGAAGGAGCCTTCAATAATGTATAATTCTGCGCAGTGAAGAGAGCACTTCAGAACTCGAATGTTGATCAATCTCTCACTAATGTGATCTTGAGCTTGCTCAGTGAAAGGAACATCAACGTGAATTTAGGTGACACTGACCTCCGAGTTAATGCTTCGAGAGGCACTCCACAAAGAGGAGTCATCTCCCCCTTAATCTGGGTCCTTGTCATTAATCAAATACTTATGAAATTCAGCAACATGGGAGTCAAAGTAACTGCATATGCAGATGATGTACTTATACTTACCAAGGGAAAGTTTTCACCGACCATAAGCGACCTGTTAGGAAACTCGCTTAAGTCCGTGGACAAAACAATACGGCCTTGGGGTCAATCCGCATAAAACCGAGCTTGTCTTGTTCACGAATAAAAGAATAATACCGCAATTCGAGCCACCAACTCTGGAGGGAATTATCCTTGACAGGAAACTTAATTGAAAGCCGAATGTCAATGAAAGGATCAAGAAACCAGCGAATGCTTTCTACGCATGTAACCACATCTTTGGCAGGAGTAGGGCGGAGTGGAGACCAAACCCCAAAATTATCCTCTGGATGTATACTGTGATCGTGCGACCAATAGTGTAGTAGCCGCCAGCAAAGCGACGAATCTGAAGTCAATGACTAAAACACATGCATAGGGACAAGCAGCGCAATGAGAATTACACCTACAGCTGGACTAGAGGTAATTCTGAATCTGACACCTCTAGACCTATACATGGAAGAATCTGCTGCCAAAAGTGTCTTAAGGATCAGCCAAACTAACACTTGGTACCCTTGCAATTTTGGGCATGCACAGATATTAAGTAAATACGTAGGGAACGGTGTCACTTCTGACTATATGTCTCCCCATCTGGACTTTGACAGACCATTCACCTGCTCCTTTCCGAATAGGAAGGAATGGAACACCAATGAAACCACAAAAAGAAAATCAATATCCATCTACGCAGATGGTTCAAATGTGGACTGTGGAACCGGTGCCGGCATATTCTCTGAGGAATTGAATATACATTGCTCCATCAGACTACCTGATAGCAGTTCGGACGTTCTGTCTATCGCTGAAGCGGCCCGCAAGGCGTGAATATTGGCAATACCCCGTAGCGATATTACCATCTTCATGAAGTCAGGCGGCTATAAAAACAGTTTCTGCTAATGAAATAAAATCCAAAATAGTTCACCGCTGCCGCGAAGAGATCAATGTTCTTTGCTCGCAGCATACCACGAATCTCTGCTGGGTCCCTAAACACAGAGACAAAACCGGTAATGAGAATGCGGATGAGCTGGCGAGAAAGGGGTCTGTTATGGATCTTAATAGATCACTTCAATCGATCAAGCCATCACTTTGCGATCTCAGAGAACGAGTGGACAAAAAAATTCGAATGAAAACCAACAACAGGTGGAAAGAACTCACTACCTGTGAAATATCACGGAAGCTTTGGCCAGAATATAATAAAAGCCGGACCAAAAAACTATTACAGTTTGACAGGTCATCGCTGTCTAAGTTAGTAGGGGCTCTAACTGGTCATAACTTCCTAAGAAACCACGCAATGAAACTAAATCTTAAAGATGACGACATGTGTAGAGGCTGCGGAGACGATAAGGTCCACGAAGATACACCGCACTTCCTCTGTCATTGCCCAAGTCTTTGTCACTTGAGAAACAGAACACTTGGAAACTATTACTTCCATGACTTCTCACTGTCTGATCTTTTGATCAGATCTCACTCATCTCACTGATCTCACTGTCGGGATGGTTAGACAGCGTCTATTAACCACAAGAAGATGGGATGAAGAACACCGATGCAACACCAACGACCCCAACAAGGGCATCAGAAGAGTCCACGAGGACGTAAGTGGGGTAGCGCAGGGTTTTCCCTGCTCTGCCCACCCGTTTACCTAACCCTACCCACACAATAAAATATTTCCTGTCGATTCAAAAAATGCACATTAATTGTTCAGGTTTTCACGTCTGTCGGCACTCCCTGGCACTCCGGGAGTTTTTTTTTTTGTTCGGTATAATTGATTGATAAATTCTTTGTTGCCATTACTGACACTAATTATATTACTCTCATTTGAAATGTTTTCATTCATGAATAGAAATGTTTTCAAGTGATTGCTGAAATGTTGTTCGCCGGAACTGGTGTTCTTTATGGGTAGAACATCCTTGACATTTCTCGTTCTCGAGATACAAACATTTTCTTAATCAGGCTATTCGAAGTACTTATTCTACGCATATGAAGTCTGAAGTCTATGGTACCGCAGTTGGGTAGTAAATTAATAAATCAGTATATAACTGCTCGAAAATCAAATTGCACCTTGGAAAAAACGTTCCTAAGTGTGATTCACCCCTTTAGCTGAAGAAATTCCTTACTCCCTTGGAGATTTTTAATTAAACCCCATTACATATCTCATTGTGTTGTAAGCCACAGGTGGTGATCGGCTGAAAGTTTAGTTTCTCTTGAAACGCGAATATGACAAATCATTCTTTGGAGCATACGACGGAGCCATACGCAAATATCACTAACTTTCATTGAGGCAAAAAGCGGCAAACCAGCAAAAGTGTGACTCATTCTACCCGTAAGCATTCTGTTCGTGGTATATTTGATCTGAAAAGTACTCATCTGGAGAACCTTTCCAAATTTATGTGTTATTCCAATATAATAGAGCTTATAGGTGTTGCGCCAACTATTTTTGTTTTTATTTTATTTACCTATACCATAAATAATATGTCGCGTGCCAAAAATCGAACAGTTTGTAGTCATCCACAAATAGAGAAATATTTTGCTCTTTTCATATTTAATGTTGACTAACAATAACACCTATGCAAGAAAATGCCTACTTTCCCAATCAGTTGCACCGTACCTCCTGCTAATTTGAAAATCCAATTAATTATGGAAACACTGTAAACTGCTAATTAAACAGATTTTACATCTAACAATTAGTCGTAGCGTGTTAATTATAAAACTAGAGAAATATCACACATTCAGTGTGATTGGACCTGTCACAATAAACATTTTAATTCCACTGGATGTATGTTTGAAATAATCACATTTGAGTTGCCTACATTGCTGGAGTTTTATTTCGGACTTTGGAAAACACTCCAATTTTTAGTATTTAAGGAGAATGAAACTTACAGCCCGATTCTGGCAAACCTCACTGATACCTCACAAGTCACAAAACACTCATAACGTGAGGTGAAATTGATTTTGTGAGGTTTTAGTATTCTGGCAGCACACTCACAACTTGTGAGGCTCACAAAAAACAATCGAAATTGTGATCTCCTATGGAGCAGGTCACAACCATTGACTTATTATATAATATGGACTACTAGTTATACTCGTATGTCACTTCCATACAACCTCTGCCCAGAAAATAACGCCAACATAACTAGCGCTCGTGGTTCTATGCGAAAAATAAGTGAAGCAAAATGACAGCCATCTTGGATTTATCCATAGAATGCTAGAGCCACCTATTGGGCGTGAGTGGATTTGTTGTGAGCTAGGGTTGAGCCACAGGGGCAGCTTCGGTACAGGTGAGGAGGGCGTGGCATGCTAGTGGTTGCTCGGCTCAGCTCGTCGGACGGGGGTGTTCTTGCCCCCTCACCACATACCACCTGCTCAACAAACATTTTATTCCATGCCATATTGATTAAAAAAAAAATGAAGAGTGAAGAAAGCTACGTTATGCAGACCTCGGACAGACCAAATGGACTCTAATCAAGATTGGAAAGAAAGAAGTAGGAAAAGAAAGACTCAAGAACTTCTGCCACCATCTTTGAGGAAGACCGGGGAAGAACTCGCGAAACTAACTCTAACTATAGCCTAAACTAAAACTATTCTAACCTAGGAGTAAAACTAGACCCTAACCAATCACTAATCTAACCTAAATCTATGCTATTCGATTCCTAACATACGACATTGCTCATCCCCCGTGTATCTCTTAGATGGTGGTTCGCCCTGAACCCCAGACATGCCCGATGTTAGTGGCAAGGGTCGGCCAGCCCACCCCATGTCCATAGGGACACTTCCATGGCTATCTTCTTGGCCAAACACGATGAAAATAGCCCCTAAAAAGAAACCCTCCAGTCACAAACTAACTAAGACACCACACGAGTAAGTCCCTGTCACATCCTGTCGTCTGGTTAGTAAACGTCCAGTCCTGTCATCGTGTACCTATAGAAGGACGGTATCCACACACCGAGAGCGAAGGAATTAAACGCACATATTTAGATAATCAAACCAACTATAATTCAAATAACAATAAAGGAGTGCCACTGTTATTTCTTCAAATAAAAATATGCCTATCTTACCTTATCAACTAAATTAAAACCCAAAACCAAAGACAGAAAAAAAATGAAATGATAGGTATCTGAAGGATACTTATATGTAATGGTACAGAACTGCTCTTAATACTAGTTATACTACTATATCCTTATGCTAAATGATTCAATCAATTCAAAAAAAAAGGAATTACTCACGTTTTACACGTCCCCCGTTGTCTTGGCGCCAGCACAAGAAGTTCCGTTTCGATGGTGATTTGGCTACCAAATGGCTTTTTTTTTTTTTGTCGTGCACAAAACTAACACTAACTAATATTTTAAGCAGAACTTACCCTAGCCTTACGTTACTCTAAAATCAATATAAAAAAAATCCAAATTGTAATTCAAAAAAAAATTACTAAAACTAAAACCAATTCTTTGTGGCACTACTGTACAAATAATCACCAATGTTATTGTCCCTTGGTGGACATTGGGGTGAAAATCACTATGATGTATTTTTATATGTTTGTTCGTAACTAATATCGTTCCTTTTGTTTTTTTACTTGTCCTGTTGAATGTCTCTTTTATGGCTTTTATGTGTTGAGCCAATGGGCAGTGGGTGGCACTATAAACAAAACTCACAAAACGCCAGGCCGGTCACACCCAATTTTTGGTCGGCACGGTCTTGATCAGACGTGTCTGCCGAGAATCACTTTGATGGAGGACAACGGCAGCTTGATCAGCGATCGATTTTGAACCGGTCGGCCGGAGCAGAGTTCCAGGACACTTGAAGCGCACGCCCAGAGATCCGTCCTATATGCGGTCGGATGACAATTTAATTGTATCTCTATATGAGTGGCATAAAATTATTTCCAGTTGTAAACCAAAAAAAAAAATGTCGCAATCACATACCTCTTCAGTGCACTTTTTTTTTTCCTAATGAGCTTTAACCCTTCTGCCTTAGCCTCCACCTTTATAGTTTTTCTTTTTCTTTTTTTTTTTGCGTGACCTGCGATTTTAATTTTCTTTAATTTGGTCTAAGTATTATTCTTAATATCTCAAACAGAAGACTCACCTCAACAGAAATTCTCAAAAAAAAATAAAAACGATGCACAATTGATTTGCGCACCACTGTTGCAAATTTCCTATCGCAATTATGCTCTATGACGGCTAATCAATTTGCAAATGTAGTCTTTTCCTATTGTTTTTCATTGCCAGCTACCTGTACTATTTGCCTGTGTTAGTGTCCTTACAATTTTCTTTTCTATTCTACTCTCTTTTCAATTCTCCCAAGTGGGAGGAGCTTAGCCTTTTAACTCTACACACTCTTCTGGAGTTATCGATCATTTGAGTTAAAAATTCCTAATACTAATAAATAATAAACTAAACCGCCCTACTTAACATCCTAGAACATAAATATTGCACATAAAATATCACACTTTAAACTAAACCTAAATAGAATAGAATGACGAACCCTGGTTCAAAACATAACACTGCGTTCGATAACAAGTTATCGAAAGGTGGCTATAATTGGTCAAGTGCTTCTTCCCCTCATAGGTAAGGAACTCGGTGCTAGCGATCCCAATGACATACCACTCACGTAAACAAAACAACGATCTTTGGGTAATTTCAGTTGTGTTCATAAGTTTTGTTTTTTTTTACTTTTATATAATTTGTTCCTTCTTGTTGTAGATCCTTTTATTGAGTTATTGTTTCAGGTGAGTGGTTATGCATTAGTCTTGGAGTTTGCTTATTGCACTTGCGTAGTGTCCAAAGGGCAAACTCCTAGCTGTAATCCGTTGACCTTTATAGTTTTCTTCTTTTTTTTTTTTTTTTATGTAAACAAACCTTTTTTTTTCCCCCCAAGTATGCCCCCGTAACAGATTTGCCAAGTGAAACGGTTGAAATTCAAATTGTTGCGGCATTGCTTACAATAGATGTCGTCTCGAAATTGTGCTAGTTTAACTAATTAATAATAGATGGAACCAACAAAGTTTGAATAAAAAATCGTTTTTCATTGTCCCATAAATTGCACAATTTTCGTATATTTATTGCGAATTTGTTCTTTATGTAGATTTTCAGTAATAATTTTAGAAATATGATGTACTAACACTTAAGCGTATATTTCAATCACATTTCTGATCAATAAATTCTTATGACTTTCAAGAATATCACATTCAAGTACATTCGAATTTAATTCATCATATCAGAGAAATTTGAATTATATTGCAAATTGCAACCAATTATATTTTATTTTAAATCTTTATTCAATTAATCGAAATAACACAGTCATATGCAAAGCTATCTGCAACGAAATGGAAACGTCGAATGTGAGTTTCCAATTTATTCCGCTCCGAACCACGAGAGCTAGCGCTTATGTTGGAACCAACGCGAAGTTGTCTACTAGTAGTCCATATACCTTTAATAAGTCAATGGTCACAATACTTAAAATCAGTCATAATTCATAAAGGCTGACAAAAAGTGATGATAATATTGCATGTGATGAAACTGTTTCCCTATTTCCATGCCATTTCCATATTTCCACATTATTGAATGCGTTTATTTCGGAAAAATAGATATTTCTATAACAAAAACTTAGGAACGTGGGGAATTTAATGTCTGTCAGATGTCGTTTTGCGTTCTTAAAAAATATATTTGTGGTCGGAAATTCGCCTATTTTGTCTAAAAAAAACAACATTGTTTTGCATTATTAAAAAATTGTGTTATAAACCCGGTTTCAAAAAAGAAGAATTTTGTGGAATTAAAATCTTACCATAACGAGGTGAATTTGTTGTGAGGTTTGTTGTGAGCATTATCGCAGAATGCGAAAAATGTTATCGAATCACAACAAACCTCACATGGAATTAACCTCAAGAGCTTGTGAGTTGTGACTAGTGAGGCCTCACAACGGCAGAATCGGGCTGTTATATCCTTCGAAATGTACTGTGACAAAGATGTGCACAAACAAAAAATTGTGAGTATATGCCGGGATTAAGGTTGGTAAAATTAAGTTTACAATTCCCCATAAAAAATGCTTATTAGTTAAATGAATGCATTTTGGCGACATTGAATTTGTCGCCGCCATAATACCAAGTAACTTATGTGAATAAAAATCATCTTAGATTAGAACCTATTTTCCAAAGGAATGCAATTTGCCTACCCCTAAAAGTAAGCAACTAAATAATTTTCTTTCAATGACTATACAAACGAAAATATTTGTCGACATAAATTTTTTGCCCCAAGTTTTCATAGTGTCGTATTAAAATGTAAATCATCAGTAAAACTTATTTCTAAGGGATCATATTTTATTCGTTTTTTCTAGATGTCACTTTTTCGTTTACAAAAAAAAAACAACATAAACATCGAATATTTTGGTACGTTTTTTAGTACTACACATTTATAAAAGTTATGGTCGATTTTCGACCACACGCGAGACAATATTAAAAGTAAATATTAATGAGCAAAATCAAGCGAAAAATTTATAACGAAAACAAATTCGGCCTTACCAATAATCAACTTTAGTCTGGCAGCTTACGCAAAGACTCGACGGTTTCCAAAATCCCATTACCAATAAACAAATATAGTTGCCGGAATATCGCTAACTATAGGGTTAAATGTTAAAGCTGAGAAACCCATGTTTATCTCGGATATTATCTACCTAAAAGTCATTTTCAGGAGGAGTATTGCTCAACCACCCAAAATGGTTGTATGGAATTTCGTAATAGGAGAGAATTTAATTACGCTGTTGTTGAGCCTGAACGCTTATAATTATAAACAAATTTTAGTAAAATGTAAATATTTTTTGGATTTTTCTCGTTGGAATACAAGTGGATTTTAAGTCCAGCAAGCACAAATTCGTACAATTGTATGCACAAAATTGAAAAATATTGCATCTCTGTTTTATTTACTTCAAATATGTTTCGAATATTTTAATTAAATGAAATGGTAAGTGCTTTTCTCTGCTTTTTCTTGTTTAACTGCTAATGCTTACTTTTTGCAAGTAACGAATGCATGCTTAGTAAGAAATAAATTTGATATAAGTTTGGGATCTTTCCAAGACTTTCTTGAGAGTCGTTGCAAAGAGAATAAAGTATCCGTTCATTTAAGATTGGACGGCTCATACCCGAATAGCTAAATTTGCCTACAACTCTCATTACCTTAGGCGGCTCAGGTAGATATTTGTCTGCAACTAAACCCTCTTTGGAAAAAAATTTGTTCTCCGAGAATGAAAATTTCTAATTAATCAATGAGGTAGAATCGCTAGTGGCAGGCCCCTTAAATATTTTTAGTCATAAAATATATCACAGTAACACAGTAATTTAAAATAAATTATTGTTTATTAAATTCTTCGTCTGTAAAATGAAGAATAAATTAATTATTCTTTTCAGAAATTTATTTATTTAGATTTTAGTAAAAAAAAAGTATTTTTTTTTTCTGTGACCCTTGTTTCCTGTTTTCGGCCACCTCGTGTCCCATATTCGGCCACCCAGTAAAGATAGGACTTAAATTGTTTAATGTTTGTTATTTAAATGTTTTATTACAGAAAAGTTAAGAAAACAAATTATTTATATTATTCAAAATAAATAAAAAAAAATAAATTATAAAAACAACATTTGAAAACAATTACCCACACAAAATTTTCACAAAAAAAAAAAACACTAATTCCGACAGCAATTTTACAAACGATTTGACAGAACCTTCCCCGACAGAGCACAAGTCAAATGAGTTGATTTCTCGAGAGCGACTGAGTCTCACAACAAGAATTTTGACACATTAATGGAAAAGTTTAAGAAAACAATTTAGGACCAAAAACTTCGACAACTATATACAATTCACGAATAACGACTTTACCGAGAGGTGGCCAGCCACTGGGTAGGGCCGCAATTAGGCTAATTTGGTTACCCTGGTTGTAAAAAGGTTGACTTCGCGGAAAATATAGATATAAGAAGTGTCAGTATTCAGCAAAATCCCCGCGAAATAATAAATTTAGGAACGTCTGGAGAAGTAACAGGTAGTATATGCGAATTCACAGAGAGGAAAGCAGGACAGCTTTCGTGTAGAAAAACGTCCACGGCTTTATATTTTCCTGAAAGAGTTTAAGATTTGATCGGTTTCTAAGTTTTTAAAATTAAGTAATACAAGCTATACAATTTTTAAAAGAACAAATTGTATTTAGTTTTACACTTCTATATACTTTTACAAGCACTGTTTTGGTGCTTGACAGATTGAAATTAAAAAATGGAAGCGGTATGTCCTTAAAACGCTTTTGGCTTGCCACCTGAATTTTGAATTTATTCTAAAATGAACCGGCTATTATTTCTATTTTGAAAAATGTTCACCATTCAATCTTTAGATCAATAAGCTTTGATTTCCATAATCAGCCTAATAAACTGTGGTCCGTTTATTGAATAATTTGAAAGACATCTTATAAGACACAAGTTCACTCATAAATCAATTGTGAAGTATTAGAAAACAAAGGAAAGCGTACTGAAAATTGTGTCCGATCGAACGAAAGGGGAATTACTGATTTGCCTATGATATTTGACAGCTCAGTGGATATTTTGCGCATTTCCTAATTTGTGTTTTGTTTTTTGCTTACAAAAAAAGCTTCACAAGGCCTTTGAAAGATATCTGTTGGGCAAATTAATTTGCGATTTATATATTCCTCTGCTCAGAATAAAATCTTCGTTCTGAAATAAAACATTGATCTTGTTTCCACGAAAACAATTTATGAAATTTAAATTCTGCGATGACAAAAAAATGTAATAGATTCTAAGAAAGTTGTCGCACCAGCAAATGTGGAGGTCTAATTGTTTATTGGTACCGGTTCACTAATGCTGTAAATTTTTACTAAAGCTGGCAACCAGCTAATCATCGACATTAGTGTTTGATTATTAGTACGGCCGATTATCACCTCAAATGCTAAGACAATGTGTCGTATTTGGGACACAAAATTAAAGCAAAAGACAATTTAGATAATGCTACAGGGCGGGGGCGTTATTTTCGAAATTTCCAAAAACTACGCTATATTTGCATTGGCAACTCCATCATTGGTTCAACCATATATCCATTTTTGGTATTTAATTCGTTCACCAACCAATAATACAGACACAGACGATGAGTAATCTCGCAGCAGATTAATTTTCGGGGGAAATTACACTCGAAGCCTCCGCATCTTTTTTTACAAGTGATTTAGTCACTTCACTGATGCAGGGGAAGAACAAAGACATTCCTCGTCATGCTGGTGGGATTCTAATAAAACGATTTTGATTTTAAGTAAACAATTTTTCGTAAATTAGGAATACAAGTTCAAGTACGCCAACACCATTTGTGATCAGCTTTGGTGCGTTTGTATTTTATTTTATTTTTGAACGTCGGTATGAGACACAATTTTTCTTCTTATGATTTTTTTATTTTTTTGAGTGATAGGGTTACTAGCTTAGTATAAGAGAGAATTTAAAATATTACTTTGCATCTTTTTTTAAACTTTAAACATCAGTGGATCTTGAAAAGCTCACGTGGACACTCGCATTAAATTGAATAAGTTGCTAAAAGCATTTTTCGCATTTAGTCAATATAATAAAAATAAATAATAAACTGTTGGCGCAACGCAAAAGTTTCGTGACACCTAAGCTAATAGTTTCTCAAAACAATTTGTTTTGCATGATTTTTAATTTTTTGGGACCTAAGATAGTATGCCGATTCTGAACGGCCAAATTGAGGAGCTGTTCCACTATTCCTCTCGGATGTTTGTCCAAAGTTCGCTGGAGGAAAAGGCCATGAGATGAAACACTGACCAAGTATGATTTTGGAAAAGTAAAAAAATTAGAGCGCAGATATTTAGATGTCTGTCTAGATATTTCCAGACCACCCCCAGTATTAGGGTGCTAGAGTTCCTATTAGCGAATAACTTGGAGTGTCCTCTTTTTCGGTTTAGTCTACTTGCTTGGATATGTCAGAGATCTTCATAAGCATCTTTAACATATACTAAATGCTTTGAGTAAGAATCTTCTCCTCCATTTATATACATGCTGCGATACAAATAATTATTTTTATGTCTAGAACTCAAAATGGCGAAATCTTCCATACAAAATTGCATATTGTGACCTACAAAATATATAAGGTGAAGGTTAAAAAAAGTATTGGTCAGGCCCATGGTCAATAAGATTATCTCTTACAGCCATCTCAAAAAAAAACGAGTGTGATTTAGACCACACGACTGAAGTAAAACTTCCTTAGCTCCATCTATATATACATTTTTAGTTTATACATATTGATATATCAATTTTCTTCAATAATTTACTGGCTATGAGAGGAAGAGAGCAAGAAAATGGGCGCGCGCACTGCTCTCTCTTGCTCCTACAGTATGATATAGACAATAGGCCACGGTTGCCACTTACAAAAAAAACTCAAATTATTTTATTTGATTTTGCACAAAATGACCAGCTGCTAGAAGACATGGGAGATCATCTACCTATTTTCTTATAACAACCCCTTAACAAATTAGAGTTTTATGTCTGTATATAAATAATATGATTAATTATTATTATTCACCATATGTCAATAGAAGAAAATGAGTGCATTCTGTAATTTGTTGAACAGCGAATAAAACAGTTTTATATGGATGGTAATGAAGCACTTGCAAATAATGCAATGCGTTCACTCAGAAGCAGTAAGTTAGCATTTAAATTAGGTGATATCGAGTTCGCATTCTTGGTACATCTGCTCAAAAATTTACCATAACCAGATAAGAGTTATCAAATTACCAAAACTCAAAAAACAAACAAAACTACCAAATTTGGGAAAAAACAATACCCAAGTGGCAACCTTGCTATGAGAGAAAGAAAAGAAACTGTGTGCTCGCACCTCTCTTTGTTGCTCTTTCAGTGTGATACAAACAATATGCCTGCACTGTAGTGATACCAGACTTTAGAGGCAAGTTATCCCACGGTTATACTCAAAAAATCCCTTTTATCTCTCGCCAAAACATAAAAAATCCCACATTTATACCGCGAAATATTAAGTTAAGAAAACATTTCTTTTATTAAATTCTCCCTTTTTTGTTATTAACAAATACAAGTTACATTATACATTAACTATGCAAGCTAACAAAATTAAATACATGTAGGTACATCTTGCACATTTTTAAAACGTTAGAAAGAGGAACATAAAATTGCATTCGGCATTAAAATGAAAATAATATTCAACATAAAATAAATATCTTATGAATTATTTGAATCTTTATCTCGGTTTCAAGGCTCATTAATCTTGATTTTTCATACAAAAATGCCACAGAAAATTTGGTTTGAGAATGAGGAAGGGCTTTTTTTGCATACATTCCAATGTTTAAAAATTTATTATTTTTAAAAATACTCGTGATTCATTCACAGTTATGTCATTTTATGAAACAGTTTTGGGAAATAAAAAAAAAGAAAATGAAAGCATTTAGATATTTTGAATGACTTTTTCCTAAACATGAAAACATTAAATTTGATCGTATTCTTAATGAAATGAACAATTAGGAAAAATCTGACCAAAAGGTAAAATCCCTCTCTTTTTGTACTATGAGGTCTGAAAAATCCCTTTGTTCCTTTTAGCTTATTATTTGTGAGAAAATCCCGCAAAAAGTGATAAATGCCCCGTTCTGGTATCACTGCTGCACTGTATGCTGTATAACTGGCTGAGAGAAAGAGAGAACGAAAATGTGTGCGCGCATCTATGTTGCCTCTTCAGTAATATTCGAAACGAAACGTAACTCTCTCTTTTTAGCTCACTAACTCATATCTTCCTCTCAACTTCCGCTTGCAATTTCCGTAACGCTTTCGTGATGCATTCACCAGCTTACCCCCCAAGTCAAGCTTGCCTAAAGAAGTATTACTTCAATAAAAATAAAACCTCCACCCTCGAAAAAAAAAGGAGAATTCGTTTTTAGAACTTACGATACGCTTGCAAAGCAGCATTTAAATGAGATATGCACGCACGATACTCAACAACCTCAGCTTCAACAACCACTTAGAGAGTCTCTCCTACATAGAGCTGCTGTCTATCCAGCTAAATCCATTTCCAAAAAAAAAAACAATGGTAACTGACAGTTTCAGCTGTCATAATAATAGTTAAATGTTTGCCATATACGATAATTGATCGCTTAGCAATCGAACAACGCATTAAAATTATTAAAACTTACTACAATACGGGACAACAAGCCACACAACACGACCAATTACGGCTTTATTGCGTGAGAAGTTTCCTGGTCGCGTAGTTTCACGTTTTGGTGACATCAATTTGCCACCAAGAACATGCGATTTGACACCGTTCGATTTTTTTTCTATGGGGCTACGCAAAAGACCGAGTTTACGCTAATAATTTGCGAACTCTAGACGCATTAAAAACCAACATTACTCAAGTTATTGCCGAGATACCGCCCGAAATGTGCGAAAAAGTGGTTGAAAATTACCTCAAACGAATCGCAAGTCCAAAATTTATAATGACACAAAATTTTCATCAAAACTGTATCGCTTTGAGTGTTTTAGTAAGATTTACTTTTGAAAACGAAAACTGAATGACACTTTTTAATCTAAAGCCTTATTCATTTATTAAGAAGTTATAGAATTTATATATATTTATGTGGCGGGGGTTTTACGTCCGCCAAGCCATTGATTTCGGCCATTGCTAGAAAGTTGCCACTATTGACAACATTCAGAATAGTATAATTAAATTTTTCGATATATTCCATTTCATACTGCCCCAAGTGCTCTTAATATTTGAATGAAGGCTGTGAAGAAAAAATTAAGACCCGGCGATAAATAAACTAGTAAAGTCCAAGTTTAATAAGTTTTATTACAAAAAAAACAGCCGAAGTATTATATCGGGTCAAAGAAATTCGTTAACTTAACAATTCATGGTTGTGCATATTCTTATATAGGCAAAAAATAGAACGGAATTTGTATATAAACTATTTACCAAGAAAGAGAAGAGTGTAGAGCTTAATTATGTACAACAAAATCGGTTAACAGGGTGATGCCCTTCTTTAATTTTCAACATCCTCCGCCCGCGACAGCTCGCGAATCTCAAGGGGGTACAATAGCTGTATAGCTCGTCTCAACCTTTTCTTATCGGCAAAGCGGACTTCTGCTGCTCTCACCTTACCATCTCGCCCAGGAAAACAGATCTCAACCACTGCTAATTTCCAATGTATCCTAGGCTTGGCAGCATCATAAACCAAGACAACATCTCCCGGTCGGATCTCCTTTGAAAATGACTTACTTGAGTGGTGCGCTGATCGTAGAAGATGCAGATACTCCGTTTTCCATCGCCTCCAAAGAAGAGAAGTGTACTTCAGTCTCGCAATCCATTTTGATCGAAGTGCAGTTGAACTGATTTGATCGCTGCTCTCATTGTCGACAGGTTGGGAACAACCCAACAGAAAATTGTCGGGTGTAAGTGGTGATAAGTCGAGCGGGTCAGCGCTGATATAAGTAAGGGGTCTCATGTTGATAATACGTTCGGCTTCTGTCAACAGCGTGTACAGTTCGTCGATGTCCACTTTGCCTTCCAGATGGTAACCTTGAGAATGTCTTTAACGCTTTTTACCATTCGCTCCCAAAAGCCGCCCCACCAGGGCGCTCGTTCCACACTGAAGCGCCAGATAATACCGCGGTTACTAAGAAACCCATGAAAAACTGCGCTGCTAAAAATTTCGCCAACTGCTTTTACTTCCATAGCCGCCCTTTTGAATGTCTTAGCGTTGTCCGAGTAAATTATGTTAGGACAACCTCTCCGCGCTATAAATCGTCTTATAGCCAAAAGACAGCTTTCGGTGGTAAGGTCCAACATCAACTCCAAATGTAGGGCGCGTACAGCTGCACAAGTAAAAATTAAAATATAAACCTTACATTTTTCCTCATTATGAGTGGTATAAAGTGGGCCGGCGAAGTCTACTCCCACTGTTTCAAAGGGTCTGGCTGCCCTTATCCGTAACACCGGTAGTGGGGCAAATGGCTGTGAAGCAGCTTTTCCCCTCAGTCGCCTACAAACTCGGCAATCAGCAATAACCCTTTTTATGAGTTGACGCCCTCCTTGAAGCCAAAACTTTTCGCGCATTCTCGTCAAGACAGTGTTTACTCCTCCATGAAGTGTCAATGTGTGAAAGTAATTGGCCAGTAGCTTACTTATGTAACAGCTTTTTGGTAGGATTATAGGACTAACTGCGTCTACTGAATCACCAAGTTGTTGTAACCTACTACCCAAGCGAAGAAAGCCAAGATCATCCAGAAAAGGGTTGAGTTCCAGCAAGGTCGAAGAACGCGAAATAGACTTTCCGACCTGCAATGACAAAATTTCATTGGAAAAATTAGTATTTTGAATATACTTTAACCAATAATCTTCAGCCTTTTGTAGTTCAATAGCTCCAAGAAATTTCGATCCAGGTTTTGTGCGGTGAAAAATAAAATCAATTGCTCGAAAAACATAGCATGTAATTCTCAAAAGTCTTTTCCATGAACTTATTTTTTCATATGCAAAAATAGGATCCAAAACCTCTCTTGATTTCGATAATATGGTTTCTCCGGACCCAGCCAATAACGATGTAGATTCTTCAATTTCCTGCCGTAGAATAGAAGAAGGCCACTCCGCCTTGCTGCCCTTTAACCAAAATGGGCCATCTTTCCACAGTGCCGACCCAGCAAATTGTGAGACCGATATACCCCTTGTAACTAAGTCCGCTGGGTTTTCCGATCCAGAGCAGTGTCGCCAATCATTTACGCTTGTAAGATCCTGAATCTCCTTAACACGGTTAAAAACAAACGGTTTCCACCGTCGAACATCTCCACGAATCCAATGAAAAGTTATTTGTGAATCAGTCCACAAATAATAATAATCGCAGGGAATATTGGAATTCTTAAAGTACGCGCACAGCCTAGCAGCAACCAGTGCAGCAGCTAGCTCCAGCTTCGGCAAACTAAGATCGTCCTTATTACTTGCTTTAAGAGGAGCCACTCGAACCTTGGAGCACACAAAGCTCACGTGTGCCTCACCGCCACAACCCTCCATCCTTAGAAAAGCAACTGCTCCAAAAGCTTTCTGACTTGCATCTGCAAAGATATGCATTTCGGTTCCTTTTAATTTCTCACTTACCCCCAGCCATCTGGGAAACGGCAGCTTTCCGATTTGATCCAGATCCTTCACGCAAGTACTCCATTCTCCAATGAATTCATCCCCGATAGGCTGATCCCAACAGAGCTTATTTCGCCATAGTGACTGAAATAGAATTTTAAGCCGAATGACAACTGGGTTGAGGTAACCAAAGGGGTCGTATATGCGGGCTATTATCTTCAATAAATTGCGTTTAGTAGCTGAATTCATATTTCGTAGATCCTCCGACATGATGTTAAGTGTTAGTTCGTCACTTCGAGTATTCCATCTCACACCCAAAATCGTTTGCCAACAATCCATACTTTCCACATCTAAATATCTTCGCACATCATCATCATTGCTTACCCACTTCCTCAGATTCATATAGGCCTGACTCATAACTTCAATTGATTCTCTAGAAAACTTTTCGGCTTCCGCTCTACTGTTGACACTGGTTACCAAGTCATCCATATAAAAGGATCGACGTAGCCGAGAACACGTGTCCGGAAACGCATCTGACAAACTTTGGATATGTAAGTCTATAGTTGCAGACAGCAGAAATGGACTACAGGTAACGCCAAATGTCACACGGGTCATACGGAACTCCTGAATAGGCGGCAAGTCCGTGGATGGAAGTATATTGTCAGCAAACCACAGAAATCGATGACTGTCACGATCCTTGTCAGCTAAAGCGATCTGTAAAAACGCCTTCTCTATATCTGCAACCAATCCAATTTTACCAAGACGAAAATGCAACAAAATTCTTAAAATGTCAGGAAGAAGATTGGAACCTGTCCACAAGCAATCATTTAAGGCGAGGTTACCTGGAGCATGCGAAGATGCATCGAAGACAATTCGAGTTTTGGTAGTAGACTTCTCTGGACGGTAAACAGCGCTGTGAGGCATGTAATATATATTTTCGGCCTCCGTTTTATGGGCCACTCGTTCAGCACAACCCGAAGAAATAAATTCACGCATTACAGCATCATACTCAACCAACTTCATTGGTTCCCTCGAAAGTCGTCTTGTTAGAGAGTGTAACCTTGACAAAGCGTTGTCTCTATTCGTTGCCAGCCGCACACCTAGTCGCTTCCAGGGCAAAAGTGCTTCATACCTCGTTGATGTCTTCCGAATACATTTCTGTTGGAGCTCGTTGGTAAACGTTTTCATTTCAGCGTCATCACTTCGTATGCCCAGTAATTCCATATCCCACATACTTTGGAAAGACGAAAAACTGCAAAGAGTAGAAACATTTTTAACTTCTGAATTACTATTATCTTCTGAAGTATAAGGGCCTTGAAGAGTCCATCCGAAAATAGTTTCTACCGCCGTCAATCCACTAGCTAACCATTGATGCTTCCCCGTAACAACTTCCCAATAATAGTCCGAACCTATTAATACGCTCAGACCTTCAATTTGTTTATGCATGTTTATGTTTGTGTCAGCTAAACAAATTTCATGTATTTCTCTTTCGCCATTGGAGGGTGCCGGTAATGTATCAAGGCAAATTTCAGGTACAACTACAGCAGCAATTTCTACGGAGTGAGAACTAAATTGACTTTTTATTACTAATTTAACTGTTTTCAATTTTTTAAAGCTGGGAATCTCTGTATTGCCAAACGGAATGACGCTCAGATTAATAAACCCAAGAAAGGGTAATTTTAATTTGTTGGCAACAACTTCTCTTACATATGTTCTTTGGCTGCCACCGTCGATAATGATCCGAACAAACAATTCACTCGATTGTCTCGTGGTGAAGATACCAAAACGCGTGCAGTTTGCAAATAAGTGACTGCAGACAATTGACACACATTCTTCGCAGAGCACAAATTCGTTGATGACGTTAATATTGCCGTATCACTCGCACTTTCACTGCAAATTTCATTAGAAGGTGTTTGGTTTTCCCCGCAGAGAACAGTAGCATGCATACGCTTGCACCTTTTGCATAACAACCTAACTCTACAAAACTTCACTGAATGTCCTCTATGTGTGCACTTAAAACATCTACCGTCTTTCTTAAGCATCTCTTTCTTCTCGTTTATTGTACGCGCCAAGTCACATTCTTTTGTAGAGTGTTTTGTAGACTTGCAAAAAAAACATATATATGCTGAGGTTTTCGTAGGAGTAAAGAGTCCCGCTGCCGTTGATGGTTGAGTGTATTTGGCTTGCGACCTAACTGCTTTTCCCACAGCCGCTCTTTCAACTGACTCCACTTCTTGTTTTAAGAACCTCAATATATTTTTTACTTGTCTATCTCCATCGAATGATAGAGTGGAACCGCTATCGTCTGACAGATCAGCCGATTCTCTTCCCTTTTCCGTTAAATCCGCTGATTCCTTATGTATGCGATGATAGTCGATGCGTAGTTCAGTAGGCATGCATTTTAAAAGGATAGTTTTTAACATTATGTAATAGTGCGAGGAGGGTACACCTAATGCAGTGAGTGAGCGACTGCAAGATATTACAGTATTGTACAGTTGTCTCAATGCGGGTGCATCAGTTTTATTATGTACAGTCGGTAATGCCATAAGCTGTTGCATTAATTTGTCGATCAGCCTTTCGGTATCTCCGTATTCTTCCTGTAAGAGGGAAATGGCTCCATCGTAGCATGCATCTGAAGGAGTAAAACCGGCAATCGTATTCGCCGCATTTCCAGTTAGCACAGACTGCAAAAAATTAAACTTCTCTACTCCAGTGAGGAATTCATTTTCATGCACGGCGGAGCGAAAGTTCTCCCAGAAAGGTATCCACTCCTGGTAGTTTCCGGAAAATCGTTTCAACTGTAATTTCGGCAGCTGAGTGCAATGGGTCCTCGGGGAGGATCGTTGGGAATTTTCGCAAGTAGGACTTGGTTCGATGAGTTGCTTAATTTTTGAAAGCCGAGTTTGTAACCGAGCAATCATTCCCACAGCAGCATCTTCGTACTCGGCAATTTTTTCGGGGTTTTTATCTTCTAGCAGTTTTGTCTGAATATCTTTATTCACTATATTCAAATTAGCGTTAGCGGTAGTTAGACGTAGCAGATATGAAGAGAGATCCTCCTCGATTATATCCAATTCAGACGATTCATTCGTACTCAATTTGTACGATTTTAAATATTCGTTGGCTTCATTGACAATCTTCGTAATTTGGCTTCGAAAACCAGCACGTGTTTGAAGCTCCATTTCCAACCGATCGCGCAATTAACTTACATTAAAATGAAAACTTAACAAAACTTATTAACTCCGACACAAATATCCCGGGTTTCGGCACCATGTGAAGAAAAAATTAAGACCCGGCGATAAATAAACTAGTAAAGTCCAAGTTTAATAAGTTTTATTACAAAAAAAACAGCCGAAGTATTATATCGGGTCAAAGAAATGCGTTAACTTAACAATTCATGGTTGTGCATATTCTTATATAGGCAAAAAATAGAACGGAATTTGTATATAAACTATTTACCAAGAAAGAGAAGAGTGTAGAGCTTAATTATGTACAACAAAATCGGTTAACAGGGTGATGCCCTTCTTTAATTTTCAACAAAGGCTTAGACTATTAACTTAGATAGGAAAAAATGAAATAAAATATTTATTTTTGTTTATATTTTTATTCATTTACTCACAGACGAACAGAAAAATTCCGATACACTTAAAATATTTTTTAAAACAAAACTCAAGTGATAATAATTTCAACATGGACTCACCAATTAAAAAAAAACAATTTTATAATCTATTTTTGAATTAAAAACAGGCATTATTTGGCGAAAACGTGTTCTTATAAATCCATCTCCTCTTGTAGGACCGCCAACAGCAGCAGATGCCTCTGTAACAATTTTAACACACCTTTCAGTAGGTTGAGTGTGACAAATGTATTTGTTTACAAGGGGCGAAATTAGTAAGCCAACTTTTTCCGGCGATTGTATGCATTCCTTAATGACATTAGTGTTTAATTTTTTTAGCAGTGGTGGCTCGTTAACTATTAAATTGTTCCAAGCAATGATGTCAATATAATCCTTAGCATTAAAGTCAAATTCAGGTACTTTAAAAACTCTCACACTAGAATCTGTCGAATCCCTAGATTTTAGTGTCCTTCGGCTAACACTTGAATTGCTTTTCGATCGTCTGCCAACATCGCCAGTAAAATGTTTTCTGCATGCCCAAAAAATCCATTCCTTTGAACCACAGGATCTAGAACAGCTTTCAGGTGGTCTGGCAAATATCGTGAAAGGACAATAGTTTTATGGAAATGATTCGGTCCGTAAATGCAACTAGACCTTGTTCAGAGAAGTCTTATTAAAATTATTTTTTTACTGAAACATTTATTAAAATTAAATATAAAAATATTATTTTTACAGAAAATGCATAACAAATGGGAAACTAATTTTTCCTGTATTGCATCTGTAATACTGCGGAGGTATTAAAAAACAGCCGAATATCTTTAACCATTTACCTCATTCTATTATTTATTGTACCTACATACGAGTACTTCCCCAGAAACTACCTCTGCGCTCTGTCCTACGTAAAAAAAGCGAAAGCGGAACATTGCAGCATCAGTATTGAATACCATACCAAACTCGTGATTGCATCTCGAAACGTGCATCGTGTGCACGCCTCCTACTTCCCATTCCCATGCATATTCGCACTACTTAAACATATTTCAAAAAGTAATAACAATCAAATTACAAAAGCTATTCCTAATCGGTCCCACGATTTCCCAATCACACACCAGACGGTACATTTGTGCATGCACAGCACTAAGCATGCCGTCTGGATCCCAGCAAATGTCTGCCACAGTCGAACAATGCCATACCAACTGTCAATTGGTCTGTCTAAACCGATCCCACAATTTCCAGGAAACACTCCATCAATAGTTGAATTTACCCGCATTCATCCATGAGTAGTCTTTAGTCTGATGATCGACGATCATGATCAATAACAATCAAAACTGATCTCCACTCGAAGCGCACCACAAAATTTATCGATAAATGTGAAAAGATATCGTTTAGATTTATCGTTGCGAATTTGCATCCCGAAATGGTAAAACGTATCTCCAGCTGCGCGATCAAAGAAATGTTGAACTGCAGCTGGTGTGTTATGGTGCTTGTTCACGGTCCGGGTGGCAAGGTCAATTACACTGCTCCGTAACAACGATGACCTCTTCGGTATCCAAATTTGGAATTCGTTTTGTCGACTTTCGTAGACTAAAATCTGGTCAGCTGGTTTTCGTAGGGGCGGGTCGGAGGGGCGCCAGAAATTAACATTTGAATGTAACGGCAGAGCTTCGGAAGAAGCGAATTTGTCGACGGAATGGTGGTGTTATCTTTGAGTTAGTTGGATAACTAATGCGACTGAATCAAGGGCAAGGTTGTGTACAGCACAGCGTTGTTATTAAATGTATATACCTAGCTCATGAATAATTATTCGTTTGATAATCGGTTGTCTTTGGATTTGTTTTCATTTTACTTTGTTAACACGCGGGGTGACGAAATATGCAGCAGACTGCTGTATAGCTGGACCATATTGTTGCGTACTGAGTTATTCGCATATTATGGGGCCTTGATACAGATTAGACAAATTAGAGCTGCACATTGAAATCGATCTCCTCCGTATATTTCAAATGAATGGAGGTACTTTGGCATTTGACGCGATGGATGGTTATGTGGAAAAATTCGTTGCCTTAGCTCCAGAGTATTCCGCAATGTTCTTAAGAATAAAATGAGTTTTTGAAACACATTTGTCGGAAGTGGTCTTAGATTTTGCGCAAGTCTTTGTTCCCCATCTCACCCAAATACGAGCGCCAATGACTCCTTCGATATGTAGTGACAATAGAAACCTCGCTCTACATGTGCCGGGCCTATTCCAACTTGACGAACAAGAATGGATGAGATTCTACTACCCACACGTGTAAAAGAACTCATTGTTGGTTAACACCAACATCTCTGCAATGACTTCGCCACGCCGCCGGATCAAAATCCGCAAAAAAGAGTCGCCTCCTGGTGAGCCTCGTGTGGGTTGACATCGTCCCATTTACGCCAGTTTTGCTGGTTAAAATAGCCACATTTATTCGAAAATGTAGTTATTCGCTAAAGATGATTTTTCGGACAAATTTTGTGTCCTCTTTCAGACGCTCCGTCATTAACTTTGATCTCCTGGGTCAGTTGGATCGTGTACGCCTGTAGGCCATGTCTAGTTCAGTTGCAAAATTCGCCAAGTTGACCTCTGTGAAAGGCCTACTTCTTGTGCGCGCCGAGAACTTTTTTTATTTTTGTTTGCCTTTGGGTTCTCCTGTACACTTTCACGAAACGCTGCAATATTCTCGATCGATCTAGCGTTCCTTTGTTGGCTTATTGCTTACCGAACCGGTTGTCCCGACTTTAGCCACCAAACGTTGGCGAGTCGACTCTGAAGGGCCGCCGCGTCTGCCGTAAAATGGATTTGGACATGCTGCTCAATCGTATAACTTGCGGCGATAATTTGACGAATTGGTCAAAATTACTTTTACAATATTCGGCTGTACAATTTTTTTTATTGTTTGCAGAACTTTGTAGAGACATTTTTTTTTATTTTTAACTCCCCTTTTCTTAATCTTAATTTTTTCTTTGATTTTTTTCAATGGATTGTTTCTTGATTGTTTTTTTTTTTCATTTATTTTTATTTTTTTTGTTGTTTCTTCATATTTTTATTTTTGAAGTGAAAACTTCTTTAGGCGCGTTAGGCATTTTGGCGATGAGATAAAACCATTGAACTCGCGACACCAATGTACTGTTACAAATGTTCCAACACCAGTGTTCGCGTTGCCAACCAATTTTGACGAGAAAATGCCTAACTTGAGGAAAAAGATGCCTTTTTCAATAATATAATGCCTAAAATATTATAAATCAAAAACTAAACACAAATATAAGAAAATAAATGAAAACAATTTTTATTTATGCAACAAACTCGAAACTCGATTCTACTAATGATTCTATTCGAAAGATATTTGCGGTTCTACTTTCAAATGGTACCCTCTATGAAAGAAGAATCGAATGCGAACTGTTTGACAAAAAATTTGCGATTTTCGAACGATTCTCGCATTATGTTTGACACAACTGAAACGAGTCTCGCATTATGTTTGGTATACAGCTTTGCCAGATAAACAATCTGAAAATCTTGTTTTCCCGAAATAGAACATCTTTTTTTTGAAGATTTTTTTTCGAAATATAAAATAAAATTTTTAAGAACTTTAAAAAATTGAAATTATTTTTTCGACAAAATTATAGTAGTTAGGTATACAAATATATAGATAAATCACATAAATATCGATAAAGAAAAACTTTTACTTAAATTAATGTTATTGCTTTTTAAAACTTTTAAGTAATGAATTAAAATGACTTAGAATTTCGGTGGCGCCTCATTAAATCGCAACAAATGTTTTGCAAAGATTAAACTTTCAACTCATATGATTACAAATTTTTGCTTTATTTAAATTAACAGCAGAAATTTTCAACATTTGCGGTGAATGTGGAAGCAATAAAAAATAAAATCGTTTAAGAGTGGATATACGCAGTTTCCATCCGCTGTTTTTACTCCCAAATATTTTGCAAAAAATCATCTGTTGATAAAATATCAATTCCGTTGAATTTTATATTTCTTTAGAGTTGATACAAAACTAAAAAACAGAAATTGTGCATGGGCTCTGTTCGACTCACATTATACAAATAATAAAGCAATTAATAGAAAATGTTTTGTCTTCAATAGAAAAGGTTGTTTTAATTCGTTAGTTTTAGAAAATTCTTGATATAAAAAATCTTGGAAATTGATGAATTAAAGGTAAAAAGTCTTGTTCATATTTTGGAGCTCAAAAATCTTGAAAAAAAGATATATCTTGTAATCTTATGTCACTGTTGGTTTATCGTGAAACAATTAAATAATAATAAATAAACATGGACAGTGTCGCAATTTGGTTCTAGTCTGAAGGAAATCGGGAACAAGTTCAACAAGTTGAACGAAGGCGGATTAAAGATAAATCTAATATAATGGAGCTCAGCGAGAAAAGGTTTTTCTATTGAGTATTTAGTTAAAGGCATTTTTATTCCAATAAAATTACTTTATTTCAGCTTTGTTAAAAACTACCGCCTTTCGAAAAATGCCTTTATGTACTTGTTTGTGTATATTTTTAAATACCCCTTTGACAAATCTGCATGCCGGGTCATATATTGCACCATTATTTTAAACTTTGACCGTTTTGTGTTTGGACAGATGATTCCCTGGGACAAAACAAAAAACAATTATACATATTACTATGATTACGAAATATTCATGAATTATTAATTTATAAAATTTATTTACTTATGTACTGTTCAGTATGGAACAATAGCAAAGAAAACTGTTCGCTATTGGAACTGTTCTTATAAGAAAAACGCTTTAAACAATTCCGTAAAATAGAAACCACCGCTTATTAAAACGTTATAAACAGAATTAGAATTTTATTTGATAAGACAACGTTTTTTTATACACAAAGTTTGTTTGCAATATTTTACAGCTGACATTTGACATTTCGCATAATTTCCCTTTGGGGAAATTTCAAATTGGGTGGGTGCGTTTATTACACCTGCACCTTTGTTGACTTGTATAATCGTCAACATGTACATTCTGAGAAAAAAAAAGATCTTAAATGAACCTTCTCGCAAGCGCAGTTGATGTAGAATGATTATTTGCGAATTCCAACGAATTTGACATTAACTTTCGGAAACGGTAGTACCAAATTTGTACCAAGAAAACAAAAATAGTTGACAGTACTAGAGCTGTTCGAATTTCGCTTTGATTACTTACTTATAGAATTACATAGTTGCGATTGTGCGAATTCGAACAATTTCATTTTAGAATCGAGTTTCATAGTAGGGCCCCAGCTTTCAAATTTGTTTCCAATTTCATTTCACAGATGGTGGAAACACATTCTTTAAAACCGAGGTTACATACAATTTTTTTTTTTTGACAAAGAATTTTTAAGAATGTTTAAGAAATTAAAAATTCAGTATGTTGAATCAAAACAAAATTATAAAAATAGATGCATTTTCGAAAAAAACAAGCCTTAAAGCCTTAGCTAATGAAATAATGCCTAAAAGGCATGAAAAAGCCTTAGTTGGCACTTTTTTGTAGTAGTAGTTTATAATAATGAAAACACTTCATTTAAAAGTATTTCCCGGTGAATACTTGAACAATTCGGTGTATTTTTTTTTTTTTTTTGTTTGAATCGTCAGAAAATATTTTATTGTGTAGGAAATACTTTAAAATGGAGTGTTTTTTTTTTTATTATTACCACTGTTTTAACTGTCAATTTTTAGCTTTGTTATTTGGTAAAAGCTGAATAATCTGATTTTTTGCTTTAAATATTTGTTTATATCTGTTTTAAAGGGTTATTATTTTTTTCTTCTTTTTTTTGAGCTTTTTTTCATAGAAGATTATCACCAGCAATTGAATTTATCTTGCTCTCTCTATGACGATTTTACGAATTTTTCGAGTTAAGGAACGAAGAGCGCTACAAAAGTTTTTTTAAATAAAACAAAAACGGTTTTGGATATCAATGAAATTCTTTATTCCTGTGAAAGTACTTTCGATGCCATTATGTATGGAACTCGATTTCTTTTGCATGGCCACCACGGGCACGCTTGCAGAAGTCCAGACGCTGAACCCAATTTTCGATGGTTTTCAAGCATAAATCGGCCGATACTGCTGCAATTTCACGTTCGATATTCGTACGAAGTTCATCAATCGTCGCTGGATTGTTGGCATAGACCGTAGACTTGACGTAGCCCCACAGGGAATAGTCTAACGGCGTCAAATCGCACGACCGAGGCTGCCAAGCGACTGGACCATTTCATGAGATAACAAGTTCTCCAAACTTGGTTTCCAATAAATTGATTGTGACATTCGCTGTGTGGCTTGTGGCGCCGTCCTGTTAGAACCACATGTCCTCCAAGTCCATATCATCCAATTGCGGTCAAAAATATTCGGTTATCATTGAACGGTAGCGATTCGCATTCACAGTAACGTGCCGGTCTTGATCATCACGAAAGAAGTACGGCCCAATGACGCCGCCGGCCCATAAACCACACCAAACCGTAATTTTTTCGGGGTGCAATGATGACTCATGGAGTATGTACGTGTGGATTGCTGGCTGACCAATACCGCATATTTTGTTTATTGACGAAGCCATTCAGCCAGAAATGAGCCTCATCGCTGAAGATGATTTTTCGATGAAAATCCGAATCATATTCAAGTTGTTGCTCAGCCCAATTCACGAACATACGACGCTTCTGGTGGTCAAGCGGCTTCAGCTCTTGCGTCAATTTAATCTTGTAAGGATGTAGGCCAAGAACTTTTCGCAAAATTCCCCACAACGACGTCACAGAGATGCCCAACGCTTGAGAACGACGTGTGAGAGACACCTTTGGGCTTTCTTCAACTGAAGCCTCAGCGGCAGCAATATTCTCGACACTACGGGCACTTCTTTGTCTCACTGGCACGGGAATATTTTGTACTGTGCCTGTGGATTCAAATTTTTCCCCTAGACGCACAATTGTTGATCTGCTAGAACGAGTATGGCGACCATAAATTGGACGTAGCGCTCTTAACGCTGAGGCCACTGACTCCGAATTTCGGTAGTAAATTTAATAATTTCGACTCGTCGGCTCATATATCTTTCCATCATGAAATGGCAAACCTTACTGAAGAGAAATGTCAAAAAAAGCGGCAAGAAATTTGGCGTCGTTTGCTGTCCCTGTCGCTCTACTTTTGGAGCGTCCCTGTTGAAAAACCCTTTATATGGAAGAAAACAGATTTAGCTTAATTTGTTTGCTTTTAACTTGAAAGTAGAACTAAAAATAGCTCAATTCCAAAGAGCTGCATTTTTTTGTAAGAGAGAAAATTTTGCAAAGCAGAATTTTGACAGCAGCATTTCGACCCGCTCCCTTATTTGACATCAGTTAAGGTGACACTTGCAGTTTATTTTGCTTCTACCTGGTGACAGCTGACTGTATAAAGTGACTTTCTTTTAGACTTTCTTTTAGACCGTGTGCGCATTTGTAAGCTTCTCATTTACGACGACGCCTACACCAGAGTGCCCATATGAATCGGGGGTTACCTAAGGCCAACGAAGCGCAAAAGTCATGTGTAATACTCACCCACGTAAAACAACGGATATCAATCGAGTAGATGTAATCTGGTAATCCACTTTCATAAAACTATCTTCTGACCGCAGAAATTCAAAACCCATTACCACCGAAACCTTGGCCAAATTTAGCACACTTTTTCTTTCGTACCACACCGTACCATCTGACGATATCAATTCAATGACCTTTCCAAAAATTCAAACGTCAAACGGATCTTCAAATAACCTACACAACAAAAAAAAAAACCAAATCATCTTCAAATATTGGCGCACTTCAGTCACAGCCTCAAATTGAGTCTCGCTCCCATAACATCTTAGATCATATCCATAAAAAAAACGCCAAATTCCGAAAAGACACTTCTCGATCGAGGATACTCTACACAGAACAACTTTTATCTATTAATAACTACGCCCGGCTAGAATGCAAAAAATAAAAAGAATCTCCAGTCGAAAGCAAACGCCAGCTATGGAGTTGCTCTTACTCGTTAAGTTAAACATCTGTTTGTGTGGTTTTTATTTTTTAGTAGTACATCTTTTTGTTCAATCTCATTTATTTTTAGATATTTCGCAATGTAGTGCTTGACTGTTGTTGCTGCCTTTATTCTACATTTTGTGCCATGGCCGTTCGTGTCAGTCGCTCGCTCTAAAACTTGCCCATACAATATCGAACACAATCGCCAATTTGCTGGCAGATGATTAACTTATAACTCGTATCTATGCGGGTCTACCCGTAGGTATGGGCTTTTCGTTAAATGCACCGATGCAGCGATTTCCGTTTAAGAGTTCATAAATTATACCCGTTGGCGGTAGCTGGTGGCAGACAATATAGCACCGTGCTTATTTACCATTGTGTGGCAATCAATCATTATGCAAAGTTCTATTGTTTCAAAAGTGCACTTGAGCAGTTGAGAATCGCTAAAGATACGGATATTGTTGCAATCGATAATGATGTGTCGTGCCTGCAAGCCGCCAACCAACCATAACTGATTTACAAGTGACGAAAATCGTATAGCTGGGATGTGCCTTTGTGCAATCAACTTTATTGCAAAGTGGGTCACTGAGAAAGTTTGAAGGAAAAATTGCACAAAAAGTCACTGGTCATGGTTGACGCAGCTGACGATGAGGGTGAAATAGCGGAAATCAAGCAGTGTAAAGGTTAGGGATTTCAAAAACTGAAAGGGATTGCTTGCGAAAAACATTGAAATCAATTTTTTGCTAAACGAATTTCTGACTCAGTGCTTCGATTTGGAATGTCAATTTTATAGCTGCTAATGGGTGCCCAATTTTTTAATTATATTTGGAAGGATAACACTCCTGGATAAAGTTCAAACTTAGTTTGCAAAAGGTATTAACACGATTAAGGCCTCTTGACCTGTAAGGCGAATGCTTGTAGATTTTACTGTTACTAGAAGTCACGACCCACAAGGAGAGTCCGGCTTTTTCAACTCTCTCCCACGTGGCGGCTTTTCAATTCTCTGTCACACTACTTGTGTCAAAGTAACCGGAGACTTAAAATTAAACCAAACTAAATAAGACCAAATTCCCGAAATTTTGTTTTAATTTTATTAACATTATGACTAAGAAAAAAGTAATTTCGCGCGATATGTCGAATATTTATGGGGGGGCATGCGACCCCCTGTAACCGTCCTGGTTTGGAGATTGAGTATTGTGCGAAGCTTCTCGAAATTTATAAATATAAACAACTTTGCATACACCCAACCTCGCACCTACTCCAACCACAAAACGGTGACGGGGTACGGTACGGTACGACCGCCATACATATTCCACTCTTTGCATTGTGGCGTGGTCCTATTTCAATTAGTTTTTTTTTGCATTATTTCGCTTGGTTGTATAACCTGTAAAAAGATGAAATTTCCAAAAAAAAAATCCATTATGATCTACTGCAACAGCGGCATATTGGCAACGCTGATTACAATTTGTGCCAGTTGGTAAGGGAGATAGGTAGGTGGATGCCCTAATGATGATAGTCGCGGTTAAATTAAGCCAACAATTGGGTCCAAATTGTCCGCGAGGAATTCCAAAAAAGAAAATCCGTGTTTCCTAATTGCAACCAGCGAGATCTATAAATGAGCTCCAAAAGTCTTTTAAGCTCATGTCTTCCACATCACCTGGTTGCAGTTAATCGAAGAAGTAGCTACTCCCCTTTCTAAACAGCTTTTTAATTTTTATAAACCTGTTCAATCGCATTTACGGCGACGGAGTTTTCAACGCCTTAAAGTTTCTGGAGTAGGTCGATCGCGCAATAGGCTCCAATCACAATTTAAAATTCAGTTTTGCGATCATGAATTTCTTTCGCTTTTAGGTCGGCATTAACCACAGTTTTGCAGGTTTTAAAAGAATTCCGCGGTAGATTTGTTCTATACTCATGGCTTTTCTATCAATTTTCTGTGCAAGCGTGCTTCTGATGATGTTTTCACTGATGACGGCCAGATCTTTGCTCGTTTTCTTACAATTTAATACACTGCAATTTTGATACTCCCCGGCAACCAGCGAAGAGTTGGTTGTTTATATTTTATTAAAAATGTCACTGGGTTCCTCTACAGTCCTTGCGCGATACTTATAATCATATTTAGTGTCCGGGCTAAATTTTACGAACTTACAATAGCGAAATTTTCCATATAAAATTACCCATTGTGACCTACAAAATATTAAGTGTAAAGGTTAAAAATGATTATTTTTATTAGTAAAGGCCCTGACTCTTACAGCAGCTGGGCATTTATAGAAGGCTGTGATGGTTTCATCGGTGAAGATGCATTGAATCATCCCCTAACCTATTTCAGAGTTCCACAGAAGATGCCGACGCCGGAACCTATCTTCGAAACATTAGTTCTGGAAAGCTATCTATTCCCCCGCTTTGCTTGCTCCTCCTTTAGCAGTTCTTGCAGGGAATCTTATTTTAAAAGCGTAGTCAAAAGATATGCAGATTTTGGCTGTGTTACCTTCATAGGGGCTTTGCTCAATTGTGGCATTGGATGGATGATTTTATGTTACCATGTTGTAATGACTTTCTAAGGCTGAATGTGCATTTGTCCGAAACTCTGTTGTCATTTGTTGAACTATGTATACTCGAAGGTATATGAGTGGCGATAAAATGCCACCCTGTGACGATCCCTGCTAAATCGACGTCTGACTCTCACGACTTAATCTGCATAAGTCCAATTCTGTAATACAAGGTGCGGGCCAAAAGAAGTCATCCGATTTTGTTTGGCTCTCATTTTTTTTTTCTAAACTAAAAACTACAATTCTGTTTTATTATATTTATATTATATATTATATTTGAACATTAAGAATTTTATTGGTCAAGTTGAGAAGATGATATCGGCCAAATGGGCGCCGTCACAATTGATTGCCGGGCTGGTTTTATGGCATTTTTCATCACTTTGGCGAGAACTTCGGGCGACAGATTTTCGCACTCGTGTCGAATGTTGTCCTTGAGGGCTTCTAGGGTCTCGGGCTTGTTCACGTAAACACGGGACTTCAAAAAACCCCACAAAAAAAAAAGTCTGGAACGGTTAAATCGGGCGATCTTGCGGGCCAGTACAAATCGCCAAAACGAGAGATGAGGCGACCCGGGAACGCCGCAGTGTGTACCGTAGCTCCATCCTGTTGGAACCACATGTCCTCCAGTCCTAATTCGTCCAATTGCGGCAGAAAAAAAATCGGTTAACATGGCCCTATAGCGCGCACCGTCCACTGTTGTCGTTTGACCAGCGGCGTCTCGAAAAAAAAAATGGCCTGATGCCTCCTCCAGCTTGAACAGCGCACCATGCAGTAACTTTGAGCGGGTGTAATGGCTCCTCGTGCATTACTCGTGGATTTTCGGTGCCCCAGAAGCGATAGTTTTGCTTGTTCACGTACCCGCTGAGGTGGAAATGAGCCTCATCGCTCATTATGATTTTGGTCGAAAAATCGTCCACTTCGTCCTCGAGATTGAGGATGGTTTGGGTGTAGGTTTCACGCGTCTGGCGGTTGACAAGCAGCAGTTGATCCACGGACTTTTACCATAATTCGACTTATGGACGACCGGCTGATGGCTAATTGCGAGGCAAGGCGTCTGGTCGATGTTTCCGGCGACAGCTCGACATCCTCGTCAACAGCGGCGATATTTACGGCACAACGGGCGCTCCGGGGCCGGCCACTCTTGGCAACGTCTCGTGTGGACCCATACTCTTCAAGGTTGGTGGCCAACTGCGCAGTGTTTGCGCATTCGGTGTCGGACGGCCGTGGAATCGGTGAGACGGAATTCGCGCTGCGCCAACTCTACAAACGAATTGTTACGCAAAAAAATGGACACGATTATTCCGCGTTCTTGGGGAGTGTATCGCCCTATGGCTTGTTCACTTGTATTCTACATCTGTCTAGTCCACAAATGTCAAAACAGATTTGACATTGGCGGCCATTTGCAAAAATAAAAGCATCTTCCAATAGGGTGATTGCTTTTGGCCCACCTTGTACAAATCTCCGCGCTAGTCAACTTTCATCATATCAGATGTCCGAGGCTATAGGCGGGTGCCTTAATAAAGATGAACCGTTTAGGCGATCGTGGGTACAGTATACCAGTAGCTAGTACGCAGCGAGAATTCTCCCAATAGTATGCCCCGTCAAGAATTTTCTGAGCACCTTCCCTTCTCATCACTCATGTGGTATCATAATGGACCCACAAGATTGGTCTAAATGTATCTTTCGGGACACCCACCTGACCTTATCTAACACAGATTCTTATTAGCTCGTCCGATGCATCTCTCACAGTCACCAGATTATAGTGCGGTTTTACCGATTCAGCTACGAGTCCTACAAATTTGACAAATTTGATAAATAATTGTTGCCAGTCCCATCCCCTTAACAAATATTTGAAGAAGCATGCTTCGCCGGACTTCAAAAACATTATTAGCTATTCCTGAGCCTTTTCTTAGCCGAGACTTTTCAGTGGAAGATTCCATTCATTAACATAAGGTTCTCCATGCGTTTTTACTTTTAAATCGTGTCTCCTTTTAGAGTAGTTTGACGTTGTATATTTGTGGGGTCCCCTTTCAGCGCTACTAGAACTATACCCTGAGCACCGATAACTTGACATTCTATCATGGAGGTATCTCCGCTCGGCTTCCATTGCAAGAAGCCGACCAAATTCTCTGTTTGTGCAAAGCTGTCTAAACCTTTGTAGCAGCTTGCCATAGTTCGGGCTTCATGGATTCCGGTTGGAGAGTCTCCAGCCCTAAACTGGGATTGCACTGTCGAAAAACTTTCCTAAATACGTTCCTCACAAGACCATACCTAAAAGTGAACCCTTAACACGTTCGTCACAAGGTATGAGAAAGTATGGCCTTGTGACGAACGTATTTAGGGTTCACTTTTAGGTGACGTCAATTTTGTGCGGCCCTCTTTACTTTATCATTTCGGCCATCGATAAGGCTGCATTCAATCACAACCTCGAAGAGTAGGAAAGTCAGTAGTCAACTTCCGTCCCCAAAGTACGCGAAAGTCCTGTTAAATTTTTTACAAGTGAATAAACTTTTAACCTTGTTTTACTAGGTTAGTTAACAGGTATATAAATGGGCATGGGCCAGTTGGCTGACACTGCGACCTGAAAGCTAAAAGATCTATTGTATCAAAACAGTTAGTTAGTTAGTTAGTTAACAGTTAAGTGAAAACATGAAATCAGTGTCAAACTATAGAGCTCAAGATCTTTATCTCAAGTCTACTTCTACAGTCTTGTTGTTTCGAATTCACGTGATCTTTTTAGGGTTCTTACACTCCCCTTGGTTGTTTTTCTGTCTTCTACACGCAGAGGCACTTACTTAGAAAGAATATTGACTGAAATCCCAATTTACCTTGCCGTCGTGTAAAAACGAATAGTGATGCCAAACCATTTTAAGAAAAATCCGTTGGGGTGGTATTCGTGTAGCTGTTAGCCTTAATATTGAAAATGTCTGGCGTTTTGACCTCCGGTTAAAAGAATATCATTTAAATTCATTGAAGTATGGAACAGATCGATATCCATCATTGGAATGAACTGGCAGTCCCTTGTTTGGCCGCAAATTATGTCATTCGTTGCCACCGACCCATCTGGCAATTTAAATAGCGACATCTGTCCTTCAAAATGTGTCAACCTCATAGCAGTAAGATGCACAACTATCAGTCTGAAGACCCCACATTTAATGATAGGCTAAAGTCAAGGAATGGTATATTTCGAGTTTATTTAAACAAATCCCAACAGGAAAGTGTTTTTTTTTTTTTTTTTTTTTTTAATTATTTTTTTTTAGTTCATTATTTATACTTATATACTAGACAAAAACGATTAAATCTAATTTAAAACTAACATTTATCTTATTCTAGCTTACTGGCCCTTAGCGAGCGCTCTAAACTTAACAATATGCTTAAAACTATTGCCTTTCGGCCTTAAATCTATCAATATATATTTTGTTTTGTTTTTTAATTTTCAAGAAACTTTTAAAAACTTGAATGCTTTATTATTTTATTTTTCTTACAACTACTTAAGACTACCTAAGCTACTTAATCTAAACTACCTATAATCAGGGAGGTGAGCAATCTCTCGATTGGTCACCCTCCTGATTGCGTCCATGGGCGCCAGACAGCCGCCAACAAGGTGCACATACGCGCCGCCGAGACTCGAGCGAGGCCTTAGCGTCGGTCCAGTCTCGGAAGCACTCTTTCATGCTGGCTAACCCGGCCCCTCCCAAGGACCCCCTACTCTAAGCCTTAACCTACAAACCTACAAACTACAAACTTAAAACTAAGGAGGATGCTACGTAAGTAGCGCACCGGCCCGGGAGAGCGTATCCACCCTCACCTCTTCCTCAAGCCACCAAAATTCGGTGAACTGCTTCAGAGTATCGACCTTGTCCCGATCCGCAATTGCGGTGCTAAAACGGAGGAGCTCCTGAGCATTGGCGGCGTACCCGTCGTGGATGAGCCGCTTATCCCTCGCGCCGCGGTGGCTGTGGTACAATACCGGCACACCATCTTTTTGTTGCACTAAACCTTTCATGTCTACATGAAGAAATGCCTCAGGCGGGATAAAGCCAGACCGAAGCGTACTCTCGTGGTACATTAAATTGGGGTAGTAAGCCCCTGAGATCAGGTTATTATCACTGGCCATCGCCCTTGCAACGTGCCTTCGAATCACCTTAATAAGGAAATTGTCAATCCTATTCAGTCGAGCCCCATTGTATAGGGTCTTGTTGGGATAGTATTTTATGTACTGAGATTCGGGAGTTCTAAACAACCCTAGACAGGCTCTGAGACATTGTCTCTCAAACACCCGAATCTTTTCCATATAGGACGGCGCTATATTGAACCACATAGGACAGCCATAAGCGATGATAGGCCTTATAAGGGCCACGTAGCAGATGACCTTCACCCTGGTGTCAAGTTGACTGCTGCGAAACAGTCTCCTTGCCAGAGCGTAAGCCCTCCTAGCCCCAGCAAGACAAGCATCTATATGTTTGTCAAAATACAGATACTGGTCGAGCCAGATGCCAAGATACCTGACCACGTTTCTCACCGCCAATGGCCGCCCCTGCTGTCCAATAATTGTTAATTTTCTCCAGTTTTTTCTGGTATCCCTAGAGGCCCTAGCCAATGGAGTCCTGAACAGGACTGTTTCCGATTTTTGGAAATTTGATTTTCAACTTCCAATCATCGCAATACCTCTTAATTTGCTCGAAGTCACGCTGCAGAAGGATGTTGATGACCTCGATTTTTGTTCCTGATCTGTACGCCACTAAATCGTCAGCGTACGCTATAGCATGTCTGAGGGAACCCACCAGATCACTTGTGTAAATATTAAACAGGATCGGAGAATTCACTGCTCCCTGTTGTAAGCCGTTTTTAATTTCGAAAACCCTGCTCGAAGTCACATTGCCAGCTTTGACAACGAACTTCTTTCCCATAAGCATATCGTAAATCATATACAGCAATGGTTTTTGAATGCCCATTCTAGTCAACTTATAGAAGAGCCCCTCCAACCATACGGTATCGAAGGCCTTTTCGAAGTCGACCAGGCAGGCACCCGTGCATTGGTTCTTACTTTTATTCCACTGAATGTCGGAGACCAGTTTCGACGCGGCATGAATAATGTCATGCCCCGCCCTAAAGCCAAACTGGTTGTCCAACAGGAAAGTGTACCGAAGGCGAGGTGCACTCATTTTAAAAAAAACCTGACTGCAAACCCTTCAGCGCGGTCTGTAGTTGAAGTACATTTGAACAAAAGTAGGTTGATGATATATATTTCTCTTTCTCAATTGGCGTCGTAGATACTTATAGTGCAATAACAAGACATGCTGCTTTATACTTTCCTGGCCTGGCCAGGCTTTCAAAAACCTCTCATTTGAATGGGCCTTAATTCTGAGACGGTCTTCAGTTTTACGCCGTACCCGAACGCCTGCACCCTCGCTCAATAGTCCGGCGCTCGACAACATCAACTGATTGTGATGAAATTAAAATTTTTTAGACATGGTATTTTCATCCCCGAAGATCAGTACTACAGCTCGGGATGGAGCTCATTAAAATAAATCCTTTCGACAGTAAGTTTCTAGTTTTCTCCTTATTACTTGGCCAGCTCTTCATCTGTCCTTCGCTGGGAGTACTCGTATGTATAGCTCCCGGTATTGAAAAGAGGCCTAGTGACAGAAGGTTGCGAGTTCAGTCACTTGTAAAAAAAATTAACACAACCGCTTTAAGGAGTTGCGGCGATTTTTCGTACCTCTATCTAGCCATAGTTCCATTGAAAAAAAAAACCGACAGCAATTTCAGAAATGTCTGGCTTAAAATCGACGAAGCCTCGTAAATTCAAACCCAACCTCGGCAATGCAGCAGTCGCTGTCATCGACACAACAGATCTTCACAGACACTCCATCTCAGGTTGGACTCCCCGTGGCTACATCTTAATTAAGACACAACATTTGCAGGTATGTCACCCCACAGTTCGGTGTTGGTGTAAAACATTCATGAATTCAAATTAATTCAAAAGTTGTCACCACTCTGCCAACTATTTCCAGCGAACTCTCTCTCTCTCTCGAACAGTAACAGAGCCTTTCAATTAAAAATGATATACTCAGTGAGAACATCGCGTTCTGTCTGGTCGTAGCTCATTGATACCCACATCAAATACAAAGCCCCAAGTTGACAGAACGCGAGCAACCTACGACGGCGGCGGAGTGCGCAATTAAAATGCACAATGTGACGCAATAATTATGTCAGTATATAGGTCTCCACGTAGAGTCACTTTCGTTTTACCGCTCGATAAATCGCAACCAGATGCACAAAATAAATTAATTTTGCGACCGACAGAGATTAACCATAACTGACGGCTGTTGTTTTCGTTTTTTTTTTGCAGATTCCGCTGAACCTAATGTTTGCGCTCAACCGCTCGTAAGATGCCAATATGCGATAGCAAGACAAAACCGACATCTTTGGGAAATCTATCGGCGGCCGAACTCGACCACCACGCCTCCGAGGTGGCCAAGGTCAAGCGCACCAAAGAGCAGGCCTACTTCAATTCGTACGACTTTGACGCAATAGAAGTGCTGCCCTACGACGAAGACGACGACGGCGGCGGCAACGAAGAGCGTTCCCATTCCGCCCAACATCAGCATCACCACCATCACCATGGAAGCCACCATCCCAAGTATACCGTGGGTGGTTGCAAAACCTGCCATCTGACATCACAGTCTGCATCAGTATCACCAGCGCCCGGTGTGAACGCATCGCCACTGCCAACAACTGTCAGTCACAGCCATAGTCTAAACAATCGACCTCATCGCCATCAGCAGCAACAGTTGAAGAAGATGATGGTCTCGTCCAGTCACAGCTCCAGCACCAATAGCAGTCTCAGTTCCTTTCCGCATCCGGCCAATGATGCCGCCGGTTCCAAGAGAACGTATCTGAAGCGCATCGGTGCGTTCTTCACAGCGAATTCGATGGGGAAACGCGCTTCGATTGACTCATTGGCGGATATCGAGCAACAGACACAACAGACGAACAGTTCCGCATCGTCAAGTCAAATATCGTTGAATAACAACATCCGATCGGTGGCGGAAGCGGCGGCGGGCGACTTGTACGATGGGAGCAACAAGCGAGATCTTGTCAAAGAAGACGCGGTGAATAGCAATTTTCTTCTGCCAAGGGCGATGCTCAAGTACCAGAGGTAAGTGACGAAACTACGAGTAAGGTGTCTCGGAAGGTATGAGTGCAAACAAACAACAAGTGCACTGAGAGGAAATCAGAGAAGACTGTGTGCCATGGGATTGCATAAAGTGGCGGAAGCGCAGAAGATTGCTGCCATGCAAATGATGAGGGTTAGGTTGAAATGGCATCCTCTGCGGATGAGGTATGGATTGGTGTCTGTCCCTGGAAGTGGTACAAACCGTATAATGATTGATGCTTGGGGAATATTTAAATTCTTAAATCGATGGTGCGGCTCTCGGGAAATAGTTAGCAATCTACATAAATTTAGCAACCATTTGGGATGTCCGTTGTCATTTACAGCCATTTGAAAGGGTGTACTGTTTCGAGCGGAAGTCGATGTTGTAAATGTGGTGGTATTTTCTTGGCTACCCAATTCACTTGAACTGAAGAGGTGCAATATTTCGCCTCTACTTCTATTGATTCGCATTCGTCACTGATAATGGGTGATAAAAGTCACAAAAGCTCTATGACAATAAATTCGTCAATTTCAAGACTGAACCTCCTGTTGAGTTCGCTGAACACATTTCTGTGGGCTTAATGGTGTCAGTGTCAGGATAAAACCACTTCCTTTTAAAACGATTCAGTAAAATCAAAAAACTTGTTGGAAGCGACGGCAATCGCGCACCAAGCTAAACTGTAATTAAAATAAAATAACAACAATAACCTCAAGTCACTTTATGGCCGATTTTTTTCAGTCAAATCCAACGAATACCATTTTAGGTCGTAGATAACAATAATGTTGGACCTTAGATATTTGAAATGCACAATTAAAAATTTCTAATAATGAATTGCTTTAAGTTGTCTTTTTTAAATCAATGTAAAAGTAAAATATGTGGCTCTCTGCGGCTGCCACGAAATGACGATCTACGTATCGTTTTGAGTGATATTTAAGGTGACACTGGAGCAGGCAGCACGTGTAAAGGGTGTCCCATAATTCACGCAAAATTTGAATTTTGCGCCATTTATTAGGACAGTGATGCCAACGGAAAAAGAAGATAACAATGTGACAGGTGACAGTTCGGGGTTAGTAAAAATGGAGCGCTATACGAAAGAACAACGCATTTTCATTGTTGAGCAATATTTAAAAAATAACCTTCATTATTTTTTTAAATATTGTCAGCTAGAGTCCGCAGTATTCCTACAAAATATCAGCCATTTTCATCCTAATGGCTTCATTAATCGTCAAAATTGTAGCATTTGGGGTTCAGAAAACCGAAGAGTAATTGTTGAGAAAAAAACGCGTGACTGTTAAATGGGGATTTTGGGCAGGCATTATCGGACCATACTTCTTCGAAAATGCGGCTGGTCAGGCAGTAACAATGAATGGTGTTTATGGTAAATTACAAGAAATGAATGTGACCAACATGTGGTTCCAATAAGACGGTGCCACATGCCGTATAGCCAGAGAAACAATTCAATTACTGCATGAGCCATTTCCTAATCGTGTAATCGGCTGTTTTTGCGATCAAAATTGGTCACCGAAATCTTGCGATTTAACGCCATTGGACGTTTTTCGTTGGGTTTTTTTATGAAGTGAAAGGTCTATGCAAACTAGCCCACGACCACCAATGCCTTCAAAGAGGAAATTGGGAGGTGTATTAATGAAATTCAGCCACAATTATGCGAAACGGTCACATAACATTTTAATAAAATATTTCGTACTTGCCAGCAAAGCCGTGGCGGCCATTTATCCGATGTGCTATTCCATACATAATCTGTATACTCTTTGAATCAATGAAAAGCTTAAGCTTTCTAATTCAAAATCTGTATTTTCTATCAAAATTTCATTTGCCTCAATATTAGTCCCATGTGTCTCTCTGTCGGTTGAAAACACGATAGCGTCCAAGGGAATCAACCTAGGCGAATGAAGTTTGGTGAGAGGACTTCTTTTTATTGTCGTTAGATTGTTACTAAAAATGGGCTATGTCGGTCAAGTAGTTCTGGTAGCTACCATACAAAATCAATATTAGGCCTATATGTCTCTCTGTCTGTTGAAAACAGAATAGCGTCAAAACAAATCGACGTAGGCAAGTGAAATTTTGTGAGAGGACTTACTTTTATCGTCGTCAGGTTGATATTAAATTTGGGCTATGTCGGTCAAGTAGTTCTGGTACCTCCCATACAAAACCAGTTTTGCTTGACTTGTATGCAGTGGAGGGTATCAAAGCATCGGCCAGGCCGATGATAACACTTTTACTTGTGACAGCAGATCAGATATATGACAACTGCTTGAAAATAAATGCGGAGTTCTTCATGAACCTGCTAGTTCTTGGTCTAAGATGAGATGTGAAAAAAACCTATAAGTTCATGGCTTCTTATTGAAATTTTCGTCTCTGTGACACTTCGGAACAAGTCTAGAATAGTGAGCCTGGCCACTGTCCTCTCCATCTTTTTAGAACCACTTGCTAATTAAGCACGCACAGTTCGCACCATTGGATCGTTGACTCGTACCACCTTTCAAGCTGACCCTATTCTATTTGAAAGAACATTTAGGACCGCGTTGTCGACTTCTAATACCCCTGAATTTTCATCCCACTTGGAACGTCTTTTTATTTCGGAAAGATATTTCAGATACCACCAATTGACTCAGGTTAGATATTGAGACCGGCCACTGTAGACTTTGTTGAACGTCTCTTTCACAGAATATATACAGCAAACTGTCACGTATCTGTTCCGTCATCGAATTTTTCCAAACACGCAATTCATAGCGCGACCATAGTGGACAGGGTAACAATGGTCTCATCATCGTAGGGCATTTTGTGAAAGATATCCTCAGGCGCAGCAGAAAGTCCATCTCGCACGTGGGAGGGTCAAAGTAATTTTTAACAAAATTCCATTTTCATAATTCTGCTTTTGAAAAATCTGCAAAAATAGAAAAAGTTTTGGAAAATGTTAAAAAGCGGGGTTTTTAATATTTGCTGAATTTTGTAAAGCTTTTTTTGTTATATGCTTTTTCCAATTTGTTTTTTTTTTTTTTTTTTTTAATTCTGTTCTTCAACTTATTTTATTTTATTTTTAATTGTCTATATTCCGTATTTTTAATTTTCTTTTCCAATTTCTTTTTTTTTTTAATTTTCATTTTTCTTTACAATATTTAATTTATTTATTTTTTTTAACTTTTAATTTGTTTCGAAATCGGTAAATTCTTTTTCCTTATATTTTTGGTTGAACAAACAGAATAAGCTTAAAATTTGTAAAGCGAACTAAAAAAGCAAATTCTTGCAGTAGTATTTCAATCCGCTCCCTCCAAAATGAAATGGATGCCGTAAGAGAAATTATTTATCTTGTTGTGACCCATTATGTTGACGGTATCAGAGTTCTCGAAAATGTTTCCAATAGTTTCAGCCCTACTGCGATTTGACGCGCCAGCTGCTTATATCGGAGAATATTTGCCCCATTTGGAATTTTCGTCAAACCCAAACACCTCGTGGTTCAAGTTTAAATGTACTTTTACTTTTGTCCACTTTTCTAAATATATATTTTCCACAAAGTAGTCCACCTCGCAACCGAGCTTCGTTTGTAATTGGAAACTAAATCTCAAGTTTGAAAGGTGAAAAATGAGTTTGTTTAGACCACATGCAAATTGAACCGTCTAAAATCGCTTTAATATATTGAAACAAGACTTATAACGCCTTCCGGCAGTGCTTAGAAAATGTTGCAAGTTCTATAAAAAAAATCGACGCGATATGGTGTTCCTGGCAGACACTGTTGATGGCTTGTGGCAGATGTTCAAAAGTCTTGCAACTTCTGGAGTTCAAAAACTAGAAATGTGCAAGAGTGTTTTGTCTAAGTTACACTATTAACAATGTAGTAAATAAGTGTTCTAAAGTCTGTTTGACATTTGCGCCTTAAAAATACATTCATAGCACACTCCTCAAATTAAAAGGTATTTCAAGCCTATTCAATTATTAGGTGGAGTGGTGCATACTTCTGTGGCTTTGGCACTTGGATTATAATACTTGCTTTAGAATTTATGCCATCAGATTGACCTAGAATTACATGGTCAGATAGAGTCCGCAATCTTTCCTGCACCCTTAGGTTGATGATTGAAAGTTATGGAGGATCCACTTAAGAATCCTATACCCACGAACCTTTCAATGAATAAGCGAAGAGAAATTGAATGAATGATGCAGTTAAGTCGACAGATGCCTTCGATTTCAAATGGATCTTCTGGTGGCTAAATAACACTCCCAACTATACACTGCATCTAGAGAAAGGTGAACCTACCACCTATGCTTCTAGAAATACGTCTTGATACAAAAAAGTCATAGCAATCGGGAACGAATGCCTTTAGAAGTTTATTTTAGAACCCGCTCTATTAAACAACGGGATCCTACTTAATACAGCGATCGAGGTTATAAGACCACTTATGGCGTTGGCTAGAAGGATTGTCTTTAAAATAACCTTCAATAAACCAGCCACAAGATAGGCAAAACAGCCTCGAAGAGCACAGGGTTTCAAGGGCTCTGTGTCCCGTTTTACTTCTAGAAAGTCTGAAGAATTAATCAACTTCACTAGGAGTACTCTCTTCCTGCATGCCATAAGACGAAGCTTAGCTAATACGGATATATAGAGATACTCTGAAGACCTACAAGTCGCGGAAGACATTTGCCACCTTCTCTGAAAATGCCAAGCAATTTCTCGGAGTAGAAGGATGGATCTCGGCAGGTATTTCTTTAATAACTTAGAGAAGGTTGGTTCCCCAAAAACAATATTGAGACCGTTTTTAAATTATGCTGGGAAATTTGATGTTTGGTTGGTTTGGTTTAGGTTTTAACCTTAATGGTTCTTTTGGTCTTTTGTACCGATCTCACAACCCCACTTAACCTAACCCAACCTAAACAACGGAAAAGTTGTCTTAGATTTGGAAAACCTTGCTTCCGGTTGCAAACTTAATTTAGTTTATACCACGCCTTTCAACTTGCGGAGTGACAAACCCTTCTTTTGACCCTGGGACCGTATGTCTACCGATGACAACGATCCAAAAAAAACCTTGCTCAAAACTCTGACTGAGAACTTGTACTGATATTCTGTCTGTTAGTAGAGCCTATAGTCTTGAACATCCTACCTCAACGACTTTTGTAATAGAGATATTTATTTTTTTTAACTGCTGTTTGAAATAGAAGTATCCGAGTTCCTGTCGGTGTTCTAACCTGTGTCGCTAGGGTCAAAAGCAACGACTCTAACACCTACACCATTGCCAGCATTCTTGTAATGAAAAGGAGGGGTTCTTAAAAATGATGTCTTAGGTCTTGTCAAATCAACGCCTGTACCTCGTGACGTCTTGTGACAGATATGAGTATTCTGTTTAAATTAATGGAAACGTATTCTTACTAACTAACAGCAGTTCCTGAAAATTACAAAACGACTTGCCCACGATCAGTCATTGTAGCCCTAGGCTCAAAATTTTGCATAAAAACTTTCGCAACCGCAGTAAACGTTTGACAACACTCTCACATGTTTTAGGCGGTAATTTACGAATGCAATCTGTTTATGGATAACATCAAGCTTGTTGCTACGGAATGTCATATGCAAGTCGACTCATAGTAGATATTGCCTAAGTGGTGCAAATGTACCATGTAGAGGTAGTGCTTGTGCTTGCCTGCGTCGTAATATTTGCGGCTAGTGACTGTGGTTCTTAGCGGTGTTGTCAGTGGTGGTGGCAGGCTTTCGCAAAGTATGCGGCCAGCGTATGGTTAACAGCGGAACCATATCCACCCGTTAGTGTGTTAGTGTGTATTGCTCTAGTGAAAAAATGATATTTGATACATTTATGCGTGCACTGGCGATACTTGCAGTTTTGGGTCATACTGCGAAATCATTTTTTTTTTTTTTTCATAATTTCATTAGATTGTTGTCTTTAGGCAAACATGTGTAATTTGCTTTGGGCAATGGTCGCATATTACTCGTGGGATAAGTGCAATTTTACATTTGCATGTGCGTTTTAAGGGGGCGTTGCTATAACAAATTAGAAAATTAATTAATGACCGTGTTGTGTATGTGCCACAGAAATGAAAGGGGCGTCTAGATTTATGGCACCATTTTGGGTGCTTTCTGATGTGAACTATTAAATGGTTTATGATGGAGAAATATTTGTAATAATTTTACAAGTGTGAAAAAAATGCGCCACCTGAACTAGAAATATGTATACTTTATTAGTTTTATGACAACCAACTTAGGGTCCCAATCGATAGAATCCGTGGCGTCCATTGCGGCAACGCATTCAACTGACAGGTTGATTGACTTATTATACAGTAGTGTCCGCTTATAACGAACTCGAAGGGACTGACCAAATTGGTTCGTTATAACCGAAGTTCGTTATAAGTGATACGCTAATTCTCATGGGGCATTGATTGGGACTTCATGAAATGGTTCGTTATAACCGAATGTTCGCTTTAACCGGGTTCGCTTTAAACGGTTACTACTGTATATGGAATGCTAAGCTTGTAGCCAACTTCGCGTTGGTTCCAACATTAACGCTAGCGAACTTGTATCAGAACGGAATAAATTGAAAACAAATTATAAGAAACAAAAATAAATCAGGTTTTATGGACTTCATTATTAGTATGAGGAATTTAAAAATAAATTTTCTAAAATACATTGAAGTCGAAAACAAAATGATAAAATACATTTTTTCTCTAATAAGTTGGGCAGAAAAAAAACAAAAGAAAAAACTCATTCGCCATCAATATACCAAAATTGTGCAATTTATGGCTCAATAAATGCATAATTGTACGATTTTTTATTAAAATGTTGTTGGTTTCATCTATTACTAACAATTTGAACTATCACATTTTCCATGCGGCATCAATTGTAAAATATTTCGCAACAATTTAAATTTCAACCGTTTTGCTTACGGCCATATCATTCACTCCCTTTAATGCAGGTTAAAGGTTACACCCGGGTTTAAGTGAGTTTAACCCAAAAACTAAACCCAAGTCCATAATATTCACTCGTTAAACCCGAACATAAACCCAGTTTTTTAAACTTGACAGCGTTTAACCCGATTGGATTTAAACGCAAGCCGGAGACCGGTTTAAGTACTTTAACTTGGGTTAAAAGTCAATTTCATAATATTGACATTTCTTCTTGAAATAAGAAAAGTAGAAAAGGGGAATAGAAAGAAATGGCAAAAAACTAAAAAAGGATTCGTGAAATGGACGAAATTAATGTTGTTGTTCGTCGTCAGAAGACGAATTTGTCGGAGAGCTGATGAAACAGCAGCTGAAAATATTTCCTGCTGAAAAAGAGTCATTTTGGAGGCTATATTCGATGATTCGATAGAAATTTCGGCATAATAATTAATACACCTTAAAATATAACTGGGCCCAAAACAAATGAAATCAATTTCCAAGTGACAAACAAAAAAAAAGTCATTATTTGTGAAATTTGACATTACGTGGGCTTAAAACGGATTAAAAACGGTTTAAAGTGTTTTAAATCCGCATTTAAATTCATTTTTAATCCATCGGGTTTAATGCGTGTTTTTCAGTGAATAATGTGGACATAGGTTTAAATTATCGGGTTTAAAAATTGTATATATGTATGTATAAAGTTTATTTTCACTAGTAATAAAGTTACAAATTAATTCGAATTGCGGATTAATGATCGGGTGTAAAATTAACTTAAACCTGAGTTACACCCGGAGTGAATAATATGGCCGTTAGCCAATCTACTAACAACCAATATGTGTCTCTAGCATTCTGTGGAGAAATTCAAGATGGTTGGCATTTTGTTGCACTGTTTATTCACTTTGAACCAAGAGCGCTAGTTATGTTGGCGTCATTTTTTGGACAGAACTTTTATGGAACTGACATTTCACTAGCACTTCATATATAGCATAAAGCTTAGTACGCTGCTCGAGCTAAGTTTTCGCTTCCATACAAAATTCTCTCCAAAATTTATCTGAGCAATCAAACTTTTGTTTCAGAATGGACTTCATGTGTCTGTCAACATTTAGCGTGCCCATTTAATGGGTCGGCACATTTTCTCAAGCTAAATTGTGACAGATCGTTGTGTATTTGTTGTTCTGTTGCGGAAAAGTGCATAGAATCAGAAATAGTTGAAATAAGAGAGGATTCAATTTTTGAGGGAAGTTTTTTCAAAGAACAGCAGTTTTCTGTGACACTTACTTACGGTGTACTCTATGTCAAAATTTAGCTAATGTTTGGAGAGAAAATAAGTAGAGCAGTTAAAATTAAGTTTAGCTCGAGCATCGTACTAGGCTTAAACTAAGTAAAAATAGACTGGGGACGATCAAGAAGCTAGTTTAGTAAGTCTGACTGCTGTCTGACTAGATGTATCTCGGTTTTGATTGGCTGAAATCGGTCAAGCAGCTGCTTCAACTGACGTTTATGAAGAGGTATTCGACGAATCTAGTCAAGAAATTCCTGACTGAGTACTAAGTTCGCATACGTGGCTGACGAAGAAAAAGTGACGTTCCCGACCAATCTAGTTTTTGCGTTCAGGTTACATCTCATCCAGACCAACCTAGTCCATTTAAGATAACTAGATTCTTGAATTTACCCACTGACAGCTTTCCTACTACGTCTCCCCGATTTCCCCCGCAATTTGTTCAATTACAAACTCCCTCCCGCTCTCAATTGTACTGTTTGGGAGTACGTGTGAAGCAGCAAAAAAAAATAAAATTCTAAATAGCGGAAGGTGTAATAAACATAAACTACCGCCATTCAGCAGTGTTCCTAGATTGTAGTTAGAGATACTACTTTTTGTGGGGATTTTCGAAAAACTTTCCATGCGTATAAGGAACAAACATCAAAATTGTGGCAATATCAATAAACTGACAGAAAAACATTCAAACTACATTTCACCATGAGTATCAACGCACTAAATGTACATTAAAAGGAGATTTTGCCTTTAGCAACAATTTCTAGTACCAAAAAATTATCATTATAATGTTAGCAAACTGGATTTTTATTCTGAAGATTTATTTAATTATTTAATTTGTTGTGCGGTTTTTTTCATAAAAAAAATCGAGGAAATTTTAGTTTAGTGAAAAGGGAAAAATGAACACGCTTCGAGGGAAAAATAAAGAAAGAGTGCTAAGAACACTGACTGAGAGTTAGAGTAGCTTCGGGTAATGTGGAGTACCCTTCTTGTTTGCTGAAATATTTCTGAAATAGATACTTATTTTGTTAAGAGGGACTATTGATTTTATACATTGAATATTGTTGTCAACATTTACTTTGCTAATAGCTTTAGTTTTCATAAACAAAAAGAAAATATTTGCAAAAATTTAGAAGAGTTGGTAATTTTCAAAAGTGTCGGGTAATGTGGACCCATCTACGCGGGTATTGTGGTGCACTTCTCCGCACTACCAGAAAGAAATGGATCAAAGTAAAGAGATATTTTAACAACTATAGTCGATATTTTAATAATGAACATTAACTTTAATTATGCAAACAAAAATTTAAATTAACATCACAATGAGATCCTCTACAAAATGGGCGGCTAATGTTTAGTACCAAAACAATTCGTTCGCTCCTGCCTAATCCACATTTGCCGAAATGGTAGTGTTTTCAAGAAAATAAAAATTTGAAAACAAATACTAATCAGAACTGAGAAACTTGCCTTAAATGCTAAAATAGCACTATATAATGTCGCGGAATATTAAAACAGCCAATGGAATGCAACTTAAATTCATTACATTTAACACGATTTATTTATCGTCAAAATAATTAATGACCTCACCACAAAACGACAAATGCCGTATTATGCAAAAACGAAAGCTCAAGAGACTGTATAAGTTAACTTGCGTATAGTAACGTATGTGGCGGGTATGTGGTCCAATCGATATATGTCCAATCGTGGTCCACATACCCGCCTACTCCGCATTACCCGAACTTTTTCTAGTGCATTTGGTGAGTTTCTGTCAGCTGATGGATGCGTTCGGAGAGTTTTAATTCTTTGTTTTATTTCACCACAAAAGCATGTATTCTACAAAATGGTTAATAGCGAATGTATAAATAAATAAATAAAGGAATAAAGTGTGAAGAATTCATTCGTTGAAATTAAATAAAATATTTTTGTTCCTATTGTGTCTGTTTTCGTTTGATGTTTTTGCGGAAAAATTATTTCGCCGGGAATGTCCACAGAAAAACGGCAAAGAATTTAAAAAGAAGAATTGATTACGAATATTAAAGTTTGAAATATGATTTTTGAGGCATAATCTCTCATAAAGAAACTCAAAATGTATAAATCAGCAAAATAGCAAGTAAACATGTTTACTGATTTGTACCCTATGTCACGCATTTGAGTTTAGCTGCCTAAAGTTTTTTTTTTAATTTATACGAATTCACATCATTAGTAACCAGATACTTTATATGAGTAAGAGTTTTTTACCTGCTACAAAATAAAACACAAATGAAATGTTTTTGGTAGACATTTTATGAATAAAAATAATGTCATTATTTACGTGAACAGTAAAATTATGTTGCAAAATGATGACTGCACATTTATTATTGTTTCTTTCCACAATTTATTCTAGGAAACTTACCCTATTTTTTTACTTGATTTTCTGTTTGTTATTTTTCGTACACTTTATAAAGTGACAGTTGTCGGTTTCAGTGATAGTTGTTTTTAGTGCTGTTGTTAATTGTTTAACCAAATCGATCATTAAAAAAATGTAAAAGGAGAAATTGGGTGCAAAACTTAAAGTAATTTCTATGGCGAAAATGCGAACAATTTTTTCATTTCGATATCATAAAAATAATATCTATTTATCTAAAACTAATTTTAAAATGACATAATGCTGTATAATGTTGATATTTGTGTAGAGATGGCTGACGAAATTTCGCTTTCCTATAAAACAAAATGGCTTCCGGAAGTGATGATCGGAAAATAACTTATTTATTTCGTATAACTGATTGACAAATTGTTGGTTTAATTTACTGAAACCAATTACCACTCCCATTTCACATGTTTTGTATCAGAAATATATATATTTTCAAGTGATTGCAGAAATGTTGTTGGCCGGAACTTGTGCTTGTTTCTGCTTTACGTATCTATAGTTATGTGTAGAACATCCACGACACTTTGGGCGTCTGATTTGGGATCTCATTCTTACGCCTTTATTAGCATTGACTGCGGACAAACGGATCTCTCTGTCCCGTCTAGTGAAAAATTGCGCATGCGTGATGGTGTAAATGCAGTTCGTTTCCCTCCTTTTCTTTATATCCTATAATTTGAACATTAATTGCTGTTCAATAAAATGCTATGTTTGTTTTAAGTAGTTTCTAAGAAATGTTTCTTTTGATTAATGAATTTGCAGTGTTTAGAACCGATATTTATTGCATTGTGTCATAATTCAACTATTTATGTAAAAATGTAACGAAAAATGTCAACCTGGACTAAGAAAAAAAAAAATATATACAAGTGAGAATCCACCTCAGGCTTCCTGACATCCGTTTTAAGCCGGAAGTGTATGCTGTTTTTTTTTTTTTTTTCAAGTCCGTCTGTCTGTCTATCTGTCTGTCTGTCTGTTGAAAGCACGATAGCGCCCAAAGGAATTGACATAGGCGAATGAAATTTGGTGAAATGACTTCTTTTTATCGTCGGCAGGTTGGTATTGAAAATGGGCTATGGTCAAGTAGTTCGGGTACCTCCCATACAAAATCAATATTAGACCCATGTGCCTCTCTGTTTATTGAAAACACGATAGCGTCCACAAGAATCCACGTAGGCAAGTGAAATTTTGTGAGAGGACTTACTTTTATCGTCGTCAGGTTGATATTAAATTTAGGCTATGTCGGTCAAGTAGTTCTGGTAGCTCCCATACAAAATCAATATTAGGCCTATATGTCTCTCTGTCTGTTGAAAACAGAATAGCGTCAAAACAAATCGACGTAGGCAAGTGAAATTTTGTGAGAGGACTTACTTTTATCGTCGTCAGGTTGATATTAAATTTGGGCTATGTCGGTCAAGCAGTTCTGGTACCTCCCATACAAAACCAGTTTTGCATGATTTGTATGCACTGGAGGGAATCAAAGCATCGGCCAGGCCGATGATAACACTTTTACTTGTTCAATACTTAGTTTATATTACATAGTATGTGCACAGCGACCACTGAAATGTGCTCCGATACCCTTTTTTCTATTTCGTTTCTTTTACCCACTTCAAACGTCGATGAAAGTGAATTATTAGAAAAATTAACAAAAACTTCAACACTAGTTACCAGCCCAGTAACTCCTGTACAAACTTTGCTTGACGCAAGGTACCTTTGAGCTGACATCTTCAACCTGTGTTTAACCCGGATACATCCATTATCAACTGACGCAAACCATCAAGACAGCCACAGTTTACAAAATCATATATCAGGAGAAAAAAAATCTTACTGCTGTAACGAAAAAGTTCAAAATTCAAAAGCCATGTGTGACTATTGTGCAAAGCAAATAAAAACTCTCGTGATCGCGGGTTAAACTACGACAAGATTTTCGGCGGGAAAACTGAACTTGTTTTCTTCTACTTCAATCACAGATACAACTTTCCGTGGTCCATGTTTGAAAATGAAAAGAAATGTCCTCAATGAATACAGTTTGTTAATTCCAGCCACCAGTAGATTTGAATGATCGGAAGATGAAGAGATGAACTATCAATAAATGCAGCCTCCTTGTTGCAAGTGCATTGTATTCCAAATTAGGCGAATCAATCTTGTCTGCTTATCAGCAACATCATTGAACATGAAAGTGATCTCTCATTCACTCGCCTCAGGACATGACATTTCGCCAAATGAATTAAATTAATGACAGTGACCTCTGACAGACGTGTTACCAGCCACTACAGGTGGCAGTGGACAGATAAAATCGGAAGCAATTTGTCAAGACACCTTCGTCGGCGAGCATTTCCAACTTCGTTATTTTACGTAGGTAGCCATCGCAGATAACAACAAAATATATGTATTTCAGAAACAATGATTGTAATTGTAATCCACTTGTGAGCCATTAAACAAAAATTCACTGTCACTGTCACTGGCTGTTGCGCAACTCGTGCTCGCTCTCCCTTTTTCGAATGTCTTCGAACTCGTATAAGCTTCTGTGACCGTTGACGATGACGATGACGACTCCTCGCGAAGGTCGAATATTAATAAAACAAATTGAAATGCACAAACGTCACCCGATGGATTATGAAGAAGTCAGAGAGTGGTGCGGTGCCGGTGACCATACATGATCTCTGTGAGCTGTGACCATCGTCGGGCTGTGAGTTATGGATATGGATTTAAAACCATACGATAAGCACAGCAATCCAGTAGTAGGACATGGGGGTACAAGTTTACGATTATTCATGGTCTTGCAATTTGTTTGTATCAACTCGAGTCTAGATGCCGTCTTCGCCTCCCCTATATCTGTGCGGTGGATCATTAGTAGCTCCGCGAGAGTGCAGCGAATTCTTTATTGCCTTGAAGGCCATTTGAATGATGACTGTGTGAAGTAATTAATCAAAAAATGTTTTGTGCGAATTTTGTATGTTTTTTATTAACATATTTAGGCCTTTATCCAATCGATTAGCTTTGGAGTTGACTTGAGCAGCTGAAGGTTGACATTATTTCTGAATTGTGGGACCGTTGTCTAGAACAACTCAATTAGCTTTGTGTATTTGCATTGGATAAGTGGACGGTGGCCTCTGAGCGTGACTATTTTTCTGATGACAGGAGGTCGGCCGGAAATTTTGATTGTCGAATGCCGTGTTGGCTAAAACGCATTTATACCTGTTGACTTGGCTATACAAAAATGTGTTGTACGGAGAACTAGTCATCGATTATCTATGTGACTATGGCGATGACTGTTTGAAGGAGTCGATTAATCATGTAAAAAGTCAGAAACTAAAGGCTTGACACAACTATGATTGTATTGTTAGAGCAATACAATCTGTTAGCATCAAAGTTGCCGACGTATCAAGGCAGTGGCAACGGGTAGAAAGACATTTACGGAAGTGTTAACAATTTTTCAGCAGGCCTTCGCTGTAATCTATCAACGTGCGACTTTAACAAAAACATGTTTGCTTTTAAGTCAAGTCAATCAAAGAATTCGAATGTTTTGATCCCACGGTGTTAGGAAGCCTCGAGAAAGTGAATCTTGCAATTTAGTCCATAATGTGGACTCCCTTTACATATTCCAGTGCAAAGGAATAATTTGACTTTGAAAATCGCTCAATTAACAATTTTACTTCGCTATGGTTCCAGTTTTGGATGTCTGGAAGTCATAAAGTCCATAAAAGCCACGAATGCTCGAGTTACAGTCCTATGGGGTCTCACAAAACTCATAAATTTAATTTTCGATAAAGCCTCTTAACGATATTAATACAAGTATACTAATCCACAGAGACCAGTTTTGTTTATATCACTAGGTCAGTAGAACAGTAAACTGCTATCTTTAGCCAGACGTTCACAATACAGAGGCCATGAAGTTCTAAATCGTCTGTTCTTTGGCAAACTTGACCTGTTTAAGAAACTCAACAAAGGCCATGAGCCAAAAACGGGGATAGGGAAGAGTTGGGCACCTTTGAACGCTTTTTGCTTCCAGGGCTCATAGAACCCTATGTTTTCGAATTTTTGATCTGTAACCCCTTTTTTTCTTTTAGAAATGGAATTCAGCTTTAGTTTGAACGCACAAGTCTATCCGTTTTATGAAGATATCGATTTATTATTATTTTTTTAATGAAGCAAGTCCTTATGTTCAAAGGTGGCCCCCATTTGGGGCAGTTTCGAACTAGGTTGGGGCACATTTGAACGACAGTTTATATAATTAAATATTAACCTGAAATACGACTTTACACTTTATTTAAAATATAAATTAGTTTTTATTTTTAAATTAGAGACAAAAACCTTAACATAAATAAACTGAAATTCATAAATAAGATAGGAACATATAACATAAAGGAACAAATAACTGAAAATATGTACACAAACTAGAATTCATAGATAACTTTATTTATATAGATAAATTCCCTACATAACAGGTGGCGCAAAAATATCCTTCCGATGTTTTTTGGCTGTAATTTAAAAAAAAATGAAAAACTTTGATTCTTCTTGTGGATTATTTTTATTTGGTCTTTTAATTTTTTTTACATCAAGTCGAGAATATGATGTCATGTAAATGGCCGCCGCCACAGTTGATTGTCATTTGTGCCCTTTTTATGGCATTTTCCATCACTTTGGCCAAAACTTCCGGCGATAGGTCCTCACATTCTTGACGGATATTGTCTTTAAGAGCTGCAAGAGTCTGAGGCTTGTTGACATAAACCCGCGACTTCAAAAAGCCCCACAAAAGTCAAATCAGGCGATCTTGCGGGCTAGTGCAAATCGCCAAAAACGACCCGGGAACACCGGTTTCAGAATATCGGTTGTGGCTCGCGCAGTGTGTGCCGTAGCTCCGTCCTGTTGGAAACACATGTCCTCCAGTCATGTCCAATTGCGGTAGAAAAAAAATCGGTAAACATGGCCCTATAGCGCGCACCGTTCACTGTTGTCGTTTGACCAGCGGCGTTCTCGAAAAAAAAATGGCCGCGTCAACAGAGACGATATTCTCGACACAACGGGCGCTCCGGGGCCCGCCACTCTTGGCAACGTCTCGTGTTGTGCCAGTCTCTTCGAGGCGAGCGACTAAACGTCGCAGTGTTTCACCAGTAGGCGTTGGACGGCTAGGAAATCTGCGACGAAATTCACGTTGTGCCAAAGTCACCGACCGATTATTGCTCAAATAAATAGTCACCACTATTCCGCGTTCTGGAGCAGTGTAGCGTAACATTGTTTATTAACGTGTATTTCGCATGTGTTTACTACAAAAATGTCAAAACAGAACTGACATTACGGGCCAATCGCAAAATTTATAGCATTTTCTGATAGGAGGATTACTTTTGCGCCACCTTGTATAACGAAAGAAACGAGTTTTTATAAACGAGGAGTAGCCTCATTGTTTGGCGTCAAGCTAGTTACAGCCTTTCGTCTGTTGATGATTATTTGCATGCTGATCTAGTTTACCTCCAGAATTGTTTATCACAGATGTTACTCAGTAAAGACCACGGCTAAGATAACAAGCACAGGTGGAATGGAACCTAACGAACATGAAGGGCGGGACTGGAGTTTCAAAGACCAATTTGATGGCACTAGCAGTGATTTGTTAGTTCAGACCCAGACCCGCCTTAAAGTGTAAGTTTCTTTATTACTTTGTCTCGTCTAATTTAAGAACTTTCATAAGACCCACATAACAGTCTCTAATTAATAATAAAGCAGTTAGGCCTGCTGCACACGATGCAATAAAAAAACCGAAATACATTAGTCGTGAACATGTCTGCGACAAATTATCCAAATAAAATTAAAAAAAAAAAAAAAAAGCGATTTATTTTGAAAAATAATTTACCAAGGAGTCCCTAAAAACTTAATTGTTAAACAAGGAATTATTGAAATCCCTGTAAAAGAAAAATACATTTTACCAAAGTCTTCCGAAATTGACAGCCGACCTTGGTTTTTATGCATAAATTACTCCGAGCCCTACAAAAGGAAGCTGAAGCCAAAAATTGCTTAAAAACATTTAAGTAGTTCACCAATGTCTGAATGGTGAATTTGATGGAGTACAGATCAAACGGTCTCTGGTTCGATCCCCGGAAAACGCAATTTATATATTCAGTGTCTTTCTTCTGTGCTGCATCTCGCGAACGTCTTTCAAACATCCGAGAGTATAACTGCCATTTGGGCTCAGCATAAAATTGTAGGTCCGTTCCATTGGCCCCAAAAATAAAAAATATAGACAAATATTTTTTTTTCGAAAAGCTAGATCTATGGCCCTTAACGGTCCTATTGCCCAACTATTTCCGAATTTCTTTTATACACAATGCACACATTTTCTAATTTTAAAAATGTCTTACTAAAATCTTTTTGGATATTTAATTTTTGGTTAAAAAAAAAATCAGTACTATCGCCTAGCTTATTTGGCCGTTTATTTTTTTTTATAAATAAATACTTTTACCATAGATAGAATATTCAGACTTTATAATTATAAAACCATTTTAATACTAATAATTATTTATGAATTTTTTTTTTCAATTTTTAATACGAGTGTAAAATTTAGCGGCAAAAACAAACAACTGTCATCAGACACATAATGCAAACATATTATGTCTTTTTATAAGCCCGTTAATTTAGTGGTAAGCGGAGTTTATTTTGAAATTTCGCAACCCTGTTTAAGACAAAAGATCTAACCTTCTTAATAACTCATAGATCGAATTCAAAAATTAAACGCAATTCCGCAAAGTCGCAGCCGATCTCAGGAGAGTGAGCTCTTTTGTATAATGTTAACCAAGGTTGCCGAAAGTACTCCCATAGGAGTATTATACTACGTTCAACACCTCCGTACTCCTCATTTCACATTCGTACTCCTATTATTTTAACCTAAAATATCTTACACTTGCATCTTCCAAAAAAGAAACAGCATATAAATAGAAAGACATGAAAGATCAAAAATCTATCTGGCATAAGACAGATTTTTTATAGTTATTTATATATAAACTGAATATGTGTGCCCACATTCATTTTTAAAGGCTAACAAATGTCTGTACTACTATTTTTTCCAAAATACTCCCCATTTTTGACTGCAGTACCTACTACCTTATAATATTTCTCTACGGCAACACTGATGTTAACTCTCCGCATGGTACTCTTCCCTTGACATGCTGAGACAGTGATAACAGATCGTGGGTTATTTTCCCATTTCGGGGGCATTTTGTTTTTCAAAATAACCAAAAGGGTGAAGAAGGGTATTTTTTTATCTTTCAAAACAAATAAATAATGTATATTGTTGTTTTTTAATGTCAGTATGAGCAAAAAGTGAATTTTTATTTAATAATCTTCGTGGGCAATTTAGTCCGAAAAGTCTGGTATCACTGTGCTGAGGAAGCACAGACCGTGATGCTTCTAGTTCTACAAACACGCACGTCCAATTCAGTGCATACTTTTCGGGTGTATTCGTTTATTGCAATACAGAATACAGGGGTGGAATCGGCTAAGGTTATAGTTGATAGTTGATAATCAAAATGGCTTTACGTCCACATAAGTTGATTATCAAATTGACTATCGCATTTTTGCTACCGCTTACTTGTGACAGCTATTTAGGTGTCGTTTTCATACATTTTATGTCAATTTCGTGAGCAATGTAGGTTGGCTCGGCTTTAACTCCACCAAAAATTGAAAGTTTTGTGAAAAAAGTGTTTCAAAGTTATAGAAATAAAAAAAAATTAACGCAATATTTACTTCAATGGAATTATTCTATGCCGCAGCGAGAATGATGAAAATAATTACAAAGAAGTCCGATTGCCAACTGTTCTCTGAAGAAATTCTCTTGAAGCACTAACTGTTTTTCCAGTACATCATCAATTTTATTTTTTGGAGGTGGTCTTTTTGGTGTGGAAGCAGTTACGTTTGTCGTGTCCCGCAAAATTTCATATCTGTCCTGATCCGGTGAATTTGTCAAATCGTCCAGAAGCTGGCTAATGTCATAAGTCTCTTGCTGTTCACTGTTTTCTGTTAAACAAAAAATATCAATGATAATGAAATCAAAAGAACCTTATACATACCTTTTGTATTGCTGCCAAAAGAAAAACTGCCAACGATGCCCGAAACGGCTGCTTCCATCCCGCATGCAGCAGCTATGGCTTCATCGGTATAGCTTCTAGTGGTTTCAAATCAAATGGACCTCCACAGGTTGGTTTTATTGACTTTTTATTGTGGCCAAGTTTCTTTTTGATGCTATATTTACGTAGCGTCCAAACCTAATTTAACAATTTTAAATAAAATTAATTTACACTATAAATGTGTGACTAACCCTTTTCCGCTCTGCCACAATTTGTTGGTGGTCCACTTATTTCAATTTCAATTCAATTCAATTCAATTCAATTAATTCTTTATTCAAATATGTACAAGTAAGAAAAATTACAAAAATCCAAAGCAAATTTTTTAATATAGCTAGTACATACAGAATAGTTAGTGGCATCTATATTTGAGAAAAATAGAGATGATGTCACTTTAGATATAATATTTAACTTTGTGGGGTGTACAAAAGTGAATAAAAAGAAAAAGGATTAAAGTTAAGATTAGAGAAATTACAGCAATTTAAGAAAGAAACTAAAAGCAATCTTTACCAGGTGACAAAAAGGAACAAATAAAAAATAAATAAAAGAGAATAAATTCAAACAGTATTGCTACTTAATCAACTAAATTTAGCAAATAAGCAATTCTTTTCTATATTATATAAATTATTATTACTATACAGTATAGCGCAACAGCGTTTTGATTTCATCATGGTTGAAACCAAGGAGCCAACTTTTCGTTAGTTTTGTAAACGTTCGGAAATTTCTTATGGTTCGAATTTCAATTGGTAAGGAGTTAGAAAGTTTGCGAGAAACAATGGAGTAGAAGTTTCTATAACTTGTAGAGCGAAACGATGGTAAATTCACAATGAACTTCGAGTAGCTTCGTAAGCAGCGAAAGTCAGTATTAAGTAACCTCGCCAGCTTCTCCCATTGTTGCGTTTGGGTGGTTCGTCCATTGCTGGATAAGGTATTGTACGACCTCGCTAGCTCGGGTTGGGTTTCCATAAATGAAGGTAGTTTGTTTATTTGTTCCTTTGTTGTGTGTGACCTTTAAGAAAACATTAATTTAAATTATTTACATAAATATTTCATTACTTCTCCATAAACTTGCATTTCTTACACGAAAAACAAAACTTAATACAGAAATAATTTTGAACAATTTTGACAAATGAAATCCCCCAACAGATCACCGAAATGACGTTTCTTTCTTTTAGAATTGTAAGTGCTGCCAAAAACCCAAAAAATTTTATCGATCGCTTTACACAGAGGAAAAAATAGTTGATAATCAAAAACGACAGTCAAAATAGCGACAGTCATTGTTGTGAGCTAGGGTAGGCCACGGGGGCAACTTCGATGCAGGTGAGGAGGGCGCGGCACGCTTGCGGTTGCTCGGCTCAGCTCGTCGGACGGGGTAGTTCTTGCCCCCTCACCGTACACCACCTGCTCAGCATACATTTTGTTTCGTGCCAAAAAAAAAATTAGCCGATTCCACCCCAGAATACATGTCATAATTTTTAAATTTAACAATTTAAAACTGTGCAATTGTACATCGACGGACAAAAATCGGGGCTTGTTTCCGGGATATTATGTTTAAGCGTTTTCGGAGACTTTTGTTTGGCCATTTACTTAAGTGCTCTCTTAGGCGATAGTCAACGATTTTTTGGTTGATTTTCGGGGGCAAACAAATAACCTAAGCAAAACCACACCTGCTTTCTAGTTTCCTGATCATAGGGATTCATAAATAGAAATATATTCTCTTAGTTATCGAGTTTCTTACTTAAGGTGGCTCTGCAGTCCGGGATGGACCTGGGCCTCAACCAACAAGCGTCTCCAGCCAGCACGATCTTCAGCCAGCTGTCTGCAGTTTCGAGTTATTTCTTATAATTCTGAGACCAAAATTTGATAATACAAATTCTTAATTCAAATGAAGATAAAAGCAATCAATGGCAAAATCTAAACTCTCCAGATTCATGGTTTTACGGAAGAAAATTATATTGAGGACATAATGTCATAACTCTGCAGAGAACCCCACTGTGTTTTGGGTCACACAGTGCGGCTATGGGGTAGGTACTAAGAATAATTCTATCCACGGTTGCATGTAAACTGAAGTGAAAATCACTCGAACGAATATTTAGAAGTGATTTTTCCAGATTCTTAGTCGTCCTTGAGGAACCGTGCGTCGGGAAGAATCGAGCCCAATTCGAAATGGTTTCTTGGAATTATTTTGAAAAGTACATATTCCACAATGTGATGTTAAATTATATTTCCAGTCAACTTATTAAGTGTCCTTGAGCATTTTTGCAGTTTCTTTCAAGATTTACAATCATTTCAAATGCTGTTCGAGATAAAGTCGGACGCCAATCTTCTATATTTCCAATAGATTTTCGTATCTTTATATTTTGGTAGCCCTATTCCCATTTGTCTCCCTGATGATTTGCAAGGAATTTAGGAAGTCAACATTACCCAGCGATGAAGTCAAACTCTTACTGCAGTTAAAAACGATGAATCTCATCATATCGCTTCCATTTAATGCCCTCCTCAGTCCGCAATCCAACCAATCGTTGCCAAATTGAAATCAGCCGCAGTTGGTAGATAAATTTCGACTCAATGAGTTGGATATTTCACAAATATTTTATTATACACTGCACCATTAAAACCAAATACCAATGACTCAACATTTATTGACCACAATTACAAATTTGTTTTTTTTTTTTTGTACCCAAATCGCCTTGCAGCTCCTGTAAGTAATTGAGCGGTTATTTCATCACCCGATGGCCATCCGAGTATCCGACTCCGGATCAGCTCTTCTAATACCCATCAAGATGGTATTGCGGCGTCGGAGGTGCGCATGCGAATTCGCAGCGCGTAACCAGTCCCACCGCCTGGTCAACCTTGCATTCTTTTGCAATGTGATGGTGAAATGAATACCATTGACGGAGCGGAGCTGCGAACCGCAAAACTAAACCATTGCATCGAGAGTGGTGATTCCACCATCACCACCGGATGGCTGCAGTTGATCTCAGCGATATATACACTATACCCATGAAGACGAGACCTTTTTCGTCGAGGTGAAGAATTTCGTCTTCAAATATCATGCGCGCACATGACACTATTGCTCCCTGCAAGCTCCAACAACTGCATAACGATGTCGAACTCACATAGATTCCGACAAGTCAATAGCAGCAGCAAGATTATGTATATGCACGCGTTTGTATGCGCGCGGACTGCATTTCGATAAAGAGGTTAAGGTTTTAATCGGGCGCCTAGCCGGCGTGCATCCGTCGCGCCAGTGTCAGTCACTTCAGGCAATGTGCGAAGGTGGCTGCGCGTATTTGTTGTTTTCGAATGAAAACATTCCGTGATCGAACACGGTAAGCAACTGCGGAACCGGCATGTCGATGTCGATATTTTTGGGACTGCTAACATTGTTGCGCAGCAGAAGAACTTCTGCGCTGACTCTGCTGCTTTGGCTGCACCGCAGTGACATTAATTTGTCAATATCAATATCATCATCACGGCTGAGGTAATGACACGAATCGTGAGTTGGTGTACGTTTAACCCTCTTGCCGGGTTGAAGTTGATGGCAGAGGTGAGGTGTCTAGTTTCTTGTTGCATCTGCCAAGACAACTTTTGCCGGCAATGATTGTTCCATGCTATTCGGAGGTGGATCGGTTGGTTTCCAAAATCAAAAAAAGCACCCAACGTGTCAGTCATTAAGTTGAAGTTGACATTTAATTAAGCGGTGATTTATGGTTGACGTTTCACGAATTCGGGAACAAAGATCATTTAAAGAACTTGTTACAAAATGTTGGCTTTACTTTCGCAGGCGTATAAGGACCTGTCGCAAAGTTTGACAATGAGCTAGGCCAATTTTTGTGACCTGGACTGCCTTAATATTCCTCAAATTCTCTGCAAACGGACCTTGTACTGCATAGCTCGGAAACGAAGGTTTTGATAAGGTCCCTTAACTCAATCGGGTACCTATACTTAAAGCACAAGTACGATAAAGTTTGGCTCTTTGGCTCCTTGATGTGTGACGCATTCTATGCCTTTAAGGCTGCTGCAAGGAGTCAAGACTTTCTTAATGGCATGGCCAAACAGACAGAGATGTAGACTCTATCAGAAATGAATCATTCGCAGGGCTAAAAATTGGCCAGAGTCAAATTTTTCGGATGGGGAACAAAACCTGGGACCTAAAGACACATTGAAGTACCCGGGAAGATTGGGCAACAGCTTAAGTTAAGTTAAGGTTAAGCTTTCAAATACACATCCAGTAATCGAAGACTCTGAATACGCCAGGAGGGTTCTGCTTCCTAAATGGGTCAACTCAATCGGTTTTTACGCGGCACTAGTTTGGGCGGGGGTACTTGTAAAACTATGGAATCAAAAAAAACAGCTCTCTCAACAAACAGACTCTGTTAAGTAAGGACAACAAGCGGACTCCGAACTAGCCTGCGTTATAGCGGGGATGATCGCCATCGACCTATCCGCCAGTTGGATGCAAAACTTAGACGTCCAACCAACAGGCAAGTGGTCATCGTTAACTGAACAGCAAAAAGGGAGAAAAAGCAACATGTGCAAAGCATCGTGGCAGGCAAAAGGCAGATGGGCCCAAAACCTGACTCCCATCTCCATGTTTCTCTTTGCGACGGGGCCCATTAAAAATATTGCCCCAAGTTATTCACAATGTTACCTCAGAATGCCCCAAAAAAATAAGATGCAGATACAGCGCTTTGCTAGGAGAATAACGAACCAAGCCGTCAGCTTCTAGCAGTATATATGACATAAGAAAGCTATTGGTTGGACATATGTTACAATCGTACAGAACGAGCTGAGAAGATTAGAAACTAGAAAGTCTACGAAGGGCCAAAATGGCAGACCCCAGATTGCGTAACATGAGGCGATAGGCGATAACTAGCAGCTCAAAGTAAAACAAAGTCCCGCGATAAAAACAGAAGAGTATATCGGTGCGGTTTGGTTCCGAAGACATATGTCTTGCTAATGGTGCATGCTACCTAGTTCGGGGTAGTGGTATTTATAAAGCTGACGCACCCTTTGGTCGCATGCATTCAACTAACTATCGGAGCGTTGGATCCAATCGACATAAATGTCTCCAATTCTTGCCAAGGAAACCAAAAAAAAATGACGAACACTCACTTTCGAACAGTTTTTATGTTCAACCTTTAGACGCTCTGATTGGAAGATATTAGTGAACAGTTGAAATGTTTTTTTGCCCGTCAGCCTCGAATTTCTACTTCCGATGTCGTAGTTTTGTTCGGGTTGATATTTTTACCGCTGTAATGCCAATGAACCGTCTTGAACAATAATTCTGTGGAAGCGAAAGTGAATAAAACGATTTATTTCCACCAATGTGATTGTACAAGAGAAAAATGCTTTCTGTTCTCTATTGACAGTGCTTTATATACAATTTTAAAGGTACGGTTTCATGAGCTTTATTTAAGTAACAACAATTAGATATACTGCATACTTTTAAAAATTATGGCAATTGGTATAAATGTAGGCGCGAGATTTGAAATTGTTGAACATGTTTCATCTGCTCCAACAATTAGCATATAAGTCCTATCAGCACGGATCCCACTGGTTAGAGAAGAGCGACAAATTCGTTTATTCTTTGATAGCTTTAATGAATGCACGATTCTTTTGAGATATTTTATGTGGGAAGATCCGAAAGAAATGTATGACCTTTAAGTTTTTCCTAGTTTTTTATTTTGGTAAAGAGTGAGCTATCTTTGGTCGTAAAATTAATCTTTTGAACGCATTTAGGGAAGAGCGACAAATTTGTATATTTTATGTTTTGATACCTAATGAATAGACGCTTTTTTTGGTCTAAATGGCTCAGTAAAATTCGGACAGAATCTATATTTTTAGTTTTTTTAAAATTTTTTTTTTTATTAGGTCTAGCTTACCTTTTTTACCCATTTAGAGAAGAGTGACAATATTTTTGATTTGAAGGCTACTAACCCTTCGAATATACGCTTCTTTTAAGTTACTTGCTTGCGAAGTAGCAACATCTTAAAGAGGTTAATTTTTAACACGTTCGCGCTCACTTTTAAATGCGTGGAGTTGCTCAGACATACACTTTTGGTAATCATGGTAGAATTAGCATTTGATGTCTGGCAAGTATACAGAAATGCCTGAAATTGAAATCTAAATCGACTGAAATAATAAAATGCGTTTTTTAAAATGACTGCTATAGCCGTCATTTGTGCCACTCATATGCAACTACTGCCGTCTGACAGCTATAGCCGTCATTTGTACGGTTGATATAGGTCTGATGGGCTCTAATGTTAAATGACTGCTGTAACCGTCAAGCTAAATTCTCAAATAACAGGTTGTATTTTAGTTAAAACTGAAGAAAATAATATTTATTGAAGTAAGAATTAACGCTTTAGTTATTGTGAAAAGGCTCAAAGCATTCAGCACACAAAGTAGGCTTCTTTGGGCAGGTTTTACATCTGTACTTCGTGTCCTTCCGTAATTTGAGCATGGTGCACCTCGAGCATCGAAGAAAATATGACTTTCGTTTATAACCTTGCGGTGCTGGAATTTTTTCAATAAAATGTTGTTCTTGAGTGCAGGAAGAAGAAGAAAGTGAAGGACTTGATGGTAAAGTAGGTTGAAGATTGTTTGGTCCTCGAGGTCGACCGCGTTTAGGTATATTTCTCACAAGATCTGCTCCACACACTATGCCACCAGGTAACTCAATAAGCGAAGTTATCAAATTGTCTCTGAAGTCAAGGAAAACCATCTGTTTTTGGTGAGACTTTTGATAAAGAAAGTATGCGTTCCAAACACTTATATCGAGTAAGTGAAATATTACTTTCTTGTACCACCTAATTGTTTTTCGGGGAGAAGAATAGTATGCCACCATTTGATCACATCTATCTATGCCTGACATAAATCTGTTGTAATGTACAACATCGTTGGGTTTCAAGGATTCTTTACCAAATCTGTTCTTCGAGCTCACTAGCTCCGGATGGAAACCCGTTGTTATAGTGAGGACATCTCTTTTATCGTTCCATTTTGATACATAGGTCTGTTCAATTCTTCGCCAGATATGCTCCCCTTTTTTTAGTTTTGCACTTTTGATTTCCTTCGGAATTCCCTTCCGGTTAAAGCGTAATGTTCCCGTTGTATGTGTGCTATACTCTAAAAGTCTTTTGGATAGTTCAAAACTATTGTAAAAATTGTCCATATACAAGTGATGACCTTTATTTAAATATTTTTTCATTAGCCGTAGTACTAGATCCCCTGTTTTTGAAGTCTGCTGGAGAATTTCTGTTTTTCCCTGATAGATTTCCAAATTCAGAACGTATCCACTAGCTGCGGTCAACTCGAAAAATTTTATCCCATACTTAGCCTTATTTCCTTTCTGTACTGCCGAAAACTTAAACGACCTCGAAAAAGTAAAAGGGATTCATCCAAAGACAGCTCTTTTTCTGGCGAAAAAGCATTTTGAAAGTTTCGCAACAGTGGATTCAACAAGGGTGCGATTTTTTGTAATTTCCCAGTCTCTGTTGTATCAAGGTAATGACAATTTAAACACCGTAGAATTTGTTGGAAACGACGACCAGTCATAGTAAAAGGAAAAATAGGATTAAAATGCAACGGATGGTTTGAAAAACGCTGTCGTATAGTAGGACAAGAATCCTCTCCTTGCAAGAGACATAGGCCAACAAATTTCATCAATTCAGCATCACAAACTTTCCTGAAGCATAGTTTAACTGATGAACGCGTCTTTGGCTTATTACTAGCACAAATGTTTTCAGCATAGGCATTTATAGAATTCACCAGCAACTCAACTATGTTATTTGAAAATAACTGGTCAAAAATTTGTCGGGGTGATGAATCATTCGTGACATCTATTTGTATCCCACTAGTAAAAGTGTTAAAGGGAAATTCAGGAATTCTTACTTTGTCCAGACTGTTCTGAGCGTTGGTATTACCACCTTCCATAGGTTGACATTCTTGAATAATTTCCTGCAGCAAATCCTCTTCGCTTTGCCCATCCTCACTTTCTTCTTCCAGTTGACCGGGAACGTAGTCTGGATCATCACCAAATGTGCCATCGTCATAAAATGGGTCGCTAGTTTCACTGTTAGAATCTGTTTCCAATTCCGACCCAATTTCCGAAAGGCAGTCACTGTCGACTTCTTCAAACAGCTTAAGAACCGCTCTTTCTTTCTTATTGTACTGCTCCATAATTCTGTATTCCAAATAAATACAAAATCTATTTTCTAAATCGTAATACTAATTATTTAATTTATCCTTACCAGAAAAGTTCCCAAAAACACACTTTTATCCAATATGCACTACTTCGAATGAAGAATATGACGGCTAATGCAGTCATTTGGTTTAACGAACTTCAAATTTAAAAATTCGTTGCGTATAGGGGAATCCCCATTTCAAAGGCAAAAGGCAACATATTCGAACAGAATTTAAACGCAAAAAGTGTTGCCACATTATATGGTATCGTACTCGATAGCGCAAATTATAAAAATGGTTGCGTGTTTCTCAAAATATGACGGCTATAGCCGTAATAAGCGCGAACGTGTTAATAAACGTTTTCATAATTTTTGCTTCCTTTCCCTGAAACACAAAAGAGTTCTACTGCGAACTGGTAGTTGATAAAAGCCTTAAATTTTAAATTGTAGGCTTATGCGACTCGAAAAAATTGCATTTCCCCATATTACACTTTTCCAGGTACAAAATAAACGATTCTTATTTGCGTAAGATGAGAAAAATAATTACACGAAAAAAACACAGAAAATTCCAGCCGCCGCTGCGGCGATGGGTTAAAAATCGCTAATGGGTTTGAGTAGAGAAATGTCAAATCGTCGATGCAATTCGCCGGTGGTATATGGTGTGAGGGAAAAGTGCAACAGGTAGCCGGTTGAATTCTACCGCCTCGGCCGTTCAGCTGAGGTGGGTTCAGGGCTTTAACAACTAAATTTAAATTATGGGGACGTATGTGTACTTAACCTTTTTTTGAGATGATGAATATAATCGTAACGAACTAAAATTAAACAAAGATCCCATTGATATACGATGGTTAATTGCAAACTGAACTCCACAGCAATCGAAAGCTGTATTTTAATGTCAAGTATAAACGGAATCTTATATACTAGCGGGAGGATCATGCGATAATGAGGCCACTATTTCAAACAAGTAGATATCGGGTTCTATTTACATAGTAGAGTTACAGTGTGTTAGAAGAATTATGCAACGGTTCTTTAAAAATTACCTACAATCGTTGATTCGATTTGTGTGGGCGCCACACAATCTTTTTAGAAGGAATTGTGAAACCTTACCGAAAAACTTCCCGATGATGGATTTGCGAAACGAACTTGAAGAATTGAGAAAGTAAATAAGAAGAATGTCTTTTCACTTCGTTATAAAACTCCGTGAGGAGAAATGGCGTGTTATTTAGCGAATTGGTTGGGTGGTGAGACAAAATGACGGCCGCCGATGAAATGGCCCACTATCGCTACTTCCCGAATTTCTTAGGGTTGTATGAACGGGTCGCGTGTCCCGCTTTTCTGAAATTTCTGATATGATATTTATGTATCCTAACTAACACGGTTCTATATGATATATAATATATTATCGAACAAGTGCACACAAATCACTGAACTTATCTGGCTTACTTTGTCCCCAAAACCTGTCCTGTTAGGTAACTTTCTGTCTGTCCTGCCGCTTGTATTTCCCTCCTTCTTCGCCTGCTCTTCTCCTTTCTTTCACCTTTTATTGCTACTTCCTAGCAATTAAACTCGGCTATTCAACTAAGCACCTTTTTAAACCAATTAACTAATAAATTCAATGCGTTATTCAACTAATAGCGCGTTTCCAAAATTATCTATAAATTCCTTCACGGTTTGTAGTCGAGCTGTCTCTTAACCAAAAAGTGATCTCCTTGCTTAACTTCTTTTTTGTTTTTACCCCATACATAAGTATTCTTTCATTTAGCAAAACGGGACTATCTTATTGTCCGCGACTGCAATACTCCGTTTCTTCTTGGCGGAAGTTCGTGCGGACTCCCGTTCTTGGCTCTCAATCATACTGTTAACGTTCTTTGGCGAATTCGCCCGAGTATTAGGAATATTTCCCAATCCCAAGCTTTTCACTGAACGCATTCACCCATACTTTTCACATACTGCATTCAGTACATGAAATGTTCTGCTTTACATTTTTCTATCCAAAATGTGATACCTATGCGTAAAAAAATCATTTAAAAGTCAATTTGACGGATCCAACTTTACAGGTCCGCCACAAAATCTCCCACTTCCCGAAGAGCGACAAAATCAGGAATAGAGCAAGTAAATAGGGATTCAGTTTTATATACTTTGTCGCGTTTCACGTTTAAATTTTCATCACAAATTGAACAAAAGCCGTTACATGCTTTTACAGAGAGACCTAGCACTGGGATTCCACCCGCCCTACAATCGGAACAATCATCATATATTGCGTTTTTCCCAAAGGGCACCAGAACTCGAGCTTACCAATAGCCAGCTATACCCCGGACCTTCCATAAAACTCATTGCGATGTGAATATTTTACGCCACGATCAGTGGTGAATCTTTCAATGGCCTGTCCTTTATTGGGCAGCTTCTTCTGTGTAAGACGGCTTTTCCATTTGAAAAATAATTGCAACCGTCTTGAGATTTGTCTTCTTCAACGACACTTCACTTGCTTCCTATAAGACGGCGAATAGTATCTCAGAACACCGTGCTTACAAATTCGTTAGCCACGACCAATCTTTTCACTAAACTCCTGCGAAGATTGTTCTTTGGCAGCTTTAACAGTCAATTGTTAGCCAAGTGCTCCAAACCAATCCACACTTTAGGGCGCTCTTGGCTTATTGAACTGCAGCTATTTTAAGGCCAGGCCAGGGAGTGAGAAAACACTCCCAGCTTTAATATCGATCAGTTTCACTGCGCAAACACATGTAACCATTGTTAAAACCAAGCTCTGTTCGTCTTCTAAATTCAATGAAACATTTGGAATTTGTTCAAACCTATTTGTTCTCGGTTTACGCTTTGACAGGACTACCAAAAGCCAGCCTCTTAATTGTCGACGGTACCATAAACAAGTCTATCAGCGGCTTTCTCTGAAGACCCCGACGGTGCCATGTACGTGGAAAGGTCGTATAATGGTCATTCCATTTGTCCTGCATCGTCTCTCCTTCCATGTTCTTTGTTATTGTTTCTCCCAAGTTCGCCGGCTCATATCAGTACATCCACACCCATGTGAGCATCGACGTCCCATAACGAAAAATCAACATATTTGCGCCCTTTTTGGAAACATTGAGGGCTTTGATTTTTTAAACTTAACCTTTAAAAACGACTACCAAACTTTGCCTGCCATTCTGGTGTTTTTTAATTATCCCTCCACTCAAGCTTACGCAGGCTTCCTCGGTGCTGCTCCTGATACGAATAGCTTCTACCCATTCGGAAGGTCTAAAACCTCTTCGCTTTGTTGAGAAACACCAAATAATTTGAAAAGAGTACGAGAATGTACAGTAGTGTGCTGGACTCGAATAAACCCAAATTCCATCTTTAGGTTTTTTTCCTGTCTGATGTCTGACAAACATCCAAGAGTATACTTACTTACTTAACAGCCTCCCGACCCGTGAACAGTCTCTGCCTGAGACACTGTAGCCTTCCATCCTCTGCGATCCCGGGCACGTTGCTTCCAGTTATCCAGACCAAGGGCTATGGCATCCGCGATGGCTTGGTCTTTGAAACGGAGGTTCGGTCTTCCTTGTCGTCTCGAACCTGGCGGCTGGGATTCGAAGATCCTCTTAGCTTGAGCGTTATTGTCCATTCGCTCGATGTAGCCGAGCCAATGTAATCGATGTATTTTGGCCTGTAGTCCAAAACGCCACATCTGGGTACAGCTCATAGAGTTCGCGGTTGTATCTTCTCCTCCATTCGCTTTCCTCGCACACAGGACCAAAAACCCGCCGAAGAATTTTTCTTTCGAAGGAGCCCAGTATCAGCTCTCCCTTATCGTCCAGCACTCGGCGCCATAAAGCAGAACTGGCAAGATAAGGGTTCTGTTTTGTCCTTCGAGTTAGGAGTTTTGAACCCAGTTGTTTTGCCAAACCGTATATCCAAGAGCATAACTGTCATGATACAGCTTCCAAATAGCCTCGGCATACAGTCTCAGATCCCTTCCATTCGTCGCAAAACTGCAAAACTCACACAAAACGAATGGTTGTGAGAAGCTAGGTCTAGGTTCCCTACGGACCTGTTGCATCAGCTATTTATTTTGTTTTAACGAACTCCATTAACCTGTTTCCAAGACCATTTCAAAAATAGAAACTTAATACTCGAAGGCATTTGTAATACTGAATTTGGTTTTACTCTTCCCACAGCCTCGTTATCGCCATCAGTAAAATCTGAATAACCAATTTCGCCTCAGGTCACACGTAACATTTGCTCCTCTGACTAAAATTGTCACCTTCCGACGTACCTGCATCCAAGCCTGAGCTGCATTTTACGCCAGCAATGTGACTGCAATGACAATTTTAACACAATTCTTTGGTTAACCACAAACTTCGCCCTGCAACTAGCTAAAGTGACGGTGCGTCAAGTTTGCCGCCCCAAACCAAAGCCACGACCAAAAGTCATAAGGCCTCCATAACGAAATAGAATTTATCAGATTCATTTACAGATTACTGTCGGCATAACTATACCCAGCCGACTTGTGCCACTCTCTTTTTGTATCCAACAAGACAGTTACAGTTACTCGCAGTGGTTAATCTTAGTAGCCTGTGTCTCTGCATCTGCACCCACATTTTAGCAATCTTTTCATCCTAAAACCAATGAAATGCCTTAATAAAAGCAAAAGTCAAATTTTTATTTGGCACAAATAATAACAGTCTATGTATCTGCCACTACTAACCATTCTCCGGGCTGTGCTTCCAAAGTGAGGCCGCCTTTCAATTCCAAACCGTAGAAGACAGAGCTTAACGCACGTGTAGATGTATACATACGTATGGGGTAGTGCACCAAAGCCTGTCACTGCGGTGTGTGGCAATTTAAGACTTGATTTGGAGCAAAGTGAATTTATCTTTAGCCCAGTCACAGAGAGTGCTGCAGAACGATGGAAACAAAGTCATGTTGAAATGGCTGCACACCAAGAAACCTGTTCCAAGTGGTAAATGCGACCAGAAGCACTCGAACAGATATTCGTGGATGGATTTCGGCTTAGAATGGAAAATTTTTAGGATGCCCGTTGCGCTTACAAGGGGTATGCATGCAATCCAATCGGAAGACATAAAATAGGAAATGTAACTGCATAGTTGCTCAAGTTAAAAATGCTGCTCTGGGGATTGCCGCACTGCACGTGTATACATAAAAACGGATTGTCAGAAGGTGGCTAAGGGGAGGGGGGATAATTAATCGTTTGCAACTTGATCTGTTGAGTCATTCTGAAAGCGAAACTCAAATGGTTTTCTTTTTCTTTTGAGTGTTCAAGTATTTTTGGGGGGGAATCTGAAGTTAGCCAGATCAATTGGAAAGAATATTTGTTAGCAACAGATTTCGGGAACATCTGAGCTCGATGCATTGAAAAGATGGTGTTGCGAAGTATTGGTTGCACATTCCTGACAAACAATGCCCACACCCATCCACGACGGCTGCTTACATCGATGACATTTAAATATATAAATAAACAAACAATAACAGTTAACATTTACTTGTAAAATATTATATTTTGTAATACATAAATTGGTTTAGTGTACGAAACGACTGTACAATTAATTCTTGAATCATTCCAATAAAATCTTTAGAACGTTGTGAACGCTTCGTCTTTTTTATTGTATTCTTGGTTTCTTTGTTCACCAATAAAAACACATGTCATTTACAGATGGTTTGGATTATGTTACAAGACCGCAAAATATTTTTGAGAGCGTTTACTTCGTCTGCGTTACGTTTACTAACTAATTTTTACAAGTGTTGCCTTGTTATACTTAAGTTTATCGTTTTTCAGGACTTGGATATTACTGACGGTTCATTTCATTTAATTCCTTCAGTGCGCCTTTTTTTAATCAAATTTATAACAAAGAAAACAAAAAATGCACGACATAATTCCACAGCGCACTCACTCGGCATCACTTTGAATTCTAGACACATTCCGTCACGTTTCCCAACGTGATAGTCGTTTCGTTGTTAAGGTGCCTGCCCATTTGAGAGTAGGTACTTTCGCTAGTAAACTCTCGAGAGTTACTCTCGGGTGGCTGTCCATTTGAGAGTAATAATTTCGAAATTTTAATCTCGCGAGTTCTTTGATAACATTTTGAGAGTAGATTCCCTGAGAGTACTCTCATAACCGTGTCCACTTGATACATTTCGTCTGCTAGTTACCAGTTAAAATGTATTCTTACAAGCAAAAGGTTGCCGCTGCGTTAATAATTATCAGCATAGTTCCTAAAAATAAGAATAAAGCAAACACAGAAATGCTGGATGAAACCATGGGTAGATCGTCGTCGTCAACTCGGTGCAGGGTCTACTCTTACAAGAGAGCTTCAAATTGAAGATGCTCAACGATTCAGCGATTTTTGCCATTTGACAACAAGTGAAATAGAATATAAATAATTCATTCCGTTTGGCCTACTATTTTTAATGTAGTTTTCCATAAAATTTCAATCGGCTGATATTTCTCTATGAGTCGATTAATTTCCTCCGATGTCCACTGTTCTGCCATGTCGACTCTCGACAGCTGCTCGCAAAAAACGAAACATTTTGAAATTTCAAAGTGACTTTGTGACTTTCAGAGTGACTTTCAAAAGGCTTGAATATTGAGAGTAAAAAGTTAACCGTCCGCGACAAACTCTTTAGACTATGTCCACTTGCGAGTTTGCTCTCGAGAGCTGCTCGCAGCATTTTTACTCTCAAATGGACAGGCACCTTTAGTTTTCAGTATGTCCGTTCGAAACAAACTCTCAAACGATACAGAAGATTATTTGTTCTTATTACTAGATGTTCCTAAAAGCTACGACTTTGACATAGTTGAATGCGTTAACCATCTGCGTTGAGATTTCGTATATATCGTATTCGGGAATAGGCTTTAACTAAACCGAGCTTGCTAATACAAGGTGGCGCAAAAGTAATCCTCCTATCAGAAAATGCTATAAATTTTGCGATTGGCCCCTAATGTCAGTTCTGTTTTGACATTTGTGTAGCAAACACATGCGAAATACACGTTAATAAACAATGTTACGCTACACTGCTCCAGAACGCGGAATATTGGTGACTATTTATTTGAGCAATAATCGTTCGGTGACTTTGTCGTCGCAGATTTCCTAGCCGTCCAACGCCTACTGGTGAAACACTGCGACGTTTAGCCGCTCGCCTCGAAGAGACTGGCACAACACGAGACGTTGCCAAGAGTGGCGGGCCCCGGAGCGCCCGTTGTGCCGAGAATATCGCCTCTGTTGACGCGGCCATTTTTTTTCGAGAACGACAAGCAGTGAACGGTGCGCGCTATAGGGCCATGTTTACCGATTTTTTTTCTCCCGCAATTGGACGATTTAGGACTGGAGGACATGTGGTTCCAACAGGACGGAGCTACGGCACACACTGCGCGAGCCACAACCAATATTCTGAAAGCTGTGTTCCCGGGTCGTTTTTGGCGATTTGCACTAGCCCGCAAGATCGCCTGATTTGACCGCTCCAGACTTCTTTTTGTGGGGCTTTTTGAAGTCGCGGGTTTATGTCAACAAGCCTCAGACTCTTGCAGCTCTTAAAGACAATATCCGTCAAGAATGTGAGGACCTATCGCCGGAAGTTTTGGCCAAAGTGATGGAAAATGCCATAAAAAGGGCTCAAATGACAATCGACCGTGGCGGCGGCCATTTATATGACATCATATTCTCGACTTGATGTAAAAAAAATTAAAAGACCAAATAAAAATAATCCACAAGAAGAATCAAAGTTTTTCATTTTTTTTTTAAATTACAGCCAAAAAACATCGGAAGGTTATTTTTGCGACACCTTGTACAATCATTACGATGCTCGAAATTTTATTTATTAAATGTTTTTTTTTTGGTTTTTTAAATACACGTTACGTTATCGACTTTTACTACACTAAATCCACTTTGACATTATTGTGGAACAAACAATTATTCAATGTACCTACTATTTTTGTTCAAAAAACAGCGTGTAAAAAAATACAAAAAAGAAAATGGCTGCATATGGATTGACTTAAGACTTTGATACTGCGTTTGTGGTGTTAAGACTCAAAATACGAAATTCATTTTGTATAGCTTAGTATCCTGCTCGCGCTAAATTTTAGCGTCCCTAGTCTCCACTTCGATTCTCCACACTAAAGATGAATAATTGCTAAATAATTATTTTGTATTTTGGTTTTGGGTTTTTTTTTGGTATTTATCACGCGAACTTTCTCTGCGGTTTCCTCCGAAAAATCCATAATAATCACAACACAAACTTTTCCCTCCATTTTCTTCTGTCAACATTTATCTTTGATGTAATGTACCGGACATTTAATTCGCGAGCTGAGTGGAGACTTGTTATCGGCCCATCTATATGAAGTTAAGAATTTGGCGAGCGAAGAGGATACTGCTTTGCTAAATTACCACGCTAAATTTTATCTTTGTAGACATTGTTGTATGGGAGATAAAATTAAGCGCCAGCAGGATACTAAGCTTATGAATTAAATACGAATACAAATTACTTTAATTTTAACAACTAGACAAAGGGAGAGTAGCAGAAACCAATCCTGAGGCAACCACTTAGGGTGTTTCCTTTTTAAAATGTTAACCGAAGGATTAAAATCAATTAAATGTGGGACAAAAACACGTGGCATTGCCAGATAGGAAATATGTAGTTCCGCATTTCGCCACTGTCTAAACTTTTTGTCGGTCTGCATTAACAATAACCGTCAAAAATTCTAGATTAAAATATGAAATATCGGATAATTTTTTTGTATTTTTTTTTTCAAAACTGTGAACATTTTTATCTAATATATAAAATTCTCGTGTCACGGTGTTTGTAACCGTACTCCTCCGAAACGGCTGGACCCATTTTATTGAAATTCGTTTTGTATATTTGGTAGATATGAGAATCGGTCGTAAAGTATGTTTCATACTGCTAGGTGATTATGCTGTCGATGTCCACAACATTTTTCCTTTTTTATTTTTGACGAACATTTTTTTTTGTATTATTTTAGATTTAAGCTTAGTATCCTGCTCGCGCTCTGCAAGCCCTAGCCAAACACAACAAGGTAAGGCTTGGTTGGGTGCCGGGTCATCAAGGTATTGCAGGCAACGAACATGAAGATAAACTAGCAAGGGCTGGTTCAGAATCCTTTCACTGTGGACCAGAACCCTATCGCACAGTCAATTTGACTACTGCCCTAAGGCAAATTAATAATTGAGAAAAACAACTTCGTCCTGATCGCTGGGAACATGCGCCTGGTTTAAGACAATCCAAACGATTAATTAAGCCTTACTCCTATAAGGACATCCTTAGGCTCAGTAAGAATAATATAAGAAAGCTAAAGGGCTTCCTCACAGGTCATTGTGGCCTTAGATATCACCTCAACAAAATGAACCTTTGTCCGGAATCAGGATGCTGATTCTGTCTGGATGATATCGAATCCTCTCAACACATTTTCTGTGATTGCCCGGTTTTTCATTGGTTAAGAAAACGTGTCTTTAATAGAGAGACTCGTACGCCAGCAGAACTGAACTGATCCAAATTAAATTCGTTTGAAAATACTCAATATTCAAATACCGACAGAGAAATTGACGCATCCTTTTCATGATGCACTTAATGGGCGTTAACTTTTGTTCGATCCCCGAAAAAGCTAGGCCTAGGGTCCCTACGGACCTGTTGCGCCAACTATATATTTTTAATGCGTTCTCTGAGCTTAAAAATATTTCTTTTATACTACATATTTATACCCCGCAGCCTTTTTTGTTGTGGGGTATGTTCATGTTGTCCTTATGCTACAAACAGTCCGTAGAGAGGAGCCAAGCTCTGTATGTTTCTCCGTTGCTACTCGCTACAAGAACTTCCTTACCAATTGTGTGTTAATAGTTGTGGAAATTTCTAGTTTGTTTAAGTGTATGTTCCATCCTGAACAAGAAAATATATCACAAAGCGCCATAACAACACTAAACTCGGTCTTGCTCTACAACTCGCCCAACCAGTTTGTTTGAATTTCAATCAAACTCATTTTCCAGGAGGACTCTGCACCTCAGTTAAACCATAACTCTCGCTGACACTTTCATTCTTGCCAAACCACTTTCAGCAGCTTAGCATTTTTTCCATTTTCTGAACTGCAAATTTTTTCTCCTCTACTTTCAGTATTGGCTTTGGCAATTCAATGCCACTGTCGGTCATCGCTAATCTGGGCGGCTCATCGACCAGTCTCAGGAGTAATTCTATTGGTGGCCAACTTAATCCATCCAGCAACAGTAGCAGCATCACCAAGTCCCAACAAAACCTCGTGGAGTCTTCAACAAGTGCCACCGATGCTGCTGCCAACACCATCCATGGCAGTGTGAAGAAACCGCCAAATGCAACTGCCAGCCAGAGTACCATCGCAGCGGAGAATTCCGGTTTAGTTTCAGCACCATCATCATCGTCGGCATCGTCGTCGCTGGCCAAGTCTTCATTAGCCACTAGCTCATTGTCCGCTGAATCATCGATTATCGGCGAAACTAGTGCAAATGTGCATGCGAGTGGAGCTGCAACTTCTGGTGCCCCAGTCGCCTCGAAAGCAATCACGAATCCAAACGTTGTTACTTCAATTACCAGTGATCTTCAGCACAACAAGAAATTAGTTTCATCGGCGGCGGCGGCGTTGTCCTCTTCGGCAGCCTCTAATGCTGTCGTTGGTGGTGGCAGTAGTAGCAGCAAGACGACGGCGACTGGCGGCAGTGGAAATGCGGGCACTGCGATCCACAGTAGTACGGGCAGAGGCGCTCGCGAGCGAACAAGTTCTCAATCGCATTACTCGACCGATAAAAGTGGTTCATCGGGTTATTACAGCTCGAATGTGTGTTCCACGTATTCCGTTGAAGATCACATCTACTGTGAGCCGGTTATCGACATCCTGGAAGGCAACAAGCCCGCAACATTGAAGTCGTCCAAGTTGAGCCAACATCACGGCACGGGTCCTCGGAAGATCATGATCGTGCACAACAGCGATGACGAGGAGGAGGATCATCTGCATCATCTTCATCGACATCAGCGTGCGGCGCGCGATCATCATCGGCAGCAGCAGAACGTTAAGCAGAACCTGCGCATCCTAGAGAACAGTATTGAGAACTTGGACAGACACCTGAAGAACTATCCAAAGCTGACGGCGCAGGATCGAATAGCGTCCTTTGTCCATACCCAGGCACAGGCGCTACCCTCAAACGCCTTACAGATCCATGAGGTGAAGAATCGCAATGGCCACCTGCCGACCATCATGGAAGGCGGCACTGTCGACGGCCAAACGAGCATACAAAAGTCCTGGCAGGAGGAGATCGCCGATGATTCGCTGCTGGACATTGATCTAGACTCCTTCCTCCTGGTGAGCGAGGGCAAGACCAAGATCGGCATTGACAACCCGACCTTTGACAAGTCCGAGGTTCTGAACGACGAGGATATGGAGAACAACTACAAATGTGCGAAGTACATCAATTCTTGCCCCGAAGATGCCTACAGGTTGGAGAGTGAAGTCGGCAGCTCGCTCGATCATTTCCTAAAGAAGTACGAGGATCAGATACATTTCCAGAGTACGCGGGAGCTGCTCGAAGATGTGCGCGATAAAATTCGCCTATTGTCCGCCGAAGGAGTTGACAATTCCACAACTGACGGCGGCGGAGTTGTGGACAAACACCTGCCCGAGGAGCTCGACACAATGATCAAGGCCCTCAAATCTGAACTCGAATCCTACCTCGAGCGCATGAATCACCACAGTGAGATGGAGATTCGCCAGCTTTGCACCGGCCTGGTGAAGAACCAGAATATAGTCAAAATGAAGAAGGCCTTCGAGAGGCGCAAATCGAACGGTAGTGATCCGGAGTACGACTTCGCGTACGAGGCGATTCGGGATGCTGGCACGATTGTCACGGTACAGCATACGCGGCAGCACGTCGAAACGACTTCGATTCGGTGCACGAGCGATCCAAATTTCAAAATGAAGCGCAAATCGTTGTGTGAGATTTTTCCCGCAACGGACGCGGAGTGTTATGTGGGAACGTCGGCCATTATGGTGACTGTTGGTGGTGGTGGTGGTGGTGGTGGTGGTGTTGACGGTGCGGGTATTACAGATCAAGCGGGTTCGGTATTAATGGATGGTGCGGCGACGACGAGAACACAAATGCAAAGGAATCTTTCGTTTCACAAGCCGATTTTGAACAAATTGGGCAGTGAGAACCCCGGCGACGGAGACAAGGACTCAATATTGGATTGGCATCGCAAGAAGCCCAGCATCTGGGAGATGTACTACGGAACGAATCGAATGAATCAAACGCTGCTCGGCAAGCGAGGAGTCATTACCAACGGCAATCAGGCGATTATGTCTTATGTGAGTAGAGAATTGTGAGACGTTTTTTTTATTTTGTAGAATGTTCAAATTTAAAACAGTTTTTAAAAGCTTTTAAAGTATCCGCTCCTATTTTTGATCAAGGAAAAAAATATATTTGCTTTAAATATGGTTCAGGAACGAAGCACTCCCATGCACAATGAACCTAAAGGCATTTGGGTTGTTAAATTCTTTTTGACACGCCCACTTTTTTGGGGCGTTTTCTTAGCATAAACCTGCATAAAAATAGCGGCTGCCAGGCGCATTTCAAATATAGATATAGAAGGTATCAGAAGACCCGCACTTTGAGCTAAGAATGCTGAGAGCTCGTACTTTGTTTCGCTTAGTTAAGATGCCGCCAGAGGGCTCGAGTTTCAATTTACCGTAGCCTCTTTTTAATTTTAAACATTTTTATTAATGCGCGCATCAGCAGATTGTTTGTTCTGACAATATCCCTGATTGAACTGAAATTTTGATCCTGCAAACCCAAGGGAATAGAATTACTGCGTTTTTTGTCTTCAACTTCCTTCGTAGAGTTAAAAACACAGGGTGTCCAAAAAACCATTTAGACTAAAAGCTGATTGGGGGACCTAATTATTTTCGGGTTTGGTTATATATATTTCATGACATTACTGTAGCTATTAGCTGACATAATAAATATTAAGCATTACCATTAGTAAAGCTATTTAAAATTAATAACACATTTGATTTAAATACATATCTTACAAAATTAACGCCTATCGCACAACTAACTTCAACTGAATGTTGCTTTTATTTTTTTGTTGTTGTTAAATTTCGGATTGTAGTATTGTTGTTCGAAACATCTATCTTCCTGGTTATACTCAGTTGGAGAATAATATTCCTTTTGGTCAAAATTTCAACAATGTGCCACAATGTGCCCGATCAGTCCATTTGGCCCTCTGTTTTTTATTTTGGCCCTTGGCCCGGGACCAACAAGAAATAGGCCGCATATCTTATTTTTGGTATTCCTTAAACAAAATATTGTAAAAAGCATACTTTCTTATTTCATTACAAAAATTAGGATAAACCAAGTTTACATATTGAAAGCGGCACTGAATTCATTCATTCTAACTGACGTTTCATTTTCATTTAGTCCCGTCATAACAATTCAACTCCGTACCTGTCACTTTATATTTATGTTGCCTTATAGCTTTGTCCATTTTTTTTTTTGATAAGTTTTCTCTGAAGAGTAGTGGCCCGCACTTTTTGGAAATGGCCGTCAATATTTTTTTCTTTGCGGCAACGCTGATTTCAACCCCAAAATAATGATCCAATTCTAGTGATTGAAGCAACACGCATAAACCTCCCATCTAACTGTCTGGTTAAACTGACAGACGGACTAACTTCACGCATAGTAAATTTAAATGCTTTCTGGAACCTAGTTGGAGTTTGTTTTTTAATTATAATTTTTTGCCACAATATGCATACCATGTAACGGAAATACAAAAAGTACTGGCGATAAAACAGGAGCTGAGTTGACTATCTATTTTTATTTACGTGCTGATCAAGGGTAAAAATCTATTTTCCTGTGGGAACATCGACCTTAAATGTGAAAAATTAAAAACTATATATGACTTTTGTGGGCATTTATTTTGTTTTTAAAATCAAATCAAAACGTTGAATAGTTTTTCTTGATTTCAACTCGCTTGTATAGAAATAACGAAACACAAAATAAAGTAACGAAAGAAATACCTACTTAAATAACTTGTTGTGACCGGGGCCCAACTTTTTCTTCTCTCTTGTTGCTTCGTTGCAACGCGACGCCAACTGAATAACGCGAATCGAACATTTATCGCAGCCAATGAATGAGGCACCATAGCATACAGAAAAATATACTATCAAAGTAAATCACTGGCCATATACACATAAAAATAATTGAATTAATAATTAATTTAAACGTAGCAAATAGTTTCAAATTAATAGGTAAGAATGGAATTTGTCTTACGTTTTAGCTTAGCATAGCACTTGACATAAATTTGTTTGCGTTTCATCGCGTTGCGCCGTAATAATAATAATAATTTAAGTCTGGACTTTAAATATACGCAAGTTCACCATTGCGAAATTTATATAGAAAATATATTTTGGGAACTACCAAAAATTTAAAGTCGAAACTAAAAATGTTTATTGTTATGGCCGATTATTTTTGCATGTGGGATGTGGATAGACGTACACTACACAGAGACATACCGTGATACTAATATTCAGCGTCTAGGGTCAATTTTACGAACTTACAATGGTGAAACTTTGAATATGAAATTACCCATTGTGATCTACAAAATATTTAGTGTGAAGAATAAAAATGATTATTAGTAAGGCCCATATTCAAAAGCGAAAACATGTTCTTGGCGTTGTTTTCTGTTCATTATTCCGCCACAAGTGCTTTGCATTTTCTATTGCTCCGGCCAGATAAGATACGTCACAGTATAAGAAATATATGTGTCAAATATTAGATTCCCTGCAATTCGGTCGTGGCAAGCTGTTAAATTTTCCAACAAAAAAAGGCAGCATGAATAGTCAATAAATTAAAAAAAAAAATACTTTTTTCCTTAATCTAATACGAGTTATTGACAGACTATTTTAGCAAATATCTTAGTAACATTAAAAATATTAGATTCTTCTATCCATGGTTAAAATAAGTAATGTTCACTAAAATTTTGGCTAAAAAATCTCTATAGCTAAGAGTCAATGATGGATCATAAATATTGACGACATTTTTGGGCTTGCAAATATAATTTCTGAAAATTATTCTAATACAAGCAGTTTCGAAAACGTTATAAAAAGTGAATTTTTCAAATATTTTTCGACACGATTTATTTGTATTATGCAGTGGAGACCAAATTTGACTATAACAATTTTAGTAAGTGTTGTGAACAGATGTGTTTTAGTAAGTGGTTCGTGATTGTATTAAAGTTGGTTCAAAAATGGTCACTAAATTAGTCCGATATAGGAAAAAAGAAATAATTAAAATAAAAACCAAAAAAATCTGTCAAAAATTGAATGTACATACTAACAAAAAATTGGAAATTCTCTATGGTCATGTTTACATTTGGGACTTAATTACATTAAATAAAGAGTAGATAGGTTTTTATTGAAATTCAATTACAGATGTGCACTTTGTAGAATTGTCGTTCATTCGTTTAGTTTATTTTCTGTTTCTTGACTTGACTTGTACTATTTTATGACTAAACTTAAAAAGCATTTGTGTTAATTCGGTTAATGAAAGTTTCATTAAAATAAAAATTAAACAAAATTAAAAATACATTTTTCTAACTATCGATTGGCAGAATTTTTTCAAATAAAAAAGAAGGAACTTGACAGATGTCAGAATTTGAAAAGCAGAGGTCGAATCGCCACATCCGTGAATGAGCTATACGTTTACAGAATTATCCCGGTTTTACACACGAAACATAAACAAATTCCGTAAGACGTTGCTCGTTTACGAAACAGACGAATCAAAACCGGAATGACAATCGATGTGTCTTCTAGTTGGCTAACTGTCTCAAGTTGGGCAGTCTAATTTGGTTGTGGTCCTCTTTCAGTATTTCTTAAGGCAAAATAATAATAATTAACGACCGGTCGATCCCCGAAAAAAACAACACCTTAAGATTTTTTTCCCACTACCCCACCTCTTGCGAAAGTCTAACAAACATCAGAGAGTACAACTTTCATGAAAGAGCGTCTTAATTAGTCGTTTGGACTCGGCACAAAATTGTAAATCACTTCCATTCGTCCCAAAAAATGAAGAACTCACACATAAAGAATGGTTGTCAGAAGCTAGGCCTAGGGCCTCTACGGACCTGTTGCGCTGACTATTTGTTTATATTATCCGCTATTTTTCTACATGGTTTTATTTTTAGGAAAGTTTGTTCTCTCTTCCAATGCTTGTTGCACAATAATTCTTTTGGAAGTCAGATTTGAGGCTCTATACTCTGGCCATGCCCTAGCGCCAGTGTCCCTGAAAGCACGTCATCTAATCCTCTTCCATTGTCCATCTACGGCGAGGTTTCAACTGCATCGTCCCTTTGGCTTGCAATCGAAGACCCTTCCATGCGGATAGTTAGTGTGCCCCTGTTGTAAACCTTTCATTGACGACTAGTGTGAGTTATTGGAAGATGATGCCATTCCCTCCACTTTTACTCGTTCATCTCATAAGCCACTTTTATCCTTTCTACGGCTCCGCTTTTAAGGCGAGTTGCTTTGGTTTACATGCTTGCTAGCTGTCTTTATAAAGGGCTTCGTAAGGCGGTCGGATTTGCAAGGTGTTCGGCTACAAAAAGGCAATGTTTCCAGTTTATGTTGATAGCTCCGAAACTTTGACCATATATAATGCTGACACATGACAAAGTCTTGGCCGAAATTCGTTTCCAACAGTGGTGTCGTGTAGAGGCTTTATCCAATTGTTGTTATTCTGCCGTTAACCGGACGATTTTATTACCTAACTTATGATATGACATAGCTTATCATCTTTTATCCAGGAATTCGTTCAAATAATCTTTGGTGCTATCGTCTTATTCTGAACAAATATCAAGCTGATGTTGACAAATTTACCCGTCATTAGACGTTCACTAACATAAGCTCAAGGCGTGTTGCGTAAATCTGCCGCGTATATCAAACTTATAGTAAAATTCATGTTTTCCTCGTCCGGCGACTGCTTTAGAATAAATTCGTCCTATAAGGAAATTTTTATAATCCTACAGCAGTGATGCCAGATTGTGGGGGAAAGCGCCATTTTTGGCGCTTTTTGAATGAAAAAGGGGAAAACAAAGTCCAAACTTTAAAAAGGCGAAAAAAATCCGAAATCCCGTTGAAATGCAATTTCTTTTCAAACAAAATTCGAAGAATGAATTGTTCACATTAAACATGAAAAAAATCATCCCATCGAACGTCTACGTAAGAATTTACCTGGGGGCAGATTCCTTTGAACGATATCGTTTTTGAAACTTTGGTAATACGTAATATTCTGCTCGAAATTTTAACACTGTCTTCAGCTTTCATTACATTTGTGGAAAATGAACTGGATAAAGCTCCCAAACTTGTAATGTGTCCACTTAGTCGCTAGAATTGGAGGTCTATCGTTTGAACGATAATCGTCTTAAAAGTTACGGAATTAGTGCGCTCAGTACCTGAATGTCTTCACTCGGTTCGATATTATGTATAATAGAAAAGGAAATTATTGTCTAATATGTATATTTTTATGTTAAATGCTTATTTTTAAGCTTGTTAATAAAAACGGTGTCATTTTTATATTTTTTTATATGAAAACAATTGCAAATTTCAAAAAAAAAGGATTTTTTTCCGAATTTAAAAATAAAAAAATAAGAAAACGGTCTACAAACACTGTCCTACAGTGGTTCGTTAGACCAATTGAGTCTCCGTTCACTTACAGTTTTAAACATTGAGAGAGTCAGATGGTTCATCTTAGGTGCCTTCAATTAGCCAGGGGTATGCAGCTCTGGCCAAGAACACTTTCAATTTTGCCCCACATAGCGTCAATGTATAGGGCTCCAATTTGTTACCCGACCATGCTCGTTGAGCGATAAAATTATGCCACATGCCACTAAGAGCAATCGTATTGAATTTATCCGCCGAACGCCACTGCACAGCTGCGGTATGTAATTTAAAACTGCATGTGGTGGTGACTTCCCATGATCGTACTTCTTTCAATGCAATTAGATTGTTACTCCCCACGGATGTACTTTCACAGACAATTTCAGCAATTCTACGACTTCAACTCTATGTTTCGACTACGTTGCAAAATTTGGTTAAGTTCATAATTGCAATTATTTTAATTACAATTACATCGCACTTCCAATTGCCTAATAGCTTAAGAATGCCCACACCGGAACTCAACAAAATTTTCACACAAACAAAGCAATTATATTTTCAACTTGTTCCAGACAAGAACTCAATGTCGACACCGAAATTCACACATCTCATCAATTATCGGGTACATTCACTTAGAGAACACCCAACCGCCAAGGTTCGAATTTCCGAATACGAATTACAATAGAACAACTCTAATTACTTATCAGAACGTGTCCCATCGTCGCGTCGGACGATCTCCGGAAATATTCGTCAGCTACCAAACTATAATTTTCAATCAAATTTGAGGTCAGATGTCGCCATTTCCAACACCACACCAGTATGCAGATTGTGAAACAACTCAATCGATCAGAAAATCTCTCGTTCTCGAATAATTATTATTTTCGGTTGCGACACACCAAAAGAACTGACCAGTGACCGCACTGGCTTAAAATCCCCTTACCTTGCCGTGTCGAGATTTTAATGAACCAATTAAAATACTGAATAGCAATTATTATCTGGTGAGTTTTTGGAAAAGATTAGTTTGGCGCACGAAAGAATTTAGTCTACCACCAGCAGCGGCAGCATGTATCTTCCATTGGGTGAGCATGCAGTGTGGTTTGCTGTGTGGGAATGGGAATGATTCAGAATGTTTGGTCAGTCGGGTCGATGTGGCAATGAATCGCACAGAATGTGAAAGGAAGATTAATACCGACCTAGACACTTAATGGTGGTGACGGTAATTACTGCGCATACATCGACGTGCAAGAAGAAGTAAATTTGAGCTTTAATTGACCCAGCAATCTGGTGAGGTGTATTTGCGATTAATTCATCTTAACGTTTTTAGTTGTCGAATTCGAATTCGGCTTCTGCTCATTGAATGGCAAATTATTTAGCTAAAATTGGTACGAGTGCATTTGATTTCTGCTAGTGGCCTTGTCATAAAAATTAATTTCCGAACCGACAACGCAATAAAGCCACTTTTAACGGAAATGTCAATGGAATCAAAGTGGGCAATCGGAAAAATGTAGATACCTGGTGGAAATAAAATAATCAAATGGTTCAGATTTCAGACGTCCCATAGGATTTCACAAGAACAATTTAGGTCTGTTCCTTTTCTTTTTAATTTTACAAATTTCTTGGTGTAAGAATTGGAAAAGCTGTCAGTCTGACAATTAACAGATGTTTTGAAATTTATTGTTTTATTTGGGATACGTGTGTATTGTGTTTTAATTTCCTGCATTTAAAATGGTATCAGACGAAATTTTTCCTCGCTGTAAGAAGGGACAATCTTCTCCACGTTAATTTGAATGCAGTGCCGCTTTTTCATCTTGTCGAATGCTTGTAGCTCAATCAATACAAATTCTTCCACACACCTATTTGGATTCATCAAAAAGAAGTTCGATTATTTCCGAATGACTTTCATCGCTAAATGAATCAACTAATATTGTTAATAAATAAGCAAATTCTTCGATTTAAATTTTAACGACTTTTCGTAACACTTTATTGCATTTTTTAATTGTGTATCTGCCATTTTTCTTAGATTGCTACAAAAGCGGTCGCTAACTTTTTCGTAAGTGTTTCTCTCTGTGAGAGCATTTTTCACCACTACTACCATTTTGATAGTCTTTTTCTTTTCCATTCTTACAACAAAAGTAACGGAACAAAATCTATTAGGTTCAATCGCGTACGCGGTTAAAATCGATCGCAATCGCACAAAGTCTATACACGTTCTCATCAAAAATGACAGAAAAAGAGAAAATTAGCAAAATAACAAGTATGAGTACCGATCAGTTCTTCTCTGGGCTCGAAACAGCTCAGATAATTTCAACTAGCATGTATACGGTGACCATATTTTTCAAAGCAAAATAAAGGACAAAAAATATTATTATTTTTGTATTTATTCAAACTTAAAAAAACATTAACATAAATTACAGTTCAATAAAAAAAAACAGTCTTTTGGTTTAAATTCATTTTAGGTATGATAAATCTTTGTAAAAGCTACCTAAACATAGCACAATAGTTTCAAATACTAATCAGGTTCACTTTTCAAACTGGAAAGTTGCTTTACCTCTTCCATTGGCTTCCATTTAGTAGTTGACTGTGTTTCTATAAGCTTGAGCATAAACTTAGGGTGTAAACACATTTTCAAGTATTTTACATTGGTATTTTTTGCCTTTTTGTACGTACATTATGAGTTATACGTAAATTGTTTTGTTGCTCAAAAATGAATGCTCGATGCATGGATGTTTTTGTCATTGTTTTAAAGGACAGTCTCAAAAATAAAGGACAAAAACCGTCCTTTAATAAAAAGAAAAAAATACAGGGCAAAGGTGAAAAGAAAGGACTCCTCTTAAATACAGGACGGATGGTCACCCTAAGCATGTATCGATAAATATGTCAAATGGACAAATGCACAAAGTTGACAAGAAACAAATTCAAAATCCGTCTTACAAACCAATTGCGCTCAAATATAAAATCTGTGAAAATAATGAAAATTCGGCGAAGGTCGAAAGTTCTCCCAGACCGTTTTATATATGTTGCAAATGAGCAAGTTATACAATTATTAATAAAATGTAATAAAATATTTCAGAAGGATAATTCTTATTTTGTGGGTAGTCTTAAACACATCGAATATGAAATTTTCGACAGAAAAACTCAATTTATTGTCTTATTATAGTCTTTCAAATGTCTTTGGGATGACTGATACATTCACAAGTAGGATACATTCACAAGATATAGTTAAAAAAAACCGATGGACTAGGTTCTGCCCTTAACAACAGCTGATATATATCAAGCAAGAAACTTGTAAAGGCAAAAAGTTATTCTAAGAAATAAGACATAAAAGGTTTCCAAACGGTCTTAACTGCGTATATCTTACAGTAGTCTGATCCGAAGAGCAATAGGCCTGACAAATAACTCGACGAACAACAAATTCATTTAAAGTTATTTGCAAAAATTGAACAAATGGTGACAATTTCACTGGATGGCTTTTGAGCTTTTTTAACATTTTCCAAACCTTTTTTTTATTGTTTGCAGAATTTTGTAAAGCAACATTTTGAAAACAGAAGTTTATAAAGCAAAATTTTGAAAACAGAAGTTTATAACGCAAAATTTTGAAAACAGAATTTCGAAAGCAATATTTTGTAAAAGAATGTTGACCCATCCAGAATTTGACCCCCCAACGCTGAATTTTTCAATCGTTAAATCCAATAAAGGGAAAGATAAGTTGTAAGTCGATGGATATTTGTTTTATTGTGAAAAATAAAACAAATGTAAAAATTTTAATTTGGCTTATGCAAACAGCGTAAATATAAACGCACGAAAAAACGCGTCAAAAAAGAGCGAAAAAACACGCTCAAAAAACGCGCAAAAAAAAGCGCGAAAAACGCGCCAACGTGCTGGTGGTAGACTAAATCGGATATGCATGGTTGGTTACACCTTAAAAGATGGGATAGTTTTGGACCCGAAAGGAGGCGCTGTTGTCAAGACAAACCCTTTTTTTATTTTTTCAACTTAATTTATAAAGTGAACACTATGAGTACACCGAACTGGTTAATGTGATACGGAAATTATGATCTGGCGAGCCAACGGGGGTGAATCTGCAGAATATAAATTTATAAAATTACAAAAATTCAGTATCGACCAGGAAATAAACATGAGACTGTGAAATTCATTCAAATTGATTTTTTTTAATACAAATTGATCAGTGATCACAAAGATGAAAGTGGTATGTTTTTGAATAAGAAATCCGTATCATCAACATTTATTTGATTTAAAATTTTAACGCCTAGCAAAGCAGGCGAGGGTCCTCTAGCATTATAATAAATACAATATAGAATAGAGTATTTCCTTTTTTAACTTTCTCCATTACATAGTAAGAGAAAGATATTGTAATCGTACAAAATTTCGAACTCGAGATATTAATCAATTCTGATATTACGATGATAGAGGAACTCAAAAAAGAGGTCGCAAAATTCTGTTCGTCTGTCTGTCTGTCTGTAAGTCCCGACACCTACAGCCTAAACGGCTAGCCGGATTTCATTCAAACTTCGGATTTCGAGTTTGGGGGCCTCCAGTTAGGGGGCGTAACCTCAATATTAATGGTACTTCCCATATAACATTTTCATACCAGTTCGATTTGTTTGAAAACGGCTCTAACGATTTCAACCAAAATTGATATTTAAGCTTTAGTAGATAAGGTTACCACGACTGCATACTCAGTTTTTCTCTGTTTTATCGTAAAATGGATTTTTGAAAAACGTAATTTTTTAAAAAATCTAGTTTTCTTTAGTTTACTCGAAAACGGCAAAAACGATTTTGACCAAAATTGATATTTAAGCTTAAGTAGATAAGGTTACCACGACTGCCTACTTAGATTCCCGCTTAAATATCGAATAAAGGTATTTTTGCAATTTTGATATATATCGAAAACGGTCCATATGATTTTATTAAAAATTCATTTCTAAGCTAATATCGTTATTTCTAACTTAATGGCAAACTCAGTTTTTCCCTCTTTTATCGTACAATGGATTTTTGAAAAAATAATTTTTTAAAAATCTAGTTTTCTTTAGTTTACCCGAAAACGGCATTAACGATTTTGACCGAAAATGCAAACTTAGAGTGAAATTGATATTTTCAAAATTATTGCGTCCTTAATTTTTAATTCGAATCACAGAAAACGTTAACTTTAAAAACTGCTCACATCTCGAAAACCCCATTTTCGATTTAGATAAAACTTCAAAAACCAAGTAATGCTTAATAGTTAAGCAATTGTATTTAACAAACTAATTATTGCAATATTTGGTACTGTTTTGTTTGCCAAATTTTACAAACACCGCTCTAACGATTTTGATCAAAATACATATTAAAGATAAGATCAGTATTCAAAATAATACCCCGTACTTAGTTTTTCTCAAAAAAATCAGGTTTCTTTTATTTTTTATATTTCCCGATCTATTTTCACATATCTATGCTATATTTTTGTTATTATCTCCCCACTTCCGATAAAAATGCAATAACAGCTATGCAAAACTTAATATTAACCTTTTTTCAACCTTGTTCAATATGCACCTTTAAATAACTGCAACCACTACCTTATGCAAATTCAAATCAACAACTCCCACTTCATTTGCACCCCCCACACACGTCCAGCGGCATATAACTACTAATGCAAACTCAAAAACAAATCTCTGAAAACTTATATAAATATCTATGTAAAGATATCGGTCTTACACGAACCCTACTTCCAATCATAGACAGCGTTTATATTCCAGTCAAAAATAAAAATATGCATTAGCAGATCTGAAAAGAGAAACCACTACTACACGTTGCCTTGTACTCAAAAATCTTGTAAAGTGGAAGACCTAAGAAACTAGTACTGTAGATGCTTTTAACTTTTTAACCATAACTTGGGACAATTGCCTGTTACTGACAGCTTCAACTTATAAAAACTCACATAGGTAATTATATTTACTAGTATCGCTTGTGGTCGAAAATCGACCATAACTTTTAAAAGAATGTATTGTATAGTCCGTCCAGACTTAAGTGTAAATTTTACGCGCAGGTCCCTATATATTAGATATTTTACTCTCCTTGCGACACACAAAAGAGTCTTGCAACAACACATCAAGAAAAAAAAAAGAATCACAGCAGCGTTGCCGCTTTATTTTTTTTTTTAAATGGGAATACAAAAAGACCCGAGCTGAAAAGGGACCCCCGAATAAAATATTTATATAACAACAAAAAAAACATCTATTTATGAGAAAAAAATTTAAATGGCAAAAAAGGTAAATTGGAGGAAAGTTTTAACAAAATTGCATTTGATCAAAAATGCGCTTAATAGAAAATATTCAACTCCTTTTAAATGGACTATATAACACTTTATTAATAAATAAGTGTTGGTTTGATTCCCTTTCATTTATAAAAAGTAATAAAAAAGTGTAGCGAAAAAGACATCGCAGATAATCAACCCTATCGAGGTATCCATTCGGAACGGAATTTTTTCCGATTTTTTACGAAATCGGAGAAATTCCATTCGAGATTTCCGTTCCAACTTCCAAAACAACTTTCGTAAAAATTCTCCGATGACGCGTATAGCAAATCTTGTGCCGTTGCGTGGAAGGAACGCTTTTGACAGCTAAACGAACACAGCACATTTATTCCGAAGCTCTTCGACAAATAATACTAATAGTATCGCTTGTGGTTGAAAATCGACCATTTCTTTTATAAGTATGTAAAATAATATTAAAAAATATTAAATAACTTTACAATTATTTTCGTTAATTATGTTTTTTTTATTAACGAAAAGAGCGACATCTAGATATCGAAAAAATACGTAAATGAGCTGCTCCATTGGAAAAAGGTTCTAATCTAAGATGGTTTATATTTGAATACGTTACTATGGTAATATGTCGGCGACAAATTGAATGTTGCCTAAATCCTTTCAATTACCTGTTTTGTATGGGGAATGTATAACTTAATTTTACCAGTTTTAAAGGCGACATACATATACCCACGATTTTTGCTTTGTGCACATCTATGGCACAGTACCTTTCGAATGATAAAAGTTTCATTCTCCTCATTTCATAATAAATACTTAAAAAGTGTACCGAAACTTTTGATGTTCACGTATTAATATAATGATGTAGGTACTGTAACCCAAACTGAATTTTATTTAACACTTACTATTCCTTTTCCTATATTCTTTTATCTAGCATCGGTTCTCAGATGCGTACCTACCTACTTCATAAAATAAGAAAACAACCAACTAAACTTTTGATGAACGAGAAAGTTTCGTTCGACCCAGTCTTGCACTTTATTTTTTTCTGTTTCCATTTGGAAGAGTCATTCCATAGACAGCTGTGTTTGCGAGAAATCCACTCGTTAATTAAACTCCCACCTGCAGATGTATGTAAGCGCACAGTAGGCTCGCGCCTTCTGAAATCCTTCCCTGATCTGCAATTTTATAGGCAAATTAGTTTCTGTTGGTTCAATATCTTCAACATTCGCGGACAGCACCTACTGCCTACATAATTTTGTCTTAATATGCACTCACTGCTCTGTCACACCCTTTCCCGACCGCTAGTAAAGAGTGCAACGTTCGCTCATTTCCATCAATGCCCTTAGGACCGGACACAAAGCGCCACCAACCACCTGCCAGGAATTACCATTTCGAATATTCTCCACAGCCACTCCCACAGCAAATATGTAAACGTTCGCTCTAAATTATGTAACCGAACTGAAATTACCAAATAATTCTTGTTGCATATTTCGTACACACTTTTGGTCCGGCCATTCGAAACACTCCTTATCCTCGAGAGTGCAATTGCAACTGCAACGCCATGCCATTCCATTTAATTACCCAAACTGAAAACATCGAATTGTTTTCGGGCACTCCGCGCCGCAGAATGTGTTGGTGGGTCGTGTGACCGCTGACCATACAGCCCAACCCTTTGTAAATTTTCAATAAAACCCCATCCAGATAATGGCTCCTTTATGACCACTGTTCGGAATAATTGGGTCCAGTCCACCGAATGGGCTTTTCCATTTCTGTTATATTAATTTCGGTCTCATTTTCGTAATCCAGCGGACAATGATCATAAATATGAGGCGCTGCTCTATAGACCCTGTTTCGCTGTCTTGTGGTCATGGTTGATATGGTCTCCAAAGGCACGAGTTCAGCTCTACCTGTATTTGGTTATGGGCTACAAAAACCGGCTGTTGTAGGACGCGGTGCGAGGCGGCGTTCTACTAGACTCAATGATCTTGTTACACGATCTAGTTTCAGCAGCTTTTTTCGCATTTTCTCAACAATTTTCCAGTTTGCCGCTGCTGTGCCGCGCCGGTGGTGGTGATGGTGTGATTATAGAGTTGACGACAACTATTTACAGCCGTGGTGGTACAGCGGACAAATGCAGATGTTAATGTCTTCTCTCGGCCAAATTGGCATCAGATTTTTATTTTCATTTTGTTTGGATTGCTGCTGCAAGTAACGAGTTCTCAGAGTGTGTGTTAGATTTGATCAAAATTGAAAGGGGGCGTTGGGAGGCCGGTTAAATGGTGCCCTTTGTACTCGACAAGAGTTGAGCAACACAAATCAAGTTAGGTCAGTATTATTAATTTACATTAAGTGGGTGGTGTAGGACACTTTGCTGATGCAATGGCGAGATAAGTTTTGTGGAATTTTTCCTTGTGTTGTGTATAGCATTACATTGCAGGGGGTTCAAAAGGTTTTCTTCGTCGATTTGTGTGTCTTTTACTAGGTGGAACAAACTCAAATGAATAGACATGCAAATAACACAAGGCAGCGCAAAGGAAGCTATAGTGAGAAGAGCACATTGCAATTGGCTTTCCGTGGCTTACTAATAAAAGGCTGAAGTAACCCAGAGGTTATGATAGGTCGTCTCTGGAAGTTAGTATGGAAACCTCATCACTCCTGATGGAAACAATTTTTTTCGGAAACAAGGTAGCCACTGGTTCACTTTAGGAAATAAAGTTGGGTTCGTCTGAATTGCGATAAGAAACGTCGGTAGTTGGGATATTGTGTCGTAAGTTTAAAAATAGTTTTTCAATGGGCACGGGTCGATGTTCAAATGGAATAAAACAAGCTGTGTATGAGGTATGAATGGATTTTTTTTGAAGTGATAACTTCCTTAGGCGCGTTGGGCATTTTTGATATGGGGTAAAATCATTGAACTCGCCACACCAATGTTGCGTTACCAATGTTGCGAAATTGGAACGAAAGTTGAGAGGGTATATAGAGTCATTGTATATAGAGAAATATTTATATACAATGATAGAGTAGATAGATGTATCAACTAAGAACCAGCGACACCTAGCAGATAGCAGACCTATCATACCTCAAAGAGAACAACAGACGCCATTAATGGTGTCACCCGAAACTTAACTTCTCAGTTCTCACTATATCATTCGTCGGTGATATTTAATGTGGGAAATAAGTGTTACCATATAACAAGACATTTTGTGTTATTGTTTTGGGAACCATTTTGTGAAATAAGAGTAGGAGCTACAAACGCAGATTATATCCACTTATGAATACTTACACACATGAATGGATGAATATCTTTGCGGAATTTGTTTTTTCATTCTCTAAAGTTAAAACAATGAGTTTGTTGAGAAAATAAATTAACTTTTAGCTTTAGATAATTTGAAAAAATAAAAGTATAAGATTCGCGCGAATTTGAGCTGAGATGTAGATACCGCTAAATGCAGGGAATGAGTTGAACTCGCAGCACAAATGTTGTGTTAGTAATGTTGCAACTTGCGACACCAGTTCGCGTTGCCAACCAATTTTGACGAAAAATGCCTAACTTGAGAAAAAAGATGCATTTTGCATTAATAATGGCTAAAATATTTTTTTTGGTAAAGTGGGACAATAAATCAAAAACTAAACATAAATATAAAACAAATAAACAAAACATTTTGTATTTATACAACAAACAGCTTTCAAATTTGTTTCCAATTTCATTTCACTTACCGGAAATGGAAAAATGGATGCTGGGATTGTTTTTAAGGAATGACAGATAGAGAGTTCGAAAAATGGAAAGAGTTTGAAGGTGGAAACACATTCTTTAAGACCGATGTTACATTTTATTTTATTTTGGCAAACATTTTTTAAGAATGTTAAAAATATTCAAAAATTGAATTGAATTGAATGGGTATGGGAATCGTGGTTTAACAAGAGTTAGAAGAAGGGAATGCTCTAATAAGTGCTGCTACCATTAGGTAAGTATTAAATACACCGCCAGCCAGCCATACCAACTAAGGCTTTAGGCTTGTTTTTTTTTTTTTCAAAAAGGGCACTTGTTCACTGAGGACAGCTTAACCGGTAAGACGACGACCTCAGAGTTTTTTCCTAAAGAAAGGACAATTTTCAAAGTCGAAACCGCGTGTTTTATTTCGACGACCAAATATAAGTAAAGTCGTTCAAAAACATTTTCAAAATATAATGACAAACATTTGGTGAATTTTTTTTTTTTAAATAGCCAAAACTGGGGGGAAATATATTAACCGTATGGCAACCCTGTACTGCAACTAAGTTATGACTAATCAAGCAATTTTTTATCAATAAGTTATACACGTTTGGAAGGAAACCTACCCGGCCATATCTCCTGGTCCGCAATTTTAACGCGGTTGATAATTATCGGGCTATGTCGGAAAGTTTAGTTCGTTGTCGACACAGCAATAAATTTGTTTCATCGGGAATTTCACGGTCGATAGTCGATTTCTTTCGAGCACAATTTCTCGTTTCACCCTTAACCATGGGAATTCCGAGGTCTCCATGCCGATCTTCATTTCGAATGTACCACGGTGCACTGACGAAGGATCTTAACAATTTACTTTGAAAAGTTTGTAAAATATTTAGATTTTTGTCACTGTTAGAACCCCATAGTTGTGTACCATATGTCCACATCGGCTTTAGCACTTTGGTTAGGTTAGGTTGGTATAATACCCGATTAACCAATAAAGATTACGTTATTTATTTTTCATTCAGCAGTCATTCCGAGATATTTGGCTCAATTTACAAACGAAACTTGGACCGTATTTATTATAAGCAAGCAGGTTATTGAACCGATTTCGTTTCTTTAAGAGCGATCCCCCATGATTTCGTCCATTCATTGAGCTGGCTAAGCGCGCCTTGTTATATTTTGTTTGTGTCTTTAATCGTTGTTCCAACTGCTAGTGTAGCAGTGGCTACGGTAGTACCTTCTGTTTGCGGTATATCATGCGTTAGCAATAAGTACAGGAGCGGGCCAAGGAAGCTTCCTTGCAACACACCTGCTCTTATTTCTGTAATTTCTGAATATTCATTTCCGTGTTTGCAACGAATGAGGATATTCTCTAGATACAATTCTATATAATTTTCCATAACCGTTCGGAGAGAGCTTGTCTTAATTTGCACTTAAGTCATGCCAAATGTTTGCGAAAGGTCCACGAATACGGCACAGCAGATTTTATTTTCTTCTAGAGCTTTCCCTATTACATCAGTTATCTGATCGATCGTCAAATGTTTGCTTCTAAACCCGAACTGGCGGTCAGGTGTAAGATGGTTGTAAGCGGCTGAGTAATATCCTCAAAAACTTTGCAAAAAAATTGCGAGAAACGAGAAGACTTTTATTCATTCGGTGGTTTGTCTGGTTTTAGAACCGTAATGACTTTCGCGATTTTCCATTGTCCTAGAATGTAACGCGGATTTTTTTGTAAATGAAAAAACCTAATTAATGCTTTCCGAGGTAACATTTCCAAGAGTTCACCCGTAATCCGGTCGTAACCCGGAGCTTTTCTGGGCTTAAGTTTCTTTATTTCTTGCCCGAGCTGGGTGAGTGTTTGTTTTTTGATACATTATTTTCAGATGTTATGTCCGACGCATTAATATTTTCAATATTTATTATTAAAAAAGTTTCAATACACTTTTTAAGTATTTATCATAAAATGAGGAGAATGAAACATATGTCATTCGAAAGGTGTTGTGCGCAAACCAAAAAATGTTGGATTTATGTCGCCATTAAGACTGGTAAAGTTAAGTTAACAATTCCCCATACAAAATGGTAATCAGTTAACATTTTGGTGATAGGTATTCAATTTGTAGCCACTTTATTACCCTAGTAACATATTCATCTTAGATTAGAACCTATTTTCGAAGGAATGCAATTTAACTACCCCTAAAAGTAAGCAATCGATAATTTTGTTTCAATGATGAAAACGAACATTTTTCGACATAAATTTGTTGCGCTAAATATGTATAGTGACGTACTAAGATGTAAATCATAAGTAGGTAAAACTTATTTTCACAGCGAGGTATTTTTTCGACATCTCGATGTCGCTTTTTCGTTTATAAAAATAAAAACAACATAAATTGGGTCGACCAAAAGCGGGACTAGCTATTATTATTTCTAGATGCCAAAGGCTGCCAACATCGAGCTGTCCCAACTAGAAAACTCTATTTATGCACATCCGAGAGATAACTGAAGCATGTCGTTTTGTTCGGTCCCATTGTAGACTTTCTAAACACTTCGTCTTGGAAAGGGATACTCTCTGTATTTCTGCAGGGTTCCTACCGACATACGTCTTTCTCTGCGCTAGCTCCAACATCTTTTAGAGCCTTATTTCCTTATAAAGTCCCAACATTCTAGCCTCACATATATATTACTGTTCTGCTGGCGACCCCTAGGCATTTGAAGCTATATATTCCCCCGTCTCCCTTAAGCCATCTTGCGCCAGCCTTTAAAGTTCGCACCTTCTTAAGGTGATATCTGTCGACAAGTCTTGCAAGTGCTTGCTAGAAGTCATAATAAGATCAGCATTGTCTTGTGTGAAACGCTGCAAAGTGAAAAACTAAGTACCTGGGTACCAAGTACTCGTCGCGTTGTAAAGGGTTTTCCAATAAGAGGTGTTATTTTGGTATTCAAAAAAACATGCCATTTTTTGAGATAAATGAACGGATGTTTGTTTCATAATAAAGAGGAAAGTATGCCGTTAATAATGAAAAACAACATCAGCCAAACAGCCACTACAAGCACGCATACAGGACCATATCCTTTTCATGAAATTTTCCATAACCAAATCGCAAAGTGGCTGACCTAATAGCCTCACGAATTTTTGTCTTTGAGGTCTTGAATCGACGCTAGGCTGTTGGCGTAGACCTAATCTTTCACGTGGCCCCAAAGGAAGAAGTCGCAAGCTGTTAAATCACAAGATCTCTGTGGCCAATTGTGATCACCTCTTCGAGAGATAACACGGTCCGGAAATTTTTCCCGTAAAAGATCAATGGTTTCGTTGCTTGTATTTTTTCACCATTTTTGTAGTGAATTTTAATAATTTCAATGCGTTGTTGAAGCGTGTATCGTTCCATTTTTAGTAATGGCGTAGTTTCTACTTGTCAAATGTCAAAGAATAAAAGCTTCAAAAGTGACAGCTACCGAAATAGCGGGTCATTCACAATAACACCTTCTATTAGAAAGCCCTTTATTTAACCTGACTCCGATTTGAAGCTGAACGATTTGAGCAATAGTACATATTTGACCACCTCGTTCGGTGGCCCAAATTTCGATCAGGTCGTTCGCTATTCCCCTGCCAAGCGGCAGACCAGAAGAGTGTTCGATCGATGTTTCCTTAGTGTCTGACTTTTTATATTCTTCTAACCCTGCTTATTCCTTCACCTAAAATGGCGCACTCTTGGGCAACAATTTGAGAACACCATCTATCGACTGAGATGTCTCTATGCTCTTTTCAGTTATTGACTTAAAAAATATCTTTTACATTAGACTTGAAGTCCATTTGTAGCAAAAGTTAATACAATGCTCTTTCTTGTCCACCATTTTAAGAGTATGTTAGAATTTGATCAGAAGAGCTATCACCTTGGCTTGGTTGATTAAGGTTTTCGTTCCTTAAGCTGTCGCATCATCATGTCCTTTGATAGCCAAAAGTCGATAGCCAGGTTCCTGCTGGTAGGTGTAAAACAAACGCTTTCAGGTTTGAAAATAATCTTCACTGAACAAAATTAAAACTAAACAACGCCTGATGGTCGGTCGAAATAGTGTTCATAACAAAAATGGTTAGAGATGTTCAACTAAAAGGTCACCTTCTTTGTGTTTTAAACCCATCAGCGAGACTGATGTTAGCTAGTTGGCGGAATTGATGACGCGCTTGACAGCAGAGAATACACCTACGACGGACGCTGTCGATGCAACTCCCCAACTTTGGACAGCATGTTCAATTCGGCTCTATAGAATGACGTTATTCAAGGGCTTGTTCTCTGGATCAAGGCCGTACGCGGACCAAGGCGTCGTTAAATCTGTCTTTTCGTGTTTAAACTGAGGCCAGGTGGTACATGGTAGTCAACTCTTTGCAAAATGAAATTGGAATGTTTTTTGTTGGCTGAAGCTGGCCAAATTCTGGTCATCGATTGATTGTGCTTTTTTAGTTAAAACTTAAAACGTCTTCATACACATGAAAGGTCTTAAGGGCATTCCTAGCCAATTAAAAATCAGTGGTACAACAACTTCGTATAGCACCGTGGACCGGGTCAAGATCATTAAAATTATGACAAATTTGGAAATGAAAATAAATAAATAAATAGTAGGCCCACCAGGCCCGTCGTTGTGTGTGAGTTTTTCAGTTTTGGGACGAATTAAGGGGACCTACAATTTTTCGCCGAGTCCGAACGGCTAATTGTGAAGCTCTTTCTTGACAGTTATACTCTCGGTTGTTTATCAGACGTTTAGAGACGTGGCACCGTGGAAAAAAACCTTAAAAAGCTGTTTGTTTATTTTTATGAAGACCCGTCACTCGCTCAGGCGGTGCAACCGAAGTTTCCCGCTGCCACAATTCCGCAGCTCGAGTAGGTTCAATGTCAACTGTCTGCACTATTCCATTGGCACATCACTGTCACACTAAGCACCATGTTCGTGCTAACGTCCTAGTTCTCGACTACATGCACCAAATAGACAAATTGCATCCGCTGAAGGCTAATTCAATTAATTACACTTGAAGACGACATCCGTGCGGCAAACGACAAGCTATGCGGTCAAGGATATACCGATACCGACGGCAATCTAGTGTTCGTTGCGCTTGCAATGACATGACAGTTGACTAGTTTCTTGCGAATCACTCTGAAGGTAAATTTAACTAAAGACATTCGTATGTGTCAATGCAGATGAGGATCGTGAATGCTAAACATCAGTCTGCCAGGGTAGCAATTATTGCCCCCCCACATACAGCTTTAGAACGAAACCAAACATGGCTACATGGCTGATCATTGGCACAGAAAAACTCATTTTGCAAACGACTTCCCTGACCGACCATCGTCAACATGTTGCACAACATCTCGCATTGCAATACTAACAGAGTTTTAGTTTTTTTTTGAAAATATTTTAATTGCAATGGAGATTTGCTAATTGCATGTTATAGTGCACTTTTTGCATGCACATCTTCAAGACTGTTGTATGTTGTCGGCAGTGTATCTGTTCGTTTTGTCACGATGGAGCCGTGCAACATTCGTGGCACATTGTAGGACGGAGTGTGTTATGCGGTCGTGTCTGACTAATGTCGTTTCCGTCGATGAGAGTTATGGCTAAAATTACCTATTTAGAGAGTTCAGATCGGCTACCCTGATGGCGGTGCGGTGATAGAGACACCAGCATCGCAATGGCGTGACATGACTGTGCTCCGATGTTGATCGCGAAAAAGGCATTATTTTTGGCACCTTTGGCAAAGCAGTTCCTGGTGTATATACTTATATCCAATCATAGGGTCTTGTATGGTGATAAACAATCGAAAGGGGTTTGAAAACAAAAGATGGAAGCGAACAGATTGACACTTCCGCTATACCATCAGTGATGTATGCCCTGATGCAATGTGGGTAAGTCGGAGGCAGGTCACTTTGTTTCGAGTTGATTGGCTTATGCAACAACTTGTATATAGTGAAACTAATTTAAATGCCATTAAAGTGGTTTTGGAATTGCTGTTGGACATGGATTGAAGGGTGCTCCCAGTTTATGATTATACTTTACTATCGTAATGATCGTGTAATAAATTCCGAAAATCAATTACCTAGCTTGGCCGTAAACGGGGTTGATGTTAAGTAAAAGATCGGTGCAAGCGATGTGATTATAGTTGATACTGCTAGAGAGATTCACGGGTAAGACGGTGTCGGAATTTATTTCTTCGAACGTGTGTTAAAAGCTCTGAACCAATATTTACCGAGTGGTTCCTTTCAGGTGTATGGTAATTTACCCATATTGATCTAATTCGCAAAAGGGGCGATGGATCTACCCATTTTAAATGTAAGCTAATATCTTCAGTTGATACTTCTACTAAACCTTTCTAAAAAAAGGCCTTCTGTTTTGCATTTCTCATCGGAACTAGTAGAACTTAGAGATCTTTTATGGTGTAGAAATATTGTCCATTTACATTCATTCACTCAGAATGCTAACGCCATCTATGAACGTGTAGCACAACCAGTCTAAGAATCTGGTACATCTAGTTCGTTTACCATACTCAGTCATCGAATATAAACCCCAACCAACTTCAATTGGTAAAACCGGTGAGTTACCGGCATATCGGTTTTTGTTCCTTCTTTTTTTTCCGACCATTGTGTCGACCTGGTGATATTTTTTACTACTGCGCATATATTCTTTAGTCTGTGTAGTTAATTTCGTAATTGTCAATAAATTAGTTAGGTATACTATTCAAATCTCGTTAGTTCGTTTTTACAGTCAGTCGCGTTCTTTTTTTACAATCTATTGCATTTGTTGTCATATCGGAATTCAAATCTCATAATTTTTATTTTCGTGAAAAACAAGGTCAAGAATTTGTGTGTTTTTCGGGGATCGAACCTGGGACCCTCGCTTAGTAGTCCATCACACTGATCACTTATTAAAAGTAAAAATCAAAACAAAAATTAGAAAATGCACAAAATGTCAGCGGATCTGTCAAAAAATATCATACCCTATTTGCTTATTAATTTTTATAGTACTCCTTCCTTTGTTTTCTAATGCTTCACTATCGATTTACACTGCGTTTACAATATCACGCATGCGCATTGCTGCACAAGACGGGACTAAATCAATTTGTCTTCAGTCAAGTCTAATAAAGGCGTAAGATTGCGTTCACAAATCAGACGTCCAAAGTGCCATGGGTACATATCCATGAATATAGATATGTAAAACGGAAATAAACACAAGTTCCGGTGACCAATATATTTCTACAAAACGTTTCCATTTCTGATTGGAAACATGTCAAATGAGAGTGGTAGTTAAATGTCAGTGAATTAAACCAACAATTTATCAATCAATTATACGAAATAAAAGAATAATTTTCCGTTTATCACTTCCGAAAGCCATTTTGTTTTATAGGAAAGCGAAATTTCGAAAGCCATTGGTATACAAATGTTGGCATGCAGGACTTCCCATAATTCCTGTCATTTTGAAGCCATTTTGTTTTATAGAAAAGCGAAATTTCGAAAGCCATTGGTATACAAATGTTGGCATGCAGGACTTCCCATAATTCCTGTCATTTTGAAGCCATTTTGTTTTATAGAAAAGCGAAATTTCGAAAGCCATTGGTATACAAATGTTGGCATGCAGGACTTCCCATAATTCCTGTCATTTTGAAGCCATTTTGTTTTATAGAAAAGCGAAATTTCGAAAGCCATTGGTATACAAATGTTGGCATGCAGGACTTCCCATAATTCCTGTCATTTTCAATCCATTTTGTTTTATAGGAAAGAGAAATTTCGTAATCGGTATAAAAATGTTGACATGCACGACAATCCCATAATTCATGTCACGTAAACACGATGACCGACAAAAATATGTGTAGCGTGTTAGGTAATGCTGTCCCATTCAGTCAGACTGCTATTTAATATTGGCCATTCTTTTAATCTTTCATGTTAGGAATGTGTGAAGGTTGTTAACGCAGCACCATGGTCGCGTTTGTGCCACAATAAGACACGATTTGAATTATTCAAACACCGGAACACAGTTTACTAGAATGTATTGAATTGATTCAAAAAAACTCAGAAACCGACAAACTTTTTAATTCTTGATGAAAATATAAAGCCGTTGCGCACTTTTTATGACTGCTGTCGCGTTTTCTTTCCTACTATACTACCTTTTGTACTCCTCTAGAAGTTTAATCATTTTTTTATAGCTGGATACTGGAAAATCTTTCTATATTTGCAGCCATTTATCTATCTGAATCCATTTGTGTGTGTAGTTGCCCCTCCCATAAAAATGTCGCCTAAGGTACTGAGAATTGTTGGGAAAACAAGGTATTCAGGTATGACAGTCCAAACTTAAGTGAAAAAATATTTTATTCTCTTTCCCAAAATAATATTGAATTTATTTTGATGGAAGCATGAAAAATTATTATTAGTAAGTTTCGTAATAGGAGCGAATTTAAAATTGCTGTTGTTCAGCCTGAGCGTTTATAATTATAAATTAATTGTTGGAATACAAGAATACGAATGGTTTTTAAGTCTGGCAACACACAAATTTGTGCCGGCGCAGTGGCTTAGTGGTTAGTATGTTGGTCCCAGGTTCGAATCCCGAAAAAAACCCAAATTCCAACTTAAGGTTTTTTTCGTCTGACAAAATATCCAAGAGTATAACTGTCATGCAAGAGCTTCTCAATTGGACGTTTGGATTCGGCATAAAATTGAAGATCCCTCCCATTCGTCCCAAAAATAAAAAAATATATATATAAAATATATCGTTTTTGATATATTTTTAAGCATTTTTCTGTGCATATAAATATTTATTTATTTTAATTCAACGAACTTTTGATTAAAAGAAATGGTTAATGCTTTTATCTGGTTTATCTTGTTTAACCGTCAGTGCGTGCTTTTGATTGGTATTCATTTTCAAATAGGTTAAACGCGTATTCATTTTTGCAAATAACGAATAAATGCTTGCTTAAACATAAACATTTTCTAGGTCACAATATACAATTTTGTCAAAATTTAGCCCGGACACTAAAAATTATTATTAGTATCGCGGATTAACTTGCAAATAACGTTATTGTGACAATTGTATTTGTTTATTGGTCCAGGGTTATTGGAAAGTGTGAAGTCTTTGCGTAAGCTGCCAGACTAAAGTTTATTATTGGTAAGGCCGAAATTGTGCAAGAAAAAAGTAGCTTAAACACATTTTATGCTGTAGAATGTAACGAGAATTTGAATGATATTGGGATTTATAACCATGTTGGACCTGACTAATAATCATTTTTAACCTTCACCTTATATATTTTGTAAGTCACAATGTGCAATTATGTATGGAAGTCTTTGACATTGTGAGTTCGAAAAATTTAGCCTGGGCACTAAAAATGGTGATTAGTAGATCAAATTAAAAAATTGTCCGTTCGACTTTTTAATTACGTGACTTCACAAATTATAGAAATATATATAGACTAAAGTTGGGCACACACTTCAACTTTTTGTAGCGCAACTATTGAGACGCAAAAATTGAACAAGATCACATTACTACTGATACGATACGCTTTGGCGCATTTGTTTTGAGTAAAAATGATACGCAATTTGCTTATTTGTTTCTTTATATTCTATCTGGTTTTTAAAACAACATTTCTATGTTTTGTGAATTTTAATCGTTGGTGGAAAAGCAATATATGTGAAAATGCATCAAGGGAAGATCACCTTTCATATTCTATGACAATCGGTTTTCAAATAACGCCGTAATCGGTACGACAGAAGGGAGAAGAATGAAATAGTTTTATTATTTTGATTCGGAAACCACTGATCAGTAAACTCATTAAAACAATTTAAAAAAACCGGGACAGCCTCTTGGAACGACATTTTCAAAACTATTCAACTGAAGAAAGAGTTATTGCTCAGCAAATTGTCTCTAAGAATTGCCGCCCTGTCACTCTGTGCCCAAGCCCCAAGGATTTGTAAATCAATGTTAGCCACGTTCGATCGATGGTAAGTAAATTGATCGTGAATCATCGATTGTTATCGGTTGGTCCATAAGGGGTTTCTAAACTTCCTTTATGTTGAATATTGATGAATGAATAAAATAATCAATTTGCAAACCGCTTTCTTCAATATCTGTCGGCCTAATCCGAGCATGCTCGCACCGTACACACATCCAAACACAAAACAGCAGATAATTCATTCTTAAGAACACAAACGGTATGTTCGGTGTTGAAACGTGATCCAGGTGCTCATTAATTATAAACTTATCCAATGAAACCAATTATTCTTTTCGGCGAAGCAGTTTGGACAGGCGTGTGCATGGACAGTCAACAAATCAGCTACCGTGATGCCGGAGATTGATGAAAAGAACTATTTTAGATTTCCAAATCGTAAAAAATATTAAATACACATCAATCATGCAATGAGAAACGTCATTTATTCAATAAGTGTCTAGAGGTCAATGGAAGAAACTGAGTAGAAACTGAGTTGTTTATTAACTGCTTGGAAAAGTTCATATAAATTATTTACAAAAAAAGAATTAAAAGACCAAATCCAAGATGTTGCAACCAGACAGAGCAATTAAGAGCTGTTTCAACACTTGACTTGTATCAATATTTTGCCTTGCCTTGACTTCCATACTTGTTTTCAGTAGATAATCTGACGCCCCAATATTGAGGAAGATTAATTGGTACTCAATTCAATTAAATGCACACCAGCGAAATGCACATAGCCGCCGGTAATAAAAACTAATTGATGGCTAAAGTGGACTCTTCAAGTTGCCATAAACAGTTTTCCCATCAAGTTGTATTTGAAATTTGTTTTAGATTCCTAAGAGATAGTCTCAATCAATCTCAGATGATGGTGCGAATGCAATTATTATTACCTACAATGAAACAAAAACGTCGAGGTGCAACTGTATACACTTGTGGTGTCTGGTGTGAAACGTGTATCTCTTTGGCTTTAACTTCTTGAAAGCGTTGAGCGGTAAATATTGGTAATTGGGATTAGTCATAAGTACAGCTGAATGAGTATGAACGAGGTGTTGCATAACGTGAAATGTAAGGCAGGGATTTTCGAGAAATGAAAACCAAGTCCAAGAACGCACAGCAGGAATGGTATAAAATGATAGTTCAAAGGAAATCTTTTGAATAACAATATTTCTTATCTGAACAGTCATTTTCCTACAAAAAATTGGTGACTGAAATCAAGTTTAAATCGATAACAATCGCAGTCTGCTAGAATACACGCTTCCAAAACTGACAGTTAAAGGGAGAACTAGCACCATAACGAAAAAGAAGAAGCTCATATCTTCACACATAATCGATCGAAATCGCACAGATATCAGTACGCAGAAAGAATGACGGCAAAATATAGAGTTATCAAAGTAACGAGTAACGAGTAATTCCGCTCTCGGCTTTACAACTTGAAAGAATAAATAGCTGATGTAACGTAAACTATTACAATCGCACATAATTAATATCACTTACACGTCAAAACTAACCGGAAAAAGTAAGCAAAATAGCGAGCATCGAGCGGTTCTGCTTAAGTCCTAAAGTTTACAAAAATTCTTGCAAACCGAAACAAACAAACCATCTATATAGGTACTCATCGAAATCATAAAAACCGACTAAACAAACAAAATAAAAAGTAACGAGTGACGAGCTATTGTCTGTAATGATTTCAAAGAACTGTTATGAAATCGAAAGGAGTCGATCGCAAAGAGACAAAGTTTATATTTATTATGTAATTTTTAGAGCTAACCGAAATGGAATGAATGAAAACAGTTAACGAGTATCACGTCTCATGGCTGTAATGAGTTTAAACAATTTCTCGTATATGAAAAGTAATCGATTACAATCGTTCAATGTATTATTCAGGTCATCACTCATTGTAACAGATAACAGAGAAAAATGGAATAAGCATTGCAAACGAGTGTAAAACGCTTTTGCTTTTAGCTTCAAAAGGTTGAAAATTTTCAAAAATGATGCACACGCACCTAATAAACTTTGTAAAACCGAAGGAAAAGCAAAAAAATTGTAAATTATCGAGCAATACATCAAAATAACAAGTAACCAGTAATTTACCTCTTGGCACATAATCGATCGCAATCACACAAAATCTGTAGTACATCCGAATCAAAACTGGTCGGGTAGATAGTATTAGCAAAATAACGAGTATCGAGCAATTCTGCTTTTGTGTCTAATCGCTTAGAGAATCCTTGGGGCATATTAAACAGAAGAACCGACTGAAAGGAATAGAATTAGTCAAATAACGAGTAGTTAGAAGCTCTTGGCTGTGAGCGTTAATATATTATTTTTTTTTGCAAATTGATTACTACCAAACACTGTCATTCCAACATTCCAAGTTTAGACACTGTCCTATCCAAAATTACTCAAAAATATAAAAATTGACTGATAGACTCAGAATGAGAAGGAATGAGAAGGGCCGATGGCTAAAGGACACCAGATTTTGGGGGTGTAGATTTTGCACTCGCAATGAACAGACGCGACATTTGCAATTCAATGAAGAAAAAATCGATGACAATATAATGAGTGAAACTGAAAAGTACAAAAAAAATCAAAATAACGAGTAACGAGTTGAAAATTTCTTCAAGCTTGTACTAAAAACCCTGCTAAGTCTTAGAAATTTACTGCTAAACTGAAAACACACAAAATGGTCAAAATAACGAGTAACGAGTAATTACTCGTTTCTTTATAAAAAGTTGAGAAAATATATCATGGCTGAAAATTAGAAATAAATTACGAGTAAACAAAAATAAAAAGTTTTCATACGAACATAAGTCATTTTTACCGGTGAAAGGAAATAAGGATACGGAATAGTGAAAGTGAAGGTAAATTTGAACTTGGAATTACTTTCTATATGTTTTCGTGTTGTTAATAAATTAGCTGCAAGTCGCTTCGAGAAGCTCAAATTGTATGATATTCAATTAATGCTCCTCTCCGATCACAGTGAGTTTTCTCTCTCGATGTTTTGTTCGGAAAAGTTATCGAATATATCTGTTATTTTACGTTTCTAGGACAGCTGATAAAAAAATCAAGACAAATAGGGTTTCTAAATTGCGTTCTTGAAGCGCTGCAACGATAGCTTATTCGTTGATTTTTAAATGACAAAGGGATTCCCTCAATTAGTTTTTGAAGGCACTTCATACTACTATTACTTAATGATTCCATTCAGATCAACATTCCAATTTATCGTGTGAAGAACACAAAATTATAACTGAGATTCGTAACGACTTTAGACGAAGGCTATTAAACGGTTAAGTGCTACAATTATTCGTTAACTGCTGTTTCAGAAGGCAATAGCTTTTGTTAAAATAACATTTAAGACTAAGGGCAACCGAAAAAAATTATGAGGCAATTATACTGATTAAGTGTTTTGAAATTAAGAAGTTCCGGATGTCATACATTCATTGGCAGAAAGGTGACACATTTTGGCCTTTTTTTGTTGGAAAAACCTTGAAGTTTCAAAATGACCTATTCCATTGTAGTGGTTGGTTTTACCATATATCGCAATGGAAAGATGATGCTTTCATATATTTGGGGTAAGAACTCGATTCCTTGAGGCAGATTGTGCAAAGTTTGGACTACTAATCTACAAAATGAATATGCTCAATGCCAAATTTAATTTTTCGGCTGTGTGGAAAATCTTTAATTTAGAATGACGAGTAATTTAAATGGTCACCTAATCACGATATTTCAGAGCCGCATATTAATATATCACTGAAAAATTGGCATCCTGATTGGTTCTTCAACCAGTTTAGTACACAGTGGCGGATTTGCCGTAAGACCCAGTAGGCCCGGGCCTAGGGCGGCCAGATATTAAGAACGGCAAATCGTGCCAAAAAAAGTCACTGATGATAACAAGATTAACAAAAAATAATTGTTGAGCTAAAAAAAGCATTAAATTCCAAGATTTTTCAAATTTATCGAATACAAAAATTCATTTGCAGTTTTTCAAATAAATTCTACAAATGTGAAGGTGAAATAAATAAAACCCGCTCATCTGTAGTTCTGCTTAATGCTTATGCATATTTCTTTTTTAGTAAATGTACATGTACAGTTAGTGTACAGCCATGAACAATCTAATTCGAAAAATGTTTATGTTGAAGCGTTGTACGCTGCTCGAGCTAAAATAAATTTTATCTGGTCACCAACTTTTCTCTCTAAACATCAGCTAAAGTCCTAGCTAAATTTTTACATAGAGTACGCCAAGTGTATATGTGTCATCGAAAGCAGCTGTTGTTTGAAAAAACTTCATGAAATAATTAAAAAAGCTCATCCATGCATACTTTTCCGCAACAGAACAACAAATACACAACGATCTGTCACAATTTAGCTTGAGAAAATAAGCCGACCCATTAAATGGGCACGCTAAATTTTGACAGACAAATGCAGTACATTCTGAAACAAAAGTTTGATTATTTAGCTCGAGCTGCGTACCAATCTTGCTTTGGTTCACATAGAAGCTGATTTTTTAAGCAAATTGGATTGCGAAGATTTAATTAATGACTTTGCTGCGCTTATTTATTTATTTTTATTAAAAACAAAACCTAAAACCGTTTTAAATGTTTTATTTAAATGTCCAATCATCCCTGAAACCTCGAAAAATATTTTAAACTAGCTTTATGAGCTAGCTTTTAGTTAAACAATTTTCTGAATCAATTAAAAGTGGGAATAAATTTAATTCATGAATTATGTATCTAGTCTGAGAAAGTGCTGAGAAAGGCACATGGCATGGGGCCTAGAGCGGCTAGGACTACAAATCCGCCACTGTTAGTTCACAATTCCAATCCATTTTATCCTGGTTGTCGTCCTCCATCATTTTAACCACCATTGTCTGGCGGATTTGGCCAACTTGGTATAATCAATTTTTCAATTAGTCTGTTCATTGCCAGGTACACATTTTCGAACATCTTCATTGTTAGGATTGTCATGTTATTGAGCTTATCCCTCTGATCTAGATTAGATCTATGTCTCTGAGGTAACAGGTAACACTCCATCAACCGTCAGAGATATTAAGGCACTTCGAAAGTGTTGTCCATGGCGTTTACGTTCCACGCGTCTAGAGTTACCATCATTTCGTTTTTTTCTTAGGTTGTGGCTACTGTGCTGGGCATCGCAAAAATACTAACCACCTTCTCTACTGTTTCTACTGTTGACTGTTGAGTGTCCTTTTCCATGATTTCCCGTGATTTTTACAATTAGGTCACAACTACTGTCAAAATTCTCATCTAAAGCATCATCAGCCGTGTGAAAGCTTCTTTTCCTCCCCTTCCCTTGCTGCTTAGAGGTTCTTCGAGTCCAATTCCCAAGGTTTGAGACGACAAAAAAGACCGAACCTCCGTTTCAAAGACAACGCCATCCCAGAGCGTTTTGTCCGGTTAACTGCCTGAGATCACTGAGGATGAAAGGCTGCAAACAGCTTCCGTCACTTTTGGTTATATTTTTCTCGTCGTTGGGTTTCCCCTGACCAAATTTACTCGGTAGCAATCTGTGCTAAAGCTGGAATAAACGTAAACATAATCAAATCTTAAGTTATCGTCGTCTCCAGAATGTATGTTCTGTAGATAAGTTCAAGTATGCCTGGGTCGTATTTACGAATCATGGACAATGGAAGAATCGAAGCGTTCCTTTGCGGTTTTGTCAATTTTAGGACATTTTTGTCAATCCGTTGATAGGACAAGCGAACTTGTTGTCCAAGCTAAGGTGTCGGGCCTCATTTCAGTTTCGGTCATGAGACTGGGCTGCAACAAATTAGAAAGTGTACAAAAGAAAAGTTAATTTGAAAAACCAAAAAACCCGACTGACTGTCAAAAAAGAATTAAAAATATATGAACAAGACGCATTCAAGTACATATACCTAGCTAATTGACAATCGGTGACTATATCTCGTACCTGAACACATATGAGTATTGACTATCCTCCGACTGCCAAATAGTTAGGTTAGGAATACCTCACTCTTCAAAATCGGTCTAGCCGTTTGGGCTACAGGGCGTCACGTAGAAACGTACATAGGATACTCGCGAAACACATAACCCTCCCTGTGTCCAGTTGGGTAAATAGTTTGGAACCGAATATTTAGAAGCGTCTGAATGTTGTATTTTTTTACTTTTGGAACACATCTCGAAAACCCCTCAAACGAGTATCGAACTACTTTTCTTATTCCATTTCAGTGCAAAATTTCTATTCATTGTGCACCTTGGCTCGTTTGGCATAGTCCGTGATACTCTTTTTATAGGTGCACCGTGCACCGATTATAATGCACTATTTTAGCGCCAACCAGTTACACAAAACAAGTGGTTCACTTTCAAAGCCATCGTCAAACTGTTAAGTGCTTACAAACAAACCATCGACCACATAGTCTCATCCAGGCGCCCAAGCACCCGTGGCGCGCAACTAGATCGCGCACTAGACTCCAAAAGTCCAAACAAATACCCTACACTACTGCATTAAACGCAAAGGCAAACACAAACCCCATGAGTATAGGCAACTCCAGTTTTTTTGTTGCGTTTTCACTTCGAACGAATTCGAACGTCCTTAAAGGTCATCACGTACACCGGTTTTTCATTAATCGATTTTTCTTTCGCTGTTGTTGTTTTGGTGTATCTACGTATCTTATTGCGAAATCGTTCGCATTGAAGATGTCAGGTTTTGGATATAACAGCATTTTAGTGACGCTACGCCTGCGCGCTCTCCAATTGTAATTGTATGAGAGTCGCGTGGAATATTATTATCGTTGTTGAGGTTAAATTTTTCCGAATGGAATTTATTGGGCCAGCCAGTTGCTGTTGTTGTTTTTTTTTTTTTGCATTTGGGGCTTCTTTTCTTCCAGAGGCGTGTTGTGCATAGTGGCTTTATCCGTAACGGAATTTTAAGGTCATATGGTGGTTTGTTTTCATTTCCAAGTAGTCGTATTGCTGGCTCCGCAATCGGGGATCTCTGCACAAGGTGTTAACATTTTTTGGTAGTTAATGGCATATTTTTGTGGAGACTTTGTTTTTATTTTTACATTTTTTTGTTTTTGCACACGCCTGTTGGAAATGACTTTAAAGGGAAACAACTATTGTACTATGGAATGTTGATGGGTTGGTTTTGAGTGAGTGAGCGAAATACCTACGTATAGGTGGAGCAACTGGTTAAATCTTGAAAAGGGGTGAAGTTGGTTTTCTTTGTTGTTGGGATGATGTTGACAACAATAATAATATGACTGTAGGTTTTTACAGAGTGAGCACATTCGTGATCTTATTGATTTTGATCAGCTTGGTTAATTATTATGTGACATGCAAGTTTATTTAATATTTTGATATTTCTCTGTGCTATTCCTTCAAAGTTTATATTAAGTATAACAAAGGTGACAAAGGTTTATTTTTTAGAAATGTAGCAACAAGTTTGTGGCCCGCAATGTAATTGGTATTTGACGCAAAGGCGATAAAGGCTTAAATTAGTTCAAAATAGGCAGTTGACACGAAGGTGACTGGCTGTGGATAGTCCGACAAAACTCAAGGCGTCTAGGTAATAAAAATCTGTACCTACAAAGCCTGTTTCGCTTAAACTTTTAAGCATTTGGATAGGCAAAATGTAGATCTTCTTACAACTTTTCTTTTAAAGCATTAAATAAGCATCCTTGCATTAAAAAAAGTTGAATTTTCTTACGAGTCAACGAAAAGCCGTAGCAGTCTTTGGGGTTCCCAAACCACGTAATCCACCAAGGGAAAAATATTCAGACGAATCGTGTTTTTCAAAGGTTTTAAGAGAGTATTAGTCTTTCGTATGAGCTCTCTACAAAACATTCATGCAGCCTATTTGACTTTATCGTGAAAACAGCTGAACGCAAACGATACGCAGAAAGGGTGAGCTGATAGAAAGGAACAGGAGCTCCGCCACTTTCACTTAATGGGCAAATGAATGGGAATGCAACTATGAATTCTATAAGCAGCACCAGGATGTGGATATAATCCAAAAGAAAAATACGGCCAAATCCACTCAATGGACATGAACGAACCTCTATTTATTTGACATCCAGTCTGACATATTAGAAGCAAGCAAACGACGATTGATAAAGTACATCGCATAGATGACGTTATTGGGAAAGTTCTGAAAAGAAAAGAGACATTTGTTCTGCCGTATGCCCGGAATTTTCACAAGCCTTTGATATGGAAGTCGCTCTAAATTCTAAATTGAGGTAAAATAAGCCTCTTCGTCTCAAAAGAAAATAATGTTTGGATTTTGAAGAAATAACAGCAGGCGAGCGCATGGAACCGTCTTTGGGCCACTCTTGCGAACCTGTTATACATATATACACATAAATGTACACAATATAGCAACCTTCGGCTCTTTGTCAGCTCAATAAGTAGCGAATATCCATATTCCAGGTGATATTTAGAGTGCTTATAAAGGGTGGGCCATCTAGTGGTTTCTTTTTAAATCGTAGGTTATTTTGACACTGACAGCGGTTTCCCGCTCGAAATCTTGACAGAAGGTCAGTATCACACATGAAATGAGTCGCTTTACGCTTGAACCACTTTGTTAAATATTGAAAACATATTTCCAAAGTATGTGCTGTGTGCCCCAGACAGTGGGTTTTTTTTAAAAGAAGCGAAAAATCACTTTTTCTGACGAGGCGCATTTTCATCTCGGCGGCAACAAAGAAAATTGCCGCATCTGGGGCTCGGAAAAGCCGCACGTTGTTGTCGAGAAGCTAATGCATCCACAGATAGTGACAGTTTGGTGCGGATTGTGGAGTGGTGGCATCATTGGACCATTTTTCTTCGAAAATGAGGCTGGAAACAACGTTTCGGTCAACGGTGGGTGTTAGAGAGCCATGTTAACCGACTTTTCTTTTTACTGAAATTGAAAACATGGATTTGGACGACCTCTGGTTTAGCAGGATGGCGAGCGTTGCCACACAATCGAACTTTTGCACACCAAATTCCGAAATGGAGTTATCAGCTGCCTTGGCGATGTTAATTGGCCGCCTCGGAGCTGCGATTTGACCCCTTTGGACTTTTTTTTATGGGGAACCATGAAGGACCGATGTTATGCCACCAATCCGGAAACGATTCAAGCACTTAAGGCCAATATCACCCAAGCAATCCATGAGCTAAAGCCAGAAACCATCAACAAGGTCTTGGAAAATTGTAGTGCCAGAATGCGCTAGTGCGAAGCCAGCCGAAGCAGCCACTTGATCAACCCATAATTAATGGAAATGTTTGCTCTTGCTAATAGCCATAACACATGAAAAAAAATAATTAATTTTGTTAATTTTATTGCATTTTTAAAAAGAAACTTGTATTTGGCCCACCCGTATGTGGCAAATAATTTTATGGTTGTCACTAAAGACCAGTTTTCAAACGACTTTTACGTTTTCATTTAATAAATTCATTTAGTTTTTGCCATTTTAAATCAATTTATGCAAAACAGTTTTAGAACTACTTGAAGTTCAGCTTTTTGCTCAGTGAAGGAGGTCAGGTTAATATTGATTCAGAAACGCAAATGTTTTTTAAGGGCCATTTTTGGGAACTGAAAAACTAATTTTACATAGATTTTGAGTGAAATGATGAAGTGGTTAAAGATCGACCAAGACACCTTTGTTAGGTTGATAGGACAATTTTGAAGAATCCAATTTTAAGCATAACTAAAGGCGATTTGGGTGTGATTTTCCACCCGATCTTAAGCAGTTTTAGGGGCGATTTTCGGGACGATTTAAGAACACCTATTAAGACAAGTTTTAAGAATACATTGCTTTTTGACAATTAAGTTTTATTGAAAAAAATTTTGGGGCTACTTTTAACCTGCAAGTAGGTTAATCCACGCGAAATAATATATTTAGGAACTTCTGGAGAAGTAACAGCTAGTATGTGCGAATTCAAGATATACAGAATTCTGGTGCGAATTCATAGAGAAAACATGACAGCTTTTGTGTCGAAAAATGTCCACGGTTTTACATTTGAAAGACCAAATTGTATAAATTTTTAACACTTCCATATACTTTTGCAAGCACTGTTTCGATGCTTGACAAATTGAAATTCAAACGGAATGAAATTAGCAGGTTATTATTCCGTTCGAAAAAATTCCCTTACTAAGAATTCAAATGTGATCCTTAGACTACCAATAAGCTTTCATCGTATCTTACGAATAAATCAAAGCAGTCTATTAAACTGTGTTCCGTTTATTGACACAAATTCACTTCTAAATCACTCGTGAAGTTTAGAAAACATTGATACTATAAAAAGTACCGAAAATTGTGTCCGATCGAAGGAGAGGCTATTACTGATTTGCCTATGAAAGATATCTGTTGGGCAAAATAATTTGCGATTTATATATTCATTTTCTTAGAATAAAATCCTCGTTGTGAAATAAACCATCGAGCTTGTTTTCACGGAAACAAACTATGAAATTTGAATTCGCGATCACAACAAAAGTAATAGATTCTAAGAAAGTTTTCGCAGTAGCCAATGTTCAGGTCTAAATGTTTATTGGTACCGTTTCACAAATGCTGGACATTTTTACTAAAGCTGGCAACCACTAGCTAGCTAATCGTCGACATTTGTGTTTGATTATTAGTAAGGCCGATTGGTTATTGTGGTAGTGAAAAATAGGTCCGACTTTAAAAGCATTCTTGTTACCAGGGGGCAGATTCTGTACAACAATAATCGGCGGGACAATATCGTTTTTGAACCTTTGATGACCATAAAAACTTATATTCTGCCCGAATTTGTAGTGAATAGTGAATATCGTCAGCTTTCATTACATTTGTGGAAAATGAACTGGATTAAGGTCTCAAACTCGTAATTTTTTTTTTTATTTGCTACTTTTGAAGGTATATCGTTTCGACGATAATCATCTGAAAAATTACGGAACTTCATTCCCAATGGGCAGATTACGTAAGACGATGAGCGTTTAGATAGGTACCGTTTTTGAAATTTGTATGGTCGAAATAAGTTTAAGATTTTCTTATCACCGTACGTTTCCAGTATATTTGTGGGGAATGAACTAGCTGAAGCTCTTAAATTCGTACTTTTTGCATTCAGTTTTTAGTTAATGGTCGTCTTAGTAGTTACGTGATTAGGCCCCATCATCCTTACCCATGTTCTTATCTATATGCGTTACCAAAAATCATTATTAAGCATCAAATTAACATTATTGTCAGCCATGAGTTTGTTAAATCTAACTTGGACACTAAAAATGATTTTTCGTACCATGCAATGTATGAATAAAACGTAGCAATTGCTTTTGCTCACGGGAAATGTCAAATCGAAGCATTTGCTGAATAAAAACCAATTTGAGTTAGTTCCAACTTTTCATGTTCGAAAAGCAGCGGCACTGACCTCTTACTCAGTACCGATCTAAAAATTTATCAGACAAAGCAAATGCAATGCAAATTCTGAGCCTGCTATTAAGTTGACTCAGACCTTTTGCTAAATATTTTGTACGCACATTTTTTACATAAAACAATTGTGAGCTTTTGATGTTTTGTTTATAAATATATAGTTAAATTAAGTTTTATTCGGAAAATCAAACAAAACATGGATGCGATAAGTTTTCACATTATACCTGTTTTACCTCTTGTTGCTAACATTCGTGCTAATGAAAAACGAAAAACGGTATAAACAAAGAAGAATTGGTGACGATAATGACTTCAAGCAATTCTTTCGTTTCACGATAAAAAATGTGGACTAATACTTTTTTATATGATAATTTTGAGACGTGTGGTGGTGCTCTTTCAATTGTTCAGAAATTAAATATTTCCTAAGGTATTTAGGCGATCCGGGCGTTCAGATAAACATTCCAAAATTCATGGCTTAACAAGTGAAAATCTTGGTGTTCATCAGTCAACCGTTTCATTAACTAATTGGTATGTGTGTCAAAAAATAGTTCAACAAGCCGATGATTGGATACATTTTCCAACAACTGGGGAAGAAATAAAACATATTTTCTTTTTTATTTATTCATTTTCACTTTTTTTTTTTTTGAATTTTTTTCACTTTTGATAATTTCCGCGCAAAAATGTAAAAATTACATTTTCCAACAACTGGGGAAGAAATAAAACATATTTTCTTTTTTATTTATTCATTTTCACTTTTTCTTTTGAATTTTTTTCACTTTTGATAATTTCCGCGCAAAAATGTAAAAATATATTCAAAATAAACAAACCACCGGAGACCGGACAGTTGTCACTTGTCAAGTTTGACAGTAATTGCAAGGCAAGGACATGTACAGAGAAGTAAATGCTATGTTCGAATTTTCGAACTTATTTTAACAAACTAGGTTTTTATTCATACCGATTCAAAGCATTTGCTAAGGGCTTTGACTTTGCTAAAACCTATTACTCAACGCAAATGCTAGGTTTTATTCATACGGCCCAATGGCTGTATTACGCATTAAAACAGACATTTCGTTCAAAAATGTCTCATGCGTACCGTTATCATGGCTCTTAAGCATAAGTGCGTACCTCCTTGCATTCGAATGAGTGATTTTAATTATTTAAAGCTTTTCTTTTACCTCAGCCACTCTTTTGGATTGATTTCAAAATCACCAGGAATCCAATGAACCCCCGGTGACGGACTTATGCTGGTTGCGTTTGGATGGTATGGCCGTTGGCTGATTGTTTAACTTTGTCACGTACATTTGCTACCATTCAGCTGCTGCTTACTCTGAAGGCAATGGCTTGGTTTTTTTTTTGCAATACATCAAAGGCATCGTCATAAAGCCTACCTACCCCTGCAGACGGACGGTCGGTATTGTGTGCATTGTTTGCCAGTGCCACAAGAACTGTGTGTACTCTGTTGGCTGTTTGGAAGTCTAGAAGTGGATTCGGGCAGAGCAAATGCACTCCTGAAAGCATGTGCGAGTATTTATTGAGCAATCCGTGGGCTTTTGTCTTTTCGGTATCCGATCGCAAGAATATTGTTTTATTAGTTTCCTTCATCGCAAAGTCGATAAGCTGTTGTTGTTGTATGGGTTTTTGTTATTCAATCAGAAATTCATACGGCTGCCGCTGGAAATTTAAATACGTGATGTAACAAATCCGCGTACGGAATAAATTAGACATTACATGATGTAATGCATTGACTTTGGGAAATTTCTCGCTGATGGCAATGAACTGTGTTGAGTGCAGTTGGGACGATTAAGTTGTTGCATGAGGGAAAGGTTGGTGGGGTAGCTTTTCATATTTTGGGAGTGAGGTTCGAGCAGTAGTATAAGTTTAAATATTATAGTTGTCTTCCCTTCACGACAGCCGGGTGGACGCTAGCAAAAGAGTTATTTCCTTCTTTCATACAAATGATCATGATGGATAAGCCTCGCCGGCAGCTTAAAATCTGGTGTGAAGCACTGACCACTGATTAATAGACCTGATATACCGATTTGTTAAACCAAAAACTATGCTTTATTGGGTCAGTAAGTCTCAGCAAATCGATGGTGGCTCATCTGATACTAGATGTTACCACTGATCACTAGATGAGATTTTGAGATCAAGATTCGCGGAAAGAGCAACCAATCTGTAGTAGGTGGTCAGTAGCCGATTGCACTCCACCTCAGATTGTATGCAATGTATACCTTTTTGACGACGACGGGTGTTAACTTAGAACCTTTTAACTGTCATTCCTAAGTTGCTCCGCTCGTGTAAGGGTAGCTCTTGCTCAATTACCGGCAACATTTCGTTGCCACAGTTTTAGAGCTACAGCAAAGTTCCACCTCTCGAATGAAGTCGAAATCTCAGCTTTCCACAGCTTTGTCAAATCTGTATGCGTTCAGAAATAATGATCAAATATGCCAATAAAAGTCAATAAAAAAAAAAAATTGTAGGTACCCTATGCCTGCTTCTCTCAACCATTCGTTTTGTGTGAGTTTATTCTTGGGACGAATGGAAGTGATCCACAATTTTATGCCGAGTCCAAACGGCCAATTGAGAAGCACTTTCATGACAGTTATGCTCTCGGATGTTTGTCAGACGTTCGCGAGAGGTGGCGCAGAGGAAAAAAAACCATAAGTAGAAATTTGTTTTTTTTTTTAAGGATTCAAACCTGAGACCTTTCGCTTAGTCAGCCACTATACCGACAAACTCAATTATTTGACAGAATTACTGTGTATTTGCTCTAAAACAGTTTTGGAGTTCTATAACATTTCACAAGCACATTCCAGCAAAAAATACACTACCAGGCAAAAATTCTATTTGATAATAAGAACTAAAAATGAATTGCGATTATTTTTTTCGAAACTGTAGTTGAACTACAGTGACTACAACCATGTAACTGTTGAAACTTTCCATTATTTGAGCTGTCTATAGAGTTGTCCCGTATTTAAAATCAAACTTCCGTTGGCGCTATTACTCTGTAGCCCTTGGATTAATTTTATGCCGCTGGTTTTAAATAATTGTCGGCGCTACAAAAGAAATGGTAAGGACACGGTCACCACAAAGCTCCACACGACTTCAGCAGTTATCACCTGATCTGGACCTGCACGCGGGATTGTTTGGCCTTGCAGAAAGCCAAATCTAGATTCTGAAAAATTAAGCACAGTAGCCAACCACACAAGCTAATACTCAGGGTCATTGTATGAAAACTTACCCACACAATTCGTTGGGAATTCCATAAAAATATCGCTTTACATCATACTTCGGCGCGATTGTTATTCCAACAACGGTCCCACAACAAATCGGTTAGCATATAATGACTTCATCGCATACAGCAAATGTGTCCACGATGTAACACGTTCTTAAAAAGGTTGCGACGTTACACAAACTTTGCATTGCCATGTTTGCTCAAACAAATAGATACTTAAGTCATCGTCGTGCCAAAATCTCATCACGCTTGTTGTCTTATTGCCAAAAGGAATGGCAAAGGAAAAATTACGTAACTCTGGCTAGTTCCGTTAAAAGTCGCACATAATCTCGGCCTAATTCAATAAATGGTCCGTAATCCGGTCAGCAAATCAAATAAAGCCCAAAACCAGCGACAGTTGCTACTGATGCCTAACGAGATTAACCATCTTGTTTAGTTACAAGTAGCGCACGAACAGGGCTTCATGCCCTAAACAACGCACAACTTAAAGTTGTACGCACGTGAGTCACAGAGTATGTGAATTGATTTTAACCGCAGTTTCACACAGTTCGTCCATCCAATAATAAACAGACGGCTAGGGCTCTTCACCTACGAACCTTGTACAGACTTTGGGAGAAAGTTCATCAAATATTGACACTTGGCACTGCCCATAGTTCAACCGCACACACAAGCACTTGACATTTACAAGCACTTTGATCGAAAGTTTCTGAACTTTATGCATTTCGGATGTACCAACGCCCGTCCACATCACAGGTTAATATTCAAATATTTTTGACACCCGTGACATTTACCCGACAGATGCTCAATCATTCTGACATTTAATTTGCAATCACTGCTAAGTACAAGCGATCTATCGGCGAGATACATTAATTGTGATAATATTATACAAATGTTATGCCGCTGTCTGGAATGTAATTAATAATAAATGGAGGCGCTTACACGATGACATCTGGTTAATGTCAATTGCTTGGCAGGCGCGCTTTGAATTGCACATGCAAAACCGTTTGTGACACTTTGAAGGTGGTTCGAGCGTCGCGCCCCAATAGACGCTGTTAGAATTTATAATTAATTGCGGCGGCTACGGCGCTGGGCTTCAATGAGCCGAGAGCTTCTGTATTTGATTGGTGGCTAAACAACAAAATCAGTTCAATGTCGAGTCGATACGTGAGTTTACTTTAATAATGGATAGTTTTGGCAATAAAGATGGTGGCGATATGGGTATGCTAATGTGTGTAATTATCGGCAAATTTTTGACGTGTTATACATGAAACGAGGTAGGTATACACAAATACTATTTAAGGATGATTTTGACTGACTGAAACACGTACTGAATTTTGAATGGTGTTATCTATTCGAATAAGTGTGTCAAGTGTAATGAACGGATATTGTTTTCTATTCTATTGATCGCTGAGATCAGTCGCGGTCTAGATCTGTATGCAATAAGCAATCGTTAAGTAAAGGACGCATTTGTTCTGTTGATTGTTGTTAACGAGAGATCACATTCATGCAACCCTGTGTGGTCGCTTTGGCAATTAAGAAAACTATTTCTATTCGAATTTGCTTTCTTTCTTTTTTCTAAATGTTGACGTGTTGAGATCGAGAAAAAACAAACCTTGTAGTAAGTAAATTATTTATTAGCAGACAACTTTGTTGGAGAAGCGAAAAGGTAGAAGCCGAAAAAAGAAAGACAATACAAGAAGTATAAACAGAGATGAACCAAGTTATTGCTCGTTGGTGTGATAGGTTTACACTAAAGAGTCAGATTTATAGATTTCAACATGACGACTAGATGTTCTAGGACGAAAAAAAAAAACTGAATGTGTAGTTTGAAATCATTCATCGTGGTTGAATTATTTTGTGTAAAAAATTAGAAGACGCTTACTGAAAAAAAATCAGTTAGAGCATTGTAAAGCAATGTAGTTTACCCGCACAGGATGAAATGTATGCTTTTCATAGGCATTTCACCAGCTCCTTATTCATGAATACAATTCTGGGACACAACAGAAGCACAGGAGTCTAAATTTAGTGCACCTAACACTAAAAAGCCATCTAAGCAGCATTAATAAATGCAACGTCATATCTTATAGTTGGTTGGTTGGTTTAGGTGGCTGGTTTAGGTGGCTGTATTTCCCGTACGAGGGAAAGACACAAATAACGCAATTGAGCGCCGTTTTGAGACCACAACTCACGGAAACCTGAGAAATAGTGGGGGAGAAGGACGATGAGGAGTTAAGAAATTTGATGATCTTATTGAAATGAATATTTTGGATGGCCGAAAGGTCATCATAAAAGGAATGACCTAGAGCACTGCGTCTGGTGTTGGCTAGGGCCGGACACTCACAAAGAAGATGAAACACTGTTTCACTCTTATTTGTGTCCACGCAACTACGGCAGTGAGTGTTATGGGGGATGCCAAGCTTGGCTGCGTGAGTTCCTAAGGGCCAATGACCCGTACTAATTGCCGTTATAGTCTGGCGAGAGCTACACGCGTTCTGGCTAAGAGGTTGTTTATTCTGAAGATGCCTATTTTTCTTTTGGGTGTAGTAACGTTAAGAAGCAGTCTAGACGCCTCCTTGATTGCAAGTACTTCTGTTTGAAAGACGCTGGCAGCGTTAAGGAGGCGGAATGATTTGGAGATGTCTAATTCTGCTGAGAAAATGCCCGCGCCCACTCCACAGCTCATTTTTGAACCATCTGTAAAAATGGCTATGTCGAAATCGTTAACGACCGCATTTTCTTCCCATTCTAATCTAGAGGGGAATCTAACAGAGAAGTTTTTATGGAAGCTGAGTTTGGGTACATGATGTATTCAGCTTGGACGACGATAGCCAAAACTTCCGTCCACCCGACCTACACGAAGTGAGGATAGCGATATCCAAACTTAAGTTCAACAAAGCTGCTGGAGCGGATGGCCTTCCGGCCGAGCTTTTCAAAGCAGCGGGAGATTGCTTGGTAAGGAGCATGCACCAACTCATCTGTAAAATATGGTCGGATGAAAGAATGCCCGATGAATGGAACCTCAGCATCGTGTGTCCCATCCACAAGAAAGGAGATACTCTGAACTGCGCCAACTACAGCGGAATAAGTCTCCTGAATGTCGCGTATAAGATCTTGTCGGCTGTACTGTGTGAACGCCTAAAGCCTTTCGCCAACAACCTGATCGGCCCATATCAGTGTGGTTTTAGGCCAGGAAAGTCAACCATCGACCAAACTTTCACACTCCGACAGATCTTAGAAAAAACCCAGGAATTTCAGATCGATACACACCATCTATTTATCGACTTTAAAGTCGCCTATGATAGCGTATATAGGGACGAACTATACAAAGCCATGTCAAGTTTTGGCATCCCCGCCAAACTCGTCCGTTTGTGCAGGATGACGATGGAGAAATCTCGCTGCTCCGTCAAAGTCGGCAAGAACACCACCGATTCATTTGATGTCGAAAAAGGTCTAAGACAAGGCGACGCGCTATCTTGTACTTTCTTTAACATCGTTCTTGAAGCAATTGTACGAAACTCACAAGCCAACACCAGAGGTACAATTTTTCAAAAGTCCGTTCAACTACTTGCCTATGCTGATGACATTGACATTATTGGGAGAACGCGGCGAGCTGTCAGTGGCGCTTTTGCAAGCATCGAAACGGAGGCGGCGAAGATGGGTCTGTCTGTTAATGAGGACAAAACGAAGTATATGCTGTCAACGAGATAGGACTCTCAACATCGGCGACTCGGACAAAACGTCACGATGGACAGATACAACTTCGAAGTAGTTAAAGACTTTGTATACCTGGCGCAGAGATCAAGCGATGAATCACTCTTGCCAATCGCTGTTTCTTCGGGCTAAGAAGGCATCTAAGAAGCAAAGCCCTCTCTCATAGAACCAAGGAGGTACTATATAAGAACTTAATCATCCCGGTCCTGCTGTATATGGTGCAGAAGCATGGACCTTGTCAAAAGCGGATGAAAACCTTCTGGGATGCTTTGAGAGAAAGATTCTTCGAGTGATATTCGGTCCAGTTTGTGACGATGGAGTGTGGAGAAGAAGATTCAACGACGAACTATACGGGCTATACAGCGACGCTGACCTAGTCAAAAAGCTGAAAGTACAACGGCTGAGATGGCTGGGGCACGTGGAGCGTATGGACAACAACGCACCAGCCCGACGAGTCTTCGATTCCAGCCCTGAGGGACAACGCAGCAGAGGAAGACCCCACCTTAGGTGGCGCGCACAATTGGAGTACGACCTCAACTAACTTGGTGTGCGTAACTGGAGGCAGCTAGCGAGGGACCGAGCTGACTGGAGGGGCTTGTTGGTTGAGGCCATGGTCCACCCCGGACTGTAAGCGCCACCTTAAGTAAAGTAAAGTAAGAGTTTGGGTACAATGTAGTCCGTAGATATACGACCAATGCGGTTAGGAAGGGAATGTAGGATGCTGGTGTGCCTCTAAGGCCTTTCGGACCAACAACTCGATTGCTTCAATCTAACTGCACTATACGCTGCAACGTTTCTTATGTGCAGATCCACTGGCAGAAAATTGAGAATCACATTAAGCGCCTCGGTCGGACTTGATCGTAGGGCTCCTGTGATTCCAATTCCAGCTGTTCTTTGGACTCTACTTAATTTAATGATGTTATAAGCTTTGCTTAAGTCGGGCCACGATACCAGTGACCCGTAGGTGAGGATAGGACGTACGACAGCTGTGTACATCCAACGAACCATCTTTGGTTGAAGCCCCCACTTCTTGCCGAAAGTTTTACTACAGGCGTAGAAAGCTATACTTGCCTTCTTCACTCGGTGTTCGATATTTGACTTCCAGTTTAGAGTCAAGGATGACTCCTAGGTATTTGGCACTGGTGGATAAAGTAAGATTTTGGTTATTCAAGCGGGGAAGTGAGAAGGTTGGTATTTTGGTTTTGGTGGTGAACAGTATCAGTTCAGTTTTGCTTGGGCTAACGCTAAGACCACAACTTGTAGCCCAACCGCTAATCTTACCCAGTGCTCTTTCCATGATTTCACTTATGACGTTCGGAAACATTCCTGATACTAGAATCACCACGTCATCCGCATCCGCAACGACTTCAATACCTTCCCTGTCGAGTCTTGACAGGATTTTGATAAGTACCATAATCCATAAGAGTGGCGAGATCACCCCACCTAAAGGTGTTCCTCTGCTTACTGATTTGGTTAAAAGGGTTGTACCTAGTTTTGCTTGAATGATCCTTGCTTTGAGCATGGAAATGATCCATGAAGTGACGAAATCCTCTACCCCCAGTTTCAAGAGAGATTCCTGGATTGATTCAGTATGGACGTTGTTAAAAGCGCCCTCTATGTCTAAGAAGGTAGCTAGGGTGTATTGGTGATGGGAGAGTGACCTATATACACAATATTTCTTGTTTTTTTATTGGGCGGCAGTAATATCACCAGACTTGAGGGTGAACTTACATGAGAGCAAGCAACTTACAACTGACCGTGCGCAATCTTGCCTTAAATCTATACCAGCGTATTTCAATGATTGGTCCTGAGGTTTATTGATCGTCATGACGATGTACACTTTGAGGGGAAATTGTAATCTCTTAAAGTTCAGAGGAATGCGTGGCACGAATACTTTTTCCCCTTGAGCAATCCCGGTCAATATAATAGCTTAGATTAAATTTGTATTTGTAAGCTTTGACTTACAGTCTAGTCTCTAGTATTATATTACATAGTTTTAGTGGTTTCAAGTTCCGAAGAAGCATTACGGGTGTGCCCTTCCGAAGAGTTAGTCTACGGTATGGAATATCCGATGGTTTAAGGGAATTTAAAAACTCTACCGGATAGCTAACCGCTTTATCCACATTGCAAAAATTGTCTATCTAATAGAACGCACTAAAAAGTACGTATATCTTATCAAAGACAAAAAAAAGTAAAATAAATTGAAATTCAAATAAAAAAAAAGCCAAAAACAATTAAACGAATGATTTTTTTGGATCGAATGAAATGCAAACGTTTCGTAAAACGAAAAGGAATTACGAAGTGTACACCATGACCAAAAAGCAAACAGCATGAGGTCGCTCGCGCAAATGATACACTTATGTCGTTTTCCATTGGGACAAAAAATCAATTTTGTTTTGATCTAAATCACTCTTCGCGTTCCATTTGGAACAAAAATCAATCTTTTTTTTTTGATTCGGATCACTTTTTGCAGATCTCGATATTTTTTCAGATTTACACATACTACCACAAATATAGCACAGCTGTTTTACGTCATTCAAAGAAGTTTGTTTTAAAAGTTTCGTGAAAACCAAAATAAAGAAATACATAAACAGCAATGGACATAGTTTTGGAGGAATTATTATCTTCATTGTCTTCCTCATCATCTGGAAACTACGAATCACCAAAACTACTCCATTTGTAGCTACAACAGAGGAAACATTTTTCAAGCCGACATCCATGGTTGATTTTACCAAAATCAAATGCAATTTGCTTGTTGTCAAATAACGCACTAATCCATTTACAAAAGCAGATCAATTTCATTGCATGTTCCATGAGCCGCATAAAATCTGAGATCTGAAAAAGATTTTTCGTGGTCCCAATGGAAAACGACATTACCGTATATATGGAATACGAATTATCCATACACCACGAAAGAAACCAAAAACACATTCTCACGCAACCTCACCAATTCAGCCAATATCAAACCCACAGCCAGGCTTGCCATATTCCGCGATATATCGCAAAACGCGGGTTTTTTTTTGGGTGTAAAATTATAATTTGCGATATCTCTAATTTCTTTCGATGTTTGCGATATTTATTTTAAAAAATTCTTCCCATTTGAAAACACTGAATACAACCATTATTCCTTTATCAATAATATATGCTAAACGCACTCATTTTCATATTTCTTCTATCTTGACGTTGCCGTTCAATTTAATTCAATCGCAAAATAAAACTGTTTATGCTTGTTCATTGTTCTAACGATTTCTTAAGGTGTTTTCTTTTTGCATTTTGAAATACTAATATAATAATTTGTTCCTTTTTCTTTGTTATTGATTTCTCGTACCTAACCAAAAATATTAAAAATGAAGTTTCATGCGTTATTTTTGTAATTATAAGCATTTGCGACTTTTGCGATAACTTTTTTGTAATTTTGCGGTTTTTTGCGAAAAAAATGACTAAAAATAAGCTTATCTGGCAAGCCCGCCCACAGCCAAGAGCAAATAGCCATGTAGGTATGTACGCACGCACGCGTTGGTTGCTATTGCTATGCACGTAGAGTAGACTGCGATTATTATTCATTTCAGTCATACTCGCATGCCCGCCGCACACAACCCAAAGTTCAAAAGCGATACGGAATGGAATATAGAACGTCAAGTCGTAACAATATTAACCATTGAGAAACCGAAAGCACTGTGGCTGTAGTTATGTGTAGTGTATGTGTATACATCATAATGCTTTCCATGAGTACGATATACTCAACCCACTCACCCCCCAAGCATAGCTGGCAATCGAGAAATCAATCATAATTTTTTGTTGATTAAATGAGATCTCTCTGAAATTTCTTCTAGCTCATCCTCTGGAAGGAGCAGAAAGATAAATGATGGCTTAGAATATTCGGGGAAGAATTGGCTAAAGAGTATTTTTGAGCTTTTTTGAATTGACCAAGCTTTATGAATGTAATAGCAGGTTGAGTGAAGTTACGTTAAAATAAAAAAAGTTTGCAACTTCTCTTCCAACTTTTACAAGGCGAATTTTGAATAAAAAGAGCGAAATGGGTATTCGATGTTTTTTTATTTTCTATAAACATACAAAATCTCAAGTTTATACGACTAACGGTTCGTGAGTAACAGAAAAACCTCTCTAGAAAGGGCAGGGAGGGTCGTATCGAAAAATGCCTTCTTAGTGCGCATCTACACAGATAATGCAACATATCCTGAACGTTTCATGAACATACAATTAGCGGTTTGGCCTGTACGATGTCTGTCAGCTCAATCACGCTACTCTTTTATGTATAGAGATGTCACCTCTTTCCATATGCATGTTTAAATAAGCGAATAGTTTACTTAAATAAATATCATCTGCTATACGATCAAATTTAAATTAAATTTAAAGAAATGGCCCGGCGAACTTCGTGCCGCAGAAATTTCATTAAATTATTAATATCCCTTTCGAAAGTCGAGCCTCTCTATGGAAAAAATGAAATTCTTTTGGAATTAAATTGAGTTCGTTGCATAGTTACGACTTTATAGACTTCCTGCTTTCTGTTCGGTAATTTGGGGAATTATGATTCAATCAACAAAAGCAGGATGTAAGCATGCGGCAATCCTTTTCCTGCCATTCAACCAAGTTAATCCAGCAACGCACTTGTTGCTTTCCTCATAAGAGGTTCTTGGAAATTGTTTTATATCCCTTTAACTCCCAATTTTTCTACAAGATGGAGTTTTGCCAATCATCCATTTCGTCAAAAACAAAACTGAAATGCAAATCTACATAAATTAGGTTACTTATTATGACAATATACTACTAACGCCGGTACTTTAAATTACCGAAAGTCAGTTGGCAGCATTGTGAGTTACTTGTAATGTCAAACACTGAGAAAGGAAGACTTTCTGCTACATTTACGTAACTAGCACGCAATATTTTCCACGCGATTGAAGTCATTTTCATTAATCATATGTCATAATGAAAGTGGTAATTAGTTTCAGACAAACAAACAAATTGTATCATTCGTTCCGAAAAGAAAGCGAAATTCCTTAAGCCATTGCTACAAAAATATTAACCAGGAAAACTTTCCCAATTTCTGCCATAAATATATTTGCGTGTTAGGTAGTACTGTCCCATTCATTCAGACGTATATTCCCCTTATTTTCAAAAATAAAAGAAACTCTTATCAAATCAAGTCAGCAAATCAAATAAAGCCCAAAAACAGCGACAGTCGTTACTGATGAAACTCTTATGAATGTTTTATGGGCGGCATTGATTCTATGGCTAAAAATGATGTTGCGAAAATGTTCCCGAAATCAATGCAGCTAAATGAAGCAATATTCTCTCCCCTTTTGAATAACTCTGTTTAATATACATAAATGAGGAAACGAAAAATGTATAAAATATATACAGTTGGACTGTTTAAAGGAATACAATTTTTTGTTTGTCTTTTAACATCAAACTTACGTTCGAAAGAAAAAAAGAAAAGTCTATATTGACACGTTTTTTTCCAGTAAACAATTTGTAAACAAAAAATTTATAGAAAAAAAAGACATATGTTCGGTTAGAATCGTTTTCACTTTCAAGATTGTTTTGCTTTGAAAACTATAAGAATTTTCGTTTGCGTAAAACAAAAACGAAAGGTTTTACATTGACGTTTTCTACTTTTCTCCTTTTGAGGCTTTCAAAACGCCCTGCGCTTTAATCTACTATCCAATAGTTCCTCATTCTGTGTAAGAACTTCACAATAAAATAAAATTAAAATGAGTGAGTGGCGATAATAGTGACGCCATCTATCGGCAACGTAGCGACATTCATATAGCAACCATCCCTGTTATTTATTTTATTTCGTTTTCTTAAGGTTAACTTAAATTGGAAAATGAATGAAGTAGGTACTGTTTGAGATATTAAAAAATTCTTTATGCGTTATAAAACAAATTCCTCATAATGTGCGAACGTATACAGTACCTAAAATAAGTAGAACTTTTGACTATTGTCAAAATCACAACTTTGTTTCTGATTGGGCACAATCATAAATTGAATTATCTTAAGTCGACTAGATTGGTCTGGATAAGATGTAACCTGAACGCAAAAACTAGATGGTCGGGAACGTCACTTTTTCTACTTCAGCCACATACGCGAACTGTCAACTAAATACTCAGTCACAATTTTCTTGACTAGATTCGTCGGCTAGCCCTCCATAAACGTCAACTGAAACAACTGCTCATATGACCGATTTCAGCCAATCAAAAGCGAGATACATCTAGTCAGACAGCTGTCAGACTTATTAAACTAAATACTTGAACGTCCCCATTTTGCAAAGGCTAAATTGTGTCAAGTTGAATTGTCTGTTACATCTGCAGTATTGCCAGCAGCGTTGAGAAAGTGAATAATCACCTAACATGAATGTTCTTATGCCCAAACACACATGTGCAGAAATTCTGGACGCATCACAGGATGCAGTGCTGCAAGTAAAACAGATGTGCAGAAAATTATTTAACATGCCTTGCATTGGCTATTACGGCTACTGTCATGCACCCACTAAGCGGCTGATGTCTTTGCAACCAAAACAAAAACAAACACGATCAGCAAAAGTCAACAGCCGATGATGCCAAATACTTGAAATTGCAATTTATTTTCATTTGTGTTGTGGTACGCTTGAATTTTGCAGCATATTTATAAATAGAGACATTTTGCAGTGCTGTGGTGAGTGCAGAACTTACGTCTGTCTATATATCCATGTAAACACGTGTATTCTAATCTTGCTGCGCATTGAATTCTGCACGCGTGTTTTGGGCATTAGATTGCACCTTAAAATGTGTTTCATTATACTCTTTCGAACAGATTTCTGGTCCTGTTTTTGTTGTTTGTTAAATAGTTGTGTACATAATTAGATTTTGGCTCTTGTTTTTTGAATGCTACGATTTTGTTTTAAAAAACCTGATTTTTTTAAATGAACTTATAATAGGTTAGTTTAGGTAAAACGGAGGGTATGAGATAAAGAGTCTCAAACGGCACTGGGCCCACTGCCAATCCTGAACTTATAATAACTCTTTCGAACAATTTCCACCGTATTTATAAAAATATGTGCACAAGTTCAGCTAACGACGACAAAAATTCGACGTAACTTCTTAGCATCCGTCATTTTCAACAGATCTAAACTGCTTTCAAATTTCAAAGCAGTTTTTATAGCAAGGTACTATTTTGATTAGTATTGTCATTAAAATCACAAAATAACAATCTAACGCTATGATTTGAAAACTTATCGTTGATTCGCTCTCGATGGCTGCACTTATTGGACTAGTCCACTCCAACTCCATCATTTATAGAAAAGCTAAAATTAACCGAGCCAACAAACTGTTGTTATCTCAGCAGTAAAATTAACATTCATTTACACTCTGTATTGACAAATTTATTGGCAATTTGTTGTCACTCACGGGGCGTCATTTTTGAAGCCAATTGCGTGTTAATTGAGAGTCTTATCACAGCCATAGCTGGGCTTCGAAAACGCTAAATAAGTTATATTGCAAATCTACCATAGTTAGTGATAAATTTGGGAAACCGAAAACATTTTAATTCATAATTTCACGTGATGCGATAGGTACGATGTACGTATGCAATGTTTGCCCGCTTCTGTTGACCGCTTTCAACCGGCCACGCCGAGTATAATGTCACAAACTTGAAACGAAACTTCACACCTCCTCATGTGTCATAAATCCAGTTTTGCACATTTTTAAGCGAAACGAGTGTGAATTCCTTCATGACAATAATTTAGTTTTCCCAAAAACGCTAAACAATTCAATAGTTGGTTTCAGCTTGGTGCGGTACGGTACGGTACGTTTAGTGGTTTTATATTGCGAACACACGCCTCCTGCAACAATGAAGGCAATAACAGTGAGTGATATGATATTTTCGTCAGGCATTTAATTAAATAAATTTTGTTTTTATTGAAGAACTGTGTAGGATCTGAGACAGTGTGGTGCAAAATTAAATAAAATTCGCTTCCTTAATCTTGAATCCATTTCCATTTCGTTGTTTAATCGGTCTCTACAATGCAAAGAGTTCTCATAATCAATTCGTTAAAACATTCATAGTTTCCGTAGAAACCTGTTGAGTATATACTCGTAGAACCACCCACGTAGGTTGTGTTGTATTTGTGTTTGAATTGGAAATCGAAAGAATATGGAAATTTAGAAACGTTCAACGTATTTTGAAAATGGAGCTTCGTTCTATATGTATTGTGGTGCTCTGTTTTTTATTGATCAGAAATATAAAAAATTAAATCAATTTGGCAACCGTTCGTTTGTGTGAGTTTTTATTTGTGGGACAAGTTTTAAATCAGCATATATTTCTAATTTTGTGACGCCTTCCATGAATGTGCCCGAATCTACTAAAAAAAAAACTCTTTTAAACTTAAATAGTCATATCACAACCAAATCGAAAAGTGTTTGTTTAGTTATTAAAATGCAAATTTTAGCCGTGTTTACTCGTGCGATATGGTCTGTGGAGAACCACCACATCTGGTTTCAATATTTACACAGTCTGATCGATGGTCACCGAAAGTGCTCCTGTCAAAACATCAAATTTGTTCATAGCCAATGAGGAATTTGTTGTTAAATGTATTTATTTTTAGATTCCATATATATGCAGTGGCAAATGAAAATCTGTTGTTTCCCTCGATGGTTAATCTTTCTTATTTACCTTAAAACTACGGAGAAACCAAATTCGATTGTCAAATTATGTGGATGACAGGCATTCGGTCGTTAATTGTATTTTGGGATACATTTTTCCTAAAAAGGAAATTAACTGGCCTAATGATTTTTGTTTTTTGTAATAAATAGTTAAACACATTAATTATTAATAAAATTGTAAATGAGGACATGTGAACGTACATATAGATATTTGTGTTATTTTAATGGTCACCAGTGCTGTCGTATTGCAATTCGGTAAAGTAATACGTTTTTATTTGCTTTTTTTTTTCATAATCTTGAGCGCATATGATAAGCTAAAAATTACAATAAAAGTGAATCCGCGATACCTATAATCATTTTTAGTGTGCAGGCTAAATTTTTCGAACTCACAATGGCGTAATTTTCCATACAAAATTGCATATTGTGACTTAAAAAATATTTAGTGTAGGGGAGAGTGGGGGCACCTTTGAACACTTTTGCTTCCCATAAAAACTTTTATTTTCGAATTTTTGATCTGTAACTTCTTTTTTCTTTTAGAAATGGAACTCAGCTTTAGTTTAAACGAATAATTCTATCCGTGTTATGAAGATTTCGATTTATTATTATATTTTGAATGAAGCAGGTCCTTATGTTCAAAGGTGCCACCCAGTGTGGCAGAAATTTTCCACTAATTTGAAAAAAAGTTTTCCCTCTTTCCCCTAAGTGAAATTTGCATTTATATTCATATGGAAAACAAGCTTAAATAAAAATAAAAATATACAATGATTTCTTTTTCTATTATTGACGTTCAATGGGATGTTTTAGTTCATATTTATTATAAACATTTATTCATTCAGAGTAATCTTTGAATTTGTTTGTAATGATAAAATAATATATAAAATGAGTTTTAATTTTACTTTTAAGAAAATTAAATTTCAAAGACATTTTTAATTGCCACGACCTACAGAAGGACAGAAAATGGACAAATGCACTCCCAGCACTTTCCATACAAAAAATATTTTTTTTTTTCACGTAACAGTAATAATGTTTCCAGACGTTTGACAAGAGTTCTTTAAGGTTTATATGTTTTTTTCTTTGGCTGAAACTGAGACCAATCGCTCAGTATTCCAATGCGTATGCCAGTGAGTAAAATCAGTACAAATGACGATTCTAACTTCATAATGCAATCAGAAAAAGCTGAAATCTTCAATTTCGTAGGACCGGCAAAACTCTTAAACATTTCCTAAATTAATAAATAAGGTTCCCAATGATTCAATTGTGAAACTTCAATACACTTCGACTTAGAAACGTATCTAGAGTTGCAATACAAAAATTACTTCCAAGTGCCATTGTAGCAATTTGCGATTGAATTTCAAGCCGTTTTTTCATTTTCTGATACGCTACTCGAATGATGTTTTAGAAAAACGAGCTGTTCTTATGACAATAAGTGCTTTTATAAATTTGCTGCCAATTTATTGCCTATCTGCAATAGACAAAATAACGTTCGCAGGCCGAACGCCGACAACATTATAAATGTGAAATTCTTACCACAAATTCATTTAAAACATGGAAGGTACTGCCAGGTCTTTCTTTTTTTTTTAAATGTAATTGTTTAAAATATGTTTGCTTATGAACAAACAATTAAAATAATAAAAAAATTTTCCAATACAAACAGAAGTGAGGTACACGACACAACTGGAACTCACTCGAGCCTTAATTTTTGGTCCATCATAATAAAACTGGTAGATCTCCCGGATCTACTACCTTTTCAAAAAAAATCAATTTTTTAGATATGCGAGCGAGAGCGAAATAGTTTGCGTGACAAGCCCGTAGGGACCCTGGGCTTAGCTACTTATAACCATTCGTCTTGTGGGAGTTTTCATTTTTAGAACGAAGGGAAGGGATCTACAATTTTATGCCAGTTCAAATGGCCAATTGAGAAGCTCTTTCAAGACAATTTTACTCTCGGATATTTTGTCAGACGAAAAAAACCTTAAGTTGGAATTTGGGTTTTTTCGGGATTCGAACCTGGGACCCCTCGCATACTAGTCCAACGCACTAACTACTAAGTGAATTTTAAATTATCTATATCTATACATATATGCTAAGTATAATTTATTTGTCATTCTAAACATACATACATAAATTTATTGTAAGTAGCCGTCCAAAAATCCAAATTGTATTTGTATAACTTTGTAAGAACAAAGGGCTTTAAAACAATGGTCTAAAGACTGAATTTACATCCCATTGTATCCACTGTAAAAACAATTACTAAGTGTCCTAGGACAGGTGTAAATAAAAAACTGGGAAATAATAAAAAAAAAAACTACTAAGCCACTGTGCCGACATATTTTGGGTGCTAAAATGGGATACGGTCGAAATTCTGCTTTGCAAAATTCTGCTTTAATAATTCGGATCTTCAAAGCAATAAAATTCTTCCTATTCTGTTTTTTTTTTTTCAAACTAACAAATGTAAACGATCAGAAAAAAATAGATATAAAAAAACAATTTTAAACTTATAAAACATTAAAAATGATTTATGTTTAATTTTTAAATAAAACAAAAAAAAAAATATTGAAATTTGAATAACAAAAGCAAAATCTGTTGAAAAAAAATAATACGAACTTTAATTAAAAAAAAAATATGAAGCAGTTAGAAATTACAACCTTTATTTATTATAATTTCATTTGTTTTCTTTTTACACTTATACATATCAATTATAAACATATTTGTACGTACCTTATAAATTTAACTAACATACCTATTACCTACAATGAATTTCAAATGATTGAAAGTTATTACTTTTTGAAATTCCTAATCACTTTGAATATAAAAAAAAATTAAATACAAACTTTTCTTGCAGGACTCAAACAATATATAAAAGCCTTTTTTTAAACCAAATGTAAATGCTTCATTTCGGCAGTGTAAAAAGACAGCCGAAATGTTGTTTAATCAAAATTCCTTCGATAAGCGACTCGGTAGGATCTTCGAATACTCGGAGACGATTTTCAGAGGAGGTTCGTTGTAATTACTATTACGTTGAAATTGATGGTTTGGTAAACCAACAAGGACTTTTGCTGAGTCTTCCTAAAAACTATCAATAACAATGTCGCTTCTTTTGTTTTCTCTCGTATTTCTACAACAAAAATAAAATCAAATCGTATTTTGAAAAAATACCCACGACCATCTTTTATTTTCCACCCATGAGGAAATATAAGGCTACAAATAAAAATTAAGAAAATATGAGTTAAAATTTAAAAAAAAAAAAACGAGAGAGAACTTTTTCCAAACCTTTTTTTATTGATTGCAGAATTTGCTAAAGCAGAATTATCATTATTATTATTTAACCAAATAAACATAAATGTAGTGGTTAATCTTAAAAACTAACAGCACTATCTCCAAGGCTTACGGCTGCAAAACAGAATTTTGTAAAAAGAATTTTGACCCAACCAGAAGTTTGACCAAACCGCTGCTAAAATATTCCGGAAGACACTGAGTCTGTCACGATAATGATGTGATCAGTATCCATTACTACACCAAAATAACTCTTGGCAGTAAACATGGCGCTATATTTTCTGTAAGTAAAACGCTAAAATCTTGTTTGGGTCGACATAATTGCTTAAGTCCGCCTAAGTATCGTAAGATGTTTACCTATCCAGACAGCAGAGGCGAAACTCACTTTTGCAAGTTTAAGGCTGTTTGATTAGTTTTAGGTACCTACTTAATATGCTCGACAGTTCAATCACTTATCCACTACATCCCTTAATATAGAGAGGTTAAAAAAGTCGCAACCGGCAAAAGTTCCAAGAACAAATGTCGCTCTCATTTACAGTTGGTTCAAACAACAACCCAAGTAGTTTCCATAGGAACTCTATCTATGGAGCACTTTTGTATAAACGAAAAAAAAAAAACAGAAAGTGGGTCAAAAAGCCCTCATGCTCTTGGAACAACGCCACGGTCTTTGTGTAGCCATGGCAGTGTTTTTATATGGTCACACCTCATTAGAGTGTGAATCTTTAAAATAATCACTTCCATGCAGGTGGTGTGCTCTCAAGAAATCCTTCACTGCAAAGCGTTCTCCAAACAACTAACTAGCGCACACCAGTCACGTAGTACAACAAACGCTCTTTGCCGCTCGTAATTAGATACGCCATTGTTTCACACATGGGGGTACAATTCCTCGCGACTTTGCTCCATCATCCTTGTAACTGTGTTCGTTTTCGTGCCCACCTGTCCGACATGGTGGTGGGATTGCATAATAATACAATCAACAAGGTAACTCCAGAAATCAACGTACGGAACCACACCGAAATGAGTGCAACACCGCCGCCGCCACCCGCTCCTCGTCCGCCTCCACTGACATCCCATTCAGCCAGCGCGTGCCACAACATAATTTCAATTTCTGTATTTTATGCGGTCGGGCCAACGCCACAAACAGCCAGCTGAGCTGACAACTACTCGTTGTTGGGGTGCACAAATATTTACCACATACTCGCCAGACAATACGAAATGTCGTATGACCAGCTGCGCTCAGCACTGACAGCGACAGGTCATTATGCAACACAATGGCGGGACTTTGACTATAGCAGTACTGGTCAATTGGGTAGATAGGCCGGTATCGGATTGTTTACATTCATCGTACTGCTGCTGGCAGCGCATTCAATCCGTCCGAAGGAAATGCAAATAAATGTGTGTAGATAAAGGAAATGCACTACCGGCTTATGCAGTGGCCGAGGAGTATGGCTGTTCAGCGTGATAAAAGAAATAGACTCTCCAGTCCCATGTCTTGTGGCGAACATATGAAACGGAAACGTTTAGGTTTTGTATTTCTTGGCTGGAAATTAGACGACCTGGCGGGAGTATTTTCTATGTCCATGTTCGTTTTCGAATTTCCTCTTTGTCTTCTCATTTCATGCGTTTGGCGATTCTCTCACTGATTTTCGCCACCATTACGCCTGGGTTTCTAACGCTAGTAATCGATGTCTTCTTTCGGGGAACTCGACGCAAATGTCGTTTGGTGGGGATATGAATTCGCAAATATACGACTTTTTTGACATTAGAAGGCCACATATTCGAATTGAAAAGTCATATCGATATAACTTTCAAGGCTCTTAAGGGAACGCTATTTCTTTTTTAATCTAGATTGGTCAGTAAAGTCACATTTTAATGGACTTACTGAGTTTTTCGTAAGATAGGTTATTGAAAAATGTTGTACTTATTCATAAAAGGTGAATTTTAGCTGTCAACCGAAGATATGTCAGCCACATATATGAACTGTCAACTTAGGACTAAACTAAAACTAAAACACATCAATTCTGCTGTCAAACGTAATAAACTAGATTCTTGAACATTCCCCCTAACTTATATTACACGTTTTCCCTTCTGTTCTGCTCTTATGTTTTTTTTCGGTAAGCAAGCCTATGAATTTTTGAATTATATCTGTCACTGTCAGGGTCAGTACTCAGTACACGCTATTAGTTCAGAGAACGGAATAGTGAATGGAATAAAATTTAATATTTACCTTTGTAAAGTTCGAATATGCACAACTCAATTGACACTGACACTGACCAAATGTCAAATTAAATGGATTTATTTATTTATTCTGACGGACTATTTTCATTTGAATAATGTCTAACACTCTTCCCAACACCATTTTAACCATTTACCTATGTTCTTTGGCTGTAATTTTTTTTTGAATTCAAAACGTTCTGCTTTTTGATTGTTTATTTGATGAAGAAATGATATCGACTTAGTGGCCGCCACCAGAATTGATGAAAATTCGGGTCCGATTTATGATATTTTCCATCACTCTTGCCAGAACTTCCCGCGCGAGGTAGGTCCTCGCACTCTTGAAGGATATTCTCTTTGAGGGCTTCAAGAATCTAAGGCTTTTTGACGTAAAGACTCGTAACTTCAAAGAAACTCTTCAAAAAGAAGTTTTGTAAATATCAGGCTATCTTGCCGGCCAAAATGATTTTGATTAGGCTTGAGAGTAGGTTGCACGCGCTTAGCGGTCAACAGTTGATATGCAATTTTTGCACTTTGTAATGCCTGTGACGCACATATGACTTCCATACCTTGGTATCGAAGTCATATGTCTGTCAGGGTATACCATGGTAATACCAGGTGAGCAATGTGGTTTAAGCGTGGTATCGATACTAGGGTTTTTTGCATGGTATAGCCATCTGCATAGCGAAAGCAGCGCCACTATCAGATGTGGAGAATAGTTTTACTTAAAGTACCTGCCATTGTCATGGAAAATGCTATAGAACTCATACCATGGTGTCTATACTAGGTGTGTGTCACGGGTTTTTTTTATCTGTCGGAGAATGGCAACTGTCGAATTAAACTAGTCATTTGGGTTGCAACGTGTGTCACATAGCATGGTATTGATGATGCCATAGTATTGATACCATGATATCGGACAATTCTCTGTAAAAACGCCTAGTAATACCCAATGGCGTCGTATATCCTCTGGTCGATAGTCGGGAGTCCTCTGCGACATTTTCATTCCTCGGTCAGAACTGCCAACACGCCTGCATCGTGTCGTACCATACTCTTCTAGCGAGCGGCTTAATGTCCGGCCACCGTTAAATCTGCGACGAAATTCACTCTGCGCCAACACAAAACAATTACTACGTGTTCTTTAGGAGTATATACGAATCATATTTTTTTGACTGTCCACGACAGATATACTGCGTCGGCGCAGTGGCTTAGTGGTTAGTGGTTAGTGTGTTGGACTACTAAGCGAGGGGTCATAGGTTCGAAATCCGAGAAAACCCAAATTCCAACTTAATGGCTTTTTTTCACTTCGCCACCTCTCGCGAACGTCTGACAAACATCCTAGAGTATAACTGTCATGAAACAAGTTCTCAATTGGCCGTTTGGACTCGGCATAAAATTGTAGATCCCTTCCATTCGTCCCAAAAATAAAAACTCACACAAGACAATTGACCTGTTGCGCCAATTATTTATTTATTTATCATATAAAAACACTTCGCTTAAGATACCCATGTGGAAACACCGTAGACTTTGTTTCTTGTATACACGTTTTCGCGTATAAGAACACTTCGGATATAAGAACCAATTTTTTTTAGATTTTAAAGGTTTCTTTTATCCGTCGTGGACTGTATAACATCCTGCAGGTTAATTGCGATCTTCATTTCGGTCTTCTTCAAAAAGTTGTATTCATTATTTAATACCAAGGAATTGTTGAAAATCGATCATCATTTATTAACAGAGACGTCAGAAACTTCCCATCAGTGTAGATAGATGCGATATTCATCAAATCATTTGGGTAAATCCTGGTGTGGTGCTAAAAACACATTTCTATCTCTAAATCACATTTTTGAATTACCATACCTGGCAGGAAGTCACCCCTGTTAATAAAAAAAAATACCTCCTGCGTGGCAGAAGGTATAGATAGGTGCAAATAAATTCCTTCAGAAAACATTTTAAGTGCAAATGTCCATCTCATCCGCACAGCAATTTATTTTCAAAGTTCTTCTCTCGCGAGAAATTATCTCACCATTGTCACCCCTTATTGGGTCGTATGAATAAAACCTAGCATTTGCTTTGAGTAAAAGGTCTTAGCAAAGTAAAAGCCTTAGCAAATGCTTTGATTCGGTATGAATAAAAACCTACAGCCCTATTATGGCTATCAAATATCAATTATTTGATATTTGATAACCTCTATCAATTCGTCGATGATTTGGTATTATGAGTATCAATTGATCATTTTTACCCCATTGTGAATGCTAATCAAAATATCATTGAGAATGGGTACTATTTTGAAGTCTGACGTTTCTAATTGGTTTTTGGTTTTTGTTTTGTGGCAGAAGTCTAATTTTGATGAAATAATGTAAGTTGTTTTTATTAAAGAAAATCCGCCTTTTTCTTAACAATTGTTTATATTATTTAGTAGAGTGGTAAGCAATAAGAAACAAATCGAAAAATTGATTGAATTGATGGAAGAAAGTCCGGACATTTCGGTCTAAAGTTTTTTTTTTTTAATAATAGGCACAAGGAAATAATTTGTATGATTCGATATCAATAGAAATTTTGAACCGCCCGAATATTTGATATGTATCAACAAGAAATTTGTGGTTGATAGAAAATTTGATGAATATCAATTTTTTTGACGACCGTAATACCAAGTTTACAGATAAAACTATTCACAATAGATCTTAAATCGAATACAATTCACAATTCATCAAAAATGTTGATAGATTGATAACCATAATACCGATTCGTTCATTTTGTTGATACGTATCAATTATTATCAAATATCGTGTTGATATTTGATAGCCATAATAGGGCTGCTAGTTTGCTAAAATAAGTTCGAAAATTCGAACATAGCATTTACTTCGCTGTACAAGTCCTTGCCTTGCAATTACTGTCAAACTTGACAAGTGACAACTGTCCGGTCTCCGGGTGGTTTGTTTATTTTGAATTTATTTTCAAATTTTTGCGCGGAAATTATCAAAAGTGAAAAAAATTCAAAAGAAAAAGTGAAAATGAATAAATAAAAAAGAAAAGAAGTTTTATTTCTTCCCCAGTTGTTGAAAAATGTAATTTTTACATTCTTGCGCGGAAATTATCAAAAGTGAAAAAAATTCAAAAGAAAAAGTGAAAATGAATAAATAAAAAAGAAAAGATGTTTTATTTCTTCCCCAGTTGTTGGAAAATGTATCCAATCATCGGCTTGTTGAACTATTTCTTGACACACATACCAATTAGTTAATGAAACGGTTGACTGATGAACACCAAGATTTTCACTTGTTAAGCCATGAATTTTGGAATTTTTACCTGAAAGCCCGGATCTCCTAAATACCTTAGGAAATATTTAATTTCTGGACATTTGAAAGAGCACCACCACGCGTCTCAAAATAAAAAAGTATTAGTCCACATTTTTTTAATCGTGAAACGAAACAATTGCTTGAAATCATTATCGTCACCAATTCTTCTTTGTTTATACCGTTTTTCATTAGCACGAATGTTAGCAACAAGAGGTAAAACAGGTATAATGTGAAAACTTATCGCATCCATGTTTTGTTTGATTTTCCGAATAAAACTTAATTTAACTATGTATTTATAAACAAAACATCAAAAGCTCACAATTGTTTTATGTAAAAAATATGCGTACAAAATTTTTTGCAAAAGGTCTGAGTCAACTTAATAGCAGACTCAGAATTTGCATTGCATTTGGTTTGTCTGATAAGTTTTATTCCTACCGATCTGAGTAAGAGGTCAGTGCCGCCGCTTTTCGAACATGCAAAGTTGGAACTAACTCAAATTGGTTCTTATTCATACGAAATGTAGCAAATGCTTCGATTTGACATTTCTCTTGAGTAAAAGCAATTGCTACGTTTTATTCATACGACTCATTATCTCATATGCCCAGAGTGTCATGCTCTAAAACCTTGGCAATGAAATGTCCCATAACAATAATTGTACTCGATTGCCAACAAGCAAAACGCACAGTGCCAACTCCCGTTTGCTATTTCAGCTATGGCTCAAATTTGTTTTGGAGAAATATTTGCTGACAAAATCGAGCAAACAATTTAAAGAAAAAGAGTCTAATTGTTGAAAATGAGACCACCATAAACTGACAAGTGACAGAAGAATGACTTACTCGCAATGTGACATTTTGAGTCTCAGCCTTCGACAAAATCGCCTCGAAAATACTTCGCAATTCAAATCAGTTCATGGGTCTACAAACCTGTGTGATATTCTTCACCTTGTTTATATTTTTTCCGGCGACAAAATAAACCGCTTCCTTATTTTGCTATAAATTTTCGTTTTTATACTGTGTACTTAGGAACACCACCGACAGCTTAACGATTTTAACGAACCACCGCACATCAATGCGGAAATCAAACAATTTCAAATAAAAATCAAAGATGAACTGCGGAAGCAAAAGATCAAGTGCCCTGAACAATGCCCCCTACGCTAGAGACCTTCAAACGTTGTGACTCTATAACACGGGAGCACTCTCAAGATTATATACCCTTTCGAAATGCTAATCGCAGTTACTCCTCCGTCACAATGCACGGCATCCAGGGTGCTAATTATATCGAAATGAAATACGCATTAGCTGGACGCGGCGACACCATACACACTGCTAACCTTGAAACATTTGGCTTACTTTCTTTCTCATGTTTTTTTTTTTTAGTAGATCGTTTTACTGTTATTATTGGCGTTGTTCCGATAATAGCATGACACAGAAATGCGTTCGTTCATCCATTGGCCTTCGGGGTGGCGGTCGGTAGCCGGCTTTTGGTCAAAAAACACACTCGCGTTTGTTTGTGACTCGGTTGTGTGTAGTTTATCGGCGGCGCGCCGAAAGTGTTACTTCATGGATAAAGTCACCATTCGTGTTTACTCACTTAGCGGCGCAGAGGTGTCTTGTCTCTAGGCGTTTGGTTTTTTTCGACTTAAAACATGTGGGCAGTATAAATTCGAACGAAATTCCCGCTTCGAAGGAACGAGTACCTACTCGATTATTACGAGCACTCTCCCCAATGGAAAGAGTGCAATATTTGATTTGTAAATTATCAGTTGAGTGTTGAACTTATTTACGAAAAGATTGGAAAAACTATTGCATTACAGCTGAGCAATAAGGAAATAGTGTCGATAGTTGTGTTATTTGCTTCTGATGTGTGTGCGTTTATTTTGCTTTTGCAAAATTTATTATCTTCAGTGACTCCCCTTTATTATTTCTTTATTTGTTTTTCTTTTATTGATTTTCTGTTGTTGGTATTCATGGATAGGTTCGTGTTTGCATGAAGGTAGGGAGAAATTTTATTACGTAAATTTGTATGATTTATGCAAGCTGCCCGCAGCAAACGCAGCCTGCATTAAATCTGATGATTTAAAATTGAAGCCATTTTGGTAGTGTTTTCGTTATTATTTGAAGGTCTTGTTGTACAGTGGCTTACTTTATATTTGTAACTGCGGTTTTAGGGCAGGAATACTTCGACAATTGCATAATGTCTACTGGGGCGTATGCGTACTATTGTACAGACGCGATATTTTTGTTTGCAGACTATTTACAAAATCATTAGCGTACAGATGTGGTCCTATTTCTTTTTCCAGTTGAACAAATTCGTCATCGTTTCTGATAGTTTTCAATTTTTGATTAGATTTCTGGTGCATAGCCTACCATATATTCTGGCGAATCATTTATCATTATTAATATTGTCCGAAAATTGCTTCCAGTAAAAAATGTTATTAGCGGTTTTTCACTGCTACTTAGATTTAATCATCGTGACTAAAGTGATCAAACTGGTAAAGATGCGCACGAAAATGATCATGTCAAATAGGGCACTGTGTCAGATGACACTGCAGGTGCAGGGGCCTATTCGGGTTGCTCGAAAAGATTTTCTTCCAAAAGAAACTCCCCAATACTAAGTAATAGATTTTGAGGTTATAATCTAGTCCATTTATCACAAATAGTTTAAAATCATTTAACCATGGAAACTAAATATTCCTCCATACAGTCCTTTATGGTCATTATTGTTAACGAGACCACACATCTCAGCAGATCACTGTCATATGTGATTTAGCCCCAGCTATTTGCATGCTATATTAAACCATACAGACTAGTGTCAAAATTAAGCGCCGGTATAATATACGGGACAGTTATTTCGCGGGCCAAATTGGTGCAGATTTATTGTGGACCAAGTGTGGTATATCTATCTGCTAACAATATTTTTTAGTGTCCAAATTTAATTTACCAAATTCACAACTTCCGAATTTTCCATAAAAACGGACTTTTTGAGCATTTAAGGAGAAGAATAAAAATGTTAAAAGTTTGGTTTATATTTGCAATGGAGAAGAAGATTTATTTTGTGTTCCCTACCTCAATTTTTCTTAACGGAACAAAATTGTATAGAGAAATATAAAGCAGTGGCGCATATGAATTTCCTGTGAGTTCGCATAATCTACTCGTGGTAATGTGTTCTCCATGCAAGATTGCCTTGTCTTCCATGTTGCATTTGCATCTGTTTGCTTTGGGTTTTCGTATTTTGTTTTCTTCCATTCAAATTCACGTGTCAATCATTTCACACGAAACAATTATCGCCTGCGATTCTCAGATCAACTTGCGAGCGAACGAAATTGTCTTCCATAAGTAAACTCGAAGTAAACGGAATGCGTATCATATGTTTATTAAAAAGGGTAAGCTGAAAAGCTTTCACAGGTCAGCTATATTCACAGATCTTTGTAGCAAGAAACGTTGGGTGCTATTTTTATTTATTTTTTGAGATATCCTAGGTTTACGTAGATATAAACGTCGCTTTACATTGTGAACCACGGGACCCGTCCGCTCTCAAAAATGTCACATGAATAAAAACAGCTCTAATTTTAAGAGGAATATTCTAAACATCTTTTAAATCCTAGTCAATGAATTTAATAACACATTGGACTTTGAAGTACGTTAGCCACTTATGATGAATAATCATATCTACATATAAATAGGCGGAGGCAGAGAAAAAGAGGTTAAGAATCACTTTCCCTGCCTTAAACACAACATATTCGCTTCATTTTGAGATGTCATGCTGTGTTTTTCTTTCAATATCCTGTTTATAAGCCAAGTTACTATAACGATAAAATTTCTACCACTGGGCGAACTCTAGTCATTTTATATTATACCTGCGAAAAATGCAATCTCCAAAACTGTTGTTATGGTTTAAAAATATACATTAAGAACTGATTATTTTATTATAATCACAAATTTCGTTTTTAAAGAGGCACGAAACATTATAACCTTTAAAACGGAGATTATCAAAAATTATCAACAACTTGAAATCTCCAAAAGTCAATGTTTTGACTTTTTTAAGCTGTCAGCCACCAGTTGAGGTTAAAAAATACATCCCCCCCACGTAAAATAAATATATGCTAAATATGTAATTATTCTAGTGATATTTAAAGGCTTAAGTCACGTCTTTCAGTAGCAAATACGAAATCAATTTTATGGGTTTCACATTTTCTAATTTATTCGAGTGACTGTATTTATATATTTCGAAAAAAAGTTAAGTAGTCAACTTTCAATGAACCGATAATGAGTTTCAATAAAGCGTTTGCATACAGATTTGTTCATTTTAACAGTTATGGACATTTGACATACTACTGTCTACATAGATATTTTTTATGAAGGTCGTCCATTAGCTGTCAATAAATTTGCGAAGACCTAACTGATCCCGGTTTCAATTTTATGGTTTAATTTAATGGCAAAAGGTGCAGGTGTCATTTAACACCTCGATAGACACTTATTTCATTTTCCCACAGGTAACTGACCCACAGAATGCTCATAATGGCATAATCAAGAGTCCCCTCATCGCCATTGAAACGGTCACACAATCCGGAATCATGGCTTCAAGAGCCAATAACGCCCATCAATTGTGTGGGCATGCGCGCACGTTTTGTGGACATCCAAAGTGTCAGTGGCTGCGTGAGGAGTGAAAGTCGTTTTGAAATAATGTCGTGCCGATCGATAACACCGGTCTTTGGCGTAGATACCATGGCCTTGAAACGTGTAAACATAAATTCTGTTTTGACCGCACGATAAGGTTGTGCGTAGGCACGTTGTTGTGTCAAAAAAATTGAGAGAAAATTCCACAACCAAACGATGGCACCGGCTAAGTAGGCCGTAAGTGTTCCTCTGCAATTGGGATTGGTATATGTGCACGAGTGCGCTTGTAGGTCATGCTGTTGAGAAAATGTATGACTTGAAAGGTCGTCATGAGCATCGAGTGCATTGGAGATGGAACTTGTTTGTAGGATGATGAATCCAGTTGGCGGGGCAGGCAAAAATGCATAGGTATATCAACTTTTGCAACTTAGGATGAAGAAGGTGTGGACTGTCACCTTTCTTGTTTTATATCGCTCAACGTTGTTATGTAAGATATGTATTGAAGTTGGTAATAATCCCGATCTTACATTTTTTGCCATAGCTCGGTCCAACGTGTTTGTGAAATATTACAACCAGTGAACATGAGATGTCGTTCATGGGCGTTCACACAAGAGACACAGCAATAATCCATATATCAATGATAAGGGGAAAATTGTTAGTATCTACATATATGTAAGCACTTCCAGCTAAAGTTAGTATAAAGCAAATATAATTTAAACTGTATTCTTTTGTCAAAATTGAACTATATTCGTATTTTTTTTAGCACTATTCTAAATGATCTTGAGATTGAAGTAAACGCAAACGTTCGGCATAACTTATATTTATAAAGCTGTGACATATCTCCTAATCTACTACATTTAGTTTAGTCTATTTTTTTAAAGTGAAATCCCCTTATAGATACAAGTAGCGCAATTAAAAACAACTTTTGCATACGAATCATCTGTCATAATTAAAGTCAACCTCGGGTTTTTCTTTTAGAAATGAGTTGAATGAGATTCTTAAGATTTTTAGCTGTTCTTTATAACAAAAAAAAAACAGCAATCATGCCAAATAGGCATTTAACTATTAGTCAGTAAATAACAATCTAATCGGCCTTATGTAACATAAGGATAAGATACGGATATTTGTTTTTATTTTTCTGAAGTTTTTTTAACGTTCTTAACGTCTTATCAGTATTTCTACCCAAAGGCATTCTGAAATAAAAACCATAATTTTGCACAAATGTGTACTTGCATAGAGAGACTAAATATTTTCTCAAACCTGGCCTCATAGATATATAACCTAAAAACAAAAGCATCTAAATTTGATCGGTTTGACTAATTTTATAAATCTGTACCTACGGATTTAGGTATACAAGAAGAACTATTCGCAATCCATGTGAGAAACTTTCAAACAGTCCCACAATCATAGCATTTATGAAAAACTAGTTTCGCTTACGATTTTTAAGCTATACATTTTTTTACTTAATTACTTTAACTGTTTATTAAAACGTTTACTTAAAATGTATTTTTTCTTTTTATTTTTATAGCCATCATCTCGTCCCGAATCGGACTTCACCTTGGATCTACCACGAGCCGAACAGTTACGCATTAAAATGGAGAAGGAAAAGAAATTCCGACGTAGATGCCGCTACCTGACAACATTTCTCAGTTTGGTATTCTTCCTGCTAACAGTGATGGTAGTTAGTCTGGTACTAACTCGAGGTAAACGCATGTTCGGAAGTATGATCTAAGCAAATTTTAGAATCAATTAATGTAAAAAAATACGCAAAATAAGCCCTATGTATAGAAACCTTCCATACGAACAAAAGTCCATAGTACTGGATCACCATACAATAGCGAATAATAATAGTTATCTTAGTTAGCAGTTAAACGAAAATTACACTCAACTAGTTAAATTATATTATGTACAACGAATCAGTGCCGTAAACAAAATGTAAACTAAAATAAGATGCACGCAAATTCAGTAGAAATAATTTTTTTTATATGTATCTATTATTAAAAAAAAAAAAAGAAACCAATACTGAATTCATGGGACAGGTAAAGGGATTCTTAAATCTTAAAAACAAGTTTAAGAAACACATATCAAAAAAAAAAACAAAAAACGTACTTTACGTCATATTTTAGGGAACTAGTTTATTTTTTTGTTGTAGTTTTTTTCTTTCCTGTTGCATATACCTACATACATATTGTGAATATATTAAAAACAGTATTGTTAATAAATTATTTTTGTGATGTTAGTTTTTAAGTGTGACATTTTTATTATTGACTGTAGGCGAGAATTGTTCGAATTAGTGTAAGATTTAAAAATTGTATTAGAAATTGACAATAACAAATTTGAATAAAAATATTTTTTAAATAAACGAGATTTAAGTGGTTTACTTAATTTTATATAAATCATATAGAAGTATAGTATAGAATTTGCAGCTAGAGGTATCTAAAGCATTAAGGGTTTTTTTTCTATTCGGTGGAGGAAAATCCCTAAGATGCTCGAAACCATTAAAATGCCTTGAATGCAAGCAAAATTTAATTTATAAACAATACAAGTCATACTTACCTGTGTTGTTGGTTGAGTTATCGCCAAAATGTTGTTAGTCGTTGCAGAAAACCGTAGACTATTTTTCCTTTTTCACACAATCCGGAAGTTAACCTTGCCTTAATATATTTTTTCTTTGGACTTTTTCAACTATGATCAACGTACAAGGTAACTGCACTAACTTACACCGACAGTGTTAACACAATCGCACTGATTCAATTACTAAAAATGAGATAATGCAAGGTCAACGATGACGACTACGAAGAAGATGAGGATTGAAAGGGATTTGTATTATTTGTTTTTTGCGGAAAATGCTTTACTCACGTATAGAAATTCGTTAGAAACTACCGATATATTTTCGTGAATAGCTATTATAGTTAAATAATTATTTTCCCACAGATACAAATAAATTCGTCAAAAAACGCGTTAAAAAAGGCGTCAAAAAAGGCGTCAAAAAAACGCGTTAAAAAAGGCGTCAAAAAAACGCGTCAAAAAAGGCGTCAAAAAACGCGTCACGAAACGCATCAAAACGCGTCTAAAAAACCCGTCAGAAAATCGCGTTAAAAAATGCGTCAAAAAACTCGTCAAAAAAACGCATAAAAAAACGAGTCAAAAAACCGCGCGAAAAAACGCGTCAAAAAACGCTCGAAAATACGCGTCAAAAAACGCATCAAAAAAAGCATAAAAAAGCGCGAAAAAACGCGTCGAAAAACGAGCGAAAAAAACGCGTCAAAAAACGCGCGAAAAATGCGTCAAAAACGCATCAAAAAAAGCAACAAAAAACGCGTCAAAAAACTCATCAAAAAACAATCAAATAAACGTGAATAAAACGCGTCAAAAAACCGCGCGAAAAAACGCGTCATAAAACGCGTCAAAAAACGTGTCTAAAATGCGTCAAAAAAACACGTCAAAAAACGCGTCGAAAAACGCATCAAAAAACGCGTAAAAAAACGCGCGAAAAAACGCATTAAAAAACGCATCAAAAAACGCGTCAAAAAACGCGCGAAAAAACGCGTCAGAAAACGCGTCAAAAAACGCGTCGAAAAACGCGTGAGAGTGCTAAGAACACCGACTGAGATTTAGTGTATTTCGTGAGTTGCTGTCAGCTGATAAATGCGTTCTGAGAGTTTAAAGTCGTTGTTTTATTGCACCACGATAACATTTGTTTTCTATTCTACAAAATTTAAAATAGCGAATGTAATCAACATAAATAAATAAAGGAATAAGGTGTGAAAAATTAATTCGTTGAATTAAAAAAAGATATTTTTGTTCCTACAATTAATGTGTCTGTTTTCGTTTGTTGTTTTTGGGGAAAAAATATGTTAGTGAAATACTCAAAATTAAGAAACACACCAAAATAATCAAAATTAAGTTTCAATGACAAACTCAAGTAATTATTTTTATTTATAAATCAACCACATCTTGACACGTTCACTCATGAAGCTTATTCAAACATGTCTTCGTGTTGTCTCTTTTTTATGCTAGCAAATATTTCGCCGGGAATGTCAATAGAAAAACGGCAATGGATTGATTACGATTATTATGATTTGAAATATGATTTTTTGAATTATAATCCTTTCATGAAGATTCCATTTAATAGCAAAAAACAATTAAAATTTATTAGAACATTTTAAATAATTCCATTTGAAAACAACTGCTTCAGCCAAGAACATGAATAGTGCTAGATTTTAATAAAAAAAAAAAACACAACTGAAAAGTTGTTGGTAGGCATTTTATGAGTGAAAATAATGTCACGATTTATGTGAAAAGTAAAATAAAGTTGCAAAATGATGACTGCACATTTATTATTGTTTCTTCACAATTTGTTTTCTAGGAAACTGATGAATTTTTTTTACTTGTTGTTGTTTACAGTTGTCAGTCTCGTTTAATACTGTTGTTAATAGTTTCATCAAATCTATCATTAAAAAAAAATGAATTGGTTGCGAAACTTGAAGGAAATTCTATGGCGAACACGCGAGCAATTTTTTTATATCGATATCATAAAAACAATATCTATCTATCCAAAATTCATTATAGAGTGAATAAAAAAAAATCTCCCTTTCTATATACCCTGTAATTTGAACAATAATTTCTATTCAATTATAAGAAAATCGAACAACAATTTATATAAAAAGTAACGAAAAATTTCAGCCTGGAACTCAGAAAATCTATTGTTTACAACACAGCCCTCAATATTGAAATGAGAGTCCACCTCAGGCTACCAACATCCAGTTTAAACCGGAAGTGTTGGCTGTTTTTTTCAAGGATGAGTTCCCTTTGATTTACATAGGCACAAATACATGAATTCAAACTGGGCTACATCCAAGGTCAAATTCAGCTTGTAGGCAATTTCTCTTTTTTGGCTGAAGCTGTCAGTCTATTTAATAGTTAGTTTATAGTACCGATAGTTATATAATAAACATGTAAATAAGTATTCAACCGAAATATTAAAAGACTTTCATCGGGAGTGGCGGGTTCTCTCTCTATTTGAAAGTTTCCTTTCAAGATCAGCCTGTAGCATAGCAAGTGTACTTTGGAAACATTCGACTTACATCCGCTAGAAACATATTCAGCTCCTGCATTTACGTTGAACAAACCACAACTTTTTCTCCTCTATCGGAATTGAGTGCGACACACCTGTTCTGTACATGAAACTTGTTACTAAAATCATAAAATGCATAAAAACGTAGGTGCAACGCAAATGATACCAGCGAATTTATGGAGTTCGTATAATATAAAGAGTAAAAACGACACACAATTGTTTAAATTCCATTTATTAAAAGAAAAATTAATTAAAAATACAAGACCATGTTTTAATTGCAGGTCTTCAAGTCACAAAGTTCAATTATAATTATTTCTTATAATAAAGTTGATAAAAACAAGGTGAATAGTTTAAAATGGAAAAGTAGGACCGTGTTGCATTTTGTTGAGCGAGTAGTCTATGAGCATTCATTACTCAAGTACAATTCACCAATGCCTAAATGAAACAAGATAATAAAATGTTAACTCATTTGATACGTGTTTGCATAATATGTCCACCCGCGTACTTTTCGAAAAATAAAATGCAACAATGGGCCAAATTTGAAGAAAGGTCAACTCTAATGACCCGTCCTGCCTGTAGGAGCCCTGCGTTCTATATATATCGCCTTTTTTATTTAGCCTATATATATATAACAAATCTATAAGTTGATAGTTTGTGCGTTTACGTATAACTCACGTAATTTTCAACCAATTTACTTGGCTTTTCTTTTAAACTATTCAGAAAAACAATCAGAAGGACATAGGCCCTTTTTTTAAAAAAAAAATACTTTTTCATTCAAGAAAATGCAAATTGTTTATCTACGGACACATGTAATTCAAGACGAATGCCAATAAAAAAAAACTATCGAAATACAAAACTTACGACGTTAATTAGTGTTGTCTTGCATTCATTATTTTTTTTACAGTTTACAGTGAATGGCTTTGCTTTTTGTTGACGCTATGAGAACGTGTATACTTAGAATCTACTTTTATATATTCATTCTGTTTAATCGGCGTCGATCACCAGCGGATTTTGAAAAAAAATTCACGATGAAGATGAGAGGAGCAAATTTTGTCGGCGACAATAGAGAACGAAGCTCAAAAAAACACGCCTAATAGTTGAATTGTGCCGTACTACCCGTTTTTGTCGAAAGTCTTGTAGACTCATATCAATGTGAGTTATGTTGCTCAATTAAATCAATCTAATATGTGTACAAATAAGTGACTAAAGGCAGTAATATGCGGTGTTTGAGATTTAGGTTAAGTATGATCAGGTGACTAGCTATTTCTTGGGCAGGTACGTGAACTGCAACGAGGCCATGTGTAGCGGATTTTTTCGTTTCCGATCCACCCAACTGTCGTCCGTTTGGCAGTTCACTTGGAAAATGGTCAACGTGTCTATTTGACGGCAGTTAATGCAGCATTAACAAATTTCTTCGACACTTGCGACGAGTTGGCGCGAAAACTTCTTTATTCCTGACTGACTATAATTGGATAAGTGCTAAGTGCACGAGCAATTATGGCTGAGAAAAACAAGGATATCGATCATTTTAATTTCGTCTTTCAAAATTAGGTAAGAATTTTAGGAATTCTTTAGATGTTCCAGGCTTACCGCCACTCAATTTGAAATTCAAACTCGGCTTAGTTATAATTTTGTTGCGCAACCTCAATTTCACTGAAGAAGCAACCTTATCTGTAAAAGTAATATTGGTAAGAGAGATCGCCTTCAATTGCAGCTTTAGTTTACGTTGACTTAAAACGAGTAGGCGAATGGACATTATGCCATACCCGATTTCTTTCTAATTTTGACTATACTTACTGAATAGACCAAAGACATTTTTCTTGCTTATTTCCGTTTTACTATTATAGTACGAGTCCACATCTGATTTTATTTTAACAAACTTCTCTTTGATTCTGACAACTTGATCTGGCTTGAGACCCCCGAGTAAATTCATGGACTCACTCCAGTAAAATGGAAGATGATTTGCTTCCAAATGCTTCACTAGCACTCCAATCATCTGAAATAAAGCGGATTTAAATTATAATTATATAAAATGAGTGAGTAATAATTTATTTGAACGCTTACATGAATTAATAGGTACGCGGCTGAATTCTGCCAAAAAGAATCGTCCTGCAAGTCGTTTTCATAGAGGTAAAGTGACTTTATGAAATAACTCTTCAAGAACAGTTCTCCTGTTTTGTCGCGCAAACTCTTGAATAGTCTGTAAGAACTCTTCAAATTGTGCTTATTCTTAAGTAGATGCTTTTCTACTTGGGGTACACAAATGCTAAATGTGAGACGGCGTCCTTTCTTAGGGCCGACTGTTGGTTTTGGCACCGCAAACCAAATTTGATCACGTACGTGTTTAGGAAACACTCGATCTGCTAGCCACTCATTGTGAACTTCGAATTTAAAAGCTGGCACAAAATCAATTGAAAGTTTACGCGCACTTGTTACAGCCCGTATAGTGTGAGCAGTTCCTCTTTTGGAGTAATGCAAAGTATATTTGTCCCCAGTAGAGTTCTCTAATGTGTTTCCGTGTTTGGAAAGTGATGCTCTGATTAATTTCGCAAGCCATCGTTGTATCCTGCTGCGACAAAGCATCATGTTCTCGTCAACAAATTTTATAAAGATGTCAAACACAATTTTCCAATTCGGATCAGTCTTCATACGTGGCAACACTTGGGATAGGTCGATTTTAATATAGCCCGGGCGTTCATGATCACGTCTTAGTATTAAGTTATTGTAAAATGGCAGCTTTAGTACAAAATGTACATCAAATTCATCAGGTATATTTATTTTTACATTATCTAAGACGCTACCTGCAACGAAAGTTATAAACAAAAATATTAATCCAACGAACTATATCGATCTGACCTGATGGAAAGTTTATGTTTCCGAATGTTAATTTAAAAGAAAACTTTTAAGAAATTTGGGTAAATTTGTTTAAAGGCCGAAAATTGACAGGAAATCTGATAACTCACCGAATAGACTAGGTCCATTGTAGATTTTTTCGAACACCGCACTCTCCGTCTTCATCAAATTCAATAAATGGTTTCGAATCAAGTCAAAGTCGTTATTGTAGACTTGTCGATCTTCTTTCTTAATAGAAATGGCTTGATCAACCTCGATAATGATTTTCTCAAATGAATTCATTTTGTTCTGAAATTAAATTCTAATTCTGTATAAGTTTTTATTAAAAAAGGCGCAGCTGGAGAAAATAAATCCGTAATCAAGCCTTAATATACATAAAACATGCAAAATATGTTTGATCGTTTCCTTATCACCGGACTGGACACAGAAGGGGTAGAGGAATGTTTTTCGCGCCTATGTATGTCTGGTTTCGATGTGAACTCATGTAGCCTAAACGGCTTGACCGATTTTGAAGTGTGAGGTGTCATTAGATGTATATATTCTTCACCGGAGTGTCATAGGCTAAAAGCCTTAAAGTAAAAAAGTTAATTTTAACTCAACGTAAAATGGAACTAAAAACATTTAAACAAGACACATTAAAGTACATGTAACTATTTGGCAGTCGGAGGCTGCGCATATTTTTGTTAGACTTTGTAGGTTTTAGTTGAATGTGTCTTGTTTACATCTTTTTAGTTCCATTTTATTTTTAATGGGGCTTTTTTTTAAATTATTTTTTTTTATTTCAAGCTTTTCATGTTGTTATGAGATGATTTTGCTCTTGCAAACTTTAGAAGCGCTCGTTTATTATGTAATTGAAAATACTTTTTACAGCTACAACAGTATCATCAGCATCTTGTACTTCTCTGTTCTTTTCTCAATACTTAGTCCTGTTCTGTCCAATTCGTTTTTCATCATTAAACTTAACTAGTTTTAAGAAATCAAATTGTTTCACATGTAGGTACATATAATGGTTGGGTAAGGTTTAGCAATATTAAAATTTATATACAAATATGGAAACCATGAGGAAAAAAAGTCAAGTAACATAAACACTTTTCAACAAAATCCTCCAACTGTCTCTCCATAATCTGTACCTCATTATCCTATTCCTTTAAATGCTCAAATAAATTTCTATAGATTTTCAAAACATTCCTCACATTCGCACAGTATTATGCTGTAAATTGGCATCTATACCCTTCGAAACTGGCAGTTAATTCCCACTTAATTGAACTGAATTAACCGCGCAAAACTGCTCATACCATTAATGTAGTTTTCCATTAGTTTCACTCGGAACAAGGAAACTGCTTCTGATTGAATCCACAAAAGTATTGGTGAAATGGCAAAAAATAATCTACGGCTGCTGTCAGCTGACTTGCATAAAATACAAAAATAACACTAATTTGTGAGTACTTCTCGAGTAAATTCCGACTTCAAATCGAGAAGCGAAAATCCCTTCTCAGAATCACCAGAAGAGTATTTTTTGTGCCAATGGAACGGTTTCAGAAATTATTTTTTTGATTCCGGACTCTCCCGGACGCTTCTTCTTTTTTCCCAACGGAAAACGACATCGGAATCTCCTCAATCACCTTTAGGTCGCCTTCATACAATTTCTTACCCTATCAATTCGATAAAAATAAAAAAAAAATGGGCAAATTGCTCGGCAATGCCACTGTTATGGAAGTGTTCTGAACAGCAAATTTACGAAAATCCGAAGCTAAGCTACAATTTACTTAACCAAGAAATTTTGAAAGTGGTAGATTTTGGGGGTGTCGCTGGCCTCATGCAAGGCATCGGAGTATGGGGTAACCTCGACGCCTGCGACCGTGCGTTTGGCCCGCCGCCATGCATACGGGAGTTCGGCGATACACCCCCAATAATTCTACCAGAGAATTACTGAGAAAACAACAGGAGTGTGACGACGGATGCCACTGAGCAGATCTGCAAACACTGAAAAACGGTTCTAGCGATCAATGTCCAGCTACGTGCCATCACAAACAGAAGACACACACTTCCAATAGCAGTGGGATGGAATTTCATATTTATCTAACGTGGTTCGGGTTAAAAATCTTGTGAATTAGAAATGAATTCAATTTTAATACGAACATTTGTTAGCGGCTATTTTGACAGCAAAAAGTATTTTAATTTCCCCTCGCGTTTGGTGTATATGGTGGTGAACAGTGCCACCTATTGGGATAATTAATGTTAATTATTAGAATTAATCACAGTGCGTGACGTTAGTTAGAGGGATTGCTTGACACAATTGAAACTTGCAATGTTCCGTCAACCAACACAGAAATTGTTTGTATGTCTTAACGTAATTTTACATAGATTAAAGTGTAATTTATTTTATTATTTTGGCAAATAAGGTTTGCCTTTTATATCCATTTTATTGGATAAAATTCACCAAATATAATAATAGTCTCTAATAGTCTGTTCGCAATGAGCTCAAATTCTATATGTTCCCTAAACCCACCGGATTTTTGCTTTGCATTCAGCTGAAAAAAACTACTTTGAGTTCTATCTGCAGCAAACTTGCTGTTCAATCACATATCACACCTAAGCCACTTAGCAAGTTGAATGTTATCTGCAAAACCGCATCGTTGTATGACACAAAGACAAACGAAGTTGTATGCGACTAATTTAAACAAACGCCGGAAAACACTGACTAACGTAAACAAATTCTCCATTTTCAAGATGATATTGAATCGATTTTATCGGACGCTCTCGTTTCTTTTTGTTTTGGTGGCGATTGTTGCTGTCACACGATACTGATAGTTAATGCGCTTGTCCATGCTGTTTTTTATCTACATTAATCTTTGCGTCTTTGCGGATCTGGATCAGGGTTCGGACTTTACTGCAATTGCAGTAGAGATACTGCAATTTTAGAACAAAAATAAAATCTACTGCACTAATGCGCTCGACTGACAATCTACTGTAATATATGTGAATTTGGGAAATCTTAAATCAAAATTGAATATATTTACACATTTTCGTTCCTTACGGCCATATTATTCACTCCGGGTATAACTCAGGTTTAAGTTAATTTTACACCCGATCATTAATCCGCATTTTTTAAACCCGATAATTTAAACCCAAAATGCCCGGAATTATTTCCGAAAACCAAACACATCGTAACATCGACGCAACCCCGCTTGTGCATTTGATATTTTCCTCGTTGATTAACCATCAGCTCTCCGACTTGTAGCTTCTTGCTACTTTTTATTTTCTATTTCACTTTTCTACTTCTCTTAATTTGCGCAACCTGCGAGCAAAGAAATGTCAATATTATGAAATTGAGTTTTAACCCGAGTTAAAGAACTTAAACTGGTCTCCGGATTGGGTTTAAATCCAATCGGATTAAACGCTGTCAAGTTTAAAAAACTGGGTTTATGTTCGGGTTTAACGACTGAATATTATGGACTTGGGTTTAGTTTTTGGTTTAAACTCACTTAAACCCGGATGTAAACTTTAACCCGGACTAAAGGGAGTGAATAATATGGCCGTTAATATATTTTTATAAGCCCATTGCAAATAATCAGCTACTGGAAGCACTGTTTATTAATTCTGCAATCTTTCATACATAATATATTTTAAAAGAAAATGTGCATACCAGTCTCAAGTGTCTTTCTCTGTTTCTAAATGTTTTGTTGTTGTTGTTCTGCTCTGCTGTAGGCTGTCTTAACTAATACATTTTAAAAAAATATTTGAAAACTTAATTTATATTGCATTTTTTCTAAATTCAAAATCTACTGCAAAAAAAGTGAATCTACTGCTTTTTTTTAAATGTCTACTGTGAAATTTTACTACTGAAGTCCGAACCCTATTTGGATACAGGATATGTTCCTAGATTGAAACAAAAAAAAATTGGCTGTCATCAACACAAGGAGAACTTTATGTTATTTATGATTGCAAGAAATGTAGCTGATATGTAATGTACCTAAGTGCACATTCTAATGACATATCAGTTACGCAAATAACATTAAAAAAACAATATCAAATGAAAGTCTTGAAGTCGGATATCTGAAGTGCTCAGTGAAAAACACATTAATGACTGAAGTAGGTAATAAACCGTTTGTATAAGTAAAGTATTTGCTCCATATGTATGACGAATAGTCGAATAGTCATCATTATCAGTTTGTAGTAATATCGATAAAGCGAACATCCTATCATTGTTATTACAAGCTACATCCGGTCAAAGATTTTGTAGTAAAGAAACTTTGTATTAGACGGGAATCATAATGCAGAATGTTAGTTTAACCAATACAAACTCACTCTTATATTCGGATTGCTCGGATTCATGCAAAATTCTACGAATTTCTTAAATTTTATTCTTCCTCTGTTTTTGCAAGTTTATCTCTCACATCACAAATCATTGCTTAGCCCTGTACATAATATAAACGTAAAAAAAAACCTAATAACTTGGTTCGCTGTGCAAATTTAATACAGTAATTAGGCAGGTAGTCAACTGAGTAAAAACAGGCAAAAATATTCTGTGTTCGAATTTCAATAGCAATTTGTTTAGGAAAAAGGAATGAATAATAGATATTAAGTTGCAATTGAAACAAATTTATGTTAATACTTACAAACTCAATCTGGGTTTATAAATTTTTTTAAACAATGCAAGCTTTAGAAATAGAGCTATCTACACGGGCTTGCAAACGCAATGTGATTCAAATATACACCCCACCCAAGTCATAAACAGCAGGTTGATAATTTGCAATGGAGCCAAAAACTGCGATCAGCCAAGTGCACAAATCTATTACACATATTCTACCCTATATTATTCAAAATAAATAGGTACTCCGAAACTATCATAAAATTTATATGTACATTTTTATTAACTCAACTCACGATTTTCAGATGTTAATAATTATATTACAGGAAACAGTACTTAAGTTGATGCGATTTCCAATTTAAAACTTCCGCCAAATAACTCTGAAGATCAAAAACCGAATGGACAAAATTAAAATATAAAATAAGTTTTTGAGACGTTAGCGTCCGTCGATCGTTTCTCGCTAATTCGCAAAAAAATGGAGACACCGTATTAATAAAATTAATATAAAACCACAACCATCTTCACTCATAGGAGTTTCTCATATTTACCACATTCGAAAGCAGACGCGCTTGGATCGTCTAGTTTGACATTTAACAATAAATGTCAAATAATTTTTAGAAGAAACAGCATAAATTTTCTTTAGAAGTTCACTTGTGCCAGGAGAAAATAATTATCTGAAGATGTCTGCTGTTCTAATGCATTCAATTCGTCGTCATATTGCTACCTCTGTACCCAGGTCATCTGGAACAGCAGCTACAGCTGGAGAACACTCGGGTAATTTCATAAAAAGAATCGACAAAAATATTCTCCGTTTGCTCATTATCTTAGGTTAAGAGGTTATGTAATTCAACTAAATAAATTTTCTTCTCACCCTTAGGTGGTTACAAGCTATGGAAACGTCTTAGCTTCTTCGTTGCTGTGCCATCAATTGGCTTGTGCATGTTGAACGCTTACCTTAAGCATCAGGAACACGCTCATCATCCACGACCAGAATTCGTCAAATACGAGTACTTGCGTATTCGTAACAAGCGTTTCCCATGGGGTGATGGCAACAAATCCCTTTTCCACAATCCCCATGTTAACGCCTTACCCGATGGCTATGAAGCCTAAATGACTAGGATTACTCTGAAACAAAACACATTCGCTACAATGTAATTATCGAGAAAAAAAGAGGCAAATACAGTTGTGTGTAGATGAATTACAGACTATTGCGTTTTAATCCGATTTAGTTATTTGAATCAGATTTCGATTTTATTATATATAATATGGTCAAATAGTACGCCTTCGGTATGGTTTGACAAATCTAGATATAAACCTTCGTCTAAGAGAAGTGGTTCTCATGGTAAATCTGAAGTTTCATAGAGCCGGTGCAGTGCAGTTTGGGTAACAAAGCCGTATGAAGAAAGTCGCAATCGTTCTTTTAAATATTCACATTCGATGTCCATGTTAACTTATTCAAAATGATGCACTGGTAAGCCAGCCAAATGCATCATATCGATCCGTTGATGTCAACGAGGGATTTCGATCCACTGCTCTAACGGCAATACTAGTTGTAGCACGAGTTTCTTGAGGTCTTCTTTTGGTAGGCCTACTGAGTTTGTTGGTCTTACCAGCCGTAGCAGTCGTGTTAATCAGAACCTGAGCTCGGCGGTATTCTTCAGCATTTTAGACCAGCAGCCCTCTTCCGCGAAAACGAGCGAAAAACGCAAATGCTCGTGTCATGTGTCGCACTATTTGCCAGAGATGTGAATGCAGTTTCTCCGATTGACAGATGCAATTTAATTCCAATACTTTGACCATCGTCAATACGTGAATATAAGAGTACGCGTCGTAGCTTGGAATTTTGTCATTTAGGATTTTTTATGAACAAAAGACAACAATAATTTATATTATGTTCATTTGTTCATGTAAAAAAGGTGGCTAACATTCTAGCAGATGTTAGAACCTATACTGAGCAAATACACACAACAACAAAATGGTTTGAATAAACACTGTAGCGCATTTTAGAACCTTTTCAAAAGGACTACATACCAAAGTCTGTACAAACTTATGCCTTGCGAAGGAATTTTTTCTTCGCTGTCATATTTTTCATGTTTAAATTTCACGGCTGTTACGGGGATTATAAAAGTGTGGTGCGGCGGATAGCTTATTGACCCATACTTAGTTTTGATCTCAGCTGGATGGGTATTCCTATTTGGTCTATATTTATACCAGAATGGGCCGTAATATAAGTAGATATGTGCTGCACTAGGTGCTTGACCCCACTGTCATTTCACATATGACCCTTTTTTAAAGAAACATCAAAACTGGTTATGTGACCAAAATATTTTATTGGAATTACCTTGGTTTATATTTAGCAATTTATGTATGTGTATAAGCGAAATATAGACAACTAAGTCTACGTTCAATCCTTACCATCCCGTCAACACTCAAATTGACTTTTTCGCACCCTTTGGCGCTGCCTGGCTGCGATCCTTCTTCAGAATCATTGTTCCCTCCTTCATTTGAATGCGACCTTCACGTGCCATTGCAGCGGCTTGCGCTTTCGACATTGTGATTCGCTGTACCTTAACCTTCTTATCGCCGATCATCATTTCAACAATTTTCTTATCGCCTGCAGGACTATCAGTCATGCCCGATGTCTTTTTCACTGGAACCAAAGTAGTTTTCGGTGGAGACTTCTTTGCTTCCTCTGCACTTCGTGTGCTAGTGGATGGCTTTGCTTGCGGCTTTGTGTTTGGAGAAGATCCAGAACGTAGGCGCAACGGCATTTGTTTGGGCTGTGCCGACTGCTTAGTTTCTGAGCCAGGCTCTGTTGTAGACGCCGCTTTGGCGACTGGTTTTTTTAAGATCGCTTCTGTTGTTGATGGTTTGCTGACTGGGGTCAATGAAGTAATATTAGGCTTTTTGGGTTCAGATTGGTGAGTGCCAGAAGCTGATCCAATCTTTTTCACGGACACAGACTTTGGTAATCCCTGCAAGGCAGCGTGAATGGTTGGCTGACGAGTTTTGATAGCTGGCGAAGTGGCAGCAATTTTATCGACCTTTTCACGTGACACTGGAACTGATCTACGTATTGGATTCTTGTTCTCTTTTGGAAGTGATGAATTCAAATTCACAAGTGTCGTCGAAGGAGTAGCCTCCGGCTTCGTTGCAGCTTTGCGACGAGTCACTGCTGGCGGTGGAGCTAATTTAACCATTTTAACAAAATCGTTGACTTTAGCCATTTTGCTTGGAGGTTCGCCTACAGTGTCACTCTCCTCAATCACATTCATGTAGTCGATGGCTGGTTCTTCAACAGCGATGCTGGCCTCGTCCCCTTGGGAGGTGTCAAGTTTAAACGATTCCTCTTCATTAAATAAATCTTCATTTTCGTCGTTTTGAGTTTCTATAAAGAGCAAGAAGGATAAACGGAAATGGTAAGTCAAGGATTTTTATGTCGAACAAATAATTAAAAGTAAGTAACAAAGAACGGCTGGTGTTCGCAAAATCTGCTTTGTCTTCGAAAGCCCTGGGTTCGAACAATGTGTTCGTATTTACATACATTTAGCCGTACCCCACCGCTCATATGGCTCGTTGGGCCCAACAAAACAGGCATACAAATTAAAACAATATCAAGTCCACCTTAGTTTGACTCATATTTTAAATTTTGATTTGATATTGGATTGACTACGATCACGACTGTATGGGTTACCTTTTCGGTGACTCACTTAACTGACACTAAAGTCTAAAGTCTAAAGTTACAGGAATATAATTTACTTACGCCAATTGGTCTCCTCCTTAATGACGATGCTCGAGACCTTTTCCGCGCTATCTTGCTTGCCAGTATCCGCAAACTCGTCGAGCAAAAACTCTTCAATCACCTCTTCTAATTCTCGATTGGCGCTCTCCTCCACCACGACATTGGCTGCTTCGTTCCTTATCTCAGGCGGTGGATTGTCACGTTCATCCTGATTGTAGGCTACCATATCCTCGGCGTGTTCAGCATCGGTGTGCTCCTGTAGCCGCTCGGCAGTCATGTAAATCAAGTCGCAAAACTCGCAAGCGAATGCTTCACCCTCGGCGTGCTGTTTCACATGTTCGGTGACCGTTTCAATGTTTTCGAACACATCCTTGCACAGCGGACAGACTAACGTTTGTGTGGCATGTACTGCCGAATGATAGATTAAATCATCGCGCCTACTAAACGTCTTGTCACAATCGTTACACCTGTACGATCCGGTCCCGTTCTTATGCGAACGCATATGACGCGTCAGATGATGGCTCAGCAAATACGACTTGGGGCATAGCTTACATGGATATGGGCGAACGCCCGCGTGGGCTGTCAAATGTCTAGCTAACTTGCTGGGCGTCGAAAAGCTCTTATCGCAGTACTGACACTGGAATGGCTGATAGCGACTGTGTACAATCTCATGCCGCTCCAGTCCCTGCTTGAAGGCGAATGACTTTCCGCAAATTCCGCACGAGAATGGACGACTCTTGCGATGACGTTCGGTATGCTTTTCCATTTCATCCTGCGAAATGAAAGGCTTCTCACAAAATACACAAATAAACTTCGGAATATCTGTGTGAGTCTTCTCATGCCGATGCAACAGCGTTGACCGTGTAAATCCCTTGTTGCAGACAACGCATTTGAAGGGCTTCTCACCGGTATGCACCAGAACATGCTTCTGCAGATCATACTTGCTGAAGAAACTCTTCTCGCAACTATTGCAGAGGAAGCTTCGCTCGCGATTGTGGTTAACCAAGTGGATGTCAAGCAACTGACGCAATGGGAAAGAGCGCTCGCAATGAGGGCACGGAAACACATTAGTCTCAATAACCGTCGCGCTTTCTGGCGGCTCTGGTACACCCGATTCGTTTACGTCCAAGATCTCCGAAACCATTGCAATTTTTCCGTCGACGTCACGTTTCAATACTGGCCTTGTCATTCTCGGCTCAAAGTCATCCTTTAACGCCTGTTGAACTTCTTTGTTTAGAATGCGAACTGCCGATTTGTTTAACAGTTTTTTGGTTACGCTTTTGACTTGTGTTGGACGAGGAACTGTCTTCACCAATGTCGGACGTGGAGCTACCCTTTCTGGAGACGGGTGTGTAGTGGCCTTCTCACGAATCGTTGGCTTTATGTCCACTTTTGCATCCGGGTCTGATTCTGGATCTACCTCTACCGCATTCTGCTTAGTATTGTCCACCATTGTCAAGATGGCACCGGTACCTTCATCATCAAGGTCTATCTTTAATGTCGTCAGATTCTCAGTATTGATTATTCTGGGCAACTGCAACGAGTTCAGGTTGGTGGGTGTCGTTTGTTTTTTTAAGATTTCTTTTGGAATTTTCGGTTTTTCCATAGCATTGGACCACACCCCAGTCAGTGGATAATGGCGAAGGCATGTGTCGGCCTTTTTACACATTTGCTTAAAGCGATAGCAATAGTCGAACATCAAGCGGCACTCACTGCATACGAAGCTTGGCATGGAGTCGTTGGAGAAAACCTGCAAAGATAAAATATATGAATATGCTTAGAAGAATCAAAATAAGCGAAAGAGTGCCGAGGTTCAGTATAGAATATCTAATTCGGGATGTGTTTCAAGAAGCACTACCATTCGCTGATTAAAACGACATCCATCTGACTTTGAAGCAAGTTCCGTTAGTTTGTGATACTTCTGACTGCGGGCATCTTTGAGGTGCGAATACGCTACTATTTATGTTGACTTGTTTACAAACTTATTAACAAATTATATTTTTCAGTCGACGCGTGCATATGATTAAAAACTTACATTTGTCTGGCTTTTGTGTGTTTTCTATGCATTCAGCGAAAAAAAGAACAAAAAAAAACACATAATAAAAAATTCTACCATCCAACCAAAATTTCGCCAACGGAAAAGACCGGGAAAACCAATCATGTCGGTCATTTCTCGTACTAATTTTATCTATTTTAGTTGTGCGTCTTGGAGTTCCCCATGCATTATTCAGAAACGAACCATTGGTTCTTGCTTCAATGGTTGCTGTCACATACAAAATTGGTAAACAAAATTGCCCCGTAAAATAAATTAATTTAAATAGAATTTGTAGTTTTACCTCAATTGAAACACATGCCATTACTTGCAGGGGCAATGGGGCTGATTTCATACGACTTTCACGCGAGTATATGTTGGTCAGATCATTATGTTCTTGCGAGAGGCAAAATCGACAAATCCTTTTCTTTTTCAAGTCTTCCTGACGTTTCTCTACTAAATCACTCATTTTACTGCTGCTACACACAATTTTCAATCACAATTTTCACGAAAGTTATACGTTCGGCAAATCACTGTGCATCTGCAACTTATAGTTCAATTTATGAGGAATAGTTTAGTATATTCGTTTTTTCAAATAAAGTACATAGAAACACAGCAAAATGGCAATTGAAAAAATTACTTGGGTATTTGCGAACACCGAACAAGATGTGCAGAGGAAAAGATTTACTTTTGCACTGTGACAAGATGGTGGATCAGGGCTTGGGTGTCGAAACTTGGCGCTGAATGATTTACTAGCTGAATGAGTATTGATTTGATTGTCGATTTTTATTTGTCACATATAGATGGAGTCACAGGTATTGCGAAGAAAAATGCAGATGCAATCGTTTTAGTGCTTCAAAATTCATTTAATTAGTATGACTAACTATGAAATTAATATAAATTATAAGATGAAATTTAATGAGATAGTGAACTGCAGACATTTTGTTTGTATTGTCTTAAGTTAAATATAGATGGCAGATGGAAACGATGAGAGATTTCATTCTAATTTAGGTTAACAACCATTTCAAGTTAAGCACCGACACCTAGTAAATCCAACAGCGCGAATTGCCTAATGGCATTCTCTAGGTACCTTAGAAAGAAAAATGTTCTACGCGAAATCTGCAACATTCGGGCTTGAAGTGTTTAAGTAAAATTTGACAAGGAAATCTTTGGCAGGACCAGTATTAACTTAGTAAGCAATATTTCTATAGTAAGAAGATTGAAAGATGCCTACGTTGACCATACTACACGGAATAGAAAATGATACACGAGAGAAAGAAAGTTATTATGGATACTACGTTATAGAAACTACATAATTATTGAACCTGAATTCCCAATAGAACAAAAATATTACTATAATGATGTATTTTATAAGTCAAGACATATATCGGCAAGAATTCCCAGAAATCAAAATGCAAATGAAATTTATTTCCAGCAAACATAGAAGGAAAGAAATGTCATGCCTTTGCAAGGTTTCGATGATTTCTGTTCAAGAGAAGCCAGAATTAACGATTTATAATTTACCTAAATGATTTTTTCTCTTCAGGAATTTCGATTATTTCTAAAATAATTTAAAAAAAAGTTATTATATTACTATTACTTAGCTTGGTGTCAATATGTAATGTCCAAATGAGAATTAATAAAACAAACATCCCTTCGAAACCAAAGATAATGGAATACAGAGATAACATCTCTGACAGAGATAAATACATTTCCAGTGGAAAGGCCTACAGCTGTTTTCCCGAAAAATGCATGAAGTCACGCACTAATGACGCTCATTTATTTTCTGGTATATTTGAGTTCAGGAATTGGACTTGAATGCAAGAATTCGGTATTTTATAGTGCGTATTTCACTAATTTTTTCAATTTAATAAAAACCTCCACAAAAACCAAACAAGTTGAATACGAAACAAAAAAAAATTAAACAGCTCGGTGCCCATAAAAGCAAGATGAATGTTGTCCGCCATTAGGCCTGTTTTTTTGAGCTCCCTTCTCAGCAAAGCAAAGAAAAGTAAGATTTTCAGCACACAAATTACAATAGTCGTGTTTTTTTTAGCTTCGTTCTCAGCAAAGCAAAGTAAAGTAAGATTTTCAGCACATATATTACAATAACTACTGCGAGTCTCGAAGTGTCAAGTAGAGCGTAGTTGTTGTAATTGCGTGCTGAAAATCCTACTTTACATTGCTTTGCTGAGAACGAAGCTAAAAAAAAAACAGGCCTAATGTAAACAAATAGGTTTTGGGGGGATAGACGTACGAAAGATATCCATCTGTTTTAATCATTCATCTCTGCTCAAAGTCGCTGTCAGAAATGCAACGCGAACAGGCCAAAGAAGATAACGAATTTGTCAAACACGTCTAAACCGGTCTAGACATGCTCGCTTTTTGACTTGTAGCTTTCTCAGTTTTGATAATTGTATACAAATACGCTATCCTTCGCCGTAAATTAACATACTTCTTGTTCATACTCATATTTCCGATTCCACCAATTTCAATCGTTCAACAATGAGGACTCTTGTAATTAAACAATATAGTTAAAGCCAAATAAATGAACTAACCCATCAGCCGTAGCTACTTGCAGCAAAGGCGATAGCGCCCCGAGAGGCCGGTGAATACATCGTCCAAAAGGCAAAGTATATCAAAGTGCACCAAACCGGCATTGACAAGTTAACCGATGAAGTAATTAAGGGCATTCAGTCTAAAAAAATCGACGTGAACAACTTTTCGCAGCATGAACTCCATCCAAAATCGACCGATCCACATGCCGTCGAATGGATTTTCGTCATTGACACTCTCAACTTTTGCTTCTGGACTCCGGGTACGTACAAAATAATTCAAACAGGATTCTTCTTAATAGTTATATTCCAGCTAACTACACCAAGTACAAGGTAAATGGATACACCGGCTACTTTGCCCTATGTGCTGCCGTCAACCGGGCTTTAAGTGAGGGTATTCCAATCACCGATGCAAACTACTACTCTAGCATTGATGAATCTACATTGGCTCATATCTTGAGATCTGACGATGGTGTCACCAAGGTTCCGTTACTTAAGGAACGGGTTGATTGTCTGCATCAAGTAGGACAGATCCTAGTTTCCGTATACGACGGAAAATTCGAAAACATGGTTATTAAAGCTGAGAAGTCGGCAGTAAAGTTGCTGACTCTGGTTGTCGAAGAGTTCATTTGCTTCCGTGATACAGCCATGTTCGAAGAAAAGCCAGTCGGTATCTACAAACGGGCTCAGATCTTAGTGGGAGACGTTTGGGCTTGTTTTCGTGGCAAGGGATTGGGCGAGTTCAACGATGTCGGAAAGATCACAATGTTCGCCGATTACCGTGTTCCTCAAGTGTTGGTCCATTTTGGAGCTCTGGAGTACACACAGGAGTTACTGGAAGTGCTTAGGAAGGACACCATAATGCAGAATGGCGATCGAATGGAAGTGGAAATCCGTGGAGCTTCAATCTACATCGTCGAGAAAGTTAAAGATGCAGTGCTACTGGAACTGGAAAGGAATCATCCAGAGCTTTCCAAGGACAATGTAAACTCCATCCTAATTGATCACTTCCTTTGGGATTACAGACGTCAACATGCTGACGAGCTTGAATCCATACCATTCCACAAAGTTTTAAGCATTTACTACTGAGCTATGAACAAATAAATATCGACACAAGTTTTTCTTAAAAAAAAAAATTATGTTTATTTATTCCACGGCACACTCTATAGTTTCACTGGCTTTGGTTTGTCAGCCCGAGCAGCCATACGTTCATCAAAACGCTTCTTGGCTTCGACACTGGACACGTTACCATTGCGGCAGAACTTTTGGTTGGTCAAGAATTTCTGATCCATCTGAAGGGGGAAATTAACACATTCAATTGCTCAAGACCAAAATTAAATATTTTTGAAATACTTACACCTAAGGTAGATTCATGACGGAATGAAGTTGGCTTCTTGATTCCGTTGCGGTGAGCCTTGCGGTTCTGGTTGTGATTTGTGTGATTCTTTGACTTGGCCATTTTTGTTGTATTCTATCAAATTCTATAATGGAGCACAAAATATTCGAAAAGATTAATGGATACGTTCACCATAAGTACTTTTGTTTCACATTTTTTAATTGAAATTTATAAATCTTTTGTGATTGGATTATAATTTAAAGATTTGTAAAAAATTATTCAGAAAACATCAACCTACGTTTTTGACAGTTTAGCGGAAAAAGAAAGTTGATTTTTCGCAAACGTCAAACGGTCTTTCAATATTTCGAAATATATAGAGGCTCGATTCGAAGTGAAGGGGTATGTTAACAAGTTGGAAAATGTAAACGAATTAACGAAAATAAATGTGATATATAGGGATTCCCAGATATGATAGGCATGTTTTTTTGAGCTTCATTCTCAACAAAGCAAAGTAAAGTAAGATTTTCAGCACACAACCACTGCGAGTCTCGCAGTGTGAAGTGAGCGTAGTTGTTGTAATTGCGTATTAAAAATCCTCTTTACTTTGCTTTGCTGAGAACGAAGCTCAAAAAATAAGGCTGATGTAATATTTCGGATTCCTCACGATTATTCTTTATATACACGCGATTACAACAACTAATGTGAGTCTCGAAGGGTCAAGCAGAGCTGATTGCGTGCTGAAAATCCTACTCACTTTACTTTGCTGAGTTCGAAGCTCAAAAAAACGGCCTATCATTGGTGAAATTTCATATTTAATTATGCGAAATGTGCACTGAAATATACTTTATATACGTATATATATTTATATACTTATTTTGTAAATTAAAAATCAACAAAAGTATAGCTTTCACATTACAAAGCGTTTCGATAGATGCTAGGGCTATATTCAGCACGAAATTACAACAGCTACCCTTTACTTGACAATTCGAGGACTCACAGTAGTTGTTTTAATTGCATGCTGAAAATCCTACTTTATTTATTTGCTTTTCAGAGATCAAAGCTAAGAAAACACCTATTGTTGAAAAATATTGCGGAAACGTAGATAAACCCATCTAACGAAATTTTATTTCTAAATCGTCAAGACACTATGGAAGCTGGCAGTATATTCTTAATATAGCTTGTTGTATTGATAACGTTTTGAGTTCCATATTTTATTTTTTTCGTGACCACTCTCATATATCCTCTTTCTTATTGGATCGGTCATAACAAATATCGGCAAACTTAATGCGAGTCGACAATTTCGTTATGTAATCTAGTCGGGAAATGTTAGCGAATTTAATTCGTTAAAAAAAAATTGGATTGGAAAAAGGTTTGCTTCTGTTTACCTACCTAGTTATAATGGCTGATTTTGTGAACACATTTGAACTCAAAACGTCATCCTTGCCCCTTGCTATGAGTTCATCAGTTCATCTAAAATCGAACAAACCCACTTGTTATGTTTTTGTTGCATTGCAAGCAGCTGAGTTATTTGTCATCAACGATTTTATTCGTTAAGAAATATTATTTTCTTATTGAATATAAATAAACAAATGCTCGTTTTTTAAAAAATAATTTGAATTTATGTAAGAATTGCTGATATACGTACAAATATCTTTACTGCATCAACGTTGAAGGTAATAATAGTGATTTTTTCACAGCTAATTGAATTACTTTGTCCAAAAAACAAAGAACCAAGAGTATTGCAGAACTTCTTAGCAGGCTGACTCAAGTTTCTATAAAAGGTAAGTCAATTGCCGGAACAAGTCGTGGATGGCGTAATTGGTTAAAGTCGTATGCAGGATTGTCGTGTAAAGCAATAAAACCCATGGCCAAGGTAATTTCTCAAGAAACATTTGACGACGTGGTGAAGGAGAATATTGTCGATTTTTCAATGACCCCCGATGAAGCTAAGGAGGAGTCCATTAAACAATTAGAAGCCCAGGTGCGTCATTAAAGAATTATATACTTGTTTTTCCTATTATAAACAACCCCTTTACCACTAGGGAATTAATTTGGCCAACATAATCAAAGATTTAGCTATCAATAAGGAAACAGGTGTTCCAGTTCTAAATGAAACCATTGACAAACTAAAGACACACATTGGGGAGAATTCTAAAAACTCGAAACAACTGCTCGAGTACTTGACAGTCCTCGATGAGGAATGCCAAAAGGTGGGTGCAAAATGAAATTTGTACGCGTGGGCTTTAATTTTCATTTGCCACTCTGTTAGTCTATCCCACATCGAGTATTGGCTGGCAAAAATGGTGCCCACGATATTATTATTACACTCATCGAACAAGAACTCTCGTCGCCTAGTCCAAATGAAGAAGTTCTGGGCAAGTGTGTGAAGGCAGCGATATCACTGACTAACAACCAACCTGATCTATTCGATGCTGAGGCTTTGGCAATGGTCATCAAGTTGCTAAGCACAAAGCCAGAGGATACACTGCTAAGTCTGACCTTGCAGTGGTTGGGAAAAGCGTGCATTATGCACGAAACCAACCGTCAGAACATTGTGAATGCAGATATAATGAAGCAGCTTAAGCCGCTGGTAAACGTAAAGAATCCCAGTGTAATGATGGATGTTTGCGCTGTGCTAAGGTACTTGGTGCTGGACGATGATATCCGAGTTGAATTCGGAAAGGCGCATGAGCACGCGCGTTTGATTGCGTCTGAGGTGCTGGTTGCCTTGACCAAGAGACTTATAGGTATACGAGCTGAGGTCATGCTTATTGGGCTGATGGGTTAAAATACATTTTGTTTGCAGAATTTGAGGATGTTGTACTGCTGGGCGATATGCTGCTGACTATAGGTACACTTGCTGTACGAAATGAGCTTTGCGTATTAATCGAAGACGCAGGGGGTCTGAAATTCGTCCTTGAAATTATGGTAAGCTCTCTCAAGACCTGCTTTTCATTTATTTACAAATCAGTGCTTCTCTTAGCAGTTTTTCCCATTAATACAATTCATACCGTCTTCTTAGCGTAAAAACCCTACTGCCTTAAAACTAAACCGGGAAGCCTTAAAACTCATTCGTGCCTTGGCTGGTAACGACGCAACAAAGGCTCACATTATTCAGCAAGGTGCTGCGCCTATTATCAATGAGCTACTCCATAGTAACATGGTAAGTCCCTTGAGCAGTAAAATCGGAATTGCCGTAACAAAATTCGTTTCAGAATAAAGAATCAATTGCTACCGGAGCTCTGGCATGCATTTCCACATTAACTCTTAGAGTTAAAGAAAACAGTACCGCCTTCTTCGAAACCGGAATTGCTGAGACCATTGTAGAAACCCTACGGTTGCATCCAAAAAATAAACTTGTGCAGGTAAGGAAACAATCTACTCGTAACCGTTACCGATGATTGACTAATGGATGTCTTATAACTAGAGAAACGGTGCCTGGGCAATACGCAACATGGTATCCAGGTCTCGGGATCAGTGTGAAAGCTTCATATCATTTGGCGCTGAAGGACTCCTTAATGCCGCAATGGCTGAACATCCATCAGTCCATGAGGACATCAAATCAGCTCTTCGTGACTTAGGCTGTAAAGTTCTACTGAAAGAGGAGTTTACAGGCAAAGCCGAGAAAAAGATTACAAAAGATTATTAATTAGTGTATTTTTGTTTGCTTCCTACTTTCTAATAACAACATAAAACACCAGTTTCTTTTTTTAATAACGCGTAGCTAGTAAGCGCATGGTATTCAATATCCGCAGCATCGGAGACTAAACCAATTGATTGAGGTAAAATTAATTTTAGCACTTAACTAACTATTATTGTAATATTTTTATATGCTATATTAAAGAACAGTTCAATTTGAATTTTGCTTCACGGTGTAGACAATTTGCTTCTCATAATTTTATAATTTTTGTGTTTAAAAGAAATCAGGTAGGTGCTGTGCTCCCTAGATAAAATCAATAAATAAAGACTTTGTGGCTCTAGGCATGGTTTCTCATAAGCATTCGTGTGTGTGTGTGTTTCGTGGAGTATCAGCACGAACTCGACTGTCGATCGTTTTGGAAACAACAAATTACATATTTTTTACCCGGTCTCTGAAAGTTAATGGTTCTGAGAGTAGTTTACCAGATGCACGATCCTAGTATGTATAAAATATTCAAAAATGCTGCTACCCTGATTTGAGTACAAATTTTAAATAAAAAAAAAACTTACTAAATACCTACTTAAGAATGTAACGCTGTAAAAGCTCAACTGTAAAATGAATCCAAAGAAAAATACACATGGACTACTAATTATTATATACTTTGATACGAGTTTCAATACTAAAACTATGCACAAAGCGATGTGTCTGTCTACCTCAACAAGTCAAAGAAAAGTAGAATATTTAGCACGCAATTCCAAAAACTACATTCTGTTTGTTTATAGATTCCCAATAGGTCTCTATCCCAAGCCTAAGTGACTAATCATTAAACCAAAGATAATATAATGTTATATTATCTTTGATTAAACCTTTTCAAATAAGTTTGCTTTGGAAGATTGAATAGTTTAAACTCATTTTATATTACGTATGTGGGTACGTAATTTGAGCAAAATTTAGAGACTGGACATTTTTTAAAATTTTCAGAAATTTACGTGTCTGAACGAACCGCAGAATGTATTTGTTACACTGGAGTAGTCCAATATTTAAATTGCTCGAGTATCGATATCCCAACAACAACAAATAAAATAAATTGACTTTTACCGTGCGGCTTTTGCTTTTGGCGGTTGTCGACACCGAAAAGAGAAGTTGGTTTTCTTTTTTGTCTATTTCTGTTTATCAACCCGAAATTCAACAGAAATATGTTAAACCTAAATTGTGCTATCTGTGCTGAGTTGTTCTCCCAAACTGATGATGTTTATGTTACAAAATGCGGTCATATGTTTCACTATTCGTGTCTTTGTCAATGGTTGGAGCGGTAAGGAAAGCAATTTTAATAATTTTTCAGTTAAAATATGTAAATCATTACAAATTTAGCTCGAAAACATGCCCCCAATGTCGTAACAAATGTATGCATTCCAATGTTCATCGGGTATACTTTAATTTGGCCAACTTGGATACGAGTAAAGTTGATATAGGAACCTTACAGGAGCAGCTGGACAATGCGAATCTTAAAGTAAAAGTAAGCGAAAAAGATATCCGTAAAGCAGAGGAAGAGATCAAAAACCTCAAGCAAACGCAGAAAAAATGTATGTAAGTACTATGAGTTTTGATAAGCTTCGAGTCCGTACTGATTTGCGATGAAACTTTTTAGGAAGACGATCTCTGCTTTGGAAAAGAATTTGAAAAAGAATGACTTCGTTATTTTGTCTTATACGGAACAGGTAACAGCTGCACAACTAACAATACGGCGAATTTCATAGCGAATGATTTCCTATTTAGTTGAAAATGGCAAAAACTCAAGCTCAAGAAGCCGATGAACTAAGAAAGGAAGTTAAACTCCTAAAGGAAAAAATTGTGATGATGGAGAATGTGTCATCGATATTGGCGTCAGCCACACAAGACGCCGAAAAGTTAGTAAAGGAGGAGAGCAATGCAATCACATTAGCCGTTTGGGTGTCAGCTTTAAAGAGGTAAGCTCAAAATACATATTTGACAAATAGTACAAATGACTGAATAAATTATATAGGGAGCTTCGAACATGTGAGAGCAAAAGAACTGACCTAAGAAATATACTCAAAGTGGTGCAAAACGATTTTCGTAAGGAAACTGAAATCCGAAAGCAAGTTGCCAACATTTACATTATTATTTAAAACTAATTTTCCTAATTATCACAGGAATCGCGAGGAACAACTGGCCCAGCTTGAGAGTGATAACTACAATTTAAAGCAAAAGGTACTTATGTCAAATAAATTCTATTTCTTTTAATAACCGAATGTCTTACTTTTAGTTAAGCAGACTTGTGTCTGAAAAGGAAATTACTGAGTCGCCATCAACATCGAATGGGATTAGAATGGGATTGCTGCAACAAGAGGCTAATCGACTAAGCATTTCACCATCAATTGTTAGGAAACCCGTATCGGAATATACAATAAACGCTAAAGTGAAACAAATTGAGGAATCGAATTCCCCTTACCTGAACATAAAATCAAGTGGTGTCCCATTTAACATGCTGCGCCTGGGTGCTATGAGGGGCGAAGATCCCGATAAGGCTTTAAGGATGGATTTGTCGGAAAAGGTACGTTAGTTTGCTTTATGACCTTACTGATCTTACGTTTTTTTCTTCGCAGTTCACCATTTTTAAGAAACCACGCCTCATGGTTCCACCGTCCGGAGTAATTTGCGCACCAAAACCTGGTAGAACGTTTGATGGCTTTGGTGGCACAGAGGCGATACCAATTGTTATAGATGACGATGATCGCAAAAGAATGGTCGCTAAGAAAGCAGCATCCCAGAGTCTGAGTAACCGCTTGAAGTCGGGAAAACTACGCAAATTTCCATCAGCTGGATCTGAGACTATGGATAAGTTTCTCAGCAAAAAGTCTTAAACTTACAAACACAGCGCTGGGCTGATACTAAGGATACCACGTTTTTTGTGGTCAATAAGTATGGTAATTGCTCAGATTTTGTAATAGGTAGTAATTGTTTAAATTTACATTAGTTCATACATAATTTTAAGTTAATTGTTAAATTTTTGATCGTGGAATGTTAGGCCTGTTTTTTTGAGCTTCTTTCTCAGCAAAGCAAAGTTAAGTAGGATTTTCAGCACGCAATTACAACAACTACGCTCTACTTGACACTTCGAGACTCGCAGTAGTTATTGTAAATTGTGTGCTGAAAATCCTACTTTACTTTGCTTTGCTGAAAACAAAGCTCAAAAAAACACGCCTAGTGATCCATTTCTTTTATATGTTACTTACATTTCTTTCTGTTTGAATATATATTTATGAACGAAATGAAGGCCAACGTTTTTACTTTATTTACTTTTATAATTAAGGAAGAACTAATGTCGTTTTTCATTGGGACACAAAATCAATCTTTTTTGATCTAAATCACTTCGCATTCCATTGGGAAAAAAAATCAATCTATTTTTTTTTGATTCGGATCATTTTTTGCAGATCTCGAAATTTTTTCAGATTTACACACACTACCACAAATACAGCACAGCTGTTTACGTCATTTAAAGAAGTTTGTTTTAAACAAATGTGCAAAGTTTCGTGAGAACCATAATAAAGAAATACATAAACAACAATGGAAATAGTTTTGGAGGAATTATTATCTTCAATGTCTTCCTCATCATCTGGAAACTACGAATCACCAAAACTGCTCCATTTGTAGCTACAACAGAGCAAACATTTTTCAAGCCGATTTCCATGGTTGATTTTACCAAAAACAAATGTAATTTGAACAGCTGATATTAGCCTTGTTTTTTGAGCTTCGTTCTCAGCAAAGCAAAGTAAAGTAGGTTTTTCCGCACGCAATTACAACAACTACGCTCTACTTGACACTTCGAGACCAGTAGTTATTATTATTATTGTGTGCTGAAAATTCTACTTCACTTTGCTTTGCTGAGAACGAAGCTCAAAAAAACAGGCCTATTGTTGTCAAATAACGCACTAATCCATTTACAAAAGCAGATCAATTTCATTGCATGTTCCATGAACCGCATAAAATCTGAGATCTGAAAAAGTTTTTTGGTGGTCCCAATGGAAAACGACATAAAACTCTTTTCAGATTAAAGTCCCCTAAAGTCCTAAACACAAAATAAGTTAAAGTTACAAATTTATACAATTAAGATAATTATAGATTTGATAGTCCCAGAATGTGTTCTTCTTAATACCCCTATATCTAATTCCCCTATGACATATCTGTCCAGCCATTTTTCCAATATGTCAGTTTAAGGCTGTCAAAAGTACGTCAAACCGATTTTAGGCTGAATCACTTTTTTGTTTCTTTTTATTGCTAGCCCCGCGAAAAAGTCAATTATCCAAATAAAAACAATAAATTTCGAATAAAAACCTATCAGGAAATAAAGCAAATTGCCTGATAATCTATATACCAGAATAAGATCATATACGAAAGAAGAAAACCCAAAAATTTGAATGCCATAAAGCAACAACCAACTGCGACATAATTCTTTAGTTTGCCCTAGTTACTAATTATATTCCAAGTGCATTCATCCCAGTTCCTTACGCCTGTACAAAAAATCAATTTCTTTTGTGAACTTAAATGTATGGGTTGCCGTTTAACAAAAGATGAACAAAATATTACATCAAACATACTTGAGACCTCCTCTTCAGCCGTTAACATGCAGTCCAAAAGTGAATACAAATCTCGCCTGGAGCGTAAAATGTGCCTGGTAAGTATGTCGAGTGAATCAAATGTTGTAGGGTTGTACCCTGTACTGTGTACCCCCACGAGACATTAGTCATAAAACAATTAATTATAAATGATGGGTATGTGTTCTTAGCGCTAATTCGTTTTATTTTAATTTTCCGCAGGCAAAAGAAACCCCCGAGTCGGATTTCGATTTGTCCGATTGCAATTTAAAAGAAGTCCCTTCGGGAGTTTTTATCTACTGTCGTGTTCTACGCAAAGAAATTCTAAATTTAAGCAAAAACCAATTAACAACAATAATCAATTGCAACAACAATAATAGCATTGGTTTGCTAAGCGATCTGCAACTGCTGCGTATACTCGATTTGAAATTTAATCGAATCAAACAACTGCCACAGGAAATTAACAAATTAGAAAATCTCAGGGTAATTTATAAAAAGCAACACGCCTCAACGATGCATTGTTAATTAGTGCGATTACTTGCCTTACAGGAACTTTTAATATCAAACAATCAGCTTGCGAAACTACCACATACGATAAACCAGCTGCGATACCTCGAGCATCTTGATGTATCAAACAATAATTTACAATCAATTAGCGAACTAAGCTGCATGCCTAATTTGCGCATCCTCAACATAAGTGGAAATCCTAGTCTGCGTCAGCTACCGACTACACTGGCAACATGTGATACTCTATGTGATTTGATATTCGACCAGGAGACTATGGATTGGCCCTCGTTGCAGATTCTCGCTGGTGGCACTTTAAGTATTCTTAAATTTTTATCTACTGGCGAAGTGTCTACAAAAGTTGCCGATGGAATTTCGCGACGGGAAAACAAGCCAGAAGATGTAAGTTTTCTTTTTTATATCTCTATGCAAATGTTAGCATCGGTATGTACTGTCTGTAAGTAGCGACGTTATTCATACATAGATAGCGATAAAAACAATCTGTTACAACAGCTTTTCATGAACTTTTTGTTTACTTATAGGCCTTAATAGCTCAAATCGAGGAACACAATCACAATGAATCAAATCGGGCGAACCAGTTGAAATACCAGCATATCGACGAAAGCGGTTACGGCAATGAAAACGTACGTTTTTGGTAGGTTCATCGTTTCAAACGAATTTAAATTAACTGCCCCTTTTACAGGCACTTATAGAGCAGATTCAACGGAGACAACAACAGCAAAAGCAAGAGGTATGAATCCACCAACCACAAATCAATTGCATTTTAAATGTTTCACCTTTGGCAGATGCTCAAAGCGGTCTTATTGCAACAAAACGAAACTGAGAACCTAGTTAATAGATTACAACAACAAAAAGACAACGAACGCAACCTACTGATAAAAGATATTTTAAACTGTGAGTTAGTTTCTCTAAGGACCTTGGTTTCTTTTTATTTATTAACGCCAACATATTTCTAGCTGAAGATAATGCTAACCTAGTTATAGATAACTTCCTGGCTGCAAAAAACAAAGCTGATAGTGCCCTGCTGGAGAAGGAGCTCATCGAAGAGCAACGACTTCTCGAAAACGTAAGTGCAGGTGATGGCTTTTGTATTTTAGCCTCTCTTGACAAGTTGTTTGCCTTGCAGCTTCATCTTGAACATTCCGAATTGCGCAAACAAGAAATCCTCTCAACAATGATGGAATCTCTGCGTGAGGAGGAGACCAAAATTCAGTCCTACCAAGAAGAGCGTGACGCCACATCAGTGAATATCTTAGAACAGGAGAACGCAACCTCGGCCCAACTGAGTGTATTTTATCGGAACTATGAGAAGAATCGCAACGAAATCGTTAGCACAATCTGCGAAAATGAAGAGCTTCAGAAACAGGCTGTTGTCGCACTAATGGCACAAAACGATGCACGCTCTTGGGGCCTCGTTGAACAATTGCGAATAGTCGAGGTTCAGCTGGCTAGTATGACGCAATTCGAGATTGAACGCAAGAAATACTTCAACACTGAGCAGATTAATGAACTGGCCGATAAGCGAATGCGACTTACGTATATTTTAACAGATCTCCTGGAGCAACAAGAGATGCGTCGTGCAAAACTGTGCGACACACTTAAATCGATGGAAGCACACAAGTCCAACGAGCAGCAGGATTACTGGTTGTTACAGTATCAGCGGTTATTGGACTCACGTCCTTTGGAATTCTCGTCAAAAGCTGCCAATATTGATCCAATGCTTGGTTATAATTTCCTCGTCAATGGAGTTATACATTGTTTGCCATTCTTGCAGAAATTGCTGCTGAACTACGATGTGTTCTTGGAGAAAATCTGCGAAGAAGATCTCAAAGAAGCTGGCATTCGAGAGGAGCGGGATCGCCGATTGATCTTGCAGTCAATCGAGGAATATATTCGCGAAAGCTACACAGCAGAATGTAGCGGTGATCGTTATCCGTCTGCTCCACCTGCTGAGGAGGCAGAAGAAGCAGAGGAGCACGAGGATGTGGCTTCAACTTCAAAACGCCCTACCAAGGTTCGTGAATCTTCAATGGAATCTGATGCGATGATAAACGCCTCGGAGTGTGTCATTTGCATGGAGGAATATGTAAGTATGAATGTGATGAGGATGTCGGGAACAGTTGTGTGTTTTGTCTTTTTCTAGTGCAGGTCCTGATACACAAATCCTTTGTTAATCGCTCTTTAATCGAGCATTAGCAAGCGCAACGTAACAATGCTGGTTTTCCAATACCTAATTATACCGCCTTCTCATTCAAACATATCATATTTAAATTACATTTGCTCTTGTTTCTTCTTTTTAGGTTCGTGTTATATTCCTACCATGTGGCCATATGTGTTGTTGCCTTAATTGTCAGCTGAAAGTTGACATCTGCCCCATGTGTCGGGCTGAAATCGAGCGCAAAGTCAAAGTGGTCCAACCATAACACTACAATTACAGCAAATTAAATACCAATAGTCATCGCCTGCAAAATGAAACGCTCACATTTTAAAAGGTTTTCTTCCTCTTTAAATCAATCAAATCAGCATTTCTTCTTCTCTTTTCTAGATCTCTAGTACCTACGTATTATATTTCTTTCTTTCGGTAACATTGAATTCATTTATTCAAAACAAACAACAAAAGCATAACAAACGCGATATTAACCAAAGCAAATGAAGGAATTCAAGATTGCAATAACAAATTTATCTTAAAGTATAACATTTATATGTACGGTATAAACCAAAAACAAAAAAAAAAAACGAAAACAATAACGCAATAATTAAAATTTACAGTTTACATAAAAAGTAAGCACATTTTTAACTCAACGTTAGTTAGTTAGTTAATCGCAAAGGAAGAATTCGGTGTGCTATTAAAGTTTTATATATATAAATTACAATTAACTAAATACTATCTAAGTAAATAATATTTATCTTGGATTGGAAGTTGTTAGAAACAATTTTTTTTTCTGAATTCTTGTGATTTAAATGCCAAAAAAAAAAACTGAAACATTCTCTTTGTAAGCTTTTTATTCTAATATCATTTCGCAAACTAATTGCCCTGCATTTGGACTTTATTTGGCTTTCGTTTTAATTATCTTGAGCTTTAAACTAATCAAACAGTTAAAAGAATTTGGACGCACGTAGCTTTTGCTATACCTAATAATAATAACTTTTATATAACTGCAACTACCTAGCTCTAAATAATTTAAAGGCAGAGATTGATTCATTTCTTTGTTATGGAACAAATAGTTCTTATTGGCGACACAATTCATAAGAGTGCACTGCTCATATATAATATTCAAATATTTTCCTATTATCAAAACATCAGCCAGAGCACAAGTGCGTGATTAGTTCGCCATCGCGTTGCTTGTGAAAAGGGTATCAAATTAACGTCGCTGCACGCGCTCTAACAACACACTATAGGTCTGTTTTTACGAGATTTTTCCTCACAAATGCTGCTTTCTACTATACGGAGCACAACAAGTACAATAGGCCTTTTTTATTATGCTCACATGATCCGTATAGATCATTGATTTTCGGTTTACAACAGTACAAGATCCAACTTTTGTTGTATACCATGGAAATCAATGATATATACAGATCATGTGAGCATAATAAAAAAGGCCTAATACTGGCGATATGAATTTGTTCATGAATTTCTACAATTTGGCAATGAAAATGCCAAAGACATACACCGAAAACTGACGTACTTGGATGGGGCCACAGTCCACGGTGGGCCTGGTACTCAATTAACAGGCCTCATTGTAAATCTCACTGTGCCCTTCTCAAAAATAAAAATTTACGACAAAAGGCACGAAGGGGATGATAAGGGCTTTATACTTTATTGCCTTTTTAGACTTTTTGGGAATACTTGTTCTTAGTCACAAGAAATAGTTTTCCCCCCTTAATTGCCGAGGACATGTTTTTCCTCTTTTGAAAGGGATTCACCCTTCAAATCCGAACTGTGATTATACAGAGTCGCCTTAGTTTGACTCCCAATGGGAGTCATAGCAAATAAGTACACTTACGCCTAAAATTTATAGCTGGTGTTGTAACGGTTGGTGCGATTCATCGATGTAAATCGTTCGTGACTCGTATTCAAATTACCGAACTTGTGAGCGAGCAATATGTCAGCACTATGTGAACTTGACATGCAAAATGAATACAAATTTAATCACACTGCACACATTCACGAATTATCCACATCTGTCACTGATTTGTGCATGCTATATACAAGTGGTAACTGGTTTATCGATGCAATCCGAGTCCAGTAGGTAGTAGCTATCACAAAATTGTATAATTAGAACTATCCAGACCTGAAACAATCTCTCTGCATTTAGAAGATTTCCTGCAATAACTCAGTCTATTAAAGTTTTGTCACCAATAAGATAAATTATATAATATTAAATTCCAGCTATATATAACGGTTTCAAACATAATTGCATTACTAATAATTAAACCAAGTATGTTTTGTCAAATTAATACATTTTTAGTGCGCACAATTAACCGTTTATTGCAGTTAAACGTCAAATCCCTTCACATCACCAAACAGAATTCATATTGGCTATTGCCCACCGAAAAGTAAATTTGTTGCATTCCATTTACCGCATTCTCGTAGCCTTTTAAGTAATAGCCCAAACCAAAAACAGACCTTTTTTGAAAACGATTATTCGTAGTTGTGTGATTCAATTAGTTTTCTAATTTGTTATTTTTGTTTGCATTAGCATTAGTTGTATTCATTATAATTTACTCATTGTTCCTGTTAGACTTGTTATATTTATTATAATAGTAATTCGTCAATTTATATAATTGCGTTACGTATACATTTTACATGATTTAAATCATTATATATTTACGATCTTATGATATCTGTATCCTTTAAGAATCTTTAACAATATTTATAAAAACCAAACCATTATATACTTGAATTTCATTTATGAAAAATAAATCTAACATCTTGAGAGTTATTCGCTTTTTTATTATGACAACAAAAGTGTGTATACGCCGTAGTGTACCAAAAAGTAAGTGGTACTTGAAAAAATATTCTTCGAAAAATTAAGTAGAAAACGTTTGTGAATATTATATTTAAAATTGGGTTTGGGATAAGTACCTAAAGATCCATTCAAAAGTAGGAAGTAACTACTACTAACTAAAGTTTGCTACTGCTTATGGACTTATTTGGTGGCAAAAAAATAAATAATTTGTTCCACATCGATTTCTAGATCAAAAGATAACCCCAAACGTAAGAATCCTAGGGTGTGGCCACATTCAAAAACCTAGTTATCTTAAGCCGACAAGATTGGTGTGGACTATATACCCTGAACGCAAAAACTAGATTGGCCGGTAACGTCACTTTTCCTACTTGAGCCATATAGGCGAACTGTCAACTTATAGCGTTCTTCATAGGAGATCCGAGAAAATTACCCCGAAATTCAGAATTGCTCATTCCAATTAAATGTGCATGGGGAGTGGACATTATAGGTTCGTTCGCGTACTTTCAGCATAGAAAAATGAAAAACATCAAATATCAGAAATCGAAAGAGAAGTCTCTGAATTTCAAGAGAAGTACCTGACCGGTTTTCCTACAAAAAGTTTAAGAAATGTAATTTTGATATTATCGTAAAATGCAGAATCTACAAAATAAGTTGCGAATTCAATATTTTATAAGCTAAATACCTACTAAACTTAATTTTGAATGCGCTGATATGTTCTAGAAGAAAATTCAATTACAACTTCTTCCTTCGACATCGTTGAAGACGAAAATAAATAGAATTTTACTTTTCAAACTTTTGAGCTGTCACATAGTTGTCAGTTTGTCATTTTTCATTTTTCAAATGTCGTTTTCCATTGGTTTCACTCGTGGATCCACTCATTCTGAAATCCAATGGAACAACAAAACAGCTTCTGAAAGAATCCACAATAGTATTGGTGAAATGCAAAAAAATAATCTACGGCTGCTGTCAGTTGTCTTGTATAAAATACATAAAATTACACTTGTGTGAGTGCTTCTTGAGTGGATTCTGACTTCAAATCGAGAAGCGAAATTCTCTCCTCAGAATCACCAGAACAGTATTTTCTGTGCCAATTTTCTCAGTACGTGGTCGCACAGTTTCTTAGCAAATTTGTAATAATTTTACGTTTGCAAAAAAGTACCCGAACGAACCTCATAATGCACATCATATGAGAGATTTGGTTTCTGTTGTTACTTTTTTATGTGAATATGAATGTTTAAATGGCAGAAATAAATAAATTTATAGGTATCTATTACAGTTTCAATTTGCGCGCACAATTGCTTTTTTTCGGACCACATAGCACAAAATGTGTTTCTAACAACACAACACACATTTCAATTTGACATTTTGCTAGTGGGCGTTGAGGATGACAATGAAACTATGTCCATTGCTGTTTATGTATTTCTTTATTTTGGTTTTCAAGAAACTTTGCACTTTTGTTTCAAAAAAAAAATACCTTAAAACGACGTAAAACAGCTGTGCTGTATTTGTGGTAGTGTATGTAAATTTGAAAAAAATATCGAGATCTGCAAAAAGTGATCCGAATCAAAAATAAGATTGATTTTGTTTCCCAATGGAACACGAAAAGTGATTTAGATCAAAAAAAGATTGAATTGTTGTCTAAATGGAAAACGACATTACATAAAAAAAATGTCCACCAAACATCAAATATTTCTACTACCTTATTCTGTGTTCACAAAACAAGCCTATTTAAATTCTTCCAATTAAATTCCTTAATTTAGAATATTTGTTTCCCTTTCTTATTTTTTGCTAATAAAAATATTGAAAATTAACAGTTTTTTTTAAATTAACCTAGTGGGAAATTCGTGAGAATTTTGACTAGGTCCAAAAGGGAAAAATGGTAAAAAATTAGGTATCTGAGGAAAAATCATCTCATTGACATATGAACAGGAACACTGCACTATATACTTGAGCAGTGGGCACTGCCCAGTGTTATTGATACATACAGCCATAGACTACCAGCTTCCGTGCAGTTGTCCGATTTTTGCCGCAAAATTCTCCATCAAAATTCTGAATTGTGTTATCTGTAAATACGTGTGTTCTTTACAACAAATATTTAAAATACAGTGCGAGTTTATATTATGCGCATCTTTTTAGTTTAATATGCCAAAAATACTTTTTCAACTAGATACATTTCGGGCATATTTTAGGCACTGTCACTTTTTTGCTCTGAGCTAGCGGTCTATCTCATTTTAGCAATGCTTCATAAAATTTCTTTAACACGCAATCATACGATTTTTTTGTGTTCACCATAAATTGTGGCTTCTGGTGGCCGCTACTGTATACAATCACGATAAATACCGTTTTTTGAAATGTCACTTGTTAACTTCAAATAAGTTCAAATACTTTTTGAATTTGTTTACGGATCAAAAGAAAATAAAAGAATGGATCCACTAAAAAGTGAACTTATCCTAGATACTCCCAACCGTAACGAGATCCTAAAAGATGGCCCACCAGATAATTCAAAATGCATTCTGGGCCGTGGTTCATACGGCGTTGTCTTTAAAGCAGTTTATGCAGGTTCTTGTATATCAACCCATCAGGGAGCTGGTCTCACATAATTGATTTTCTCTTCTAGGTAAGCAGGTTGCAGTAAAAATAATAAAAAACTTGTTCAATGGCAAAGCAGACGCGATAAGTAATGAAGCCAACATCCTCGGCTGGCGTCACCGTAACATTATTCAGTTGCTTAAGGTCAGTTCAGGTTAAACCCTACAAATTTTGATTTGTGATTGAAGTTTAATTTCCTTTAGATCGAATCGACCGCAAACTATGGTATTGCCATTATGGAGCGCTTTCCTGGACAATGCTTGCAAATCGTTTTGGATTCTGTTGATATTCCGATTGAACATCGAATTTAGTAGGTGCATCATATTCTTATATCCTTTTTAGCTATCTCTCGTTGTAGTGTAACTTTGGATGTTGCAAACGCCTTGATTTACTGCCACAAACGCGAAGTTTTGCATTTAGATGTAAAACCTCAGAATATCCTGGTGGCATTCTCTAAAATGGTACCTGCAAAAGGGCGTAAAGATCGCCGTCTGTCCGCTTCCCTTAGTCGTAGCTACATCTGTAAGCTATGTGACTTTGGCTCGTCGGTGATGGCATTGGCCAACGATGAAGAAAATTTCCGTAGACGTGTTCAAGTAAAAGCTTTCACGAACCTTGTTTCATTGATACAATTTGCATTTCTTCTGGTATTTCAGGGAACTGTTCGCTACATGTCACCAGAGGCGTTAAGAGAAGATATTCTATCACCAGCTGCTGATGTTTTCTCTTTGGGTGTAACAATGTGGCAACTGAAGTCCCGTCAATTACCATACTCGTGGATCGAGTGCAATGAAACTGTCGCGTATCAAGTGGTAAAAACTCATTTGCGGCCCAACGCCACACCACCCACGAATAAATTAAATGTTCAGTCGGTTGCTGGTAATCCTCACAAAAACTGTCTTTGTGAGCATTTTTCTTCAGAAATATCGCACAGATCTATGGAAAATATACGCGTGATTTTAGAAAAGACGAAAACGCTTTCTCCGTTTGCGCCAAAAAACTCTGCGATTCGTAAAACACCTGAAAAGCTAAGAAATCAGATTTCACGAAACCTGATTGGAACTTTTCAGACTACATTTGCGGACTTAAAGGAGAATCTTCTAGTTGATCAAATGTCTTCTGACATACTGGAGGAGCTAAGAGATGATTTTCCACTAACGGAGTTGTTTAGGAAGCTGCCAATTTTGCTTGTACCTGGAGCGGAAAATTTGTATGAAGAGGTATTCATATCATGTTGGCAGAGCGAAGCGATAGTGCGGCCTAAGACGACGGATATTAGGCAGAGACTTTTGGATTTATTTGCGCACGCACATTGAACTGGGATCATGTTGCTGTATTTACTTTTGAAATTCTCAAAACTTGACATAGCTTCCATGAAAACACCTACTACCATTGCATTCATCGTCTACCGGTTGTTACCAAGCATATGATGCAAATATTATTCGTCTTTTGTATTGTTTTTATAAAAAAAGATATTAAGCAAAAATGATTTTTTAATGAATGAAGATATAAAGTAATAAATACATTTGTGTAGTGCTAAACGTAATTATTGAAAATTTTAGTGGAATCACACAAAAATAAATGATAACAAAAGGACTGGTTCAAATGATTTCAGCGCATTGACTACGGCAGGACAATTTCCGACGCTAATTTTACTGCCCAATCTGACCTGAAGCGACGAGAATAAATCAACATTCTCAAAAGCAGCGTCTCTCTTATACATTGCACAGATGTGCCCGAACAAAACTTTACGATACATCACATCACATCACGTTCACAGTTTACAAACAGCGGCTCATTTGAATATACTTACTCCACAGTCTTCGCAGGTTGCCCCACACACTCGTGTGTGTCTAGTTCCGGCTATGTTCGTCGTTATGACGTGAAAGGCGAAATTAAAAACTGTTCGGGATCTTTACAGCGATACATACATAAATCTCATAGACACAATGTTCCGGCGTGGACCCTTCAGCTTAATTCCACAGGAACAATGCCATAAAGAACTATTTTACCATGATAGGTCGGAAGGGGACATAAAAATAGACGGAACACATAATATGTCGAAGCTAGCATTTGAAAGAGCAGGCTGAAAAACAATGATGGTAGATCCGCTAGGAGTTGCAGGGTTTTCACAAGTAGAGTAAAGTTTGCAAAGCTAAGGGCAACATTTTGCTTCATAATATTCAATACAACATAATACAAAAAAATGCATTGACGTTCCACAGTATTTGTGCTAGTGTCATGTTCATTTTGTGATTTATAACCTTAAAGCATTAAAATCATAGATATTACATTTATCTTTTCACTTATCCAACTCGTTCATAATAAAAAACATCGCGTTTAAATCTTATCAACAATAGATATATTTTCATTTTGTTCTCATTACATTTGAAAAAAATCAAACGTTAGAAGGGAAAATAAATAATTCTACTTCACTCTTTTATACTGTATACAATATAATTGTCCTATATCTCAAAGTCACGTTTCATTTTATTGACTTAAGTTCTATTTAGCTCAAAGCTCAACGAGATATTAATACTTTATTTGTTTATAAATATGTCACAAGAGAATTAAGATAACAAAAATGCATTAAATTAAAAGCAAAGCAGCTTTTGGACAGTGTGGCCGAAGAACATAAATAACTCTTGTTAGGGTCGGGCGAATGTATCTTACAATAATATTGCGTTTTCGATTAGAAACCCATTTTTGTAGGCTTTATGCGAGCTTAAATATTTAATTTAAATATAATTTATATAAGTTAAACATTACAACGGAAGAACTATTCGTATAGTTAAAAAATAATTCATCAGGTGGATCGATCAGTGTGAGTAGAACGCAATAATTCAAACCGATTACATGTGTGGTGTTAGGTAGGTGTCTTTTCGGTATACACACTTGTGAGCAGAATCTTTCTAATTGTCAGTTATTGAGTCTACTAATCTAAAGCTAAATTAAATGCAAAGGTCTTAGGATTGGACTATTGTTTATGTAGTTTCTCGGTCTCTTCGCGGAGTATCTGCAATAGAAGGAAATACAATTTAATTGTTTAAAAGCAACAATGATTGAAGAAACTCACCTGCAGTTCATCCTGTATCCGATCGGTGATCAATTTTCTAGCCTCCGGTTCGGGCACGTTTCGATCTTTCATGTCTTGAATGAAGTCATGCAGGTCGATTGGTTGGCCCACATTCATTGTTACTTTTTTGCCCATTTTCAGGATATAGGGCTCCACATTGGGAAGAACTTCGTCCATGCCCTCGTGCCATACTGGCAGAACGATTGGTATTCTCGGCGATTCGTAGATCATTCGTCCGATGCCCCATTTTAGGCGCATAACCTCTTTGGTCATGTTAACCTTTCCCTCGGGAAAGACATGCACCCAATCGCCGAAGGATAATTTTTGTATACACACGTCGACTGCACTTTGATAGACACCAGCACCGCGCACCACTGGAATGCATTTACCTATAAACAAATAGAAAGTTTTACCAGGTTAACATGAGCTTTAGGACTAGCCTGCGCCACGAACTTACCAACCATAAAAAAGAGCGAGTGATATTTATTCGTGAAGCATATGTCATGAGCGGCGAAAGACCAACGTATTCTTACTCGCGAACACACGTGTCGCAATGGAAGTACACCTAAAAGAAAACCAAAAAATATACCATAAGTCTATGGAATTAAGGACTGTTGGAAAAAGATTTCCATGTGAATAATCATAGAAACATAGACTTTGCTAAAATGTAGGGCTGTAAAAGGAACGAGCTGTACAAGTGCACACCTTTGGCGCCAGTAAAGCTGACCAGTAGAAGCTGACTTCCGAATAGACGTAGCAAATTTAAAGGTGTAAACTGTGGTAATACTGATATTTATAGGAAGAGAGGATGCTGATGCTGAAGGAGACATTCTTTTTTAATCATGGCTACACTACCTGAAGAAAAATCTTTTCTAAATTATGTGGTCTCTCTAACAATCTATTTTAAGTATTCATACAAGTTTATGTGTTGTAAACATACTTCTCTCAGCTTATTAAAAATAAAATATTGAAGTTACTTAAAACAGAAACAACCAGGCTTGAATAACTGACATTTTACTCAACTTTTGCGTTGAAATGCGGCATATTACAGCGATGTTACGTCCTGATGTTACGAAGTTGAAACGCACCCAACGAAGCTTTGTGAAAGGTTTAATTGACTGTCTATAGCTGAGGAAATAACTGACTTTAGGTTAATGTGGTAATTGTTTGTTGACTGTCTATAGCTGAGGAAATAACTGACTTTAGGTTAATGTGGTAATTGTTTGTTGACTGTTTTATATGTCGACTATTTGCGATTGGGATAGAATTAAATTGATTTGTATTTTTCATTTTTCTATACTGAATGGAAGCCAACAGGGTCTGAACGTACTTTAATCTGATTGTGACAATGGGTAAGACTAACTGTCCACAGATGAGATAAACAGGAAGGCAACGCGGGCTTTAATGATTTGCCGGACCCTAGCGGGCAAATCCTGGGGATGTAGCCCGACCATCCTCAGATGGATGTATTTTGCCATTGTGAGACCAATGATCACGTATTGAGCGATTGCATGAGCAAAAAGAACCAGTCTATCCATCACAAGGAGAACACTCAATAAAGTGCAAAGACTGGCATGCCTATGAATTACAGGGGCCATGAGAACTTGCCCAACTGCAGCTATGGAGGTGCTATTGAAACTGTCTCCTTTGCACCTCGTGGTTGAGGAATGTGTAAGTAAAACGATTTTAAGAATAGCCAAAGAAGGAATAGGACGAGAAAAGTGCATCACATTGTAACAGTTTGATGCACTACACAAAAAACAACCATTATTGGCTCTTCCTTCAGGCGATACAATCAAAAGATTTGATTTCCAAAAGAACTTTGTTGCAAAACTCGGTAATAAGAAGAACTGGGGCAACGAATCCACAATTCACAGACTGGGTAATAACACAACAAAGTGGTACACGGACGGCTCAAGAACTGATGAGGGCATTGTATACTAGTCTCAAGTTATTTAATGTAATCATTTTCTGTTTTTTACACCACACTAAGTACTAAAAAAGATTATATCTTAATGTACAAATCATTTTATGAAATAAATGAAATGAAATGAAATGAAATAGAACCAAATACTCTGAACTAATGGGCAAAAGTATCAGTATAAACATAACCAACTGTGATATAGCTATAATGTCAGACAGTCAGTCTGCAATTATGGCACCTAATTCCTACATCATTAAATCCAAACTTGTATGGGAATGCCTACAAAAACTAAATGAATTAGGTAGGAAAAACAAAATATCCATCTGCTGGGTGCCCGGCTACATGGGAATAGAGGTTAATGAAATGGCCAACTCCCTAGCAAGAAATGGAGCATCAGACGCTTTCATAGGTCCTGAACCCTTCTGCGGAATAGGGGATCACACCCTCAAAGAAGAGTTTAGGAAACTAGAGAAAGAAAACAGGGCAAGAACCTGGCATAAAATTCAGGGTATGAGGCAGGAAAAGAAACTTCTGGGGCAATACAACCGGAAAAGATTCCAAGCTTGCATCTGTATGAGTTAAAAAAACCTACGTATCCTAACGGGTATTAAAGACTCAAGGAACACCTCAGGAAACTAGGTATATCTGAAGAAGGTCTCTGCAGATTCTGCGATGAGTCCAGTGAAATTCCAAAACACGTGCGGGGATTATGTGGTGCACTGACCCACAAAAGATTGAAATACCTGGGGGCAGATTCCTTGTAACAATAATCGTCGTGATGATATCGTTTTTGAAACTTTGATAATCCTAAGAAGTTATATTCTGCCCGAATTTGTTTCACTATCGTCAGCTTTCATTATATTTGTGGAAAATGAATTCGATTAAGGTCTCAAACTCGTAATTTTGACACTTAGTTGCTACTTTTGGAGGTCTATCGTTTCGACGATATATCTCACTGAGGCGTAAGAAGGGGGTACAATAGCCCAAAAGGTCGCAGTACAGCAACCCCTTTCACATAATAATAATAATAACTGTAACGCTAATCGCCAGTAAGCCAATATGACATTCTGTTGTCCATTATGGTATATCTACCTTTGTTATAACATGGATTTTGGTTAAATGCATCAGATATTTGATGCCAATAATACTTACCCCATAGTCCTGGGTCATCGAAGCATGAGTGATGATTTGATACTGTTACTAAGGGGACACCTGGCGGTCGTTTCGACACCACTTCGATCAGTCTATCTCGGTTATAAACTTTTGTCCTATTTAAAAATACTGCAAGAAAATAAAAAGAAATAAATTGAATATAAATCGTCTATTGTCTGTACAATAAAAAGCTATTTCAATGGTGATGGGTGATGATGATAATATGATAGCCAATTGATTACAATCATCCTGCTGGCATTTTGCCATCGAATGTTATATTATGTGACTATTTGTATGTGAGATTGAGTGCAGCTTTTAATGATGAAAATGTCTAGTTCGTCTAAAGTCTGCAGTCAACAGGCGCTCTGAAGTGCCAACCGAAGTGCATTTCTATTGAAGTGGACCATTTTTTAATAGTAGAACTTGCTTTCCGCCACATAAATACGTGGATGAGAAAAGAAAGCTGACATTTTGGGCGTATGCCGCCTGGACACTCATTAGTTAATATACTGTGTACTCTCAAGAATGGTATATAATTTAATTTTATCGAAGACAAGGGGACTTATTTAAGAATACGATAGAAAGTGTGCTTTCATAGCCAAGTTCAAAGTTAAAGAGGAAGGACGAAATGATATAGGTAATTTTTGTATATTTGTCATATTGAAAACCACATCTTGTATGTACATATTCAGAATATGTTTCGAGCTTGAGAACCGATCGTCATATCAACGAACCGAGTAGAAATGGATATAAAAAACACGAACATAGAGGACAGACAAAGAATTACAAAAAACGTGAGATCCAAGGTTCGTTTTCCAAACCAGAGCCTATAAAAAAAGGGGAATACCATCGTAGAAAAACTGTTAGTACTAAAAATATACTTGCGGACATTTTCAACAGCAGTGAAAGAAAGAATGCTTCATAAAGGCAGCCTGGTGGTGGTTTAGTATCAATACAACAATGAATCAAGGAGTGTTGTAAATTGTAACAGCCCTAAAACACCGAAATGTGTTCGAACTTTTTTTTTTATTCGTATTTCGAACAATCTTCAAATATGTATAGGCATCCATAAAAGGATGAGCTCGCCTCATGGAATGATAAACATACTAAACATACGAGAAAATTATTTATTTGTTTAGCAACCAAGTGCAAAAACTACGAGCTTAAGAGCTAAATTCAGTTAATATTCGACAAAAAATTCCTCCAGCATATAGCTTATTCACCACTATCGGGAATAATATTTCCCACGGAATGTTTTCAATTCAGCAATCTGAATTACATTGCTGACAAAAGAAACTTTTTCATCGGAATTATTGTCATCAAAATCTCAAAAACGATATCGTTTAGACGATTATTGTTTTCCATAACACGATAAAAGAGTGCGGAATATTTATAAGGAATTGTCCGATTGCAATGTTTGTTGTTTTCTTAGAAACAAAATTTATGCTGTGCGATCCCAAAATATGAAAATAAGCGTGTAAAATGTAAACTTTATTTGGATTGAATTGATCTCGTCCACAAAAATCTTCGCGTGGTACCTACTACTATTGCAAAAGTGTTCCACCGAACTTCATTGAATAAGAAATTATTACCATGAACAGCCTCCAACACCGTCGATTTTGGTATATGATGCTTACCCAAAAGCATAAGAGGTGGGTAGCTTATTTTCTTTAAGTTGAAAGATTTGTCATTTTCCCATAATAAAATCAACCGAAAGGATCTAATAAATAAGTTCCAACAAAATAATCACGTATAGCACAAAACAATTATGCAAAAATGCATAATTGTTTGGCAGCAATTTATTACAGCTTTTATTATATTGATTGTTAAAAATGAGTCATTCCGGTGCAATCTAACTCATTGCTCATATTCCTTGCCCGTTTCATCCAAAAACATGCAAAAATGGAAAAGAAAATCAGACAAAAGCTTGTTCGTTTTTCTCTTTAGTAATTTACTGTTGAAAGCTTTGCTTGAAAAAAAAAAAACATTGATGATAGGGTATGGAAAGTTAGAACCAAAACGTAAAGCACCAACTGACAGTCATTGAATCAAAGCTAAAGCTAAAGAACCGAATAAGAGATTTCAGATGCTAATCCTGTATTGATGCCACTATCGAAACTATTAATATACCATGCGAATAAAGAAGCAAATTTATTAGTATAGTTTATCTTTTCTGTTTTATTGAGCTGTCCAGATTTAGTTAAATTGATGATCTGCAGTACCTATGCGAATAACTGAGCATAGTTTGTGCGATGAGGTGCGATCTCTGCGATTCAGAAATACTAAAGAACTAATGTCGTTTTCCAATGGGCGAAAAGAAGGGTCCGGGAGAGTCCGGATTCCGGAATCGAAGAAATCACTTCTGAAACCGTTCCATTGGCACAAAAAAAACTCTTCTGGTGATTCTCAGAAGAGAATTTCGCTTCTCTATTTGAAGTCAGAATCCACTCAAGAAGCACTCACACAAGTGTAATTTATGTATTTTATACAAGTCATCTGACAGCCGCCGTAGATTATTTGTTGGCATTTCACCAATACTTTTGTGGGTTCAATCAGACGGAGTTTTGTTGTTCCATCAGAAAATGAGTGGATCCCCGAGTGAAACCAAAGTCTAGAGATTATTTAACTCCGACCAAATTTAAATTCGTGCATATCTCGCACTAAAAGGGATAGGCAATCAGTTCTCATCGAAGATCGAAGTCTAATTGGAGATGGATCGTTTTCATTCAGAAATTAGGTAGAAATCACTATCGCATAGACTAACCAAACAAGACGGTCAACTGAGAGCAGAAATGGTACATTTGTCTACAAGTTGTCCTGCATAGGATTTCCTAACTATTCGAGCATGTACAAATCAAAGGAGCGCCATTGCTGCCGCACGCATACTTAGAAAATCGTATGCAGGGACTTAATGCCCATCGGGCGGACATTTTCTGAAGGGATTTCAAGTGGGGGCCCATTAGTTACACGGCGTTCACATCACAGTTCAAATGAAGAGTTTTTAAAGTTTATGAATATGTTGGTAGATACCTATCAAATGATGTAACTGATATAATTTCGTCACAATACCGAATACCTTAATACAATAATCAGTTATCAATATCTAGCAGAAATCCATTTTATGATATTAGTCAGAGAGCACTAAGAGATTTTGTAGTATTATAACTTCAAGTTTTTAAGTACACCAAAGCCCCGATTTGCGTCGATAATTTGGACCAGAAAAACACGTCGCAAATCGAAATAACGATTCTTAACTTTATATATATTTATATGTATTTCTCCAAACTGATTGACTTCACGTAAAGTGTAACCTTTAATCTTGGAGAATCCCCATTTTGCAAACAAAATTAATGAAAAAAAAATGCAAACTGAAATAATATCAAAGCAGCATTGAAACCACGATCATTTTTAAATGACGCGACTTCTAAACGACGCAAAGCGAGGTCTTGGTGTATTTAGGAAAAAATACGTTCTTTTTCTTTGATTGAATGCTTTTCATTTCGAAGTCATATTAAAACACAGTTTAGGGAAAACGTTTTCTTATTATTTTAGTTTTAGCGTAATTAATAATCTGTAATTAGTACGTAAAATGCATACTTGCACAAAAATATAATGTATGCAAGAATGCACAGAAATATAAATATCAAACAACTTGTATGTTGTTAACTCATTTTGGGAACAACACCCACGGATTCTATTTATGCAGCTGCAAGAATTTTGCTGTCAAAAAAACCGAAATGTGAATGGATGAACACCTTTTACTGCCGAAGATGGATAGAGAACAAGTTAAGCCATCTAAAAAACCAACAACATTTACTTTTTTTTAAAATTTATTGTTAAATATTCATTTACAAATAGTTTGTTATTGAAATAGTGCCACCTGACGGCGACTAATACACGTATTCACAGACAGGAAAAAAAAAGAGGATTTTCATACAAAATTTGCGGGGAAAATCGGGTAGGTGCCAGCGTTACCGTTTTAACTACATTTATTTCGTACTGTGCTATATATTAGCTGGATACTACATACTACATCGTTACCCTAAAGTACTACATTTCTTAGGATCCGTCTAACCATTTTAATTTTTTACGAACAACATTTCGAATTTTGCCTCTTTTGCTTTTTTAACTAAATAAATAGATTTAAAAACTTGTCATTACTCTAAGGTATGTGCAAAACTTCAGTCAAATATGGAGGTTTAAATGAGCAGTAGCGCTTGTTGATTGGGGCTATCGAACTTATTTTGAAATGTGGACCTCTAAATAGCGACATTGTGGCCAGTCTAGGAAACCTAATGTTTGAAGAACTATCTGCATAGATATATAGTGCTTCTGCTGAGAGAAATTTTTCGCAGCTATTTTTAATAAAAGATGAAATGAGAATCAGATTGAACTCAGAAACAATCCAAAATGTATTATTGTCTAAACAGCAAAGATAAAAAATGCAATATTTGAACCAACAGACGAATTGGTAAATTTTTGTTTGTCCTTTCAATTTCTTAATGGCGAATATACTAATTAAATGTATATTAAACAATTCGTCTTTTTAAATAACATTCGCCTAGGAGAGCATACTATAATTTAATCAGCATTATTAATTATTATTATTTTTGTGAATTCAAATTATATTTTTGTTATGTCATTTATCTATTTATTATGTTTATTTAAATTTCAATAAGAAAAAAAACAGGTACACCAAAACATAGCTTTGTGTCGTTCTGATTTGCGTCGTTTCGAAGTTGCGTCATTTAAAAATTATCGTGGTTTCAAAGCTGTGTCGTTTTTATTTCAGTTTGCGTCGTTCGCAAAATGTCGTGTTTTCGAAGTTGCGTCGATATTATTTCAGTTTGCGTTTTTGTTATTCCTTTTTTATTTTTGTTAAATGGGGATTAACATGACGTTATGTTTTCTGTAGAATTTATTGATTTTTTATTTGGTTTATGAAATACATATTTATTTTTTTTATTATTTGAATTAATATTAAAAATCGTTATTTCGATTTGCGTCGTGTTTTTCTGGTCCCAATTAGCGACGCTAATCGGGGTTTTGGTGTACTACATTTAGCTTGAAAATACTACATTTTGTTGGATAACGTACTACATTTGCAAAAGATTTTAGTGGCACCGCTGTTAGGTGCACGGACCGTCTAGTTTGGTTAGTCTGTGCACTATCGGCACTGACTCCTGAAAAATTCTTGAGTGGGAGCAGGTATATTCTCAGAAGAAATAGGTCTAGCTAGTCGTGTGAGCTGTGGGCCCATGAATGAATACTACCACCTTGTATCAAGGCAACGTGATAAGCACAAGGTCATAGGATTGAATGAAATAAAATGAAAGACACTTTTGTTAAACAGGGATCAACCTCGAAATTATTTAGCTCGGAGTTAGTAGGTATTCACCTTAATCAAATGCCCGGAAAATATAGTCAAAAAAGGGAAACTGTAGGCCAGGTAATATTATGTTAAAAGTACCAGCGTTCGAAACGAGAAGTTCTAGTCATTAAATGGATAGTAGCAAAACTTACAAAAAAGATAAAACTTCTATATATAAAAAGGCATGCAGGCTGTGTCCTTAAAAAGTTGGAGACTGCAGCACATATAGTGTGCCAAACGCACTTGCCATTGCAAACAAGTAATGTTGTTGGGTTCAGCTTGAACTTATGAGGGCCAGCTGAAAATATAAAAGTAGCGGTTTGCTATGCGAACTTCGAACAGTGTGTTTGCGAGTTATATGGAGCTAACTCGTCAGTGAAAAGTGGAATTTAATTCAAATTATACCAAAGGCAATTAAACAGCACAACGAAGACGCAGATAAAGCAAATATAAGAGTTTTCCAAAGCCTAGCGAACTGCATCGTTAGATCAGCTTCAACCGCAATTTCCATAGAAATCTGTCAGAAGGGTGACTGCAACTAAAATTGCCATTGAAGCCGACAACCGACATTAGAATGACGTTTTTCCCGCACAACCCATAAAATGCATTGGGCCTTACCAATAATCATTTTTAACCTTCAGCTTATGTATTTTGTAGGTCACAATATGCAATTTTGTATGGACATTTTCGCCATCGCGAGTTCGAAAAATTTACCCTGGACACTAAAAATGATTATTGCTATCGCGGAATGAAGCTAAATACGCCAAGAGCTACAACATCGATAAGAAACATTAAGAACGTGTGTACTGGGTATACATTTATATCCTTGTGCAAACCAAGTGGCATAGGTCAACCTTCTGATGTGTATACCAAACTCTACAACGCAAAACACTTCCATCAAGGGGGCTCGTATAAATAAATGCAATTGCCTGTTTGGTTTGTCAAGTAACACGTTTATTCCGCCCTCCAGTCGACAACGCTTGCTTTTTGTTGACATTAAATTTGCTTAATTTCATTGGTGCAGGGAAATAAGTCCACGGGAAATAAGTCCACTGAGGGACTTAGTACCCACCAAGGGGGAAATAAAACCATTTTCGTGAAGTGGACTTAGTTCCCATATAAGGTGGGAAATAAATTCCGAAAACTCAGAGTGGTTTTATTTCCCTTTTAACGTCAAGTTGGTGTTATTGCGCTCTCAAACTATGAAATCTGTATGGGGGGGCATGCTGCCCCCCTGCAACCCCCCTGCTTGGATTTACTGTTGGATTACGGGGTGGGTGCAAGGTTGGTCTTATTATTCAAATTTTGTTGGCGTTATTACGCTTTGTCGGAGTTACTCCAATAAAAGATCGTGAGTTTGTTGTCCAATTTAGTTTGGACGTAAGTTCCCCCTTCTTATTTTTGAGTGTGTACTAAGTTCCCATCAGAAAGTGGACATAGTTCCCACCCTACATGGGAACTTAGTCCACTTCACGAAAGTGGTTTTATTTCCCATTAGGTGGGAACCTAGTCCCTCGGTGGACTTATTTCCCGTGGACTTATTTCCCTGCACCATTTCATTAGGTTGAGCAGTAGGTCTAGCTATACCAAAGTAAAGCCAACACCATCCCGAGGTTAGAAAATAGAGTCACGCGACATAAGCTGACATTGGCTGACAGGGTTGACTGGAATTTATTCCACTGCATTCAGTGGCGCTGTTACGATACAAGTATCGATTGCACTTCCTCCAACATTCTTTTCGCTTTCGCCTTTTCTCCCTCTTAGTGACCCATTTTTGTTGGTTTGCAATGTTGTAGTTATTTATATTTTAGTGTTTGTTTAGCAACAATATTGAGCCAGTTCTTTGTCCTCATTCAGACTACACACCTCCCGATTGGTGTCAGCAAGAAAAAAAAAATTCAAGATTAATGATCTTATTTCAAAGTGAAATTGACATTACCGATGAGGGTATTGCATTGCTTCAGCGGCAGATACAGAGACCAGAGCCAGAGGTACTCAAACGGATGCTGCTCGGAGGGCACGTTTCTCCCATTTTTCTCGTCATGAATTCTTTTTTAATAATACTGCCGTTCACTTCTGGTTGTAGGAACGGAAAATTCCAATGTAGTCATAGTCACAACTTTGGGGTGGAAATGGATCATCAGTTTGCAAGTTTGTATGAAAATTGTTTTGTCTCCCCGAATGTGGCACCATTGTTCTGAGCGCACGAGTATGACTCAGCAATAAACTATTAAGCCGCTCGCTTGGAGTGAAAGGACTTTTATTAGGGGAGACTCCAATATGGAAAATGGCACAGTTGAGTGTGTGTACGAGTTGAATATTGTTCTGTTGCTGTTTGTGATGGGGTTGAATTCCTTTTGTTTTTATTGTTACGAGTATATGGATAGGAATACTGTAAGTGATGATTCTAAAATACCAGCGGGGCACAATCGTTTGGATGTGATTCAATCCTGACCAGTATATCATAACTTATGAAATTCTTTTCGCATTCTTCCATAATGTGATTGTGTCGGGGATTATAATTTTAGTTTAAATTACTACGCAAAAATGCAGCGGTTAGGATGTTTTCGTTTATAGAAATTACAATTCGTTTGTACTCGCATGGATTGAAGAAAATCCTTTTTGCGAGCAGAAGTCGAATTGCAATATCATTACAAAAATGTCTGCAAAATGAATATCTTACACAGGGTGGGCCATCTAGAGGTTTCTTTTTAAATCATAGGATATTTTGACACTGACAGCTGTTTCCGCTCGAAATCTTGACAGAAAGTCAGTATCATACTTCATACCTCCGTTGAACGAAATGAGTCGCTTTACGCGTTGGGAAATATTGAAATATTGATACAAATGGAGTAGTTTTTGGTGGTTCGTAGTCTTCAGATGAAGAGGACGATGAAGATAATTATTCCTCCAAAATTATACCCATGGCTATTTATACACTTCTTTATTTTGGTTTTCACGAAACTTCGCACATTCGTTTTAAAACAAACTTCTTAAAATGACACAAAACAGCTGTGCAAAGTACATTGGTAATTGTGGTAGTATGTTTAAATCTGGAAAATATCGAGATCTGCGAAATGTTATCGGAACCAAAAAAAAAGATTGATTTTTTGTCCCAATGGAAAACGACATAAGAATCCAATTGAGAGCGCAGATAACATATGTATAAAACAACAGTTTGGCAGTAATCCAAATTAGTTTGGCTTACGGATTGGAAAGCTTTCAAAGGATGCCCAGAAAGCGCGACACAAAAATTGTCCTACTTTCAATGTCACTCAAAAAAGAAGTTTCCTCTTGACTGCTTGCATCCTGATTTGTTATTGTAGGCCGATGATTATATTGAACCCTTTTATCCCCAGTTTAAGTTATACCTTAAGTTTAATGGCGTTTTCCATTGGTTTCACTCGGGGATCCACTCTTTCTGCGATCCAATGGAACAACAAAACTGCTTCTGATTGAACCCACAAAAGTATTGGTGAAATGCCAAAAAAATAATCTACGGCGGCTGTCAGCTGACTTGTATAAAATACATAAATTACACTTGTGTGAGTGCTTCTTGGTGGATTCTGCCTTCAAATCGAGAAGCGAAATTCGCTTCTCAGAAACACCAGAAGAGTATTTTTTGTGCCAATGGAACGGTTTCAGAAGTGATTTTTTCGATTCCGGACTCTCCCGGACGCTTCTTTTTGCCCAATGGAAAACGACATAAATAATACTGTTCTGTTAATGACTCAACAAATTATTAGGAGGAATTTCCTTTTGCTTTCGAATCGAAAGTTTCGATATATGCAACGATATCTTTCGGCGATATCGTATTTTCCGCCACAAGTCAGCGGCTTACCAAATATCCTTGATGCGTCAGCATGGTGTGAGGTTTCGCTGTTGGGAAGGTGTTCTTCAGTGATGCTGAGGCTTAGACTTTGGAAGAGACTAACCCTTATCCGCGGAGTGTGCAGCCAACGCATAATATTGGGTTGCTGTCGAATCTTTATGTTGACACTTTGGAATAAGCGCTTCGCTAAAAAACAGCTGAAGCGAGCATCTGCCCGAAATCAGTTTCAAATACTAATGCTGGAAATATGTTCTGATTTGTACAAATAACTTGAACGGCCGGCGACGCATTCCATTCTTAGACAAACAAACCTTAAATCTTTTGAACACGAAGTTATGCAAATTATTTCCTGTGCATGCGCCAGTCGGTTATTTTATGAACTGCGTACGTACGCATGGTCGACTGCAAGTTGACATCGATGAGCTCATGTTAATATTATTTGCTAAAACTAACAAAATAAATCCCAAATCAACGGCAGTGTACCTTCGACGTAATTATACCGACACACTAAGAAATCGTAAACGATCCCAATTTACACCGGTGCACGATCAAATTACCCTTACAATGCAGCAGCGCTGCCCTAGTTTAGCTTCCAAACAATACGACAATGCGAAAATAAACCATAAATAGAATCAGCAATCTTATACACCTACTGACGAATACCCAACAAACAGCGTATAACGATATTATTTGCTTGGCACTATATGCCGCATCAGCCCCCACTAACCGCCCTTTTTGAGGAAGATTCTGTGATCACAACCACTATCATCCCATTGCCAGAATTTGTGCCATTTTCAATTAAAGCAACATGTCAGCGGCATACAACATCAGCAGTAAGCTAAAGTTTAATAGAATACCCGCCTAATTGAGCGAATTATATTTCACTGTATATGCAAAAGAAAAAATGGTATAATATATAAATAAAGAGCGAAGAGGAAGCTCAGCAATAGCAACAAGTAAGTCAATTTATGGAATTTGAATACGAGATTAGATTTAAGATGGAAGAAGAAATTTTGGCAAATAAAGTTAAAGAAATATTTGAACGATGCAATTTTCGATGGCGACTAGGAATTATTTGAGGTTGGGAAGCGTCCTACGTAATATCGCATGATGCTCATGTATATATAGGTAAGGTATGTGTGGTTAGAAAAGTATTAGTTTGTGGTGTGAGCTGAGGAGCTAGTCATAAATTAAAATAGAACACAAAGATAGCGGCATTAGCAATTCGAACTTTGAAGCTGGGTGTAATTAAAACTCTCGTTTTTTTATAAACTGACATTTTTTTCGCTAGTTCGTCAATGAAACTGAAACGGCTTGCTGTCAGGCTTCGGTCATCATTGGCTGAAATGTGTTTATCATCGATATCAAAGTTAAACCTTTCGGACAAAAAGCTCTGATGTCGTTTTCCATTGGGACGGAAAAAACACTTTTTTTTCGGATTCAAATCAGTTTTTCTGCTCTAGAAATCAGGTGTTGCCAATTTTCATCGTCCATTGGCCGCAAAACAAAAAAACTTTTTTTGCGGTCTGACTTCAACAAAACATTTGACATTTATCAAACATTGAAGTGTGTTATTATTTACGTTTTTAGAGAAACGGTTTATCTTCATCGAATAATTCTTAGGTGTTTGCGTAATGCAATTTATCCGCCGATGAGTAGGCTAAAATACATAAATTACACTTGTGTGAGTGCTTCTCGAGTGGAGAAGCGAAATTCTCTCCTCAGAATCAATAGAAGAGTATTTTTTGTGCCAATGGAACGGTTTAAGAAGAGGTTTCTTGGATTTCGGACGCTTCTTTTTGCGCAATGGAAAACGACATACGAGTAAGTTTTAAGTTTATTAAGAGACCAACATCATTCTAAAGTCAGAACAGTAATTGTACCCATTTCAAGGGTTTCACGGAACTTAAGTGGGTTTGCGGTGGGTGCAGTGAACCAGAGGCTAGCATGTTGAACGACTGGGCGAGGGGTCTCTGGTTCCAAAAAACACAAACTCTAGCGGACGTTTAACAAACATTTAAGAGTATAACCTTTGGACCTAGGCCTAAAGTCCTTTGTCGCCGAATATTTATTTTTATTGGACATAAGCTTAATAGGTAATTGAAGTGACTGTGAACAAGAGCTGAGGCACTAAAACCATCTAAAACCATTGCAGGTTGACACTAGTTTAATATTACTGAATCCTTATGTGGTTGTAGGGCTTCAACGGCTGATGGTGGCATGTTTTGGCCACGGCGTTCACTCTATAATTGCTACGGTGAGCAGTAAGTCTTGCAGACCCACAAAGACCTCATTCTGTTGACAATAATCATATGTCTGTAGCACAATTTTGTAGGTTATCGTAGTAGCAGACGGTAAACCAATCTGAGAAAAAGTCTCCACGGTTTTTTGAACAACTGCCAAAGAATTTCTGTGGACATATTTATAAATTCAAGCTTCTGCTAACCAAAATGGCACCAAAATGCGTTATATGTCTTTTTGTTGTGAACACAATCATTTCAGTCAAAGCTCGTTTCTAACAGAGCTTGTTCACAGCATTAACACGCAAGTTTGTTATGCGCATCAAATTGTAAGATTTTGGCAAAAAATATATATTTTGCTTAAGTTGGGTTATTTAAAAAATAATAAAAAGACAAAAAGTGATCATCGTATGTTTTTTGATTTTTAATTTATCGTTTCAATCTTTAAGTTTAAAAAATACAATAATAGCATTTTCCAATAATTTTTATTTAATACCTCTGCGCAAATATGCGTAACGTCTTGTTAGACAACTAAAATCTTATGTCCGATATGTCAAGTGTATTCAATAACACACTTATGACATTTCGTATCCTCTTTCGCAGCCATTGACAATGAGGACAACTGCAGTCTGTAAAAGCTAACTACAAAGCGGGTCATCACATTTTTAAAGTATACCTACTCCTTTGTTACTTTTTAAGTGCAAAAGGTCGTTGGTCCCATCTATGCATACTTAAAACACATAAGAAAATGGAAGCGTGCATAGATCTAACTGCGAATTGAACTTCAATTGCATTGACCTTGTTGACAAAATCGCCGACTTATGTAAGGTGCCTTCCACTTGACAATGCGATAAAATTCTATGGACGGATAGCAAAAAAATGTAACTAGGTGTGCTAACGACTATATTTGTCCCAAAATCAAACACCGTAGCAAGACGACCAATTGCACTCCCATATGTACCAAATACAACAATTTCACATAATAATTGCATAAACCATAAAAGACGCGCCAAAAATTCAAATACATCTAATTCACTAGGCAGATGATCTGATTAAACGACAAATCATCTGCGCTCTCCCTACCAAATAGAAAAGCTTTTCGCTACATGATATAGGTATACGAGATGCGAGAGCAAGGGCAAGCGTAGACACAAGAAGACACTCATATCTCATCGCTCTCTGTGTCGCATCTGTCCCGCGAGTTGGTTCTTGGTTGTTTGATTTTGTATTTGTTTTTTTATTTATTTTTTGCAAGAACAGTGAGTGTCATTGGCATTGGCCTCGACTATAAGCTACCTATGATATGTAATTTTATAACACAATTAATAATATTTATCTCTGCTTGCTCTTATTTATAATATGTTTTCCCACTTCCCGAGATGATGAGATGAATGAACAGATGGTAAATGCGCAAAATGTGAAAGAAAGAACAAAAAAAAATTGAGAAAAAAATCGCGTACGTACCTAATATTATTTTACTAAACAATCCAACGGCTGCCACAGCAATTGTGCTCGCTATGTACCATAAATTTGACGGATGCTTTAAACGTGGGAATATCCAATCGATATTGTAGCCCATTATTTCCGCCTGATGGACGTTGTACTGTTGTTGTTGTTGGCGTTGTTGCAGGATCGAAAACCAAAATAAATTATGTTTAAAAAAATTAAATTAGACACAAAACGAAATCACAGTATAATCATACACACATCACAGAAAACACTTTTTTGTTAAAATTTTTCTCATCACTCTTTGATGAGCTACTAGAGCTGGGGAAAAAGTTCCTTTTTTCTGCACAGTTATGAACGAGTAATTGGCTTCATTTCACAACATCGGGCAAATTTTGTTATGCTTCGGTTTAAACTTTTAATCAGGGTGTAGCAAGAACACGCTTGTGCAGAGAAATCGTTGCAAGCAAGAACGCAAATGGAGGACAAAGGTAAGGATGGCCTGGTATGATGTGGGATGTTCGTTTTTTAGTGCAAGTTATAGCTCAAAACGAAATTCTTTCCAAACAAATATGGAAGTACCCGAAATAAGGAATATTCTTGGAAGATACACAAATGGGAAGATCAGCACTAAATTTCGTTTTTTTTTAAATTATAAACACTTCCGCGTGTTCGTAACTTACGCGAGGGTTGCAAATTTAAAATTTTCTACTTTAGGGTGGATGCACAACAGACAACGCCACGGAAGTCGCCGGAACCAACGACGAGCAGCTGTAGTTGTAGAGCTTTCGACAGCCATCAAGAGACTGTGTATAATGTATGGTTGTGCCAGTGCCAATGGGCTGTTCTGCTGAATATTGTAGTATTTCTATTTTCTGCGGCTGTGTACTGAGCAGAGCGAGCTCTCGGCATCTTCATCGCATGGGGGATGTTTTTTCATTTTTTTTTGTTATTATGAGGCGCACAACGAGGGGTGGTGGTGGCTGCTGGGAAAGAAAGCGCTCAACTATATTGTTGTGAACATGTTTTGGAAATTTGATTCATTTTAGGTTTTTTTAATAATTAATACTACGTAGTTGGATTATGCGCAACTTATTCCATTAGAGATTTACTCGTGCATGTCCAAAAATGCAATTTTGGGTTGAATCGTTGAGACTATGGAGGCACCGGCGCAAATACTATATGCTGGGAGACATCACATCTCATCTTTGGTATTCAACAGATTTATCACAAGCGAATGCTGATATCGATTGCTGTAACATGTATTCGATTCGCTAAAATTGGTCTCTTTCCCGAGAAAGTGATACTTATTCCCAAATTCAAAGACATTGTTTCAAAACAATTCAAATAAAAATAAACAATTCGCAGATAACATTCTCGTACTAAACTTCATTAGTACAGAGAAAAGCAATTCCAAAATAACAAACAAATGTTGTTAGTCATATCTAATCGCAAACAAGCGGTGCAATCGTAGAGTAAAATATATGACACAACCTTCGCTGGTGACTTGCACAAACAAATAAAGCGTTGAGCTACCAAACGATTATCAGAATAATGAATCGAACGGGTGGGTTAATATCTAACCAAAATGACATACGAAAACTAAAATCGGCGTTACGTCCCTATCCTTTTATGAGCTACTGGCAGTCACAAAAAAACAAGAGTTTCTAGCAAAGCGAAATGGAAGTTTCCAACTTAGTAGAAGGTTTCACGTAATCCTAGCTGCCAAGGTTGCTATCAAAACAAATTGAATCAAAAGACCAAAAAGAGCTCTCTATGCAGATATTTGCAATGGATGTTTCTGCATGGAACTTGTCTTTTGTTACGATCTCACAACACTGCACAACCTTACCTATCCTTATCCTATCCTAACCTAAATGTCTTATTGTCGCGATAAAACGGTGCACGATGATATGTTCATGGACAGCTTCAGAAGTAGCGGAAAACTTTGTTAAAACGCATAGAGGCATTTTCGTTTTTCAGTCTGAAATTATTGCAAGAGAGATTTGTGTCTGGAGGAATCTAAACAGATCTATGACTAGAAACAGCACTTATATCCACTCTGACAGCAGAGCACCCCTTGCTTTCAATTAACTTGCTTCAAATTGCCTTTAAACTACACTTTGTTGTACTTCACTGATCTCTGCGAAGATTGAAATAACTCTTGCAAATAAATGAAGGTGTCGGATTCGACTAGTCACTCAGGGACCTGATTTCGTTTACCGATAGATGACTAGAAGCATATACTTATTAGTCGTGAAAAAACCCCTTGGATAGGAGGACCATAAATCATTCCTGGCAGATCGTCAATTTATTCTGTTGGCGAATATGATCTCAACCAAAATCATGCCTTCATACAGCTACGTCTTCTTTGGAAACAATATCAACATCCACTTTTATTGCGACAGGCCTCAAGAACATCCTCTTACTAAGTGATTGTTTAAGCTTTAACTTCTCAGATCATGCCAGTCAACAAATTATATTCCTTAGTTAATTATCCCTAAGGACACCACAATCGGATTTTCAATGGCATTGCATAGGTTAGATGAAGAAAGTAGATAACCTAATTGGCGCTGATTTTTGCTTCGATTTTTACCAAAAATAGATGAAGGGTTATAGAAGGCCACTATATATACTTGTTAATCACGGAATTTAAAATGCTTATTAGAAACGTTTGATTTGCAGTCAAATACTCACCCTCTTGCATATTGCTGGAGTTGTTGTTGTCCATTGTGAAGTACGCAAGAACGCCGGTGGTTTGAAAGCAGCCACTCGAATCCTTTGAAGTTGGCGCACTTTGCACACATTCGCGGTGATAAGGAACCACATAATAAAATACTTAAATTACTTTGACTAGAAATGTAAAAACTATTAACTTTTACGTTTTGATTTTGCAACAACTAGCTACTGATGATTTTCTTTACAGCAGCAGTTCAAATGACCTACACGACACCTAGCTCCACTTAATTCTTAATTGCTGTCAGTTGAAAATAGAAAAAGAATGATGTAAATGTCAAAAATTGTTTGATAGTGTAAATTTGCACGTGCAAAATTACCCACACAAGGTTAGATTTGTTTCTATTTGTTCTTCTCGATATAAGAGTGAACAGTCCAACGTCTTGAATGTGAGGAGAACAGACAGTTTTGTTTTCTTAAATTGTAGTAGAATACGAAGTAAATATATAAAGTGGTTTCTGTCCAAGCTATCTATAGTACAGTGTGCAGGAAAAGTATATGTGGGCTTTTGTTTTAACTATAAGCCGTAACTAAAACACTTCCACCAAGCCTCTGTACTTCAACAACGTGTAAGTATTTTAGTTTGTTTTGCTAAAGTCAAAAATCAACATTGGTGTTTAAATAAATACGAAACTAATACAAAAGAAACTGGAGTTTATTATTTTTTTTTCTACTAAGGTCGTATGCTCATCATGTTTATCATGAGGCGTGTTTTTTTAAGCTTCGCAAAATAAAGTAGGATTTGCAGCACGAAATCACAACGACTACTGTGAGTCCTCGAAGTGTCAAGTAGAGCGTACTTGTTGCAATTGCTTGCTGAAAATCTTTATTTACTTTGCTTTACTGAGATCGAAGCTCCAAAAAACGGGCCTACCTATTTATTATCTCTACCTAATTTTCCTGAAACATACCGACTAAATAATATTATTATTTGAAACGAATTTCAGTCATGCGGTTCATTTTTGACGTTACTGTGACACTCTAATTTATTAGAAATAAAACACGAAGTTTTGTTTTAAGATTTGATTTGTTGAAGTTCTTTTTTCAATATTCATTTTATGTCGGAAAATTATCCGTAGTTTGATGACGTTTAAAACAGAACCACGGAGCCATATTGTATCATTCGCTTCGGCAATGCGGTGAGTAGTTATATTTATGTACTTCTCGAATTTGTATTGCAAGTGTTATGTAAATATCATTTAGCTATTAAAATCCGCTTTGATGCATTAAACTGTATAATATTTCTAGTGTATTCTGAGGCGTAGGTTATTTTTATTGTGGTAAGCTATTCTCAAATCATTGCAACCCCAAGTATGTACGAAATATTGTCGTTTTTAGAGCTCATGAGTTAAAAGTTACCACACCTCCAAAAACGGGCCGCTTCTTTTGGAGGAGCAGCAGCTTGACTTACGATTAACAAAATGGTTTCCGGAGGTGGCGAATAGACAGTATTTTTATTTCCTTGAATATTTTCATGCATATGGTTGCGGTTGGATAAACATACTGCGCGATTTGCTATCTCCTTGCAAAAAGTTAATCAATGGGGAAGTTCAAGTCAGTTAAGTAAGTCTGGCAGCTGTCTGACTAGATGTATCTCGGTTTTGATTGGCTGAAATCGGACATATGAGTTGACGTTTATGGAGGAGTAGCCGACGAATCTAGTCAAGAAATTCGTCACTAAGTTGACTGTTCGCATTTGTGACTGACGTAGAAAAAGCGACGTACCCGACCAGTCTGGTTTTTGCGTTCAGGTTACATCTCATATCCAGACGAATCTAGTCGACTTAAGATAACTAGATTCTTGAATGTGCCCAATGCTACTTATATTTTTTTCATTTTGTAATGACATTCCAAGTTTCTGTAGTATAGGGTTTATTTGCCAATAAATAAACCGCTATGATTGCTGTCATATAAAGCTTTAGTAACCAAATTTCTAACGGGGATGTAGCTCAGTGGTAGAGCGTTCGCTTTGCATGTGAAAGGCCCCGGGTTCGATCCCCGGCATCTCCAGTATTTTTTTTTTATTTTCCCAAAATTAACGCCAATGGTTTTGGAACCTTACCGCAAAAGCGTTGATAAAACGAGTAATCGCGAACAATTGGTGACTGAGTCCGTTAACCTCCAGTCATAAATGTGCATTTTAACAACATGTTGTATGTGATCCCTAATGGAGCTGTTATTTTTGGCTGACCGTATTCGAACTTTTTACCTGTAGCACAATGGATTTCAGGTACTTCCTATAAATTCGCTGAGACTTATACACTTCGAGCAGAGGTCTTTGATTTTGATGATAAGCAAAATAAAAATAATCGGTACTGAGGAAAGCCATCGTGATTGCAATCAATTCATACCTCACCTGGAATACCAATGAGTGGACATCTGCATTTTGAATTGCAAACAAATGGTGAATGATGATGGAACCCGAGCTGAATTTATCGGTATAAAAGTATTTGTGAGCCGTGCGGCTATGGTAAGGAGACTCATAAACCCAGATTTATGGAGGCTTCTTCGACTGTGACTTTGGTTTGCTCTTTGTGAAATTTGGAAAGACGCGAACAAGTCCAAGTCGATAGGAGTAAGTAACCGGTGAATGGAATTTATCCTCCTCATGCGGCGCGAATTTGATTAATGAGAATTGAGAAGTTCATACGATTAATGCAAGAATGCAAGATGGTGTGACAAAGACTCAGACAGAATGTGGAATTATTTTCGGTAGGTGTACTTATTTTGTAAACAACAAATTAATAATTATTTTTAAAATGATTAACTATGACAGCGCATGTAGGAGTGTTTTTAATAAAGTACATAATAAGAATAATTCTTAACCCTAGAAAGATAATCCACGTCCACGAGACGTATGGCGCGGGACAATTGTGTGATAACTTTTAAATTCTAAACCGCAGCGCGTTGACCGTCTCCACTATATATAAAAAAATCATTAATTTATTTTTTTTGAATAGTATCTATATAATTATTTAAATTAATTATAAATAATAAGAAGTTCATATGTTTAATTAAATACACTAATTGGCGTATGAGACGTATGATTATCTTTTACGCTCTTTATTTTATGATTATCTTTCTAGGGTTAAGGGCCCAACCCAAAGACCCCGTCGTGTCTTGGATGGATACTGCAACGTCAACGTATTTATTTGCTGAACAATTCCACAGGCAAAATGTTTTGTGATTGCACTGTCATTGGCATTTACAACTTTCGACGAATAAATGTGCTTTATAACTCAATTCATTCAATGGCCATATACCATGACAGTTTCTCTCATTTTCTCAATCTTCCGCCAATGAAAGAGCTGCATCTCAATTTGTCAAAACTGTCAACGGATTCAACAGACAAAAAAGTAAAAAGTAATCCACTGCTGTATTAGCAGGCGAACCCCCAAAAAGTAATAAACCTGCTACTTCCACTGCTGTATTAGCAGACAAACCCCAAAAAAGTAATAGACCTGCTACTTCAACTGCTGTATAAGCAGACAAACCCTAAATAAGTAAAAAAGTAATAGACCTGCTACTTTCACTGCAGTATAAACAGGCAAACCCAAAAATAGTAAATACGAAAGTGGCATAGTCTTACATATGAAATACGCCACAAAATAAACGCAAAATGTGGACAAACTGTTACTGTTACCGTAGTCTTGTATTCTTTCATTTGCATGCTTGCCAAACCCAAACTACAACGGAAGGAAGTTTTATGTCGTTTTCCATTGGCACAAAAAATCAATCTTTTTTTGATCTAAATCACTTTTTGCGTTCCATTGGGGAACAAAATCAATCTTTTTTTTTGATTCGGATCACTTTTTGCAAATCTCGATATTTTCTCAGATTTACACATACTACCACAAATACAGCAGAGCTGTTTTACGTCATTTAAAAAAGTTTGTTCGAAAACAAATGAGCAAAGTTTCGTGAAAACCAAAATAAAGAAATACATTAACAGCAATGGACACAGTTCTGAAGGAATTATTATCTTCATTGTTTTCCTCATCATCTGGAAACTACGAATCACCTAAACTACTCCATTTGTATCTACAACAGAGGAAACATTTTTCAAGCCGATTTCCATGGTTGATTTTACCAAAAACAAATGCAATTTGAGCAGCTGATATTGTTGTCAAATAACGCACTAATCCATTCACAAAAGCAGATTTCGTTGCATGTTCCATGAGCAGCATAAAATCTGAGATCTGAAAAAGATTTTTGGTGGTCCCAATGGAAAACGACATTACTATTTCGTGACTGGTCAATGGTCATTGCTTAAACGTCAGTTAACTGTAAAAATATATTTAATTTGTTTGTTGTTTTTTTTTATTTATAGCGCTAACTAAACAACTCAACATAGTGACTGTAATTGAATTGCATATTATTTTGATGAAGTCATCATGTTTGACAGTAAAATTCGGTAATCGAGGCAAAACTTGAAAGTATCAATGTCTGATGGCATACCTCAACTATTGTATTTAAAATTTGCTACAATAGAGCTTAAATGAGCAAAATAAAAATGCATATTACTTTATTTGAAATATAAATGCTACCTGCGCTGTCCATTTAATAAACACTGATTGATTAAAGGAAATACATTTTCTCAGACTCTTTGTCTAGCAAATGACTCGTCAAATCGATCAGCACAATCTCTTAAGAAAATAAATATTTGTATATTCGTAAGCACTCTTCAAAAGCCCGATTTAGAATCTGTTAAAAAAAAAACTCAACAGTAACAAACAAACCCCACATACCATTATTGTTGTCTCAGATCCAAAATATAGACGAGGAATAATTAAGCAATTAACCAACCTTTATAATAATGTTCATTATGCGCGGCTATTAATGACTTATGGCGGTTGATTTCCACTGTTTTATCCTGTCGATCACAAATAAACCCTAAATAATTATGTGCTTCCTTCTTGTCGACAAAATATAATCTCAAGCAGTAAATTTAAGACCTTTCTCGGAAATCCCAGAGCACTCTGACCAAAAGCGAACAAATCACCCAAAGGCACGAAGAGCAACAATATTCTGACAGCAGGCGAGTGAAAAAGAACACTTTAAGTGAGCAAGTACAAATAATTAATTTATACGCGCACTTGTATCATTTCAAATCTAAATAATGAGATAATAGATTTATAATTATCCAAACCAATTATCCAATCGGCTGATGTATAGTACTTTCGTGTTTGAACAGCCATTGGGCTTCTGCTCCAGTCCAGGTCCAACTCCGAAACCGGATATCACTTTAAAGCTGTGCGCACTCGTGTATGTACCTTGCAATGTACTTTGAGTCTTGGTACTTTGTTATTCTGTCAGTCGTTACAGTAGCGAGCAGTTATTTTGTTGTTTTATATTTTTTTGCCTTGTTGATTGGGGGCTCTCCTAATTACATTTGGGTACACAAATTAAATAAATGTATTCCCCATCGCCAATTAACATCAACTGTAACTTGAGTATGTCGATAGGGAGTGCATTATAACTGCTAAGTTGAAAATCAAATAAGCTTATAATGGAATACTATTCTTTTGTTGGCGCATATAAAAAATGAGTATATACATTTCAGGGTAAATATAACAATAAATTAGATGATATATTTACACTGCAATAAATCGCTAATGTCTTTAGGATCTTTGATGCCATAAACAAACCAAATTTGAATACGTATTCATTTTATCTTTAACCTGTATACGTTCGCCAAAAAGCAAGTTATAGCTTAAATGTATAGATATAGAATGAGCACAGAAAAGCTCTTTATGGACTAACTACAGCTATCATATATCTAGAGGGCATTAACGGCACCAGGCTTAAAGGCCTTCTTTTCTAAATAGAAGGCTTAGGCTGAGGAACTGTATGTGAAACCGTCATCATCTGGCTCCTGCTATATGGGGTAGTTGCATAGACATCGGTGAAGTCGGACAAAGGTAGATACCTTTTGTAGTTTTGACATCGTTTTGAGTTATTCGATAGCCCCGTGCAAAAACAACGTAAGTGCACTTAGTATAGTTTTGAGTTATATATACATTAAAAATCCTCATATCGTGCTTTTATTTCTTAAATTTTGTTCATCCAAAAACCTTGAAAACAGAGCTAAAATTGCAAATAGGGGTAACACCTATAAAGCGATCGCTAATCTTTTATTAAGAAAACTTCAAACGCCTCTCCTGAAAAATTGCATAGATGCACTTAGTATGTTCTTGCACGGGGCCTTCGAATTTTCGGTTTCGTTAACGTTAACAGGATTTGGCGAAGGAGTCTTAAAAGCAAACTCTTTTAGCTGATTTTAGCTTTAACATTCGAGCGAATAAATGCTTATGTTCCGACTGCGATTCCATTTCAAAGGGCTAGCACCTTTAAGACTGTGATTTTTTGCACGATGAGTGATGGGGCTTTGACAGCTGTTTCACAGCGATTTGTGACACGAACTTAGGTGCGATTTCAGACGCAAAGTGAATGAGTTCTTGACTCTTCTGAGACATCCATGGTAAAAAGGTTCTAAAAAAAAGTTTCTTAAAAATGAGCTTGCAAATGCATCAAATGCTGGGACTAACTGAAAATAAATCGCGTTTTAAGATTATTTTTGACACGATTTTCGATTCAATCCTTAATATGTTTTCCAGTTAGTTTTGTTTAATGATATCCGTCAGTTTTTTTAGGGGTATTTGTCTCACTTTTTTATTGATTTCACTTAGCGCAAAACATCAAATATCGATAATAAAAACGCGGCCATTTTATAATTTATTTCATTAAAATATTTTTTTCTTGATGATTTGTGACACGTATTGAATTTATTTTCAATAATTACTTTATTTAATAATACAATCTAAGAAGCTGAAATTTGAAACATACAAAGGAAAAGCAGCACGTATAAATGTTTGTATCTTTATTTTATTACGAAGAGTAACTGTTCGTAATAAGTACGTGAAGTATACAACAACACAATAAGGGTTATTCACTTATACCATCATTTTATGCAGCTCGTAAATTCATAAATGTCTGCTGTGCTTTAAATGAACACACATCGGAAATATCATTGCGTAATTCGCTGCAAATAACGATAAAGCAATAGAATAAGTATATATTTAATTAAATTCTGACCGTCATTGCTGCAACTCTTAAAACATGAAAAGCAATTCACACGACTGCTTGTCACAGTTTGACATTTGTAAATGTGCGTAACTTTCCGCAATCGATTTCCGAGCCTAATTGATCGTCGAAAATTATGAGGCCTGCGTAAACTATTCTCCATACAAAATTTGACAGTTCATTTACGAGCTGGTCTATTTCTGCAGTTCACGCAGTTTATGAGGGTTTTACGCGTTTAAGTGAATATCTAACACGAATAGAACGTAAGCTGCTCTGAAATTTTACTAATGGGACGTCAGTATTTAGCTTAATAAGGAACGAGCACAAGCACAAGTTATTGGGGTTTGTTTCTGCCTAAAATATCGCTTATTACGGACTTTTATAACATTATGAAAGCAATAACTTAATCAGAATATTTCTTCCGAACGCAGTCACAACTGAATGATTTTACCAAAACTATGGGCGTTTTTCTTTTTTAGTTCAGACACACTTACAGTCACGTTTGACAGAAGAAAAAAACAGAATAAACAAAATAGTGGAAATGACGGACGAACATTGTTGTTCTGGAACATTTTATATTTATATTTATTACAAATGACAGCTATGTGCTCAAGTGTGTTTCATAAATACATCAGAACAATCTGAGCACGCTTGGTTCAGAGCGCGCTCATAATGCTCGAGCTCAGTTGAGTGCTCAGCTCTGAACTAAAAAAGAAAAACGCCTTATATCTGACAGGGAAGTAAGAAAGTACCTGCTTAAATAAATGATGGCAGTCAAAGAAGTCTTTTTGTACGTTATAATCTCGTATATGTACTGTTTACAAGAAAATAATATTTGGCAAACCCATTCAACTGGGGAATGAGTAGCCAGCATCAAAAACCACTTCAATACTACCAGAGAAAGCCGTAAGACACAAAGTATAGACACTTTAGTCTTTTTAAGATCTAAGCTCAAAAAGATCACGAAATCATTTTTTCTTATCGAGTCGATAGAAAAAGCAGAATCGAAATAGGGAAATGCTCTACAAAGTTCGACAACACAACTATTTCTATATCAAATATAATTAACTCAAACAAATAAATATTCTTTCTAAAAAAAGAAAAGCACTTTGTAAAAAACGTCAAGTTCTTTGTTATACAAATATTATTGACTGAACTTCTGAATGAACACGAATTGTCTCACATCGTTTAAAACTTTCACAAACAGGATGTCCATACAAAGAAGACATGTGATCCAATTTAGGTCTTAAGTATCGTGTTTTACTAATGAAGTCAATAAGTTTAAGGAAATCAATGTTCGCAATAAACGAACTTGTTTTCTTTTTAAATAACTTTCATATTCACCTTTCCATTTAATTGTGCAGTTTATGATTGTTGGATATTCGTTCACCAGTTCAGTAGTCTCTACTTAATGTCAGAAATCAGGTTTCTGGGTCGTTGAACAAGACCGCCGTTTGTGTTGACCCACAAGAAGTTGGACATTTTATTTCTGGCTTAATGGAGGTGCATTAAATGTCGAACATAGTCATAAACTGAATCAAAATAGATGGCGGATGGAGGACAAAAGTGCGGCACATTCTAAGTAGGTAGAAGGTTCCTTGTTGTGTAGCAGCGTAGAAGTGGCGTGGCTAAATACATATTCCAGATCGCAACAATTATAAATAAAATATGTTAAATATCTACTTAAAAAATAAAATTACAATAAATAAACCCTCTGTGATGTTAGGTCCTTAACCTGAATAGACAAACTATACTGAGACTATCAACTCCGGTCGATTTCCCGTTACTTGCCTACAAGCATTATTTTTATAGGGTGTCAAAAACTAATTGCGCTAGTATTGTTACATAGAAATTCGTATTGACAAATGTCACGTCACACTCACAAAGAATATGAGAACTGGCTCAAGTGGGCAAAGTAGCTGGAAGCGTTCATAAACTTTTATCCGTTTAATTTGATATTGTCCGTTAAGTGGGGATAGTATATTTTTTAGGAATAAGTGTACATTTGCTTAAAATATTTATGAAAATTAAATAATGTAGATTGGTTGAGGAAAAATAAAAACATTCTGAACAAATTTTCTTCAGTTATTTAAGAAAAATTTACACATGAAATCGATGTTATTCAAAAGCGGAAAATACAAAACCATATATATACAGGTGTTTCCTGTATGTAGAACATCTTCTTTAAATAGTTTTATTAACCAAACAAATCAAATTATTCGCCATTTAAAAATGTATAATAACTAACCAATGGCATTTAGTAATTTTAAAATGTGGTATTCCCGAACTCAATTACATTTCCCCACGGTTGGCCGAGGTTGGCAGCATTTATTTGTGCATTGTTTGTATGTTTTTGCATGTCACACGGATTCAAATTAACTTACACCGATAGGAAAGCAGATAAAAATTGAGGGGGCAACGGCAACCGAGTTGGGGGTTGTCTCAGTATGATTTGTCTATGGACAAAACCGCCTGCCAAAAGAACTTTTTGAGACAGAGCGGTAGTAGATTGATCCGATTTGCCTCCTTATTGTGCTTTCCCCATCCCATCTCAGTTCCTAAATGGTCAAAGTATTGACTTTGTATCTAATCTATTCAGGATTTTTAGAAGCTATTCGTCTGTGTAAAGTTTGTTTAAGGTCTGTTCATTCGACGTACAGTGAATGCCAATGTCCTTTTTCCTATTTGAAGTGTCGACAACAGCGTTTACTCTCTGAGGCTATTAGTTTCATAGCAGTCGGTTTGTACGTGGTTCGGTATAGGTTGCGGACAGCCTAAAGGGCCAATCAGGCTCTTGCTTTGATTGCATGCTGTTGGATGGGAAATAATTATTATTTATCGACATACGCAGAGAGCGCGTATAAAAAATGGAAAATGCGAGGCTTAGATCCTGCTTTCATAGTGATGGAATCCGATCATACACCATCGGCTTTAGCCATTCAGGCGTCCCGTATCATAATTTTTGGAACGAAGACATTTTAAGTTTATCCATGACATACAACAACATTTCAAGAAACGCGTTGACAAACGGGTCAAAAAACGCATCCAAAACGCGGCCATTCACGACTCGAAAAAAGCATCAAGCAATAGAAACGCGCATAGAAATGTCAGAAAACTACCAAAAAAGCGTTAAAAAAACCAAGCCAAAAAACAAAAAAAGGTTGCATTAAAACCTGCATAAATCTCTATCAAATAAAACAACAAAGCATGCACGGTACACAAGTAAATGCCACCTTATGCTTTGAGTAAATTGTTCTTTAGTTGTCAATGCCAGAGAAAAGGCGCCCCTCTGATCCTGGTGCCTTAGACCCTGCCTTAACGACGGCAGTGGATCTGCCAAGACGTGTACTCATGAGATTGTCACTAGTTAACTCCCTCTGGAATAAAGGCCTTGAGAATTTCTGGTCGATTCATTCAATCTGTAACTACAGTTTCATGTTTATTTGGATTAAGCAAATGAGTAGGTTTGCGTATGATTCTTCCTCATTCCGAAAAAAAAATAATTAAGATTTGACTTATTTAACTTTATTCCACTTCTTTCCTCCACGACGGTGTAATTTCTGCTAAAAAACATTGTTTGAAGATCTGTGTTACGGTGTAACTTTTCACTTTTCAAGACTGTTTTTTGACGTTGAAACAGCCGATTTTCAAGTTCTAAGAAGTCGACCTCCGCAAAGGGAATCCAAACCCTCTTCTTAGCTGGTTTCTGAACTTTTGACGTTTTTAACCACTCAGTTCTTTTTTACATGTCCCTTAAAGTTAAAAACCGCTGTTGGTAAAATAGTAATAATTATGTAAATTCATCCAGAGAATTAATTGATTTAAGCGTCAACAAATCAAAATTTTTGAATACAATTTAATGCTTAAACTAAATACAGTTGTTACTCAAAACAAGTACCTAGCTTACAAATTACTTATTGCTATTTGCAAATTGTAGATCTCTCTCCCTCTATCTCTCTCTATCTCTCTATCCCTATCGCTTTCTTTTTTATGTGATGCTGTAAATGCAAATAGAACTTGTAAGGCCATTTCCATACATCTGAAAGCTAAATATTTATTTTGCTCTAAATGGGAATGCTGTTTGGGGTAACATTCAAATGACAGACATCAGTCGGTTGTCATTTGTCATGCGAATTGAAACACAGACTACAATGATGTCATAATTAATGCAGTCTATTAAACATAGGCAAACTATACTGGTCATAAATTTTTTTTTTTTTTTCAAATTGCACCATTTTGTTTTACTATTATGTCAATTAGAATCCGTGTGACATGCAAAAACATACAAAAAATCCAAAAATAAATGCTGCCAACCTCGGCCAAACGTGGGGAAATGTAATTAAGTCTGTGAATACCACATTTTAACATTACTGAATGCAATTGGTTAGTTGTTTTAATTGTTTAAAGGCGAATAATTTGATTTGTGTTTTTAATAAAACTATCTAAAGGAGACGTTTTATATGCTAGAAACATATTCGGACAAACATGGTTGTGTAATTTCCGCTTTTGGATATCATTAACTTCGATTTCGTGTGTAAATGTTTTTATTTTCCCTCAACATTGTTAATTTTTCATATATATTATTTTAAGCAAATGTTCACATATTCATAAAAAAAATATTTTTCACGCGGGACGAAAAATTTCAAATTAAAAGGATAAAATTTTGTGAACGCTGCGGGCAACTTTGCCCAAAGCGGAATTGGCATATGCAATGTGTGAGTGTGTTGGTGAGCCGGAATTTTTGAAGTCAAGTGACATTTGTCAATTCAAATTTCTATGTAACAATACTAGCGCACTTAGCATTTGCCACCCTAAAAAAATATAGTTTGCAGGAAATCGGCCGAGCTGGTGGTCTCAGTATGATTTGTGTCTGGTTTGGTCCAAATTTAAATTTGACTTGCTTTCTTATACTATCTTTTTATGAATACTTCTTGATAGCGACGTCTTTGAGGTTAAACTCCTTCTTTTTATGTGCAGCTCTCTTCCTTCTCTGCAGGGACGCTTTATAAACAAGCAATGCTGGCGAAATGGACACTCTAAATAATTTTCCAGAAAATGTAATTTAAACACATCCCTATTTATCGAATAAATTGCACTAGATCTGTCAAATAATTTTATTTTATAATTATCTAGGCATCTGTCCGAATGACATTCATTGTGTTAGGATAGCAATTACATGTTGAAAACGACAGCAGTCTTGCTTCGTGTGCTTGCCAGTATACTCTTCATCAAACCAAGGGGTGTTTGGGTTAATCGAGGTAGGCCTATAGCATCACTACAATTTATCCTCGGCTGTTGATACTGGGCCCATAGGGACTTTCAATCGAGTCTATGTTGGCATCTCGGAATGTTCAAATACCTAAGACTCTGGGGGAGTGCCTTACAAAATGATCGCAATATGGGGGACTGTATTCTATCTGGTGACATTCATGTCTTTTGAGGAAGCCCAGTGAGTTTCCAGACGTGGTGTCATGTAGCCTGTTCTTCCCGACTGTTCTACCAAAGATGTCCTGCTTGCCTATTCTAGCGTTGAAAAGAAGTACATTAACAGGGGAATAATATATAGCTCAACCATGGTTAACCTCTTAGAGGTAGACAAACCCCCTCTTTGTCGATCTTATAGCCTCCTACGATCGCGTACTGCGTATCTAGAAATTAATTAAACAAAGTCATATGTCATACTGCGCCATCTCCGATGGCGCGCACAATTGGAGGGCGACCTCAACCAATTTGGGTGCGTAGCAGGTACTTGTTGGTTGGAAGCCGTGGTCCACCCCGGACTGTAAGCGCCACCAAAAGCAAGTAAGTGTTACGAAAAAAGCAATCTTTTTCCTATTTCAGCGAACTTTTACGAATCTGGATTTTTTCTCAGAGTTGCGCTAGATTTACCAATACAAATGCATTTAAGTTTGATAACTAGTGGGGTTTGTTTACGTTTTCGGGAAATTTTTCAACTGCAACGAAAGTCATTGCATCGGGTGAATCTTTGTTTTGTTAACTATTAACATATGTTTAGAAATCGATCGGCTCGCAAATTTCGAGTGATTTAATATAAAGTTTAACTAGTTGGAAAATGCGTAGAAAAGTTTCGAAGGCTACAAATATTCGAATCACACGAATATCAACAAAAAAAAAGAGCAAGTGACGTTTTTATGTTCGATTAGACACACGAAATCTGAGAGAAAATCTGAAGAATCTCAATGGAATACCACATAAGCTTCCCAAGAGGTTCTGATCAGCTTTTGTCAATTACGATCTTTTCGGGATTCCAAACAAAGTCACCGGTCACCCTGATCGAAAAGCTTAAAGGACAATGTCTACTACGGCTAGGATATGTGTAGTGTAGAAAACAACGAAACAGCCAGACTTGCTTATGAGCTCACTTCCAATTACACAACGAACGAAAAGATTGTTCCACTTAGGCACGAGAGCAACCGCAACCAACTTCGTGTTCGAAACTGCTGCCGACTGGCTATATTGACCAAGATGGTCTGACGGACATCTGAGTTGAGGCTATTCCGCACTGCAAATCTCATCATATTAATTAAGCCTCATTTTAGATCTGCCAAATTATATTCAGACTTTTGGGTCGACTTGTTGAAGGGTACTGGGTCGAAATGCACTTCACGATCTCTAAATTTCGATTAGTAAGATGCAATGCAATGGTTTCTAAAAAATAGCACCCTTTTAGAATAAACAAACAAACGTTCTATTTTTATTTAATAATTTATTTATTAAGTTTATACTTCAAAATCGCTTTTCATCACAATCAACTGGTTTTGTTACACTAAACTACGAAGCTACGTAAAATAATTAAATATGAATGAGATTAAAATTCTATCACTACTACTACTTAATGCAAAAGAAAATTAAAAACTAATTGTTGTAAATTCATTAATAACTTATGAGCAAATATTTTATATACTCAATACTTTGGACTAGCCAAAGAAAAAGGATCTCCCACAACTTAGTACTTAGTTTAAAGAATTTATTCATCTTCGACTTCCTGCTTGTTGGTGCGGTAAGCCGGTTCTCTATTTTTACTCGTACATCAATTACAGATGAGATGTAATTTTGTTCGGATGGTGTTTACCTTCGGGAGGACAATTTGCATAAATTCACATGCACACTCTCTGATCATTTATCCACTGAACCACTCACTCAGTCACTCGGTCTCGCATTCACACTCACACTTAACATGCACTCAGTCTGAATCGGGCTTAGAAAATACCGCATAGCTACAAGGCCCCCGCCCTCATGATGATGATGATGATGGTGTTAGAATGCAGTTATCATTGAAAACCAGGAAGCATTGTCATCCTCTATTTGGGGCCAGCTAGTGCCTCAACAGACTCACCAGCTGGCGAGTGTGAAAGGGGTTAGTTATAACGTGGTATGGTTTATCGACAACATTGGACTGACGTCTTGTACGTAGCTTTTGTTGATAGCCGGGAGCCAGTTGCACTGATAGATGTTGGTCGGCGAGGCCGGCAAATCTCTTTTGCTTGTTGGCACTGATTGTGGCTACCCTGCTCTGTTTGGCGAGTTGTAAGGCTTCGAGATCGTCATCACGGGGATATGGTTTGTTTTTGTCCTCCTCGATGGGTGTGCCATCGGGACGGACACGGAATACAAAGGGCCCACTGAGGTAAGACGACGTTTGTGGATAGAAAACCTCGGCAGATGATGGTGGTGGTGCATAACCATAGGCTAGGTCCATGTCCATAGCGTAGGTATGTTTACGTTCGGGTTCGTCAAAGAGCGGGTTCTTTGGATACGTTGGCTTGTTGTTGTTTGGGTTGGTGTGCGTCAGTATGACCATGGAAGTGGACGGTTGCGTAGGTTGAGGACGACGGCTTGGTGTTGATGCCACAGTTGGATGTCCGCGCATTATTGTTGCCCAAACTGAAAGTAGAAAAAGAATCGGAGTTGAGTGAATATTTCTTGATAAAGGCTGCTTATATGCCTCGAGAACTTTTATTCTTTTATTGATTAACGCATTAACTCTTTTGTTAACAGCGTTAAAATGTATCGGAAGATGTAACAAATCGGGGCATTTACAAAAAAGGTCTAAGGAAATCCATTAAATTTTACCGGCTTACTTAAGTGAGTCATTATATTTTAATAACCTATTCTATATCTAAGCTTTGAAGAGACACGAATCGAGCTTGTGACCCTCTGTTAAATACCAAGATAACTATCATTTGCTTAATAAAGATACGGGAAAGAACCATTTCCAAGGATAGGCATCCGACATTGGATAAAACTTGCGTTAAAAAGCAAACTTCCGTTAAATAGTTACTGAGACTTGGATAAGATAGCGCAATTTAGGTTTGTGAACTATTAAAGCTTAAATAACCTGTTCTTTAAATGATTATTGCCTACAATAGTTTGCTTAAAATCCTCTGGTTTCTAGAGGTACTCATAATCTTTATTTATTTCTAGGCATGATCCTGAAGGGTTGTATAGCTCTGAACAATATTCCTCTGAAGTGGAGAGAAGTATTAGGGTTCCTACACAAGGCAGGTATGTGTTAGTTAGTCCCAAATATCTCAGACCTACTAATGTTCCATAATTTAGAAAGACTGATTGAAGTCACCATTTATGCAGAAGCAATCTGCTTCTATGTTCTGTATAGCTAAATCGGTTACGCTTCCACGTACGATCGAGGATTTCCACAGTACATACAATGGCTAGACATAGATGGCGCTTATAGCCGTCAATGTTGCAATTGCCGTCTTAAAAATCACCTCGATGTCTTAAAGGTACTTCTACGGTAAGCTCTCGACAAGCCATTGTGATGGTCGTAAGCCTTCGCACAAAATTGACATTTTGTAATGGAGGGTCCTTATTTTAAAAAGCCACTTACTTTGGAAGCTTTAGAAGCAACAAGGAAACAACATTTTTTCTCTCTGCTTCGGAATTTTCAAAACAAAATCTGGCAGCACCCGCATCGCGCAATGGCACCATCAAATATATCAAAAGAAGTATAAGGTACAGTCTACTCCGTTTATCTGAAACGGCAATTTGCCACACATTTTATTTCACTTATGCGGTATTTTCACTTATACGGACTTCGGATAACTGAAAAATTATTGTACTTAACCGAAGTTCGAAGTTTTGTTAGCAATTCAACGAAGAATTAGGGTATGCAGTAAAGCCGAAGGAAAGAGAATTAAAAACACAACTGAAATCGTGCTGTCAAAATTGACACACAACGAAGTTAGTGTCATAAGTTCAATGAACAAGTTCAGTTGACGAAATAAAAAATTTTACTAATGGGCGCGTTCAATAACTTTGTTTTAGTAATGCGGAGCTGAATTAGTATAATTTATTAATTTCTGACGTATTAGTTTGTTCAGTTAACCGGGTTTTTCAGTTAAGCGGGTTTCAGTTAAGCGGAGCTATTCGTATGAATTCAATTAACCGATTTTTTCAGTAAAGCGAAGTTTAGATAAGCGGAGTCGACTGTACCTAATCATACTGACGTATAGCATACCAGGCCTAGCATCTTATAACCAAGAGATTTTCTTTTGTTTGGTAAATGGAAGGAACTTAAGATTTTCTATGGCAAATAGCAGAGTTGAAAATATTTTTCAAAACAATCCTAATGGGTAATTTGTGTCGACAAATGCATCGAAGTTCTTCTATTTTTGGACACAAAACGGACAGTTATGTAAAAGCCGTCAATTATCTATTGACGAAAATGTTTTTCGCTTACTTTTTGCAAAACTATTTCACAAACAGAATTTGCTATTACACCACTAGTCGTCTGAAGTTAAATAGATTTTTATGGACTAGATTTTACCTCAATGCAAGAACTGTAGGTTGGAACAGTTACGTCACTTTTACTACAATAGACATGCAATCGAAATGTCAACTGAGCACTCAGTCAAACATTTGACGGCTAGCTGCCCATAAATGTAAACTAAAAAAAAAAAACTGGTAGCTTGATATTTCTTTGCCAATAAAAAGTTAGATAAATCAAGTCAGCAAAAGTTAATGAACTAGAGTTTTGAATGTCCCAACGTTTTATGATTGACCTGTCATAGTGGTTGAAGTGTGTCCGTGAATAAATGAGCTCTATATCAATTTGTGAAAACTAAGTCAACGGGTACAAATTTAAATAGTGAACTGATATAATTATATAAGTCAATTGTAAGAGCGCTTAGTTGTAAATGAGTATTTAGTTGTAAGAGTTTAGTATAAGAGTTAGTCTAAGTTAGTGTAGGTATTGATATGTGAATAAAAGGCAGTTTGCCGCCTGATCGCCCGCTGTGCTTTTAAGTCACCTTTCACAATCTGGAGTATATTCTATACATCAGTGTGTTGAAAACGTCACCAATTGGGCCACTTAACCTTAGCGTATTCAATAAAATAAACTAATGAAAACTCAGACAAATCGTGTCAGACGTTATAGACCAATATTTGCTACTTTTAATTTATAACATTTTTACACATTTTTTGTAAATAACAAGTAAATAAAGTGTACGACTGGGTCGAACGTAACTTTCTCGTTCATTAAAAGGGTTGGTGCAAATCAATTGGGAGTTGCCTGATTGTGTAGATTTCAAGTTTTTGGATTTATTTTTATTAAGCATGTTCAATATGATTGAAAAAAAAAGAAGTTCCTAATATTAGCTGAAAAGAAGTTGGTAATATTAGCTGAAAAGAAGTTTTTTGTAACTGTTATTGCGCTTTCATTGGAAGTGGGCCATTGTAATTATTTCAAAAATATACCGTAGAAATGTGAACTCAGATCGCGATTTGGGTACTCATTTTTGAGAAATAATTACAACACGTCACTGTTAGAATTTTTTGAGGAAAACTAAGTACGGGATCTTATTGGGATTACTTATAATATAATATATATAATACATATAATTATTTAATATGTATTTTGTTCGAAATCATAAGCGCGGTTTTTAAAAATTTGGCAGACAGAACAGTACAAAATATTGTAATGTTTAGTTTGAAAAATACTATTGCTTAACTATTTAGCCGAAAAACGAGTACAAGTTATTGTTCGGGATGTAAGCATTACTTGGTTTTTGAAGTTTTATCGAAATCGAAAATGTGGTTTTTGAGATATGAGCAGTTCTTAAAGTAAGCGTTTTCGGTGATACGAATTGAAAATTAAGGACGCAATAATTTTGAAAATATCAATTTTACTCTAAGTTTGCATTTTCGTCAAAATCGTTTTTGCCGTTTTCAAAAATTACTTCTTTCAAAAATCCGTTTTACAATAATTTAGAGAAAAATTGAGTTTACCATTAAGTTATAAATGACCATATTATCTTAGAAATTAATTTTTGTTACAATCGTATGGACCGTTTTCGAGATATGTTCAGATTTTAAGAGTAGCGTTATTCGATTTTTCAGCGGAAAACTGAGTATGCAGTTATTTTAACCTCACCTAAGCTTAAATATCAATTTTGGTTGAAATCGTTAGAGCCGTTTTCGAAGAAATCAAACTGGCATGAACATTTTATATGGGAAGTACCATTAATATTGAGGTTACTGTTAAAAAAAAAAACGGCCCCGAACTGTAAACTCCGAAACTCCGAATCCGAAGTTTGAACGAAATCCGCCATTTGACGTGGAAATCCACCACCATTTTTTTGACAGACAGTCTGTCTGTCAATATTTTGCCAAACACTTTTTTGAGTTCGTTTATCATCGAAATGTCAGAATTGATTAACATCTCGAGTTCAAAACTCTGTACGAATACAATATCTTTCTCTTACTACGTAATCGAGAAAGTTAAAAAAAAACAATCGTAAATATTCACATCTGTCAATTTAAAAAAAAAAAACAACAACTAACCACTAGTAATAGTTCAATTCGCTGGAATATTTTTGTTCCTTACTTCCTCTATAACAACTAATTTCACAATGATAAGGTTTATTTTAGTTGAAAACGTGACAAGCATAATGTTTACGACTTTTTGTTGAGAGCTACAGTCGCGATGACATAGTTTTTGACATAAACAAAGGTATGTATGGTAGTTGTTCAGATAAACTTGTTCTGCCTTGCGGTTAGTGATTGAGATACGTACCTACATATCTACATATGTGTATTTAGCTTATTTTATTATTTCGATTTCCTGGTCACAATGTTTACAGTGTATCGATAATTATGCGTGTAGCGGAGATTCGTTGCTTTTGAAGGTGATTTGTTCTAGTTTGGGTCGGATTGTAAATATTTTTCCTATTGATTAGAAGTGATGTTCATCAAAGATTACTTACTATAGGAAGCCCCCAAATAAGTAGATTGTAGATTCTTAATGAATGAGTAAATATTGGTAAAAGAGATTAATTCGAATTAACTATTAAAAAGAAAAAAATAAGGTAAGACGTTCAACAAAGTTAAAGTCGGTATACAAAATATTTAAGATCGGCTGATAATCCCTAAGCTAAAAAATTATTCGATAAAACTTGGCTATACAAACAAAGCTTGGAATGTTAATAAATAAATAAAATAAATAGTTGGCGCAACAGGTTGGTAGGGACCCTAGGCCTAGCTTAACACAACCTTTTTTGGGACGAATTGAAGGGATCTACTAGTTTATGCCGAACGGCCAATTGAGAAGCTCTTTCATGAGTGTTATACTCCCGGATGTTTGTCACACGTTCGCGAGAGGTGGCGCAGTGGAAAAAACCATAAGATTTAATTTGTGTGTTTTCCGGGAATGGAGCCTGGGACCTCTCGCTCAGTAGTGCAACACACTAATCACCACATGTTAATAAAAAAATAAAATTTAACGATATTGAAAATAGTGTTCCACATACGCCCCCATACGTGTAATCATGATTGTGTTGGGCATCTCCGAGGGACATAGATTTTATGACGAGTTGTAGAAAATGATAAGAATTCTGGTCAGGCTCATTTAAGAAAAGCTATTTATTCATTTTGAATGTAGCTGAACAGCTCACTGTTAATTCAACAAAATTAAACAAAATCATTTCACTGTTTCGGGAGACGTTGTTTTTATGCAATCAATTTGCTTATTCATTGTTGGTTTTCCTAAGCATTTAAGTGACACAAATGGCCGCTAATATTAAAGACGTTCTACTTTGCTAAGTCAAACAAACATCATCCCGATTTATTCGCTTTTTTTTGTTGCGTCTTCAAATTTTGTTGAAACAGAACTTTCACTGATGCAAGCCCACAAATTGGAGGTAACCCCTAGCTGAACGGTTAAATGACTAAATGCGATTCATTGACAGCTAGTTTTAGTTAGATCGGCTTCAAGTACCTCCCTCGTATGCAGATGGTTCCTCCGAGTATTTGCCTCTGCAATCTCTTTCGATGACTTTTCCTTCCAGCTATTCTATCACAAAAGAAACAATATGCAAAAAAGGAGTTGTCGCAGTGAATATTTCTGAGAGATTCACTCAGTGAAAATGGGAACAGCTGGCGAATGAAAACGTCTTCAATAAGAGTTGAATGTGTTAATATGGGCAGAGGGCTGCCACTTCTATGTGCTCACCCAGAAAGAGTCTGTCCTTAAACTCGATTAATATATTCGATATCTCCTGCCCAGTTTGACCTGAAGTTTGTTAAGTTAAACATTTCTCGCTATAGAATTTCAAATCGAAATATTTTTATTCGCAGGTTCATTGTTTTTGCATAGGTACTTAACAGAGATTGTTCGGTAAGCAGTTTCTAGCCTTCTGCTACTACGTTTCGACCTACAAACATACATTAACAATAAAGGGCATCTCGCGAGTGTCGGTCACTAGTTCAAACAAACAATTATGCTGGGTTAAGAATTGGTTTGCTGTTTCTACACCAGTTTTGTAAATTGTCAGCCTTTTATTAACTTGAAACTCAAATGTGTATAGCTAGCAAGACTTTGTCATTTAATTGCCAGCTGAACTTGTTAATGTCATTGCTTACGTGTTGCCAAATGTCACAGGTGTCACTTTTATACATACTCGTCTTATTTTTTTGGAAGAGACAAAGCCTACTGCGTCTATCCTAAGATTTTATTATATCTCTCAGACTTTGAAACAAGTGACCTCAGCGCAACATTCACAGCATGCGCCCTGACTCATACGTCTCACTAAAAATTCCCCAAAATTTCCAAAATACCTACGCAGTTTCATTCTAAGGCAGGCTAACTTCTTTTCTAATTTGCTTAATAATACCTGGAAGTTTTCAACAATACTTACTCAATTCATTAGCACCTCGCTGATATGGATCCAACGTATCCAACTGAAGATCTGCGAACGTCTGTAATTTCTCATAGCCATAGTTGAGGAGATCACGTTTGCAATGGTTAACTGGTACAGTTCGGGTATCTGGATTCGTTTTACAATGATCGCTCACCAGCTTGGCAAATGTTGAATACAAATAAGACATCTGCAAAAACAAAAGAATAGACATCATATACTTTTTCGTGTGCTAACGTGGTTGTGTTTATTTTTTTCTTTTATCTGACAGTGAGTTTCCTCAGGTGATTTTGCAAAACTGGAGCACTAGCATTACAGTTCTTTGATCCACAAATCTACATTTTCCAGAGTGTACTGGTACACATATAACCGCCAGTAGCCACAAGTTGGCAGTAGCGTGTGAGTAAATGTTACTACTCAGCAATTGCTACTGCTTTTGATGATAGATAATGATGATGAGTCAGGCAAAGAAAGAGAAAAACTACTTGTGTGCATGAGAAACGAAGATGAGTCTATGTGTGCGATGTCTAGGTCTAACAGCAACGACGATGAGTACACATGAGTAATGCCAGCCCATGCTTGAGTGGATATTCTAATTAAGCATTTTGTGAAATTACGTGAGTTGCTGTTTTTTACGAGCCTCCCTACATTTTTAAACAAATTTCAGAAAACAACAAAATTATCTTGTGTATTTTGCGAGAAGATGGCAGTCGTGTCACACTGACTGATGGCCCTCCAAAGATTACAATGCATCAAGAGAGGCGGAAACATTGACTTAATGCTCGACATTGATTAGAATTACAAATATTTGATTTAATCATTTTTAATGGATCACATTCAAGTCATTTGCATAACGAGTTGACTAGAGAAAAATGTTTGTCTTAAAATTTTTGGCGCGTCGCCTTGTTGACAGAATCAGAAATGTCGTTAGTGCGATATAGGCAGTTTCTATTGTTTAGAGAAACTGATTACGATTTTGATAAGAAGAGGTATTTGGTAATTCAAGTATAGGTTTTATTTTTTTTTTGTCGTGACAAGTTGGTGTTTTCCTTTTGCAGAATATTGACTTCATCTAATGACCTGCCAAACGATGAGATAAGTAATATACATATGGAGAAGTCTGACTTGGTTTATTGTTTGAAATATGTTGAAGCCATATTGTGAGCTACTGATGATCTAATAATTATTTAAAACTTCACAACCTACGAAGTATTTGATACCAATAGCTGTTGCAGATCATTTTACTGCAATATGTTTCGTTCCGGTTGTTACTTCTCATCATTGTTGCAATGATTGGAAGTTTACAGTCTCATTGACAAGCGCAAGTTCTGTACATCGCCCGTTATTCTGTGACAATTTAAAAGATTAATTTTGACGTTGAATTCTCAACGTTTGGCGCTGCGTTTTCCTATGTACCAATTGATACAAATTCAACTTTAAGGAATCAATGCCTTCGAAGTCGTTAATGTAATTAATGGCAACAGACTCTTAGGCAGACATACCCAAGACCTTTGCGTCTTTCAAAGTAAGAGTTTGTCATATATCATGTAACGGGCAGTGAAATTAGAGTAGGCAGGGAATTATAAAGGGTTTTCCAATAAGAGGTGTTATTTTGGTATTTAAAGAAAAATGCCAGTTTTTGAGATAAATGATCGGATGTTTATTTCATAATAAAGAGGAAGGTATGCCGTTAATAATGGAAAACAACATCAGCCAAATGGCCACCACGAGCACGTCCTCGATAGCCTCATGAACGAATTTTATCTTTGAGGTCTTAAATCGACGCTGGGCTGTTGCGTAGACCATATCTTTCATGTGGCCCCAAAGGAAGAAGTCGCAAGGTGTTAAATCACAAGACCTCGGTGGCCAATTGTGATCACCTCTTCGAGAGATAACACGGTCCGGAAATTTTTCCCGTAAAAGATCAATGGTTTCGTTGCTTGTGTTTTTTCACAACTTTTGTAGTGAATTTTAATAATTTCAATGCGTTGTTGAAGCGTGTATCGTTCCATTTTTAGTAATGGCGTAGTTTATACTTGTCAAATGTCAAAGAATACAAGCTGCAAAAGTGACAACTAATATTGCGCTCAAAAATAACAGAATTGCCCGACGTTATATGAACCACAAGAGAGTTCAAAACTCAAATCAAATGACATGCAGTATCTACAATATAACAAAAAAAAAAAACAAGTAGAAAAAACAAGTTATCATCGGCCGGGCCGGATGCTTTGATACCCTCCACTGCATAAAAGTCATGCAAAATTGATGTTGTATGGGAAGTACCAGAACTACTTGACCGACATAGCCCAATTTTAATATCAACCTGACGACGATAAAAGTAAGTCCTCTTACAAAATTTCACTTGCCTACGTCGATTTGTTTTGACGCTATCCTGTTTTCAACAGACAGAGAGACACATGGGTCTAATATTGATTTTGTATGGGAGGTACCCGAACTACTTGACCGACATAGCTCATTTTCAATACCAACCTAACGACGATAAAAAGAAGTCCTTTCAACAAATTTCATTAGCCTATGTTAATTCCTTTGGGCGCTATCGTGCTTTCAGACAAACGGACAGACTGACAGACTGACAGACAGACGGACAGACAGACAGACGAACAGACCGACAGACAGACAGACAGACGGACATGGTTAAATCGATTCAGAATGTGATCCTGATTCAGAATATATATACTTTATGAAGTCTCCGGTGACTCCTTCTTGACGTTACAAATGTATCATTACAGTGCACAGTTTATAAAGATATAATTAATGTTAATTTTTTATATGAAACACACTATATGTGTACATCTATAGACATTAAAAAAACATTTATAAAAATTAATTTTAACAATATTCTTCATAAGAATTCCCAGAGTAGTTTATTGCCACACGCACTTTTCAAGGTAGATTTAAACTAAAATGTTGCTTTTCAAGTTCTCAGGCCCCTTAAAGTGAAATTATGCAAATTTAAAACAATATTATATCGCCAATACAACGTTTTTTGACACATTTAATAGAGAAATAATTGATGAATAAATCGCCGACCCTGGACAGTTTAGAAAAATGATCTCAAGAGTTTCGCATAAAAGACTATTTTAGACTTAAGAGTACAAGGAAAAATTCTGGTGTGGCCATCCACCAGACTTTAGTGTATAAACAGTTAGATGTCAAACTCGCGCGATACTAATAATCACTTTTAGTGTCCAGGCTAAATATTTAAAACTCCCAATGACGAAGTGTTTTCAGTGTGTAGACAGTTAGATGTCAAACTCGATCCGCGATACTATTATAATCACTTTCAGTGTTAAGGCTAAATTTTTCGAACTCACAATGGTGAAGTTTTTTCAGTGTGTAGACAGTTAGATGTCAAATTCGATCCGCAATACTATAATAATCACTTCCAGCGAAATTTTTTCAGTGTATAAACAGTTAGACGTAAAACTCGATCCGCGATACTATAATAATTACTTTCAGTGTCCAGGCTAAATTTTTCGAACTCACAATATTGTGACTTTCAAAATTTTTAGTGTGCAGGTTAAAGTGATTATTTGTAAGGCCCCATATAAAAAATTGTCGTTTAAATTTAAGCGAAAATAGAAGACACCAATTTTTAAAAAAATAAATAAAAGTTGAGGTGAAGTTCGTCCATGCAATTAGGAATGTAGTCAACTGGTTTAAATCGTATTTTTGGGTCGGGTGCACCTCATCCCCTGCCAGATTTCGCACCCAGCGCCATCTACATCTCAACTCCACAACTGAAATCTAATAATCGCATCACTCACCTTTAGAGGATAGTGTTACCTCAAACGAGTATTGTGTCGAGTCTTAGGTTAAAGTTTATCAAAGTTTAAATAATAGATGCATTAGTGGAATTCGGAAAAATCTATGGCGGAAGGAAGGAGGTAGGCAGCTAATTTATGTAGTGATAGGAGGAAAATATAAGGATGGGAAATGCTTTGTGTTTATTGGACCTGAATGGATTTATAAGATTTGGAGACTGTAAATATTTAATTCATTTAAATCTGAAGCCAAAACAATAAGTTGTTTGAGCATTTTTTACTTTTATTTTCTCAAATTCTCTGAAACTAAAAGTCAATTTATTTTCCCAAATAACTTATTATTTTAACCTTAGAGAATAAAAAGACAAATTTCGCAAAGATCTTCATCCAATTATGTGTGTATATATTCATAAAAGAATATAACCTGCCTTTATAGCTCCTACTCTATTTCACAAAATGGTTTCCAAACAATAACACACAATGAATTATAATATGGTAACACTTATTTCCCACTTTAAATACCATAGACTACAACTCGAACGATTTAGTGCGAAGGTAAGTGTCCAGTTGCAGAGCTGGGATGTAGATTTATTTATTTATTTATTTATTTATTTATTTTCAGAGGATACAATATAAATTAATTTATTCCATCCGGATTTTAAGCCGGGGAACTATGCCCATATGGCTGTAGATGTAGATGTCGCTAAGATCAAGGGATGAGTTGTCAGGGGATGAGATGTGGTGACCCCCGTATTTTTGTTCCGACGTTCTTTTATCTAGCGTATTATAAGCTGAACGTTGAACGCGACCATTTATGAAAAGCTAACTGATATAGAATTGCCCCCTGTTCGGAAAAAAAGAGAAAAAGGAGTAGATCATTGATATTATGACTTGCGCCGTCCGCTCTCTCAGTGGCATTAAACATGTTGCAAGTGCAGCTCACTATAAGGCGCGCCTACATCAAAGTATGTACACATTCCAAACAATAAGCCCGTCTTTAACGATCCACATTACAAATGATACAAGTCACACAAAACAGTTTAAGCTGTCATCGCCATTTCTCAAAAATGTAATCCCACCCGACCAACGACCAAGTGAGATGTCTGCTTTGTGTTCCCCCCTTAAAGACCGTGGGAACAAATACCTTCTATTCACTGCCATGAATAAATATCCCCAAATAATTACTCAATTTTAACAACTTTCATCTTTACAGAAGATTGAATGAATATGTCCGATGAGGTATAATATGAATGGCTAACTAATGACTAAATTGTCAACACTTGATATTTGAACAACAAAAAGGAAAAAAAAAAGGTTGCATTTGACTTACTTGAGAAAACACAATTGAAAGTCGTCTTCGAAACTTTTCAAAGGGGTAAGTAACAAAAATTTCAATTGTGTCATGGTGCTTTGTGGGGAAATATTGTGTGACATTAAGACACCTCTTCGTTGTTGTGTAATTCACGCAACTGATAAGTTCGTTAAGTGTGCACTTAACTTGAGTGATTTTAACGCGATCGATTGGAACAACCGAAAATAATTGTTTTCAAAGTAAAATCAATCGTTTCTCTAACGGAAGAGAAGGTGTGTTGGGGTAAATTATTATTAAAATAAATTTTCCTCTAGATTTGAAAGCACTTTGGTGGGTAAAATGTGAGAGCCACTTCTTATATCGATTATACGATTGTAGCAATAATAGAAGTACACCTTTCGTCTTTCTTTCGAATTAAAATAAATACCGCCGGCCCCTTGTGGTCTGCAGACACCTGAATGACCTCAGTTTCATTTGTTGTAGACGCATGTTCACGTACCAAAGCAGTGCCGACCACTCTTTCGAAGTTAAACCAATAATTAAAACACAAACATATTAAAATAAATGCTACTTTTAATAAATGTTTACCCCCATAATTCGGTAATCTCATAAGACGAGAATCCCAAAATTAACAAATGACTAAGTAAACCCCACCACGTAAATGCTCACATAATGGCACAAAGAAACAGCTTAAGTAATCATCTCAACCGATTCTAATTAGCTTATTCTTTAAAAAGGAAAAAAAATTGCCGTATACTAATTGGAAAATAAATTCAACAACAATAACAAAAAAAAAAAAAAAGAAAAAATTCCCCCTAAGATCCGTTTTGCAGATTTAGCATTGTATCACAATCTTCGATCTGACCTACCAACAAAATTATGCAGACCCAGTGGCATTGACTTTGAACTTGGTACACGTTATAAACCAGTTTTATCTACTCAAACAGCATTGTCATTTAGTTAACCTACAATCGTAATACTTCGATTTGTTTCGATGAAAGACTGACAGTACTTTATCAAGTTCTAATCTTAAGGCGTATGGCAAAGTTAACCTAAAAAGTGGGTGCCGGGTGGCACTATTAAATTTGAAATACCACCGCATATCGCTCAGATAAATTCATTTTATTGTTATCGTCGCATAGTAAATTGCAATTTGTTGCAATATCACTCAACCCGTATTCAGAGCACGTACACTTGCATACTATTTGCGATGCCTCGGCGACGCACCACACAACCTTATGAAATAATCTCTCATTACGATTCAAGTCGAAGAAAATTGTCAAATATGAGTACGGCGCGATCGTTCAAGGTGTCTCTTTTTTTCTCTTTAGGCACGATTAAATATTATAGTATGCAAATGATTGCAGAGTGGAACGAAGTAAGAAATAATGAACTTTTTGCATTGAAACCTAATCAATGTGGATAGCCAATGGGTTTTTAAAGTAGCCAACAACAAGAGCGCAAGAAGTCTTTATTTGACGTTTTTATTTTGGGTATAAATATCTGGCAATCATTTGCGTATAGTGGCGGTGCCTGAGGTTGGGACATTGAAACAAGCATTTACTTCAAAAATTATGTCAATCTATAGTTGTTTAGTTAATTTTAAAGTACACTTCTTTGGAAATGTGACAGGTTGTGGTGGAGATTAGATATTTGCTGCTGGTTATTTTTAATATACTGCTCTCGAGAAAAAAAAAATGGAAAAGCGGCAGCTACTCAATGACCAGTCACCAGAGTCAAGTATTTAGTATGAAAAAAGCGAGATTTTCTCAGCTGTAGGCGGTCCAAAAACTAAAAGATTCTCTTCAAGTGGTCTGATAAGCAATTATTGTAGACATCAAGTGTTTAAATTTCACATACAGCTAGTAGCGTCGCCATTAACAACATGAGTTGCGGACGCTATATTATGTCAGCATAATTTTTCTTGGGAAAAATCCAGTGCGAAAGCGGTGCCGGCAGAAGTGACAGCTGCAAGAATTTCAAACATTGTGTTAAAGAAGCGCTTCCAAAATATCATTCCAATTGCATGGGATTTTTTTTTTAATCCTATGGTACAAACCACGCGACCGAGAATGAAATCTGAATACCCTGTTTCAAGTTCACTTCTTTGGTTCTGTTATACGATGTATTAGGTTCTATTATATTGTATGCTTTATACAATTAAGGCTGTTTCCGACAAACATCAAATCTTATTAGTTCTCAGTCAAACCATTGAGGAAAGGAGATTTTTTAAGCCCTCGTTTAAGAAGATGTGGAGTTCTTTCTTACCTTTCATGGTTTAGTTTTAATTGCAGTTATATATCACGTACTTTAAGGGATGTAAACGTAGTTTTAAATTTCAAGCTTAGCAACAAACTAAGTGAGCTACATGAACCGTTCCATAAGCAGGACATAAAAAGCATAAAAATCATGTTGATATAAGAGAATGCTTAAGTATTCAGTGACATTTTTATGTAGTCTTTACAATATAAGTATGAGAAAGTTAAGATAACAGAATGCGGGTGGTCAAAACAAGCAAGACAACTTAAAAGTAACTGCCTTGATAAATACAGGTTTTGACAAACACAATTTCATATGTGATGCGTCATAAAAATATAGACAAACCTCTACAATATATTGAAGAGGTTTTATTTTATTTAGCCGTCATCATTAGACATCGTATGTGCTCCTGTAACGACAACATTTACGATTTCAGACTTACCATACCGCATTACCTTCCACCAATCTATGGCTACAGCCGGTTGCCTACCAGATATTTACAACAACAATAACATCAACAACTAAATCAACAACACCAAAAAAATACCAGCATAAACAACAACCAATAACAACAGAAGCACATGCCCTATAGACAACTAAACACAAGAAGGGTGAAGTGGGTGCTGCACAATGTTGCCGCAGCTTTTTTTAGAAGTGTAACAAATTTTTTTCAAAAAGTGTAACAAATGGAAAAAAAATGTAACAAACTGAAAAAAAATTATTGTCAACGGCTACGCGGCGAGACACAAAATGTTGTTGTATTTTATCGTTCCCTCCCATTGCCATTCCCAGTCGCAGTTTGACGTTTTGCACAACTTGTGCTCTGTGTACACAAAGAAAAACATAGACAGAAATTGGTAGAAGTTTGTTCGAAAGAAAAAAGTGCAGCCGGTTCAACTTTTCAATATTTGTTTCTAGCGAGAAAAACAAAAAAATTTTTTAATGTAACATTGTAACAAAATTATAACATAATTAATAAGTGTAACACTTTTGTAACACTTGTATCATTGTGGCAACGCTGGCTGCTGCAAAGCGCCGTATAAACAAACCAAGCTCAATCCTCTCTAGTCTACAAGTGCTGCCAAAGCATGCATTTCTTTTTATCCAGTTATTAAATTCATACGGTCTTTTTGCTGGGAAAACTTATAACGCTGATGGAGAAATGCACCCTAGAGCAGTCCCTTAGTGCTGCGAATTAGTAAAACTACTGGAAGTTTGACTGGACAACGTTCTTTTAAATAACGAATAGATCTTATTTGCCGAAACTCATTTGGAAGAACTCTACTTAAATAAGAATCGGTTACCAGCACATGTATCTTAGTTCAAATAGGTTTCACGGAAAGAAGTGCATCGCAGTTCACGCAAAAATCATGGACCTACACAGATCCCAGCTGATGCAAGAGCCACTCATAGGCGTTTTTCTTTTTTAGTTCAGAGCACAACCTGAACTGTTATACAAAAAGTTCGTGTTTCTTTTTTAGCTCAGATACATCAGAGCTCAGAATTTTGTTTCTTTTTTCTCTCAGAGCATACTCAGATCGCTCAGAATAAATTGACTTAGCAGGCTGAGTATAAAGCTGATTACATACTTACAGGCACATTTGACAGAAAAAAAACAGGATAAACAAAATAATTGAAATGGCGGACGAATCTTGTTGTTCTGGAACTGAAAGCTAACCAATTTAATAAATTACAATCAATAAATATTCAAATTAATCATATATTTATTAAAAATGACAGCTATTTGCTCAAGTGTGTTTCATAAATACATCAGAACGATCTGAGTACGCTCGGTTCAGAGCGCGCTCATAATGCTCGAGCTCGGTTCAGAGCTCAGCTCTGAACTAAAAAAGAAAAACGCCTCATATACGCAGATCCCAGCTCTGGGGCGCCGAAAAGCAGTTCCTAGAAAGAATCAAAATCGAGCGTTAAACCTCAAGCTGCTTATCGCCGAACACTTGAAAACGTCATTTATGTATGAGTACGGAATTTAAAAATGTATGAAATTCTCCGCCTCCGCGTGTATTCTTTTATGAACAGTCACTATCGTTTTATTTTGCAGTGCTCAAATAGAAAGGTAAGTAATAATAATAAAATTTCCAGTACACCCAGTCCCAGACTTTGAACGCTGTTTTCCCCTTTTTTTCTATCAGCAAATGCATTAGTTTTCCTCAAATTTGAAAAAAGTTCCCCATTTTTACCCCAAAGTGAAATTTGCATTTAAAAAAATTAAAAGATGTAGCTCGATTTTATTAACAAGCATAAAATAAATATAAAAATGTACATATTATATAAGGATTAGTTAAGTTAATCATACAAAATATGAATTTGAAATGATTTTCTTTTCGATTAGATAAAATATCGAGACTGGTGAGTGCATTCAGATACAAAAACACTTACGTAGACGTTCGATGGGCTGTTTTTTTCATATGTTCATATTATTTGATTTTGAGTACACGTTGACATTTGTTTTTAAAGAAAATGCGTTTCAAATTTCCTTCTAAGCAATTTAAGTTTCACCGAGATTTTCGTGTTTTTTCTCCCTTTTTTTCAAGCTTGTTTGACGTTTTCCCTTCAATCAAAGATCACTGCCTGTACCTCACTATGAAATACTTACAAGTATAAAACGCTGCATTTCTCAGAACACCGTTTAAAAAAGACAGAATAAATTATTGTTAACAATTTGAAACAACGTGGTGTTCAAGAAAATAGCAATGAATTAGTACTGCAGAGCAACACAGCCCCATGCAATTCGCGTTACGTTGCATAACATAAGATTGCAGAGTTTCTACATGTCCCGTAAATATGGCACACACACATTTGGTAGTAAGGCGAACCACTTACTGAAATGCAGACAAAACGTATCATAATTGGCTTCAGGAATAAATTTCAAAATGCCAAACTTGAGCAATGGAGCCTACTACCCAGAGAGTCCTTGAAATGCTGTTTGTTCATTTTCGCCTGCTTAAAAATAAATCACATTTCGAATTATTAACACCGATTCAAGTGCAATTTAATTTCGCTACGCATATTTTTTTCGATTTATTTATCTTTAAATTATTTCGAAAAGAAAAGTGTGAAACGAATACAAAATGCAAACACGTACATAACACTCGTATAGCAGCTGGAACGGGAATTTCGCAAGAAAAAGTGTAAGCACACATATTGGATGATCGAAATGTAAAGGTAGATCTAGTGCCCTGTTATAAGTGGACATTTAGCTTTGAGCTATTGGCGGCATAAGATGGTACACTTTGAATATCTTTTCCAAAATTGAGATGTAACTATGAGAGAAATTAGCTGGATGCACTTTGCCCTCAATTTTGTTGGCTATAAATCAATATTGTGTTTGATTTGTTTTAAGTTTAAAGTGAACTATTGTTCAGAGTCGTCAAGAACGATAACTTACGAGAGATCTCAGTGAATCTGAATGTTTCCGATGCACGGTTGGATAAATAAAGTTAACATGTTTAATTTCTTTGATCTAACAAAAATTGCACTCACTTAACTTCGTTGATCTTTTAAAATATATCTGAATGACACACGCATTGCGGTTAATTTAAAAAAAATCAGTTATACCTTCATAAGTTTATTTTTTTTGAAACTACAAATTAACATTTTGTTAAGAATATTATTTCAAAATTGAAATAAGTTAATTTGTACTAGATTATTAGTTTACACTTGCATTACAAACTATCTCTCGCTGAATTGAGCCAATGGCACCAATGATTTTTGTGTTTAGCGTGAAGTAGTAAAGAAAAGAATTTCGCTAGAAAAATTTACAAAGCTAAGTCACCGGACAAATAACAGTATAGAGATCTGTAGGAGTGCTTTTATATCCTTACGCTTAAATATTTAGGTTGGTTAAATACTTTTTTTCAGGCAAAATGCACTTTGAAAGCTAGAATTGTCAAAAGTAATTAATAAATTGCATCCCTTGTGTAGCTGTCAATGGATGCCAGTCCCAGCAAAGTTTAGCTGTTTCGGAACGAAATTTCCCAGTAGTCTAAAAGTGGACAGCGAAACGTCTGTAAAAAGGCAGCTACAAATAATTTGTGGAGAATTCCATCAGCTGCTATACAAATAGTACAACTGTCAAATTTTTGCAAGCAATTAATGTCCCAGACAATAAATGAAAAGAGAGTGGAGAAGTGTACCAAGCAATTGTAGTAGATTACCCACTTTTCGACATCATTTCGCAGCAGCAGCGTGCTGCACAACAAAAAGGAGAGCGAAATTTTTCGTTCAAGATTTCGCTGTCACCTTTGTATGGGATTTTTCGTTCCGAAAAAGCAGCTACTAGGTTTTATTAAAGAATGAGTTGTTAAACTTTATATAGATTCATATAAAAGTTTGCGTACTACTCGTCCAAAATTCTAAACAAGTATGGGAGCTTTGTTCAAACGCGGGCTTAAAAGGTTTTATCATTTGAATTAGATAAAATTTGATCAATCTCCGCAAAACTAAGAAATAATAGCAACTTTTATTTCTGTCAGATTAAATTTGATCAATCTGCGCAAAACTAAGAAATAGTAGCAACTTTTATTTCTGTCAGATCAAATTTGATCAATCTCCGCAAAACTAAGAAATAGTAGCAACTTTTATTTCTGTCAGATCAAATTTGATCAATCTCCGCAAGACAAAGAAATAATAGCAACTTTTATTTCTGTCACTGGATTATCTGCCGAGTTTCCAGAATTTGAATGCAAAAAAAAGAAAAAGGAAAAATGTTAATTTCGCTAAAGGGAAATGTACAAGTTTTAAGAAATACAATTTACAATTTTTAAGAAATTGATTCTGTGATCTGTTTCGATAATTGAATACTGCATTTGTACAAATTTTTTGTTGGTCTAAGGTTTTTGCTTTGACTGTCAGTTAAAAAATGCTCACACTTTGAGAAGACATACGACAATTTTTTTACAACAAGTCCTTAACATTTTGAGTATATTTTCAATTTTCAAATACAGTTACAAAAGTACATAAACAATAACTAAATAAAAAACCATAAAAATGCCTACACAATGCATATAAAAGCTGTCAAACGCATTAAAGCGAATTGCTAAACTTTCTATCACATTAAATTGAATGACAGTCAGCCCAACGAATGTGTACGAGTATAGGGTAAATGAACTCCGAAAATTTCATTGACTATAGCAAAAGAAAGTACGGGTTCGTTGACTTTTATTACGATAACTATACATAATTATACAGAAATGTATCATCAGAGACGAAAAAAAACACGATAAAGAAGACGCGAATTTAGCCAATTGCGTAATGTCAACAATTTCGACTTAATGAAGTCGATGGCGAAGTAACCACCAGTGGTTGTTAAAAAAAAAATACCATCGGATGCAAGGGTTTATGGTAGTTTTATTACTTGTAGATGTGTATCTTGATTTATATTCATATAATTTTAAGTATACAAATACAAAGTACTTGTCGGCAGGCTGCCCGTTGTCCATATACTTGTGGCATTAATTTCGTAACAACTTGGCCAGACGCAGTCATGCTCATATTGTTACATAATTTCTGGTCTTCAAGAATGAAAAGTCTGTAGATGGACATACTTGTAATAGGAAGTAAAATCTTGCTTTTAACAGCCAGCAGTTGGGTGGTGGTCGGTCTTCAATGCAATAGACCGACAGTAAGACAAGAAGCCAAAATTTCAACAAATCTAGTCTGAGATCAGCTGCATTCATATATTCGAGTGTTAAAAGTCTTCAGGAAAATAAGGACGAACTTGATACAACTCAGAGGGGAGATTTTCGTTACTGAATGTGTGGGCTTTCCTTCCATAAATGTCAATTGCATGACACGTGTCAATCTAGCCCAATTAAAAGAGTGAAAAATGCTCCAAGCGGTGTGAAACTAATTTATACAGACGAACTAGTTCCCTAATGACAGAAGTTTTGGTTTTGGTTTTATGATTGACAACCCTTCAGGCGCTCCGGTCATAGGCAAAAAATGTTTGTTTCCAAGATAGAACACGAATTTCAATGAACTTTTAAAAGGTTAAGACAATCACAAACGAGAGAACGCTCTCCAACTTGGTTACCATCCACACCAATTGCAACAAACTAAAGTCGGTTAAATTAAAAAAAGACCTCCGACTGGTATACGCATCATGAACCCACCTTAACATTGATCTTTATCGTTCAGGCTTCAGCAAATACCCCATCCACTAAATACTCATAACCATTTTGGTATAGCATTCAGAAAAGGAAACATACTAAATTCATTCCAAGTTTCGTTTGATGTTTGCCTTTCTTATGCATGAGCAACAACATGTGAATCAGTCTAATGAAGTCATCTGCATACATAAATGTATGTTGAACTTATAAAAGATTTTTGTCACGAAAATATGATACATCCTATCAGTGGAATACAAACAGCACATACATATAAAATGGAGACTTTCACTTTTGCATGCATCTTGGCAGCGATATATCTTTGGGAAGAAAGTTGTGTCGGCGTAATAGGTCGTATAGCAATTAATTTAACATTTGGAAGCGTTTAGTCAACTCCATTAATGGAATTTAAATGAGCATACCTGACATCAGGCTACATAATTTGTGGCATGCTTTTTGCATATCTGCCTGCCGGCTAAAAAAACTTGTATAAGTTGTATATTTTGTATACCTGTATATAGTTTCCTTTGAAAAATGTTGAAAAGTCTGTAATGAAGTCAAAAATACAGGACGATGGGCTGTGCAACATGAAACACAGTCCAACAAATTTTATGTTAGCCTTTATATCAGTGGCCACAAGCAATAACCGCTTAAGTCTGTTTTACTCATTGTTCGGAAGAGCAGTTTAAAGTTTTTTTTACTCCATTGACTATAGTGACTTAAGCTGTTGTTTTTTTGAAATTGTGACCACTTTTTTAAAGATATAGAGCTGAAAAAAAAATTTACAAAATAGATTTGGGTACGCTGAATCTAATGGCATCAAAATCTCAATTTCGTCTTAAGTCGACTTAAGCGGTTATTGCTTGTGGCCACAGATATTTTCTTCGCCTGATACCTGAGGTAGGAAATAGTCAGCCATCTTGCTTCTTTTTTTATTTTTTATTATTGATGAGACATAATTTTCGTGACAGGTGTCACTACGAATTTATTGTCGTTTTCGATTGGGCAAAAAGAAGCGTCCGGGAGAGTCTGGAATCGAAAAAATCACTTCTGAAACCGTTCCATTGGCACAAAAAATACTCTTCGGGTGATTCTGAGAAGAGAATTTCGCTTCTCGATTTGAAGTCAGAATCCACTCAAGAAGCACTCACACAAGAGTAATTTATGTATTTTATACAAGTCAGCTGATAGCCGTCGTAGATTATTCGGGGGTCTCTCTCAGTCAGTGGAGAAACGATTTGAAATATTCATTTTTTTTTCCGTTCAACTGAGAATCTCAGGCGATATAAATGTTTTGTTTTAAATGGTTGACATTAGAACGAACGTCAGTGGAAGAATCCGCAGCGATTTACCAAAAGACATGCGAAAGAACAAAAGGCGAACATGCAGAGGTTGCATAGACAAACTTTCAGGAGAACGATAAGCAAATTTGCAGGTGTAAATTATTGTTTTTTCATTTTTTTTTAAAGAACTCAGTAAACTTATATAAACTCTACACAGCGCAGGCATTAGGTAAAAGGACATTGATACTTGTTAGTAAATAATGAGTACTAATACTTTGCATCCAAAATTCGCTACTACATATTTGCTTGAAAAAATGTAGTAAAGACTTAAAAAAAACCCTATTAGCTGACATTTTATTGAATATCTCCCTTAACAAGTCAGACAGACTGATGACTTATTTGCGCTAATAATTATTTTCATTGACGCTGCAGGCTACACTCATTGGCCCTGCTTTTCTACAATTATTTTAAAACTATTTACCTGACAAAGAGACCATCATGCATTCGCATATATGACACTAAATGTGTCGCTTCACCGTTGTTACTGCAGTTTCCCGTCTAAGGACAATCACATGGCCCATTTATAAGCTTTATTTTTTTGTTTTCATTTCACAATAAAATCTACTAAAATACAACCATAACGTATTCTTACTAACCTTCTAAGCTGGATTCAAAGTTAACCATTTCAATTAGGTGTGAACCGGATACCATGCGGTGGAGTTCCAAGCTACCAAAAATACGAGTATTCTTTGGTTTCTCTGTCGCCAAATATACCTCATTAATATTCATAGATATTTTACCATTTAGCACATAATAATCATAAATAACTAACAAACACCGTAAACATAAACAATCTAAATACTTTCCATCACTAATCCCAAAATCAACTGGCAAATAAGATTTCCGATCAACATTTGTATTGACCTTTCTAAAAGTCAATATTAAAATTATTTTCAAGCTAATCGTATATTTTGTGTTTGTCCCGTTTTTGCTATTATAGCAAAACAAATAACCGAAGCAACAAAAATTCTTCGAAGCCCATCAGAGACGTCAAGATAGTGTGGCGAAGCTCAAAGGCAAACATACAACAATATATAGAACAAATAATCCAACCCAAGTTCGTTACCACTCAATTATGTTGTGGTATGCTTATTCGCAAAACAATATGTATTACTCATCGTCTATACCCATCACATGCATTAAGGTTTCCTAGAAGCGATATTAAATGTTTATTAAGTTGTTATTTAAATTATTTGCATTACCGCATGTGCTATTATGTGGAGAGGAGATGTATTTGCGTTAGCATTTTCATGCGGTGTGTTATCTATGGCATCCGATAGCATGGCCGCCCCGACACACCAGCCATGTGAACATTATAACAAATTCCTTTGCACATTTGACCGAAGGACAGGGTGCAGCATAATCAAGTGCGAAGTACAAGTAATAAATTAACTAAGTTATGTTTTACATATCGTAGAAATATTTTTAGAGGTTAACAACTCTACAGATCGGGTTTGAAGGATCATCGAAATTTATTGGCTCGAGGTGTTGGTGTGCGCGAGCAATTTGCATGCTAAATTTTGCGTTCAGGCGAATAGCAGATCTAAGGTGAAATGTAGCGAGTAATCGACGCGCCCTAGGCCTAGCCTGGTGTAGTGGCCTTATTAATAATCATTTTTAACCAAAACACTAACTATTTGGTGGGTCACAATATGCAATTTTGTATGGAAAATTTCGCCATTTTCAGTTCGAAAAATTTAGACTGGACACTAAAAATTATAATATATATCACCGAGTGTGTTTATTTGTTAAACGAAAGGTTTCACGATGTAAAACTGAAATCTGACAGTGCAACAATAGAAATTCGATTATATAATAAAAGGGGAGAGTGGGTATGTATGGGACACTTTTCAGTAAAATGTCAACTGTTGGCATCTTATAAATCAGATCTGCACAAACCAGTTTTCTTAAGATAAGAAAACATCGTGGCAAGCTATCCAAAACACAAAAGTAACCCAATGTATACCAGAATAAAAGTGAAAATTCATTCCATGCACCACCAAACTTTGTCGCATTCATCCTGCTTTCAATCTACAATTTTATGCCGAGTCCAAATGGCCAATCGCCATCATGACAGTTATATTCTTGGCAGTGAAAAAAATCCTAGGAGTCAAATTTAGGGTTTTTTCGGGTTTCGAACCTGGGAACCCTCGCTTAGTAGTCCAACACAATAACAACTTATTCACTGCGCCTTCTTCATAGATTGCCCTTTTATAAATACAAAATGTCAAAGTTTCCTAATCATTTGTTTAAAATAATGTATATCGGCAAGACTATGAAGATATGATGAATGGAAAACTAAAATCTGTGGCCATCTTGCCCCCATACAATTTATCTGCAAAACAATTGACTAAGCCAAGCCAAATCATTCTTTGTCTAAAATAATGTAATTTGCTGATAAAATTCGTATGAAATGCCCATAGACGAGCTGTGTTTGTTGAATGACGTGTTCCATAGACGAGCTGTATGGGTATCAAATGTCCATATATGACAGAGCTTTAGATGAATTGCCTCATTTATGATTAACTTACACCCATTCACCTCAACTGAGAGCTGATTGAACTACTGGAGTCAACAAAAAAATCACTCAGACGAAGTCCCTCGTTGGTTTGCCCAAAGGTGGAAAAATGTGACTTGAAAAGTCTTCCACTCACCAAAAATCCAGCCTACCTGTTTAACAAATCGTGAAAAGTTATCGCCAGAATAACAGTGATCAGCACAGGCCATCGGCCTATATAGGGAAACATGCAGCCAGATTGGGTAACCCACACAATACATTCTGCTGCATGTCAGGGACTAGCTTTGACCAGACAGCAAGCTCTAAGTTAACCTTGAAAAAGTCTCGAGGAATATAGCACAGAAAAGACCTAGGGGCCAATTCTGGTTCTTTGAAAGAGTGAATCGAATAAATCGTTTTCACATTCGCTTTGCTACACTGCTTTCATTTTTTCGATTCATTCGGTACTTAATAGCGATTCTCATTCAATAAGTGAAACTATCGTGGTGAATTGAATATCGCACACTGTGTTGAACGATATCAGGTTCTAAATTTTCAATCTTTCACTTGAAAATGAGGACGTGAAAAAAAAAAAATTATTTATATTTAAAAATTTTGAAGTTTCACATTTTCGTAGAACGAGAATCGAAATTGCAGTGAAATGGTGAAAACATTTTCATTTCACTTTCACTCTCCTTTAAATCAAACTTCCGCAACCACGTTAACCCTAGAAAGATAATCATATAATAAATAGCGTAAACGATAATCATACGTCTGAGGGACGTATGACACTTAATTAGTGTGTTTAATGAAACCCATGTTGGTAATTTTGATCATATATTAGTATTTTATTTAATTATGTAGGTAATATCGAAATAAATAAATTAATGAGTGCAAATAAAGTTTAATATGAACAATACAATGTTTCCGCGCCATACGTCTCGCGGACGTAGATTATCTTTCTAGGGTTAATAGATCTGGCTTTGTGCAATGTATAATTCCTCTTTGACAAATGAACTGAGCTGACGATGTTTGTCCAATCTTAACAGTTGATTTTTGAATGGCTCCACCAATTTTTGCAATTAAAATTAAAAGTGGCAAGTACACTAGTAGATAGTACTAGGTTGATCACATCAAATTGTTGTGCCCCAACAGATGGCGTACATTGAAAACAAAAAGTAATGTATCATACACAGAACCCTACAGCAGGGCTGAATTTATGCTACTAAAGTAGCATTTTTCCCCTTTTTTCTCTCTATCCACAATGAGACCACTTTTCGAATTTGTCCCTTTTCTGTGTTTCTATCAAGCCATTTTTAAAAAATAAACACGTTTTTGTATAAAACACGAAATGTTACATAAAAAATACTTTACGAAACTTGTTCACAATTATTTGGGATCTGAATGCGTCCTTTTCTTAGCATAGTTATATCTACAGACTTAAGCCTAGTTGCTGCTCGCGCTTAATTTAAGGTCCCATACAAAAATGTCACCAAAGATAAAATTAAGCAAATCAGTTAAGCCAAGCAGTACGCAGTTCAAGCTAAATTTGTTAGCCACTGTACAAAAAATCTCTACAGAATTTAATCGTATTAATGCAAAGTACATTTTTCCACTACTAAATTTTGACAGATCAGAGAAAATATCGGTATACGCAACAAAATTTCAAACAAAGAACTTCGTTGTTGATAATTTAACTTCTTTTAGAAATGGAATATTTTAAAAAGTGTAATGGAAGAGGTTTTTGAGCAGAGAGCTGTAGAAGTACAAGTAAAGCAGCAGAACAAAGGCAACCAACACAGTTTGTTTTTTTTTTTTTTTTAATTAAGCGAAGTGGTGGAGAGAAACATTGGAGAGTGGCTTAACTTTAGGTTTTCTTAAACAACATACAAACTATCATTTCTGAGCTACAGATTAAAAGAAATATATGTTGCATTTTATATCACTTAGTTTATAATTATGCCTTTTAAAACTAAAACAGTTACTTACAATGTATTTTTGTATGTATTTGAATGTTATAAATCAGTGGAACTAAAGTAGAATATTTATTTAACGAAAACTGTAACACAAAAATTACTTTTTTTAACTTTAAAGTTTAGTACGCTTGCTCGAGCTAAATTTTCGCTCCCATACATAATTCTCTCCAAAATGTAGCTCAGCTAAATTTAAGCGAACCCATTTTGGTGAGTGGTACACAGCTCGAGCTAAATAATCAAACTTTTGTGTCAGAATGTACTACGTGTCTGTCAAAATTGACCGTGCCCATTTAATGGGTCGTCACATTTTCTCAAGCTAAATTGTGACAGATGGTTGTGTGTTGTTGTTCTGTTGCGGAAAAGTATGCAAGTATGAGCTTTTTTAACTATTACATGGACGAGAAGGACCTAGAATCAGAAATAGAGAGAATTTAATTTTTGAAAGAAGTTTTTTCAAAGAACAGCTGATTTCTGTGATGATGATCCATGGCTTGCTCTATGTCAAAATTTAGCTAAGACTTTAGCTGATGTTTGGAGAGAAAAGATGGCGATCAGATAAAATTTAGTTTAGCTCGATCAGCGTACTAAGCTTAACTGTTGCCACTACGTTAACAGATTCCTCACCAGATTTTAAAATACTTATTTCGTTGGTTAGATTTTTTTAAGACTGATTTCTTAATAACTCAAATTATTTTTTTTTTTTGATTTTTATTATATTAACCCGTTACAGTTAATTTTCGTTATGCTACATAAAATCCTTTTAATAAATAGTGCATTTAACTCGTACAGAGATCCCTGAATAATTGCATTCCTCGTTTAATTCAGCCGAAAACTGAACAAATAAAGCTTTCGATAAGAAAAGTACAGAAATTTTACCGTTTAAATGCATGCCGCTTAAATACGTTGACCGGTTAATTGCGCCACTAAAAGTATTGCCAAGTTCCCACCAAACGTAAAATTTCGAAATCGAAACCTCGGCATTTCAGCGAAACCTATTTGAAACCCCTCTGAGTTCATCCGTCCGTGAGAGGTTATCAAACCGAACATGCCTACAGCGTGAAAAGAATTGTGACAATCAAAGAAATAATAAAAGAAGAAAAGAAATTGAATCAAAAAAGAGGTAAGAAATATTTAAAAATTATTTCCTTAATTTTTTCAGAAATCATTTTTAGTAATTTCTCTTTCCAACAGTATTATTTTGTGTCAACAAACAGCTGTTTTGACAGCTTATGACTTTTGAACTCACTTCAAATCGGTGGGAACGACTTACAAGGTTTCGGTAAAAGGTCACCGAAACCTCACGATTTCAGTTTGTTGGGAACATATGGCATAAAGCTTCTCGTAAAACTTCCTACGAAATCTCCCGGTTAAATGCACACATACAAAAAAACATTGAAAATTGTTAGCGCTTACAGCTTTAATAAAATCAAAGACATTTGTCAAATGAATTGTCAAACTGATATGACATATGTTTTTCGATTTGAAATCTAACACACTTTCTATGACACCCTGTACAGTAGATGCATACCCACAATGCGACGGGGTATTACAATGAATACAACTCCCCGTTTCAGTGGAATGCTTCCTCTCTCCCACATACCCGGCCGACAATCCCCATCGCACTGTGATTCCTCGCCATAGCCATTGTGAATACTTGCACGTTGTACAACTGTCTACTCCTATCGGCTTGAAAACCGACTTGATCATTAGAATTACAATGGAAAAAAAAGTGCCAAGAGAGGGCGAACAGGTGGAAATAAAAATAATTAAGAACATAACTCAGCGAATAAAATTAATGATTCCGAGTGGGATGTTAGACATGATCCAAATGATGAGTGTGCGTGTCCTTAAACTATGTCCGTGTACCACTTTGTAAGATCACGTTTCGACGATCATCGGGGTGCATCTATGTAAATCTATAAATATCTACGGCGATCATCGCTGCTGCGTCAGAAAGTGGTCAAAACTTAATAAAGTATCTAGCATGTTGTCAGAAACGGAAACTCAATGAAACTCTATGTCGAGTCTAGACGCAGCCGTTCTATACATTCATTTAGCATCGTGTAACTCGAAGGTGAAGCTACAATGCGAAACAAATTAAATTCGTTTGCCGTTTTCTGTTGTGAAAATTAATGCCCGCGTCTCACACAATGGCGTAAATTTGTAATAATAGCATTTTAATTAGTGCACTGCATGTGTGCTCCGACTTGTTTATTTTATAATTTCTGATTGACTTGTTGATGTTGAGCAAAAGTTATTGATGAATCGTTTCCGATGTGTGTATTGGCAAATTGATTAATTTTTGCTGTCCAGGATAAGTGGGTACTGGTTTTCAGCCTGTGTTGCTATATAACAAAACAAAATTAAGTCATACCACGAATTCGAGTCAAACAAGACCCAGTATATCGACATAGACAGATGATGTGCACCGTTAGAGGGCGAAATAGAAGCTTAAGTGGATTTGATGATGAATGTCATACGAGTTTGATCTACCCGCTTATTGCGCTGGTGATAAGTCATGTGCTGCACTGGGAGAAAACGCGGCGCCACACCAGCATTGGAGCAAATTGAATATCCGGTCTGGGAGATAAAAAAGTGTAAGTGAGCTGAAATTAGACCGCCTAATGGAAGAGAAATGGTGCTTTCCCTCAAGTAAGTAATGCAGCTCTCTTGCTTTCAATGATCGTCTGTGCAGCGATAGGATGGTCGCCGCAAAACCCTACAGAATTCGGTCAAAAATTGGCTGACATAACAGGGGCAATGAAAACATTACCTACAGCAGCAAGTCTTATAAAACATCTTCAAAGAAAGATTTTTGTCACAGGCCTCCCAATATGTATCACCTGAAAATGACGAACATCACTCGGCGTCTCAAGATCTTGCAAAATCTCTATAATGGTTCGAACTATAACGAACTATTCTTGCAAAAAAAACCGTTTCGCCAACAAAATAAAAATATACTGTTCATTTAAACTTCGAGGGATACCTAAAGGTTCTATGAGCTATGACACTAGGGATATAACCCAAGAGCAGGTGCAACAGGTCCACACTATATATACATAAAATAGTGTACGTGACCTCTTGTACTTATGGAGGCCTTATTACAGACTTGCTAAGGACAAATCTTCGGGAGGAGGAAACAGTATCTAACTTGTATCCTTGAATACCATTTAATAGCCCCGAGAGCTTGACTCTCCAAAAAATATGTACATACGACCCCAGTATAAATGCAAGCACTCGTTGCTTTAATGTCAGGTCTTGACGGCTTGACTTATAACAAAAGCGCGGGTTGTCTGACGAGAAAGGGCACCTTTTGGCCGGTCTTCTTTTAGCTGCCTTTTAGATGAAAACCCCGCTGTAGGTATACTCTAGCTAGCAAGAAGCCAATCCAAACTTTTACCTAAACGCAACAAAGATGATCAAAGGGTCTCAACACGATATTTAACTGGCCTGATAATATTTAACTAAAACGGGATTTGTTTTGATTTATCCTTGTGGCCAAAGATGGGTTTTCTACATGCAAAAGCATTTTTGAGCTCAAAGGTGATAGGTATGGAACATGGGACGCCAAAAAACACTGAGGCTTATAAAAGCCTTAGTCAATTAAAGCCATCACAAAAAAATGTCTGCTACTGGGTCACAATGTGAAGGTGGTTACTTTACATGTATCACCGCTTTTCAAATACCAGTAGAAAACAACAGCAGTTTTCTTTAGTCCACTGAGATGCAGCATGCAGTGTTGCGGTATTATGTATCTTGCTTATGGCTTCATGAGCTCGGCGGGGATCTATGCCAAATCTAAGACTTGACAAGAAAAACTTCAACCTGAAGTGGCAGAAGATATAAATAAATAGATAAATAAATAAATATTTGGCGCAAAAGGTCCGTAAAGATCTTATAGGCCTAGCGTCTCACAACCATTCGTTTTGTGTGAGTTTTTTTCTACAATTTTATGCCGAGTCACAACGGCTAACAGAAATGAAGAGGAAGATGCGATCTATTTTCAATAACTCTGTCCTGCCCTATCCTAAAGAATGCTCTAATTCTCGGAAGCGTTTTCTTCAACAACTTTTAAAAATAAGCAACCATAAGCCCAAAATTGTCTTTATTCATAGCACTGGCTGGTTTAGGTACCAAACTTTGGTAAGATCCATGTGCTTTAACAAATTTGTGGTCTAAGTGTGTCTGTGGTCCAAAGACGTTTATTTCTTTAAGTGGATATATCCAGCCGTGAATTTAGCTGCCCGAAGACACATCCTGCGGTTTGAGACGCAGGTTAGTCCGGTTTGGGACGCAGGTTAATCTCGGACCGCAGCACAAGTAAAACCAAAGTAAGTAAGATGATCTGACTTACCGAGGGCTATCAAAGAACAACGACGTAGTCATCATTGGATATTAGCGACGAAGTTCCATCATAGTTGTCTATATTTCAGTTGAATAAAATCGACTGTCAATCCTGTATAAGCAACTGCAACTTTCCTTCAATTCAAGCACCAATAAGGTATCAAAATTTAAGCAATTTGCAACTGGTTATTCCTATTGCTTGCAGATTCCGCAATCATCTACAGCTAGCTTTAAATTTTGGCATCAAAATTGAGTTCTCCCAAACAATGTGCGAGCTATCTTGATTTAACACCTCGAGCCAATTGAACGTGACCCATTTCCAAAGTGAAAATTGAACGCATAACAAAGTGGATTCGTCGAATGCTTATACCCCAGGTAACCCAGTATAGACATCACTTCAAGTAGACTATCAAGATTCAAACTCATTGCGATTCCACGACTGTCAACTCTCAACTTTTTTCCCGCAAAGAGAAATCTAATTAAATCTCCTCCCGCACACATGTCGCCATAAATCAATAATTCCATCGCCATCGATAGATATACTTTTGACAGCTCATTACAGCCCCTCAGTCATCTCAACAAAATCCCTCCCACACGTAGCTCTAACCACAAAATACCAAAAAAAAAAAAATTAAAAAAAAAACATTCGGAACTCACCTTTTCGTTACGTGCCAAAAACTCCCAGATCGGTATCGCTGAGCCGGAACTCATCTCCAGACACACCGTCAAAATCAGCAAAGTCGCAATTATTTTGATTGCCATTTTTATTTCTCGCTGAGGTGTTTGTATGTATTTTTTTTTATCGTTTGATTTGGCAAATAAAAATGAAATTTTTCACAGCAATTAAGATCTACTTTAAAGCCAATTCGTGCTTCAAGATCGCGCGTACTCCTTGGAGCGTCAAAAAACCGACAGCAACAACAACAAAAAATAGTCAAACACGGTCCAAAAAGTTAATTTTCAAGTGTACAAGTTTGAATCGTTTATTTTGCTACGTTTTATTTATGCACAGTAAATTGATTTCACTTCGGTTGGACTTTCTTCGTGTCGGCCGATGACAAATAAACCACAAAGTATAAAGGTAAAGGCACAATCCAGTTGGACTAAATTAAAAGATAGTAACCACGCAAATGGAAATCGCAATCGAATGTATCTCACAGATAAAATGCACACAATTTGTTGCAAATCCAGCAACAACTATCTAACGCAGTCGGAGAAAAGAGTCACTTTTAGTTGGGTTGACCTGTGTGGAAACTTTCTTTGACTTTTCTTTTGCGTTTTGTTTCGTTTGTTTTTTTTTTTCCTCAACTTTTTGTGTCTTATTTATTATTTTGTTGCGCACTTAGTAAATGAATACGCTACGATCGATGAGAACGAGATACTGAATAGTCGGTTCGGAACTGGGAGGGAAAATAAGATATATACGTTAACTCGAGTCGGCGACTCAATGTGAAATGAGAAGAGGATCGCAACGCTCTCTCCAATTTATAAAATTTCACGATTCTCGATCGCACTGTGACGTCACGAAGTTGGCAATGACATCATCAGTTGGGGGCATCATCGTGATCGCCGCTTCAGAGATTTAGCAGCAAAAACTTGTATCGCGATTCGCGATGTTTTGGTATTTGATCGGGCTGGTAATGGTAAACAGGTAGACGCGTCTCGCACAATCCGGTGAAATAATCACCATAGCCATAGGCAGTGCAAAAAAAAAAACGCAAGGAAAGAGATACATTCTTGTTACGGATATACGAGGAGCTGTGGCGTTAGCTGGCATGAACTCTTCGTCAGTTTTGAGTAATTTAGGGTCTTGGCCAAGTGCGGAATAGTCTGTTGCTTCGCCCAATACAGTGTTGATAAAGTTGGCGCGTTTAATGCGTACTTTACAATTACAAGTGCCTACTTGCGGTTGAGCGTTGAAGATCACTGTGAAGACGTGCCTGACGTAATTTTTCAACACTGAGGCGACCACATTAGGAAGCAATTTTGTGGCCAAAACAAAAATCTACATAAAGGTGGTTGTGGAAACTAAATTGAGTTGTTGTTAATGGCAACAGCTGACGTTCTTCTGACAAAGTATGCTTGCAAGCGGCAATTGCAGTAGATAGGTATGTAATCATCTTTCGGTTGTATTCGGTAGTGATGGGACGTGAGTGAATTTCTCTGCCGAGTGCATCAATCACACGCACTTCCACTAGGTTCGGTCAACACAAGTCAAGTATTTTTTTTGTGTTTAAATTGTAAAAGGTGCAATTGGAAATGGAGTCTTAGTCAAATTTACAGCGCATTCTACGTTTTTATTTATCTTCTGGCTAAAAAAACAAAACTTATGAATAAAGGAGAACAAACAGAATTCATGGTCAAAAATATTGAATGTGAATAACTATATATTCTAAAAAAAAAAAAAAATAAATAATTGGCGGAACAGGTCCGTATGGACCCAAGCCTAGCTTCTCACAACCATTCGTCTTGTGTGAGTTTTTATTTTTGGGACGAATGGAATTTTATGCCGAGTCCAAACGGCCAATTGAGAAGCTCTTTCATGACAGTTATACTCTCGGATGTTTGTCAGACGTTCGCGAGAGGTGGCGCAGCGAAAAAAACCTTAAGTTGAAATTTTGGTTTTTCTCGGGATTCGAACCTGGGACCCCTCGCTTAGTAGTCCAACACACTAACCACTAAGCCACTGCGCCTACAACTATATATTCTAAGGACAACTAAATTCGCTTGAGGATAAGACAATAAAGTAGATTGGGAAATTGGGTCATTGGCCCTTAGGAACTCACGCAGCCAAGCTTGGCATCCCCCATAACACCCACTGCCGTAGTTGCGTGGACACAAATAAGAGTGAAACAGTGTTTCATTACTGCATTGTTAATTTAAGAAAGTGGTATGCAGTTGCGCCTTGATGTCGCTAGAGATTGTTGTTGAAGGATGTTAGTTGTTGTTGTTGTTGTTGAAGAATATTAGTACATATTTTAGTTAGATTCTTATATCAGTTGCCATGGTAGCATGGAACTCAAAAGTTCATAGACTCCCAACGAGATCTTTCCAAAAATATCGGTGTTGCCTAAATTACATCCAGTGATTTTTTGAAGATCTGTTTTTAAATTTTTCTACCCTTCTTTCTTTGATATTTCCATGGGCCTTGTCATCCGCCCAGTACGTCTTGTCTGTCTTTTCAGCAATTTAAGCTTGTAGGGTGTTCTTTTTACCCGATTCTATAAAGCTGTCATCTTCCATGAGAGCTAAACTTCTCCATTGCCCCGATCCATTCGCTTTTTCAATGTTTATTATGACATCACCTGATAAGTTCACCTTGCTCTGGAAGACAAGTTCCATCTCACTCTCTCATGCTCTTGGTGATCTTGTTTCCACTCGAAATGCACGGCGAAAGCGCCCTTAGAATTGTAAGCGGAATTATTATTACTCGCAAACTTTAGTAGAACATATCCAGTTCTTAAGTAGTTGGTAGTACTGTAGCACTATTATTTGGCAGCTCGAGCATACTGTTGGTCATGAATACATAACAAACAGAAATACGACAAAAAGATTAACTTGAAATAAATTTCATTTGCATTCAAATATCTACAAGAACGAATTTTCAAATCTAAAATAAAAGATCAACCGGCATCTCATCATACATGCGTTTTCTTTCATAAGTGCAAACATCAAGATTTGCATCTCATACGATCGAAATTCCAAATCAGAAATTTGTCATCATTTCCTTTTCAAAGAAACTACTCATGCTTCATTAGGCGTTTTTCTTTTTTTATTCATTTCATTTCATTTGTAATAAAGTATATGTATTAATGAATATTTATTAATTGTTGTTTATTAAATTGGTTAACCTTCGGTTCCAGAGCAACAAGGTCCGCCCGCCATTTCAATTATTTTGTTTATCCTGTTTTTTTTCTGTTAAATGTGCCTGTAGGTTTGTAATCAGCTTTATACTCAGCCTGCTCAGTCAATTTATTCTGAGCTCATAGAGCGCGCTCTGATTATGCTCTGAGAGAAAAAAGAAACACAAATTCTGAGCTCTGATGTATCTGAGCTAAAAAAGAAACACGAACTTTTTGTATAACAGTTCAGGTTGTGCTCTGAACTAAAAAAGAATAGGCGTTTTTCAGAGCGCGCTCATAATGCTCGAGCTCGGTTCAGAGCTCAGCTCTGAACTAAAAAAGAAAAACGCCTAATAACGCCTATTCATGAAAGGATTACACCTCATGTGCGAGCAACAGAGAAAAGAAACCCCAATTATGTTTTTATCCCTTTATTTGCTACCTACCGACCAGCCACCACCACCAACGAAATGTTTCGGTTCTCTAATCACAAGTGTGAATAACTCCTCTCTACTTTGGTTAAACAAGTAACTTAGCACGACTGCAACGCCATGCGGCGACTCCAGCGGCCAAGAAAATTTTCGTGTTGATGATAGTACTATAGTCTCTATATACAATGGGATTGGTAAAGGGATTTTGGAAAGTGTGGTAACTGCCAGACTAAAATTGATTATTGGTAAGGCCGAATATCAATATCAGGAGAGCGGCCACTTAAGACGTATGTCCGAGTTCGCTCGGTATAGTACACTAAAGCTAGCTATATTATTGATAATGGCCTTACCAATAAACATTTTTAGTGTCGACTTTAAATTTAAGTAGTTCACCGTGACCATATTTTCCATACAAATTTCGCAGTTGTGAGCTCTCGTAAATTTAAAGTCGAGACTAAAATTGGTTATTAGTACGGCGCATTGATTTCCTTCTTTATAACAAGTGGCCTTCCTACGTAGGGACGTAAGATGATAAGACCTAAGGCGCGATTGACTTGCTCATCTCAGGAGCAGTGTTGCCCCTAGTTTGTGACCATCAACTTTAGTCAATTAAGTCAACGCAAGTGACTTGAGTCAAAAATCATGAAATCACTAGAGTCAATGGAGTAAAAAAAACTTTAAACTGCTCTCCTGAACAATGAGTAAAACAGACTTAAGAGGTTTTGCCTTGTGACCACAGATTTATCTTGACCTTGGCCACTTCGAAACGCATATAATTCTTAAACATATCAATCACAGCCATAAATAAAAGTTCCTTAAATGAAAGGAAGGAATTCCCCATTTAAATAAATTTCAACAAACAAACAAAACCATAAAAGAAAGTCCAAAACTGTATACCTCGAATGCATGGTTTATCAACAAACAACAATAAGAAGACGAAGAAGAATTCAACTGAAAGGAGAAAAACCCAAACATGGACAAAGATTAATGAATCACCAAAGAGACTTAATTCTAGGGAATTTCCAAAAATTCTATACCTCAAATCCGTCTAATTTAAATACACAACTTAGCATAACACGAATGTAGATCTCGACTGTCCGTGTCCGCATCCCATCAGCGAGGAGACTACTCGTCATCGTGGCCACAGTGGCTTGGCGCCAATTGATGCGTGTCAATAGATCTTGGCCTGAGACAAATTCTGGAGATTTCGACATTGATTGAGGAGACGCCCGACCGGTCTAAGAATGGTGGCATTCTAGCCTTGCAGCCTGTACAACATCGGATGCCAACATTTTAGCTAATTAATTTGTTTACCGCGCCTTATGAGAGAGCAGTGTGCGACTGGAGTGCGACGGGTACTCATCAAATTTATGAGTTGTGCGCACACGTGATTTTTATCGGCGTGTTGTCTTAGCCGGCTTACAAACAGACCCAATTGCGGACATTTTATTTGGGCAATCAAAAATGGATTTAATGTGATTATTTTCTGGATTTGCGTAAATTAGACCAGTTTCGTGATTGAGAAAAATGCTAAAATTCAGAATGAAGCTTTACGATCGAGATGAGCACGTAAATAATGTTTATAGTTCGGGATTGTTTTTTTTTTTTTAGTTTTACAGAGTTGAAAGGTAAAACAAAGCACACGTGCAGGACGAAAAGCGGTATAGTTTAATTGGCATGCAAATAGTTTGAATATATAGGATAAGCGAATATAAAGCGGATTCTAAGGGCCTCTTTCGCCATCTCTTAATAAAGAGTCGTGTTTTTCGTGGTAGTTGAAGGTACCCAAAACGAATTAGTAATTTACACACATGAAAAGCGGAAAGGGGTCATACATACTACAATTTTAAGGTTCACTATTAGAAACCGGAATGAATCGGATGGTTTGAAGCCTTAAAGCAATAAAGGGTGGACAACCTAGTGGTTTCTTTTCATACTATAGGTTATTTTGACACTGACAGTTGTTTCCCGCTCGAAATCTTGACAGAAAGTCAGTTTCATACCTCCGCGAACCGAAATGAGTCGCTTTACGCTTGAACAATGTTGGGAAATATTGGAAACTTATTTCCAAAGTGAGTGCTGTGTAGCCCAAGCAGTGCGTTTTTTGAAAAGAAATTTTTGATTATTCGCTTACAAGGCCCAATTGACTCAGCAATTGAAGGCGCACGACCATCTTCATTATCGCTTCGCAATTTAGGCTTTAGGGCAGCTTGAATTGGACAACGATGTTGGGCGAAAAATCACCTTTTATGACGAAGCGCATTTTCATGTCGGTGGGTGCGTTAACGTTAACGAAATTGCCGCATCTGGGGCTCGGAAAACCCGCACGTTATTGTCGAGAAGTCAAGGCATCCACAGAGAGTGATAGGTTGGTGCGGATTGAGGAGTGGTGGCATCATTGGACCATTACAGTTACAGAGCCATGTTAACCGAATTTTTTTTTTTACTGAAATTGAAAACATGGATTTAGATTTAGATTTAAATTTCATGCAGAATGGCGCGCCATGCCACACAGCCCATGCCACAATCGATCTTTTGATCATTTGATTGGGTTTTTTTTTTAAAAGAAACACACTGTTCAACGTTTTGTATAAAGAATAGCCTAAAGTATGACAGTCCATAGCGGGCTTCTCAATTCAGACGTTCGGAATTGGCATTAAATTGTAGGCCCTAACATTCTATCAAAAAAAAAAAAAGAAGAAGTCAAAACTCACACAAATAATAGGCCTTAGATTCCCATATGGACCGGCTCTGCCGACTTTTATGTTTTTAGGATTGAGTCGCTAAATTTTTATTAGGAAGGGCCTTAAGACTTTTTTGCTAGAAGATCGATTCGGATCATCCTTGCGACCACGAGAAAGAATCGTTCTGACCAGAGATGAATGAATAAAAGAGATGGATATCTTTCGCACGTCTATCCCCCCAAAACCCATTTGTTTACATTGTTGTTTTTGTAATATCAACCCCCGTCTGTGAATACGTGTGAGCTACAAAAACGCATGTTGCTAATGGCCGGCCAACATTCGTTTTGCTTTTATGGGCATTGCGCTGTTCAATTGTTTTGTGTTTGGTATTGAACTTGTTTGGTTTTTGTTAAGGATTCGTTTAAAATAAAAAAAATAATGAAATACGCATTTCGGAGTAGCGAATTATTGCATTAAAGTCCAATTCATGAACTCACATATACTAGAAAAGAAATGAGCATGGGTGCGTGACTTCATGAATTTTACGGGAAAACAGCTTGTAGGCAGCCGCCTTTCCACTGGAAAGTTATATATCTCTGTATTCCATTATCTTTGGTTCTGACACTGCTCGATAGGAGCTCGTAGAGCTTCCCTTTGCTGTTTGCCATTTGGATTCTATATTTTCCTTGGATAAGCAATTCAGTCCAGGTTGATGGATAAAATGCCTGACAGTCGTAAGAAATTGTTGCCAACTTGCTTTTGATCCTCTCAAGTTGCCATCAGTATGCTCATGCTCAATTCTGAAAGTTCAATTAATCTTTGCTGCCTTGTGAAAAAGCGTCCGACTTAATCTGCTGCCAGTATGTGGGCTTTGTACAACAAACTTCATATTTGCCTTCATGTCATTAGGACTATATTAGCCAATTCTGGTGCGAAGCTAAAAGCTAATTCAATAATCATTATTATATCGTTAAATTTTACGAACTCATAATGGCGAGTTTTTCAATACAAAAATATTTACTATGATTTATAAAATATTTAAGTTGAAGGTTAAAAATGGTTATTAGTTAGACCCAATGTCTTAAACAAAATTAAAGGCGTCTTATAGCTTTTTTCAGTCAACTTTGGGCTTCTTGAGTGTTGCGTAGCCGAGCATGATGTATTCTCCGGCATTTTCCATAAGCACCAGTGGTGATTTCCCCAATTCCTGATCCCTTTGAGTTGTCAAAGATTAACTCTCAGTCTCTTATAAACCGTGAGAAAAATAGTGACATGTCGACAGTGTTTGCTAAGGCGTTCACAATATCACCCCACATGGCGGACAGTAAACCCTCACTAAAGTCCACATCCAAACCACATTTTCTTCAGCTTCTGTTATTGGGACCTTTTTCCAAACCCTTGCGGCTTAGCAGACAGGTCACAGGTCAGGCGTCCAAAGATTCTCAATCATAGAATAAAATATGGCAACTATTGTAAATCATCTAGAATATCACCGTCACTCATACAGAAAACCAAAACAAAATGAAATAGTTTCGCATGCAGTCAGCTACCCGATGACAGTTTACAGAACCCGTTACAGTCGCATGGTGTAATAAAAACAAATTTACATATCAAGCAGCTGTAATTGAACTCAATTGAATAGTTTTAGTCGATTGGCTTGGTGCGGCTCTCTGTACGAGTGCACTTCCCTAAATGTGCGTTACAATGATCTGATCTGTTTTATTCGATCAAAATTGGGCCATCAATTTAAATAAACCTAGTGCCCGCTTAGAGTGGCTTTGTGAGTGTTCTGCTCTTAAACTCTGGCAGTGTTTTCAGTCACGCTTTAGTGGCTCGTGATGAAGAGGTCATATGTGCGTTTTGAAATCTATAATTTTTCTGAAGTGTTATATCCTTCATTAGAAAGAACAATTGATAGGCGAAGAATGTTGTCGGTGATCTAATCAGGTTTTGTTTTGTGACATCATGTTTATCAGGGATAACAACCTCGCGCCGCAAAATTGCCCTGTGGCAATTAAGACTATAATCTCGTTGAATTTGATTTATTTGGAAATTGTGAAGAGAGTGTATGCTTGTTTACATTTATCTGGATTTATAGACGGACAATTAAATAAATATTATTATTTGTATTTTCATTCAACAACATTCAATGGCGCCTTTTGTCAGAAAAATTGTTAAATAATCTCTCACCTGGGTGACTCCCAACTTGATGTATTTGTAGGTAACCTATAGATATACCTGAAGTGGGCAATAATAAAAAAATATAGTAAATCCTCTTAATTAATCGACTTCTTGAAAGCGCCGAGGAGGTACACGAAAGAAACTTTCGGGAAAACCCTCAGGAAAAGTCGGGAAATTGGAAAAATGGAAAATTGATCATTTGTATGGAATTTGGTGTGCAAATGTTCCCGAATGGGTTTTCGAATGGAAAAATGGAACGATGGCGCATAAACGAGCTTTGGAGGCAGTTGACCGAACGATGAAGGATTTACGATGATATTGCTCTCCGGAGATTTTCGTCAAACGCTTCCCGTCATCCCGAAATCGACTGCTGCCGATGTACTTAATGCATGAAATCGTCGTTTTTGTGGCAGCATGTTAGGAAGTTGAAATTGACCACGAATATGAGGAAGACGAATTTCGCCGGGTTGGTGCAACAGGTCGATATGGACCATAGTCCTAGTTTCTCGAAACCATTCGTTTTGTGTGAGGTTTTAACTTTTGGGAGGAATGGAGGAGACCTACTTTCTTTAATTTTATGCCGATTACAAACGGCTAGTTGAGAAGCTCTTTCATGAAAGTTGTACTCTCGGACGTTTATCAGACGTTTGCGAGAGGTGGCGCAGTGGAAAAAAACCTTCAGATGTAATTTGTGTACATCTGTCTGATAGGAAGACACGCTCGCAGATTAGGAGCACCCTACAATGATTTTTGTAGAATCTGCATGGATGACCAGTAGGAGGAAACCGTACTTTATCTTCAGTGTACTTGCCCAGCTCTCGCAAATTTGCGCAAAACAAACTTAGGTAAATACTTCTTCAAAGACATCAGTGGCTTGTCTCTCATAGACACACGCTGCATCAGCAAATACATTACTAGGACCAAATGGCTGTAATGTTCTTTCACATTTTCAGTGTTAGCAGTTGGTCACTTGGGCTACTGCCCACGCCACCTTCCCCCCTTAGACGGGCTGTTTGTAGATTGCAATCGAGGGGTAAACTGCTTCGGTTCAAAATTTTCAAATTCGCCATTTTGTTTTCCCATCGGTGTTGTGTCAATTAAGAATCCGTGTGACATGCAAAAACATACAAAAAATACAAAAATAAATGCTGCCAACCTCGACAACCGTTGGGAAATGTGCTAGAATTCGGGAATACTACATTTTCACATTATTGTTAAAAGGCGAATAATTTGTTTTTTTTAGTTAATAAAACTAGCTAAATGAGATGTTCTATACACTAAAAACTTATTATGACAAACATGGTTGCGTATTTTGCGCTTTTGAATATCATTAACTTCGATTTCATGCGTAAATTTTTCTTAGAAAACTGAAGAAAATTTGCTCAATATATTTCTATTTTACTTCAAACAATCTGCATTGTTCATTTTTCATACATATTTTAAGCAAATCTACAATTATTCCTTAAAAAAAATATTAACCACACGTAACGAATAATTTCAAATTTAACGGATAAAATTCTATGAACGCTGTCAGCTATTTTGCCCACAGCGGTAGTGGCATATGCAAGGTGCGAGCGTGTTGGTGAGTCGGAATTTTTGAAGTTACGTGACATTTGTCAATACAAATTTCTATGTAACAATACAAGCGCACTTAGCATTTGCCACCCCACAGGAAAAGCGTAGACTTTATTGGCACCCTTTCCCCTATCCAAGGATAGACCTACTTGATTTTTTTTACGAGATGTAGGAGGATTGAAGCCGTAGACAAATCGCAGTAAGCATCTAGGCTGCAGAAATGAGCCACCAGCATGTCTGGTCTAGTTTAACTTCCCTTTTAATATATTCCATTCGATTTAAAGCTGTAAATTTGTTTTTAAATTGTATTTTTTTCCTATTTCCATCGGCAATATGAACATCACTTAATCGGTGCACTTATAGCTTGCTCAACCAACTTGACTCCGAACGCGCTCATTCATATTAGGTATCCACTAGCTTAAGGCACCATCCCATTTTGATCGAAGCTTCTTTTTCAACGTATTCTAGCTCCAATAAAGTAATTGTAGATTTAATTAAATAGCAAACTCCACCAGAGAGTCAAATCAAAGTGTTTGCATAGTTAGTTATTCTTGCGCATGCGTTAATATGTCATATGGCATTTTGCCGACATTCAAAATGAGTGTAAACGCTGCAAGCATAGCGCTCATTTTATGTCAGACACCGCGTCTGACATAATTAGGTACATTATGGAAGTGCGATAATGTCAATTAGGTACATTATGGAAGTGCGAGTAGTTACCAAACCAAATTAAAATTAACAAATTACCAAAAATCACCAATTATAAAAAAAGTTACCAAATTTGGTGAACGCCGTGGCCCTTTAACTTCAATTCTCCAACGTCAAATTCAAGACAACCGGTTCAGTAAACAATAAGCCAACATCCGTACGCCAGGCACCAGGGAACGCCAGATCGGCCGACAGCATTGCCCGATCGTCAATTCTTCGCCGTGCACCTGCACAAGAAGTCGGCCTTTCGCAGACTTTAACTTGACATAAACAATAACATACTCGTACATAGGTCTTTACAAAAAAAGCAGCATGCTTTATTCCGTTTCGACATCGACCTGTCATTATTGAAAAAAAAACCCTTCCATTAGATAAACAGGTTAAGTAAGTTCTTCGAAATCATTTCCACTAACTTAGTTAAGTTAAGTTGAAAATGACTTTTATTTCATACTGTGGTTTCAGAACAATTGATGGAAACATTTTTTTATAAATTTGCTGTCTTGTAGGCGACACAATTTTTTTTTTGATAATCGCTCAAAGAAAAATCATCGATAGACATTGCAGAGGTATAACGCGAGGGAGCGTTCTGCAATAGTGAGGGACTTGAACCCGTATTAAAAAACCTCCCAAAGACTGAGTCCACTCTGCCTTCATCTTCATGGCAATGCACCTGGTCGTTTGACTAATCGGCAATAATTTAATATTCTTTGGACAATGAAAATGAAAGAAAACAATTTTATAAAATTTAACTCACTTTTTTATTAAGGTAACGCTTCTTTGTATACTATATCAGCCGTTTTGTTTCTATCGACTGGTTAGTGATATTTCCTGCAATATTTACCCTGAAGCACGCTACATAATTATCTATAACTGCCCGTGAAATTAACTCCCGCTTTTCTTAAAGTTTGACCCTCTAACTTATTGATTGTCATGGCAGAACAAACATTAATAGGAAATTGAATCCGTTTAAACTGAAATGGATAATGGCTGGGAATTATCTGTATTCTTGGTATAAATACCGTATCTCTTTTACCACACCCAGTTAAATCACTCACATTCTGGTACCATTACGAAGCTTGGGGAATTCAAATTGCGAAGCAACATAATGCAAACTCCAACTTTCAATTCAATTTTATGAGCAAAAAGGCCATGGGCTGTAATGCTATTTAAAAACTCCACCGGGAAATTTACTGCCTCATCTTGATTGCAAATAGCATTTATAAAGAGTACGACGTGTATCATCAGGAATTTTCCCTAATATAATAATACCACGATCTGGTATCACTGGCACCTATACCAATTCGACATTTCTTTCTAGATACTTTATTTTGTAAGCAAAACAGGACAAACGAACCTTTCCTACATATTTGCCATTTCTTTTGTTTTTTTTTCTTAGCAAACCACACAGCGTACTGCCTCTGCCTGTCTCCCTCTCCGTCGCAGGAGTAAAATAGGGTTAAAATAGATGTCAAAATATTGCGCAGTTAGTATGTTTGATTTGAGAATGAATTGCATATCTACTTTCGTGTGAAAATCGTAGAAATGTTTCAAATTTTGCCTTTTTATTTAAAAACCTTTTAAGTTATCGAGTTATTGGATATCCTAAGTTGTACCTGCAGATGTCCTCTATAAGCTGCTCTTAACTATATTTAAATGCTCCCAGTATTTTCGAACGGAAAGCGTGACAAAGAAAAAAGCAAAACGAAACGAAAAAATAAATTACTCTTGTCCAATTTTTTCCGGAATTTATAGAGATATTGAGTTGAGACAAAGTAGATATTGTAGGCCTAGGTATCCTCTATAGGCCTGTGAAAAATGCATCAGAATATATTGAACAGTATCTAAGATTTTTGCATTTAAAGACGTGCCATCAAATTCAATCTTAGTCGAACAGAACTACACCAATTTAATTTATATGATGATTGATGTAAATAACAACGGTTAAATAACTAAGCCTAATTGATTTGGCCAGGTTGACAACATAATTATTATATCCTGAATTTATGTATTTACAGACAAAAAATTAGTTAAAATAATAAAATTCGCTTTCTATATGGCAGTGCAACTATTTCTATATCTGTACAAAACATCCCCTCCATTTTTACCATTATTTATGTAGAGGTAAAAAACGCTTAATATACGTGTTCTTTCATTGCATACTGAAACTGAAGAGGATCACCCTATTCGATCAATTTGGAAAACATTCTGCTTCTGATATCGTTAACTGCATGCGTCAGAATCAGAATAACGAAAACTGCAACCCTGCTAGTTATGTCGCGGCTTATACGCTCACGGAGCATACGTATTAATAGCGTCAACGTTAAGCTAATATTGCAGAAAGGTATGCCTTTATTCCGACTCCTGAGTAGTTGTGCCTCACAGAGGGTTCAGCCTGTTACAAAAATTGGCCGCATTAAAGAATCTAGATTGGTCTGGATGAGATGTAACCGGAACGCAAAAACTAAATTGGTCGGGAACGTCACTTTTCTTACGTCATCCACATATGAGAACTGTCAACTTAGTACTCAGTCACGAATTTCTTGACTAGATTCGTCGGCTACCCCTCCATAAACGTCAACTGAAACAGCTGCTCATATGACCGATTTCCCCCCAATCAAAACCGAGATACATCTAGTGGGAGAGCTGTCAGACTTACTAAACTAGATACTCGAACGTCCCCATTGGCTTGATGGATCTACCAGCTAGCAGACTGGGCGCTGTATTGTCACTAAATTTTCTACGCAGTGGATATATATTGTTTAGAACGTAATAGTGCAAAACGACAAATTTGTGGAAATTCACCCAACACATACTAAATACATGTACAGTATGTTAACAAACAAAAAACTCACTTGCGTCAAAATGCCAATGAGCCCAAATAATACATAATATTCGTCCGTTGCGAATGCTAATGACAATAGTTAAAAATGTCTGCGAATTTTAGATAGTTTTGAATAAATTGACAAATTTTCTTGGGTTTGGTATTTTTATTGCCCTCTCGGAAATTACAGATGCAAATTTATATTTATTTAAAAATAAAAGGAATGCCAGCTAAATTCAGTGCATAACAGATTTTGAGAAATAAAGTTGTTTACAACGTCGTTTGGCAATCGAAGGCAGTCGATGTTTTCGATTTTGACATTCCTTACACTATTTGGGAATAATTTAAATCAATATTAAGACGAGTTTAACCGTTCATTTCGAATTGTATTCATGGCTTAGAGTTGCAGATTTGGTAGTCGAATTGAAAAAAAAATTGATTGAAGAAAATAACCCTTTCTAAAGAATTCTATAGAATTATTCAATGTGAAAGCTTTTCCAGTCAAGGTTACAATATTAGGCGTTTTTTTTTTTAGTTTCGATCTCAGCAAAGCAAAGTACAGTACGATTTTCAGCATACAATTTACAATGACTACTGCGAGTCTCGAAGTGTCAAGTAGAGCGTAGTTGTAATTGCGTGCTGAAAATCCTACTTTACTTTGCTTTGCTAAGTACGAAGCTCAAAAAAACACGCCTATTGTATATTCAAGAAATTTGAAAGCAATATAATAGAACAATACGGCTGTTTTTTGAGCTTCGTTCTCAGCAAAGCTAAGTAAAGTAGGATTTTCAGCACGCAATTACAACAACTACGCTCACTTGACACTTCGAGACTCGCATTAGTTGTGTGCTAAAAATCTTACTTTACTTTACTTTGCTGAGTACGAAGCTCAAAAAAACATGCCTAATATACCTTAGAAACTTAAATTGAAATTCCTTTTCGATAACAATTACGTCAAAAGTTTGAATATACATATACTCGGATGACAAATGTTTTTAGATCTTAAGGCTTTGAACAACATGGTGATATTTTTATGACAATTTTATTTACAATTTTATTGAATGTACTGACTTGTTTTGATGCAAATTTGAGTCGTTAGGCAATTATCGAGTCACACGGGAATTTGTATGACTCTTGTAAACAATTAACCTGACAGACAAACTGTCGTCTCGTGATTCATTGAACACAAATATGGTATAAATTTCATTTCAATCTCCGACAATTACATCGAGATGTCAGGAGTTAATGGATCTGAAAGTGGTACCACGACAGCCATTAAACTGGTGGGAGGTTTCAATTTAAAGGGAAATTCATACAGAGGCAATGACACTATAAAAGTGCAAGTCAATCAGAATAACATTTTATTTCTTTATTATGCACAATATTTGCTTGCATGAGTGATGATCAGATCATGCTGGAGTAGAAGTATTATCTTGACTCCTGTTCTGTTTATGTATTTTTTTTAAGTAGGTACTCGAACGGCAGGGGTATGTAGCATTTTCGTCAAAGGACTGCGGCGACATAAGTTGAATATGTAATTCGAACAAATAAAAATGATAAAAGATATTGCGCGATACTAATAATACAATTTAGTCTCAACTTTAAGTTTAGGGAAGCTCACAATAGAGAAATTTGCATGAAAAATATAGAAATTTAGAACTACTAAAATTAAGATTCGAAACTACGTTTATTGGTAAGGCCCATTTTCTCTAGTGGCTCTTTAGTTGCAAGCGAATTTTAGATGCATTGAATTGTCAAACCTTTTGAGTTCAAGAAACTTGACGACTTTTTTATCTCTTCGTTGTTGTTTACTTTAAAATTTGGTTGCTTATACCTTATCGTTTTTATCTAGTCACCCTTCACACATTCAGTGACTATTTTGAATTGGGTAAACCTTCTCCAGAGATGAATGAATAAAAGAGATGGATATCTTTCGTTCGTCTATCCCTCCAAAACCCATTTGTTTACATTGTTGTTTTTGTAATTTCAACCCCCGTCTGTGAATACGTGTGAGGTACAAAAAAGCATGTTGCTAATGGCTGGCCAACATTCCTTTTGGTTTTATGGGCATCGCGCTGTTCAATTGTTTTGTGTTTGGTATTAAACTTGTTGGGTTTTTGTTAACGCTTCGATTAAAATAAGAAAAATAGTGAAATATACATATCGGAATAGCGAATTCTTGCATTAAAGTCCAATTCATGAACTCACATATACTAGAAAAGATATGAGCATATGTGCGTGACTTCATGAATTTTACGGGAAAACAGCTTGTAGGCAGCCGCCTTTCCACTGGAAAGATATATATCTCTGTATTCCATTATCTTTGACCTTCTCTTTGGTGAAGGTGTAAATGAAATGGTATACAATCGAGTTCCATATCAATATAAATAATCTCAAATTCAAAACACATATTGGAATGATTTTTTTATGCGTTGTATAGGTGTGAAGATACAATAGAGCTAACCGATTATGCATATCGAGTATCGGCGACAACATTATTTGACAAGCAAAGGTCAATGACTTAAGAACAATCCAAACCTAATATACAAACACTTTTACAGCTGTAGGTGCATACTTCCGAATTAGAAAGCAGTGTGTCGCCAACGTTCGTTAGAGAAACAAAAACCATTCGAATTGGAATGCTAACTTAATAATGAAGAAAAACTAAATTCTTTGGCGACCATTTCAAATAGCAAATTGTTTAAGTTTTTAGCAAACACGGATCTAAAATAGTCGCCACCGGCTATCAGAACACGGGACCGCTTTAAGCCGGATACCTAAAAGAGTCGCCGTATAAAATGCGAACAGAACCATAAAAATGTTAATTTTTATTTAAATCTTTAATCGATCGATATTCCCTATCTTATAATTAAATAAACTGTCGCCCCAATGTGGTTGGCATGTCTACGGTTTATTTTGGTTTCTTTTGTAGTAAAGCTACTATTTGTTTATATTTTAAATTAGAGATAATTAAAAGTGGCGCCTATCATAAAAGCTTGTTTAATTTTATTTTATTTTATTTTTTGCAAACATGAACTATTTTTATGTAACGAGTCTCTGATTAAGCTATTCTAGTTTAAAATGTGATCTTGCATAGTTAACATAGTACAAAATAAGCTGTTCAGAATTTTATTAAAAAGACACCAAAGTGTGCTGAGTTACCTGCTATTTAACCTGGCCACTAATTTAATTATACCCGCAAATTTGATATGACGCTATATTTATATTGTATTATCTATGGGTATAACCTTGGGAGGAGATTTATGTACAAATAATAGAACAGGTTCAATGATTTTTTTTTTGTTAATATTAGAATGGAATTTTGTTACAAAATACTAATACAACCACTAGACCAGTTGAATTCAGTTTTTATTACAACACTAAATAGAAAGAAAAGTTCAGTCTCATCAACCATCTTGTTTAAGTTATAGAAATTATGGGAAAGTTTGGCAGTTGATATTTTTAAAGCAACAGCTTACGGAATTTCACTTACCTAAAAAAACAAAATGGTTTTCAGAAGTGATGAACGGACAATCGTTTATTAATCGTATTTGTCGAATATAATGTATAAAATACCAAGTGTAACAATGGCATAAACGCGACCGCTTGTGGACTTCGGCGGACAGGTCTACGAATTGTCGTTTGAATGATGTCTAATAACCTTTTATCCTGCAATTTTGCCACCAGTTTCTTTCAAGTTCACAAGCAGCCAGGGAAGTTGCCGAAATATAAGTTTTCCATAACGTAAAATCTATTGTTACCATCTCTTTAATTTACAGAGAATAAACTCAATCAACTTTCATGTAAAGGGTGTTTTATTCTTTAAGTAACGTGGATTCTGGTGGACAGTATTGATTAATGAATATTTGGTTAAGTTTATTATTATTAACTAATACCAATCTGATTTGACATATTTTAAATAAAGATCGGAAACGTTTTTAAATGATTGCTGAACAGTGGTTGCCGTTTATTTATTATATATTGGATAGAACATCCATCCATGACACTTTAGGCGTCTGATTTGTGATTTCATTCTTATGCCTTTATTATCATTGCGAGATACTGACAAACATAATCATATGGACACTAAGTCCAGGCTAGATTTTATGAACTTACAATGACAAAATATTTCATGAAATGAAATGGCCCATTGTGACCTACAAAATATTACGTGTAAGGGTTAAAAAATATTACTGGTAAACAGCGTTGACCCTCAAAACCTTTGGCCCCCACTTTTTTTAAAAATGATCAAAATGGCCTCTTTTTCAGATTAAGTAAGATTTTGTGCTTTATTGAAAAAAATGCAAAATATGGAAAAAGTGTTTCGTAATGAATATATTTGTTTTTGTTATAAATAAATGTCTTTGCTGCTCTGTTTTTTGCTACCTATATTAGTTCTTTATGTGGAGGCGGCTATTTTTGGCTCGGTGCCCTTTTTTTCCCCCTTTTGAAAATGTTCAGCGGCAACGCGGCTAGTAAGGTCCATTGACCCAGGACAAATGGATCTATCTGTCAGATCACGTGCAAAAATTTGCGTACGTTATAACGTAAATTCAGCATACTCGTTTAACAAAGTTAATATTGGCAGTAAAACTTTATATGCGTTAAAAAATATGTATTCATTGCTTTCATAAATAAAATACTCTTTAACGTATTTTTAACTTGGCATAAGTGTTCCAAAACCATTGCAATGATTATGGGCCTTAGAAATAAACATTTTTAATTCACAGTAGTTCACAGTGGCTATATTTTCCGTACAAATTTCACAATTGTGAGCTTGTAACGTTAAAGTTGAGACCAACATTTTTTATTAGTACAGCACATTTCCACAAACCGACGAATAAAAAATTCGGTCGAACTTAACCATTAAAAATGAAACTGATCTGATCTGTCAGAAACAACGAATATTCGCTTATTCGCTTTGACGTTTTACGAATGCACGTACGACGTTTTCGAAGTGTGTTGCGTTTTTGTGTCTATTGAATCCTATTTATATGAGAGCGTACTAACGAATTAATAAAACGCGTATAAACTTTGCTGAATTTACAAACAGAAAAATGTACATTTTACTATTCTAAGAGTTTCGATACGTCATTAATTAATCGAAATGCGTAAAGAAAATAATATTAAAAAGAGTTTAAGTATAACGATTCTTCGAATTCCAATCTTTTTGATGTACACACCCTTTCAGTGAATTTTTTACAATTTGTTTACAAACGCGTTTGACAAACCAGTGAATGCAAAAGTCGTACGAACTTTGCCTCAAAGTTGAAATTAAATCACAAAGCTACCATTACCTCTTTTCATGTTAAATTTTGACATACGAACGTCGTTATTACGTAAACATTTGTCCTAAATTTGTCACTATACGTAATAGTTTTGTTATCAAAAGCTAAATGATTCCATATTTCCGGTTTAGTTTCTCATATTTGGAAATCAATTTGCAGCCTCCAAGCACCAGTGGTCAATATCTACAATATTGTTACATCCGAGCTGGGATTTGAAAAGATAAAATGCTATTCTGTTGAACTTTTCTAATAAATTTATTTTTATTAAACTTTTAAGAATTATTCTAATAATTCACTTTAAAACAATATTTCTTTAAATAATTCTTATCCGACTTAAACCAATCACTTAGTTCACTGCATACTTTACACTTCTTTATCTTCACAACCGATTACTATTTCGAACATTACATTACATTACATTTGCTTTTATTGAACTTTTGGTATAAACAATTTGACTTAAACTAGGTAACAAATGATGGTGAATAGTTAATATTTAAATGTGTAGGCTTATCAACAGGGGCCCAATGGCCCAAGGGTTCAATTTTTCATAAATTGTGCTTGTCTTCTCGGATTCATACTCGCAGTATGCATCGTTGTCTGGGGTTACCTATTTCGAACTTTACCAGTCACTGTTTAAAAGTCAACTGTTCTCCTTGTCCTAAAGTCTGCCCTTTTATATCCGCTCCGCCATCTATTGGGAAATTTCTAGTGAATTCCGGTTCGTCCTGAACAATTTAGATGGTTTTAGCATTTGCTCATTTAACTCTCCACTTATTTCACAGATTTGAGACTCCAATTGGAAGTGGAACTTGTTTGGTGACTGTGTTTTTTACGTTCCACGCTACAATAATATTTTATACTCTATGCTCTCTAAAGGTGTTTATGAATCACGCAGCCCGGTTATTATTCCTAGCTTCAGCTTAAAATTCTGCTTTTGTGCAGTGTAATTAGGTACCTATTTCAAGTTGGAACTGCCAAGAAAGAGAGAGGAAGGTGGAGTGGATATTTTATTTTCACAGCACTCACTTACAATAGCTACAACCTTTTTTCTTTACTGCACGTTTTATTTCATTCATGGCGACGGGGTAAAGTTGCACCTCGGATTCGAAACACAAACTTAGTGTGTCAGATCCCGCACACCTACCCGATAACCCCCGCAAATTTTGAAAATAGTATTCTCTCTTAGATTTCCTATCTGTAAATAAATGTTAAGCAGGAAAAAAAATTCTAGCGGAACTGAATGAACTATCACTTTACTATGTGGAAGTGTATGCGTGTAGCTAATTTACTTTAACATGGCACGCATACTTTCCCACATAGTACTAGGAAAACAGCTCGTAGGCAGTTTCTCTTAACTTGTCAGAGCAGTCTATTGAATGCTTAGTTTGAGATTGTGATGTCAAGCTTGAAACGGAGTGGGGCGGAGGCCTGCAAACATATTGAAATCTTTTAACCGCATCTGTAAATTTTCACTCAGTATTACGTTTGACTCAGTGAGACTACGACGCCGGCCGTTTTCTCATTTGATAGTTCTGATTGTAAAAGTATTTAACAGGTTTGCGGGTGACACATTTGTTGTGAGTTATTCGGGTCTTCACAATAACCAAGTTGAGACTCCACTTTACTTTAACGCAAAGTTTGGATATAAATAAAACTAGGTAAGACTTGAAATATTAATAACTAAATGGACTGTGGTAGTGTCATTTTTCGAATCCATAAATAAGACTATTTTAGCTGTCAAGTAATTGACTTTATCCAGTTGGTTAAGTTATACAGAGCTAGTTTGTTATAATACAACCGAGAAAATTTGGAGGAAATTGATAATTGTTCATGGTGTATGCTAGACAATCGCCCCAAAAATCGTATTAAATTCGGCTTCATTTGTATGGGTCATTCATTTTTCGCATTCGAAATTAAAGCTTAACAAAACACACACAGCGATACATTTTTTATGAAAATTGTATTCCATTATAAAGTTTGGACTTTGCCATTAAGTGTGAAATACAATATCATTCAAATGACCTCACCTCCTCAGGCTGATTTCTAACGACTTTTTCGCACATTTCGGGCGGTATCTTGGCCATAAATTGAGTAATGTTTGTTTTAAATGCGTCTAGAGTTCGGAGATTTTTGGTGTGAAAACGGTCTTTTGCGTAGCACCACAGAAAAAAATTTAACGGTGTCAAATCACATGAGCTTTATGGCCAATTGACTTCACCAAAACGTGAAATTATGCGATCAGGAAATTTCTCATAATTGGTCGTATTGAGTGGCTTACTACCACTTTTGTAGTAAGTTTTAATAATTTTAACGCGTTGTTCGATTGCTAAGCGATCCATCATCGTAAACGGCAAACATTCAACTAATACTATCACGGAAACAATTTTAAGATCAAATCAAGAAAAATGAGCGCAGAATCACGAAAAGTTTGTCTAATTTTAGAGCTTAGCTCAGGATTTACTAATTCACGACTTTTTATTCGCAATTCTATAAATTGTACGAAGTGAAGATATTGACCCTCAAAAGTCGCGAATCACTACTTTTTATTGTCAATGATGCGATCAAATGAGGAATACATATTACAATAACCAATCGCAATTTGACACCAGAGACAAATGATACTGAGACCCCAACTCACAATCCTCTTGCCGCTGGGCCCCTTAGTTTTTTTTTTCAAATTCGCCATTTTGTTTTCCCATCGGTGTTGTGTCAATTAAGAATCCGTGTGACATGCAAAAACATACAAAAAATACAAAAATAAATGCTGCCAACCTCGACAACCGTTGGGAAATGTGCTAGAATTCGGGAATACTACATTTTCACATTATTGTTAAAAGGCGAATAATTTGTTTTTTTTTTAGTTAATAAAACTAGCTAAATGAGATGTTCTATACACTAAAAACTTATTATGACAAACATGGTTGCGTATTTTGCGCTTTTGAATATCATTAACTTCGATTTCATGCGTAAATTTTTCTTAGAAAACTGAAGAAAATTGGCTCAATATATTTCTATTTTACTTCAAACAATCTGCATTGTTCATTTTTCATATATATTTTAAGCAAATCTCCACTTATTCCTTAAAAAAAATATTATGCACACCTAACGAATAATTTCAAATTTAACGGATAAAATTCTATGAACGCTGTCAGCAACTTTGCCCACAGCGGAAGTGGCATATGCAAGGTGCGAGCGTGTTGGTGAGTCGGAATTTTGAAGTTACGTGACATTTGTCAATACGAATTTCTATGTAACAATACAAGCGCACTTAGCATTTGCCACCCCATAAAAATATAGCTTGTAGGCTAAGTAACGGGAAATCGGTTGGAGTTGGTGGTCTCAGTATTGTCTCTGTTTGACACAAATAGTTATTAATTTGCTATTACTATGGATTGTGAATTGCAAAAATAATTCGTAAATTACCACTTTTGTGTTGTAAATTCGGATATCCTCCCTTAACAAATTACAACCATTTAGTCTTGAATTGCAACTCAAAAGTGTTGATTTCCGGACAGAAGGGGTAGATTTACCACTTCAGTAGTTGCAATTTACGAATTCGTAATGGTAAATTGAATCTCTTTTTTATCAATTTGCATTTCATCTTTTGCAATTTACGATTCTTGAGCAGTGATTGAGGCATCACCGTATTAAATTGAAATTGTTTTATCGTGAAATTAGAAAACTTTATTCTCAATTTACAACTTATATCTTATGATTTACAACTCAAAATTCGTAGTTTAGTTATTTAGGTTATTTTCGAATACATATTTAAAGTCACATTTTATAATTTGTTTCCTCCTGATATCCATGAAAAGCATACGGCGCCATATCGTCCGGAGACAACGGGATTTGTCTGGGGTGGTTTTTCGATCTATGCTGAAATTTAAAATACAAACAAATTATTTAGAATAACTTGCCATTGATGCGAACATTTACAATCGTTTTCGATTGCGTCTGATATTTTAGATTCCATTCCAATTTATACTTCTTTCTTATAACGAGATGTACCTTCTGAAAAAATACGAATTTATATACCTACTTCATTTTTTTTTGTATTATTCAATATGTACTTACAAGATATATTCCAAAATTCTTTACAATTTGTTGGTTAGTACACTCACTATCACTACGAAATGAGTTATTCTTATAAATAACTTTGACCCAACAAGAACTGTTCTCAGCAAAGATTGAATACCGACTGTCTGACTCTAATGAAGCCAAATGCGCATGGTTGGAGCTGTCCATGCAGAAAATGAAAGGACTTAAAAGGATTTCTTTACATGGTACATGGACATGCTATGACGTTTCGTTTTTGTCTGCTGCCTGTGCGCACAAAAATTTCACACATCGGGTAGTTAATTCCATGGAAATTAAAAAATAAATATTTTCATATATTCACGATTTTTCTGCGTTAATTTACGTTTTCAATTTACATGTGTTAAATTATTACAAGATTTCATTGATTCATCACTCAGTGTTTGTAAATCAGCAAATACTTTTTGCAATTTGCGATTGTGAAGTAGTGCTTGACAAATTGACCCATTAAAGTGGTAAATTGCGCCAAACAACATCGCAAATCGCTGCAAATAAAAGAAGCTCGAATTACTACTTCTAATCGCAAAATTCAACAAGCAGAATTTTGTATTCTACGCCGTTTTCAATATCGAATTACGAATTTTTATATCAATCCAAGAAAATATTTTTGTAATTTGCAACAAAGATATAATTCGTGAATTGCAACTCAAAATTTTCCAATTGGTGATTTTCAATTCTTTCCGTGATATGACACTTCAAATGACAGCTGAGTTTGACAGGTGTCAACTGCCAGCGCTACCAACTTGAAACTACAAAATGAATCACCCTGTCCTAAGGTCGTATTTAGTTAGTAATCTCTTCAATTCATTTAGATATTATTAGGCCGATGATTTGGGTCCTTTTTAAGACTCCAAAATCGGGAGCTCAAACTACATTATATGCGGCATTAGACCTGGACTTGGAACAGGTCAGTGGGCTCTACTTCAGTGACTGCAAGCCGAAAGAAGTTGCTCCAGTTGCTCGAGATGACGAGACAACCAAATGGCTTTGGTTGGTCAGTGAAAAGTGGACAAAAATCAGTTGTCACCAGACAACTCAAAGTAATGTCATTTTCCATTCCATTCCGGAATCGAAAAAATCACTTCTGAAACCGTTCCATTGGCACAAAAAAATACTCTTCTAGTGATTCTGAGAAGAGAATTTCGCTTCTCGATTTGAAGTCAGAATCCACTCAAGAAGCACTCACACAAATGTAATTTATATATTTTATACAAGTCAGCTGACAGCCGCCGTAGATTATTTTTTTGGCATTTCACCAATATTATGTGCATTCAATCAGAAGCAGTTTTGTTGTTCCATTGGATCACAGAATGAGTGGATCCCCGAGTGAAACCAATGGAAAACGACATAACTGTTTTGCAAACTATTTCTATAAAATTTCAATAAAAGTTGCCGCAATTTGTTTCATTTTGGATACATTTAAAAATCTTGTTATCTTAAGTCGACTATAGATTGAGCGCACATTCAAGAATCTAGTTATCTTATTCGACTATAGGCGTGTTTTTTTGAGCTTCGTTCTCAGCAAAGCAAAGTAAAGTAAGATTTTCAGCACACAATTTACAATAACTACTGCGAGTCTCGAAGTGTCAAGTAGAGCGTAGTTGTTGTAATTGCATGCTAAAAATCCTACTTTACTTTGCTTTGCTGAGAACGAAGCTCAAAAAAACAGGCCTTATATTGGTCTGGATAAGAGGTAACCTGAAAGCAAAAACTAGATTGGTCGGGAACGTCACTTTTTCTACGTCAGACACATATGCGAACTGTCAACTTAGCACTCAGTCAGGAATTTCTTGACTAGATTCGTCGGCTACCCCTTAATAAACGTCAACTGAAACATATGACCGATTTCAGCCAATCAAAACCGAGATACATCTAGTCAGACAGCTGTCAGACTTACTAAGCTAGATACTTGAACGGTCTCAATGAGTGGTATGAATAAAACGTAGCAATTGCTTTTACTCAAAAGAAATGTAAAAATAGAATAGGTTTCGTATGAATAAAAACTAATTTGAGTTACCTCCAACTTTTGACATGTTCGAAAAGTGGCGCCACTTACCTTTTATTTAGATTAGTTGCAATTGCAGAAATAATTGCTACGAAAATTCTGTTATTTTTCTGATTCAGACTATAAAATTTGGTACGCACATTTGTTACATAAAACAATCCAAGCATTGTGAATTTCCGATGTCCCGAACCAAAGAATCTTCGAAATCTTGATAGAGGATGACATTACCAAAGGTGGCCCATGGCAAATCCAATTGAAGGGAGGTCTTAACAAATATGGCGCATGGCTAGCTTCTGAGCTTTTCTCTGAAAATTTTATTTGAAAAACTACATCCATTTCGCGAGAAACCTTTTTCAAATTCAATAAACTCTAACAAAAGCTATTTTTCGGAGCTAGTTTCTTTTCCTTGCTACGCATATTTTACTTTGACTTTTGGGAACCCTTTTTCCTGCTTATATAAGGCGTGTTTTTTTGAGCTTCGTTCTCAGCAAAGCAAAGTAAAGTAAGATTTTCAGCACATAAATTACAATAACTACTGCGAGTCTCGAAGTGTCAAGTAAAACGTAGTTGTTGTAATTGCGTGCTGAAAATCCTACTTTACTTTGCTTTGCTGAGAAAAAAACTCCAAAAAACAGACCTATAGTATGACTTACCTTTGAGAGCCTATTAGTCTGTGCGTATATATGATAATCATACAGCGATATATGAACAATGACAAACATTTTTTGGGCGACAAATGTCATTAGTCATTCTCAGATAAGGTTCTAAAATTCGTGCCTTATCAGTTTTTTATACGCGATCCGATAGCTTTTGACTTAAATTTGAATTCTTTTGAAGTAGTATTTCAGAGGGCAGTACACGCTGTTGTGGTTAACAAGTTGAGGCAAGCAGCATAAATATCTTCGATCAATTCACCATGCAGGAGTTGTGTGGGTTTTCGTTTTATATAACTTTAACGGGCGCTGTTTTTGGTGCGGCATATATCCTGAGGTGAGTTTACACTGGAGCATTTTTTGTATTTCGTGTTGTTATATAAAAAATTGATTCTAGATATTTTATGCAAGGCGGGCAGTACCGCAAAGAGACAACGGCTGCCGGAAAAGTTGTCATCGTGACTGGTTCGAATACGGGCATTGGAAAAGAGACTGTTCTCGAACTGGCCAAACGGGGCGCTCATGTGTACATGGCCTGTCGTGATATGAAGAAATGCGAGCAGGTATTTATAAAATGGCCATAGCCCATAGAAGACGATTATATGTATGTTTCCTTAGGCGAGAGATGAAATTGTCCGGCTGACCCAAAACCAACACGTCTACTGTCGGCAGTTAAATCTGTCTTCATTGGATTCTGTTCGGAAATTTGTAGACGGGTGAGTTATGGCTTCTAAATGTGCGACGGCGTATTTTGAATGAACCGTTAAATAGGTTTAAGAAAGAGCAAACCAGACTGGACATCCTTATCAATAATGCTGGCGTAATGCTTTGCCCACATTCGGTGACGGACGACGGCTATGAAACGCAACTAGGAGTCAATCACATCGGACATTTCTTGCTGACCAATCTGCTCTTGGATCTGCTGAAGGTACATAATCCTCGTAAGTCGTAATCATAAAGTGATCAAAACTTGTTATTTTAGAAAAGCACACCCAGTCGCATTATTGTCGTGTCCAGTATAGCCCATTACTTTGGAAACATAAACCGCACAGACTTGAATAGTGACAAGTCGTACGACAAAGGCAAGGCATACACCCAAAGCAAGCTGGCAAATATGCTCTTCACCAGAGAACTGTCCAATAAATTAGAGGGTAACACGTCTAACTTTACTTTCGATGTAATTTCTTAAATGTGTCTATTTCTGCAGGTACCGGAGTCACAGTTAACGCACTGCATCCAGGTGTTGTAGACACGGAATTAGTTCGTCACATGGGAATTTTCAATAATTTCCTGTCAGACATTTTTGTTAGGCCACTGCTTTGGCCGTTTGTTAAGACTCCAAAGTCGGGAGCACAAACTGCCATATACGCGGCACTAGACCCGGAATTGGAAACTGTCAGTGGACTCTACTTCAGCGATTGCAAGCCGAAAAAGGCTGGTGGTACTGCTCTTGACGACGAGACCGCCAAATGGCTTTGGTCGGTTAGTGAAAAGTGGACAAAAATCAGTTCGTAGGTGGATTTGTTCTATACCATGTGAAAGGCGAGTGGATGGCAACTACGCAGAGAGCAAAATGCGGCAAATCACTATCTCCACGTTAGTTGATTTTATCGGACTTTCAACTTTCAAGACTATTTCCGCCATAATCATTTTTAGTGTCCAGGCTAAATTTTTCGAACTCACAATGGCGAAATTTCCCATACTAAATTGAATATTGTGACCTACGAAATATTTAGAGTGAAGGTTAAAAATGATTATTAGTAAGGCCCTTACTATTGTCCCATATTTTATTGTCTTTTGTCATATTTTTTTTTCAAAATAAACTATTTGTAAAAAAAAAACTTTCAATGGAAGGTCCTTTTTGAAGGATCTACATCCGATATGGGCATCAACAGTTGCATTACAAAAAGATTAAATGTCCATTAAACAAAATAGAAACAAAAATGCAAGCGAATAGTATGAGCAAAATAAATTCTTGCTTCGGTCTACAATCGGCATAATTCCGTGACGGCACGGCATAGAGGCGTGAGTTGACAAAAGACTACGTCGGTCGCGTAGTATCGGAAAAACGTTTGACATCGGCAAGTACTAATGCGAAGAATAGTCAGGCCACTTCAAGTATGGGCTTTAAAAATAATATTAATGCATTAAACGGGACGGAAGACAGGTGTGGAAATCAGCGGCTCAAGCCGTATTTTTACTATCTAAAACTTCGAAATAAATTACAAAGGTTATTTCGCGTACGCGGTTTAAATCAGTCACCCCTATCGAGGTATCCGTTCGCAACGCAATTTTCTCCGATTTGTACGAAATCGGAGCAATTCCAATCGAAGTATCCCTTCCAATACAATTTTCGGACAAATTTTTTCGATGACATGTAGCGAACCTTGTCGCATTGCGGGGAACCGCCTTATACCACTTTGACAGCTACACGGCACATTTTTTCCAAAGCATATTGCTGCGGAATATTTTGATGTGAAATGAACGAGTTTATATGCTTCATTTATTTCGTTTCGAAACGGATACCTCGAGCGCAATTTGAGTTCCGATCGGATTTGACTTTCCTATCGGAATTTTTTTCCGAACGGATACCTTGATAGGGGTGATTATATTAATACGTGAGCATCAAAAGTTTCGGTACACTTTTTTAAGTATTTATTATGAAATGAGGGGAATGAAACTTACTCGAAAGGTACTGTGCCATAGATGTGCACACTGCACAAACTAAAAATCGTGGGTATATGTCGCCATTTAGACTGGTAAAATTAAGTTAAGAATATAAAATGCTTATCAGTTAACTTAAATCATTTTTGTCACATTCAATTTGTCGCCGCAATAGGCGTTTTTCTGTTTTAGTTCAGAGCACAACCTGAACTGTTATACAAAAAGTTCGTGGTTCATTTTTAGCTCAGTTACATCAGAGCTCCGAATTTGTGTTTCTTTTTTTCGTTCAGAGCATGATCAGAGCGCGCTCTATGATTACTGAGCAGGCGGAGTATAAAGCTGATTACAAACTTACAGGCACATTTGACAGAAAAAGAAAACAGGATAAACAAAATAATTGAAATGGTGGACGAACCTTGTTGCTCTGGAACTGAAGGTTAACCAATTTAATAAACAACAATTATTAATAAATATTCAATTTATACACATATTTATTACAAATGACAGCTATGTGCTCAAGTGTGTTTCATAATTACATCAGAACGATCTGAGTACGCTCGGTTCAGAGAGCGCTCATAATGATCGAGCTCGGCTCTGAACTAAAAAAGAAAAACGCATATAGTAACTCTTTCAAAAATAAGTTATCTAAGATTAGAACCTGCTTTCCATGGAGCGAATCATTGACCCATAAACGAATGGAATTTACGTACCCCTAAAAGTAAGCAAGTGTTTAATTTTAATTCAGGGTCATATAGGAATAAACAAAATTAAGCATATTAGTATTATTTGTCGGAGAGCTTCGGAAAAATGTGCGGCTAGCTGTCAAAAGGGTTTCTTCCACACAATGTGACGAGGTGTGCTAATAGCGTTGCCGGAGGGAAATGGTAATAGGGACTACTGCAGCCAGAAAAGGGGAGTTTTTAAAAAAAATAGGAGTACAGACATTTTCACTTTTATTTAAACAAAAATCATAAACAAAATCAGTTAAAAAAAAAAAAATAAAAAGAGGGAAATTCCATTAAATTTGAAGTGAATTAAATTTATTAATGTTGAAATTACACTTTGCTGCAAGTGTAAGATATTTTAGGAAAAAAAAATAGGAGTACGAATGTGAAAAGAGGAGTAGGGGAGTACGGAGGTGTTGAAAGTAGTACAAACTTTACTTTCGACAACGCTGTTCGCTATATATGCGTCATCTGAGAATTTTTCCGAAAGTTGTGTTGGATGTTGGAACGGATATCTCGAATGGCATTTCTCCGATTTCGTAAAAATCGTTTTGCTATATAAGTATTTTATGCGGGGATCCCTTTGTCAACTTGGGTCTTTTCTCATTCCCATTTAAAAAAAAAATTTAGCGGCAACGCTGGTGTGTCGCTTTTTTTTTGCTTGATGTGTTGTTGCAAGACTCTTTTGTGTGTCGCAAGAAGAGTAAAATATCTAAAATATAAAATTTACAATTAAGTCTGGAAGGACTATACATTCTTATAAAAGTTATGGTCGATTTTCGACCACAAGCGACGCTAGTCCATATAAATCGATCGCAATCGCACAGAGTCTATTCACCATAAACTAAGTAGGTAATAATAGTTAGTTTATGCTATACACGTTCTCATAAAATATGACAGAAAAAGAAAATTATCAACAAAAACGAGTTATAACAAGCAGTTTCTCTCTCGGCTCGAAACAGCTCAGAGAATTCATTCAGCAATAATTATATACAGATAAATATAATTATGTCAAAAGAAAAACGTTGACAGACACAAAAACAAATTAAAAATCCGTCTTGAAAATCAATTGCACACAAAAATAAAATTTGTGAAAATTTGTGGAAATTCGGTGGTAGGTTCTCCCAGTTTCATATGTTGCAAAAAGGTAAGTTATATATTTATTTGTAATGTGAATTAGATGTCAAAGATGAAAAGTAGTCTTTCGAAGTTTATCAGCGTACTTTGAAATATATTTTCAGATCTCTAAGAAAGTTTCGATCAATTTTTTGAGTTTGACAGATTTTTAGTGATTTGCTCGGAAAAGTATGCGAATAGATCTTAGAGACGTTCAAGTAGCTAGTTTAGTAAGTCTGGCAGCTGTCTAACTAGAGGTTTGTTCCTTTACTTTTAAATCTTACGAATTTTTACTAACTCTTACTAATTTTTACTCAATGGCGTTCCTTAACTTAAACAACAAATGTCGCGACGAAATTCTTCCTTGCTGTAAGGAGTATGAAAGGACAAACGCCTCCACGTAATTTTGAATACTGTGTCGTTTTCCTCTTCTCGAATGTTTGTAGTTCAGTCAGGCCTTACTCGATTAATTCCGAATCATTTTCATCGCTAGGTAGATGAATCAACTAATTTTGTTCGCAAATTAGCAAATTCTTCGAGTTTATACGATATTTTAACTTTTCGTAACACTTTTTTGAATTTTTGTATTAGGCATCTGTCATTTTCATAGATTACTACAAAAGCGTTCCCTATTTATTTCTTTAGTGTCTCTCTTTGTGAGAGAATTTATCCCCACTGCTGCCATTTTGACAGTCTTTTCCATTCTTACTACAAAGGTAAAAGAACAGACCTAATATGAGCAGCTCTGTCAGTTGACGTTTATGGAGGGGTAGCCAACGAATCTAGTCAAGAAATTCCTGACTGAGTGCTAAGTTGACAATTCGCATATGTGTCTGACGTAGAAAAAGTGACGTTCCCGACCAATCCAGTTTTTACGTTCAGGTTACCTCTTATCCGAATAAGATTCTTGAATGTGCCCCTTTTATTCACATCCAAAATAACGAGTGACGAGTAGTTCTCCTCTTGGCTCTATACAATTTAGAGAATTTGTTCCGGCTTAAATAGAAAACGACAGATAGATAATAGCCAATATCTATTTTAGCATATGTTTAGTGTAAGCCTTAGCACGATATAACCATTCTGGGGAGTACATTCTATTCATCTGTCAATTAAATACTTTACTGAAACGGAGTTCATGGATTCTTTGAGTTGTGCCCTCGAACTGAATTACAGGTTTATAGTAATAGCTCTTTAGAGCCTCGTGAACTTTGCAAGATAATTTTGTCAACTGTTTTCATTTTAAATGATAAGGCACAGCTTTCCTGCAAGAGGATGAGCTTGGCTCGTCGATGCATCAACTGCCCAGCTAGCTATCAGTTATTGACACAACGAATTCGGCAATCTTATTGCTCAGATAATGTTATACAATTCGTGCTTCATTTGTTTACCAGACGCAATATGTGAAATCCTTTGACTTCAAATTGGATTACTTTAAGATAGTCCGTCAGAGAGCAATATACGCTTTTGGGGCTAACAAGTCGAGCAAAATGAATATCGTTCATCAATATTTAACCACGCCGGACTTGATTGCGTTCACTAAAACAAAAGCCGCGTTCTACATAAGTTTAACGGGCACTTTTATTGGAGCTGCATTGATTGTAAAGTGAGTCTACGCTGATACAATTTTACCCTGCTGTCTAAATTGTTTATAGGCGTTTTATGCAAGGCGGTCAGGATCGAAAGAAGACATCAGCTGAGGGTAAGGTTGTTATCGTCACTGGCTCGAATACGGGCGTTGGAAAAGAGACTGCTCTCGAACTGGCTAAACGGGGTGCTCATGTGTACATGGCCTGTCGTGATATGAAGAAATGTGAGGAGGTATTTATAAAATGACCATATCCCTTAGAAATCGATTGTATTTAGATTGTATATCCTTAGGCTAGAGACGAGATCGTCAAGCAAACACAAAACCAAAACGTCTACTGTCGCACACTGGATCTGTCGTCTTTCCAATCTATACGCAAATTTGTAGATGGGTATAGTTTTTGTTTTAAAAATTCGCACATCTCGCAACTAACATTCACCCTTAGATTTAAAAAGGAGGAAACCCAACTGGATATATTAATCAACAACGATGGGATTTATAATTGTCCATACGCATTTACTGAAGATGGTTTTGAAATGCACATCGGTGTCAATCATATAGGCCATTTCTTGCTTACAAATCTGCTGTTGGATCTCCTGAAGGTATCTCTCCAAAAAATCCACTATTGAGCTGATTGAACGAATAACTTTTTATAGAAAAGTGCCCCCAGCCGTATCATCAACGTATCCAGTTTGTCACATATTTTTGGCAAAATCAATAAGTCTGACTTAAACAGCGAAGCATCATACCATGGCGGTGTGGCATATAGCCGAAGCAAGCTTGCAAATGTCCTCTTCACTCGAGAGCTGCCCAAAAGGTTGGAAGGTAGGAATCGACGTGCTTCGAAACATAGGGCGTGTATGTAACATGTTATACGAATTATAGGTACCGGGGTCACCGTCAACACCCTGCATCTTGGAACGATGGAAACGAAATTGTTTCGTCATATAGGATTTTTAAATAGTTTTATCTTGGATATATTTGCAAAGCTTTTGCTTTGGCCATTCGTCAAGACTGCAAAGTCGGGAGCGCAAACTACTATTTACGCAGCTCTGGATCCAGATTTGGAAAATGTCACTGGACTTTACTTTAGTGACTGCAAGCAGAAGGAAGTCGCCTCAGTTGCCATGGACACTGATAAATACTGAAGAATGAACTAAAGCTAAGAATTGATTATATTTTAGAATATTTGGATAGATGACTGTGTATATTTGTGAAAAATATATTAATAACATTTTAAGCACTTGGATTTTTATATAATTTTGGCAACGAAAAAGTTATAAATAAACTTATTTAGGTTTTTAGGCACAAACTGACATTTCACAAAGTCGTCGAAGTAATTTTTAACTTTCTCCATTAGTAAGATATAGATATTCTATTCGTACAAAATTTCGAACTCGATATGTTAATCAATTCGGACATTACGATGATAGAGGAAAAAAGTGGGTCGCAAAATTATGTCCGTCTGTCTTTAAACCAAAATTGCTATTTAAGCTAAAGGAGGTGAGGTTAACATAACTGCGTACTCATTTTCCCGCTAAAAATCGAATAACGGCACTTCTGAAATTTGGACATATCTCGAAAACGGTCCATACGATTCATTTCTAATGTAATATGGCCATTTCTAACTTCACGGCAAACTCAGTTTTTCTCAGTATTATCGTAAAATAGGTTTTTGAAAAAAGGCATTTTTTAAAAATTTAATTTTCTTCAGTTTACCTGAAAACGGCAATAACGATTTTAATCAAAATGCAAACTTAGAGTGAAATTGATATTTTCAAAATGATTACGTCCTTAATTTTCAATTCGAATCACCGAAAATGCTTACTTTAAAAACTGCTCATATCTCGAAAAGCCCATTTTCTATTTCGATAAAACGTCAAAAAACAAGTTATGCTTACACCCCGAACAATAACTTGTACTCAGTTTTCAGCTCAACAGTTAAGCAATAGTATTTTTCAAACTAAACATTGCAATATTTGGTACTGTTTTGTCTGCCAAAATTTACAAAAACCGCTCTAACGATTTTGATCAAAATACAAATTACAGATAATATCGGTATTCGGAATAAGACCCTGTACTTAGTTTTTCTCAAAAAATTCGAAAAAAAACAGTTTGTTTAATTATTTATGTTTCCCCATCTATTTTCACATACATATCTAATCTATGCTATATTTTTGTTATAATCTCCCCACTTTCGATAAAAATGCAATAACAGCTACGCAAAACTTTATTTTAGCAAATATTAACACAATCAGAAACTCGCACTTCATTTCCACCAAACTATTGTTTCGTTCAATCCAATTGCAATTTTTTATTTTTTTTGGAAAGTGGAAAAACCCGTCGAAAAACAATCCACACAGTGGTAATAGCTGCATCCAGCTTCAGTTCGCAAAATGAAGTAGACATTTTAGAAAGCAATTAAATCAATTCACTCAACTTGACACTTCCGAAACTCACACCAGGAATTTATCCCCAGTAGAAGTTACTTGACAGCAGCAGTTTATATTAGGCCTGTTTTTTTAAGCTTCGTTCTCAGCAAAATAAAGTAAAGTAGGATTTCCAGCACGCAATTACAACCAGAGACAATACTGAGACCACCAACTCCGACCGATTTCCCGTTACTTAGCCTACAAGCTATATTTTTATGGGGTGGCAAATGCTAAGTGCGCTTGTATTGTTATATAGAAATTCGTATTGACAAATGTCACGTAACTTCAAAAATTCCGACTCACCAACACGCTCGCACCTTCCGCTGTGGGCAAAGTTGTTGACAGCGTTCATAGAACTTTATCCGTTAAATTTGAAATTATTCGTTAGGTGTGCATAATATTTTTTTTAAGGAATAAGTGGAGATTTGCTTAAAATATATATGAAAAATGAACAATGCAGATTATTTGAAGTAAAATAGAAATATATTGAGCAAATTTTATTCAGTTTTCTAAGAAAAATTTACGCATGAAATCGAAGTTATGATATTCAAAAGCGCAAAATACGCAACCGTGTTTGTCATAATAAGTTTTTAGTATATAGAACATCTCATTTAGCTAGTTTTATTAACCAGAGAAATAAAATTATTCGCCTTTTAACAATATATTATTACTAACCAATGGAATTTAGTAATGTGAAAATGTGGTATTCCCGAATTCTAGCACATTTCCCCACGCATTTATTTTTGTATTTTTTGTATGTTTTTGCATGTCACACGGATTCTTAATTGACACAACACCGATGGGAAAACAAAATGGCGAATTTGAAAAAAAAAAACTGAGGGGCCCAGCGGCAAGAGGATTGTGAGTTGGGGGTCTCAGTATCATTTGTCTCTGCTTCGAGACTCGCAGTAGTTATTGTAATTTGTGTGCTGAACATCTTACTTTACTTTGCTTTGTTGAGAACGAAGGTCAAAAAAACACGCCTATTGACATCTTTCTGATTATTTGCTGTCATGATATTGCTAGTAAGCTGCTTTCAGCGCCATGTACTATAAGCGAAGGGGAACTCAAAGATTGTTGATTTAACTAAAGGTCGAGAGGTCGAGGAACATAACAAAATATACCAGTTTATACCACTTTATAACAAATGTGACTATGAAATGTTTTATTGCGCCTCGTCTACTTACTTTGCTGAAAGGGATGTTAAAAAGAATAGAAAGAATTAAATATTACGAGCTCTATGGGTTGTGCTCTTATACTGCACTACAAGTTTAGAGTTTTAGTGTACATATACATAAATGTAGTCCACGGTTCAGGCCTTAATATACCAGGTTGAGAAAACAACGCTCGTCTATGAACTAAACTAATGTGGTTTTCGATTGGGTTTTCTGCAGATTTGCTCTCAGATTTCAGATTTCGTGTGTCTAATCGAACGTAAAAACGTCACTTGCTCTTTCTTGTGTTGATATTCATGCGGTTCGAATATGTGTAGCCTTCGACACTTTTTCAAGCGTTTTGCAGTCACTGGCTAAACTTTATATTGAAACATTCTAAATTTGCGCCCAGACTGATTTATACATAAATAATTAGCAAAAATAGACGAAAACGTAAACAAACTCCACTAATTGTCAAACCCAAACGTACTTGTGGTAAATCTGAGAAAAAATCCAGATTTGCAAAAGTGCTCACTCTGAAAAAGAGTGTTTTTTTTTGTACCAAACGAACATAAAAATTGCTCTGAGAGCAAAAAAGTGCTCTGAGAGCGCCCAATCGAATACCACATAAGTGAAATTGATTAATACCTTCTTGGATTTGGAGCCTCGTGAACCTGCAAGATCATTTTTCTCAACATAAAGCAGTGCTTTCGTGCAGGAGGGCAAGCTTTGCTCGTCGATGCATTAACTTCGCAGCTAGCTATCAGTTATTGACATAACATATTTAGCAATATTTTTTGGTGACATACACGTTAGTACACCGATAAGATTAAAAAAATTGCGCCTTATCGGCTTACCAGATGCAACATGCGAAAACTTTTGGCTTAAAATTGGACTGCTTTGAGATAGCCTTTCAGAGAGCAATATACGCTTTTGGGGCTAACAAGTCAAGCAAAATGAATATCGTTCATCAATATTTAACCACGCCGGACTTGATTGCGTTCACTAAAACAAAAGCCGCGTTCTACATAAGTTTAACGGGTACTTTTATTGGAGCTGCATTGATTGTAAAGTGAGTCTACGCTAATACATTTTTATTTTGTTCTTACTTTAAATTGTTTATAGGCATTTTATGCAAGGTGGTCAGTACCGCAAAACGACATCAGCTGCGGGAAAAGTTGTCATCGTAACTGGTTCGAATACAGGCATCGGGAAAGAAACCGCTCTCGATCTAGCTAAACGGGGTGCTCGTGTTTACATGGCCTGTCGTGATATGAAGAAATGCGAGGAGGTATTTATAAAATTACCATAAACCCACAGAAGCCGATTATATTGAGATTTCCCTAGGCAAGAGACGAGATTGTCCTGAGGACGCAAAACCAACACGTCTACTGTCGTAAGTTGGATTTATCGTCTTTCGAATCCATACGCAAGTTTGTGGATGGGTATAGTTTTTGATTTAAAAATTCGTACATCTCGCATCTAACATTCACCTTTAGATTTAAAAAGGAGGAAACCCGACTGGATATATTAATCAACAACGCCGGGGTTTATAATTGTCCCTACACATTAACTAAGGAGGGTTTTGAAATGCACATAGGTGTCAATCATATAGGCCATTTCTTGCTTACAAATCTGTTGTTGGATCTCTTAAAGGTATCTCTCGAACAAATCCACTATTGAGCTTATTGCACGAATAACTTTTTATAGAAAAGTGCTCCCAGCCGTATCATCAACGTATCCAGCTTGGCCCATATTTTTGCTAAAATCAATAAATCTGACCTAAACAGCAAAGTTTCATACCATGGCGGTGTAGCATACAGCCAAAGCAAGCTAGCGAATGTGCTCTTCACTCGGGAGCTAGCCAAAAGGCTGGAAGGTAAGTCTATCGATGAACCTAAACAATTGAATTTTAAAAATGAAATATATATATCACAGGTACTAGAGTCACTGTCAACTCTCTGCATCCAGGAACGACGGAAACGGAATTGTTTCGGCACATAGGATTTTTAAATAGTTTGCACTTGAGTATATTTGTAAAGCCTTTGCTTTGGCCATTCGTCAAGACTGCAAAGTCGGGAGCGCAAACTACTATTTACGCAGCTCTGGATCCAGATTTGGAAAACGTCAGTGGACTTTATTTTAGTGACTGCAAGGCGAAGGAAGTCGCCACAGTTGCCAAGGACAATGATATGGCCAAATGGTTGTGGGAAAATACTGAAAAATGGACAAACAATTGACTGTGTTTTAAAATGCAGAAAAGATTGTTATTTCTTATATAGGTAAATAAAATTTTATGAAAAATATATTTTTTGTTCTGAAATCCCAATCACATGGTCGAGCGTAAAACTCATAGCAACTTTGTTTGCACAAAAAGGCAAATGTCACAACAAATATCCGTGCAGATCTGAAGTGGCGCCCGAAAAAAGATCAAATGGCGTCCAAAAAACTTGTTTATTTAATTAAACAGTGGCAAAAGGACTCCATCTAGCTTTTTTAGGCAGTATTCAGGATCCGTATATGAATAATGCATGCTTGTACCGCACCGTTCAGTAAGGCCAAGAAGGAAGGCGGGCGAAGAAGATCCCTTACAAGTTTGTGCGTTAGGAATTCGTACCTGATCCTCTGAAACCATAATTATTTCTAGTTTCCTATCGAAAAATGCGCCCTTTTGAAAATAAGTGTTACCTACTCATAAACATTTTAAGTACCTACGTCACTATGAAAATTTAAAGCAAATGTCGAAAAATGTAAGTTTCCATAGCAGCAGCATTGAAACGAAAATGGTTGGTCAACACCTCGCAGATATACGCCCCTGAATTCATTAGTACAGTGTCTTACTAGGCGTTTTTCTTTTTTTGGTTCAGAGCTGAGCTCTGAACTGAGCTCGAGCATTATGAGCGCGCTCTGAATCGAGCGTGCTCAGATCGTTCTGATGTATTTTTGAAACACTCTTGAGCACATAGCTGTCATTTGTAATAAAGTATTTATGTATAAATTGAATATTAATGAATTTTGATTTATTAAATTGGTTAACCTTCAGTTCCAGAACAACAAAGTTCGTCCGCCATTTCAACTGTTTTGTTTATCCTGTTTTTTTTTCTGTCAAATGGGACCATAAGCTTTTTACTTAGCCTGCTCAGTCAATTTATTCTGTGTTCATGGAGCGCGCTCTGATTATGCTCTGAACCAGACATGAATGAATAAAAGAGATGGATATCTTTCGTATGTGTATCCCCCCAAAACCCATTTTTGTTTACATTGTTGTTTTTGTAATTTCAACCCCCGTCTGTGAATACGTCTGAGGTACAAAAAATCTTGTTGCTAATGGCCGGCATCGCGCTGTTCAATTATTTTGTGTTTGGTATTGAACTTATTTGGTTTTTGTTGAGGCTTCGATTAAAATAAAAAAAAATAGTGAAATACACTTATCGGAATAGCTAATTCTCCAATTCATTAACTCACATATACTAGCAAAGAAATGAGCATATGTGCGTCACTTCATGAATTTTACGGGAAAACAGCTTGTAGGCAGCCGCCTTTCCACTGGAAGGTTATATATCTCTGTATTCCATTATCTTTGCTCTGAACGAAAAAAGAATCACGAACTTTTTGTATTTTGAACAATTCTCTACTGTTGGAGAATGATTCAATGGATGAATACAGCTACTGATGCAAAACAAATATCAAAAAGGCTTCTTAAATCAGGCTCAAACCTCTAACCATCTAAAAATATCTACAAGAGAATTATATGTAAGCAAGCAATTTAAGCTTGATATGATCATATCACCTCCAAAAATGTGCAATCTTATATTTGAAACACGTTGTTTCAGATAAGATTGCGAAAATGCACACATTATCGATTGAAGGCACAAAGTGCCAGAACTTTGAATTGGACCTCTTTGTGAAAGTTTTTTAGAGAGCAAAGTACGCTTTTGCAGTTAACAAGCACAGGCGGGAACAATATGAGTGTTTTCGACGAATATTTAGCCATGTTTGCATTTACTGAGACGAAAACCGCGTTTTACGTAAGTTTAACCGGAACGGTTATTGCTGCGGTCTATATTTTGAAGTGAGTACGCTGATATGTTTTTACCCTGTTCTTACATGAGACTCTTTCTAGTCATATTATGCAAGGCGGTCAGTATCGCAAAAAGACATTAGCTGAGGGCAAAGTTGTTATCGTTACTGGTTCGAATACGGGCATCGGAAAAGAGACTGTTCTCGATCTGGCTCAACGTGGTGCACATGTGTACATAGCCTGTCGCGATATGAAGAAATGCGAGAAGGTATCTATTTATCAAACCATCATAGTCCATAGGATCTGTTGGTATTTATATTTCCTTAGGCTAGAGACGAGATTGTCCTGCGGACGCAAAACCAACACGTCTACTGTCGTAAGTTGGATTTATCGTCTTTCGAATCCATACGCAAGTTTGTGAATGGGTAAACTTTTTAATTTAAAAAATCGCACATCTCGCAACTAACATTGACCCTTAGATTTAGAAAGGAGGTAACCAGACTAGATATATTAATCAACAATGCTGGTATTTATAATTGTCCATACGCATTGACAGAAGACGGTTTTGAAATGCAATTTGGAGTCAATCATGTAGGCCACTTCTTGCTAACGAATCTACTATTGGATCTCCTGAAGGTAACCCTCCAACAAACTCTTATTAAGTTTTATTTAGTTATAGTTTAATTTAGGATAGTTCTCCCAGCCGTATTGTTAACGTATCCAGCTGGGGTCACACTTTTGGAAAGATCAATGTCTCTGATATAAACAGCGAATTATCATACAATGGCTTCGTGGCATATAGCCAAAGCAAGCTTGCAAATATTCTATTCACTCGGGAGCTATCGAAAAAGTTTGAAGGTAAACACTTTGGACTGTTTTGAAAAATTATTATGTATGAGGTTTATTACAGGTACTGGAGTCACCGCTAACTCATTGCATCCAGGACCGGTAGAGACAGAAATATTTCGGCATGTGAGATATTTGAATGGTTTCATCTTTAGAACTTTTATCAAGCCAGTATTGCGGCCGTTTGTAAAGACTGCAAAGTCGGGAGCACAAACTACAATTTATGCGGCCTTAGATCCTGATTTGGAGAAGGTCAATGGTGTTTACTTTAGTGATTGCAAACCGAAAGAAGTTGCACCCGCAGCCCAAGACGATGATATGGCCAAATGGCTGTGGGCAAAAAGTGAAGAGTGGACGAAAATAGGTGCAAAATACGAGTAGTTACTCAGGATAACTTCAGTTCTACGCTAAATGATATACACTGGTACTTCTGAGGGTATTTCTTACGTTATTTACCCGTATATTTGTAAGCGGACGTTTCAATAATCTTCAATATTTTTTTTAACAGTCTTTTACAGAATTAGAGTAAAATTCAAAATTTAAACTAAGAGTGAGGATTTGTTTCTCGTGCTTATTACAATAAACAAACAGATTGTTGGTTTATTATTGCATGCTCTTTCTCCAAGTTAAAGTGATCATTCTTAATTGCTTACTCAATTATTAATTGATGACTAAATTATTTAAATACCTAGTTTGAATTCAATTTATACATATCGCCTTTATTGTCTCAATTCTAACAATCCTAAGAATATACTACTTTTTTTCAAAATCATCCAACATTATTAGAAGCTCAACGAAAAGAAATCCCTCTAATGTCAAGAGAAACGATTATGCATGACATTAGTGACATTTCAATTCAGCTAGAAACTTGTCCTCATTCGGAAAACTCGAAATCAAATTGAATTTAACACTTTTTCTAAATTGTTGTAAGGTAGTGCAATTTATTTATGAGTTATTAGAAAGTCCTTTCCGGCCTGCATCAAATTTTGGTGAAAAAATTCACTGTCAACCAAAGCTTCCCAACAAATTTCACGATGAAGGGCTTGTTTTCATTTCTTAAAAATAAAACTGTATTTTACGTAAGTTTAACCGGCACTATCATCGGTGTTTCATGTTTTGTTAAGTAAGTAGATTGTCTTCAATCCTAAATGAGCATAAAACAGAGATAACAATCTATTTCCAGAGATCAAATGCAAGGCGGCCAGTATCGCAAGAAGACCAAAGCTGATGACAAAGTTTTTATCGTCACTGGCTCCAACACCGGTATTGGAAAAGAGACTGTTCGCGAGCTGGCTAAACGAGGCGGCCATGTATACATGGCTTGTCGTGATATGAAGAAATGCGAGGAGGTAACCTTACAATACCTTCAAAGTACATTTATGGAATCTAATCTACCTACTTTGAATTTTACCAGGCAAGAGAGGAGATTGTCATTCAGACACACAACAAGCACGTCTACTGTCGTGAATGTGATCTTTCGTCCTTGGAGTCGATTCGGAAATTTGTAGAAGGGTAAGTTTGTATCTGAAATTCGAGCTTTTTTTCTGGAAGAACATAAAAATCTTTTGATAGATTTAAAAAAGAGCAAACCAGGCTAGATGTGCTAATCAATAACGCTGGTGTTATGCGTTGTCCACGTTCCTTGACGAAGGAGGGTTTCGAAATGCAATTGGGAGTGAATCATATGGGTCATTTCCTGCTGACAAATCTGCTTTTAGACTTGCTGAAGGTATTCCTTTTATAGTTGAAATGCTCAAGTGTTTTGAACTGGCATCATTTTTAGAAAAGTGTCCCAAGTCGAATTGTTGTCGTGTCCAGCTTAGCGCACACTCGCGGCGAGATAAACGTCACAGACTTGAATAGTGAGAAGTCATACGATGAAGGCAGCGCGTATAGCCAAAGCAAGCTGGCAAATGTGCTTTTCACTAGGGAGCTGGCAAAGAAACTAGAGGGTAACGCCACTGAATTAACTTTAAATTCAGCAAGCCGCATGTAAAATAATGTTCAAATTATTGTAGGTACAGGAGTCACTGTTAACGCACTGCATCCAGGAGTTGTAGACACGGAATTAGTTCGTCACATGGGAATTTTTAATAGTTTCCTGTCAAGCATTTTTGTTAGGCCACTGTTTTGGCCGTTTGTTAAGACTGCAAAATCGGGAGCTCAAACTAGCATCTACGCGGCGTTAGATCCAGACTTGGAAAAGGTCACTGGACTCTACTTTAGTGATTGCGAGCCGAAAGAAGTTGCCATCGCTGCTCAAAACGACGACCTGGCCAAATGGCTTTGGTCAGTCAGTGAAAAGTGGACGAAAGTAAGATCTTAAACGGATTTTTTTGACCTAATAAAAAAGAAGAGAATATAGAAAAAATAATTTTGTATTTACAAATGTTAAGCATTTTTTTTTAACTAAGGTTCTTAGAAAATTTAACGTTCTTATTTGGCGAATTGTGTACTGTGTGAAAAACACACTGTAATGTCGTTTTCCATTGGTTTCACTCGGGGATCCACTCATTCTGTGATCCAATGGAACAACAAAACTGCTTCTGATTGAGACTACAAAAGTATTGGTGAAATGCCAAAAAATAATCTATGGCGGCTATCAGCTGACTTGTATAAAATACATAAATAACATTTGTGTGAGTGCTTCTTGAGTGGATTCTGACTTCAAATCGAGAAGCGAAATTCTCTTCTCACAATCACCAGAAGAGTATTTTTTGTGCTAATGGAACGGTTTCAGAAGTGATTTTTTCAATTCCGGACTCTCCCGGACGCTTCTTTTTGCCCAATGGAAAACGACATAACATTGTTTACTTTTATATTGGGAGTATTGCACTCAGAGCGAATGCCTTTTTCATCGGCTCTATTATACAAAAAATTGGCTACCCAACAATTTGGTTGATATTTCAAGCGGTAAATGGAATAATGGCACAGTCGGTACAAAGAACTGACGGTGTCGGTCGAGAATATCAAAAAAAAAAATAAATCCAGCTTAAAGAGAATAAAGAAAAAAGTGCATATTTTACAATGGTAGTGCAACGAACCTGCAAGGTGATTAAAATTTGTTGATAAAAAGTTATTCGATACACATGTAATTAAAACTTCTTGTGCTCTGTAATTCTTGAAGCTAGCAGAAGAGTTTTGTTCCCAATTTTTCGTATATAATATTGTGTGAGGTCGACAGATTTGATGGATCTGCATCAAACCAACACATCGTGATCAGTTGAACTTGAACTCATTTTTAAAATAAACTAGGTATTACAAACAGTGCGTTTTGAAAACATGTATGTACAAGAGCAATGCACATGAGCATGATGAATGGATTAGTTGATTGAAGGTGAATTTTTCTTTGGGTTTTGTATGGAAATCAAATAGTGTATTGGAAAATAGGCATGACGCACAGTTTAAATGAAAATTATTGATGCGACTTTGAACAAAGTACTAGATTTTAAAAATGTTTGCTATAAAATATATCGAAGAGAAAATTATGCAAATTTGATTCAAATGGTAACACCTCCGACACTGAAAGTGAAATGTCATGTTCTTTGTGTTTCCAAATGTCATCATATTACGACGTCACAGTTTGCAATACGGCTGGTAGCAATATTAAATTTGGAGTCACCAGCATTAACTACCGTTTTTGAAAGCAACCGTTGCCACACCCAAAAAATTTATTTTTTCGATTATATCATGAAAAATAGAAAGCAACAGACATAACGGTACAAACGGATTTACTTTTGTTCCCTTCGGAGACTCTTTCAAACATTGCCAGGGAAAGAATATCGATGAATGAATGAATGTTAGGGCATCAATGGAGATTAAGACCGTGTAACGTATTTCATTGGACGCTTCAAACAATGGTGAATTAAAAAGTAGAATACCAATTATTTACTAAACCAATTGTACTTAAGTGACGTGGAAGTTTCGGAACAAATTAAAGAATCTTCATTAGAACCAATTCTTAAAAGAGAAGACATAAAGGATAAAGATTTTAAAATAATATATAATTAATTATAATTATTCGATTGTACGTTATTTTTTACACAATTTGAAAGAACAAATATCCTCTGCTGAACGCATCCACTTCGAAAGATTGGACACGCCGTTCACGTAATTCTTGCCTCCTGTGTGCATTCACTTTCGAACTTAAATAAAAACATTTAATTTTGTTGAACAGCTTTAATTTACAAATTATCCGATTGCATTAGCCAAAATAAAATTTAAAAAATGAAATTTTAAATTATTATATCATTATGGCGATTGTCAATTGATTTTAAACATGAAATCAAAATGCTTCATTCGAGCACATTTCTCGCACAGGTAAACGGAACATCCATCTCGTAGTCCGCCATTACGTTTAGTGATGAACGTGTCCCTGTGAAAAACTCGTGTCGTTGCACAATCCGATTAATATTCTACTAAACCAGTGCATGAAATTTCCATAAAACAGTGAAAATACATAATTTAATATCGTGTTTTATCATTTTCATAAGTAAAATGCAGTAAATCGTTCGGTTTAGTGCGAAAAATATGCTGTGAAAAAAGCATTAGCCATTCGGTCGTTCATTGATTTTTTGCTGTGTGGGAAGAAATAAAAAATGGCGTCCTGGTGATGTGTGTGCTCCATAGAAGGCAGAGCCCTCTGGGTGGCGCATTTCTATCAGTTTCATCCTCTTCTCTTTACCTAATTTCGTGTTCGCCGTCGCGCTGCTAGTTCGAAACCGCATTCGAATCGAATATCGCGCGAAACATTTCGATTGGAATTCTCTTTCTCACGCATTTGATAGTATTGTTGTTTCAGTTTTCGAAATTGTGTGCGACAGAAAAAGTGAGTGGCAGAATTTTTCCTCAGTTTATGTAGTTGTCAAAGTGCGTATCCATAAGCACAGTTGCGAAAGAGATAACCACAGGAGCGGCGTGTGTGTTTGTGCATTGGATTGTCGACTCGCTCTCGCTCATATTAAGCCGCATCGTATCCCTTTCTCGGGGAAAAGTGGGAATTCTCGTCGTAGATGCCGCCATTATGGCTTTTTGGGATAAACTCGGCAAAAATGTTTTTTCCACAAATTCGTGTTCCCGGTTTTGCTATAAATTCAGTGGCTTAAAATTGCGTTAAAATCGATTTTAAATAGTGTATTATTCAATGATGCGATATTGTTCTTTGAAATAGCAATTGCAATGAAGTGAAATCTGTATGTTTTGTGAAAAAAAAATCAATTTTTGCATGTTCATCAGCGAAAAAAACGACATGGCCGGGTTGTGAATTCGCTGCATTTTGCCTGTGATGAAGAAGGCGTGTGTACGTTGTTTCGTTTTTTCTCCTCTTCCCTTTTTGTGTGAATTCGCTTGAGATTTTTTTTGTCGGTGGGGGGGGTGGGGAAAGAGGAAAATTAATAAAAATAGCCAATGTACCCTGTGACGTTTATGCTAGGCTTTGTTGTTTTGTATGCGCTTCCTCATACAAAAACAAAAAATATGTTGTGTACGATATCCGACGACACACCTGTCACTTCTTTTTTTTTCTTATATCTTTATTTGTTTATAATTTGACAAGCGATATGTAATGGGTTTGTAATGTGGGATTTGATTTCTAATTTAGAAGCCTTTTTGGATACCAACATTAGCAGCAGCAGCTCTAGAAGAAGTAGGGGCAAGGATTGCCAGTTCGGTAAATTCGGCGGTAAAAATATCAACAATTGCGCCGTGGGGAACTTGCGTGTGGAATACTACCACGTGGGCAGTCCTATGCAGGGGAGAGGAAGTTAATTCTACGATATAAGAAGAAGTGAATAATAATACAACAGAAAACGAGCAAAAAAAAGTTAAAATATGTCGAAACTATCGTTTCGGGCGAGAGCCCTGGATCCAGCCAAACCAATGCCAATCTTTTTGGCCGAGGAATTGCCCGATTTGCCGGAGTACTCAGCTATTAATCGAGCCGTTCCCCAGATGCCCAGTGGAATGGAAAAGGAGGAAGAATCTGTAAGTACATACATAGTCAGGCAGACTGAATCTAAATTCATAATCCAACTTTGTTTAAACCGTGAATGCAAGCTGTCCGTGGTGGTTTATTTATAACTCTGATTAACATTGACATTTATATCAAATCAACGTTTTTACTATGACCTTCCATTGACGACGCGTTGTTATTAATTATTTTCGAATGTTTTGTAAACAAAAGAAAGTCCGATTTCATATGTAAACAAGCGGAATATGTCTACGTTTTAGTAGAAATTGGGTTTTGATGTAGATATCTGTGCTTCCGGAAAGAGTCGATTTTAAATTCTTGAAGTTGCTTTAATTTAGCTCCCACTCGATGTGAGTGGTGTGTGCATAAAATTAAACAATGAGTAAGTACGGGGAGTCAGTAACCTCAGAAGATGGTGTGATGGTAAAGACGGCGAATTGTCATGAAAGATGTTCGTCAAACTTTTTTGCAGAATGAGTAATACGTAAACGAAATATATAACGCTTGAGCAGATCCAACAAGTGTGACAGCGGTAGATATGCTGTTTACAGTTTGAAATTTAAATTCCTACAACTCTGAATTAATATACTTAATGGATAGAGGAAATTAGAGGAAATAGGGCAAATTCCTTTTAATTTATTTGAAACAAATCAATATGTAAACAAAAACAATCCTACCTACCTGAGTTTGTTTTTCTGTCTTTTATTATATGAGCTAAGGGACCGCTTACAGTAGTCATGAAACTTAAATGGTGTATTATACACTACCTACCTATTTAAACGCGCATGAAGAAGGTCCCCTTGGATATGGCTTCCCTCCCCACTTGTGAGAAACTTTTTGTATATTTAACGAACCGTTAATATACAAAACCTTGCATATTGATCAAGTACATAGTAAGAAGTTTTTGCAATTTTCCAAAAAGGCTCATTTAAGAAGATAGGTAGAATGTTGTAAGTGTATACCTAGGTACTTTTCTTGGTGCTGATTTTATCTAATCTAATTGATATTTCAAATAGACACTTAAGGAATCTATGTAATTTTCGGCCACTCAGGGTTCTGCGAAACACCATTTGGGAAACGCTGATCTATTTAATGAAATTATGTTTTGCGTCCAAGTGCCTAGTTGTTTCTTTTTTTTTTTGTAAGAAATACCTAAGGCCTCCGTAGGTATTCTTGCCCAATAGGTTCGTATGCGACGGATAGGACCCACAGCGCACAAAACACGTAACTTTTGATACGACTATCGCCCAAACGATAGACCTTCTAAACTCTAGCCATTAAATGTAAGAATTACGAATTTAAGGGCCGTTTGCGGGGGCCGGTATCTATTCAGAAGAGCTGGAACTTGCCCTTCACATTAGCCTCGGGAAATACACTTCACTATACCAGGCTGAGATGATTGCTTTGCTTCATGCGTTGAGTGTCATGTGGAAGGAAGAAATATCCTTATAGCACTGGACAATCAGGCGGTGATCAGATGCATGGAACAAACAAACATCACAACATCATTGGCAATGGAATGTGTACTTAAGCTCAATAAGTGTTCATCTAAAAATGAAGTAACACTGACTTGGGTACGAGGACACATAGGGATCGAAGGCAATGAAAAGGCGGACTCCCTTGCAAAACAGGGGTCAACTGAAAAGTTGCTGGGACCAGAACCATTCTCTTCAATTGGCAGAGGAATGGTAGAACAGCTGATTCACAAATGGATCACGGCAGAACACCTGAGAAGGTGGTCAACCGTGGAACAATGTAGACAAGCTAAAATGGTAATAAAGTGGCCGACCTGCTCAACTCAAAGAAGGGTTCTAAGTATGAGTCGAGGAACATTGAAATGGGTGGTGGCTTTGTCTACAGGACATGGTAATTACGGGTATCACTTAAGGAAAATGGGCCTTATAGAGGATGATACCTGTAGACTATGCCTGGAGGAATCTGAGACAGCGGCACATATACTGTGTCAATGTCCGGCGTTGGCTGGCAGAAGAATGAGGATCTTGGGACATCATTGGGTCGAGACCCAGTCGATGAAACAGATCTCCCATAAATAGATGCTAGCGTTAACACTAGGAATTAAGCCCAGAGAAGAACTGTGGAGAAATTCAGAGAGTCTCTCTGAGTAAGATTTACAGTGGTAGAGAGACGAAAAGAGACCCGACAATGGTGGTCTGATTCGAATATCTCTCGAAATCTATATATATATATATATATAATAGCCGTTTGCTGATACGACTCATAGCGAATTAAGTGCCACATAAACTCTTATGTGACGGTTTAGGTATGCCCTAAAAAAAACAGCCTATAAGTATTTAAGTAGAATTTAAATCGTTAAGAGTCGTATGAGCAAACGGACCTAAGAGCTTCACATAGTTCATTCTCCACAAATGTATTGAAAACGAGTATACAAAAAAAATCTGTCAACAACTTTGGGGTTATCGAAATTTCGAATATCGTTTAGACGATTATCGTCGTACGTGATCTGCCCCCAGGTCTAGCTTTTCAAAACCACTTGTTTGCGTGAGTTTCTAGAATTGCAACCAATTTAAAGGACATAGAATTTGTCATTGAAAAATATCTAAGGATTTATGCCTTTCCGGGGGTCGAACTAAGCCTTGCGCTCCCTTTCAAAAGTCCAGCACACTCATCATCACAATCCAGCAAAGGAAAAATCACAAGTCTGAACTCTCATATTGAACAGGCGAGACTTTAAAAGTGGTTATCTAGGTGGGTACCGTACAAAGAATGGACGAATGATTAACAACGACACATGACTCGGACTTGACTTGCAAAGATTTACTTTACAAAGAAAATATTCGGTTCGCGTATAAGGTCTGAATCAAATCCAATCGATATAAACCGATTATAATAACACAAAGTTTGTACAGTGTAGGTTCTCAGAAAGATTAAAGTAGCAAAATAACCACACCTCAGAGCATTTCTTCCGGCACTTTTTTCATAAACAAAAACAAAAAAAAGATAAATAAATAAATATGTAGGTAGGCATATCCAAAAGTTGTATACGTACGGTAAAGAGGTAAAGCAAATAAAATTCGCTGTAAAATGTTTGGAATTAGAGGTTACAAGACTTTTTATTCAATTTTTTTTTTACCTGAATTCACTTCAATTCGTTGTGAATTCCCGTGTTTCACTGAATTAACATGGGATTCCTGTGAATTCACTTTGAATTCATGGAATATCCCTTTGAATACACTGATTACATTCGCCTCGGGCGAATACTGCTACACGGAGACTTCACAGTAACCTACAATATGAAGTACATACAACATTTACTACCTACCCAGGGAATTTCCCGAAATTATAGAAATTGGTTGAAAATCGATTCTTTAAAATTGTTTGAGAAAACGGTCTCCACGGAATTGTGAAGGGTTGTTTAGATTGTTCAGGGAAATCGGAGAAAGTGTTAATATTATTCCAAATCAATTAATTCGTCAGGGATTAGGATGAGGTCCTTTTATATTGTTTTTAACTAAATAATACGCTCATTCTCATGCCCAGCACTCTTGAATGAATGTAATCCTACATTGTCTTATCAAAATAATGTAAATGTGCTGGATGTAGTTTTCAAAAAGCTACGTTGACATTATAAATCGCATAGCCTAGGAGATGCTCAGCTGTAAAAATGCAGACACATTTACAGTCGTTCGTTCCTACCTAATATTGTTATCAAATTCTCAATTGTCGTCGCCATGGTTTGTCGTTTCTATCTATCCATGTAATCGGCTTTTGTTAAAGAAGCTACCTTTTTAACATTAAAGATATGAATTGTATTTGTAGAAAATTTCGAACTCGAGATGTCAATTCTGACATTACGATGATAGGGGAACTCAAAAAAGTGGGTAGAAAAATTCTGTCCATTTGTCTGTCTGTCTGTCTGTATTTCCCGAGGCTTACAGCCTAAACGCCTGCCGGGATTTCCTTCAAACATAGGATTTGGAGTTTGGGTTCGGGGCCGTTTTTTTGGTCATTTCTAACTCAATAGCAAACTCAGTTTTTCTCTGTATTATCGTAAAATGGATTTTTGAGAAAAAGTCATCTTTTAAAAATTTAGTTTATTTGAAAACGGCAACATCGATTTCGACCAAAATGCAAAACTAAGAGTAAAATTGATGTTTTCAAAACTATTGCGTCCTTAATTTTTAATTCGATTTACCGAAAACGTTAATTTTAAAAACTGCTCATAGAGCGAAAACCGTATTTTCGATTTAAAAAAAAGACTAAAAAAGACTACATTTGATGTCTTGCAGAATTCAAATTTCATATTTTGTTTTCGTGAAAAACAAGGTCAACGAGAATTTTATTCTAAAAGAAGGAATATATAAATTGCAAATTATTTTGCCCAAGCAAAACCCAAAATAGGAAATGCACAAAATATCATATGCAAATCAGTGATGCCCAATTTTCGGTACTTTTCATAGTACGCTTTCATTTGTTTTCTAATATACTTCACGATTGATTTAGAAGTGAACTTGTGTCGTAACAAGATCTCTTTCAAATTATTCAATAATGGGAACACAGTTTATTAGAATGCTTTGATTTATTCGTAGGCTTATTGATAGTCTAAAGATCACATTTGAATTATTATCAAGTGAATATTTTTGAAAGAAATATCAGCCTGCTAATTCATTTCCGTTTGAATTACAATTTGCCAAGCAACGAAACAGTGATTACAAAAGTAAATATAAATGGAAATTTGAAAATAAATATAATTTGATCTTTCAAAAATTGAAATCCGTGGACATTTTTCTACAGGAAAGCTGTCATGTGTACTCCTCTATGAATTCACTCCAAATAAAATAGAACTATGTATACCTTGAATTCGCACATACTACCTGTTAGTCCTCCAGAAGTTCGTAAATTTATTATTTCGCGTGGATTTTGCTGAATGCTAACAATTATTGTATCTATATTTTCCGGGATGTCAACCTTTTCGCATTACAGATTCTCATTCCCCCCGGGAACAGATTTCTTTTTTAAAGAGCGTTTGGTTGCAGTCAAATGTCAAATATCTCAGGTACTTAGAATTGTACAAAAAAATAGGTATTCAGGTAGTGAACAAATATTTTATTCTCTTTGCGACAACTCTTAAGAAAGTCTTGGAAAGATCCCAAACTTATATCAAATGTTTTTTTACTATAAGTATTCGTTACTAGCAAACTATTAAAAAAAAAGAAAGCCAAATAAATCAAAAATGAAATATTTTTCAATTTTGTGCATACAACTTAAAAACCACTTGCATTGTTGTATTCCAACGAATAAAGTCAGAAAACATTTATAATTTACTCAAATTAGTTTATAATTGTAAACGTTCTGGCTGAACAACATTGTATTTAAATTCGCTCTTATTACGCAATTCCATATCGCCATTTTTGGTAGTTGGGCAACACTCCTCTTGAAAATTACATTTAAGCTAAGTATCCTGCTCGCGCTAAATTTTATCTCCCATACAAAAATGTATACAAAGGTGAAATTTAGCGAGGCAGTTTAGCAAAGCAGTATCCTGTTCGCTCGCTAAATTCTTAACTTCATATAGATGGGCCGATGAAAAGTCTCCACTCATTTTGTTTGCGAAATAAATGTAAAACATTAAATCGAAGAAAACATTTGCTAAATAAAAGAAAAGGCAAAACCAAAAATTCCTTTTTATGCGATGAAAAAACAAAAAAAAAAAAAAAACTTGCGGGGCTTGTGGAGAAATCAGAAATATGGAGATTGCAAACAAATTCAAATGCAAATAGGGTTTTACCCGACACGAAGGAACTGCCATGAACATGGTTTTTGTCCCATCTATATCACGTTTCATAATTTAGCGACCATTTATCTTTGGTGTGGAGAAACGAAGTGAAGACTTGTGAAGCTAAAATACTAATATTATTACTAAGATTTATTTAGCCCGAGATAAACAGGATTTTCTCAACATTAACATTTAACCCTTCAGCTTGCGATATTCTGGCAACTATATTTGTTTATTGGTAAAGGGATTTTGGAAAGTGTGGAGTCTTTGCGTAAGCTGCCAGACTAAAGTTGAGTATTGGTAAGGATGCATGAAATCAAGACCTAAGATCTATTTACTCTTCTTTTTATTCCGGAAGCTGCTATTAACAGCAACACTTAAACTCCTCCTGGAGCATAGGACGACTAACAGGTCTTTCCACCTCTCTGTTTGCAGCTCGATACCTTAGCTGTGTCCAAGATCGCAAATCCTGGGACTGAGCTACCGTCATGACAGTTGACCTTCATGTTGCTCTGGGCCTATGAACTCGTCTTACATCTTGAGGGTTCCATTGGAAGCACTGCCTCGCTATGTTGTCGTCTGGTTTCCTCAGTGTATGGCCAATCCAGCGCCATTTTCTCTGTTTGAAGTCAACATTGTTGGAAATTGTTTGCGGCCACCGGATGTAACGCAGACAACGATTAACGAAAGCTTGTAGCCTGCTCGATATGTTGGCGGAGTATTTCCACGTTTCACATGCGTGCAGCAAAACAGATTTCATATTGGACTCAAGCAATTTTAACTTAGTGCGAAGCAATATTTTGCTGGAGTTCCACACCGGAGAAAGGATTCCAATGAACTACGAGCTTTATTTAGTCTATTACTGACGTCCTGTTCCGCTCCCCATCGATTGACACATAACTACACAAATAGTTGAAATGCGTGACCACTTCTATGGTCTTCTGTTTCAGGGTAACCTGCTGTTGTTGGTCTCGGCTAGTGTGCATAATTTTTGTCTTTTTGGTATTTATTCTAAGTCCAGCCAGCTCCCCATTCTGCTGCAGTGAATGATACATTTGGTTTAGGGCACCAATGTTGTTTCCCAGGAAACAGATTTCATCAGCGTAGTCCAAATCCCAAGTCTCTCGTTTGTACCCACCGTGGCAGTCATTACATTATCAATCGCAAGTAAGAACAGGATCGGTGACAGCACATCTCGTTGTCTAAATCCATTGTGCAAAACGAGAACCAAGATCACCCTTTTTATATTTTTTTGCTTTTTTATCAGTTGTCTTTAAATTTATTGACAAGCTCGTAAAGTTTGTTGCAGTTCCACGTCAGTTTGATCAATTGAACGCGTACCCAGTGTCTTTCCGAGGATTAAATTTGGTGTTGTATTGTTATCGCAAACACGGTCTCCCTAGGGTCTTCTTGCTATTCTTCGGGCAAACATATAGAGAACCAGCATTTAGGAAGCCAAGTAAGATATCTAACTTTAGGCCAGAAAGAGTTTGGAAAGCACTGTTTATGAATTACGGCAAACAAATTAAAACGCCAAGTGATTTTAAGTGTGACAAACTTAGTGTTAGTTTGTGAGTTTCAGACATGCATATCTACATTTCAACGAACTATAAAATATCTATTCTTAGTGGGAGTTGGAAAGTTGCAAAACTCTATTTTTGCATAAAGCCAGAGTATTTTATATTTCAAGAGCTACCTATGACAATTTTAATTATAGCCAAAAGTATAGTACAAAAAATGCTGTCGCTGTCGCTTTATTTTGTAGTTGGTTCAGTTATACTTCCATTTGAACCTCTACTGTGTTGCTGCGGTGTGAAAGGAAGACTTTTTGGTTCGGAGCGTTAGTGTCCATTTGCTGATTGTCCTAGCCTCCTATGCAGCGGTACAGCTTGTAACGTTCGTTGTAAAAATAGCTTCTCCAAACACTGTCAACGCAAACGGCCTTGATTATAACTAAAAGATTTCTTTCGAATTTATAGCGAAGACGACGTAGACAAAGTCCAAAGCTACCTCAATGTTTCAGCAATGTGGTGTATGCCTTCTTGTTGGTATATTTAGCACGCAGGTAAACTCATTTCTGTGCCAATATTTACAGTCAAACGCATCAGCGAATGCAACTATACCTAATTGCATAAAACTGTTTAAGAGTTTCACGGAATTTTGAAGTTAAAAAAGCCATACAACAGCACATTAACTAAGTTAAAAACTAACCTTTAACTTTAAGGGTTATGGAGAAATTGTTTCCAAACCTAATGGAGGAAGGAGCTCTCTAGGTGTCTAAGTTAAATGTTGCGAACTCCAATGGCAACATTTTTTTCAAGTGAAATTGTCTATTGCGAGGTATAAATTATTAAAGGCGAACGTTTAAAGTGGTAAGTACAATAGGCTCAATAACAGCAACGTAGTTGTTGAAATTCAATTGTCAGATAGAGCATCTTTTGTTGTTAAAACATTGCAGAGTTGCACAGTTTCAGCAAGATTACAAAAACGTCTGATTTATAGGTATTTACTGTTTTGGACGAAACTCTGAAACAATTCTGAAAGACGAATGAGTTTACGTTTACTAAACCAAACCAAAGTATTATACAAATACAACCCAAAACTATGCAAGAGAATGCTTACACGTAAACAAAGCGTAGGTATGTGCTCCTTTTTTTTATTTACTTTATGGCACTGAACTTGACACAATTGAAAAAGCAAAAAAAAATCCCCTGAAATATGAATAAATTCATTTACCAGCTGATAAGACATCATTTTCATTCATCAAATGAAAACCTTGAAATATGTCATTTGGAAATGACAATCAAAGGGCCAGCTGTCAGATTGGCTATAATTATATTTACTCATTTATTTCCAACAGATAGGTACATAAAGCATTTAAACTAATACGACTTCGGTTTAAAGATAAGTAGGTATAGTCTAGATCAGATTCGATGTATAGGTGATAAGGTCATTCAAAATACCCCACAATACATATAATTGGCTACATGCCATTTAATTCGTATTAGCACTCTTTGAAGAGAACTGTCATTAATACCGTGCTTTGTCAAACTTGATAATTGGTAACAACAAAGTGCCAACCTGACTTGTTGATTTACTGACAACACGTATAGTGGCAAGGTTGGGCCGATTCAACTTGTGAACAGACATACATCGGGATTTTTAAAACTCTACTTCAGCTACTCCAACTGCATAAATGTATGTGCGCAAATCTGAACCAAACACACAGAGATACGAGTAATACTGCGTGTAACACATAATTTCGCGCATTTTCATGGTAAAGTATTTATTTTGCGAAGGAAAAATGTTAAAAGATTTTCTGTTGGATTTCTGACATTTGTGGCATAGACGAAGGTCGTTCACACCCCTTTGTATGTATTGGCAATAAGCAATTTAACTCATCATTTTGTTTGTATTTATTCACAATATATTTGAACTGAAATGTCATACTGAATGTAAAAAAAGGTACACATTGACAGAAATGATATGTGCAGATGAAATTGCAAGTGTCCACACATGGCGGCAGGGAATTTTCATTCCAACCCCCAATTAGCGGCAATTTGAAAATGAGACATTTTCTTTCTCTAGAGAATCTATAGAGACGATAAAACAAAGTAAAAAGTAGAGCATGTGTTTACTTTGAATTAACACTCTGGATTATTGTTTTTTGTGTGAATCATTGTGATAACAATTACTAAACAGTTTACACCACGTCATGCTACACAATTAAATCATATGCGCAGTGGAAATCGGCTTCGGAAACCACCTATTTCAGTGAATAGAAGAGTTTCGATGGAGATCGAAGGTATGGTTGTCATGAATACATAACCAGAAGTGATTTTACATTTTCAGCAGAGCAACTTGTTAGTCTTCTAAGAAATACAATAACAATAATTTTTGAAGCTCTGAAAACCAGTTTTGTTTAAGTTGCGAATGTTCATCTCACTGGGAAAGCCGGTTTCCATATTTGCCTGTTATTGCTATACTATGCACAACTAATTGCGGTCTTCGTCAGAATCGGTTTCAGAAAGTCTCTTGAGCCAAGTAGAGTTTATAGTGTTTAAAATATTTATTTGCTGCCAATGTTGATAGGTTTTTGCGGCAAATGTATTTTTTCTTATTTTACCTTTGTCAGTTGAGTGTTTTGGAAAAGCCTATCTAGTGTACCTTAACATTTGGTTTCAATTAGGGGCAATGAATGAAAAATATTTTAATGGAACTATAATCTAACGATCTACACAAATATTTCGATTCCAAGTTAAACTGCTATATATGTTTCTGGTGTTTTGAATAAAATTATTCCCATTCCATTGGTTCAAAAAAATAAAAACTTACACAAAACGATTGGTTGCCAGGCCTAGGGTTCAGGAACCTGTTGCACCAACTAATTTGATTTTTTTTAAATGGTCTTCCAATAGGGACTTTCGAACTTGACAGCTGATAGAGGCCATATTGTTGGAGCTACATCTGTCAAATTTGCTGTCATTTATTCAGTCTGTTTCGCCAAATCACCATGGACGGACACAACGTTCCAGCAACAGGTGCAATTGATAAAATTGTTTTATCAAAATGGACGTTCTGTTCGGGCAACGTGTCACTCAGCTCACGCCTCATTGGATGGATCCGCAACAACCAGGGACGTCCGGCTCTAGTAAAAGTGAGCCATGCTTAAAAAGCGATTTTGCCATGATGCTCAAGTGCAGATGAAAGCTAAGAGGAAACATGGACAATATTCGCCCCAGTACTATTTTCAAGAACGATTTGTTCTTGTATCGCAATAAACAATGGATAAATGTATATGAAAGTCCATTTTACTGGCAGTGCGTTAATCGTGGTGAGTTCAAAATGCTATCTGCTAAAACACGCAGATATTTATCGCCTCCACCAGCCAGTGTTCCATGTGAGCATTTATTTATTGGCGCGGGACTAATATATGAACAGGTGGGAAGCTCTAAAAGCTGCGAAAATATAAATATAATGCACCAATTTTTAAATTTCAATATTAAGCATTTGAATATTAAATAAAGATTTTTTAAAATTCCCATATTTATCATTTATTTATGTACATAAATTATGTATTTCTTAATTTTTTTTTTATTTTAATCTGCACCCGCGGTTGTGAGCTTTTAAATATTCGAATATTCGCATTCGCAACATCGCTGATATGAACTGGCCACCAAAATCGTACGATTTGACTCCGTTAGATTTTTTTTTTAAATTGCATTCGAAAACGCAGGTACAGTTTTGCCAAATTATTGGCGATTAGTCAATTAACTAACGATCCTTTTAAAAATGTTAGCAAAACTCAAAACCTTGATGTTTATTAAAAAGATCAATGTGATATACGTTAAATAGCTTCTGAGCTAACACTTTTGCCAATTATGCAAGTTATTGTTCAGAGTTTTTTCTGAATTTTTTGCTTTTTACATTAAATGTCTTGTTCTGAAAACTCCTTCGAGTGCGTCCTTATAGTGGCTATCGATCTGTCCCCCGCTACCTTAAACATTTCAAAAGCTAGAACATCCAAACTAAACTTTTCGCTTTGCCTGGATAGCGGAATTTTCATCTTCTCTGTTATAGTGCAAAATATTTCTATCTCAAGGTAGCCCTGCTCGTCTTTATATAGCTCTGTTTGGGTCGTGTTATCTCTCAAATTGGCTGTATATATAATGACTGTCAATTCGAAAATCAAGTGCTTATAAAATATATGCCGCTCAGTTTAAGCGGGTGGGGTTTACGAAAAATATGAAAAAAATATAAGTTCAGTTATAAAGTAGGAAAAGTTAAAGACACTAAAGAGAAAAGATAACAACTTGGATACGTTTGAATTATGCTAGATCGTAGAAAAAGGCATCTATAACAAAGTAAGTGCGAAAGTGACATGCTACATAATTTAATTTGGTGCAGTTCAATGTTATCTAATAATGGAAATGTGCACACTTCAATTTTGTTAACAAAAACATTTTCAGGGATGACGCCCCCATTTACGTCTCAACGACTGAGTTATTAAACAAAATCTACGCATTTGGTCGAGTCAATAACCCGAAGCGAGTGCTTATTATACCAAAATTATTTGTTTGGTCCATAACTTCAATGATGCTGGCAGCACAGTCACAATCGATGGAGATCTGGCTATTTTTGGGATAAATTGAAAGATGACATTTTGGAGCATTCATTTTTAACAAGACAGCCCCACCACTGGGAAAATCGAGATCTTCAAGTTCAATGGCCGTGTTTTTTCCAAAAATGGACCAGTGCAGTCTCGTGCGTGTGATTTGACGTCTTTGGAGTTTTTTTTCTTCTGAAATATGTCAATTTCATGGTCTATATCATTACCGATCGCCAGATTTATGCTGTGGAAGACGGTTGATGAATGTTGTGTTCAGCAAATGGCTGGTAGAAGCCGAACTTTTTTTTTTCTTATTAATAACGTGTCACACAATCATGACTACTCTTCTCCGATTACAATTTTATTTCAAAAATTGCTAAATTGTGTCACTACAACAATCGATTGTGAGTCACAACGCCCTTGACCATTTTTATTATAGGTATTTCGAATAAAATATTTCCATTATTAGTCAGGTCTAGTCATTCCACTTCTGGGTGCACTGGTCGAATGTTTATCATTAATGGCTGGCTCTTGGTGTTGATGTCAGTGATTCCCAGTCAAGCATTCATTGGATATATCCAGACATGCGTATTTTCTGTTGCTGTCACAAAGAATCTGTACACATATACCCAATGAAGTTTTTTTTTTTTTGTCTTTACGGTCCATTTCCGGTAATTGGATGTTGACTTTTATTAATTTTCTTCATAGATCGGGTAGCAATTTATTGTGTCATGTTACTTTTATGTCGCAATAGTCGGAAAATTTAGCATACCAAGCGATAAGTTTTTTTTTATAGATCGCATTGCTTTTCAATGACTCTGAGGCGTGAACAGATTTCTCCATTTTAATCCTGATCACAAACTCATGTCAGATAAAAGAATATGTTGTCACTTATTTCGTGTGGTCAATTTGAAATTAAATAGATATATGTCTTTTTGCAACCTTCCTAGCCTTGTGCGATATTATTTCAACTTACGATTAAGGTTATCCCAATACCATAAGCACAATGGTGCGTAGTAGTTAGTTTTGAAAGCAATGTACATATGCTCTGTAGGTTTTTCTTATTCGTGCAAACTGAAAGCTATTGACTTTATTGGGATTAGAACTTGCTCAGCACAATAAGTCATTGTAGAATCATAAATACCTCCTTCCTGAGACATATATTTGTGTATTTTTATTTTTTACATAATCTTTCCGACAAAACTTCCCGTCTTTCCACTTGAAGCCTAAATACAGTGAAACTTCCCTTAGCCTTTCAATGACAATGTCAGATTGTTTGGGAGTTGTCCGTCCTGCACATTTTTATTGGTAAATCCACAATGAACTGATTTTAGTTCGTATATAGTTTTGCTTTCCACTTCTTATTTAGTTTTGATAGGCGCTGGACTTCTAAGCGGGGTGTCGCAGATTTGAACTTCGGCGAAAAACACAAATTACATCCTAAGTTTTTTTTCTTTTCTTTCACGTGAACGTCTGACAAACAGTCGAGAGTATAACTTTCATGAAAGAGATTCTCAATTATCCGTTTGACCCCGGCATCAAATAGTAGATCCCTTCCATTCGTACCAAAAAAGGAAAAACTCACATAAAACGAATGGCTGTGTGAAGCTAGGCCTAGGGTTCTTACGGACCTGTTGCGCCAGCTATTTTTTTTAGACTTCTGAAACAGGAAAATCCTTGATAAAATTGCAAGTTTGAAAACATCCCTAAGAGTCTACAAAGAGGTGCCCTTCGCTATGAGCTGGACGTAGAATATACCTGCGGTGGAGGATGTAACTTTTTGAATAGATTCCGCCTAAAAGTGCTCAAGGCCTGGGTGAAAAACCAGTCCAATGGCTCTAATCGAGTTATAAAATCGGCATGGGCGGCTGGGGTTATTGAGTTCCCTTTCCAGCAATGTAATGAAAGGGATTACTTGAACTGCAGGGGTATGCCTATATCACCTTGAAGTCCCCCTTCGAAAAGAATTTGATAGTTTGTTGGATTCTACGATAGCTGGGATAATCTGTTATCAAGAATATCGAACTTGATGTTATAGCTAAGTCATCGATCCTTAGGAGGTTGCTTAGTTAAGGTCATAAAACTGGCTGATCAAAAGAACACGGTGGCGAATACGTGTACACGCTGTCAAATTGAAATTGCTTCTTTGCTTTACTAGGTGTCCACCAAACAGCGTATGACAAACACGAGACTACACAATGTTGAACAGTTTTTTCTTCAAACGGTGGTCTCATCTTTGGATGGTTTGGTCACGTTGACACATGCCTCTAACTGGGATTATAAAAGATGCTAAAGAATTCATTCCATCGGGCAGAAGTTCTCCAGGTGGGCTCGTGGCTAGATAAATATCACAATCGTAGATATTGTCAGGGATTGTTCCTCATGTTTCAGAGTCGGTAACGTAAGATCCAGAATCATCTAACTTTCATTTGAGCATCCTATAACTGCGTCCCTTTTTTTGTATACAAAGGACAATAGAAAAAGAATGAACGGTGTCATTTTGAAATTTTGAAAACTGATATCGTTCAGACGATCATCGTTGTACGGAACAATTTCATTTTAACTTTAAACTTTATATTTTATTATTGCACGTCTTTACAAGGACAACAAACTATGTAAATTTAAACAACTTCTTTGAGCAAAGACTTGAGTAGCAATATTTGAAATATTTTCTACAAAATTACGCACAAAAGCGCTCATAAGTGGACTCCATAAATATCTAGTGGCGAATACTTCGATTCCTGTTTATTAAATACATACCTAAATAACGATACTCAAAAACTCAGTATTGCCGAACGTAAATTTTAAGTCACATTTTGCTCGTCAATTGATACGGTCATTCAGAGCCAGATATGTGGTATTGGATTAAAAAATAGCTTCAATCGACGCAAGCCTAAACGGGGTAGATATACGTTTGTGGAAATTTCAAATACGAAATGAAAACAAATTCCGTCACGTCTGTATTGCTTATTCGGGGATGAGAAGATTCATACATTTATCCATAGAGCATAGGATCTTGTGAATTTCTTTTTTTATTTTAAACGCAAACTCGGCTAAAACATCAATTGATGACGGCTTACCCGAAATCACCAAATTCTTAACCATTTCAAATTGTTTTGCATTTCTTATTAGCAGAAAATATTTGCCCAATCAAGTTAGGCAGGAAAACAGAAATGTGTCGGATCTTAGTATTAAAGGTTTTGAAGGTCAATGTGCTGACACCCCAAACAATGCTAACGAAATAAAATTCAGCGTAAGTATGCTCACAGTATTTGAGCATAATTACCATCCGTATCCATAGTACGTAAGTAGGTACTTTAGAAAATCCAAATAAATTGGCTGTAGGAAGCAACTTAGTGTACCTTAGGAAATCACGCGTAATAGGAATACTTGTGCTTAATACCATTTTGAACTAAATACGACTGCGTGTGGAATTCTTTAGCACTTTTGAAAAAAAAAAAACAGTTTTCCTTCATATTGTCTGCTGTAAGGTTTATTTGTAGCGCTTCTTGGAATTAACAATTAATCATACACATAGCGACATTGGCCCTGCTTACTAAAAATAGCTCAAACAAAGTGATTATAAATATTTATTTTTGGTTTCCTTTGCTCTGTATTAGCAACAACTAGTTGATTTCTCTTTGCATACATCCTGTTGCGGATTTTTGGTCGTTTCGAAAATATTCTTTTGCGGAAAATTTGATTTATAAAAACAGAACTGAAACTGCCTAGTTTCGAAAACAAAATAAATTTTCGGAAGCACATAGGATAATACCTTTTACCGGCAGAAGGGTTCCAGGATCATCTACCTAGATCTTCAGTAGTTTATTAGCCGGTCTACCTGGTACTGTTTTTTTTTTTTGTAATCTTTTCGCGCTGGAAAATGTATTCTACATTCAGCTCATTGATTTGCAAAACAATGCGAGTCATTCTAAGAATACTCAACTCGCAATTTCTTGATTGTCTATACATTCTCCGTGAAAGATTAAGGGAATTAACTAATACGGGTCTGCCTTTCTTTAGGTACACGATTCTCATGTAATTACAAATAGAGGGTGGGCCAAATAAAAATTTCTTTTTAAAAACGCAATAAAATATAAGAAATTTAAGTTTTTTTTTACAGCTGTTACAGTGTTACAGCAAACATTCACATTATTTGTGGAACACAACGTCTTTCAAGTGGCTGCCTCGGGTGGCTTCGCAGTAGCGCATTCTGTCACTGCAATTTTCCAAGACCTTGTTAGTGATTTCGGCCTGTTGGGCGCAGATTGTTTGGATGATATTGGCGTTAAGTACTTGAATCCGTTTCCGGATTGTTGGTATAACATCGGTCTTTCACGGTTCCCCACAAAAAAAGTCCAAAGGGGCTCGCCAAGACGGCTGATAGCAGGTTTTGGGAATTTGGTGCGCAAAAGATGGATTGTGGCATGGACTGTGTGGCATGGCGCGCCATTCTGGTCGTCCAAATCCATGTCTTCAATTTCAGTTAAAACAAAGAAATTCGTTTAACATGACCGAAACGTTGTTCCCAGCCTCATTTTCGAAGAAAAATGGTCCAATGATACCACCACTCCACAATCATTCTCTGTGGATGCATTGGCTTCTCGACAATAACTTGCAAGTTTTTCGAGCCCCAGATGCGGCAATTTTGTTTGTTAACGTAGCCGCCGAAATAAAAATGCGCCTCATCAGAAAAGATGATTTTCGCCCAAAATCATTGTTCAATTCAAATTGCTCTAAGGACCAAACTGCGAAGCGATAACGAAGCGGAAGTGCCTTCAATTGCTGAGTCAATTGGACCTTGTAGCAAATAATCCGCGAACTTTGTGCAGAATTCTCCTCAGGCTAGTGCGTGAAATGTTGAGTTGATGTTTGTGAATTGAGTCTCACACTCTCGGTTGCAGCAGCCGCACATTCTCGTTTGTGCGCACCGTACGAAGTCGGGGATCATGAGTGTTGTCCACTAGCACACCAGTATCACGAACTTTTTTCACAAACTTTCGTACAACAGGTTTCATTTCAGCGAAAACTCCTTTTCAAAAAACGCACTGTTTGGGCTACACAGCACTCACTTTGGAAATAAGTTTTCAATATTTCCCAACGTTGTTCAAACGTAAAGAGACTCATTTCGATCCGCGGAGGTATGATACTGACTGATACTGATACTGAATTTCAAACGAGAAACAGCTGTTAGTGTCAAAATAACCTATGATTTAAAAAGAAATCACTCGATGGCCCAACCTTTATTGCTACTTTGTTGTTGCATGTTAATCCTGCATTCATTTTACAAAAGGCTTATTTTTAACATAAAACTGGGTGTACTATGTCTATCATAGATCAATAGGCCTTTTTTATTATGCTCACATGATCTGTATAGATCATTGATCTCCATGGTATACAACAAAAGTTGGATCTTGTACTGTTGTTGTATACCCTGAAAATCAATGATCTATACAGATCATGTGAGCATAATAAAAAAGGCCTAACGATGTTAAAATAACAAACTACAGTATAGATCGGTTGTAACAACACCTTATATAGCGATGAACCGGACATAACAATATATATTTAAAGTCCCGGCAAAACTCCGTTTAACTCAAACCTCTACGTTCATAAACATTTTTAGTGTCCAGGATAAAGTTTTCGAACTCACAAATGGCGAAATTTTCAATAAAAAATAGCATACAAGATATTTAGTGTCTAGGTTAAAAATGATTATAAGTAGGGCCCAAAGATCCCGGATGTAACGATGAACCGCTTTTAAGGATGAACTTTTAAGGTCTCTTCAGCATCGTTACAACCGACTTCTACTGTACATAGTATATGACTTTCTACTATGAAATGGCCACAAGAGTTTGTCCAAATTGTTGATCTATGTGCTCAAAAAAAAAACTCCCTACATAGAACAAAAAAATTGTGCCCGGACTGGCGTTACACAATTTTGTTGGGGGAACTTTGTTCTTCTTCGAAAAAAAGGGTGATATCTTTTACAAGACCATGTGTCGAATTGAGCTCACTAAAATCGCTGACCGAAACAAACTCGCTTTGTAAAGCAACTGAGTTATAAATATGACATGTCTAACAAGTTTTTTTATCACGCAGTTGTTAATTTAGATTCGTCTATCTCGCAGTGTTTAATAGGTGCCAGGCTTTTACACTTGCTGATGTATTAAAAATTTGTCAAGCGTGAAATATTTTCTGAATAAATAGTAAAGTTTCCCATATTATTTTTTAATTTCTTCGCATTGTTTTTACAAGCTTCCTACCTTCGTTTCAATTTATCTTCGAAAGCCATTCCAAAATATAGTTGGTCTTATTTGTTTACTTAGGTATATGTTAAATCTACAAGGTGGCGCAAAAGTAATCCTCCTATCAGAAAATGCTATAAATTTTGCGATTGGCCCCTAATGTCAGTTCTGTTTTGACATTTGTGTAGTAAACACATGCGAAATACACGTTAATAAACAATATTACGCTACACTGCTCCAGAACGCGGAGTATTGGTGACTATTTATTTGAGCAATAATCGGTCGGTGACTTTGGCACAACGTGAATTTCGTCGCAGATTTCCTAGCCGTCCAACGCCTACTGGTGAAACACTGCGACGTTTAGCCGCTTGCCTCGAAGAGAATGGCACAACAGGAGATGCTGCCAGGCGTGGCAGACCCCGGAGTAGCCGTTCTGCAGAGAATATTGCTGCTGTAGCCGAAGATGTCATGGAAGCGTCGTCGACATCGACCAGACGACGTGCCACGCAAATGGGTATCAGTCGACGGTCTTTACAGCGAATTTTGGTACATGATTTGAAGATGTTTCCGTACAAAGTCCAGACGGTGCATCAGCTGTTAGCTGCTGACCGCCAATCGCGTCTAACATACGCTCAAGCCATCCTTAATCACCACCAAGAGGAAGATGATTTTTCATCAAAAATAATCATGAGTGATGAGGCCCATTTCCATCTTAGCGGGTACGTAAATAAGCAAAATTTACGCTTCTGGGGCACTGAAAATCCGCGTATAACCCACGAAGAGCCATTACACCCGCTCAAAGTCACTGTATGGTGTGCTGTTTTCGCTGGAGGAGTCATCGGACCTCTTTTCTTCGAAGACGTCGCGGGCCAAACGGTTATTGTGAATGGTGAGCGCTACAGAGCAATGATCAACGAGTTCTTTTTGCCGCAACTTGATGAATTGGGATTGGAAAACATGTGGTTCCAACAGGACGGTGCAACGGCACACACTGCACGTGCCACAACCGATATGCTGAAGGATGCATTTCCCGGGCGCCTAATCTCCCGTTTTGGCGATTTGCACTGGCCAGCAAGATCGCCTGATTTGACCGCTCCAGACTTCTTTTTGTGGGGCTTTTTGAAGTCGCGGGTTTATGTCAACAAGCCTCAGACTCTTGCAGCTCTTAAAGACAATATCCGTCAAGAATGTGAGGACCTATCGCCGGAAGTTTTAGCCAAAGTGATGGAAAATGCCATAAAAAGACTCAAATGACAATCAACTGTGGCGGCGGCCATTTACATGACATCATATTCTCGACTTGATGTAAAAAAAATTAAAAGACCAAATAAAAATAATCCACAAGAAGAATCAAAGTTTTTCATTTTTTTTTTTTTTTAAATTACAGCCAAAAAACATCGGAAGGTTATTTTTGCGCCACCTTGTACGTTGACTGATTTCCGGATTTTAGGCGCTTACCTTCGAATGTAATATTGGGCTACAAGTTCGTTTTGGCAACTGCGAGTGGGCAATGTTATTAGCAAACATAGCCACGGCAATGCTTTTTGTTGGTGTTGTTTAAAAACAAGTAAAATAGTGGCCCATGGAAGCTTCCTTGAGGTATACACTTAGTTGTTTATTATTCGAACTCCGAATATTAATTTCCGTTTCATTTGTTATTCTCAAGATCTGATTTAATTTTTTTATTTCATCGTTCAGATGGAACTTGCCTTAATTTGCACTGAATGTCTTCGTTAGAAATGCCTACGAAATGTCAGAGCAAATTTCTGTTTTTTTCGAGATCGGATTACTGACGAGATTGAGAAAGTAATCCGATGAAACTCAGTTGATCGTCGAATGTTTTTTCAATCTAAACTCGAACTGGGCACTCATTCCGTAACTTTTCAGACGATTATCGTCGAAACGATAGACCTCCAAAAGTAATCCAATTCATTTTCCACAAATGTAATGAAAGCTGACGAAAATGAAACAAATTCACGCAGAACATAACTTCTTAGGGTCATCAAAGTTTCAAAAATGATATCGTCCCGACGATTATTATTATACGTAATCTGCCCCCTGGTTTGAAGGTGTCATAGTCGAAACCCACTTTAGGCGATGTTCTCCTCTCTTGGACCCCCTGGGTTAGAGTCGAAGGCTCTGCGAACCAGAGCTCCATCCTAAGCACTTAATGGACAGTTTTTTGACCACGTCACTAGGAGCCGAGTATCTCGCAAAATTTTTCTCTGGAAACGGTCAAGGAAACGGTCTTTTTTAAAAAGTCCAACCTTCAAAATCGTAGGACGGCGATTATTAAGGTATTTGTATTTGGAAAAAGCCTTTCTACAAAAGAAACAGCGATTGACAATAATTGTTTCATGATTTGACTTCGAATGAAATGTAATTGAAGAGTCGATGTGCTAATTCATTACTACTCTTACTATTGTCCAATCTTGTTCACTTCTTTATTTAGTCTATCGGTAAACCTTATCTTATATAATATGACTAGGTGGTCTAGCTGGTTGGTCTTTCTAAAGTTTACCTTCTAAGAGTTTAGTTAGTGAGTTCGTAGCTTGCATGTTGTAGACAAAAACCGGTCATACACTTCGCGTTTAACGGACTCTACTTTAATTATACGAGGTTCTCAAGTCTCAACTCTACCAACTAACCAACGTCTTAGATATGTCTAAAGATTGCCATACAAGGTACGAAATTTTGAAAACGACATCACCTCAGAAATCAAGCAAAGAATCACACTTGCCAACAGCTGTCACTTCGGCCTAAGTAGGCGGCAATTGTAAGGCCTTACTATACCTTGTCGAGAAACACTAAGGAGACTTTATAGCCCCTTAACCTCATCCCAGTCCAGCTATGTGGTGCAGGCGCATGGACGTTATTAAAGGCGGATGAAGATCTCCTTGGTCGCTTCGAACACAAAATTCTTCGAGTAATTTTCGGTCCCGTTTGCGATTACTAGTTTTGGAGGAGGATATTTAACAGCGAACTCTACGAGCTGTACAGCGACATCGACCTGGACAGAAAAGTACGCATCAGTAGTCTAAGATGGCTGGGACATGTAGAGCGAATGGACACCAACGCTCCGTAGAGTCTTCGATTCCAACCCGGAGGTAGAACGCAGTAGAGGAAGTCCTCGCCTTAGGTGGGGTGCGCAAGTGGAAGGGCACCTCAACTTGGTGTGCATAACTGGTGGCAGTTAGCCAAAGATCGCGCTAACAGAGCGAGAGACGTATTGGTCCCGAACTGTAGTGCCACCGAAGTAAGTAATTATATACGAGGTATAGTTAGACACCGGTTTGCATTGCGTTTGGCATTTTGAATGCAATGCTAAACTTTGAAAAATTTCGTTGTGTTGAGTACGACTAAATATGGCAAAGAGACCGCTTCAGAATTTTGAAAAGTCCCCAAAAAGAAGCGTTAAAAGAAAAAGAGTGCCACTTAAGCTACTCTGGAAGTTTCGAATTTTTGCACGTGATGGCTCGCTTAACAACCGCGTTACATTTCAAACGTATTTATTTGGGAATAACTATTTTTGCGAACTGCCTTTCCAACTAAAAAGGCCCAAAAAAGCAAAAATAATTGTGGCAGGATCTTGAAAAAATTGCAAAATTGAGACTTTAGTCGCACAACGGTCACGCTGAATGTGGATGCCCGTTGAGGCAGTATTGATCAGCTCATGTCTGTTACCCAACTATATCCAATATCGCTTTAACCGATTCCAGTGACATTTTAAGGTGGCTGTTCTGACACGTCCTGTTCAATACGCCAAACTCGGCGCAGTTGTGCCGAAAACGCAGTTGACAGCTTGAGCAACTGTTTTATTTTTCAAAATTTACACAAGTTGATCAAGTGTTTCCACTTGGCTAATTCTATTCCACTAAACAAACAATTAAACCAGTAACGCGCGAAGTGTACGCCCGACCTAAGGCGTGTGCTTATTAGTTCCATGTGAAGAAAGTTTATTTAAGGTAAAAATTGTCACTAATTAATCAATAGTTCATTTAGTTGAAGCCTCGGCAAACTGTATACATAGTGATGTAATAAGTCTTAAAATAGATCAGCTTGGCTTTGCACCTATGCTGTCAAAGAGCGTGACTTGATACATTAAGAGACTCGAATAAGTTTCAGTTTTCTTAAATCGTTTGCACCAATTGACATTTTGCTTGGCTGTAATTGAGAAATCAACTAAGTGAAATGTTTGTAAAAGCACTCATACATAGGTACTCCATTTGATCTTGAGAAAAATGCTGACTAATGTTCGTCACGATTTAAAACAAAAAAAGGTTGTAGTTCTTATCTACCCAATAAACTGAGTTAGTTTGAAAAACAAGTTGGACGTAAATTATGAGAAGGGGCTAAATAGTTTTCGGCAACCATTTTTGAGTACGTACTTTAAGAAAACATCAAGCAAGTCACATGTATGTTTCATAAATAGGGGACGTAGAAAATATTGACACCAACTTGTCTATTTATTTTGTATCACAAAAGGGAGAGTAATGCCTGTAGTAACATGCAAGGCAAGTGAACTACCAAACATTTACTATCGCCAGGCAATAAAAAACTTCGAACCAGTCGTTGGTTAGTTGTGTTGATAGTTTCTGTTTGGCGGTCGTCGTCACTTCCAGAAAGTGTTGTTTTGATATGTTTCTACATTTAACACCTCACACAGTGGTTCGGTAAACAATTTTATTAGGACAAAGTTATTTTTATGTTTCGAAATACACTCCTTATTCGTTATTAAACACTTTTAGGTGAATTTTTGCAGAGTTGAATTGTGACAGTCGATTCTTTGTATGGTGTTCTTGGAAGACATTGTTTTTCCCCCAGGAAATGAAGCTTTTTTTTATTGCTAAGTTTAGTCGGTGTTTCTTGTTGACTTTGTCTCTTTTATGCGTTTTGTACGCCATTCATCGTAAACCTTATTACTTAAAGAACATTTCCTTTAATATCTGTTTTTAAGTCTATGGGACTTCTTTTTCTTGCCAATAACGGGCTAAATATTGACGTCCTAGTCCTGAATGCTTTTCGACTAACCAGAAATCAGAACAGATCGATATAAATGTCGTGCAAATGTTTGAACAAATAATTGTTCAATAACGCTGGCCCAATTGTTGCGAAATGAAAATTCCGGTAACAATTAGTCGAACAATGCTGAACATAAATGTCAGAAAAATGTTTAAATTGGGCTCATTCAAAAAGGTCGACCAGATTGGTCTGGACTAGAAATACTTTGAACGGAAAAACTAAATTCGTCTGTAACGACACTTTTTCTACGTCACCCGTGTACAAAAACTGTCACTAAATTTTTGACTAGAGACGTAAACTGAAAAAGCTGTTCATCTGATCGATCTAAGTCAACTGTCAAATTTAAACTAAACTAGATACTTGAGACTGGGGGCATTCACCCAATAAAGCCCGTATGACACTACATTTTTTTTTGCTTTTTTTCTGCTTTTAAAATGAAACTAGAACAGTACGAAAAATTAGAACGAAAATTCACGATAAGAGTGAGTGCTGTACACTTACTTAGGTGGCGCTACAGTCCGTGGTGGACCTGGGCCACACCAACTTTATTAATGTAGAAACATAAAAAAATGCATTAAAAATGTATTGAAATTGCATTTTTCAGCTGCTGGCAGTTTTTTTTTTTTGTTTTTTTGGCACTAAGATTATTTGATAACAAATTCGTTGAAAAATTTGTGGTTGCTTTACAAACAATTGCTACCGCTTTCGTAATACACTTTCAGTCTCTTCTACACACCGCTGACTTTTCAACATGATAAAAAATGAGGAAAAAATGTAGTGTAAAAAATAACCAAGTGACAGTTTAAAAACTTGTAGAAAAACAAACCAAATTTTATATAAAGAGTCCGCCATCTAACTTTTTTTTTTCAACTAGTGCTTATTTCGCGAATTATAACACTTAGCTCATGTCTGATCTGACAGATAATTAGTTTTATCCTTCCGCTGAACGAATATGGTTGTGTATACGCTTGAACAACGCTGGGAAATATTGCGACATTACTTTGCAAATCATGGTAATGTTGCAGAATGTGTGCGAAAATTGCGTACGGATTTTGGAAGAAGAGAAGTACCGTCAGCTCCGTATGTTCGTTATCTTGTGAAAAAAGTGAAAGAAACTGGCATTCTCATCGATAAACCAAAGCGTGAAAAGCCAAAAACAGTGCGTACACCCGAGAAAATTGAAATTTTGGTCCAGAGGCATAATTGGGCCATTTTTCTTCGAAAATGAGCAAGGAGTGGCCGTTACAGTCAATGGCGATCGTTATCGGGCCATGTTGAACGATTTTTTGTTCACAAAAATTGAAGAGGAGGATATTGGCAACATTTAGTTTCAACAGGACGGCGGTACGTGCCACACAGCCGAAGCTACACTCGATGTTTTGCGCCCTGTTTTTGAAGATCGCATTATCAGCCGCAGAGCTGATATCGTTTGACCACCGCCGAGCTGCGATTTGACACCGTTGGACTATTATTTGTGGGGTGCCGTAAAAGATAAGTGTTACGCCGACATGCCAGAGACAGTTGACGCTTTAAAGGACAATATTCGTGAAGCCATTGGTGAAATACAGCTGCACACAATCGATAATGTGCTTAAAAATTGGACCGATCGTGTAGGCTACTGCATGGCCAGCCGAGGCAGCCATTTGAATTAAATTATTTTCCATTAATAACCGGAAGGATTGTACTTTCAAATAAAAAAAGAAATTTGAGAAAATATTCAGTAGTTTTTTTTATAGCATTTTCAAAAAAAGAAATGTTATTTGGCGGACCCTTTAGCTCGAGTAAAGTTTAGTTAGCTGTAGGAAAATTGTTCCATTGCAAGTAGGTAGACAAAATGCATGGTTTTTCCAACAATGTTTCGATCAAAACGATAGCCCACATCTGTGAAAGAATGGGTTTCAAGAAGTTGACAGAAATATCCATGTTAAAACAATTTTAGTGTTAAAAAAATATATATTTTTTTTTGTGACAGCTCAAATTTTAGACAGCTGTCAGAGGAAGTGAAATCACTTTGTAAAATTAAAATTTTCCGTATGAAAAGTTCTGATATCATGTTTCACTGACGAAATTTAGCAAGAAAAGCATGATTTAACTAAATATTATTTCAAATCACCAAATTTATTATACATTTTTAAGATTTTTATAAATCACCCATCTGTCATCGCTGCGCATTTACAAATTTCAGCGCGTCATTCAACACAAACAAACAGAACAACAAAGTGCTTACATCTGTGAATTCTTCTTTAAACAATTAAAAACAATTTTAATGGTCTTCTTGAAATAATTACCACAAAATGAAAGTAGTCGTATGAAGTATGGGTGGATGGTTGGACAAAGACATTGACAGAGGCTTTTGTTTGAAAGTTTGACAGCTTTTATAAATATCGTTAGAAATTGAATTTGATATAAATCTCTTTTCATTAAATGAAAACAGCTCTTATTGTGATAATAAACAAATATACACAAGATTTTTTTTTTTTGTCGCAGAAGTCTGCGAATGCAAACTGTCAGTTTTCACCTTACTTTTTGGTATTAATTCGTATTTTCCTTTGGGTTAACATTTTTTTTTAACATTGCAAGTATGTTGAAGGATGTGATGTGTTGTTGACGGAGGGGTATTCGGTCATATGAGCAGCTGTTTCAGATGACGTTTATGGAGGGGTGGCCGACGAAGCTAGTCAAGAAATTCGTGACTGAGTACTAAGATGACAGTTCGCATTTGTGGCTGATGTAGAAAAAGCGACGTCACCGACCAATCTCGTTTTTGTTACATCTTACCCAGGCCAATTTAGTCGACTAAAGATAAATAGATTCCTGAATGTACCCATGACATTTCGAGTTTTATCTTGGCGCCGTTCCAAGTGGTCTTTGTTAATTAAAAAAAATTGTTAGGATTTGACAGTTAAAGCGCGGGTACATTGCAAGTTACATAGCTGTGTAACTTTTCAAACGTACTTATTTATTATATGACAGTTAAAAAAAATGGACACCAAAGCGCATCTACATTGACAAATTTGTGTATTGCCGCAGTAGTTCGTTTTATACATATTCTATAATCGAGCAAGGGATGAATTGGAACTAGTACTGAAAAATTAACATGCTAGTTATAAGAGAAGTGAGTAGTATGAGTTGTTATAATACTGTGCCTATCAAAAGTGTTTTATCAAATCAGTACCAAATGTGCTGCAAGTAGCTTAACATAAATAATTATTGTTCTTCCATATTTAACATAAAACAGCTTTGAATGCTTCCAATTTTTTGTTGATAATTCAAGTTGGCATCTAGTGGACATGTCAAGTATACGCGTTCGCAAGTCTAGTTCAGGAAAATCTAGTTTATGTAATAACGTCATCTACGTATAGGAAAGTCCTTAATGAAAGCGCTTATCTGTCAGTCTGTTATCGGACACCTGTCGTAGTATTTGCTTTTTCCATTCCAATTATTTGAACAGAAATTGCTATTTTAGCGTATTTCTATGAGAACATCATAAATCCATCCATCCTGACGAGAAACAAGCATATTCAATTCTGGTGATTGTTTACTTTAATTTGAATACCAATTTCATTGACAACTTCTTTTTTCCTATCTAGCGGGGAATTTGGCTCTTAATTTACAAATATCTCAGTAAGAGAATATTTCACAAATTGTACTAGAGTACGCTGTCAATTAATAATTAACTAGATTTGAAGGATTACGATAACCGAACGAAATTGCTCCGAACAGCTCGAATCACAAACAATCACTCTACCTCCCATGACCACCGCCAGCTGTCAGACTTGGTAAACTAAGTATTTTTTATACGTATCCATTAAAAGTAGGCCCATATATCTACATAGAAATAGCAAAATGTTCACACGTTGGGAATTGTCAGACTCAAAAATGTTAAATAACTCCTGTCGATATATTTGAGTTAATTTTTACCCCAGGGAGCTATAAACTTTGTTTAGGACGACATTTCGTCAATTTTTTAGTAGGTACATCATATTACACTTTTTGGCCCGACAAATTGTTGACCCGAACCGCTGTACGATGCTATATGCATCGCTGTACTACCTCTTCGAATAAGTCATTAAGAATTAAGAATTATGACATTTTAACGCATCGCCCGTCAAATTATTATACAATTTTGAATTTCGTCATAGAATTCAGTGATATAATGTCGGTACTGGTATCAAGGCGGGAATGGTGTGAGTTCAAGATACAATAATGCTGAATGTGTGGTATGTTCACAGTATTTGTTAATGCGTTTATGATGTTTTGGTTTTGAAAGGGGCAAACGAGTAGAATGTGAGTTTACCAACATATATCGGGAATGGCGAACGAGAACGGGTTGGTTTTTTTTTATGCGTATTTAGTTGTTTATTGAAAATTGTAAAGGTCGTAAAAGGATTGTAAGAGTAAAATTTCATCAGCAATACACAAAGGCATTTGATCGATTTGTTTTTCATTTTTATCGGATGTTTGGAATTCAAAAGTTCATAACCTCACACACGCTCGGCAGTGCTTTTTGTTACCATTCGGACAAACGAATGATTGTTTACAGGCACACTTGCGAAGGGAGGTGTCGAATGAATCTGTTGCAGTTGTATATTTAGTTGTTCGATTGCGTCATTCGTCTGCAGTTTATTTGTTGTAGACATGAGTCATTTTCAGTTTGTTTTTATCATTGAAACTTGTTTCTGAAAAGCTGACGCTAGTTGACTTTATTTGTATTATTTGCTATTGTACTTGAACAAATCATAGATCTATATGGATGATGTGCATCGGGATGCTGTATCAAATGTGCTGAATCTCTGACGTACACTGAATGGGTTGTGTTTGGAAAAGTACGTTTTTGTTCGACTATTGGGTTGGTAGTTTATGGGACAGATTTACAAAAGTGGCGTTGTTTTTAATATATACGGTCATTGGTAGTGGCCTTACTAACCGCTGTCAGCAATTAAGTTAACTTAACTTAACCATTCGGGACGTCAACTTTAAGCGTTTTGTATTCGATGTGCAAGTACGAGCTGGGAGTTATGTTTTGTTGCACGGCCGCGTAATCAATCATTTTAGTTTCAAGTTTGGACTACAGGGTGTGCACAATACAAGTTTCTCTTTAAAAATGCAATAAAATGAGCAAAATTAAGTTTTTCTTATGTATTATTGCTATATTAGTCAAAGCAAACATTCCCATTAATTATCGAACACAACGCCTTTCAAGTGGCTGCCTCGGGTGGCTTCGCAGTAGCGCATTCTGTCACTCCAATTTTCCAAGACCTTGTTGGTGGTTTCGGCCTGTAGCGCGCAGATTGTTTGGATGATATTGGCGTTAAGTACTTGAATCGTTTCCGGATTGTTGGTATAACATCGGTCTTTCACGGTTCCCCACAAAAAAAGTAGAAAGGGGTCAAAGCGCAGTACGCCACGACGGCTGATAGCAGGATTTGGGAATTTGGTGCGCTAAAGATCGATTGTGGCATGGGCTGTGTGGTATGGCGCTTTGGAAATAAGTTTTCAATATTTTCCAACGTTGCTCAAGCGTAAAGCGACTCATTTCAATCCGCGGAGGTATGATACTGACTTTCTCTCAAGATTTCGAGCGGGAAACATCTGTCAGTGTCAAAATAACCTATGATTCAAAAATAAACCACTAGATGACCCCCCTTCATATACATAGCTGATTTAGTAATTTCCGGGTTCTACTTTTTCATATTTAGACAACAAAAATGAACTATAAGGGAGATCACTGGCACTGTCAATAAAAAAATGTTTGACCCGTATTTTGATCGGAAGAGCTGAACGCAGAATAAATAAATCAATTCGCACTCCATACAGCTCGTGATACAACGACAATTTAATGGAAATCTAATTTGAAATATTAAGGACTTGTTTTTGACTTGTTCGCTTTATCTGTCATCTGTTGAACTTAAAAAAGAAACCATTTAACGGAAGCTTCAAGCATTCACTCCTACATTTAACACTTTTCACTCTTAGACTACTTATAACCAATGTTTCGAATTCTAATAGATATTAATTTGTTTTCTTTCCCTCCAGGAACACCATCTACAAAGGGCGATATGTACTGGCCTGATTATTCCAACACCAGAGGTGTTTACATGTGATCAGGACTTCTATGATCGAAGCTATCCTCCGAACTATAAAATGCCGCGACAGATGATCCATATGCAGCGTAAGTAAAACCGACGCTTAATTTAATTGCAAAGGGTTTTAAATTTTATTCTTAACACCAACAAAAATATACAGCACTCGGTCTGGAGCAGGACATACCTGACTACGACATGGATACTGCAGATGAAATGTGGGTGAATCAGCAGAGTCGGCGATTGGAACTGACACCAATTAAGTTCGAACAGATGATGGATCGTCTGGAGAAGAGTTCCGGTCAGACTGTGGTAACGCTGAACGAAGCTAAGGCACTGCTCAAGCAGGACGATGAAGTTAGCATAGCAGTTTACGATTACTGGTTAAATAAGCGTTTGAAAACTGTAAGATCGCTAAGAGTTCTTCTTTACTGTTTCGCTCAAAAAATGCTTAAATTCCATATTTCGTAAACTACTTTATAGCAACATCCGTTGATTCTGTCAGTGAGAACGGAGAATCGACCTGGTACATCGGCAAACAATCCGTACTTAGCGTTTCGTCGCCGCACTGAGAAGATGCAAACGCGAAAGAACCGCAAGAATGATGAGACATCCTATGAGAAGATGTTGAAGTTGAGGTACTTACGCGGCGCGTATATCATTGTTTGGATCATGTAATGATCATCTTTTGTGTATTGCTTTTCACAGGCGGGACTTGTGTCGAGCCACAACAGTACTGGAAATGGTGAAGCGACGAGAGAAAACCAAGCGAGAACAATTGCATTTATCCATTGAGATCTTTGAGAAGCGAGTACAGTTGCGCGACTTTAGCGGAAGTCTAGTGTCCGAGCTCAGTTCGACGATCAAGAATTCAAGGTATGGTCCAGCAAAGCAAATGCTTCACGAGAACTTTGGTATTTATTTCCTTTCTTGGTTTATCCCCAACAAGCAGGCCAGCATTTGCACCATTGTATACAAATCAATACTCACACAATTCATCAGCTTTGTCTACGAATCCAGTTGGAAGTCTTTTGCCGGCAAATACCGCATCGACCAGTGGCGGTCATGGTTATTCTGCGACGTCACAGTACCTGAACTCTTCGAGTCTAGCAGTTGGTAAGTGATTTGTTACTCGTATGTCAAGTATGGTCATGCATAATGATGAACGTTTTCTCACCAAGCAGAACCACTCAGTGCTGGCAGCAGTGGTAGTCGTAAGGAAAAAAGACAATACAAGAAGCGGAAACACAAAATACCACGCGAAAAGCAGTATACCATAGTTCAAACTTCATCACCTGCGGCAATAGAATCGGCGATCGAAACCGAAGAAGAAGATCTCACTGGCAACACGCTGGGTTCCGAAGGCGAAGATGATGGACAGTTTGCATTTAGACGCAATAAGAACTGCAATTACCACCGGGTAAGTATCTCTATTAGTTAGTTGCTTTGTGCGTTGTAGGTAGTTAACATGGCGATGTCATTTTTCTTTAGCCCCTTCTTGACAACTACGGAAATTGGCCATGGGAATCGAAAAACAATAATGGCTTTGGAGACAAGAAGTACAGATACACCCTTACATCCATAAAACATCCGAGGTAAGTGTGAACAAATTGATTGGAAATCTGATTTTAGGATTCACTTTGCGGAACGTTTAGGCTTTCAGTGTTTCCATTGTACAGATGAATCGGTTGAGGAAATATCTCCTCATATGTGTTTGCTGCAAAGCGAATTGCAAAATGCAAATAAAAGTCGTGTTTAAACTAAAATGGCTTTAACTGGCGAGATACTGCTGTCCTTTCAACACACTAACTAATTAGAAACTGTGATCATTTTAAAACTTTCCGGGCGAAACATTTATGGACGCGTCTCGCGTAGACCTACAATCAACTTTTGTTAATTCCGCATACAAATTTAAATAAATTCCGTTAATCAGGAGTGTTTTCGTCCAGCCATGTGTGTGTTTCAAAATAATTTCTACTGCTTTCTAGCCTTAAAGTTGGTGAGTTTGCTGGAGTTGGTTCTCCCACTCATTTACGGTTGTCATTTACTACAGCCTCACAGTCGCAATGCTTCGGTATTTATTTCCTGCTGTGTTTGTGAAGTGTCTGTTAAGAGCCATCGTTTAAAAATCTTCAACTTTTGAGAACCGCGAAAGAGTTTAATTTGAGTTACAGCGTTAGTGATGATTTGGTTGTAGCTGTAAAGCTTCGAGTTGCGAATTTGCCTACAATTTCCATTACACCTGTGGTCCGAGTGTACAATGGTCCAACAGAATGAGCTTGTTCAGAAAGTTAGGTCTATAGCTGGTTAGATATGCTAAACAACGTCGTTTTTTGTCCATTTCCAAATGCACCTGTACTTGCTGTGTGGTTTCTTCGGGATGCACTGCGAAGTCGCCCGCCAGTGATGCTATCCCTGCTATAGGGTATTTTCATCCGCCTTTGAACCTAGAAACATCGATTGATTTGAGGAATCCTTGAATTGTTCGCACACTCAAAAACGTAAGTGTGAGAATGTTTTTTCTTATTAGCCAGACGTTCTGAAACGTTTTATTTTAAAGCTCATCGCAGCTGGGCTTGAAAAAGACAATATTTTAAAAAAGTGTTCAGGCTCATAATGAGAATAGTGCGTGGACGTTCCGAGTCCTGTTGCCAAATGATTACTTTTCCGAACATTATCTGTCTCGGAGCAAGCAATAACCTAACTTAATCCAACTCTGAAAACTCTCCTGTCTGAGGCGAGCACTGTCACTTTTTTTGCTTATTCGGCGAAATCCAATTTCACATGACTATGTTTGCTCTGTTGAAGAACATTAAGTCTCAAGTCGCAACACCTAACTTGAGTGTTAAAAACAAAAAAAAAATAAACTGAATTCGTAAGAAATATATCCTCATTGCATGCACGCTCCCTCTGAAGTAGTACAAAACAAACTTCTTTAAATCGGTTAACGAGCCGATAATATATCTTGTGGCCAACAAATGTGATAAAATTGGCAATCAACGTAACCACTACCAAAGTGAATCATTCGCTGCGGGTTTCACTCATTCTCTTGTAGATTAATTATCAATTTCATAAGTCTCTTATCCATTACGCATATTTTCCGGCACTTCCAAATCCCTATCTACTCTGTTAAACATCAATCTTATATATGAACTTCCTACCGTAGTCGAATATTAATAACGTAATTTAATTTTAATAGCCTGTTATAAACTGGAAGACGCAAATAGAATAAATGTATAGTATCAAAATAGCGAAAGTCATTGAACCGAAATTTTCGCAGAATTTTTTGAAGTAATATCCACTTGTAAAACTGCAAGTACAAAATACTCTTGTAAGATATTCATAGATAATTGAATGTATTTTGCAATTTGTGGAAATATATCCTGAATAGAATTTGCTTGTGAATTGTTCTTAACTAGCACTTGCAAATTCTTCCCCATGTTAATTTATCGGTAGAGAGGAGCTGTTCAATATTTGAATGGGCGAACAAAATTATTTAAAAGAATAAGTCGCGTGAGCTTGTTCAATTTAATTTGTGTAACACAAGAAGGTATCCAATTGTCGCAGGTTTTGTTTGCAGATTTTAAGCCTCCCATAAGCAGACCAACAAACAAATGCCTATTTTTGGAAATCTGTAGCTGCTTACGTCCATACCTTTTATAGTGCAAGTACTCTTGATTGGAGAACATTTTTTTGTCGCATATTTTATTTAATTTGCGACTTGGGAATATATTTGGCTTTTGAAATTGGTGGTGATCTATTTTCTTTTAATAACACTTTATTCCCTTTTATACTCTGCTCACTGCTTTGAGATGTATCCAATATTTTAAGATCAGGGGACACGCCAAGTCTGTGGGCACAAGGCAAAACCGCTCAAGTCTGTTTTACTCATTGTTCAGGAGAGCAGTTTAAAGTTTTTTTTACTCCATTGACTCTAGTGACTTAAGCTGTTGTTTTTTTTTTTTGAAACTGTGGCCACTTTTTTAAAGATGTAAAGCTGAAAAAATTTACAAAATTTACAATTTACACGCTGAATCTAATGGCATCAAAATCTCTATTTCGTCAAGTCGACTTAAACGGTTATGGTTTGTGGCCACCGAAGTATACGCGAGTTAAGTAAAGAAGATGAGTCTGCATTAAGTGTAATGCGGGCGTAGTTAGAACTCACACATTTGTTTAATAATTACGAACACAAACACCACCTCAATGATGGTACGTTTGTCGGTGTCTTTCGAAGAAACATATTTCGTTAACCAAAAATTGACTTCTCGTCTAACGTAATTCAGCTCTCAGTCTCAGTGATCATTTTTCTGTCAGAAAGACGCCTGAAGCCGTTATGCCCAAAACACATGTGCATAATTCACTACGCAGCAAGATTAGAAAACACATGTTTGTTTATATGTATATAGGCACACGTAATTTCCGAACTCACTGCAACGCGTCTCTGTTTCTAAATTTACTGCAAAATTCAAGCATACCACAACACAAAAGAAAATAAATTGCAATTTAAAGTATTTGGCATCATCGGCTTTTGACATTTGCTGATCGTTTTTGTTTTGGTTAAAAACACATCGGGTGCTTAGTCGGCGAATGACAGAAGTTATATTAGCCGATGCAATGCTTGTTAAAGAAATTTCTGCACATCTGTTTTACTTGCCGCACTACATTCTGCGCTTCGTCCACAATTTCCGCACATGTGTTTTGGGCAACACTTTATGTAGTTTCCTTGTTTATTAAAGAACCTGTATAATATGGACTACACTGATAAGGGGCTTATAAAAGGTTTTCCAATAAGAGGTGTTATTGTGAATGACCCGCTATTTCGGTAGCTGTCACTTTTGAAGCTTCTATTCTTTGACATTTGACAAGTAGAAACTACGCCATTACTAAAAATGGAACGATACACGCTACAACAACTCATTGAAATTATTAAAATTCACTACAAAAATGGTAAACGTGGTAAACAAGCAACGAAACCATTGATCTCGAAGAGGTGATCACAATTGGCCACCGAGATCTTGTGATTTAACACCTTGCGACTTCTTCCTTTGGGGCCACGTGAAAGATAAGGTCTACGCCAAAAGACCAGCGTCGATTCAAGACCTCAAAGCTAAAATTCGTGAAGCTATCGAGGACATAGGGCAGCCACTTTGCGTTATGGAAAATTTCATGAAAAGGATATGGTCCTGTATGCGTGCTCGTGGTGGCCATTTGGCTGATGTTGTTTTTCATTATTAACGGCATACCTTCTTCTTTATTATGAAATAAACATCCGATCATTTATCTCAAAAAAATGACATTTTTCTTTGAATACCAAAATTACACCTCTTATTGGAAAACCCTTCATAACCCGCATTCACCATGTCGGCGCCAAATATATTATGTCGCCTGGTGTGTTAGAAAGTGGAACAATAGCTGTGCGAATGTTGCGCTGTATTGTCGCTTTCTTAACACGTTCAACTGATTGTCGAGGGTCAAGTTGTCTGTTAGAAGACACCAATAACCCAGCTACAGATTTTCCTACTAAGCTTCAGATTTTCGGACACGATTGTGTTTTGCAATCACAGGGAAAAATCCGCTCTTAATGTGCCTTCATCAGCCTGTGAACACGGCCTTTCAATTTCATCGGCGGATTTGTCAAGTTTCAAGATATTGAGTTAGAAGTTACATTAATATCGAAGCGTTGTAGGGATATTACCATGCTCCTATATACCAGGATTCAGCTTATCATCTTTGTCGGAATCAAATTACACAAAATTCAATGTAGGAACACGTTGGGTATTACTGCGTTCGGCATTCGCGCAAGTTAAATAAGTTTGAATGCTCGTTATTTGAAAAGAACTACGTGGTATGGATTTAATTTTGACAGCACGACATGACACAGCCAAAGCGACTTTACAGTGAAATAGCATATTCTACTTTGGCTCCTCCGTATGTGGGCTGTTTAATAACAATAATCTCGATGGTATCGCATCATATCCAAGAGACACATGCGTCGAGGACATTCTTCTCACGATGTAATCGAAACACCAAGTGGTAGGAAAAAAACACCTGCCTTTATTCGATAAGTAGCATTAAACCTTCAGCCCATGAATAGAGCGTATAGATAAGAGGAGATTCGAAACACCTTCAAGCAGCCGAGACTAATAATTTTTTAAACATATTGCGCCAAACAACCCGTGGTAGATCCAAAGCAGATTTATTATTGATAGATTGTTTGAGTGCGGTATAATTCAAACTATATTATCTTCGATCGTGTGGTGTGTCTGCAGGATGTCCTTGCCATCAAAAAACTGTGTCGCACACTGGCTTCTCCTGTTTGTAACTTTGCAACTGTAGGTTGTGCAGTCGTTGTATATTATTTTTTAGTTTCCAATTCACAACTAAACGTTCTTCAATTGAATCCACAAACAAAAGGAATTGCAATTAAATAACATTTTCAAATTCATTACAGACCGCGTTGCATAGGCTTTGCCCGACGTCGAATGGGACGTGGAGGACGAGTCATACTAGACCGAGCATCAACGAATATGGATGATTTTTGGTCTAAACTGGACTACACCATCATGGAAAGCAGTTCACAAAATCCCGCCGCAAATCCAGCCAACAAACATACATCAATGAACTCAACAAGAACCTGCCCAACAACAATAACAGCAACAGTAACACCAGCAAAGGTCGAGAGCGTCGACTACGAGGACGACGACGATGAAAATGAAAAGGTGTCTCGGGACTTGCTCTACGTGTCAGCATTCGTGAAATCGGTGCCAATAAAACGCCCCAAACGCAAATGGGATCACAATAGCTTTCATCCCAAACATAGAACATCAAATAACAATGAAAATAACCTTAGTATTAGCCACTTAAGTAATTGTCTACTAAACGAAGAACAGATCAAGCGCGAGAAGCTGAACGACGCCGATGACCCCTATACATTCAGATCGTGTCCAACAAATGTCGATCAGCAGCCGGCCACTTCGTCGTCCATCTACTCGGACGTTGTTATGGACATCGTTAAGAAAGCCCAGGTGCTGGCGGCTGATTGTAAATTTAATCCTAACGACCGAAGTAGCAGTGCTAGTTTTAAATTTAGTTATAATAATTTAAACGAACAAAGTTATAATAGCATAAACACCATAAGAAACACTACAGCAAATGTAAACAGTTTTATGAACAGCAATGATGGCAAGCCCAATGTGATAAGTGCTGAGCTCGTGGTGAAGCAGGAAATGAACGATTCGTCGGACCTTAATATACTGGACGACGAGAATGTGAATCTGGCCCGTTTGAGTAGCTATATTAACGCTAACCGAAGCATTGCAGCGAATCAGGGATCAGCATCGGGCTTTGTTAAGGTCGAACTGGAGGATATTGATGCCGGCGTTGGGTTGACGATCAACAACAATCAGTTGCCGAAGAGTCAATTCACGGAGGCGAAAGATGTTTTGCGCAACAGCGATTTAAATGATTGCTTTGCGTTGAGCGACAAACAGTTTCCATGTTTGCCGGACTCTCGCAGTGCAACGCCACCTACGAGTAAACAGTTGGAGATCAGCAACGAAATTCTGAGTGAAATACGGCGCGATTGGTTGCATTTTCGACCGAAAACACCGCCGCCATCGTTGGATGGTGACGAAGCAACAGTTGCCGCGACGGATGGCACGGAATATGGCGAGAAAAAGGCCCTTCCGCCAGCTGTAGCGTTCTCGGTGCAGACGCCCATCTCGATCGAGATGCAGCGCTTAAGCCGGTGCGCGAGTCCGCCATCGTCGGCAATATTCCATGAAAATGGCATCAGTACTTCAGCGAATCTGTGGGAGAGCACCTCCGACGATGCGCTTTTTATAACGAATCCTTTCACATATGCGGACCTCGAGCCGGACTTGCAGTTTTTGCCATCGGTGATCGCGGCGAATTATCTCAGTAAATCACCGAGCAATCACAATTTGGACAGTGGCAGCCCCCACTCGGGAATGGATCTGAATCTGAGCGGTGATAGTCTGAATGACATGAATTTCTCTCTCGGAGAGGACGACAACGAAAATATGTTGGACAACATTTTGCAAGAGTGCCAAATAGATGACCTCAAGACGCTCAATCAGACGACAAACTTTTGGAATGGCATTCTCGACGACGGCGGCGCTGGCTTGCTCGACTGCATCGAGGAGAAGAAGCTGCCCAATGACACGAGCAACGATATTGAGGTCGTTGATTGTGCGGGTACTGAAGTTCTGCTGGAAGATGGCAATGAGGTTGCCAAAACAGAGATAAGCGACAAAATGAATAACATCAAGTGTCGTATCGGCAGTTCGCAATTCTCAACCATAAACGGACTTAAGGACGAGAACTTCTTTAAAAAAGAAGAAGCAAAAGAGAAACTTCCCGAGGTCAATAAGATTGAGCCGCCTGACGAGATTCTGGCTTCGCCACCGCCACCGCCACTTCCAGCATCATCTGTAGCCACAGCAAAACCACCCGCCCAGCAGCAGCAGCAGCAGCAGCAACAGCAGCAACAGCAGCTGCAACAAACACAGGTATTGCAACAGCATGGACTGTTGCCGACATCTGAGTACACAGCAAACACATCCATCATTCATCAGGCACTGAGAGTAGTTCATCCACTTCAGCAGCAACAACAACAGCAACAGCTTCAACAGCAGCAGCTGCTGCTGCAGCAGACATTGCAGCTCCAGCAAAAGAATGTTGTAACGCCGGTTGTTACACAGGGCACCGTCACGTCGCGGCCATCGCAACTAACGTCAATGGCAGCGACCAATCACACGGCCATCTTTGCCACACAAGATTCGAACGGAAACGGCACCATGCCGCAGAAGATCTACATCAAGCAAAGCAACTGCAATGTTGGTGGTGTTGTTGGCGCCAATCAAGTTCCTAATAATCTTAATCAACAGAACGCAGTCATAACTTTGGCAAATGTGAAGTTGGATAATGATGTTCAATGTGATAATCTGGGCAATACTATGATTGCCAGTAACGGCCCAAATCATGGTGGCGGCGGCCTTCTGGATGCAGGTGGTGGAGGGGGAAGCTCTAGCGGTAATGGCAATATGATTTCAACTGACCAGATGATTACACATCAGACGCCTATGATAGTGACGACAACAAAACCACAGCAACAACAGCAGCAGACACAGCAGATTGTCTGGCGACATGTTGGTCAGGGTGCAACGGGTATTCTGTCAACAGACGCATCGGCGAACAAGATCGTTTGGACCAGTCGACCAGCACAAAAGAAGCAGCTCAACGGTCCCGATGGTAAGTGCTTGTTTTAGTTTTATTTATTGTACGACTGTATCTGACTTGTTTATAAATTTGACAACAGCTTAAACCTTAACTTAGTGTGGCTGCAGAACTTTGTCATATATTATTTATCTCCGTAGTGGTCCAAAGACTAACCGATCGACTCAATTTAGATATATTTTGACTGCTCTTTTATAAACGCTTAACCTATGTTTTTACCTGTTCTCCAAGAACTGTCTAATTATGCCCTCGTTTACCATAACTATAGCAGCAACTAACGATGCATTCTCTCTTTTAGTGCTGGATAAACTGCTCCTTAGTCGGAAGCTGTCACAACGCAAGGTTCAAATCGGTCACCAACAGCAGCAGCAACCGCAATATCAAGTCATAAAATCCGATGACGATAACAACAGCACAACAATGCTCGAAGGAAACAATCAATCACTCCAGAAGACTGTTCCAACAGGAAAAGTCATCAAAATGTCGTATCCGGTAGTCGTCTCCGAATTAAGTGTCCAACAGCAGCAGAACTCGGCAGCAGTTGCCGCAAATCACAACTACAGCTTACAGCCCTCATCGCAGCCAATCACAATGATAAGTCAGCATTCCAGTGGCGGAGTCTCAGGATCCAGTGGCAATAAATTGATAATCAGTACATCGGTACCCTCGGGCAATGCCACCAGCACCAGTAATTTCGCGATTGCCACATCGTCTGGCGACATGCAGAACAAAATCCACTACAAGGAGATTCCGAACACGAATTTAAAGTTGAACTTTGTTTCGACGGGGTCAATACAGCAAGGCAGTATAGTAGTCGATTCAAAGAACACCATAACCGCCCAACAGCTCAACAATCAGCAGTTGAAAATAGCTCAGCAACAGCAGCAGCAACAACTTCAGCAACAGCAGCAACATCATCAGCAACAACATCAGCAGCAGCAACAGCAACAGCAACAGCAACAGCAACAACAACAACAACAGCAACAACAGCAGCAGCAGCAGCAATTGCAAAAACTTAAACGCGATCGCATTCTGAACATAATTGGCGGCGAAACACCGGACAACAAGCGGGTATTCTATACCAGCTTGCTGAACCTCAAGTCGCTGCATAAAAACAACTCGGGACAAATGCAAATGCAAATTTCACCTGGCATGACGACGCTTCTGAACAAACATCAACTGCAGCGTATCGGCAACAATCAGGCGATCTTCACCAATATGCGCACCGTTCCAATTGCCAATCAGGTGGTAAACACTCAAACCGGAGCCACTGTGTCGGCGGCAGGAACAACAACGGCCATGTTCACCACATCGGCATCGCCAAAGACCGCCAACGATATTTCTGTCAAGATGAACAACAACTCGAACGACATGGCCACCACTTCGTCCACAATGAATGCAGGCACAGCAGCGACATCTGCCACAGCCAACAATAACAACAATTCACTGTCGACGGGCATCAATCTCAACACAACCAATAGGTGAGAAAAGGGGAGATAACTAACGACTACTCACTGCGTAAGTCCTGCGCTAGCGGCGGGTGTATCCGCTAAACTACTCCAAAGAGGTTTAAAGCCCTTGCTTATCGTTGTCGATGTTTGCGCGCTATTTTAAAACTGTTTGTCGGTCTTGATTATTCTACGCTTACTCCGTCTCTGGGGAACCGCGCTATCAGTTTTCAAATTGTGAATGTTCTGCCGTCCGAACACTCGGCATCAGCAGACCACCAGCACAGCAACAGCATCTCCATCATCAGCAGCAGCAGCAGCAGCAGCATCATCCGCAGCCAATATCCATCCATATTTCAGTTAAAAAATTTCACATAAATATCACCGCCAGCATTTCCATTTACAAGGGAATACCTGAATTACACGAATAAAACTTTGTTCTTATTTCATTTAATTTCTCTAAGACTGTCGTTGATTCAGAAACAAACAACAAAACAAAAACAAGAAAAAATCTTTTTTAACAAAATAAAATGATGTTATTTTATTGTATTTTAAAAAAGAATTTTTTTATAGTTATACATAAAGGAAGAAACTAAACAAATGTCATAATGTTCTTAGTTTTTTATGTTAGTATTAACTTAATTTAAAACAAATTGCAAACAACAAAACAAAATGATAAACAAAAAACCTTATTAAGATCTTATTTTCAAGATCGCCCCTTTGTAAATAGTAATATATATATAAATATATATATAATGATATATATAACATATAACACAAAAAAAAACAAAACCGAAAAAAAATCAAGAAAAAAAAAAACCAAGAAAAGAAACAAAATAAATGAATCATAATTATGAAAGTAATCCAAATTTGAATGTATTAATACTTATAGAAAAGAAAAACGAAATGAATTGAAACTTTATCAAAATATTAACGAAAGAAAAAGAGAGAAATGGTTATGTTGTTCGGGTGTAACATACTTCATAAACATAAGTGCATTTCTTATAAATGTTCTTCACTTCAACTCTCGCTCGCTCTCTCTTTCTCTCTCTCTCTCTCTCTCTCTCTACTCCACTTATAAGAAATGAAATGAAAGAAGTGTCAAACACGCGCGGGGTATTGATAAGTATTGATTTGGTGAGAACAGTTTGTTTAATCGTTGTTCAAACAAGTAAAAGTCTACCTAACACATCTAACTCCTTGCATGCTTTCTTATTTTCTACTACTCGTGTAAATATTCTTCGAATTGAAAAATGTTCCATGATTTCGTTGCAAGAAACATGGGCCTCCTTTTTCGTTTTAAATATTCCTCAGATGGAAACATACTGAAGTGCAAACGACTTTTGTAGTCGATATTTAGTTGGATGTGCGTGAATATGAAATACGAAGAACTCAGGCATACGTGCGCAACTTTTTAACTAAGATATATTTTTTGCACAATTTGCGAAGACAACTATGCGTCAGATGTCGGAGCCGAATTACCGCATTTGTGGATGAGTGCCACATGAGTGAATGTGGTAATTCGGCCGCAGTTTGAGCCCTTTTCCACCAACGAACTTCATTGGTTTTTCCTTTAATACCAATTTGCACAAGTCAAGGTGCAGTTATTTAGATTACAAAAACGCAAAATTACATGCGCTTAAATAATCTTTTGCATTTTTGGTTAACTGAAACCCATATAATTGGAGCAATTTTCAATGCAAGTTGTACCGGATGGAACTGAGAGAATGAATGCATTTGACCATATTTATTCCAACACTAAGAGGCTCATAAAGCGGTAACAAATCTCTTTTATCGTTCACTGTCTGCAGGTAGTTATTTCAGCTGTTGGTCTCTACGTAAGTTTTATTGCTATGTTTAGTTGTATGCTAGCTAGAGGGATGTTTGCTTTTTTTTACGGATCGGAATACGTAACGTAAAAAAAAAAATTACATACGTGACGAGCAAATATTTGTTTGAATGTAATATCACAAGGGACCTTTTTATGGTCTAAGTGTGTCGGCTGCCGACGGCCACTTCAACCTAATATCAGAACCCCGGGCTTTTGAATCTCTATTTACTCGTGGCTAGCGACCAAAAGAGAGCGCCGAGAAAGCTGTTCGTATGACATTGTTTTGCTTCTTCGTAAAAATGCTTAGCTTTCCTTGTCAGAAGATCCCTTATTAATATGGATTGACGAATCACAAGCTCTGTTTCAACTTTCCATAACTAGAATCGCTGGACCATCCATAACACGCAACCTTTTGCAATCGACTCTAAGTCGTGACTAGTATTTCCATTGATTTTTTAGACAAATTAAGTGAGATTATGAATTTTTCGTGCAAAAAATACTTATCTGTCAGTCCATGCGCAATTTAGAGCACCATGTGGGCTGCTTATTTGCTGCATCGTTTCTTTCCATACCCCAACGTGTCCGAAAGCCGTGTGCAGTACTTTGTGATTGATTATTATTGCTCTTGGTGCAGAGAGTCTCTGACTTACTCAACTTGTATTTGCTAAATGAAGCCTACGCTGGAAGTGCCACTGCTAAAGTGGTTCTAAGCTACTTTCTTAACCGCGTATATTTTAGCAAACCTTATTTAAAGTTTTTGTCACAGTCATATCCTGGTTTATCATAAGCAGTGAGTGTCATCCAACATAAGTCCCCCGTGATTAGAGGAGTCATAATTATATGCACGACTTACCGGCTTTCAAATCGTCTTCTCTCTTCGTCTAAGAGAACCTTTGGCTGAGACGTTTTTCGTAAATACCCGACTGTGGTGTTTCTAGACCTAAATACAATGTGAATTTTAGTTAACCAGTCTCATTTCGACAAGCCAGTTTCTGTACCTTGGGTGTACTATACTGGAACTCGTTTAGGTACAAATTCGAAAGAGTGGAGGCAAGTGGTCTCCGCGAGACGTAAAGTTATTAAAAAAGACGGAAACTTTACAGCCGTACGTGGTTTAGATTTGATTTATAAATTCGAATCGTCTTGACTTGGGCTATATCGTATTCGCAATAATTTCTTCTCCGACCCTCTTCAACACAAAGATCATACGCAAATCGTTTTGCTCAAAGCAAGTGTTTTACATTTCTATCGGCTCTTTTGCGTCATATAGCGAAAAGGTAATTTATCGGGTCCTTTACAAAGTCTGCATAGTTGCCTGTGAATGGGCTTTTCCACACAACTGCTTTCTTACCCCGTAGAAATAGTAGGCGCTTGAATACAGCACTGATGTCTCTTTTTTGCGAGCCTTTTGCCAAGTTTCTTGTAATCAGTTACGATTATCTAACGATTTGTCGATTTCTACTGCTACATTTGGAAAGTTCTGGGGTCAGATTCTGTAAACGAATTTCAAATTTCTCCGTGCACACGAAATCGTTTGAACGTTTCGCCTTACAGAATGCCGACCCTGATTTTGAGATCCGATTTTGGCTTTAAAGCAAAGATGAACAAATGATTGCAACATTCATCATTGTCCCTATGGGCAATCTGTAGGTAAAATATTCTTTTCGATAGTGGTAAAAAATCAACGGAGTAGTTGCGGTATTTGAGAGATTTTGTAAAATTGATAGTTCTGCCGGCCAACGATATGTTTATCAAAATAATACATCTGAGGATTTTCTAACTTGTCCGCAGCTTCCTATCGCCTTTGTTAATTTTGCGTGGGCCAGTGCGTCGTTATACTGCCCCATAGCTGTTGGTTATTCTCCATTGTCCTATTCTGTTTAACCTCCGTGCGCAGGTGTGTACAAAACCGTTTACCGTTTCCAGTTTGGCTAGATCGTCAATATGGAGGAGAAGAAGATAGAGCAACACTTTAAATCCGTTCCTAAACCCTTGAGTCAAAATTGACTGATTGCCAAATTTTGTTCTAGAATTATCGATTTCACAGTCCATTCTAGAACCAAGAAACTCGGTTCGACAATCTGCTCCAACACTTCTAAAATACGATAATTTACGAATTTTAGCTAAAAAACTGGTCCGAGATTTCGTCGGTCTTAAGCTATGGACACTAGTTTGACATTACTTTTGTATTTAACATCAAATAAGAATGAACTGAATCCTAAACTGCTGTTGGTGCCAGTTCTTCCGAATTGTAGATCATTGAACTGACGAAATTTGTTTTATAAAATCTAAGTAGATTCTTGAGCATAATAAAATCAATTTTTCCCAGATTCTACGAATATTAGTATGCGGTTGTTGTAATTTTTGCCAGGAAACCAAAATTCGTTCGTTAAAGTCGACATATGTACACGATACACGACTGCACACGATACACGACTGAACTCGGCCACTATTCCTATAATGGGAAATTCTATTAAAAAATTCCCATAAGTCTGCAAAACTTTGCCTGTATATCGGATGCAGATAATCTGCTATAACTTCTACTCAGTGATGAAGCCACTGAACTATAGTTACAATTTGGCGGAACTCAAGTACCTACTTATTTGGTTATTTCTATGTTTAGCTACAAGAAAGCAAAACTAACACGGATAGTGTAGCGTAAATGATCCCTATTGCCAATTTGTCATTGTTTATTTGTACATTTTGGTTTCTGTTCCGTTCCCTGGTAAAGATTGAACCGTTTGGTTCCAAACCAGTTTTTGGTTAAGATGTTTGTTAGGGGTATGAGTGGACCGAAAGAAATCTTTAGGTGTTGGGTATATTTAATATTGCAACTTCCGTCGTTGCACAGTTGTACATTTAGGTTCCTCAACCTAAAATAAGGATGCAGATGTCGGTGGGTCAGAAAATCGATATTAGTACATTGCGTGTACGTGTATTAAATGCAGTTTTTCGGTACTAAAGCGGTTGCTTTCCAAGTGCTCGTAACTAGACTGATAACGACAACGCTTGAAATGGACCATAAACCTTCATTTGGATTTACATATATGTACCTATATAATTCAATTGTAATCGCATTTGGACCTTGGCTAGGTTAATCATAGGCAATCGTATTCTGGGGTTCTGTCTGTATGTTTCTCTCCCGATTTGAGTTTCATTTGGTTCCCTTAAAGAAGGTTTTGTTCGTCAGCGATTCATCTGGGAATTCCAAGCGATACATAAACGGGGGTGGTTTTGGTGAAGGTACATATAAAAAAAGATAAAGTACAGGTTTTGCCTGTCATAACAATATGTTAGAGTGAGAATGGTGTATGTAGGTACTGATCTATCATCTTTCTAGGCGTCGCAATCGTTACGTAACTTTAAAAAGGAATGCGGCAGATTTTTAAGAAAAAAATACAAGACCATTTTATATCGCTTTCTATTTTCAAATTAAATGCAACAACGCTTGCGATATACTCACCTAAAAGAACGCATTCGCCATATGGTGTGCTGGGCACTGCTACGATTTTTACAGTCTTGTCCATTGTATAATTTTTGTGCTCTGGTTAAATTTAATTTTTTTATCAACTGGGCCATGCTAATACCATTTTTAGTTTTGTTTTCAAATATTGCAATTGCGAGAGTCTGTTCAACTTACAACTATGTCACCTATAAGTACTTTATGAATTGGTCTGATACACAGACAAATGCTACCCATCTTGTACAACTGTCACTTGTCAATTTTTATGAAATAGGGTCCGCGTTTGTTCCAAATCTAATTTAGTACAGCTTAAGAAATTTATTTTGGGAAATTAAATTTTTAATTTAACAATGTTGCTAAATGGGTGACCTAGTTGATGACAACGACATGACACACCTGAATTACATAGTGAAAATATTGTTTATGAGATTCTAAGTTATGAGTTCAATTGTCTCCCCAGACGTCTTGTTTTTACATTACTCTGAAATGGTCGTTTTAAAATTTGGATTTCGAAAAATTGAGCTTCTTCTATTGCCGACTGACTTCTGTAGCTTTCACATCACAGCTCTTTTCCGAATTTCCATCATTTCCCTAATGGGACAACTTGTCCCTTACATACAAATGTATAACCATAAGCATAGATATAATAAACACTCATAACCTCCAATAAAAGCAAATGACTTCTTTCCGAACACGATTAGATTTTTGAACAAATTTTATTAAGAGGGAAACGTTTCTAAGGACATTCGAAATGGCAACCGCTCAACAATTGAATTATAGGTCTGCATGCATGTATAAAAACATAAACAGTTTCAATCTCTTTTTTAAGTCCGTATAGTAACCTACCTAAATAATTGGATCGATATACTTTTAACTATACATAAATAAAAGTTTAACCCGGTTCACTCAATTAGAACCGTCTTGAGGATTGTACTATAATTGTGATTATAAAGTTATTAGTTTAAAAATAAAACTAAATTCTTATCAGGACAATAGCAAAACGATTATTTGTTATTATTATTTTTTTTTTTTATAAAATACAAACTTGTTTTCTAGTTTTATGAAACTTTCTACAAAGTTGTTATCGCCCATAAAGTTGGTACAGGTACAGCTGAATTCGAACTCGAATGGACTGCAAAAGGGTGTTATTCTTTTGGTTTTTGAATAAAAAGATTTTCAAGTTTTCAAAGCCAGCCTTGTACCAACAAGAGCGATACTTTTGACTAATCTACTTAAACAGATATGGCACACACAGCCAAAATTAAAAAAAAAACACACACACACAAATAAAAGCAAGCAAGCATGAGCTAAACTTTACATACCTACGTCTATTTAACATAAATCTGTATAACGTATGTGTGTCTATAATTATTTATATAAAATGAACAACAAATCAAGTAGTAGTTTTAGTCTTCTAATTATTAATATAAATTATTGTTTATCCGTGATTTAATGAGTAAACAATGAACAATACGCTTATAGATAAATAAACTCCGAAATTGTAAGTAAATTATTCATAAGTTTTATTAGAAAACAAAAGGAAGGCATAGTTTTTATTGATTTCCATTTTAAATAGTTTATTTTTTTTTTGTTTGTATACTCCTTTTTTTGACTATTATTAAAAAATAAAATGAAAATGAATATGAAAATATTAATGTAAAACAAAAATACTATAAATACTAACTAAACTTATAAGTACGTGTAAATCTGTAAACTACTATTTAAGTATAATAAATAAACATAAAACTTAGGTTGAAAGAGATATTTGGAATTTAAATGTAACATATAAATTAATATTAATGAAGAAACCGAAAAAAATATGAAACAAAAAATTATTATAATATATACATTATGGAAAACAAAAAAAAAAGAACAGAAACAAAAAAAAAAAACATTGTATTGTTATAAATTCAATAATAAAGAAAAACCTAAACTCATTTAAATGACAAAACAAAACAGAAAAAATCACTATTAATGCGATGCAACATTTTTTATAAATAATATTAAATTTTTTGACGATTAAGAAAGAAAACGAAATGCTTCTAAGGTGTTTTTATTTTATTTGAAAATGTTTTTACTTAAATTTACTTTGGTTTATTGGCAATACTGTTGAGATATTTGGAATGGTTTTTCTTATGTTGTTGCTTTTTATATTTTGTTGTTGTTTTCATTTGGGCTGTGTTTTGTGGACGTACATTTGATCGATGTTTTGTGTTAACTTTACCAGTGTAGATGAGGTGGTGCGCATGTGCAGTGATATTAGCTAAGGCATATTATATCTAGGTGTGTCGATGTTTTTCTCTCCCATATTGACGGTGAAGGTAAGCTTTTTGATGTGGTCAATGCGAGAGGAAGTGGGCCAACAAAACAAACAATCGCATTGCATGAGGAAAAATAAATATTGGACCGCTCCGTGTCACTTGGTGACACTGAAGTGGTTGGTAACGTAAACCGATGTTGTAAAATCGACAAGACGCCTGTCCAATTGCATTAACTTATATGCAAAAATAAGTTGGTGCTGAAAATTTGGAAGCAACTCTTCCGCAAGGGGTGTTGATAGCTATCAAGAGTTGGATTTGGATGGTAGAGGAGGGTACTGTCGACTTGACTAAGGTGAAGTAAGGGTAATCTAAAATAAATAAATATAAAATTTGGAGCAATAGGAACACCCCATATATGGACAGGGTAGAGGCACTAGTATCCGGACGGTGTTAGTATCCGGGCACTATGTTGTTTATCTGAGATAAATAGGTACATCACACATATGTGGTCCCAAATATCAACAATAATACAATCCTTTATGTGTCATGTTCATGCAAAGTTTCAAATCAATCACCTGCATAATGTAAGAGATAAGCGGCAGTGTTATGCATAAACTAACTATTAAATTTAATAGTTAGTTTATGGTGTTGTGGCTGAGCTCCGAGAAAGTGGTTGTGTTGTCATTCTACATACCAAAAAAATAGTGCGAGCATTTGCAAAAAGTAAGTTTTTCTTAACTTTTTCTTCTGCAAAATACTTTGTTTTCCTTTAAATAGAACCCAGTTTCATAATTAAAAAAATATATATATAGAATAAAATTATTTTGTTGGCCTAATTTTTAGTGTCTGGATACTAAAACGAAAATTGAAGAGCATTTTCATTATCCCTGCAAACTGTCCGGATACTTTAAATTTAAGAGGAGATACAAATTCGTGTTTGAATGCTTCTAAACAATACCTAAATTTTTTAAAGAATGGATGCAGAAAGTATAGCTTAGACCTTAGACGATATAAGAACAAACCAATTAAGCATGCGTTAGCCAGCAAATAAACTATGGTTTATGTCGCTCAACATTACATGACTGGTTAAAGAGCAAAATATTGGTCGGTGAATTAGCTACGAAAATGGGACCAGCTCTTAATTTGAAAAATGAAGAGGAGGAAGAGATTGTGGTGATCAGTGGTGTGCCGATCTTTGTAATCCTGGATTTCCTGTTAAATACGGTAAATCATAAAGGATTCAAAAAGAAACTCATTTCAAAAACGATCGCCCCATAAAAACATGAATGAGAGCTTTCTTGAAACGAAACCTTTCATTGTCAATGAGAGAAGCAGAAAGCATCAGCAAGTGTAGGGCAGTAGTCATCTAGGAAACCATATTAAAATGATTTAGGGAACTACTTTAATCACCCCTATCGAGGTATCCGTTCGGAACGGAATTTTCCAATCGAGGTATCCATTCCGATACAACTTTCTGAAAAATTCTCCGTTGACATGTAGCGCACCTTGTCGCATTGCGGGGAACCGCGTTATACCACTTACTTTTGACAGCTACACGGGACATTTTTTCCGAAGCTCTCCGACAACTTATTGCTGCGGAATATTTTAATGTGAAATGAACTTGTTTCATTTATTTCGTTCCGAAACGGATACCTCGAACGGAATTTCCGTTTCGTTCGGAAAAAATTCCGATACGAAAGTCAAATCCGATCGGAATTTTTTCCATTTTTGGCAAAAATTACTTTTTGATGCTATCTTATAGAAACTCAGTAGGCGCATTGCTATGGAAAACCTCGTAGCTCCTTTATAAGTTATAATCACTTAAAAATCATCAAAATCAGAATAACATCGTTAACTACAAAGTTGAGCGTGGTAACAAACTTTCGTTCCTCCTGTAAAATTCAAAATTTTGGAGTTACGAGGTTTTCTTATTAAGCCGACGATATCGTGAATGAGTCTAAACAAATTTGAAATGATGACGAAAACAGTTTTTGCCTCTGTCCAAAAAATGGCAAAGTTATAGCCCCCAAAGGTTTCAAAAACATATACTAACGGTGCTAATTGTCATACAAAATGGATTTAAAAGATGTGGCTTGTATCCTCAAGTGTTGTGAATTCTTCAGGTCTTTCAAATACCTTTGTTTTAGTATTTAATAAATATATGTAGATAGGTACATATGTAATGAATTAAAGTATACTTACATTTTATGAAAAAATAAAAGCGTTAAATTAAATAAAGGCAGAAAAGGCCTTAAACTACATATAAAACTTTTGTGTCCGGACACTTACAAAAAAGTGTCGGGAAGCAAAATTCTGCTGTCCGGATACTAGTGTATATCGAATTTTTTTGAATTTATTTTTTATAAATATTCAGAACGTAACATTTGGTAAAAAAATGTTAATGTATTATTATCAGTGAAAATCGTCACTTTTACAAACATTTTAATTTTTTTGCCGTAGCCTTAATAGTGACGAAACTGTTGGAAGTCAAAGGTAACAAATGTGTTAACTGTCCGGATACTAGTGCCTTTACCCTATGATCCTCGAAGTCTCCATTTATTTTTGTTTTATTTTAATTTTTACGGTAAATGGACGTGCAGTTGTTCGACGTATCCGAACGGCTAGATTGAGAAGCTTCCTAAGGAGGGTAATATTCTTCGTTCTTGAATGGCTGCCCGATGTGCCTGAGAGTTGTCGCAGTAGAAAAACTGTGCAGTTTGTTTTGTGAAAGACGTTGAAATTGAGACCACACGTTTTGTAGGTATACACCCCTACCGAGTTATCCAATCGGCTCCAATTTGCAAAAAGTCGCAAATATTCCATTGGAGATATACCGTTCTGGTACTACTTTCGGAAAAATTCTCCGATGACGTATACATTTATACATTTTTTCCGAAGCTCTCCGACAAACAATTGCTGCGGTATACATATATCTCAAATGACACGTTTATAACTTTTTTTTTTCCCCGAACAGATTTGACTTTCGTTTTGGAATTTTTGACTCAACGGATACCGCGATAGGGGTGAATGTGTAGCACACGAGCTAAAGAATCATTTTGATTTACCTAATCCAAACTTCAATGCAAAACACATGCTGAAGTTGGTGGTCATTTACCGCACTTGATGCAGCAGCTTATTTGTAAAATTTGTATGGGATGAAAGTATGTCGCGGCCTGAAGAAAAAACTACCCCAGAGAGGCATATTTCTGTGGTCACAAGGCAAAACCTCTTAAGTCTGTTTTACTCATTGTTCAGGAGACCAGTTAAACATTTTTTTTTACTCTATTGGCTCTAGTGACTTAAGCTGTTGTATTTTTTTTAAATTGTGGCCACTTTTTTAAAGATATAAAGCTGAACAAAATTTACAAAATAGATTTGGGTACGCTGAATCTAATGGCATAGAAATCTCAATTTCGTCTAAAGTCGACTTAAGCGGTTTTGCCTTGTGACCACAGAATTTTCCTCAACATCAGATACAAAATTTTGTCTGCAACAAACTGTGAACTCCTAAAAAGCTAATCATCGATAACGACGGGTGATTATTATTGCAGGTCTTAGGGCGGAAATGTCCACCAAATATTCGCACTACAGCAGATCATGGGAAATAGCAAAGACACCCACCGCCTATTTAATCGATTCTATGTTGGCTTTTCATAAAGAGACGAACTTCCAATTCAGGCAAACTTGTCTGCTTACCAGAATGAAGGTGGACAACTCTCGCTTCTCCTTTTGATGTCAGAGAAAGATGAAACTTAATTTTGTGATGAAATGTTTTCCAATGGAATCCATTACAAATCAATGGAACGCGGAAGGATGGCCGTACATTTTGTGAGAGGCTCAGATCTGTTCCGAACTGTAGTGCTATCAGTCAAGTAAGTAAGTAGGTACACACTTCCTTTTGTTGAAGGTTTCTTCTACACATGGAAGTTATCAGGTGCAACTGCTAGTCTATCTATGAGAAGGAAATTCTAGATGTATTTGTTAGTTTTGCGGGTCGTCATCCAAGCTGAGGCATGATATCGGCGGGTGTGCTTTCCCCGGAAAAAAACACAAATAATTGGAATTCCTAAACGGGGACGAGTAAGTCAACTTTAAGCAGCTGTTTTAATATTTCAGAACAACAACAAAGAACGAAGAAAAGAATGCTGAACTGGAAACTAAAACCTACGAAATTACTGCCGGTATGTAACGACGGACAACCAAAATTATACGTAACAGTACGAAAGTTGTCAAGTCGCTAATGAAAGGACACATTCAAACGTCAACTGAAAATCTTTTCATCTAATCGATCTTGGCTAATCAAAACTACGGCATATAAGTCAGACAGTTACCTTTCTGCCTTTTCTGAACTAGATAATTGAACGTGCCCATTGAAAGTGACGGAGTTAAAGATCGACAACTTATGTGGTTTTCGATTGGGCTTCTTCAGATTCGCTCTCACTTTTCAGATTTCGTGTATCTAATCGAACATAAAAACGTCACTTAATCTTTTTTGTGCTGATATTCGTGCGGTTCGAATATGCGTAACCTTCGACACTTTTCTAAGCATTTTGCATTCACTGCTTAAATTTTGTACAAAAACATTGTAAATTTGCGCCCAGATTGATTTCTTAACATTTGTACATAAATAATTAACAAAAATAGAGCCACCCGATGCAATGCGTTTCTTTGCAGTTGAACAATTTCACGAAAACGTAAACAAACTCCACTAGTTGTCAAACACAAACGTACTTCTATTGGTAAATCTGAAAAAATCTGAGAAAAAATCCAGATTCGCTAAAGTGCTCTGAAATCTGAAAAAGATTGTTTTTTTTTTTGCACCAAACGAACATAACAAGTGCTCTGAGAGCGCCCAAACGAATACCACATTTAAATTGCACCTGTCTGACGAACCCTATATAAGCTGTTTTTTATTATCAGCGTGATCTGATCCGGATCAGGTCACAAAAATAAATCAAGACGGATCATTGAAAAGTTTGATTTTTGAGTTGTGGCCACAGTTGCTTTCAAAAACAAAACAGATAATACAGGGTATTACAAACTTCACATTGCCACCAGCCATAATGCAAATATTCTGCTCAACGTGACGTCACACAAGGCACATGTCATTTCGCTTGCAATGTCGGGGGTGTTACCATATTTGAATCAAATTTCAATAATTTTTCTTTTCCATATTTTTTAGTAACAAATTTAGTATTTTATGTTCAAATATGCAATACATGAACAACATTTTGCTGCTAGCACATCCGTTTATCTTGGCATATTAAGGTGTGTTCAGACCAGCGAAACATTTCAGAAAAGTTTATGAAATGTTTCTGAAGCAAATCGGACACATTATAAAAGATTTTTAAAATTTGGTTATTAAGGGTTATTAGCAGCGAGTAAAGTTTATATTTTTGTAATTTTGGTCTCGGGAATCACGTGGCACACGATTTAATTCAAATAATCTTATTAACGGCCATATTTTTTACACCAGGTGTAACTCAGGTTTAATTAAATTTTACACCCGATCATTAATCCGCAATTTTTAAACCCGATAATTTAAACCTATGTCCATATTATTCACTGAAAAACACGCATTAAGCCCGCTGGATTAAAAATGGATTTAAGTGCGGATTTAAAACACTTTAAAACGTTTTTAATCCGTTTTAGTTTCTTGCCATTTTTTTTCCTATTTCTCTTTTCTATTTTTCTTATTTCTTGCGAGCGAAGAAATGTCAATATTATGAAATTGACAATCGGATTAAACGCTGTCAAGTTAAAAAAACTGGGTTTATGTTCGGGTTTAACGCGTGAATATTATGGACTAGGGTTTAGTTTTTGGGTTAAACTCACTTAAACCCGGGTGTAACCTTTAACCCGGATTAAAGGGAGTGAATAATATGGACGTAAATGTTTATGAAATATTTGAATTTTATTCTTCCAGTCCAACTAGAAGAAAATAATATGGTCGGGTTATTAGCAGCGAGTAAAGTTTATATTTTTGTAGTTTTGGTCTCGGGAATCACGTGACACACGATTTAATTCAAATAATCTTATTAAATTAATCACTTTTTCATTAGGTATTCCAAACTGTTTTTGACATTTTTATTTTATTCAAAGAAAAAATAATAATTCTGTAGGAAAACTTGTAAAACAAAAATTATGTCCCATCACAATTGGGAAACTGTGAAATATTATATAAAAGTGTTATGGGTGTCCAAGCCAGGCCAACGAAGCATTTCATAAAAATTGTTTTGTTTAGTAAATGTTTTAGAAATATTTATGAAACATGTAGGTATTTTATTGTTTATCAAGTATTTGGTTACTCTGGACATACCTTTATAGAATCGAAATAACTCGGAACACGGACGTCGATTTAATTCGTACGCGAAAAAATCAATTGATTTTTTGTGTTCCATTTTTTGTCTGGCAACGTGATAAGGTGGACATCGTTTACAGGTACACCAACATCTAAAAATGAAACAAGCCCTCTAGGGGGGAATTTTCAGATCATGATTCGTGATCTCGATGAGAAGCAGGATCATGTGCTGTTGTTGTAAGTGCATGTAAATGATAACAAAAAACAGCTATAGGAAAACTCGGCATTGATCCTCAATCACTCGTGAATAATACCCGCGAGCTATTTAAACCTATCCAGCTGTTTCAACGGAGTGCTTCTCTGGCTTTTAGAGACTACCGCATCACCTCAGATTTGATGACGTTTATCTTCATTCCGCCTGCACGCTGACTGCCACAAACCTGATGAGTGCGCGCTAAAGTTCAGTCTGGAAGGGCTCAAGAATGTCCAGACATATCCTTAGATCTCTCAATTCAAAATGTTCTTCGCAAATGCTGCGCTGTAACATCCAATCCATATACAACTAATGAAAAGGCGATGAGACAAAAAGCAACCCTGACAAAGTCCCATGTTCACCAAGAAAATGCCGTTGACACGAACAAGTATACATATAGCTAGTACACAGTTTGTGAAATTAGAGTGAATGGCTCTCGTGAGAGAACTGCCAATTCAATAGTCTGTCAGCTTACCTCGAGGGACCCTGGTCGCATGCCAATTCCATAGGTCTATAAGGCATCTGTAAACAGGTGTTGCATACTCTCAAGTCTTATCAAGTACCTACCATTCCTCGAGTGAATAACTGCCTAGAACGAAAGGCGCACTCATCATGCCCCAATCCACACGTAACATTTTTAATTTGTAAAACTTGTCTACAACTACAAGAGTATGGATTTGAACATACATCGCGTTTAAGCCACCAACCAGCCGTATGAATTTCTTAGGCGAACATAAGGCTGAGTGTGAGTATCGATCAGCATTTTGTTTTTATTTCCTCGCAATCGCCCAACTAATTTAGAAGATGTACGAATTTAAAGTTCCTATAGGGGTCAGATACGATTGTAGGTGGTTCACAGCGCGTACAATCATTTTTCGATGCTGTTATAAGTCACATCTATCTCTCATGTGGAGTTGTATGCGAATGTCGCGTTCTTTACGTTCTTAAATAGACAAAAATGTCTCGCGGAATGTAAAATGAAAATGTAAGGTTCTATGATGACGACCAAAACCACGACGAAACTCACATTTCGTATCTAATATTTACAACTAGCCCGGAAATTTGATAAAATTTTTATAATTTCCGCACTTTTGGCAAGCGTGATGTATGAGGAAATGGCAAATTTTACTGTATATTTTAACACTTTGATGCCATTGGCAACTTTGACAGCTGCTGAAACATAACGAATGGAAGAGTAAATATCATTGCTATCTGGTCACCCTTTTATTTAAAAATTACCACAAGTTTGTGGACTAAACTTATGATTGGAGTTGCGACCAATGGCGGAAGCTTAAGCTAACTTAATCCTATTACAGTTGACCCCTCACTTGTCATGCTATTTGTTACGTAAGTTCGGCGTGTTGAATTTTTCCGCTTAATTGCATTGCTCTACGTACATATATATGTGTGGTCAAACTCAGTATAATTCCACTAAAAATATATATTTTAGGGACAAAGCTTAGAAGTGATGATACAATTTTTGCAAGCTTTACTCAGATTGAGATGGGAGCTTCCGTAATGCAGCCTTATTCGTATAAGTAGGCAAAAACAAAAATTTTGTTTGAACCACCTACTTCTATGTCTTCGAAAAGAGGTTCAAATGACAAACGGCGAATTTGATGACCACATCCTTTCAATCGTAGACCTCTTGAATGCTTACATCCAACAACAATTCGGATATCTTAACATGCCATCAGCGGGTTAATAAGCTGACAAGGCGCACTTCCAAAGCTAAATTCAATTAAAATTGAAAAATCACAGCTGAAAGGTTAGATTTCAAGGACTGTCAAACTCATTGACAGAAGTTTAGAAATCCACATATTTACCCATACCAAAGAATACAACATACAACGAATTAACATCTTTCTACGACGGGCTAAGCACATGCTTGATGCATACCTACTTATGCTAGCGTTTAGTACACAGATAGGCCATAAAAACAAAAACTCTGGCGAATTAATTGAATAAACGTTACGATGCAGTTGACATCACCTATCATCGTGTCAATTTAACTCGAATTCGATTATTTCCAATGCACGGCATTGTATTGGCTGCAGGCCTGCGGCAGCGGTTCACGATAAATGTCACCATTGCGCTGCATGCATGAGCTGACGATGCCACTTCGAAAGGTGGTATGACATTAGCTGACATTTTGACATGACACAATGCGACTCGACCAAACATTCAAATCAATAGCTCGATTCGAGGCACAGCCAACTTGTAATTAGGAGATATACACGAGTTAAGTTGACATCAATTACAAATGGCACGATGTGAAGAAAAGGGCTGGCGAAGGGCATGCCAAGTCAAGAAACATAAACGCGACCACTTGACCACAATTCTATATTCTCTTTCATTTGCAACGTTTACGAATGGACAGACATACGGCATCAGAGAACATATACATGTATTATTTCGCTAATAGATGTGCATCATCAAATTGGATATTGCTGCGACAGCAGGTCTATAATTATGTACAAAGTCAGTTGAAAGAAAGACATGTCAAGTGGGAATGGCGGGACGATAGGTAATAGTTTGGAAAAATATAGATTTTCTGTCTCATGAAACTGAACGAATGGACATGGCTATATCGAATATGTGTATGCAGTTGAAATGATGCGTGACGTTTTGGCGTCGATGTGAGCATTGTCTTCGTTAGCAATGAAATAAGTGGTAAACATAAATAATGAGCAAGAGCGAATTTGTTTGCGCGTTTGGGGGGGTTCGGTTCGGCGGACATGATTGTGGGCTAGATTGCGCTGAATTGTGATTCAGAGTGATAAAGGGACAAGCTGTCGTCGGGTGAAAAAAACGGCTTTTTTCGACTGCCCGCCATGTTGTTTTCGATATACTACCAACCGAAAAAATGCTATTTTTTGGATGATTTTTTATTTCGATTATTTGCGGTTTTCATTATATTTGTGGAGAGTTACAGCGCTCTGACCACCGGCTTAGTCTTTGAAATAGAGGTTCAGTCTTGGGTGGAGCATTACTGTCATTTTACATTGAGTATACTTGTATACAGCTATATACGATCACTGAGAGTTACCTTAGTAATGCAAATGCAAATAAGAAATCTCATTTCGACAGCTTGATATTCGCTATGTGATTCTTATTGATGCGCCGCATAAGGGATCCCACCATTTTATATCCGCTCCGCCATCTATCGGGAAATTTCTAGTGAACTCCGGTTCGTCCCGAACAAACTCGATGGTTCTAGAATTAACTCACTTATTTGACAGATTCGAGTCTCCAATTGGAAGTGGAACTTGTTTGTGTGACTAATGGGCTGTTTACAGTTTAGGTTCCACGCTAGAGTATTTCAAAACCGTTCTGAATAAGGACGACTTCAGATCTGTTCACTTTTACATTTATCGCAAATTTAAAACATATTCCCAAGAGAGCTTACAACGTGAAATTTTGTTCTAGTTTTAACTAAAATTCGTTTTATTAAGTCCTGAACTCACTTTCGCTTTTGCTGATTCTCAAATGCCAACGGGGACGAAAATTATCTTTCCCAAGGCGTTCCAGTAATTTTCCTTCTGACTTCCAGTTTTCCATTTATTTTTCCAAATATTTTTTGCCACACAATGAATGTTAAAGTAATTTTAGATTTCTTGTTTTTATTGAATATTTACATTTTTATTAGGTCCGTAAACAATGCGCCAGCAATAGGCCTTTTTTATTATGCTCACGTGATGTATATAGATCATTGATTTCCACGGTTTACAACAATAGTACGAGATCCAACTTTTGTTGTAAACCATGGGATTTAATGATCTATATAGATCATGTGAGCATAATAAAAAAGGCCTAATGATAAAATGACATTGGAAAGTGCTTTCGCTTTCCATATGGTCGAATGGAAAGCGAATCGCTTTTAGAACTACACAAATTCAGATCCGCCATCAAATGCGATTCGCAGCGCATTTGGGAATATCCCCCATGGAAATAGAACACTATTTTGCGGTACACCAGGTTTTATTTCTCTTAATGGTGAGTGACTCTGTCTCTTGTTAAATTGTGACACATCAATCTGACTCCAGAATTGTCAAATACTGTTTCGGCAGTTGCTTTTTTTGTTTGTGGATCATGTTGAGCTTTATTATAAGATAATTTAACGAATGAAAGTATTTATTAGGCCTGTTTTTTTTAGCTTCGTTCTCAGCAAAGCAAAGTAAAGTAGAATTTTCAGCACACAAATTACAATAACTACTGCGAGTCTCGAAGTGTCAAATAGAGCGTAGTTGTTGTAATTGCATAGAAGAGTATAAAAAATGAAGAGTGACAGATACTGGCATTGCAATTCAAAATATGTCAGTATTGCCACACATAAATAAACACAGCTTAATGATGAGTTGTCATGACAGAGAATTATAAAAGCGCTGGTTGAATTCAAGTCTCGACAGTTCATTCCTTAATGCCAGACTTTATCGAAAGCTTGTGCTATATCAAGAAATATTGTCGAGCACACTTTTTTCTCTTCAAAAGCTTTTTCGATTTAATCTGTGAATCTATGCACCTGATCAATTATAGAGTGCTTATTTCTAAATCCAAATTGGTGAATTGGCATAAGCGATTTGTCATCAATTATTTTTTGTAGGCGTTTTACCAGCATATTTCCAAACACCTTGGACAACATTGGAAGTATCGATATTAGGCGATAAGAGGTTACTACGCAAGGTGGTTGTCCTGGTTTTGGAATCACATGCCACATGCTTGGCACATACCTTAACCTAAATGCAGAATTTCTAATTTTTTTTTTAACCTTTTCGTGGGAATTGTTTTAAGATTTCCCCTGTAATTAGATCAAACCCTGGGGTCTTTTTTATATTTATATTTTTTTTAATTTCTTTGGCAAGTTCTTTGCCTGTTACCGGTTGCATATATCGATCTTCTTCGCACCTTTCTTCGATTATTTGGTAGCTTTTATCTTCATAGGGTTTAACCTCGTTGGTTTTTACTGGCGGAATGTGAGCTATTGGCCTGTTCATTTTCTTTGTTGCTTTCCAGAGCGAGTAGTCGGTACTAGCATCATTTGTAAGACTTGTGAGGTAAGTTTTCAAAGACTCATTATTGAATTCTCTTACCGATTTTCTGAGCTTATAATTTAAGTTGTTCAGTATGGTCTTGTCGCTTGGCGCTCTTGTCTAGCTTTCTAGCTTTCCTCTTTTCTGTAATGGTTTCACATATTTCGCGAGGGTAAGAGTTTTGCTTAATTTTGTTTGTTGATTTCGGAGTTGCTGCCCCTGTAGCTTTTGGTATGTTCAGTGTTAGCATTTGCACTGCTTTTTCTAGAATAGCTGATGATAGTTTGATACTTTCTTCCAACTTCTATTGAAAATATGTAATTCCAATCAGTCAGTCAAGTTTTGGACTTTGTTCTTTTATCATTATTTTATCGCCAAGCTTAAGAATTACTGAGGATTGATCTGATTGAAAATCAGGGCCTTCTTCCACATTTATTTTATTTGAAGGTATATTTTTAGATATTAAAAAAAAGGAAATACCACATTTCGTAGGAAATATGAGGAAAGAGTACTTTAAACACGCTGTCATCGTATATGCGACGGATTGAATGGCACTGTTCGTTCCTTCGAATACGTCAATATTGACAGATTCACTGACGCTACGGATGCGAAGGATTCTATGGGCTCGTGGCTGGGCCCTTCAATCCTCTTAGTGTTGAATATATTTGATATTTTTTTATGATTTGGATGATACCACACGTCAACGAGCGACTTTGGAGTGCAGTCTTCTGTTTCGCTGGCCTTTGAGAAAGGATTGGTTGTTTTATAACAGTCTACTACTGATGCTTCACCTTCAACTGATGCATCATTGTAACAGTAACAAAATTAGAATATAGTTCAAGGCCTGTAGAAACTGCAGTGTTAAATATGCCCAACAAACTATTCGGCCCACGAACCCCTTCCACTTGAGCGCGTCTATTTAAACAATATTCTCGATAATCAGATGAAATATGTTAAAATCCGCTATAAATTCCAATATACACTCGTAAATTCCGCATAAACTATACCAAGTTGTCGCCCAGATTTACATAATCCGTAACCGAAAACGATTTCGATTACAATTAATCACGAGATTATGAATGAATCAATTTAAATTTATAACACTACCCGATACGAGCAAGTCGAATAATCAATTTACCTTTAAGTTATTTATCCGCCAGGAATTCGTTAGGTTTACATTTCTCAAAAAATTAAGTCCACCAACTGTATGGGGCCGGAAAATTTCCTTACAATGCCCGCCAGCGCAGCGTACACTGTCCAATAAACGCATACGGCAAATAAAATGGCCAATTAAGCATTGCAGCTCTGCAAGAACGTATAGGTACTATTATTTAATTTAGTCATACCATAAATTATGTACATCCCATTGGCGAGCATTTGGTTTGCTGATGGTAGGTAAGTCGTCTTGCTTTGCTGCGGCATGATGGCAGTCAGAATGCCGATTCATAACCATAACCACAAGTTGATTTGTTTTCGTTTCGTTTGAGCATAACATACATAAATCCAGAGGAGCGATCGTTTAGGCCAGCGATTGCCCAACTGCATCTGTATCTGGGTGCACATACGGATGACCAGTGCTATTGGTGAGTCGGGGGAGCCCCCATACTCGTAAATGTACCAAGTTATTCTTTATTGAAATGGACCAAGGTATCAAATAAATAAATGCAGATAAGTGTGTGTATGCTCAAAAGGGATGAACTCAGCTTTCGCTTGAGCTAGAAAAAAGTAAAATCATTGAGCAATAACTGTAAGTTACCATAAATGATAGGTACCTGCCGATTAATTTTTTTTTCTCTGTCAACACAAATGATACGTCAAATGGAATGGTAAATCGTAGGTTACACAATTGACTTATGCGTTATGGTTCAAGTCAGACTGTGCTCTCACTTTCGGTCTCGATTGATCTCATTTGATTTCAGGTCGCGTTCACATCAGTAACGAATGATTTGGAAACACTACTGTTTGTTCCTAGATACTAATTAATTTTCTATCGTTGCAACAGCCAAAAATCACATTGGCTGTAATTATAGCTACTGCGACATTACTGAAGCCGATTAAAATTTGATGTTTGCAACTCTTGGACTTACACATGTTTTAAAAAAACAGTCTAATAGACTTCATATTGCTTTACAAAAAATGAAATCATAAACTGTCAATCTAAATCCATAAGAAACTTTATTGTGACCCACTTCAATACACCAACATGTCATATACATCAGAGAATAACTTCCTATTTGTTGAATGAATTTTAGTTAAATTGAAGGAATATTGAATGATTGCTTTTGTTTTTTAAAAGTTTTTTAACAAAATTGTTTTCACCGTATACCTAAATAAAATAAGTAACCGATATTTTCTTGAATATTCTGTTTTATACCCTTCACAGGAAGGTATATTCACTTTGTCGAAATCAGGATCACATTCTGAATCGATTTAGCAATGTCCGTCTGTCTGCCTGTCTCCTTGTCTGTCTGTCTGTCCGTCTGTCTGTTGAAAGCACGATGGCGCCCAAAGGAATTGACATTTGGTGAAAGGACTTATTTTTATCGTCGTCAGGTTGGTATTGAAAATGGGATATGTCGGTAAAGTAGTTCGGGTACCTCCCATACAAAATCAATATTTGACCGATGTGTCTCTCTGTCGATTGAAAACACGATAGCGTCCAAGGAAATCAACCTAGGCGAATGAAGTTTGGTAAAAGGAATTATTTTTATCGTCGTTAGGTTGGTATAAAAAATGGGCTATGTCGGCCTATATGTCTCTCTGTCTGTTGAAAACAGGATATCGTTAAAACAAATCGATCTAGGCAAGTGAAATTTTGTGAGAGGACTTACTATTATCGTCGTCAGGTTTATATTAAACTTGGACTATGTCGGTCAATTAGTTCTGGTACCTCACATACAAAACCAGTTTTGCATGACTTGTATGCAGTGGAGGGTATCAAAGCATCGGCCAGGCCCATGATAACACTTTTATTTGTTTTATATTGTTTTTCAGTGACTAACTCGACATGTTTATTTAAACAATTAATGAATGGGAATTATAGATCCTAAGCAGGTGCTGATGTTTATAAATTGTTATACCTAAATGTACAGGTCTTGTTTTCACAATTCTCTATATACAATTGCTTGTATTATGCGAAACACATTGGGCACAGTCAAAATTCTAGTTATCTTAAGTCGACTAAATTGGTCTGGATCCGGACTATATATGACCTGAACGCAAGAACTAGATTGGTCGGTAACGTCACTTCTTCTACGTCAGCCACATATGCGAACTGTCAACTTATTACTCAGTTACGAATTTGTTGACTAGATTCGTCGGTTACCCCACCAAAAACGTCAATCGAAACAGCTGCTCATATTACCGATTTCAGCCAATCAAAACCGAAATACATCTAGTCAGACTTACTAAACTAGATGACAACAGAGCACAACCTGAACTGTTATACGAAAAGTTCGTGTTTCTTTTTTAGTTCAGATACATCAGAGCGAAGAATTTGTGTTTCACTTTTCGTTCAGAGCATGATCAGAGCGCGCTCTATGAGCTCAGAATAAATTGACTGAGCAGGCTGAATGAAAAGCTGATTGACAGAAAAAAAACAGAATAGTTGAAATGGCGGACGAACCTTGTTGTTCTGGAACTGAAGGTTTATCAATTTAATAAACAACAATTTATACATATATTTATTACAAATGACAGCTATGTGCTCAAGCGTGTTTCATAAATACATCAGAACAATTTGAGCACGCTCAGTGCTCAGCTCTGAACTAAAAAGAAAAACGCCTAAAAAGGACCGCAACTAATTTGAAGTAGGAGTACAATTTTGAGGCAGGTAACCAGAGACCGCGCTAGCTGGAGAGGTGCCTTATTTGATACTCAGGCTCACACTGGACTGAAGCGACACCCAACACCTAAGTAAGGGAAAAAAAGACCATAAGACCATAAGACATGGCAGACCATGCCACCATACGCCGTCTTAGAGGATGAAAGTAGAATATCTCAGAGGGACATCTTACGCTAGGTACGCAAATGAAGCTAACCAGACCACTTTTTTTTTTAAATTTAGATCCCGTGCCCTGTTAGCTGACACTGCGACCTGAAAGCTCTATTGTATGCGACCACTAACCTGAGTTGATCAATCCAAAACATCAGGGTAGTGCGGAAAGAACAGATTCCTCAATCTGGATGGGAATTTTTGAGCAAAATATTTTTGTAGGTTAAGGTTGGGTGGAGAAATACGATTTTGCTGTAACAAATCAGGTCTTGCGGATCAGCATCCGATATATTTCGGCTCTACTTTCTGCACTGCACGACGCAATGGTAAACAGTGTCCTGAATATGGAATGCTAAGAATAGGAATGTAGGCTCCAATTCCAGTCTAATATCTCTCCTTGAGACGCACCTCTGATTACCGACTTGTTCAAAAGACTGCTTCTAAAGCTTTGCCTGAATGATCCTTGTTTTTAGCGCAGATCCAATCAATCTACTAAAAAACTCTGCTATAGCTGTTCAATGAGAGACTCTGGAATGGCTTCTGTACCTATACTTTTGTTATAAAAGAAAAAGTGTCTTCTTGTGTCTACGTGGCTACGTGGTATATTGTTGGCGATAGGGTTTTCGCGCAACTCTGCTGTCTCTGTTGACACTACAATTTTCTGTCATATTTATCATGTTGGAAAGTCAGCGGTGTGTAAAAGAGACTTAAGTGTATTACGAAAGGGTAAGCATATATTTGCAAAGCAACCACAAATTTTCAAACGAATTTGTTATCAAATACTCTTGAAATGTCAAAAAAAGCAGACAGCAGCTGAAAAACGTATAATTTGATTACATTTTCAATGCATTTTTTTTTACTCACTTCTATCGGAAATTTTCGTTCTAACTTTTCGTACTGATCTAGGTTCATTTTAAAAGTCTGAAAAAATGCAAAAATCAATGTAGTGTCATACATTTTGACAAGTTGACAGTTGCTCCTGATGTGGCTTCCTTACGGAAAGTGATGTTACTGACTAATCTAAGTTTTGCGCGCAGGGTATATCCAAACCAATCTATAGTCGACATATAGGTTAGGTTGTTAGGTTAGGTTGAGTATAGGGTTGTTAGATAGTAACAAAAGATCATAGCTGGCCATCGTCATCCCCAGGGAACAATTACCAATTCGCCCAAACACTCAATTGCCCTACAAAATTTAAGAATGGTCTCAATTTTTTTTGATAAACCAACCTCTTCTAAGAAAGTAAAGGGTCATTCTTCATTCATTTTTCGGTTTCGAAAGTAAAGCTAAATAAAACACACGCAGCGATACAATTTTGATGAAGATTTTATTTCATTATAAAGTTTAGACTTTGCCATTAAGTGTGAAATACAATATCATTCAAATGGCGGCCTTAGGAAGTTTCGCAGCATCCGATCCTTTTGAGGTAATTGTTAACCACTTTTTCGCACATTTCGGGCTGTATCTCGGCCATAACGTGAACAATGTTGGTTTTTAATGCGTCTAGGGTTCGGGGATTATTCGCGTAAACACGATGTTTTACATAGCACCACAGAAAAAAATCTAACAGTGTCAAATCGTATGACCTTGGTGGCCAATTGACGTGACCAAAACTTAAAATTACACGACCAGGAAACTTCTCACGCATTAAAGCTATAATTGGTCGTGTTGTGTGGCTTGTTGCCCACTTTAGTAGTAAGTTAAATAATTTTAACGCGTTGTTCATGACATTTCAAATGACAGCTGAGTTTGAAAAGTGTCAAATGCCGGCGCTACCACCTTGAAACTACGAAATGCATGACCCTGTATACCTATAATGAAGGATCTGTCGAAGCGCTTTCTTCTATTCCGAGCAATTGCTTGACAGTTTCCGAAAATGTGGGAGATGTCCCCTGCGATTTGTAGGTAGTCACAGTGCCAGTATGTATCCGTATCAGTTAAGCTTAGTTCTCATGCCAAACATCCTCAGAAGGCAATGGCCAGGGAGTATTCCTATCGTTAATCTTAACTTTGTTCTGGTGAGATTGATAATTTCTGCAGACATTCTTCGATTTAAGACGGGCCACAGTGGCAAAAACTCTGAGCCATCTTGCGGCTCATTAACAATACTTGTTTATAGCATTGCGGGTCCTGAACAAAACACTTTAAAATTAAAAGTTAACATGTATGAAAGACAACCATATTCAAACGCTTTCAATTTGAAAGTTATAATTTACATTTATTACGTCAAATTCAAAGGAAACACTTTAAATTTAAAAACTCTGTTATTATAATTCTGCTTAAATATAAATTAAAATCATTTTCTATTACTTTTAAATGTAAAAGTTTAAAAATGAAATCTTTTCCTTTTGATTTGCACACTTTAAATTTAAATACCTATGAGAACTTTTGGTTTCAAAGTGCACTTTCTTCCTCAGTGTACATAATAAAGTGTTTAACCTACGATTTCCTTCATCACGGCTTAACTAGGAAGGGATCTGACATATATTTTACATTTCTGACAGTTGCGGAAACTGTAGTGCTGTCAAATTTGGTCCAATTCTTTTTTTTTATAAGCTAGCGCTAAGTCCATTTTTATTTATTACTATACTTATGAAACAGTACATTTAATAATTTAACTGTTAAAATACTAAACCTACCTAGGACAAAACTTTTCCTGTCAAATAGTTACGTTTGCATATATACCTATCAAAAAGTTGAATCCAAATAAAAAAAAAAAAAAAGACAATCGATAAACAATTCAATTGATATCTTCCAACACAACTAACTCTTTCCAAACCAAATTGGCGAAGCCTAGGTAGGTGCTCGATTACTTTTCCAATTCTCAAACTCAATGCATACCAACATCCAACACACAGCATGCTGAAGCTATCTATAGATATCTACCTACATTCTGGCAGAGTGTATATTCCATTAACGTACACACAACGCACCGGCCTCCGATCACTCCGACGCCGACGTCCTACCCATCTAAAATGCCAGAAACGCTTTATTTGCTCTGCAGGCCAAAATGCCATTTCATTCCGCACTTAATTAACCTGTTCTCAATTTTCAACTCAAATCTAACAGAGAATTCAAAAATCTATTACCAATAAGTTGTCGACAGAGAACGTGCAGACTGATTTAACAATTCAATACAAAAACAAAGTTTCAGCAGCATAAAATGCAACCCTCGCAATAATGTGTGTGCATTCGCATCGCATCGCATTATTTGTATGTTCAAACACACTCGACACGCACCATGCTTGTCAGAGATGGAGATGGAGAACGGGGAATATTTTTATGAACCCTCCCCTTAATTCTCATAAATTCCAACTTGTATGTGTCGACTCAACACAATGCCCAGGCAGCAGGCACACCATACACCGGTACAGGATAAGGAAACATTAAGCCAACTGGAAATATCCCTCTAATTAACATTAACAATGCCCCAGAAGACAGAAAGAGAGGGTGACATCTAACCAAACAAAAAAGAAGACCAACAATACTCTCGCATTCCCAATAGAGGGGGATAGAAATAGAATATAAAGTCTAATTGGAATATTCACACACACACTGGCAAAGAACCAGTTCTCTCTATATCAACGGCAAAGTCAAGTCCATCCCCATGGCGGCTGTGTGTAGCACGCCCCCTGTATTCCAACATAGCCAGTCACTTGAAGCGGGGAAGTTGCCAGACGACTTGCCAGAAATCGTTTTATTTACTCGTTTGCACCGCCTACCTTCGTTTGTTTGCGTTTAGCGAAAACAATTTCAGTTAAACGACGCGGTTTGACAGCGAATGACGCGGCGAATATAGGCTTCTACTCGTTCATTTTGAAAACTATGTAAGCGACGTCGCCTGCGAATAAAATAAATTTTCAAAACGAAAAACGTAATTTCCTTGGAAATAGTGTCGAATATCCGAGATAAAGTGATTTGTGCGTGTCGTTAGCCCGATATTTTTGACACACTGACACGAACTATGACATTTGAGTGCCGTCGGCAAGTTGGTTCAGTTTGGTGTTAACGGATTCCGATGCGGTTGAGCGTGTTCGTCGTCGATAAATGACAACGTTAGCAACGTCACGTCTTTTGTTGCCACCGCCGCCGCAATTACTGCCCATTCTGTCAGCCGCCGCGTCGGCTCACAAAATGCATCCGGATAAGTTGTTGATGCACGCGCACGGAGTGACAAGTCCTCGGCTATGTCCCACGGGACAGTTGGTCAAGGTAGCGCCATCCTCAGCCGATTGTTCGGTGGAGTATCTGCCGCCGTCGACGACGGACGATGACATGACGGGCGACATGAACGACGAGGTGGCCAGTGTGTGTGACAGTGAAGATAGTGAACTGTCAGTTGGACAGGAGGACTGTGATAGAAGTAATAATTTGCTAGAGCGCGCTGACAGTGAAAGTGTTGGCCCAGTGTCGCGACCAACGTCCGCTGACGAAAATCCGCCTAGAAGCACGCCGGTTGCGGAAGAGTTGGCGGATCCCTTTTCAATGGCCGCCCTTCGAATACCTGCTGTGCCAATTGTTCGCCCCAGTCCGACGCGTTTTCAAGAGGAGTTCCTACGAAAATCGCACATCTACGCCGAAGAGCTGATGAAACAACAAATGCAGTTTATGGCCGCTGCGCGTGCCAGTGCTTTTTCGCTGCGGCACTCCACGGAACAGGCAACGGCGGCAGCAGAAAATATTCACAACTTTTCTGGCATCCATTCGCACCTGTCAGCGATAACGAAAATGACACAGATGTCACAGATGGCACAGAATGGCGGCGAATCGGCTCTCAGTAAACTGACCGCGTTTGGTTTGGTCACTCAGTCAGCGAACTCATCGGCGTCTAGCTTGAATCAACTGCAACAGCAGATGCAGGCACATCTGCCATTCATGAATAATAACATTCATGAGCCCAGTTTGAAGTTTAGCATAGACAACATTTTGAAGGCTGATTTCGGACGTCGGATAACCGATCCGCTGATAAAACTTGGCAGCGGAGGAGCAAGCGGAAGCTCGCGGGGGAGAAACAGCAAGAGGGCGGACAAGAATACAGCAAGTAGTGCCAAAGTGAACGGCGGTAGTGCGACGGTAACGACAGGAGCGCCGATTGATCTGACCAGCGTTTGCGGTGGTGTGGCGCCGTCATCGACTACGACATTACCTATAAATCACTGTTCGAACAGCAACGATTCGACAAGCACTGTGTTTAGTAGCAACTACAGTACACCGGTTAAGTCGCCAACCAGTGCGTCCAGTGTGAACACGACTGCGGCATCACCATCGGAAGCGGCTGGAGCTGACAACTCAACGGAACCCTGTGGCAGCGGAAGTGGCAATGCCAGCACAAGTTCTGGCAGCGGCAGTGGCGGCTCAAACGGACCGATAGTTTGGCCAGCCTGGGTGTACTGCACTCGCTACAGCGATCGACCCAGTTCAGGTAAGTTAACATATTAAATGTCAAAAAATTGCATTGGCGTAAACTCAGTATAGCTGTTTTTGGTTTTGTTACATCGTAGGTGGGCGAAACAAACATTCAGCAACTTTATACAATTGACATCAAGACTAAGAGGACAGATGTCAGATAGAATTCAAAAACGTCAGTTTGCTCGCAGTGTTTATAAATGCTCATAGTGTCATTCTACAAACTAAATTGAGTGCTGAGCACCATTGTGACGTTTAAACGATTTGTGATTTCATAGGAATTAAATGTTGAGTAGTCTTAAAAACGTCTTTAAATTCTTGCGTTCGCTTGATAGGTAGACCTTTTTCATATTTTATTTCCTCAATTAGCCAGAAACTCCTTTTTTAAAATTATAAACTTAAATAAATAAATATTACCGTCGAGTGGATTTTTGACAGCTGCGAATTTAACAAGTGACGCCATCGTGAGGGTAATAAATAACCACGACATCTATTGTTCACATATTGCCTATAAGACAGTTGAATTTCGATTTTATCATCTTTATGTGATCCTCCAGCGCTGTCACCTTATTGCACAGTAATTATTGTAAGGAAATTGAATGATATGTAAATGACATGATCGACGTGAACAGAAATTAATAAATAATGGCCCAAACATCAAACTTTTTCAATCACTTAAAACCGATATTTATACAGCATCAACAGTGGCTAGTTTTTATGTAGGTATACCCAGCTACACATAAGTAGATAGCTATACTGTCAGTCGATTTAATCACATTTGACATTTATCTAGTTTGGTGACTGCTGAATAAATATGTGTTCGATTTGAGGCTAAAACTACATATTTTCGGAAGTATGTGTGTTTTTATTCCTTTTCCCAATATGGTCAGTTGTCATTCTGTGTAATTTGGCAAAAAACCTTATTGGGAAGTTTGTTAACAAGGAATTGAAATGCGATTTTCGTTAAAAAATTAGGAAACTAACTAATAGATAAATCTGCTGGATAAACGCACAGTGGAATATTGTCAACAAATTTATCTACACCTGTGGGTAGATAAATCTAAAATCAATTTTGACGTTTATTTTTGACAAGCAGTTGTAGAAGAAAGTTAAATAAACGGTATTTTAGTAAGCAATAGGAATATTAAGCACAAGACAGATATTTGAGGTAATGACACTATTTCTTGGTCGAATAAGTATGTACCTATGTATACTTGGGTAGCTACACGTCATTGTTTCTAACATTCAAGTATCTAGTTTATTAAGTTGACAGCTGTCTGACTAAATGTATCTCGGTTTTGACTAGCTGAAATCGGACACATGAGCAGCTGTTTCAGTTGACGTTTATGGGGGTGTAGCCGGTGAATCTAGTCAAGAAATTCGTGGCTGAGTACTAAGTTGACAGTTCGCATATGTGTCATGACGTAGAAAAAGTGACGTTCCCGGCTTATATAGTTTTTGCATTCAGGTTACAGACCATAATCTAATCGACTTAAGATAACTATAGATTCTTGAATGTGCCCATCCAATTGTAATTTGTTATGTTCATTTTATTCTGACAGTAAAAACCATCGATTGACAGTTAGGTAGGTATGTCACATGAACTAAGTCTAGTGTTTAATAATTTTCAAATGATAACCGATATCTAAAATAAAAAGAATGCTAAATTCTAGTAATAACTTAAAAGCAATGCATTTCTTATGTCGCTGTTTTACACAGTCAATATAGCTTTAAGCCTACTTTGACATTTTAGAATAAAACATTCCACATTAGAACGGAGTAAAACCATTCGGTAATAAATCGTTGTTATCGTTAGGAGGGTGTGAAAGTTGATTAGTGAGTTTGTTTGTAAACTCCGCAACATAATATACCTAATGCGAATATGATGTTCAGTTGTTCTCGAATCCGAAAATGACAGGACATTGTTAATAGTATTTGATGGGGGCGTTACCAATCGGTAGCATAATCAGATAAAAATGGCAATAATTCTACCTCCCGCCTAGTACCTAAGGTGTAAGTGTAATGCTTTTGCTGTTATATCAAAAAAAAAATAGGAAAACAACATAAATTGGTCATTCTATTACTGATAATTGCTAAAATTTGCATTTAACTGTCAAAGTACCAGTGAATCAAACAAATTGTTATGCGAGTGATTGGGAATTTATTTTAAAGAGCTTCTTAAAGGTTTTTCAATAAGTACGGGTCGATTTTGAAATGGAATAAAACAAACTGTATGTGAGGGATTAACAAAGTTATTTGTTTGAAGCCTTTATTTGAAAAGTTCATTTATGCCATTATGAATGGAATATAACACCGCTCAAGTGTCAGCCGCGGCATCTTACTGTGGCACGGATCCGAGAAGTACCTACCTAGTACAATTTTTCGATCAATTATACCTAGGTACATAGTTTCTTGTACTTTAGATGACAGACAAAATTTTGTTTTAAAATGAATCTTGAAATTTATGTAAAGTTATGTCAAATCAAGCGCTCACTTTCTTTTCCTCAGTATTTTCGTTCAACTGCTGCATAAAACAGCTGTCCAAGGTTTATTGGAGTTAACAATGTTACCTATGACAAAGGTACTAGATTTGCAAAACTGATTTAGGGGTTAGCCCCTGGTGATGAAGAGTCCATGGCGGCAGTTCGAGTGTTACAGATGGTATTGCATACTACACTCGCAGCTGCAACCCTTATTAGTAATCAGACGCGACGATTAGGTTTGCCGTCGAGATTTAGGTAGTGGGTGGGCCAGTACGTTTTGGTGAGGTGTACAAAACGTTATATGGGCGGTGTTTATTAATGCGACTGTAGACAAATAACGACTGAATGTTGAATTCGCTTGGAATTTTCGCAATTATGGCGAGAAATTGGGGCGAAATGTGACGATTTTATTCCGTCTATATAAGTAGTTGGGATTAGAGCCATCACTTGGACAGATATTTCAAACTCATTGAGTTAAAAGTGTTAAGGTACTATGAGATTGACTGACACAAATCCGTATGTCCACCGTTTTACACACTTCACTTAATGCCATTCGAAAAAATAATAAAAAAATATGGTTCTGTCAAAGTTTTTGTCCCAACTGTCACTACTTTTACTATCCAGTTAGGTATAGCACAACGTGAACGTTGATGTATTTATCATTCATTATATTGATATAATTTCATATAGCATTGAATTGATTTTTGACTTGACATGCGTTTCAAACTCTGAAACTATACAAACTATCCGATTTCCCCATTAAATAAATTCTCAGTGTAGAATTTTGACGAAAAAATGAACGCAACAAGGCATTTGAAATTTTTCGAAGGTGAGTGTCGTCTTCGAAAAATCACAGCTGACAGTTTAATACAAAACAATTGAATTCTTAGGAAAACCAAATAAGAATATGAAGCTAATTGAGTGATGGTTATGTGCCCGCAATTTACCAATTTAAGCTTTTGACGTAAACTTGTCATAAATTTGCAAGCCATAGAACGTGATAAACAAGTGTTTCAATTCAGCGAGTGAATTGTTTTCGTTTCGTTAAGTAGGTAACTCATTTGTGTCGCTCGTCTGAAATAAATTTCTCATTCGAATAAAGAAAAAAAGGAAAACACCACAAAGTTCATATTTCTACGAAATTTCAAAGTTTGATTCCGAGTTGTTTGTGAAAATCAAAACTGAACAGCATTCGCATTTGTTAAGGGAAATATTCCACGAACCTTATTAGCAACATACATAACAAGTAGGTAAATATACATTTAGAAGTTAGAGCAGAGCTCTAATTATACGAACCTTGTTGGCGATCTCCAAGCTAATGTTGAATTTCTAAGTTGCGTGCCATTGCTCTATTCCCTTACAGTAGGAGCTTAATTTGCATGTTGTTAGTTACTCTACTGGTTTATTTCGAATTTAATTAAGTGTCGTTGACTCACCCCCCGGGTGTTGTAATGTGATTTAGAAAATAAATAAACCTTCAGTTATACATACGTACTCTAATGGTAATTGGTTACAACTTAATTTAATTTGACGCTTGATTATGTTTTTATTTACAATACATGCGTACGTTGAATACAAATGGGAGCAGAGCTGACATTCGAATTGACTACTACTTTATTTAATTGCTTGTCATTCGACTTTTGTTTTGTTTTTGTGTACAATTTTTCGATTGCTCTGGACATTAATCAAGTTTGCTTTCAAAACAAATGCGCAAAGTTTCTTGAAAACCAAAATATAGAAATATGTACATAAATAGCAATGGATATATGTACATATAATTTTGGAGAAATTATTATTATAATCGTCTTCCTCATCATCTGAAGACTACGAATCACGGAAACTACTTCATCTGTCAGCGGAAATATTTTTCAAGTCGATATCCATAGTTGATTTTTCCAAAAACAAATGCAATCTGAGCAGCTGATATTGTTGTCAAATAACGCACTAATCCATTTACAAAAGCAGATCAATTTCGTTGCATGTTCCATGAGCCGCGTTAAATCTGAGATCAGAAAAAAATGTTTGGTGGTCCCAATGGAAAACGACATTAGTCTAATCTGCCTTTTTTTAGTCCACTCTGAAATAGTCTTTATTTCGACAGTTGCTCCCATATCAAGTACAGCAGTGTCATCTGCAAATGTTGCTGTAGTGGTTTCTTCGCTAGTGAATAATAGGTAAGGGACTTAACCTAGAACACTGTCTTGCGGTACACCAGCCTTAATTTCTCTTAATGTTGAGTACTATGTCTCTTGTTTAATTCGATTAGATATGTATGCCTCCAGAATTGTTGAATACTGTTTCGGCAGTTGATTTAGTAGTTTGTGCATCATTCCTTTATGCCAGACTTTATCGAAAGAAATATTGTAGAACACACTTTTCTTAATAAATATATAAATTATTTCATAACTAAAATTTGTTTAAAAAAAATATTTTTTAAATGAACGGACAAAAGCATTCAATTTAGTTTTAAGTAGAAGGAAAAAAAAGGTATTGTGTAGGTAAATAAAGCATAAAAAAAATAATTGGCGCAACAGGTCCGTATGGACCCAAGCCTAGCTTCTCACAACCATTCGTCTTGTGTGAGTTTTTATTTTTGGGACGAATGGAAGGGATCTACAATTTTATGCCGAGTCCAAACGGCCAATTGAGAAGCTCTTTCATGACAGTTATACTCTCGGATGTTTGTCAGACGTTCGCGAGAGGTGGCGCAGCGAAAAAAATTAAAGTTGGAATTTGGGTTTTTCTCGGGATTCGAACCTGGGACCCCTCGCTTAGTAGTCCAACACACTAACCACTAAGCCACTGCGCCGACAATATAACTAATATTTTTTTACAAGAAATCTTTTTTTATTAATTTACAGAAAACTTCTTTAAAATTTAGTTTTCCTACTTTTTATCAGTGCAAAATCTCTTATTATTCTTTAAGTATCGATGGTCTCTGTTATTTCCTGCTCTATAGCCATGATACGCAGATTAGATATCCTTAGATTGCTCATTTTGAACCTTAAATAATTTTTAATAAGCTTCAATTTTGAGAAACTCCTCTCACGCACTGCACACACAACTTCTAGCGAAAAAAGAAGAGTATTTTCGAATGCAGATGCTGTGTATTTTGTTATAATTTGTGGGTGCTGTACAGGGTTGTCATTTCTGATAAAATATAGTTGCATACTAGGGAGCAGCGTTCATTGGATTTTGTTGTTAAGCAACACAAGGAATGTCTGATTACTTACTGTGAAGCCAGTGTTAATGCTGGTAAACTTTGTAAATAAATTCGTTGGACTGTAAAAAGAATCCGTTTTGTAAATTTGATATGTTTAAAAAGTTTGACCGCTCCAAATTGCCGCCCCTAGCCAAGTGCCGTGCTGGGCCTGTGCCCCCCCCCCCTTCTCACTACGCCACTGGAAGATATAAACTTTCCATATTTAACATGTATGCAACTAATTATGACTCTTGCCAACTGGGTTTCCAGATTATTCTCATTAATAAACAGTCATTTGAGCCAAATGACATAAACTTGTCCTCCGAAAAAAAACACAAACCACATCTTAAGGTTTTTTATTTAGCAGTTTGGACTCAATTGTTGGTAACTTCCATTCGTTCTAGAAAGAGAAAATCGCACAGCAAACGGTCGGATGGCCATAAAATTATTTTAAAAAGGGTCAAACTTACTTTCAAAGTTGAAAAATGTTATTTGTGGCACCCTGTATGAAATTGTATGCAACACATCTGATTGCCGGGTTGTTCTTTATAAACTCTTTATTCGTTTTTCAAATTCATAGAGTACCGCCGGTACAATGTTTCAAATATTCGGTTGCGCAATTATGGGGCGTGGCACCTTTCTTGGGTATTTTTTGAAATTCGCAACATAAAAATAAACATATTGTAATAGTAAAGGTAGAAGAAACATTATTCTTTGTGAGTTTCGTTTTATAATGGGGCGTGGCACGTTATTTGCAATAAGCCTATTTATTTTGGTAGAATCTTGGCGTTTATAGCAGCTTTTGCTTCGAAATTGGGTTCGAATGGATTTATGCTTTAAAAGGTGTGCGTGGGATTGAATACGGGGCGTTGTACATTAAGGTTTTGAAACCCTTTACATTGGGACTTGTGGCAATTGTAGCTATATATTTTTTTTCCGTTTTATTCACCATCAAAACTCTAAGCTTATGATGAGTATCATCCACAGCATTCAAGGGCAGTATAGAGGTACTGATTTTTTACAAAGCCGTCCAAGACTCACAATAGTTAGTCGCTTTATCGGCAAAGAATTATAGCAGAAAGTTTGTAATTTTAATAGAAAACCCTGCAGCTTTTATTTTACTAAACTACAATAACAAGAAGTGGTTATTGTACAAAATATTGTCAATCGGCAGACGGCTTATTGCCATGCCTTCTTTGATTTTCGATTAATGAAAGGATTTGTAATCAATTAATAAATAAAATCAATCTAAATCTAAAAAAAAATTAGTTCGACGCTTAAGTAGAAAATTAAATAAATTTTTGGTTGTAGGCCAAAGGGTCTTTCGCACTTCTCGGTACCCATTTATTAGCGGCTGGAAATAATGCTTCACTATTCCCTACGTTTGGGTGATTATAGGTACTAGAGTTTGACTCTTGGTAGAAACTGGCTACATCAGTGGACAAGTCGTAAATGTGATTTCGTTTCCGCGGACTGTGCGGAACAAATTTCGGACACGCCTTGGAATCACTTTTTGCAGTTTGACAAAACAGACTGAATAAATGACAGCCAATTTGACAGATGTACCTTCAACAATATGGCCACTATCAACTGTCAAAGGTTGAAAGTCCCTTTTGTGATGGAAGACCCTTTATGTTGACTTTGGCCTCTTTGTGGTCTCTTCAATAATGCGCCTCTACATAGTTTGCCATCTTGAGATTTCGTTTCATGTATTTTTTCTTAGAAAATTCGGACCCATCGGATAACGGTTTGAAGGTCAGTTTTTATTAACTGCTTGATTATGCCTGTCCCCTGTTATTGGCACCAATTTGAATCTTTTTAATCACTCCTTCTCGGAGATTACAAAGTGTATTAAGATCCATTGCAGACCCCTCTTTCATTGGCGGCCTGTGTTTAGGAACCCATCAAATATCTGTAATCTGCTACTTAAGGTTCTTGAGCTCTTCTTGGCAACGGTGAACTAGTTTTGCCATAAAAACAGTATATCTCAATTGCAGAAACAGCTTTTAAGAGCGAATTATTGAGCGAGGAGTCTTAGTCTTTGATGCAATCGTTAATAAAAGATTCCAACTGCCTCAGGCAGCTTACTACCACGCATTTCATTTATCATAATTCATAGTTCATTTATTTATGATAGCTTACACATTAAGATAACTTAAATCTCGCACTTTAGTGGGATATTGCTCAACGTTGGGTTATTGTAACTGCAGCCTAAACTACTGCCCGAATTCGCATCAAACTTTTAGGAACCTTTAGCTTTAGGAACCGACCCTAAAGACAAGTCTATATATTTTAAATTACGATACTTACTATTAACTATTATAACATAAAGAAACAACTTACGTGCAACTCAGTCGCATAAATGTTTGTTTTAAAGAGAGTTAAAGTCTAAAAGCTCTCTGAATCTTGTCATTCCGATTGACGGCTCCTGCTCAGAGCATAAGCATAAATGCAAATATAAACAATTTCCCATATCGATTGTAGCTCCATAAAAACACATCAATGGTAATGGCGTAATAAAGCCATAACAACCTGGTGTACCCATTGCAAAAGATATACCAACATGACATATGTACACGACGTCACTAAAAATCCATTCATGCATTTCATCCATCTTTTGGCTGAACTTGACTTACCTACCTACGAAAAATGATTGCGGTTGTAAGACTATACCTGTAATGGCTTTTTGGAACTGTTTTACTTTCTCCAGCAGTGAACCCCGAAGTTTCCCCCTTTTTTCTGTGTTGTCAACAACCCCGCATATATACGAGTATGTGAGAGCCCACATAACAACCTCAACTCGGGTTTGTTATATCCCTTCGGTACGTAAAGCTATTAGGCACTTAATTTACTGACTTCCAACTGCACGAGCTGAAAAAGTCCGAGCATTCGAAGAATGTATGTTAAATAGACAACGGCAGGAAGTGTAGCCCATAGATATTGCAGACACTTTTCGCGCGGTTTTCTGCCATCAGGACATAGTTGTGTCCCTGTAATGGTTATGTGGTTGAGATTTATGGCCATTTTTTGAAGTTTTAAATTTGTTTTTGATTTTTGTCTGTTTATGCTGTTGAAAGGAAGACATTTGCATAATTAGTGGGAAGCATGCTGAAGGGCCAAGGCATGAATGGTGGAGAGATTCCTGACAGTTGTACATGTCTACAATTGGTGAGCACTTGAAGACGTGTAGGCATCTCCTTCATTAGGCAAATTAATAGAGCTTAGATGCCTGATTTGAATTGGACTTGAAGTGTTCGAAGTTTCGATCCTTTGCAAGTGTATTCAGTGGCAGCAACTTGTCCTCTTGGTAGAAAGATCTCGTTGTGAGAAAGAAAAAAATCAGTTCTTGGGAAATAGTTTTTGCAGTCTGACAACTGGTGAGTGTGGCTCTTTATGTAGTCGAACTCATTGTAAAGTTGTATTTACTAGCGGACACCCGCATGCTTTGCTTTAATTATTTACAGCTACAAATTTCCATTCGGTGTGTCGAGGAGCTTCGAAAAATGTTTATGGTACCTATTTGATATGGATTTCTTTTAATATTTTAGAGAATTCACTTCCGTTGCCTCGCCTGATCACGATTTTCGTAACACATTCACCAGTTCACTACCAGGGTTCGGACTTACAGTAGATCTACTGCTTTTTTGATTTACTACGCCACTGCCTCCCATAACATCAATCTCCTGCACTTTTTGGATAAGAGTTATTTAATTTGTTTTGGATCTAAAAATGTGCTTTAGGTTAAATTTCTAAACTGTACCTATATTCAATACGAAATAAAATAAAGTCAGGTATCACTTGAATTCAAAATAAAATAAGCGCCAGCCATACATTGACGTTCATCAACAACAGGTCAATAGGTGAGGAGTGAATGTGAATGAACAGAAAAAAGGTTTTTAAACAAATTGTTTATAAAACATAAAAGTACAGAAAAAATGCAAAAAACATCAAAATCTACTGCGCAAATTTGAATTCACTGCACTTTTTCGAAAAATCTACTACGTAAATGTATTCCCCAAGACGGAACTCACTCCCCAGGTCTAGCGTGCCCTTAGAAGTACCTACACCCAGAGAAAAAACAACGTAAAATCAAAGAAAACCACTTTGATTTAAATATTTTTCGGAATGATTTAGCATCGACTACGAAAATTTTTAAATAAAAGTGGCATAACATTAATTCAAAGGGTTTCCCTACTCTAAATGCATATATTTTTAATTTGATCTAACCACATATGCACCTTGATTTGACATGGAATCATGCTTAAATGTAAAAGTGAATACGTTTCACTTTGAATCTACGTTGAATTAATTTAAAATTACATTGCGTCAAATCAAATATGTTTTGACGTGAAAAGGAATATTCTTTATTAAAGTTTATTCAACGTAAAATCAAATGAAACATATTACATTTTAGTTTGCATTTTTTCCCTGAGTGTATTGACTTCAAAAATTAAGTTGAAAGAATATTAAAAAATATATTTAGATCTCGACAGCAGCACCCTCTACCAATTAAAATTCTTTATTCAAAAGTTATATTAAATGCAATAGCTGAAGCTTAAGTTGGTATAACATTAGGCGTGTTTTTTTGGGCTTCGTTCTCAGCAAAGCAAAGTAAAGTAAGATTTTCAGCACACAAATTACAATAACTACTGCGAGTCTCGAAGTGTCAAGTAGAGCGTAGTTGTTGTAATTGCGTGCTGAAAATCCTACTTTACCTTGCTTTGCTCAGTACGAAGCTCAAAAAAACAGGCCTATTGTCGATATGTTTCAATCAAACTGCAATGATTCCGCTTCCGCTTTTTCACTGAAGTCGAAATGCTTTATGGTACCTACAAAACATTTTTCGTTCTACAGTAAAATCCGCTTGAGAGAATAACCCGCTTATTTGAAACACTTCTTTCATACCCGAGTATTTGCCGACCAATTACCTAAAAAAAATTCCGCATAAGCGAAACTCGCTTAAGTGAAAAACCCGAATACCTAAAAAATATTTTCAGTCATATTTTATATTTTTCATTGAAAAAAACTCTCTTAAGTGAAAAAAATAATGTTGAATCGAACAGAACAAAAAATTTGCTGAACGCTTTTACTTCTTTTTTCTCGAAACTGACATTTGAGTTTCTGATATGTCACGAGGAATAATTTTCGAGGCCACTCCGAAAGATAAATACAATTTTTTCTAGCTTTAAATTTCAGCTTAATGGAATTTTTTAAGCCCGCTTAAGTGACATTTTGTTTTCACTTATCCGGACTCCGCTTAAGTGAATTTTTTGTTCACTTATACTGGGTTCGTTCAAGTGACAACCCCGTTTAAGGGAAAGAAAGACTGTGACATTTTGCTGTTCCTCTTAAGCGGGTTTTACTGTATTTTATCTGACGCGTACACGTACAAAGTGTGAGCTTTGCAAACACGTGGAACGTCACGCAACATACAATCGACCATGTGGGAAATATGGGAATTCAAATTGAAAAAATATCCAACGATTGTCCTTGCGATTTATTTATTGTCATATCGAAAGCAAAACACACGGGAAATTGAAGACGCTTAAATACGTATGGCAAATCGTTCTAATGTGGTATTTGATTGGGCTTCTTCAGATTCGGTCGCCGATTTTCGATCTTGTGTGTCTAAAAACGTCACTTGCTCTTTTTTTGTTTTTGATATTTGTGCGATTCGAATATGTGTATGCTACCGAACTTCTCTAAGCGTTTTCCATTCACTGGTTAAATTTTATATATAAAAACATTCAAAATGATCGCGCAGATTAATTTCTATACATTTATACATAAATAATTAACAGAACTCGACGTAGTCCTTTCTTTGCAGTTGAAAAATTTCACGAAAACGTAAACAAACTCCACTTGTTGTCAACTCAAACGCACTTGTATTGGTAAATGTGAAGCAACTCTGAGAGAAAAGTAAGCAGCAAAAGTGCTCTGAACTAAAACCTGGAAAAGATTGTTTTTTTTTGTACCAAAGGAAAATAAAAAGTGCTCTGAGACCAAAAAAAGTTCTCTGAGGAGAGCTGCCAATGGAATACCACATTAATAAGCAGAATCCGCGGATGAGAACATCTTCGCCTTTGAATTTTCCAATAAAAAATCGTCGCTTGAATGACATTTGATTTGAGATTCTTCCTAATCAAACGCGTTCCGTTTCAACGTTTCGGTGCAATGAGGTAACAGAACAAAATTATAACTAAGCCGACGTTGAATTTCAAATTGTGTGGCCGTAAGCCCGGAATATCCAAAGAATAAAATTCTTATATGATTTTGAACGACGAAATTAAAATGATCGACAGTTTTACTCAGCCAAAATTGCTCGTGCACTTACCGAATTATAGTCAACATAATGATGAGCGATATAAAGAAGTTTTCGAGCGAACTCTTCGCCTCGCCAAGTGTCGAATTTAGCTGCCGTGAAATAGACACGTTGACCATTTTTCTGTTGACCAAATGAACTGCCAAACGGACGTTGGTTGGGTGACGATCGTGGATCGGAAATCAAAAAATCCGCCTCGTTCACGCATAAATAAAATATAAAATAAATAATTGGCGCAACAGGTCCGTATGGACCCAAGCCTAGCTTCTCACAACCATTCGTCTTGTGTGAGTTTTTATTTTTGGGACGAATGGAAGGGATCTACAATTTTATGCCGAGTCCAAACGGCCAATTGAGAAGCTCTTTCATGACAGTTATACTCTCGGATGTTTGTCAGACGTTCGCGAGAGGTGGCGCAGCGAAAAAAACCTTAAGTTGGAATTTGGGTTTTTCTCGGGATTCGAACCTGGAACCCCTCGCTTAGTAGTCCAACACACTAACCACTAAGCCACTGCGCCGACTCGTTCACGTATACCTGCCCAATTAATAGCGAATCACCTGATCATACTTAACATGAACCTTATTCTCGAACACCGCCACATTACTGCCTATAGTCAAGTATTTGTACACATATTAGATTGATTTAATTGAGCAACATACCTCACATTGATATCAGTCTTCAAGATTTTCGACAAAAACGGGCAGTAGGCACAATTCAACTATTGTCGCCGACAAAAGTTGCTCCTCTCACCTTTATCGTGAATGTTTTTCCATTATCCGCTGGTGAACGACGCCGATTAAACGGAATGAATATATAAAAGTATATTTTGAATTTACACATGTTTTCGTCAACAAAACATGGATTTCATAGCAAAAAAAATCTACTGTTAACTGGAAATAAATAATGAATGTAAGACACCACTTAACGTCGTAAGTTTTGCTATACCATTCGTCTTGAACTTCATAGTTTCGTAGTTATTTTGTTTAAGGAAAAAGTTTTTTTTTTATTTGAAAAAAGGCCTATGTCCTTCTCATTGGTTTTCTGAATAGTTTAAAATAAAAACCAAGTAAATTTGTTGAAAATTACATGAGTTATACGTAAACGCACAAAATATTAAAACTTAGTAATATAAAATATATAGATTTATTTATCTACTAAGCATTGTCACAGTCAATCAATTATTAATAAACAGTGTTTTGAAAAAAGTTATTTATTTAAACAAATGTTACATTTTTTTCAATATTATTTTTATATAAAATTTTGTTAGATTGAAGTTGATTTCAACCTTTTAAATTTATTAAAATCCTTCGTCAGGTTATTGATGGGTCCATTGCTTCATAAGTAACATTGAGATGTCCTTTGGAGTCCTTGTTGTCCTCGGTCTAGTATTAATGTTTATAGAACTAAGAATATTGAAGGAGTTGACGTTGCCAGTCAGGAAACAAAATCTCAAAAAAAAACATTTGATATTTCTCTTCGTTTTCTTAAGGGGTGCAGATTCAGCAATTTTAATCGACTTCTGTAGGGAGAAAACGAAAGGGTCTCCAAGGTGAATCACTTAATGCAAAAAGAAGAAATTGCTTTTGAAAGCTTTCAATTCTGGAAATTACGCAAATTCGTAGATCAGATACCAAACAGGACTACAATATTCCAACAGGTTGGACTAGAGAACAGTATAGAAGTTGTTCCTTAAATTCCTTAACAAAATCGTCTTCTAGGTTCCAATTGGCTTCTTACCTTACTGTCGATCCAAATGGAGGTTAAAATTGAGCTCCTTGTCAAAGATTTGGAGTCAGCTTCATCATTTAGCTGATCCACACTTTCAATAACTTCATCATTGATAAAATAATTCGGTGTAGTTGGATTTTGACGTCTTGTGAATGACATACATTTACAGGTTAAGCTGTAGGTATATAGTCCTCCTTGCTCCATTCCTGGATGCGGTCGATATCATGCTGTAGAAAAATAAAACCTGGTGGCCTGCTATAAGAATAAAATCTTTGAGTATGTAACGAAAAGAAATAAATCGTTGATAAATAGCAGTAACAGTATTGGACCAAAGTGGCTACCCTGAGGGACACCACAATAGACGATGATATTTTTTTTTGACAAAGAACCATTTCTTTTCGTATTTTGAGTATAAACTGGAAAAGTATGTCTTTCCTCAATCTTCAAATCCTCTTCCGATCCATTTTAAGATCCATTGAAAAAATCCAATTTTTTTATTAGTAGGACAACATGATTGACTTTGTCGAATGCTTTACTAAAATCAGCATAAAAAACATCTGTTTGTAATCCATTCACCATGCAATGGTACTAAAACCAGGTTGCTCATTTCAAAGAGTTTCGGTATACACAGTGATGCCAAGATGGAAGTTTTTTGCAAAAACCCGAAAAAAATGTTTGGTGAGAAAGATAAAAATTGCATATTTTTTACTATAACGAATCTATCGTACAATATGATTCAAGTTTGTTAAAAAAATGTTGGTCAGTCAATAGGTTATCAAACCTTTTTTGCTTTCTGTATTCTATATATATATGTATATTTTTCCCGTATTTCTTATGTATGTAATGAGAATTGAGAATTGGAAAATAATTATGAACAGTTGCGAATGAAAATAAGTGAATGCGACTTCAAACAAAGTACCATATTTACAAAATACAAATTTTTTTTGTATATGGATTGATTGCAAAGACATCTCACAAAAAATTACGCATTTTTTCTCAAAATTATACCTGAATCGGAATTATGCCTAAAAGGCATAATTATGCCGCAGTTGGCATCACGTGATGTTTGTTACCACTCCTGTGGAGAGGCATGATTAATGACGATTTGCACATCATCGGAAAGACTCCACTAAAAAGCACAAAGCGGTTTAGGTATGAAATTAACAGAAGATTTGGCAAATAAACTAGGACCGGCTACACAGTTGCCATCTAAAGCCTCTATATAGGTATTGAATGATTTCATGTTCAGTCAGTCCCATGTTTGGAGTATCACAGTTTAAAAGCGATGTTATTCGGTGTCAATTAATCAGGCATTGAAAAAGTTGTCTGAAAGAAGTCACCGTTGGGTTAGGGTCAAAATTGTGGAAGGGTCAAAATTCTGCTTCCAAAATTCTGCATTACAAAATTCTGCTTTACAACATTCTGCAGACAATTAAAAATGGTTTGGAAAATGTTAAAAAGCGCGCGCTTTTGAAAGCAGAGATGTAGAGAATAATTTCTTTTTTAATTTTTAATTTTTTTAAATCTGTTTTTTTTTTTTTGATTTTTAATTTTGATGCATTTACATTTTTGACTTCCCTGATCTTAATTCGTAATTGCTGTTTAATTCAATTTTCCATTTTTGAATAGATATAAGGCGCGTTTAATTGAGCTTTAATCTCAGCAAAGTAAAGCAAAGTAAGATTTTCAGCCCACAATTACAAAAATGACTCCGAGTCTCGAAGTGTCAAGTATAGCGTAGTTGTTGTAATTGCGTGCCTACTTTACTTTGCTTTGCTGAGATCGACGCTCAAATAAACATACCTATAGTTTCCAATTTCCAATTTCCGATATTTAATTTAATTTTTATTTAACTTTTTTTAATAGAAATTTTATTCTCGTTTTAGCATTTAATTTAATTTTTATTATAACTTTTAAATTGCTTTTAAATTTGTTTGTTGGAAAATACAGAATGAGACGAATTTGATTGCTTTAAATTTGAAGAGCTGAATTTTGTTAAGCAGGATTGAAAAACATCAGAAACAACAAACGAAAAATCTCTTCATCTCTTAAAAATTCACATTATAAGATAATTATACGTCTGAGCACGTTTGTGTCTTCGATTCCATCCCGGAGGGTCAACAGAGTAGACGAAGATCACAAATAGGAAACCAACTTGGAGTGCGTAACTAATGTCAGTTGACTAAGGCTAGTTTAACTAAGAAAGCCTTTTTGATGAGGCCTTGTGAGTACCGCAGTTCAAGCCTCAACTCAACAAGAATATCTGGCTCCCAATTGGAAAATCGTTGAAACCGCCTTTCCTGTATTAAATCACATCTTTATGGCAGAGCAATTCAAATTAAAGCCCAATACACAAAGCTATCCCACACTCCATGTTTTTATTTTAATTAAGATTATCATCCGAAAGTCACTGCCGGAAAAGTGCAGATAATAACAATAATAAACGCGCAAGCAAACCATCGCATCGTCGTAAACATGGGACCACCCAAGAGGACCATTGACTCGGATCTTGCATGTGGATCTTATTGCACAGTTAATGAGCAAACTTTATAGTCAGGGCGTTGTACAGGTATATAGATAAATTGTTAGGTGGGTAGAGGTATACGTAGACCTACGTGGGATTACACGACAATCGACATGTAACCGCACAAAGCATTCGCTGCTAATAATGTTGTTTGCGATACTTTACACAGCCCATAGATATCTGATAAGAAGTGGAACAACTGTGCTTCGTGGTTATTTCAATAACAGATCGCTAAAGCATTGCTTGTTGTTTGTTATTTAATATGCCAATCAAGAGGGAATAATTATGGCAATTAATTAGAGAGGGTGATGTGTCGGCCGACAGTAAACGTCCTACTAAGAGGAGTATACCAATCAAACCACCACCGACTGTCAGATTGTCTTCAAATTGAATTCTGCAATACAGTGAAAGATCCCTTAGGCGGCAAGTGACGCGATAGTAACACAATGTCACAGTGAAAAGGGCTTCTCTTTTTTGCGCACAAGTTGAAACTTTGTCGTAGTATGTTCGCAAGAAGGTGAACTGTTGCAGTGTTGAAGCACTCTCACTTCATTTTTCCCACGAAGCGTAGTCATTTGTCCCTTTTCACCATACTCAAATTTCCCTATAAATTCCCACGATACTTTTTTGCATAAAAATCTAGTTTTTAAAAGTAAACTTTGTATAAAACGGAAGGAAAATCAACCTTTCGTACAAAAATTAGATACTATGTTTATTTTTGGTACTAGAAGACTTTGATAAAAGACGATTTACGTGAGCTCGTTTTACTATACATTCAGTTTGTTGATAATCATTGTGAAATGTAAATATATGTTTAAATTAAATTCCAGCAAAAAGTTATAGCTTGAATGGCTTTTTTGTCAGATTTCTGAAATTCCGAAGGTTTTGCTGCATTTTCCCTTTTCCCACTGATGTTTTACGTACATTGAAATTCCCACAAAATTGGATAAATCCCGCGATAGAACAACACTGCAATGGTAGATGTTTTTGTACGTCTGAAGACTGTTAAAAAATTAAATAATTCATGACAAAATTACTCGTATCAAGGAAGTAGCCGAAAGGGAACGTAAAACATAAAATCAGAAATAAGAAAATTAAATCATGATAAGAACATTTTTGTTCATCTCAGGAACCTGTCCGTAATGGGAGATCTCACTAAACCAGAGTTCGAACAGTGATAGAAATTCTACCATTATAGTGACTTGCCTTATGCAAAACATAATTGGAAAGCAAATTACGCACAGTTGTGATAAAAAATTAAATAAATCAAGCGAACATGTCGGGTTTAAGGCAGAGAAAGTGGTTCTTAACCATTTGCCTCTGCCTATTTATGTATAAGATTTGCAGTACAATCAATAAGGCCAATAGGGAACCCTAGTCTTAGCTAGGGTCAGGATTCATCGGGTAAGATCTGATTTGATTTTAGGCGTCCCAAGACTTATTTTCTAAGAACAAAACCAACACAATACGAGTTCATATACTTAGGCGTTCTAAAATATCCGCAAAGGTTTTCTTTTCTGGCTTTTTCTGAGGTCAATTTTTCGCTAATATGGTCTAAATGAATACTTTTTGTAATGACATACTCCGTCGATAGTATAGCAAGGTAACGCACAAGTCTTTGACCAATTTGTGATCGTAAATAATTGTTTATTAACAGTGCCGCATTAAGCCAGCACGGGGCCTGCATCAAACTCTATTAAGGGGCCCTTGGATTGCTTTAGGTTACCAAGTTATTAATTGGTATTAAATAAGACAAAATTGTTAAAAATACATTTTTTTGGTTTTAGTTTGGGCAACTTTATAAATAGGTTATACTGTCCATATCGATTTCCCTAAATAAACCGTATTCAATATTCATTAAGTTGAGGTGGTTACGACGTTTTTGGCTAAATAGATATTTTTTTTATGGTCAAAAGGGTTGGTGCGACGGGCCCCCAAATGCGCGGGCCCCGTAACATTTGCTACGTGGCTAATCCGCCACTGTTTACTAATTTACCCTGAATGCAGTAGTCGAAGTGCAATTTCGATATTGGATTTAATGGTCACTAAGCCATATATTCCATATAAGAACAATGCAATCTACATTTTCCAAATAAGGCAATAATGCTTATCACCAACCCAGGACTTGTTGGCATTTAAACTATCTTCGTATTTTAATGCGAGATCAGATGGGCATCTGCTGTTAAGTTCCTCGTGTTGCGAAAGAAAATCAAAATCAGAGACTATGCCTGGTACATTTTGAAATATCCATTTTATTTGCTGAATATATATGTCAAGCGCACTCTAAAAGGCTATAAAAATCTGTGAAAAGAAAACGTTCAATAGTTTTCGCTTGCACGAACGTTTTTCTTTATGTAACTTCAAAAAACGAAAGACATTTTCGTTTGTTGTGAAAGGTAAACAACGGCAGGTCTTTTAGTGAGGTGTTTTATTTGCTTCGATTATTTCTACTTTATAGAACCATTTGCGTCTGACACGCTCAAACATTTTTCACAAATTATGTGTCAAATTTAAGAAGTATAATGATTTGCAATGGCATTATGGCTTTGTGTCTTGGCGATGATACTCGTGGCTGTTGTCAAAATCGGAATTTGATCCAAAAAACTATGCAATTTCCAGAACAGAGTTTTCACACCTGCGCGGAGGAAGACGAAAACGTTTTTTTTTTTAAATGTGAAAGTTATTTTCGCTTTGTTCTTCTTACAGAACTCTGCCGTAGAATTTTTACATGACATTTATATTTTTACAAATTTTTATCGATCCGGAAAAATGATTGAAAATATTTTACACTTTCCCGCAAAAGTTTTCATTTGTTGTGTTGCACAAGGTTTACACAAGAGCTCCAAATCTAGAGCCTATAAGAGCCGGCGCACTGTTGTCCAAAATTCCTTTTTTTTGTTGCAAAAATCATAAATTTTGAATGCATGAGGACAAGGGCGGATCCAGGGGGGGGGGCACAGGGGCACAGGGGCACGAAGATCGCCTGAAACTGTCATTATTAATCATATATCTTTTCATTATTACTCCTTTATAAAAAATATTTTTTATTCTTTGTTATTCTTCAATGTTATTGATAAAGAATGAATCCCAAAAACAAATTGCAATGCAATACTATGGGGTACACTCTTCACCTATCCGGCCTTTGTGCCCCTCCCAGAAATAAATCCTGGATCCGCCCTTGCATGAAGATATCGCTACAATTTTTTTCGCGCGGGAACTAGCGAGTATTTATATGCAACTCTACTCAAACCAAAAAGTGCTAAAAACTGTTTATTTTTTGTTTTATTTATTAAAAATACTAGGTAATATTTTTTTTTTCATTATTAAAATTTTGATTTACCTATAGGGTATATAAAACAACTAGACTAGGGGCCTGTAACACAACGCGACAAGTCGACAAATCTAAATTCACTTATCCATTTATGCTTGTCCGACAAGTACAAATTAATTCTGTAACAGAACGTTAACCGTTGCACTTGTCAAAAGAGTTAAATTCCCTTGACTTGTTGGCATTCTTTGACAAGTGTTTTATATGTGAATATGGCAAAAATCACGGAAGACAAAAAAGTGTTATTTTAACAAAAATAAGAGAAGAAAAATAAAAATAACTTGTTTGGTAATTTCAGTGGTTTCATGATAAAAGAAAATAAATGTACAAAGTGGAAGGAAATAGACAGCCTGTCAAAAAAGCCTCATTGTTGTTGCGCAAAATAAGAGTTGGATGTATGTAAGGGACGTCTTTTGGAAAAATGTTAAGAAACGCACAATTGTAGTTACTAACTAAATAAGTAACATAAGAATTAATATGTTAATTACACAAATGCCTCTATTTAAAAAAGGTTCAGCAGAGGATATGAGCAATTACAGGCCAATTTCACTTCTTCCCGCCTTTAGCAAAGTTTTCGAAAAAATTGTAAAAATAAGATTATTATCTTATTTTAACAAGCATTAGTCTTTCAGCCCAGTACAATATGGTTTTCAGCAGGGAAAGTCAACTGAAGATGCCCTTCTAAATTTTTGTTCCAGTGTTTTCTCCAACCTTGACGAAAAAAGTTCACTGCAGGTCTATTTGCGGATATCACGAAAGCCTTCGATGTGGTTAACCACACCATCTTGTTGAGAAAGCTAGAAATTGCTGGAATTCGTGGCTTTATGCTCGATTGGTTCGGATCATATCTGTCAAATAGATCTCAAAGAATTAAGAACGGTGAAGTCAGCAGTAATCTTCAGTTTTTGAAACTGGGAGTACCTCAAGGCTCTGTATTGGGACCTATTTTGTTCTTGATTTTAAAGGTACACTTACTGCCTTCGCAGATGATGTTGGATGTTCCAACAGTTCAGATAGTGCTTGGAACTTGGCTGCGGATATCACCTGCGAACTGAACTTGTTGAGGATCTGGTTCGCCAAACATAGATTGACGATTAGCTCTAAGACTAAAAAAAAAAAAAAAGATAATTGGCGCAACAGGTCCGTATGGACCCAAGCCTAGCTTCTCACAACCATTCGTCTTGTGTGAGTTTTTATTTTTTTTGGGACGAATGGAAGGGATCTACAATTTTATGCCGAGTCCAAACGGCCAATTGAGAAGCTCTTTCATGACAGTTATACTCTCGGATGTTTGTCAGACGTTCGCGAGAGGTGGCGCAGTGAAAAAACCTTAAGTTGGAATTTGGGTTTTTCTCGGGATTCGAACCTGACTATTATGCTGTTTTTTACTTTCATTCAACGGATTGTCAAAAATTCAAACTAGTTGACAGCTCAGATATCTCAGCCTCATCTTTTCCCACTTTTAGTAGCACGCTACATTGCAGTGATGAGTGTTTTTTAGTCGAGAATGTGGAGGAGTTTAAATACTTGGGGCTAACTATTGACCTTTGCAAACCATACAGAGTCATTAAGAAAATATTTTCGTTGCACTCTCCGACATTTTTTTTATCTAAAAAATGTTTGTTCTGACAAACTGTTAAGAATTATTTATTATGGAATCTTTCAATCAAAACTACAATATGGTATTTCCTTCTGGGGTGGGGCATATCGTAATAAAAGGCAACCTCTTTTAATTCTGCAAATAAATGTTTTAAGGAAAATCTGTCGAAAACACTGTCGACATCCTAGTTTTCCATTGTTCAGTGTTATGAAAAGTCTTCCAGTCCGTCATTTGTATTGTCTTGAGGTAATGAAAACTTTTTTGTTTATCAGATCGGGAAATCGGAATTTTAGATTAGTGTCTGATTACAATTTACGCAGTAATTATTCGAGGGTTGTATCTGCACCGTTTTCCCGTACCACTGCTTTCCGTAACTTTTATTTGGTTTCATCATGCCGCCTTTTTAACAACCTACTCATACCGATCAGATCATTAACTGTTCCTGGTAGGTTTGAGAAATATGTTAAAGATTGGCCGTTACAGTTTGATGACAGTAATATTGAATCTATTTTTTCTGACATTCTGGTGTAACTTGAGTTCTTTTTCTCTTTCTATAAAATTATATTATAGCTTGAATTGTACTTTAAATGCTTCATCATTATTTTATTTTTAATGCATACATTACTATTTAAGGGTCACTCCACCAATAATTAAACTTTTGTTAATAATACCATTGAAGTGCATTTGACACTATTTTAGTACTTATAGTATATCAAATATAAAATGTCACTTAATTATTTCTATAGTACCTATATTGGAATTGAAATATTGTATTTTTATTGAAATAAGAAATTAATCCAAATCTAATCTAAAATCTAAATCAAATTATAGGCAAAAGTGGACAACTAAAAAAAAAACGAGTTCCGCGGGTGGAAAAAACTGCATCTTAACAACTTGCGACAACATTGTGTTCGATATCGTTGGGCGAAAATCGGAAGCAGTTATTGGACTCTTTGAGTGCCACTAAATGTTTGTGTAATAATATTACCGCATTATCTACTCATTAATTAGTCTTGCAGCAAGATTGTGTGCAGTTGATTTTGATATGCGAAATTTTTCAATATACAGATGATCACTGACATCAAAATGAATTCTTGGCCTAAAAACTTTCAACATGTGCCGAGGTTCACTGTTCTCACTATCACTATCACTATCAAAGTCGGAATCAAAAAAGTACATTTTTAACAATATGCTATTGGATTTCACTATTTGTTTTGTAAGTTTTTGAAAATATTCAGATCACTTGTCCTAATTGAACCACTGTTCGACAAGTCTGTCTTGACACTTGTCGTGTTCTGTTACAGAAAGAGGGAAATTATATAATTTCCCACTTGTCATCTTTCATCGCGACAATTGTCGCAGTGCTCGCGGACTTGTCGTTTTGTGTTACACAATCTTTGACAAGTTGTCGAATTTCACTTGTCCTACAACTATTTGTGGCTTTCTGTTAGAGGCCCCAGGTACATTCAAGAAAATTAAGATTTTTCGTTTAATATGTCTAAAAAATAAAATAAAGAAGTTTGATTTTTTCTGTTTTTTGTTTTTCTCTAAAACAAAATTGACCAACGTTGAAAAGCTCTATAAGTCAAACTAGTTAGCAGAAAACTATTTTGTTTGCTGTTTTTGAAGCTCCGTTTATATTTCTATTCGAAATAAAAAATAAAACATCGCATTTAGTATTTTTGCCAGGAGATTTGCCTTTTTATACCACAGTGCGGCGGTAGGGAAAATGTTTACCCAACCAGTCCCCTAATTTGATAAAGTGTACCGGCAAGCAGAAGATCAAGCTACTTCAGTAAAATCGGAAATAATTTACCAGATGGTAAAACAAATGTGTCGAGGCATCAAGACCCCGAACAGAGGCCTATGGAGATGAGCAAAAGCAATTGCAGCTACAATCAACATTAACATTTTGAAAAACCACTCCCTCATGTTGCCGTAGTCTACCTCAGGCAGAATTTAACATTTAACATAGACGATGAAAGTCAAGACCTCGGTTCAACATTCACCCGACTAAAATGATTTGTCTAGATATCAATCTGGTCGTCGCCCGATTGATATTACTCACGTGATTTCACAATGAACCTATATTAATACGGTCTAAGTGTGCCTTTCTAGACAGCTACCTTACCAAACCGAGCTTCATGTCAAACAAGGCCATTGTACCATCCGCCTGCCAGGCGAATTATTTAGACAGCCGTAGATTTGACTTGGTGGGGACTTTCTGTTGTTTTTCTTGTGGCTTTTCGACGTCATTTCTTTGCACAGTATATCTTCGCTAATATGTGTTAGATATCCGCATTCTTAGCATCGTCATAAAGTCGATTGATTTGGAAGACAGATTTGGCTTCGCATTTTGCTGCTACTAATACAGTTTTCATCAGCCCACTGCCTGGAATTCAATAGAGCACATTGCCATAGGTATACGGAGACTTTCAGGTCCGAAGACTTCATATATTTTGGGTGCTGTGCTATAGAACCAATATTGTCACTGTTGGTACATTCCGCAACGTTTCGATGGATATAGTCTCCCAAAAAAGTATTTCTTTCGAAAATCGAACACATTTTCCTTTTTGAAATCGAGTAAGGACCTTGGAAGTCCAGTAGTGGCTTGAATTTGTATTCTAGTTGATGTCATCTATAAAGCTTACGTCTTGTACCCCCCGGGTTGTCTGAGCCTGGGAACTTTGTTGCTTAAATATGTTCACGTCTGTTTTACTTAGGTGGCGCTACAGTCCGGGGTGGACGTCTGTCGTTATCGAAAAAAAATACGTGACTACCTGCCTGATTAAGTCCCGTCCACATTACTCAAAGTGCTTTGCTCGGACAATGTTCCAAATCTTACAACTTCAGCTCCCTGGAGTGTCAAGATATGAAATTTTGTAATATATCGGGATGTGGCACGCCCTTTTGTCCAATTCCGATCAAACTTCAAAGAAACACTTTCGGGACATTGCTAAGGAGTGTTGGCAAATTTGCCCTTTCGGATTAGAATTTATTTCAGTGGTTTGAAGAGTGCAGAAGCTGATATGCTGTAGCGCCATCTAGCAGTGAGCAATAATGAAATGAAATAATGGTAGCTAAGACATTTTCATTAAAAAATACATATACGTGCCATTTTAAAGGGGAAACCGGTTAAAAGGTGTCGAAGTTGATATGCTACAGAGCAATCTGCAACGCAATCTGGTAGTGATTTACAAGAAATTGGATAGTATAAAAATTTTTCAATGGAAAAATACCGAAACAAGCCATTTCGTATGCCTTGGATGCCGTTGTCTGTGTAACAACCTGCACCAACCAGCCTATATCGCGTGTACCTGATTAGAGGTCTAACCATCCTCATGATGATGACCGGTGTATCATCTTGACCTAGACCTCAAGTTCTGACGAAAATCAGCCTACTGTCCGATAAGTCTCTCATACCACACTCGATGGCGGGCTAGATGTGTACAACAAGTCTTCTTCCTCAGCCTTTCTAACCTCAATGGGTACCTTTTATTGTGCTCAAATCATTGTAGAAGACGCGGCCTAAGTTGCAGAAAGAAAGTCATAGTCACCCCAACTACCTAAAGGCATATCTACTAACTAAACCTCAATCTGCAATCTAAAACCGCGGCCTTTAGTGAAATCTTGTGAAACTTTGCCGTTTTAGGCTGCACCTACAATTAGCCATTCCTTTCACCTAATTGCAGATTCATTTGTATGGTGGGTCTTCCAAAAGGTGCGAAAATAAACCGTCAACTGGCGAGTAGAAACAGAAAAACTCCTCACACCCTCAAACAGCCCCAACAAGTCCGCGACAAATCGCCCAACGGAGGACTCAATCTCAAATGCTCGATGGCCAAAACTCGCATGCCGCATCCATTCGCCTCCATTCACATGGCGAGCAATAACACGGATTCCATGCGCCAAGTGCCTCCGCAAAGAAACACATAAATGGTCGCTGTATACAACCACCATACGCGACATTTATCGTAATCGACATACTAAAGTGACAAAAAATTAATTTCACCATCTGCGGATACCCTGGCCGGCCATATGCAGCCGTAATCAGTTGCAGTTCTCATTTAAAGGCATTCACTCGCCGGAGTCCAATAATAAACTGACACGATTTCTTACAGTCCCGTCCCAGTCGAAGTAGGCAGACAGAAATTCCTCGCGACCAAGTCCACTATCACTTTCCATTGCAACCGGCAAGAGTCAATTGATTTGGTGGCCCCTAAGGAGAAATCGAACAGCCACATCATCCGGCGGCAGCGGTAGCACTCCATTTTGCGGTAACAAGCGTTTACGTGTATATATCCTATCAGAGCGCTGCTACTGCTACTGCTACTGAGTGCAGAGTATATCGGCGAGCGACTCTACTTGAGCTGCCAACTTCATTTGGCTTCATTGGCCATTTGGTGGTACACAACTGTTGTTAGACCATAAAGATCGAATTCGCGTACACTACTTATTTGAGTCTGGTGGCGGGCCTTTCCATAAACAGCTGAAACCTCGCGCATGACATGGCCGACATGGTCTTGCACTGCTCCGACCACGAGGCGACGTTGGTCTCGTCCCGGGCTTAATCTGGCCGGCCAAATCATTCCACGGTCGCGTTCGTTGCGATCTACGAAAGCTTACAACTCTATTGGCATCAATTGCGCGGTCCCGAAATAATGTTCCCCTTTGGATTTCCGCCGAAATTCAACTTGTGAGTTGTTGCGGCCGCTACGCACACTGCCACACATGCACCTATATGGGAGAGAGATCGCTGCTGACGCTGTCTTAACGATTTACGAACAGTGATTGCTTAATGCTGCCAAATAGCTGCTGCTTGTAATCAGTTTGTTTATAACGTAATTATAACTGTGACCAGGATAGGAAAAGAAAAATGGCCGGCACCGGTGGCCATTTACCCAATGAGTGTCATTAGGACTGCTACTGAGCTGCTGGAGGTGTTTTTGAGTAAGCCTTTTGTGAGGTCATCCTGTGGAATAAATTTCGACTGGCGCAGTACAATGAGAACGAGTTTCGTTCACGAAGTTGTGAAGCTCGTCATCAAATTTGATGAGTTATAAGCTTGCGTGTGTTGCCACAGGGAAGCTGCAGACGGTTGGAATTTGAACAATTTTTAGTAGAAATTAGTGGGATCTAATATCAGACAGCTTTTGCAATGAATATAGCAACAGGTGGCGCTATGCGAGTGAATAAGGCAACACCTGCCAATTGTAAGGACAATTTTGAGCTAAGAAGATTTGCTCATCTAGCTGGTAGTTCCTCAATTGGGAAGAGTGCCACCTTTGCTTCTTATCGTGGGAACAGCAACCTTAGACGGGTATATAAAGTTTTTTTTCAAGAAAGACGGGTCGATAATCAAACGGAATGGATCAAGCTGTTTGTAAGGTATTAACAAAATATTCGACGAAAAGCCGACGGAAAAATCATTTCCACAAATTACATATAAACATGAAATTGGTCAAGAAATCTATCTACAAAATTCTTTCTTTGTTAGAAAGGCCCATGCATGCCGCTATATCAAGAGTGTTCCATAATTCAGGCAAATTTTGAATTTTGCGTCATTTAATAGAACAGTGATGCCAACGGAAATAAAATATAACAATGTGACAGCTGACAGTCTTAGGTTAGTAAAAATGGAGCGCTATACGAAAAAACAGCGCGTTTTCATTGTTGAGCAATATGTAAGAAATGATGAAGGTTTATCAGCTACAGTCCGCAATTTTCGTACAAAATTTGTGTGATTTAAAACCATCAACTGTTAAGAGATATATATATTTTAAAATATAGGGAGACTGGATCAATAAGTGATCTTAAACACTGTGGGTTTCCTGTCACAAGTCGTACAACAGAAAACATCGAAGCAGTTCGCGAGATTATTGCTGAGTGTACATGAACCTCAGTTCGGCACAGTAGTCAAAAATTGGGCATTTCGAGATGCTCTACAGCGAATTCTCACGAAAGACTCGAAACTTCATGCTTACAAAGTACAAATAACTCAAGAACTGAAAACTACTGACCAGTGGTCCCAGACTGTTTTCCCCTTTTTTTTATCAGCAAAGGCAATAATTTTCCCCTAAATTCGAAAAAATTTCCCCTTTTTTTCCCCTAAGTGAAATTTGCCTTTATTTTTATGGGAAACAATTAACAAAAATGTTGTCGTTTTATAACTGTCTTTATTAAAAAGATTTAACACAAAAATATACATATTATGAAAGGATCATTTTATAAAAAAAAAACTTTAAAAAAATTAAAACTTTATTAAGAAATAAAAATAAATTCATAAATTCAAACACAAACATTCTGATGCAGACGTTAGGTGGGCTGGTTTCTTTCATATTTAAGCTTAGTATCCTGGTCGCGCTAAATTTTACCGTCCCTAGGCTCCACTTCGATTCTCCACACCAAAGATAAATGATCGCTAAATAATTATTTTGTATTTTGGTTTTGCGTTTTTTATTATTTATCACGCTAACGTTCTCTGCAGTTTCCTCCGAAAAATCCATAATAATCACAACATAAATTTTTTCCTCCTTTTTCTTCTGTCAAAATTTATTTTCGATTTAATGTATCGGACATTTATTTCGCGAGCTAAATTTGTGGAGACTTGTCATCGGCCCATCTATTATTATGTTAAGAATTTAGTGAGCGAACAGAATACTGCTTTGTTAAATTGCCTCGCTAAATTTTATCTTTGTAAACATTTTCGTATGGGAGATAAAATTTAGCGCGAGCAGGATACTAAGCTTTAGTGTGAACATTTCATTCTGAGTAAACTTTTAAATTTATTTGTAATGGAAATGCGTTTAAATTTTACTTTTACGCAATTTAAGTATCAAAGAGATTTTTGATTTTTTTCCCTTTTTAAGTTTTCCCCTCGTTTTCCCCTTTTTCATACTTTTTCATTGAAAAAAAAAATCAAATTGGCGCTTTTCCCTTGAATCTGGGACCGCTGCTACTGACCATGCAGCGCGAAGAGAGTTCTTTAAATGGATTTTGGAACAACTACAAGTGGCTGCTTATTTTTCGAACAAAATCATCTTTAGTAATGAAGCTCAGGTAGTAACAATTAATGGTACTCGTTATCGTGATATGATAACCCAGTTTTCAGTGCCTAAATAACAAGATATGGATGTGACCCACATGTGGTTTCAACAAGACGGTGCCACATGCCAAACAGCCAGAGAAAAAAATTCATTTACTTCACGAGACATTTCCTAATAGTGTAATCGGCCGTTTTTGCGATCAGAATTGGCCATCCAGATCTTGCGATTTAACGCCATCGGATTTTTTCTTTGGGGTTTTTTGAAGTCGAAGGTTTATGCCAACAAGCCCACGACCACCAATGCCTTGAAAGGGGAAATTGGTAGGTGTATTAATGAAATTCAGCCACAGTTACGCAAAATTGTCCTATTTCAATAAAAGAGTAGGTACGTACTTGCCAGCAAAGCCGTGGCGGCCATTTATCCGATGTGCTATTCCATACATCACCCCAGTCTGTATACTCTATGAATCAATAAAAAAATTAAGTTTTCTAATAAAAAATCTTTATTTTCTATCAAAGTTACATTTTGCGTGAATTATGGGACAACCTTTAGTTCAAATATTCGCCGCGTCTTCTCACAATGGCACGGATATGAGTGGTCCAAATTTTATTGACCCTGCCGCATAATTCGAGCGAGTGCATTGGTTTTGTTGACTTTAAAGGTATTGATTGACTGCGGCTTCTGTGGCTTCTATGGAAAACCTCACAAGAAAAAGTCTAGCGTCAAATCGCACAGTCTTTGTCTTACGTCACCTTTGCGAGAGATGACCATAGATCGCCCTAAATCGTTATGCAGAATGCCGATTGCGCCATCATGTGTGTGGCACGTAGTCCCGTATTGCTGAAACCACATGTCCCAACCTCCATGTTGTTCAATTTGGGCCAAAATAAATCGGTTAGCATTTTTATGTAGCACTCATTGATGGTGATAGCCTCAGCAACGTCATTTTCAAAAAGGTGCGGACCAATGTCGGCGCTCGTCGGACCAAAATCCGCACCAAACAGTAACTTTTTGTGGATGTATACCTGTTGAACTTCGTGGATTTTGATGTTGTCCCATATATGAAAATTTTGCTTGTTAACAAAGCAGTTCTTCCAAAAAAAAGGTCCTCTTCAAAACGCTCCGAAGCCCACACATCGAACAAATTATGTTCTTTAACTTTGAGCTCCTGGGGCCAGTTTGACCTTGTATACGGGTGTAGGCCCAAGTCACGAGAAAAAATTCGTCTGCGAAAGGCCGACTTCTTGTGCAAGGCCAATAATTTATTGAAGAAGATTTTTAAGCCTTTTGGCTGATCTGACAGTACCCCCATCCTCTCAACCCAATGAAACAGCAGACTAATGGACAACTTGATATAAGTTTGCATTTCATTTCCATACATTTCTTCCCTGTTTTCGAAGCCAAGTGTCAATGTTAGCATCTGGTGTTAGGAGATCTGTTTCATCGTCAGAGTCGCAACACAGTGACGTCCCAATGGCAACTTTTAAAATGCGGGGACAACTTTATCGACCATCAAAATGCTCGTGGTTTTCAGTTTTAAATTAAAAAAAAAGTAGCGAAAAATGTATTTTCAAATATTTGATTTAATAAATTCGCTACACAGGTTTTCTCAGATTTTGCAAATCCAAACATTGAAGGAGAAGAAAATTGCCAAGATGGAAGCTGTTTTTTTTTGTTGTTTTTAAAAAAGCTTCACTTTTCTGTCCCCTTTTGTGGCTGAATCGGCAGAGACCTTCAACCGATACACGTACCTGATTTCCTCGGGTGTTTCCCAAGTCTATAAAAAAAGCTTAAGTGGGAAAGATTTTCCCACATCGACTGCGATTCATTCCTTGAGGGTGTAGCTTTGGTTTAAAGTTCCCTTAAATCTTATTAGCTTGTCCCAGGCCTTGGAAGTTTTAAAGCCTTTTTACACACTCCAGTTTTCTGAACTCTCCTCGTAAGTTGTATTACCCTACCACAGTTTCTTGTGCTTGTCTCTGTCTTGGTAGAGAATGTTCTGCGTCGTTACCCATGGTTGGTATGTGACAATTATTACAAGAGCTCCCTCAACCGCCTTCACAAGCTTCCACCAGACGGGCTCACCGTCTACATCAAAAAAACATTACTTCGCCAGTGTTCAGCGTTAAAAGTTCTATAGTCCTTGTGAAAAACTGTTCTTATTTAGGGTTGATGTTTAGACGGGACCATTCTTTGGTAACTCTAAGCCCCATTTTTATGATTTCCCGAGGATTGTATACTTTTCCATGGAGGTCAAAAACCCACTTAATTTCAAGGAATTCACGCAGAAGGAAGTATGTATCTATATTTCGCAATCATTGGGCTATCACTGTCCCTCTATAAGCTTAAGCATGCAGCTGAACAGCAAAGTACAGACCCAGAGGTCTATGAACGATCAGCTCCAAAAGCCTTAAGATAAGCGCCCGAAATATACTGTTCGATTTTTTTTTTGCGACTTAAATTTCGAATTCCGACTTCTCTCCTAAAATATGTGTAGGCAACTTTTCTGTCACCTGGAAAAAAATAAAACCTTGGCTGGTGGCTCAACCGCTTTTTTTTGCATAAAATATGTCCCTTTTGCATTGGTATGCAACCCAAAGCAATACTTCCGCCCACGCCTGGTGCCTTTAACAGATAAAGCGCGCTTATGGTGCTCTCTAGTACAGAACTGCCATCTGATTTTGTTGACGATTATAAATTTCAATTTACGCTTAAATGTCAAAGAATGCAAATCCAGTACTTCTGTTTATCAGTTTTGTTACTTTTTTTAAGGGTTTATTTTTTTGCATCATTAGGTCTATTCGCGTACTTTCCCGAGCCAAACAGGACAAATCTGTCAAACTCAAAAAATTGAGCAGAACTCTCTCAGAGAGCTGAAAATATACGCCAAACTATGTGGATAAACTTCGAGTTACTTTGAGCAACTTTCATCTTTGACATCTAATCCATATCACAAATAAATATATAACTTACCTTTTTGCAACATATAAGACGTTCAACATTCGACCACCACCGAATTTTCTGTATTTTTTTTTTTTCAGATTTTATTGTTCTGTGCAATTCATTTTTAAGCCGGATTTTGAATTTGTTTCTTGACAACTTTGTGCACTTGAAATATTTATCAGTAGTTGCCGGTGGAAATGCTCTGAGCTGTTTCCAGCCAAGAGAGGAACCACTCGTTACTCGTTATTTTGCTAATTTTCTCTTTTTCTGTCATTTTTGATGAGTACGTGACGTGTATAGACTTTGTGCGATTGCGTTCGATTGAAACCGCGTGCCGTTTCAAATGTCAAAATGAGTTGTCACAAGAAAAGCTGGTTTTTTGGCCGTAAGAAATGTCACATTATTAAAGCGATTATTATAACGTAGGGTGCGTTTTTTTGTTTATATTAATTTAAATGAAAGTCTGTAAGTCATTATGCAGATCTCTTATGAAACGTCAGTACTTGATGTTGCAGATGCCATGAAGATATGGAGATGTTGATTACTGCTTTCAAAACAACAGCTGCAACCCTGAAAGCTGGTACCCTCTGTCGCATGGTGCCAATCTTTGTGCATTTTTATCATCGTTCTTAATATTTCGGAGAGCACCCCGAAACCATAGGATAGCACATCCGTGTGTGACTGTTCCAAAATGACGGTTTAATGAGAGTTTTCTTTTTGCACTGGGACAAAGGAGCCCGCCCAATCGCCTTGACTGTCCAGGGAAAACTACGTTTGTGTAAAGGTATATAGCACTCTTCTTGTCAGCTGTAACAGTTTTTATAATACTTCTTCAAGTTCGTAGCTTGGAATAGTATTCAGTCCATAAAATATACATTTTCAAATCTCACGGTTGATTGGGCGGTAATCTTTCAAAGTCGCGTCTGCCGCTGACACTTTTTGACAGCCAAATTGGGTGAATCGCAGATGCAGTTCATTTTATAGGTTTAACGCGATTGGTTTACACAGAGGCCGACAAAATGTACTTGGAGAATCGAATTTGACAAAGTCGTGCTGCTTCTGGTTTGAATTGGACAGGTCTGTTAATTCAAGGCTTGACTCGTTGCGGATGTTTGAAAATATTTGGCAGCGCAGTACTTCAAGTATGCTACACCGCAAACTATTATGCATTCCGACTCAAGTTTTCTGCGGCGAAGTTTGAGTAGTTCTAGAGCTTTGTTAATATATTTGAACCCTACTTGAAGAGTACTCACAGTGGGGTCGAGCTCAATTTCCTTTCAGAATCCCTCAAGAAAAGGCGACTACCTACAATGGGTGTGTTCGAAAGGTTCCTTCGCGGTTGTACCGGGGCAATTTCCCAAAGAACTTTTTCTTTGCGAAAGTGGGTCTGTCAGTTTTGATAGACCGCAGGCAACCCGCCCGAAAGCCCCAGTCAAAGTTCTTCACGAGAGCCCCTTTAAGCGCACGAAATCAGAACAACTGTTTCAAATGTATTCCACTAGTATCTACCTAAGTGCATTAATATTTTTGTACGGCAGTGCGGCAGGCAAACTGTGGCGCTTACATAACAAAAGATCCCCCGTACACTAACACACTGATAGGCAGAACAAAAACAAACTATCATCACTAAGCCATACCACTCACTTCAAAATTTTTATTGACTCTTGCACTTGCGCCAGCCCCGTCAAATGCGCACCTCGCTTTGGTGCCATATTCCCTCCCCCCCATCCGGCACGATCATCTCTCCTTCACTTGCCAGTAGAGCTGGCCATCTCGCGCGATCATTCCTTTCAATGGAATTACAACTACTTAAGTGTGGTGTGCGCGCATGAGGCCTATGCCTGCGTTGTCTCGGCGGCGTCGGCGCGGCACAATCCGGGTCCACCTCATCTTGTATATGGAATCGCTGACGTTGGCTGAAAGTGGATCATCGCGATGATGAGCACAGTCATCATCATCGTTAGAGAAGAACCATTCCCGCTTCAAAAGAAGTGAAAACTTCGCGCCCAAGGTCTTCGCTCGAGTACTTATGTGCGCAAACAGAAAATTCCAAAAACCAGGAAAAAAACAAAAAAATTCTAAGAAATTCCCACTCCACGGCCGGCGGAGAACCCCACAAACTGCTGCGCACAAATGAACCCAACTCCGTCAGTTGAGCTATACACGCACCAGCTGCCATCAGACCCTGCCCGCCTAGCGCTGTGTATGTTTTTGTGGTGAAAATTGAAATGTTGACATGGCAACAGGTTATGATCAATCAATTACAGGTAGAGTCGGTCTTCGAAGTACCAAATCGCGCGCACAAATATACACTCGAGTGTACAGCGAGCGTACACACTCTGTGCAACTTGAGCTGTGTAGAGTTGCAACAATGTGCAACTACCATCATAGTTCTGTCAGCGCACACCACCGGTTGGGTCTTGGGTTACACCACCTTCGGGAGATTGACTGCGATGTATGACAGAAGCTGGCCAAGCTGCTAGCTGTATATACGGGAATGGATTGATGCTTGAAGCAACAAAGTCCTTTTCCCACAGCACAGATTGGATGGTTGGATGGAACAAGCCGCAACTCTTGACTCGAGTTTGTGGCTTTTCAACATGTCAAGTATTCTGTTTCATTAAGTGATTAACTATACGATCAATCGCTATTTGTTTTGAGAGTGTTTTTGTTGTCGTGCGATTTTGTATTGCCTTATGTTTTATCTGTCCCTCCTCTCATATTAACCGCAGGCAAAACAAATGGCAAAGATGTCAACTACAATGTAATGACTTTCTGAGAAGGAAATGCGTATCACAGCCTCTGGTGGCGGCTCAATTTTGAAAGAACCTAATGCTGGCTGTTTTTTCATACTCACATGAAATGCGCAACAGGAGGTGGTAGTCGAAAGTGCTATGAGATGGTGGAGGTGGAAGTTGATTTTGCGGGGCACCCAAAAATCTCTCATGTGGATTGAGACTGTTTAAAGCAGTTGTTAAAACTATAAATGGACATAATATAATTTTTGCACTAAAATGCATCATCCTAGTCGCATGACTTGTATGTATGTATAAAGTTTATTTTCACTAGTAATAAAGTTACAAATTAATTCGAACTATTCTTCGTTCATTATACAATAAATATTATTAACTAGGGAAAATGGGAGACATTTTATATTTCTTAATCTTGAGTGTCTGGTGTGGAACTTCCGTGCTTTTGTCCCGCAGGTTTGTTGTAATAAGGGCCAAACTCAACGTTTTTCTGTCAGATTGTACGAAATTTCGAACTCGATATGTTTATCAATTCTGCATTACGAGGATAGAGGAACTCAAAAAAGTGGGTGGCAAAATTCTGTCCGTCTGTCTGTCTGTTTGTCAAAGCCAAAACAGCTACCCGGCCTTTGTTCATATTTCAAATTTGGAGTTTTGGGGGCTTACATTTCGGAGCCGTATTTTTTTTGCATGGTAACCCCAATATCAATGGTACTTCCCATATAAAATGTGCATACAAGTTTGATTTGTTCGAAGACGGCTGTAACGATTTGAACAAAAACTGATATTTAAGCTTAAGTAGGTGAGGTCAACGTGACTCAGTTTTCCGCCGAAAAATTAAATAACCCTACTTTTGAAATTTGGACATAAATCTCGAGTACAAGTGTAACTAAAATTAATTTCTATGGTAACATGTTCATTTATAATTTAATGGCAAACTCCGTTTTTCTCTGTATTATCGTTAAAAAAGATTTGTGAAAAAGTAACTTTTGAATTTTTTTTCCAAACCATCTACCATCCATTTTTAAATGAATGAGTGTTTGTTACTGATAGGCGCACGGACACACCTCCCCACCGATTGCGATGAAATTTTAGAAAATAGATTTCCAATTGACGGAAAAGTTTCTATAATATAACACTTTTCAAAATATACGACAGGTGGCGTGCAAGTGTGAATGCTTTTGAGCAGGGATGTAAAACTCAAACTCCTAGAGTGTCATTTTCTGTCTCAAGCATGACAGCGGGTCATATTAAAAATAAAATGCAAAATGTAATGTAAAAGTATTTTTTATTAAATAATATATTTTATTTAAGAAAAAAGTGATACATTTTTTTAAGTAGAGATGCAATAGATCGAATATTATTTTGTGTTATGGCTTTATTAGTAAGAACAAATATTCCCATTAATTATGGAACACAACGCCGGTCAAGTGGCGGCATTGGCTGGCTTCGCATTCTGTCACTCCAATTTTCCAAGACCTTGAGGGTGGTTTCGGGCTGTAGCTCATGGATTGCTTGGATGATACTGGCCTTAAGTGCTTGAATCGTTTCTGGATTGTTGCCTTAAAATCAGTCCTTCACGGTTCTCCATAAAAAGAAGTCCAAAGAGGTTAAATCGCTGCTGCGAGTCGACCAATCGACATCGCCAAGACATCAGAAAAGATGATTTTTCGCCCAAAATCGTTGTCGAATTCAAGCTGCTCTAAGGCCCAAACTGCGAAGCGATAACAAAGCGGATGGCCGTGCGACTTTCCGCACGCATACATATACAATCTTATGCAGGGACTTCATGCCCATTCGGGCGGCCATTCTTATGGTGGGAAATCAAGTGTGACGACTGTGTTCGTCATATTTTGTACCCATTAGTTATGCGGTGTTCACATCACAGATCATTTTAGGAATTTTTAAAGTTCTTAAAATTGTTGGTATCAAATGGAATTCCTATTATAATTTCGTTACAGTGCCAAATACCTTATTTATAATAATCATTTGTCAATATCTAGCAGACATCCATCTCATAATATTAATCAGGGAAAAATGAACTAACACGGTTTTTGTCACTTTTGTTAAAAGAGATTTTGTAACTTCAGGCTTTTTTTGTTTGCATATTTTAAGAAATTACCCTTTTTTTTCGTTGATTTTAATGCTTCAAATTTCGAAGCCGTCTGAAAACAAATATATTTTAACACAGTTTAGCGAAAACGTGTTTATTTTTGTATACCGTGGGGAAAAATATTTTTTAAAGCCACAACCCAAAAATTCTCGTAGATCGTCCTTTATTTATGTAAAATACTCGTAACGATAAAAAAATGTTCTGATCACTTTTCGTATTCCAAAAACACAAATATAGTGCATTTGCTTTTGTTAATTAATAATTTAGAAAGTTTTATGAAAAAATCTGTGCACATTTCAAAATACATTGTTTTAAAATTTGTAAAAGAATTATGTGTAAAGAAAACAAGATAAAGTGAATACCAAAAATTAACAAACAAATTTTAAATCTTACGTTCGATTGAAAACGCAAAATCTGAAAAGACATTGCGCCATACTAATAACAAATTTTAGTCACGACTTTAAATTTACGGAAGCTCACAATTGCGAAATTTGTATGGAAAATATAGCCACTGTGAACTACAACAATTTAAAGTCGAAACTAAAAATGTTTATTGGTGAGGCCTATTATATATTTTCTTTTTGTTAGGATTTTAACCTTTTTTTTATCTTTCCGATATTTTAATTTTTTTTTTTGTTTTTTAAAATAAGAATAGCACTTGCATTTTTACTGTTCCTAATTGACATTAATCAACAATGTTCAGTCTTATTTAACTACAGAATTTCCAATCATATTTGGATTTTTGTACAAATATCTGGTATTTAAGAAACGAATTTGAAAACAATCACCCAGCCTAATTTAAAATTATTGAATATTCTTGAACATTTTCTAAAATTCGCTTGCATGTTGTTGAGTCATTTTTGGAACAACTCCCACGGATTTTACTTATGCATTTTGCTGTCAAATTCATACAAACAAAATCAAAAATAAACTGAAATGTGAATGGATGAACACCTTTTACTGCCGAAGATGGATAAGGGACAAATTAAGCTATCTAAAAAAGCATACTCAACATTTATTTTTTTCACATTTATTGTTATAGATGCATTTACAAATTGTTTGTTTTTGAAACAGTGCCACCCGGCGGCTTTTAATACACGTATTCACAGACAGGAAAAAAAAAGAGCGCGAGCGAGAGAGCTGTTATTCAAAATTTGCGGGGAAAATCAGGTGGCTGCACTGAAAATCGACTGTTTAGTTTGGTTAGTCTATGATTCAATTGCTGAGTTAATTGGATCTTGTAAGCGAATAATCAAAAACTTTTTTTTCAAAAAACGCACTGTTTGGGTTACACATCACTGACCTTGGAAATAAGTTTTCAATTGTTCCCAACGTTGTTCAAACGTAAAGCGACTCATTTCGTTCCGCGGAGTTATCATGCTGACTTTCTGTCAAGATTTCGAGCGGAAACAGCTGTCAGTGTCAAAATAACCTATGATCTTAAAAGAAACCAATAGATGGCCCACTCTGTATAAGATAAAAAGGCTTTTTCGATCTTCCAGTTCTTTGATTCGATCTGATTAAGTCTCGCGACCTTAGTATACACAGAAAAAAAAAAGGTTTTAGTATCGCCCCTTTCAATAGGGTCACTGAACGAAACCTTACGTTCGGCCACACCGACTCTCTTTTAGTATCTACCGATCTTGACTTGGGTCAAGCTGGGTTCGCCACATCAACTTTTGAAGGATTTTGTCGTGCAAGCCTTCAAGATCGGTCGATACTAAAAGGGAGTCGGTATGGCGCCGAACATAAGGTTTCGTTCAGTGACTTGCCCCATTGTAAAGGGGCGCTATAAGACGTGCTATGGAACCCGTGCCATCGGTTACGCGTCCTGCAGGTAGACCCAGGAGGAGATGGTTAGATCAAGTCCGAAATCTCTCCTCTACTCGTATAGGTATAGGAATTGTCCTTCACTTAGAGTCTATGAATGGAGATCGAGAGTTGTGCATCCTACATGTGCAACCTTTTGATGGATAAGTGGCATTAAAAATGATGCTGAATAAAAATGGAAATACGCTATCAAAAAGCGCTGCTCGAAGTAACAGATGCCCGCAACTATATAAGATCACTTCTGCAATCAGGGTCTTAACAATGACAAGTTCCGAATAGTTTTTACTTGCGGCGGCGTCGGCAAAGTTGTTCCACCCAGAGGTAAGTTCAGCGTGAGAGTTTTCCTGACGAGCGGGTTGTCAATCTCCATGAAAACCGTATCTTGTGGAGTACGAAGAGGAGATGAATTTGCGTGCTCCCAGCAATTTCTAGGGTGTAATAGCTAACATTTTGTTATATCGACAAAGAACATGTGGAAAATGCCCACTATAGGTCCTTCAGTATATGTAAACAAAACCAAACGCATTGGGGATTTTTATGAAAAATGGCCACCTGTTCTTCACCGCTTTTAAAAGGACATTCAGCAGCGTGAATAGAGAGTTTATTTGACTTGCCCTGCACCGGAGGGTATACCCGGTTAACTTATGCCTATAGCTATTATGAGGGCAACATATGATTCGTCACGTTCTACATAGAGGACGGCTGTCAGAGAAATTTGTAATCCAAAGTGGTTGACAAGGATACGTCCGATCGCCAACACTGGTCCTACTGACACCATTTTGAATTCCAATACCCAAGAGTCCAGACAGGGATAGTTCACTTAAGGGCAAATGTATTTTTTCCCTCTTACCCACTTCTGGCAACACTGCACACAATTGTCCAAGTTCCAGTTAAGCCCAGCGGTGTCTGGGAATAAAGTACATCGAACCCCATTCAAGCAAAACCGTTAGTGGCTGTGGTTTCCTTCTTTCCCAGCACACAATCGTCCCAATCGTTCGCTATTCTTCACGTAGCCGAGTATAGTTCCTTCAACACACAAATGCAATTTCACAGAAAACTATCCATACATATAGCCAGACTCACCTTACGTGCAATCTCACAAATTTCATTCATACGTTTGATTCGCGTCGCCATGCATGCTGTGTGTCAAAATTCGTTCGGGTGTAATTTTCGTGAAAGCCATCAAAACACTTGGCACGTTTTCTCACCTCCAACTGAACACGTCCGACATCAAATTGATGAATGAAGTTATTTCGGTAATCTGACGCGAGTTTAAACGCTTTCATAAGCGCTGAGCCTGCTGGGTATACTTGTGCGCTGGTGGTGGACCGTATAATCTGGTTGACAAAAGGTCCAACTGACTGATTGTATATGCAAAACACTTGAGCGAAATTAACGCGAATCGTATAAAGTGCAACGATTTGTGCCGAGATAACAAATCGGTCGGTTGGGTGTGTGCTTTTGTCTGTAAAGTTGGGCATATATGGCGAACGGATATAGACATTAGTTTGTGAAATTAACTGGCCAAACAAATATTATGTCCAGCGATTTGTGTAGTCACGTTTGCGCTGCATGCGATTTGACCAGTAATGACTACTGGTACCAACTCAGAGTTGCACACAACAACACAACTCACTGACCTCCGTTTTGCTAATGACGGCAGTAAGTCAGTTGGTGAGATTCAAGTAACGATTGGGATTTGCATTTGAATAATGATTTTTCTTTATTACCCTGTTTTACATTGTTCTGTAACATAATTGGCAACAAGAAAGATCAGTTAATTATGAATGAAGAGGTTGACTGATTTACCTAAGCGCTGTCACAAAAGAAAAGTCTATTCGAATGAATTAATCGAGTTCGGCACACGGGTGTCAATGGGAAAATTTATAATTGTTCCCTCGAGTAGATGCGATTTTTCCCCTCAGTCCTAAGAATGGAATTTCTTCAATTTGTTTTATTATTTTAAATACAGGCTTTTATTGTCTTGTTTCACATTTATTTCTGCATAAGGGAAATTTACTCGTCTTTTTTTTATTCCCTTTCAACAGCTCTACTGACAGCACATACAGTGCGGTGCAAAATTTATCATTCAATTTTGTTTTTGAAGCACTTTTTTACTAAATAAAAGAAAATGATTTTGAGTGACGGAAATCTTTATTTGGACCTTTACAATTTTGTCTGTTAAGTTGAAATGATGGTATCCGACAAGTGGCTGCCGGCCAGTATTAATACACATTCGTGTCCGTTTTGTCTCATTTTCCACGACTTTCCGCAAGATTTCCGGTGATAGCTGTTCGCATTTTCTGTCTAAAATTCTCTTTAAGGCCTGCGATTGTCTAAAGCATGTTGGTGCATAAACCCGCGACTTCAAGTAGCCCTTAACAAAGCAGTCTGGGATGGTAAACGGGCGATCTTACTGGCCATGACAAAACGCCAAAATGGGAGATTACGCGGCCAGGAAACGCTTCCGTCACAATATCCATTGTGGATCGTGCTGTGAGCTCGGTTGCATATAGTCTTGTTGTCACCACACCCCGCTCAACCCATTCCGGCAGTAAGAAGTCGTTTATCACAGCTCTGCAGCTTTCGCCAGTAGCAGTATGACCGTATTGCCGATGTTGTCCTCGAAAAAATACGGCCCAATAACTAATCCCGCCTCAGAAAGAAGATTTAGCTTATTGACGTAAACGCTTACCTAAGTGGAAATGCGTCTCGTCGCTCATGATGATTCAAAATTCACGCTGCGCTAACACCACCGACCGATTATTGGTAAAAAAAAAATCGGCACAATTATTCCACACTTCATTGCTTGTCTGTTTTATACTGCAGCTGTCTGTTCACAAATGTCAAATATAATTGATTACGACGCCATTTGCAAAAATTATATCATCTTCCGATATAGGGTGATTCGCACCTCATATGGCTCAAACGAACCTATCTCCCGATTGCTGCGGACTGTTAATTCAAACCTCACAGTTTTTGACTTCAACCGCAGTCTTAAGCCATAATTATTAGTCCTAGTTTTAAGTTAGATTAAGTCACTGTGGTAGCTTATAATAAGCCAAATAAATGATGGTTAAAATTAAAATTCATTTTGCGCCACCTTGTATTTATAGAGAGAGCATGAGCTTAATGAAGCGCTTAGTCTCTGGAACAGGGGTATATGTTCGAAAGCAGAGCAGGCGGTCTATTGCCACTTAAGACTTGGGGCTTTCACTGCAAGAACAGGTCCTTTGAATATGGTAAGACCACTCATCTCGTATAAGTATGGAATGGACTCTCACAGGAACATGTCATTGTCTCTTTTGAATTTTAAGGAACCGTTTGCCTCAATTTTTTTTTTCAAGACTTCTGTCTCGCCTTAGCGATGAAAAGGCATTTCGCCCTTCAAGTGCCATAGGACTAGAAAAATTCTAGCCTAGTCGGTTTTCCGCTTTCCTAATAAAGTTGACCATGCTAGTGGCTTCAACTGTACTAAGTGTCTTTCCCCAGGATTCCTGCTTATCTGCTCGTAATGCTCTGACGAATTTCCAGCCCCTTGATACATTTTTATAATGGGCTGTGGCACATTTATATGGTAAGTTGTTAAATCAAACAGCAAGTCTGCCGAACTTTTAAGTAGTAAGTCGTAAAAAGAAACAGCAAGTCTTCTCGTTTTAGACTTGCTGTTTACTTCCTGTTTATTAACCCTTAAAAAAGCTCATATTGGCAAAAAACGCATCTGACCTTAAAGCTTAGAAATGCATGTATTCAAAAATAATCACCAATTGCTGCGGCACTCAAGACTTTATGGAACTTAATAAACGTGGTTGCACCACATTTCGGCGATTAACTTGCATGAACAAGGTGGAGGAAGAGTTTTCGAAAGCCCGAACGTAGCCTATTGGGCTTCCCAACGTCGGCATTTAGGGGACTCACTCACTTTCGGGTGCATTTCCAGGTATGGCAGGTCTTTGTTTCTAAAGTGGGTAATGCTGATTTTATAAATTATTCATCACTAAATTCCAATTAACAGATCTCTTGACAAATAAAGTAACAAAAGTCAAATGCATTTATGTCTTCCTGGGTAGTACATTCCCAGTAGTTGTGTCTGAGTATAATCGAGTTTGCTAGGTGAAACCTCCTCAAGAGCTTCATGGAACCATAGGCTTGACGTTAAGTGCTTCATCTGACAAAACTTAACACTAATTCGGCAACAAGAACGGTTTGTGAGAGAGAATTTTTGACGTTTCTTGACGACTGACAATCAGTGTTGCCAAGCCACCAAAAGATCTGGAATTTGGATTTGGCTATTTTTACTGAAAAAAAATTGATAAAATTTGTGTTTATACAATTTAGAGATCATTTTGTTGCTTAGATGCGGAAAAATATTTAAGGAACTGTTGCAAAATACCATAACTTTTTTCTTGTCAAAGTTGCATCAGTTTTTTTTTAAGGACTTGTTTTGTGATCGAATATATCGAATATAGTCGAAAGATATTGGAAAAAATAATTTTCTTTGACAAATATAGCTTTGGGGAATGGATTGATTCATTAAACGGCATTTTTAACAACACACACATTTATTTCATCGTCGATTGTTATGTCTTCAGTTGGTAGTGGACAGGACAGAACAACGAATCTCGACGCTACCTCATTCTTAAGTTTAAGTGACCTAGCGTTTCAAAATGTCTATAAATTACATTTTTCTGCGGAAACACATTTTGAGGTTACCAAAAAGGATATTATGTAATGAAATATAAGTAAAATAGAATTACAAATTAGAATTTCCCTTGCCGGCCAAAAATCTGCCTGAATCTGGTGGAAAACCCTCAACCTGGCAACCCTACTGCCAATGATGAATACTCATGCAAACATTTGAAATAAATAAAACGAATGATTGTGAGAAACTATGCCTAGGGTCCCTACGTCAATTATTTATTTTAATTTTAAAAGAAAATTGTGGACCCTAAAACGCAAGCTTCTCTTAGCCGTTCCTTTGTGTGAGTTATGCTGATGGCCTTGATACAATAGATCTTTCTGGTCGCAGTGTCAGCCATCAGGACAGGGGATATATAAAAAAAAATACACCTATGTTGAATGAAAACTGAAAGCGCCGTCAGTACGGATAAATTGAGAAGCTTTATCAAGAAGACGGTTATGTAGATGATTTTTCGACCCGACTGAAAGTATTCCGAGAGCGTATTTGATTGCTAGTCGCCTCACACATCATTATTATAATTTCAAGCTGCAACAAGGCATTGGAAGTCTGTACTCAAGCCAAACGTAGGTCTACTCAATGACCAACCAAAATTCACACAAATCAGCTGTCAGCTGTCAAATTGGTTGGCTCTGGAAAGAGTGTTGCCAATTCGAAAATCAAATCCGTGTGATAGTATGCCAACATCCCTAGCACTGAGTAGAAGGAACCTTGGACCTCCTTCGGCATAAATGTTGGTGAAAGAATAACTTCCCTCACATCCACCTGTCCTGTCCAGTTGCGCTCGATATTTTTAAACAAACTACTTACGCATATTCCCACGATACAAACATTGCTGACCCCAACTAATAACCATACCCAGGTAGGCATACTCATCCCAAACAAAATCAACCGCAAATATCTCCGAATCGGCAAAAAGGGTTGCAAACGACAACCACAAAACTCATTGAAACCGGTCATGAGGTCAAATTCAATCGAAGGAATGCAAACGAATGCCATGCAATAAATTGTCATGTAGTTGATCCATCATCATCATCAGCAAGATGGTCACAAGTGAAGGAGCCGGCCCAGTAATACATACGAATCGGCCTTCAACCATCTGCGCAACCATCTCGATTGTCCATCCGTCGCACACACGCAAACTCAATTAAACTACATCATACTGCGACTGCGACAGCCTCAGTCGGCTGCAATGCAATCTCAAAAAATTGATCGCAATAAAATAATAATCCCCCAAGATGCATAAATCTTGCGTCAAAACGGAGAACGCACAACCGTCATGCAATTGCCAGACTATACTATACACCCAGTGACATCAACAAGGACATGGACAAGGCGCTGTCCAGTCGCTCTCGTATCTGGGGAGGGAATTTGCTTATATTCAAATGGTCGAAATTCCCGGGGAGCCGTCCATGATTGATGAAGGGCGCAAAGTACCTTTGTTAATGCGAGCGGTTGGACAAAAATCTGGGTAATCGAATCAAAATATTTAATAAATATGATTGCTGCCGTGTCCCGTCCGGCGAACAGATGTTTCGAGACGTGTGTATTTTTTCTTCTTCGTTTTTTGTTTTGTTTGCTCTTGTTTTCGGTACAAAAATTTAATTGAACAGTCAATTTGCCTTGTTGTGAGCGAGGTGGATTTGCATTTTAGATTTGTAACAGTAGGTGCCTCCCCCCCCCCCTGTCCGAGTCCTTGCTGTTTGCTCTTTGTTTTGCTTGTGACGCATTAAGTGGTCATCTCTATACGATGTCCGGGTGTGGGCTTATGACAGGAAGAACTACGAAAAGTTGACGAGACTGCGGTTGAACTTGCCTACAACAGATGGCTGATGCGGACTGTGACAGCAGCAGATCAGGTAAATTGTAAACAAACTGTTATTGTTTGCGCATAAATGGGGCGTTTGCGGTCAGCGCTTGCGAAGATGAGGGGAATGCTTCTGTATAAAAGTTCGTTGCATTAAAGAATTTTCTGATTCTTGTGGTGCGGCCGCATTGACGTGCTAGGCACACCCAAAGCCAAGCCACGACAGTGTGGAGGGTATTGTAGATCGTATTGCCTTCTTATCTATATATTCTATGTTGTGTCCCCACAGCGTGGCCTTGGGATAGTGATCAGGGTGTGGGTTCGGCTGGGTGCCAAATTTGCATGCACTGCTGATGTAATGTTACTCGCGTAGTAGACCTGCCTCACTGGGCGTCTTATGTTTTAAACATGTTGATCCAACACATGCGCCCTGCATGCCCACCGAAACTACGCAGTTGTTGGTGGAGTATTTCCGCGGTTTTCCGCCAGATGGAGTCGCCAATTGACGACCAAGATCCAGCGATTTACAGATTGTTGGGGGAAGTGTGTTAAGTCACGAATCGATGAAGATTGTTGCCTTGGAAGCTAAATAAATAAATCGTTGGCGGAACAGGTCCGAAGCGACCCTAGTCCTAGCTTCTCCCAACCGTTCGTTTTGTGTGAGTTTTTCATTTTTGGGACGGATGGAAGGGATCTACAATTTAAAGCCGAGTCGAAACTAATTGGGGCTAATTGAGAAGCTCTTTCGCGAGAGGTGGCGCAGTGCTAAAAACCTTAAGATAAAAATTGTATTTTTCCGGGAATCGAACCTGGAACCTGATTTTGAAAGCTATTGCAGAATTTATTCGCAAAAGTGGTGGAAAATGTTGCTGCACTTAGAAAATAAGTAGCAACCGTATACAGTTCGAGATGGGGTTTGGTCTCTCTCTTTAATTATAATCGCGCTCTGTGGTTTTGCATTTTTCAAACTGGTTGAGGTCGCTTTGCACTAGTCCGGAAAACTCAAGTTGGGGTCTTTCTTAGATGTCGCTTCGGATTCGAAACGAGGAATCAGCAATTATAGTTCCTATTTAAGACGAGTGATTTGCACTTTTCTGGTGTCGAGGTACAGCTCGTAAGCATTGTCCAAATGTGCGCCGAAGGTGCCTTTCTCGTCAAGAACGCATCATCAATCCTACTTTAAAGCTCATTATCTCTCATAGACATGTTGCATCCCTAAGAAAGGTTAGCTTCGATGAAACAAACCTGAGAACGCTCTAAAAATGTTTGCAAGCTTATCAGCGGGTAGATGAGACTGACAGGCGGGCAATTTGTTTGGGTTGGAATAGAGAGCTTTGGCAATCTTTGAAATGAAAATTTATTCCGCTATGGCGTTGGTAATTAAGCTAGTGCCACGCCAGCCAGGTGGGGATTCGGTTCGATTTTTGGATGGTGGCATTCACTCTACATCTTGATGCATATATTTGCGGGATTCTAAATAGAAAGGCACCATGCGACTTGTAGCTTGGAGGATGCAAAGGCTTTATCAGATGCCACGCGCAGTGCAGCATACCAAAAAAAAAATTGGCGCAACAGGTCCGTAGGGACCCTAGGACTAGCTTCTCACAACCATTCCTCTTGTGTGAGTTTTTATTTTTGGGACGAATGGAAGGGATCTACAATTTTATGCCGAGTCCAAACGGCCAATTGAGAAGCCCTTTCATGACAGTTATACTCTCCGATGTTTGTCAGACGTTCACGAGAGGTGGCGCAGTGAAATAAACCTTAAGTTGGAATTTGGGTTTTCTCGGGATTCGAACCTGGGACCCCTCGCTTAGTAGTCCAACACACTAACCACTAAGCCACTGCGCCACAACATACCATAGTCTTGCCAATTACTCGCCGCAAGTCTGATACAAAAATAAGTACATAGCTCAAGGGTTTCCAAGTTACCGTCAGTTTACTTTTGATTTAATAAAGTTTTACTGGCTTTCAAGCCGCTTATCATCTTATTGACTCGATCTTTTCCATATAGCATGTGTTTTTCGACTTCCGATATAGCAGGAGCAGGTTGTCCCTTTGATTCGATTTTTTAAGCCTTCGACACTCCTCCAAATGTATACCTTTTTAAAATCTTTTTGGTACCTTTACAAAGTCTACATAAATGAGGGTTTCACCTATAGAAACCTGGTATTCCATTTGGTAACTGAACATATGTACCAGTTGAATACTTCTGAAAAATAGATTTACGCCTGTCCAAGTCCAGGTGTTGGGCATGCAACGCCAAGCTCCACCATCCGTCTTCTTCTGAGAGCAGTGAGAGTTCAACAGATCCAAAAAAAAAATATTCTTCAATAATGTCCCACGACTCATCGTTATAAAGTCTTCTGAGATTTGTTCTCTCTTGATGCGACGTAAGTTCCTCATGTTCATTAAGAATACCTGAGTATTGTGATCTGACGAAAACACCTTCCGTATATGAAGTGTGATGTCGTTGGAGTTTGGCTGCAGCCAATCACTCGTCGCTCCATCGTTAGTCGCTCACTTCGTGAGCTTCAGCCTTAAGCGTAGTTCATGAGGACTTACGACAAAGCGAAGTGGGGGCGGATCTTGAATTTGTGGGGCCCTGGGCTAATACTGCTTAGGGGCCCTACCTAATTACTGCTAGTAGACAACTTCGCGTTGGTTCCAACATAAGCGCCAGCTCTCGTGGAGCGGAATAAATTGGAAACTCACATCTGACGTTTCCATTTCGTTGCAGAAAGTTTTGCATAACACGGTGTTATTGCGATTAATTGAATAAAGATTTAAAATTAAAAAATTTAGTGTTGTATAATTGGTTGCAATTTGCAATATGATTCAAGTTTCTCTGATATGATCAATTAAATTTTCATTTACTTAAATGTGATATTCTTGACAACCATAAGTATTTATTGATCAGAAATGTGATTGAAATATACGCTTAAGTGTTATTACATCATATTTCTAAAATTAATAATGAAAAACAACATAAAGGACTAATTCGCAATAAATATACGAAAATTGTGCAATTTATGGGACAATGAAAACCGATTTTTTATGCAAATTTTGTTGGTTCCCTCTATTATTAATTATTTAAACTAGCACAATTTCGAGACGACATCTATTGTAAACAATGCCGCAACAATTTGAATTTCTACCGTTTCACTTGGCAAATCCACTCACTATGGATAAATCCAAGATGGCTGTCATTTTGCTTCACTTATTTTTCGCATAGAACCACGAGCGCTAGTTATGTTGGCGTCATTTTCTGGGCAGAGGTTGTATGGAAGTGACATTTCACTAGCAGTCCATATATAATAAGTCAATGGCGCACACGGGTTGATTGATCGTAGTGTTGCCAACCTTATGATCGGATTTTTTTTTAAATTCTAGATAATTTTTATTATTGACAATATCGTCTATTGGTTTCAGTTCGGTTAGGGGCCCTCTTTATTCGCGGGGCCCTGGGCTGCAGCCCAAAAAGCCTTTAAGTAGATCCGCCCCTGAAGCGAAGTCAATTATTCGTATACGAAGGCACAGTTGTTGCACTACCCCTAAATAAGGGCTCTTCCCAAATTCAACTCACTCACCTTGTGATATCGTTTACATTTCCATCAGAAACGCAGTGCTCACGTATGAAAATGAATTCTTGATTCGAGTGGTGTGTCTGAGATTGAATTGAAAAAAATGTGACTTGTACAATTTGTCGTCTACTTCGCTCATTATTTTGCATAGCTTCGCCAAACATTAGGTCAAGCTTTCTCTGTTAAAATGATAGACTTCGGGCGGAGATGGGCATTGACCAAGTTGCCTCTACCGCCAGCTTGCAGTTCCCTTCAGAGGCGGATTAGCTACGTAGCAACGGCAACAAATGCTACGGGCGCTGCACATTTGGGGGCCCCGCGCATCAACACTTAACGACCAATTAGCCAAGAACGTCTTAATCTCCTGATTTCAATGAATATTGAATCCACTTTACTTAAAGAAGTCGATATGAACAGTATTGTTTATAAATTTGCAGACATAAAATCCAGAAAAATCATTTATAAAGTTTTGTTTTATTTAATACCATAAGCTTAATAAACTAATTCAATCCAAGGGCCCCTTGATAGAATTTGCTAAAGGCCCCGCGATTGCTTAGCCCGGCACTGGTTCTCTTCCAATTAAGAACACCGGCCGGCTTAGGTATTGTCTTTCTAGACTCTGTAGTCCATTCGGAGCGTAGATATCTTCTGGATGGTTGTGTAGCGAAAGCAATCGCGTAGTTACTAGAAATTCTAAGGACGGTCTTACATCACTTATGAAGATACTCATTGTTAAGTCATCGACTAATGCACAAAATCGACTATAATTCGTCGACGCCACAGAAGAAAGCTTATTAGGAGTATAAATTTGTCTATTAGGTACTTATGAGCGTTTCTTAAATTTTGATCTCGTGATGTTCGGAATCGAAAAAAATGTACATGCCTTGCATGCCGTTTGGGTGTCTGTCCGTTTTGACATACTTGACAGCCGCACAGTTTTGCTAAAAATAGTTACACTTAAAAAAAGGTTTAAGGTTAATTATATAGTTTGCCAATCTTTGGAATGGTAACAGACGCTGCAAAACAAACAGTTCAAGTGAGTTCTTAAATGGCACCTATACCATTAGGCTGTCAACCTATATTTCTTAATTTCCAAAGAACACCCTAAATACCTACCTAATTTGCTAAGCACATATTTGTTTTACAGTGCAAGTTACTAATTTCTGTACTGTTTTTCTTTTCAGGTAATTGACAGACTTAGACGATCTCGGCCTACAATTAACTCATAGCTGCCAACTTAATGGGTTTGTAAGTCGCGTGATTAATTGTTTAAACTAATCGTCTCAATGTGTAATATTTGTCTTGCTGATGCAATGGTACGTTTTACTCGACCAACAATATATTATGGGCCTGCTTACGCACGAGTAAATTGTTTACAAACTTAATGAGGGCTAAAGTGCTTCTGGTTACATGGTCTGTAACTTTGTGGCGATTGATCGTTGTGTGCATTTTTATTTTGCTGTTTGATGTTGGTCCTTGTTAATTCTAAAGACACAAATATCTTCTGCATCGATTACTCTCTATATATACAGTCTGTCAAAATTCAAACGCACACCACACAGGAAGTGTTTTTCCAACAGTCGTCTATCCGCATCTGTGAAATGCAGACCTATAGCCTGGCCAATCTGAACCAATTAACTTTTCACAAACATTTCATCAGCACTAATGGAAAATTTCTTTGAAGCACATGCTCAACGATTCGATTTGTTTACATAAGAATTGCCCCAACTAATGAATCACATAAAGAGAGAGAGAGAGAGAGCATTCGTAAAAAAAAATGATATTGAGGTAACAAATAAAACGTCATGTCAGTTGCGGAATTTCTTCATTTGAGAAAAACTAAAAACGAAATATAAATAAGGGGTGTCCCATAATTCACGCACAATTTGAATTTTGCGCCATTTAATAGTACAGTAGAGAAAAAAATGACAGCTGACATTTCCTAGTAAAAATGGAGCGCTATACGAAAGAACAACGCATTTTCATTGTTGAGCAATATTTTAAAAACAATGAAGGTTTGTCAGTTACAGTACGCAATTTTAGTACAAAATATGAATGTCATTTTCAAGTTGATGGCTTCGTTCGTCAAAATTGTCGCTTTTGGGGTTCAGAAAACCCACGATTGTTGATTCTTAAAAATTTAAACCTTCTAATTTAAAATCTGTATTTTCTATCAAAATTACATTTTGCGTGAGTTATGGGACACCCTTTTATTTTAAAGAAGTCAGGTCAGTTCGATGTCCTGGTTTTGAGTATTTAAATTAACTGTCGCAACAATGAGTTGGGCAATTTGACACAAAAAACAGTCGGTAACATTTTGAAAATGGAAATTCTACTGAATAAATATCGTTACGTCTAATACATTTGAAGTGAAATAAAGAGAGGACCGATAAAACTTTGAAAACAAGAGCAAAATGCATTTTTGTTGTCCACATCTCTGTCGCATTTAAGAAACTGTTGGCCCAGTTCTCACTACTCAGGTAGTCAGACAGGGATCCAGGCAATTGCGTCCTACGAAGATGAATAAAAGAGCAATGACTGTCAGAATTAAACAGTTCAAACAATCTCCTATCCGATTTTTTTTATGCACGTCCAGTCCTGATGCAATGCCGCTGTTTGGGGCTTTTTTGAAGCACGACCAGCCCAGAGCTCTTTGGCTTGTCGTTCTTACTCCCGAAGCACAGTAGAGTCATAGGTTTGGTGTATGTGACCTTTCCCCGACATATTTTACGCGGTCTACACCATTTTGCTCTTTTAGTGCTGGGCAGTGTAGGAACTATAAGCACCCGAAGTTTGTTTTAAGTTATATGCGCAGGCGAATGCGACAATACTTCCAATTAAGTTTTTTTTTCCTGCCTAATCAGTCTCGTGATGGAAACGTTTCCCTTTCCTTTTTATTAATGGTGCGTTATTGCTTAGGATCCCTTTGAAGTGTGCCCTCACTATGTCTTACAATCTTTTTTTAGTTGGATCTGTACCTGAAATCTCTTGCAGCGCCATATTTTTACTTCAATGTGCGCAATTAATTCAAAGCATATCTATATGCATAACTTGATTTTTAAGACGCCTTCAGACACATTACCATTTGCATGAGCAGGCGTTTTTTTCTAAGCGCATATGTGCGCGGTTTTTTCTTAATTCATGTACTTTTATGAAAAGTTTTTTTTTAACCGATGTTATAACGACTTTTAGCATTTTAACATCTGTCGGGCAATTTACAAAACTGTATAAAAGGCATTATATAGATATGAGCACACATTTCGCACATACGTAGTGCGCTATAAAAAATGAAATGGCATAAAGGTAAATTTAGACCTGATCACACATTCCGCACATTGTAGTGCCCTAAAAAAAATGAAATGGCATAAAGGCACATATAGACTGAACACACATTCCGCTCATATGCAGTGCGCTATAAAAAACTAAATGAATTGTTCTTACATTTTTTGACTTAAAATGCAATTGGGATTCACATTAGCAAGCGTTTTGTTTTCGAAGATATGCGCAATTGATTAGAACTATAGTCCTACATACAGTTTTTTGTTTTGCGCACATATAAATGCGTGTTTTTCTATTTACTTACTTATTGATGTGCCATAGGCTTATGTCTTTTAAGCTTCATGTTCATCTACAAATCTGAATAAGGACATGTATGGGTACACGCGCACAAGCCGCACTAGTGTTGTGCGCAAAATCAAAACGCATTTCAAATTTTCTAAATTTAAGGACTAAAATATTAATTCACAATTCAAATGTTTCATTTAGGCCGTGATAGTCAAGAAAATATTTTTTTTTTCAGATAATTTTGAAGTATACGCACACAAACTGTGCGCTGTTTTATTTATTATTGCTCGTTTCCTCAATATTTATAAAAGAGATTCAACTCTTAATAATCACCATGTAGTGACTGGGCTAAGTTCACTATTTTGGCACCTCTAAGCCTCAAACCGGTATAAGGACAAAAATATGTATGGGCACAGTTATAGTGTGCAAAATCGATTTCAACTTTCTTAGTCGAAAAAACCATATCAATTCATGATTAAAATGCATTTTTTGAATTCAGATTCGTTGCGCACATTCGTGTGCGTTTATGCCAGTGTATGAAAATGATTCGGCACGTATCTCACACATAATACTTGTAATAGCAATGCAGCTATCTCTATAGACTTCCACTTGATTGGCACTTTACTTCCCCCTAAAAAGGCCACTCTTGAAACATTACATCAAATGCCAACGGTAGCTGATAGACTTGTACCCTCCTGACACTTAATTTAAACTGAAAGGCCCTTGACGAACAACACCCAAAGTATATCTTGCCAAATCGTGGATTTGCCACTAAAGCAAACTCTGACGACGTTACACATTGGCACATGTACCATCTATCAACTGACTACCGACAAACATTGTCTTTGGCCAAAGGAAAAAAAAACAAACATACTCTGCCTGCGAGTATAGGGAAGAAACTTCATTGCATCTACGCGCGCGTTCGGAAGACCAACCTCAGCGTTTTTGTTATTTATTTTTTTTTTGTTACCCTTCTCCACTAATTAACTCATTAACATTTGGTTCCCGCATCTAAAGAAGTTGTTTGTCGCAGTCGTATCTTGTCGGTCGAAGTTGATTTTGTTGTTGTCGTTGTTGTGTATGTGTGCCCCCAGTGGCAGTGGTCGGATTTTTTTTTGTTGCCTCATTACCACTACTGCGGCTGCTCATGAAACATGATGTTAGCGCAGCCGCCTGTTCGTCCGTTCATCCGACCCTCGCGGGTTCTTTGGGTGTTCTTTCCTCAATGTGTGGATCAGGAAAATGACAAGAAACATCACTCTCGGTTTTTGTGCGCTCTGAGCTTCATATGTGTGTTTTGGCGTGGAAGTGGAACGTACATAGATGGCTGCAGATGATAGAGAATCAAGTGCAAAGCAAGGCGAAATGTGCCTATGTCGCGATTTGGAAAATTGAAAAAAAAACTTTAAGGGAAGCGTACTCGTTTAATCGGAGTCACCGATGGTCTTCAACCGGAAAATGCCAATCACCGCGGAACTGCGTTTGAAAATCTCAGATTACGAAGAAGAATGGAATCAGCCAGAAAAAATTGTAACACTCAACTTGTATAAGTGTACAGGAGCATGCAACCGGGTGATGGAGTGATAATTTGTGGGCGGTACCGAAGATTAAGTAAGGAGCGGGTGGTTGCATGCAAAATGGATGCGAGCTGGAGTAGATGGTATATACTGGTGGCCCTAAGATACAAACAGGAGTAAGGATAGGAAAATATATAATGATCCGCATTCGAGGGGCCATTGGAAATTATTTGTTCGGTCAGGGATATGTGTTGTTTTGCTCTTCGAACTCGGAATCCTTTTGGAAAATCTGTATTGACCGATAAAAAAATGTTTTGTCCCTTGATGGTGAAATTGTTTTTTTGTTTTACACACAAAAGAATGTGTTCAACTTCAATATATACCAGTAGCCCGAACGTATCTTTATTATAAGCTCCTGTCTGTACATATCTCTCAAACGCACACAATATTGGCTATGTGCACATTTATTTTCTCACTTACATATCATATTGTACGTTTATATTTGTATTGTTTGAGAGTATTCATATGATATCTGCCAAACGCACATGCTATATTCCAAACGCACACAATATCGGCTAAGCGCACATTCATTTTCTCACTTACATATCATATTGTACGTTTATATTTGTATTGTTTGAGAGTGTCCATATGATATCTGCCAAACGCACAGGCTATTTTCCAAACGCACACAATATCGGCTAAGCGCACATTCATTTTCTCACTTACATATCATATTGTACGTTTATATTTGTATTGTTTGAGAGTATCCATATGATATCTGCCAAACGCACACAATATCGGCTAAGCGCACATTCATTTTCTCACTTACATATCATATTGTACGTTTATATTTGTATTGTTTGAGAGTATCCATATGATATCTGCCAAACGCACACAATATCGGCTAAGCGCACATTCATTTTCTCACTTACATATCATATTGTACGTTTATATTTGTATTGTTTGAGAGTGTCCATATGATATCTACCAACCGCACAGGCTATTTTCGAAAAGCATATGTTGCAAGACGAAATGATGCGAACGTTATATTGTCCAAACGCACATTATATATCCAAAACGCACAGCATGGGCGGGAAAGCAGAGGAGTAGTTGCACCCGCACAGATCACTCAACTTGGGAAAAAAACTATATCTAGGAGAATACTTCTTCGACAATCTCGGTGAAGTAGCTAATTTAGCCATCAGCCAACTCCAGAGTTTTATTTTTTAGCTTCTATTGGTTCAATAAGTATTTTTGAGATAATATTATCCAAGCGCACATGTACTTTCACAGAAAATCTTTACACTTTTTTTTGAGTTTTTGAACGATATCTTTCAAAACGCATACTAAATCCTAGCGCCCCCCACGGAAATAGTACCTTACTTTTAAACCTATATAATATCGTCTAGATGCAAGATATAGTCGTTACGCTCAAGCTATCTTGCAAACGCACGTGATATTTCACAAAAAGTATTTGGTATCTTCCAAACGCACATGAATTCGCTTAAACGCACATGAATTTGCTCAGGCACGCATAACATTCTAAGTTTTTATTTGTAAGTGTTTGCGAGTATTTACGCAGTGTCTTCCTAAAGCACATTATGTTTTACAATCGAACGTGCTATTGCGCACACGCAAATGTGATCGCACAGACACCGTTCCCATTCCTTCATTTCAATACGTAGTGTAAGTGGGAGGTTTTTTTTTTGAAAAGCCAAGGAACTTCTTTACCTACGATCATCTCTCTGTAACTCTAGGACATTTAAAATGAGTCAACATGTCGAGCAGCCAGCCTAAATATCCCGTCCCAAATAACAGACTACGTGGACACCTAAACCTCGTCAAAAACTTACCAGAAGGAAGTTCTAAAAGCCGACCCCTACACACCATAACCACACGAAGTGTGTCTGTCATAAAATTCCAACCACAAGTGTGATGCCCAGAACAAACAAACTGACAGTTTTCTCTCCAATCCATCCGCAGAAAACGATTCGCCACCCGCATCGCAGCGAATCGCTTCGCTAACTCGCAGAAAATCATTAAAAACTCCACCGCGCACATATCTGCATGATGTACAGATGCCAATGCCACCCTCACGCCATACTGAACTTCCAAAACTCATAAATCATCGGAACGTTGCAGGCCGCCGCATCACATTGTCATTAGGAAGGAAGTACGCCAAAGTGATTTCGCCACAGATATGTTGTGCTGTCAGTTTTAACATTTACTGCACTCGGTTTTTTATTGATGGAGATTCATGCAGTTTCCCTTGGTCGATCGGTCCAAGAATTTTAAACCTTTCTCCTCAATTCCACGACGACAACAATACACAATGACGACCCAAAGCGAACTGGACATGGGTTGGGTATACACTTACACACAAGAACAAACAGCAGCCTCCGCGCATTCTCATACGTACGGATATAGGCGCCACGATGGCTTAATTAAGTCATCAACTAGGACAAGGCTAATTGGAGATTCTGTGTGTCCGATCATCAACATCCACATCACCACGATCATCATCATCATCATCATCATCTGAAGCAGCAGCAGCTGAAAAGTCGAGGACCAGCAACGTCTGGCATTGCGTTGCGGTGGAGGCTATCTTCTGTTCGCCGACCAGACCAGCGACTTTTACACGATCACCGGGATCGATTAATTAAACGGTCATTATGATAATGTCATGTTAGGCAAATGTCATTCGGCCCTAAGACAAATGTGCGCCTTCTTTATGCACTCAACCCTCTGGATGGATCTGAGAATGAGGATCCACTACCAAATGTCACACTGGCGATGGGAAGCAGACAAAAAATAAATAAAAAAGAAAACACTGAACCCCGAGTGTCTACGGCAAAAATCTGTATCTTAGCGGGCGCTCTCTCGCACTCGCCTTGAAAATTCGCGTTGGGTGGTCCGCTGTGAGAATGTGTGGTCTTTATTAATAACAAAAACAAAAAAAAAAAAAATACTTAAACTCCCCGAAGACTGTGAGATAAAAGATTCTTCTCTCTGTGACTCTTAGATACTTTTCCATTTGGTCGTTTTCCCATCCATTCGGCGCGCGTTTTGAGGTTGTAAATGGCTCGCTTTGAATCAATCAAAGTATCTCTGCTTATTGCGTGCATATATTAGAGCGGCCGATGCAGATTTCCTCGTCCCTAACATGATGCGCTTTGATGAGGTACGCGTGATAGCCTCATAAAGGCATTAGCGTCTGGTTTTTATGTGCCTCTGTGAAATTCATCGACGGCGGCGCGGCTTCTTCCTTAATTTTGTTCGAATCTGTTTGTTTAATTTTAACCTTAATTAGTTCACTAATGAACTCATCAACAACATTTTGCCTTTCGGCGGGGAAGCAGCCACATTTGGACGGGGGGTTAGTGTGTTGGAGAAACTTGTTTTTTTTTTTTTTTTGTTCTCTCCTTTTTTAGCGAAGAATGCCGACCGCATTGTGACTCATGTCGCATGCCAGTGCTTAGTCGTTCCCCCTGTCATCACAAGATGCTCGAGTTCGGGCTCCAAATGTAATCTTCACGTTTTTTGTGTTTTATTTATTTTTTTATCGTTTTGCGGGTTTCTCTTGCGCGATTGAGTCTTCATTGTGTGTCAAGTTTGTGTAAGTTTGAATGACACTTAGATGAAGAGGTGGCGAAAATTCCCAGGCACTTTCTCAAATGGGATCGAACGTAGGTACCAACACCTACTACGCTAGAGAGGGGCTTCAATTGTTAAAAACCTGAGGACTGAGGATATAGCCATGGAATTTAAAATCAGCTACACCAACATCTTGAATGATTGTTTGGTACTCCTGAATACTACCCTGCGATGTAACTCAGTTGATGTTTGGGCCTGTGTTTACCAGTTCGGTTGGATTGTCAAGAAAAAAGGCACCGATGTGGTAGCGCACATCGAATGTGCGCTTAAGAAAATGAGTGCGCTTGGGTGTTTCTGTAGGTTAATAATCGTATATTTTACTCTCACTGAGTTTTTCTACCTACAAGTGCAGAGGAAGTAGTGTAAAATTATATTCAACTGCAGATTCATGAGCATTGTCCCAATATCATCTTGTTTCTCCAACAATAGGTTTTTTTTTCTCTTGGTATCTTGCTTTTACTTGAAAATAGTAAAAATAGCACGTTGGTTCGTTGATTGAACACTTCGTCAAGCACCTACATGACGGAAGGTCAAACCTTACATATTATGACTTCCGCATGAGCTGCAAGGACAAAGATGAGAGACGAGATCTACCAACGAAAGTAGGATCCTTAATGTTTTTTAATTTGATTAGATTTGTTTGGAGATATAGTACTTGTATGTGAAACGGTCCTCACGGCTAGGGTTTGCTGAGCTGATCACATTTAGCTCGCTACCTGGAAATTCTTCTAGGCTGAACCGCGCTATCTGTTGTTCACAACGTTTGCAACGTTCGTCTTGCAGTTTCCTATGTACATTATATATACACTAAGAATTGATCAAGGGTGTGCCGAAACTCTATGGATTATTTCTATTTCTATTTGAAATATTGAGAGAATTGTTTCCACAACTAGTTCTAAGCTTCTGTTGGCGAACACACACATGACATAATTATTCATTTATAATATTATAATTACTTAAAAGTCTATTGGCAACTCTAAAACATTACATTCCACACTTTGTGTAGAGTTTATGACAACTGTCAAAATGTATGTAACAATAATATATAATGTAATTTTATCGGTTGTGCTAGAACAATTTCAGTTATTTGAAATAAAGTTTATAACGTTTTTATCAACCCTACAAAACGGACGTCTTTTTAACACTTTCCCTTTTAAGTTTAGAGACGTTTTAAGAAGAAGTGTATATTGAGCAACCCAACCCAGAACATTTTTGGTCCATTCGATCCGTAGTGAATCTGTGGAAAACAATAGACAATTAAACATTTTATTGAACAATTCTACGAGAATTAAATTACCTGTGTGTAGTGTGTAGTGTGTTATTTTTCGCGTCGAAGCATTTTAACAACGCTGCAACTCATCAAAAATTCAACACAACCCCATTTCTTTTGTTTGCTGTCGGCTGCTGTGTTTTACAACAACAATTTGCATAGAAGTCTCAAATCAGCACAGACGTCCATCTCCGTTTGCAATTTTCTTTGTCTGCAGGTGAGTTCTGCACATTATTACCATTTCCTCGTTTGTTCTTGTGTTTTTTTAAGATATTTATATCATAAAATGTCATACGGCAAACTGCAATTAAACATTCTTGCAAGTATGAAGCAAGATAGGGTTAATTTTAGTAAAGCTGATAAATCCAGGCTAGCAAAACTAAATTACCTCAAGACTCGCATCGAGATGATGGAAAAGCAGTTTACTTTGGCTGAGCATTATCATCAACAGATACTCGGTACTGGAAAGGTGGAAGCTGAGCTGAGTGTGGATGATTTGCAAACAGCATACGAGAACATTCGAGAAATATACGCGGATTATAGAACAGAAGTGTTGGATGCCATCGACAAATTGACACCAGAGGAATCACCGGTTATTTCGGCCAAAACAAGGGACACATCATCAAGTGATGCAAAGGTGAGCGAGTTAAGGCTACCCGTAATCACCCTGCCGACGTTTTCTGGTAGTTATGAGTCATGGCGGTCTTTTCACGATATGTTTATATCTCTGGTTCACACCAACACAACTTTATCAGAAGTACAGAAGATGCATTTTTTGAAATGCAATGTGAGTGGCGACGCAGGAAGGCTTCTTCAACACTTGGCAATTGACAAAGGCAACTATTACAGAGCTTGGGAGATTTTAACCGAACGTTATGATCACAAGAGGGTGCTGGTCAATACACAATTAAAACTTTTATTTGGCCAAGCTTCTATGAGCAGCGAGACAGCTGATAACATCAAAAGAATTCTGGATACATCTAAGGAGATTATCCACTCTTTGGAGAATTTGGAGGTACCAGTCAAGCATTGGGATGCCATATTAATTTTTATTATTCTCCAGAAATTATGCAACACGACGCAGCAGCTGTGGGAAGAGAGGTTAGGAAGCAGTAAGGAGCTACCGAAAACAAAAGACTTTTTTGATTTTTTGCAGTGTAGGTTCCGAACTTTGGAAGCTGTGGAGCAGCAGTCATTCGCGAAAAACGGAAACAAGGCAAGGCCAACAACACAAGTTCTCCATACTCGGCAGACGCAGAAACGGCAAATAAACTGCAAGGTATGCCAGAAAGGACCACATTCGCTGCGGGAGTGTAAGCGATTTTTAGAAATGGATGTTGGTCAACGAAAACAGACCGTTTTCAATATCCGAGTCTGTGAGAACTGCCTTGCTTACAGTCATTTCAAAAACAAATGCCCCAGCTCAAAGTCTTGCTATCACTGTAAACAGCGTCATAACACTTTGTTACATCCTATTCCACAAAACAGGTCAAATATTAATCCTAATGCTCCGCAATTTGACCCTAATCCAACCCAATTGCAACAATACAACGCGAATAATTGGTCCGCAGCGACAAGCAACTACCAAAGTCAGGACAATGAGCAAAACAATCGGAATGTGTCCCATATGCAAACATACAACCCGAACCAGCCACATGGACAAACCCAGAACGACAACAGTTTGCCATCAACTAGTCAAAACTATCGAGTTCACCACGTCAACACAAATTCGAAAGTTTTGCTTTCAACAGCGTTAGTCAGCGTAAAGGCTGGAAACGGCAGTTATTTGACGTTGAGGGCATTGATTGATACTGGTTCGGAGGCTTCGTTTATAACAGAGTCAGCTGTTCAGAGGTTAAATCTGAAGACCAGGTGGACTTTTAGTAAGATTAGTGGGTTGGGGGAGGTCAGCAGTGGAGCATCAAACAAGATCGTCGATCTAAAAATCGAATCATTGACCTCGAGCTTTGCAAGCCGAATGCAGGCTCTCGTCTTAAAGTCCCTGACTGGGCTCCTTCCGACCCAATATACTAATGTTGAAAATTTGTCGCACCTGTGTGGTTTGCAGTTGGCTGATCCGACGTTCAACATTCCAGCAAAGGTTGATATGTTGCTAGGAAGCGACATATACGGCGAGATCATTCTCGGGGAAGTCGTCCGTAACAGTGAGTGCACAGGACCAATAGCTCAGAGGACACACTTGGGATGGATCGTGCTGGGCAAAATGTCACCGACGGAATCAAATACGATTCGGACTTTTTTTAATCAAGTCGACCTCAACACGACTATGAAGAGGTTCTGGGAGATCGAGGAAGAACCGTATGAGAAGTATGAATCTGAGGAAGATAGAAAATGTGAGGAGCATTTCAAAAAATATACAAAACGCTTACCTGATGGCCGTTACGAAGTTCGCCTGCCCTTCAAAGGTGGAGAATACCCAAGCATGGGCCCAACACAAAACGGTGCGGTCAGACGTTTTTTGCAGTTGGAGAAGAGACTGCAAGTTAATCCAACACAACACCAGGAATATGCGAAGTGTATGGCCGAGTACCTCGAGCTCGGACATATGACCCCAGTCGAAGAATCCAATGAGGTTTTAAAATCGAATTTTCATTTTTTTATTCCCCATCACGCCGTCATCAAGGAATCCAGTACCACTACAAAATTGCGAATCGTATTCGACGCAACTTTTAAACCATTTTTTGGCTCTTCCTTGAATGACAAGTTGATGGTTGGACCTAAAGTTCAAACGAATGTAATGGACATAATATTAAGGTGGCGTAAATATAGGTTTACCTTTACTGGTGATGTCGAGAAGATGTATCGTCAGATCCGAGTCAACACATCAGATGCAAATTATCAGCTGATCTTATGGCGGGACAATCCTAACCAAAGGTTGAAGATTTATCGTCTGGAGACGGTAACCTTTGGCACAGCTTCAGCACCGTATCTCGCCATTAGAGTTTTTTTGCAGCTAGCAGATGACGAAGCAACAAAATTTCCGTTAGCTACCTCCGTCATCAAAGAGGAAACTTATGTTGATGATGTCATTAGTGGAGCCGATACCATCGAAGAAACGCAACTCAAACTGCAATCTGTAAAAGACCTTTTGGCAACTGCAGGCTTTCATCTTCGCAAGCATGTCAGCAATTCGGAAGAGGTTTTGCAAAAAATAAAACCAAGTGATAGAGCAGTGGATTTTTCGTTACCATTTGTTGAAACTAGTGACGTCAAAACACTTGGTATTAGATGGCTGCCAATTCCTGATGTCTTCTCATTCCAGGTCACACAGATAAGCGATGGTGAAGTAACAAAACGGTCCATTCTATCTGCGATAGCAAAGCTGTATGATCCAATGGGGTGGATCTCACCCTGCACTATCAAGGCCAAGATTATGATGCAGCAGCTATGGGGTAGGGGACTGGATTGGGACAAGCCAATCCCAATAAAATTGGAACAAGAGTGGCTAGCTTTCCGACAAGAACTCCCAGCAATCGAAAGAGTTCAGATTCCTCGTTGGATCAACACCGATAGGAATATTTCGAAGCTAGAGGTACATGGTTTCAGCGATGCTTCCGAAAAGGCATATGCTGCGGCTGTTTACTTGCGAGTCCTGGATGGAAATAGTCAAATCCACATGCACTTGTTGATGGCAAAGACGAAGGTTGCGCCCTTAGACACAATCACACTTCCCAGATTGGAACTTTGTGGAGCTGTTTTACTGGCCAAACTACTTCACGATACGATGAAAATTCTGAAATTGGAAGCAGCTGAGGTTTATGCGTGGACCGATTCAGTCATCACGTTATGCTGGATTAGAGCTCCTCCGCTAAAGTGGAAGACATTCATCTGCAACCGAGTTTCCCAGATCCAGAAGTTATGTACCCAAACAACTTGGAAACACATCCCATCAGAATTGAATCCAGCTGATTTCGCGTCCCGTGGAATTTTCCCATCAATGATCATTGAAAACCAGCTGTGGTGGGAAGGACCAGAATTTTTAAGGCATCAGTGGGAGGCAATCCACCCGGAGCAACCATCTTATTTGGAAACACACCAGGAAGCTCGTTCCACAACTGTTCTTCACTGTTTGGAAAATAAAGCCATGAGTGTGGTAAACGCAATATTACAAAATTGTTCAACCCTAGGAAAAGCAGTTCGAGTGGTTGCATATTGCCTACGCATGCGAACCAAAGCCAGGCCTTCTCAACAGTACACGGACATTATATCGCCGCAGGAATTTGAGAAGGCCTTAACGCGTATAATAAAAGCTGTTCAGAAAGAGACATTCGATTCGGAAGAAGGAGGTTTCAAGGGATACAAAACACTTACACCGTTCAGAGACGGAGAGGGGATCCTAAGAGTTGGGGGGAGGCTGTCGAACTCTACTCTCCCATTCAACAGAAAACACCCGATTCTACTCAAGGCAGATCATCTTCTTTCGAAACGTATAATTAGTGATGCTCACGAAAAAACTCTACACGGAGGAAAAGAAAAAATGATTGCCTACATTCGCCAACGGTTTTGGATTTTTAACTTAAAAAATGCAGTCAAACAACAAATCCACAACTGCAATATTTGCTTCAAATTTAGGGCAAAACCGTTACGACAGTTAATGGGTAACCTTCCGGCATCAAGGACGACAATTTCACGCCCATTTACGTACGCAGGAGTTGACTACGCAGGTCCCATTGATGTTAAAACCTGGAGAGGACGCAATGCTAAGGTCCTTAAAGGGTACATCGCGATCTTCGTCTGCATGGCAACAAAGGCGTTGCACGTGGAATTAGTCAGCGATATGACAACCCAAACTTTTATAGCGGCTTTCAGGAGGTTGGTTGCAAGGCGAGGCCTATGCAGAGAGCTTTTCAGTGACTGTGGTCGAAATTTTGTAGGCGGAAACACAGAGCTGAAGAAACAACTGAAGGAGTCACAATTTGATTGGAAGAATGTGGCCGAGGTGCTAGCCAGTGAAGGTACCAAGTGGAATTTCATTCCCCCTGCTTCTCCGCACTTTGGAGGTTTATGGGAAGCGGGAGTGAAATCTGTAAAATTCCACCTCAAGCGTGTAGCTGGCAACCAAATTCTGACGTTTGAAGAGCTCACCACGCTTCTAACACAAGTAGAAGCATGTCTGAACTCAAGACCCTTGTGTCCAACGTCGGAAGATATCAACGATCTAGGAGCGATAACACCCGGCCACTTCCTCGTGGGAGAACCACTAATAACGACTCCACAACCAGAATACAAACTCGAAAAAATTTCACATTTAGAACGCTGGAAAAGAGTCCAAGCCCTCTCGCAATCATTCTGGAAATTGTGGAGCAATGAGTATCTTGCTCGACTTCAGCAGCGGCCAAAGTGGACCCAAATCGTTAACTCAAAGCTAAATGAAGGAGACTTAGTTTTGATAAAGGACGAACGACTGCCACCACTTAAATGGAATCTGGGCAGAATATTAAAATTACACCCAGGACCTGATAATCTAGTTCGAGTAGTAACACTCAAAACAGAAACGACCGAACTGAAACGCCCTATAACAAAAATTTGTCCCTTACCAAGCAATACATCAAATATTATAAATTTAACTCAACACAATTAACCCATCATTTCAACTCAACAAAACTTTAATTCCATATAAAACGATTATATTAATTCAACACACATTCAACACAATATAAAATCCAATACATTCAACAATATAGAATGCAACTTAAAATTATATCACATCCATTCAACACAACACAACAAGTATGTACATCTTTACATTCAACACAGCATAATTTATAATCAACATATTTCTAAAACACATTTTAACTCAACACATTCATCAAAGGTTTATTTAAGAAACATAAATATACATATGGAACATTCATTCAACTCAACACAGTACAGACATTATTACATTCACTTCAACACATTATAAAAAGGAATACAACTAATTTCAAAAACTCTAATCAAATAAACAACACTATCATAAAGATTTTATTTCAACACATTCATCAATATCATATAAAAAACAAACTCAACACTTCCTGTATTTATTCAACATCAACAATATATTTATTCAAAATCAACACAATTCAAATTAAGAAACACATGAAACTTAATAATTAGCTATAATTATATGAAATATAATTCAGAGGATTTCATTCAAGAATAAAATTATACCAAATGTTGCACAACACAAGTAGGTAGTGTGGCAACACTTTTATGAAGCAAAAAAAAATATCATGAAAGATCTATCATCAAAATACAGTCCGCTATCAATATACACATAATATAATAACTACACTATTATTTGAATAATTTCAATCGAAAATAAAACAATGATCACACTATAAAACTTACACAATACACTATTAATTTAATTAAAATAAGAATCAAAACAAAGGGGAATTTTGAATGAAAACTCACCGCGCGTCTCCATTCTTCACACACACACACACACACACAACGCGATCACGAAACCGAATCAAAATCAAAAAAAAAAAAAAATGATTATCAATGAAAATGCATTCACACCACAGCATAAAATAAAAAAGAATTATTATGAACAAAACACTTACCTTACTCCTACGCCACAATTAGTTAAAACACTTTCATAATTAACTTTACACTACACATTAATCCAAATAAAAAAAAAAAAAAAAAAAAAACCCGAAACTAATTACAAAAAAAAACAACATAAACTAGACCGCGTCCATCTACGATAGTGGGAAAATACTACGACTCGCGAATTGCAATAATGGAACAACAACAATAGCAGCAGCCATCGGCATCGTTCGTCAACGAAGAAGGAGAAGCCAAACATCAGAAAAACAATAAAGGGATGCTTGATCGGAAGAGTGAGCAGAACCATAATATGCAATGTGCAGTCACTTCGTCATTCTGTGTATTGCAATTTTTGATCGTTTTATGTTGTTGTCACTGTTTTGCATGTTTGTTTTTATATGCGCTAATACTGTTTGTCTTTTCATGTCGTGAGATGACACCAGTTGAACACAAGGCAGAAAACGATCCAGGGTTGGCCTGAACTAAATGGGCTGAGGTGCTGTTTACATCAATGTTGCGAACTGCGTTCACGGCGGGGGAGAATGTTGGCGAACACACACATGACATAATTATTCATTTATAATATTATAATTACTTAAAAGTCTATTGGCAACTCTAAAACATTACATTCCACACTTTGTGTAGAGTTTATGACAACTGTCAAAATGTATGTAACAATAATATATAATGTAATTTTATCGGTTGTGCTAGAACAATTTCAGTTATTTGAAATAAAGTTTATAACGTTTTTATCAACCCTACAAAACGGACGTCTTTTTAACACTTTCCCTTTTAAGTTTAGAGACGTTTTAAGAAGAAGTGTATATTGAGCAACCCAACCCAGAACAGCTTCATTTAATAAATGTGCGCAACAAATTCAAGAATATTTATTGTTTTACAAAAGAAACTAAATCCGGCTTCCTCATTAATAGCATTAGTGTTTCTATCTGAATAAATTAGTAGCGCACACCAAATGTGCGCTTAAGAAAATGAGTGCGTTTGGGTGCTTCTGTAAGCTAATTATCATAAACTGTATCCTCAGTGAGTCTTCTCATCCACGAAACCGATTGAAAAAAGCTGCAGAGCTGCAAAATCGTAAGCAGAGTTCCCATTTTTTCAATGTTTTATTTTGTCTTGCTTATAACTGAAAAATCCTATCATGGTGCGAAGCCACGATGTACTTTTATCCGCATCAAACTTTCACTTTAAACCTTTCTGTTCTTTTAAACTGCATATAATAAACTCTTAAGCCCAATTGCACAGGTTTTGTTGCTGTTGCGCAACTTTTTCATTTCTAAGGTACTCATTTCGGTGCTTACTTAATTTAGTAATCGTTCACTGCGTTGCCTGGTCATATTCAATAAAATCTTCAGGGCAGAGCAGGTGGTCAACCGGAGAAAGTCACCATCCACCCATCAAATTCAATTTGAACTCACCGGATGCATATCTCTTCATCACCACAGTCAGACTTCCTTAAACTAAGAAGCGACTTATATTGTAGAACATAACCACAGCTATTCGGATCGGTTTCCATCAATGTTCATTGCTAAACTTCAAAAGTTGCACTTTTCAACCAGCAATGCGAGGAAACTTCAACTCAAACGTCAAATCATCATCACCATCGAGCTGTCATATCGATTTATCAGAGAGATGTCGCATTTTCTGAACGCGCGTCACCAAGGTAAATGATATCTTCATATAGATAACACAATCGGAATTCCTTCGCACAACTTTATGGATGCTTGTGTAATGCGCTCCCCTGCTGAACCCCGCGCATCCTTTAGAAGAGCGACTTCGATTCGATTTGCATCTGCAGACTCGTATCGCTGCTGCCCCCGATAAAAATGCGGTTGCAATGAGTTGACCACAAACGTCTCTCAATTCCCAACATACGAAAGGTTGAAGGAGTACTACAACAACTCTCCTCTGCCGGCACAGCGCGGTGATATGATATTGATGATAGAGCTTCTGGTCGCGTATATATACAGCTCTCCAATCCATATTGTGGATCTGTCGCATTGAAGAGCGCTGCGAAGCGAGAGTGATTGACAAAATGCTAGTTTCACCGCGCGTATACTATCGTGCACGATCCGTGCGTTCAATTATTGAGACCGCTCCATCGCCATCGCCATCATCATCATATCTTATCCGTCGGGGTGCGGTTATCCGATACTGCCTCACATAGCCCAAGTCGTCCCGGAGAGCTGTTTCTGGATCGTGCGTATAGTTATTTGCTTTTGTGGTCGGTTTACATCATATTACAAAGCAACGTGTGACTTACACTGCAACATTGTTGCAAATTGCTTGCACACTTCGGGCCCGTTGGAGTGTTATTAAACCGTTGTTGGTGGTTGGTTAGTTTTATGCATTTCCATGCCCATGTTGGTCGTCGGTCGTCGGTCGTTCAGCGTCAGGGTACACTGATTGAGTGCGAATGTTATCTGTCACATTGAATTGAAGTTTTGTGAATTGCATTGCAGCAGGCTGCAACGATCAGTGTGCGAATTTGAGATTTGCGGTGGTTCATAGATCGGGTGGCATCTCTCAGGCCCGCTGTTCTGCAAAATCATATGCCGTGGCACATTGTACGAAAGTCGGAGATGTTTGCCATGTCGCAGGTTGGGGTTTTTGTGGCGGGCGGTAAAACGTTGACGAATGGTCATGGTGACACCGATGCGTATAGGTAGGGGCGCTGAAGCGATAAAGATGTTTCTTGTGGCATCTCAGGTGGCAACATCTGGAGGATTCGCACAACCTGACCCTGGTGGTTGTGACTATCGCTTTTGTTTTAATTGGAATGCTTATGAAGGAGTATTGAGGATTATGTTTTCCGTTTTGACATAAGTGGTAGCCTATGTTATCCAATTGGTCTACACCTGTCTACGAGCACAATTCGACCGCAGCTCGTTTAGTCGTCTCCCCGTGGCGGAGTGAAAAAGATGCATCCAACCGAAGATGAGAGAACAAAATGGATTTTTATCAAAATATGAATGGTTTCTACAATTTTGTTGCTGGGGATGGGAACCAAGGGGCCATGAGCAATAGTGTTCGCAGTCCTTAATTTTTGCTGCACAAGTCCTTGCATTGGGCGCCATTTCTACGACATATACTTAAATAGAAATGTACGGATGATATTTTTAAAGCTTCTGGCTTATAAGCGATATTTTCTGTCTAAGCGAACATAGATTTGTCTTAAAACATCGTCAAAATTGAGCAAACTAAATGCCACGTGGACACAGTGCTTCACTCAAAAAATGTTGGCCTATAGTTGTTCAACCTTTTTTTCTTCTTATCAAGGGCTGCTAGGAAGTAGAGGTAAAAACCCGCATTGATATGGAATTTTAGCTTTTATAAAGCTCGTTATAATAAATGTGCGCAACGAATACGAGCATTTTTATTATTTAACAAAGAAAACTAAACCAAGCTACTTTAACAAGACTAAAGAAGGAAAGGCAAGTGGATTTTCATAAATGAATTGGTAGCGCACACAGAATGTGCGCTTTAAAAAATTACTGCATTCCATTATTCTGTGCTTTTATGATCATATGAATCATTTTCCCTGAATTTGTTTACCCATAAGATGGCGATGGCGATTTTGAAATAAAAATTCCCATGTGCATACGCAGAAAATTAAACTGACAAAAACTTCACTTCTTGGAACGTGCGTTAGTGAGTGGTAAATACACATTTCCATAAATTGCCTACAATCTTATTTTAGGTAGATTATGCATTTCTTTTGTAAACCGAATACTACTCAATCGTATGTGCGCAAGGAGTCATCGAGTCACTAACCGCAGTAAAACGTGTGCGCTGTAGTCAAACCAACGAATAAAGTAAATGTACATATTTCCCATAACATTTCTCTGTTTCGTGTGCGTTAAGAGTTTGTGTGTGCTAAAAGCGTAGTCATGTGCGCATCCAAAAATTGGGTAATTCCGCACTTCAAAAATGTACTCTTTTGAATATTGTTATTTCCTGATATTCTTATCTTATCCGGCTGATAATAGGAGTCACCGTAACGTAATATTAAATGCGCACATGAGTTCCACACCAATACGTATACGCCTCTTTATTTAATTTGTCCCTTTTACCGAATTCCACAATATCGCAATCCATTTTGGACGGAATTATCTAGATGGTCCTTCCACGCTTTGGTGCACAGCTGCGCATATTGCAAACTGCTTCATTTGAAAAGATAATTAAAATGTTCCAAAGAATTACTGTCACTCCACTCAACGACGACGTACAGTCGACACCGCTTTTCACTGTTGAAAAGACTCTTCCCACGACACTGATAAGAGCCGGCTACGATCTCTCTCCACCGGGTAGATCACAATTATACCTAACATCAGTCCCTGGGGCAATCGCCTTCTTCAGTAGAAGGATACACACGAAGACCTCACCAAGCACACAGGCATCCATTATATTTCCCCCAGTGCCAGCACACCCAAATAGAGTCATCCCAACAACTGAACTAAGAATAAGGAGGCATACGTATGGGAATAAGAAAAAAATCCTCCAATCCCTTCGTACATGCACCTACTAAAACTAAAACGTTCGCATGCGCAAGTCAAAGTCGGGACCGCACACATTTAAATGCGACGCGGGGGGCCCAATTAAGCACATATCCCCTCGCACACTCAGTCGAAGCCAGATAATAAACTTTCAGCCGCCAACACACACATCTATCTATTTAGTCATCCATCCGTCTGTTTGTTGGTCCGTCCAGCAAAAGTATTGGAAGATGCAGCAGCACTGATCCGATCTATCTGTCATTTACAAGTTCGCACAGATATAAACCACACAGAGATACGAGTGCACGCAATGAAATTATCTCATTTGCGATTTATTCCACTGACAAGAGTAACGATCAATCACTTATATTTCATCGGGGCGCAAATGACTACGTGAGGTGGGGTCTTGCGCGCGCCCACTCTGCGCTAGCTGACTGAATTCCAGTCATCGAACTGAGACCGCGATCAGAGTCACTCACTAATATGATACTTGCATGTCGTTTATATCACCAGCTAATTTGCGTATGTCAAAGCGAACAAAACGAATCGCTTAGCGCGCAGACAGGCGTGCGCGCGCACATTTGAATCGCTGATGATGATGATGATGATCAGCTGCAGCAGTAGCGCGCGGGGTACACCACCAATCGATCGTTTGATTAGAGTAACAATATTGCAGTTGTCGATTGAAGTGGTTAGATACATAAATTGCACGATAGTGGGGACAGGGGGCGGTTGGGGGTTGGCAACATTTTGATCTCTTCGACTTTGCGAATTGAAATGTTTGAGGCGTTTTCTTTGGACAAGCAACGCTATGTGTGTACCATATAGTGTATGTCTTCCTGATGTGCTGTCAGTTGGCCCTGTCATATGGTGATAGATGTTGGCGTGGCACTTTGATCACCGCTCATGCGTTTAAGAATGCATGCGGTTTGTTTGGAATAAAACAATAACAGGCAAATGGGTGTCAATATCATGTGGATGGGTGGGTTTTTCGAAAGTTATTTGCGGTTATATTCGGTATATTCACGAATCGCACACTATTGTGCGCAAAGAATCGCTCTGTTGTAGGCGATATTACTCTCAGTGGGTGCTTACAGCAACAGAATAAACACTTGTCATAAAATTCAGTTGCCTTCTAAAACGTTTTAATGTACTATAATGAGTGATAATGCTTTGCGCACATGTTGCAACTGAATTCAGTAATATTTTACATCCCTGAGAAAAATCTACTACGGATATAACTATAACATTTATACTCCCATCACATTCAAAGAAAATGTGCGGAAAATATATGCTGAGCAAAGCGCACACCTTAAGCTACTGAATTCGAGTCATTGCAATACAAGTATATATTATGAAAAAGAGGAACCATTCACAAAATCGGATGGATAGTTGTCGTTAGCCATCAGATTGCCTGAAAGTCAGTGTTTATGTCAAAAATAGCACAATTGCGTTATTAACCACATAAGCAAAATTTCAAATATAAAGCTATAAAGTTACACTTTTGGGTTAATAAACGCACATGTGCGTTTTAACTTATAAGGAAATAGATATTAAGGCCCTAACATCTTAAAAGTTTATGAGATATTTCTTAACTTTTCAGGCTGGTTGTAAGCTCCCTTATCGTCCTTCTTAAACCAACCAACCATGTGCGCATAGTTTAAACCCCGGTTAACTACCTTGCCGTATGAAGTAACTGAACCACAATAGGTGTGCGAATAATGTACTCTCTATCCCCTTGAGAGGGAAACACGATTTGAACTATTCAGCGAACACTGGTGTATGGTCTGTAAGTGTGCTTAACCATTTGAGTTCCAATTTTTAACTATTTATTGATTTTTTAGACAATTCGAAAAGACTAAATACAATTCCTGGCGATTTTCCTTTTGGCTACGATCTATTTTCGTCCCCTCATTGTAACTAATTATGAGTGTGCGATTGCAAATTTGCTGTACATAAAAGATCAATCATATTAAGGAGTACATAGAATAAAGATTTCATTGGCTCACCTATTGTGATGGGTACAAATTTCATGAGAAAGAATTCACAGGTTCCGAAATGACATAAAATTGTATGTCTCTTCTGATCATTAAAAATAAATCTAACCCCACTCAAATGCTCCTGAAAACTAGTTTGGGATGTAGTCCCAATGTTGCGTTCAAAATGTAGTTGAACTTCTGTGGTATATCCGAAAAGATTAAATTCATGCCAAAGCAATTTATACTTAATTTTTTAATATTACACAAATCGGCTAGCAATTGTATGTGCGCATATAAGTGGACGTTAATAAATTTGTGTAGCTGATTAGGAATGTGATCTTGACTGAAAAACGGTTGCGCACACAAGTGTGCGCTTAGAAAATTGCGCGCCCATCAAACCATCTTGAACTATTTTATTTGACTGTTGATATTCAAACCCCTTCGGTGATGATATCACTCTCACATTACGAATCTTTTTAACGAAATCGGTTGCTACGCTTAAATTCGTAGAGACAGCACATCTTTCTCCACTAATTTCATTAAAAGTCCATGACCCGCTCCAAATTACCTCATGATGATCGCATTCCCACCCATTATTATTCTTTGTGTAAACACACGTCCGCTGCACCCAAATTGAAAACAATCAGTCACTGGGTCATAAACAAGCCCACCGCTCCGCAGACTTCTGGTCCTACAATCTAAATACACGAGCGAGAGATAACTCTGCGCCACACACTTGATGGTCCTGTCCTTCAACGTCACTCACATAGTGTGTGTTGTTTTGTTTGTTTGTTTTCCGCATCGTAACCATATATTTAGTTATGATAATCCCTTAAAACGATCACAGGTGGTCCGGCACGACCCCGATGATCGGCCTCTCCCCACAATGGACACACACCGCCACAACTATTACGGGTTAATTAACCTCAACATAAATTAATTAACTTTGCCAATACGTACTCTTTTGCAGATTGATCCGCGACGGCCGGCGATCACTTAGGCTTCCCGCGTGCGTTCCATAAAGAATTGATTTCAAATAAATTTTTGGGAGGCATAGTGTGAACGTTCATTTATTCAACAAAAGGAACACACACGTCGTCGCGTCGCCGACGTTGTTTCGTCTTCGTCTCCCATATGAAAGGTAAAAGGTTGACTTGGCAGATATGTATCCAAATCCAAATACGCAGATGGATTTTGTTTTCGCTTTTTGCATATTGTCTTCGGCCATCCGGAGAGATCAAAAATATTGTCTGGCCTCTAGGTTCGGTCGTCTTCTCTATACCACACAAATCATCAGAGAGCACAATTCTTCACGAGATACCGTATACGCCGGATCGCCGGGGTGGTCTTGCGCTCTGGGCCATGGCGCAGCGCGGCAGTCAATGGATTTCTGTTGTTTTTTTTTTTTTTTTTTCTGTTCGTATTTTTGGTTTTGATTTGATGCGAGGGCAGGAGATATAAAACGGTTTGATGTGTTCATTAGAGTCAACAGAATGGATTTTACGATCATTTAATTTGGATAAGCGTGATATCGGCAGGTATATAGAGATGTGTGGATACCTACGATTGGATTGGAAAGCAAGGGCCTCCAAAATTGAGTCATAATAAAAGTTGTGTTCCTTTTTTTTTATCTATTTATGAGATGGGCTCTGGATAATTAGTGGGATGATTGGGGGAATATCTTTTTAAAGAGATCTATTGTTGGGGACCATATACAATCTTTGGATTGAGTATATCTATTGTTGTGCAGCAGATAATAGGGAAATTACGACTGTTTGTTTGCAACTGGTCAGATAAGATAGGTGTAGGTTTTTTTCGTTGTCGATGGTTCGTCGTCGGGTGTTTTATGGGGCAATGGGAAATGTCGAAAATAATCATGCTCAAGGTGATGTGCGGAAGGTTCTACAGTCTCATTAAGTGGAACAGCACGTTATGCTATCAAAGCATTAGATAGATACTGAAATGAAGAAGAAGTTATGGTAGGTTTCTACTGTGCGCGGGTTTATATCGGTCAGCATATTGGTGTTTGAGACTATGCCTAGGTTAGTGTCGTCTTGGGGTGCCAAAGAGTGTGAGAATGTAGGGCAATTTCAAAAGGGGATAGTATTCTCGATGTCCAAGTGGATATTTGCCCCAATTTAGTAAGAAAATCCATTGCAAAAGTATGAGTCTACTATAAGGAGTAAATTGGTAGAGCGTCATCCCAATGCAACTCCTGCGAAATGAAGATAACACAGAAAGAAATATGTACCTGGGAAGCCGCAACGAAGCTTCAAAGAAAAATAACAATTCAAAATGAATTCCATTATGTGACCTACTCGTTGTAAAATATAACGCACAAGTGCGCCATGAGATGTACCAGTTAACAAGAAAATGTCAAGAAAGCATGTTGCAATGATTTACAAGTATAGAGTAAAATATCGCACATTTGAATTGCTAAACGCACATGTGCGTTTGAACTCATTTAACAAATGAGTGATATTATTTTCAGTGTTCAGCCGAATTTTATTTGTTTTGTAACAATTCTTTGCTGAAAATCTAGTCCTTGGCAAAAGTGTGCACCGTTTGTTAGTTTCTGTGCTATACAAATTAGTTCAATTGAACAATAAAATGTTAAGAAATGACTCGGTTACAAGTTCCACGAAAATTTTGCATAATCGCACATTTAGATTGCTAAACGCACATTAGCGATTGAACTCATTTGACAGCTGAATGGTAGAATTTCTAGTGCTAAGACGAAGTTTTTGTTTCTTGTAACATTTTCTCGCTTTAAAATTAAAGTTCTTGGCAGAAGAAGATGCTATTAGAGAGTGATTCATAGCATATTTAGCCTCTGTGCGATACAAAGTAGTATCAATGTTCAATAATAAAATGTTTAGAAATGACTTTACTTCAGGTTTCAGAAAAATTCTGCGAAATCGCACATTCCGATTGCTAAACGCACACGTGCGTTTGTACTTCTACAACGAATAAACAAAAAAAGACCTTGTGCTCGGCTGAATTTAAGCTTTTTTCTTTTGGGCCAAATCTATCCTTGGGTAGGAACAACATTTTGACAGAAGAATTTTTTATTTATGTCAAAATATTATCTGACTTTTCTAGAGGAAAAACTAGCCTTGACTGTACAGAAAGTGTAAGTGTAAACGCACATTTGGACCGTCTTTTGCTGTGCGTTGTCGCATAAACTCAAATTGTTGACTTTTTCGTGTCTTTTCAATATTGACTGTCGATGGTGTTTTGATAAGAACCGGTGACTTCACAATTTCTCATCTATTTTTCTCAAGTGTACACTAATAATAATGTATAGAAAGTGTAACGCTTTGTTACATAGTTCAAGACGTTCAGTTTGTATTGAAATAACTCGGGCTTAATCAAAGCATGCAAGAAGATTAAGGGCAGTAATTTTGTTCTCTCGAAGCAGTTATTCAAGACGGTAGACCATTTCGCTCAGAATTTACTGATCGAGCTGAACATACAGTCAAGATATCATTTCGTGGAGCATGTTATTTTCCGGGTGAAAGTTTGTCGAGTCTGCAGATTTAGTAGCTGGTTTTAATTGCTTCGAACGGATCCTCGCTTACACAGTTTCCAGCTTCGAACTACTTTCCTTGGCATTCAACATTTTGACACCATTGCCACATCCAAACTTGAATGCACTGAATAATTAGTTCCATGAATTGAATGCGGTGCCCCTGTAAAAACCTTGCCCATCCTCTGTGGTACATCGACTTGCATTCATTAAAAAAGAAATACAAAGCTCACCTGTTCCATCTTGTGGTCCTCGGCCAGTGTACAATGCAGCTGAGCCACTAACCGCACTCACATCACGTACAAATTGGTTCATCGGAACCTGTCAACGCTGAACGTTTCAATTCGAACCGCTGCGCTTGCGCCGCTCGCAATCTCGTCGTGAAAAACTCTAAATAACTCAATAACTTACTGCAGTCCCTGCATTTGCCCTACTCCTACATTGTAACATGTAATCGACCGTATTCCGAGGAAGTCTGTAAATACCTCAAAACGTAAGGTATTCCAATTGGGTGCAGAAATTTCTCCCATTCGATTGGTGGCGCCTGTACCCATTTATATAATGGGTTTATTTGTGCTGCTGCACCGGACGAAGGTCCAAGAAATTAGGTCGAATGATTGGCATCGTTGTTGGGCCCATCATTTCTCTGCCCATAAAAATCGTATAGAGAAGAATTTTAGAAATCCACGAGCTCCGCGTGCCGACTATGCGTAGACCCTGTGATAAGTTAATTAAATCGATATGATGACGGTGCAGGTCGGTTGATGATACACGAAACACCCATGGCTGCAGCGGAAGAGAAAGGAACACAAAAAAAAAAAAGAATAAAACAAAACGTGTCGTTGTTAATCTCTGCTAGACGAGACGTATAGAAAATTCAAACCGAAATGGATGTCGATTTGCATTTATAATGATTTGTTAAAGTCGCATTTACATCAAAACGCCTCTATTAGCCGCCGCGCTCGGAAGCATATGAAGTTTTCCCAGACTGCGGTAGGTCGATGGAATAGTTTTATGGGCCTAATTTCGGACGAACATGGTTTGCATTTGTCATCTAGATGTGGGTGGTCCTGGACCCAGACGCATTGTTTTTAGCTCGGGCTTTATGACCTGTAAATGTTGGTTCTATTGGATGTCGATGACATTCCTCTTATCTGAGGGCGGCATGTCTCGGGATTCGATTATGGGTTGTAATACCGTCTATATTGCCTATAATGATGGTCGGGGTTTAGTGATCTTGGGGCTCGAAATGGTTCACAGTCAGCGATCATTTATAGGCACTCACCCACTCACCTATTGGCAACCACAAGAGAGGTAGGACAATCGAGATTGACGAGGTAGTTCCTTATAGGAAATGAGTTTGAAATCCTTTTTACAATTTCCTTGTTTACGGTTCGCCAAAGTTTCACTTGTAACAGGTTTCGTCTGTAGAGCTGATTCTTACTTGGAGGTAGACGAACTGCTTAACCAACTTGAAAATTCTGTTGTGTCAGAAGTGGCTGAGAACATGTACTATAAGTCCACGTTTATCATAAGACCAACCCTTTATTTTAGCTTATTGACGGGTTAAATAGGCCAAAAAGCAGGCAGCCAGGATGGATCTCAAGTAATTTATAAAAATTTAAGGAAATATTTGGTTTTACTAAGTTTTCGACCACGAAATGTCGACTTGATGTTATCTAAAGATTGTGAAAAGACGAACAATATCCCACAGATTGCAGTGGTCCAATAACGCATATTACAGTGCCGTTCCAAGCATTTACTGTTTCGTTGATTTGGAATACTTAGAATTGAAAAATTACACCCACTTAATCGACAGCCCGGCTTACTGCATAATTACCACTAATCTGTCAACTGCCTTAGAGGTCTTATTTTAACTCGTTAACCCCATCCACATTTTTAATACCTAAGGACCCTAAAAGGTCGATTAGCCAGGGTTCGACAAGTTTGTTGCATCTTTCCTAAAATGATACCTCAGCAGGGACTAATCTGTCACCTGCCTTAGAGGTCTTATTTGAACCCTTTAACCCCATCCACATTTTTAATACCGAAGGACCCTAAAAGGTCGATTAGCCAGGGTTCGACAAGTTTGTTGCATCTTTTCTAAAATGATACCTCATCAAGGACTAATCTGTCAACTGCCTTAGAGGTCTGACTTTAACCCTTTAACCCGATCCACATTTTTAATACCGAAGGACCCTAAAAGGTCGATTAGCCAGCGTTCGACAAGTTTGTTGCATCTTTCCTAAAATGATACCTCATCAGGGACTAATCTGTCAACTGCCTTAGAGGTCTGACTTTAACCCTTTAACCCCATCCACATTTTTAATACCGAAGGACCCTAAAAGGTCGATTAGCCAGGGTTCGACAAGTTTGTTGCATCTTTCCTAAAATGATACCTCATCAAGGACTAATCTGTCACCTGCCTTGGAGGTCTTATTTGAACCCTTTAACCCCATCCACATTTTTAATACCGAAGGACCCTAAAAGGTCGATTAGCCAGGGTTCGACAAGTTTGTTGCATCTTTCCTAAAATGATACCTTAGCAGGGACTAATCTGTCACTTCCTTAGAGGTCTGACTTTAACCCTTTAACCCCATCCACATTTTTAATACCGAAGGACCCTAAAAGGTCGATTAGCCAGCGTTCGACAAGTTTGTTGCATCTTTCCTAAAATGATACCTCATCAGGGACTAATCTGTCAACTGCCTTAGAGGTCTGACTTTAACCCTTTAACCCCATCCACATTTTTAATACCGAAGGACCCTAAAAGGTCGATTAGCCAGGGTTCGACAAGTTTGTTGCATCTTTCCTAAAATGATACCTCAGCAGGGACTAATCTGTCACCTGCCTTAGAGGTCTGACTTTAACCCTTTAACCCCATCCACATTTTTAATACCGAAGGACCCTAAAAGGTCGATTAGCCAGCGTTCGACAAGTTTGTTGCATCTTTTCTAAAATTATACCTCATCAGGGACTAATCTGTCAACTGCCTTAGAGGTCTGACTTTAACCCTTTAACCCCATCCACATTTTTAATACCGAAGGACCCTAAAAGGTCGATTAGCCAGGGTTCGACAAGTTTGTTGCATCTTTCCTAAAATGATACCTCATCAAGGACTAATCTGTCACCTGCCTTGGAGGTCTTATTTGAACCCTTTAACCCCATCCACATTTTTAATACCGAAGGACCCTAAAAGGTCGATTAGCCAGCGTTCGACAAGTTTGTTGCATCTTTCCTAAAATGATACCTCAGCAGGGACTAATCTGTCACCTGCCTTGGAGGTCTTATTTGAACCCTTTAACCCCATCCACATTTTTAATACCTAATGACCCTAAAAGGTCGATTAGCCAGCGTTCGACAAGTTTGTTGCATCTTTCCTAAAATGATACCTCAGCAGGGACTAATCTGTCACCTGCCTTGGAGGTCTTATTTGAACCCTTTAACCCCATCCACATTTTTAATACCGAAGGACCCTAAAAGGTCGATTAGCCAGCGTTCAACAAGTTTGTTGCATCTTTCCTAAAATGATACCTCAGCAGGGACTAATCTGTCACCTGCCTTGGAGGTCTTATTTGAACCCTTTAACCCCATCCACATTTTTAATACCTAATGACCCTAAAAGGTCGATTAGCCAGCGTTCGACAAGTTTGTTGCATCTTTCCTAAAATGATACCTCAGCAGGGACTAATCTGTCACCTGCCTTGGAGGTCTTATTTGAACCCTTTAACCCCATCCACATTTTTAATACCGAAGGACCCTAAAAGGTCGATTAGCCAGCGTTCGACAAGTTTGTTGCATCTTTCCTAAAATGATACCTCAGCAGGGACTAATCTGTCACCTGCCTTGGAGGTCTTATTTGAACCCTTTAACCCCATCCACATTTTTAATACCGAAGGACCCTAAAAGGTCGATTAGCCAGCGTTCAACAAGTTTGTTGCATCTTTCCTAAAATGATACCTCAGCAGGGACTAATCTGTCACCTGCCTTGGAGGTCTTATTTGAACCCTTTAACCCCATCCACATTTTTAATACCGAAGGACCCTAAAAGGTCGATTAGCCAGCGTTCGACAAGTTTGTTGCATCTTTCCTAAAATGATACCTCATCAAGGACTAATCTGTCACCTGCCTTGGAGGTCTTATTTGAACCCTTTAACCCCATCCACATTTTTAATACCGAAGGACCCTAAAAGGTCGATTAGCCAGGGTTCGACAAGTTTGTTGCATCTTTCCTAAAATGATACCTCATCAAGGACTAATCTGTCACCTGCCTTGGAGGTCTTATTTGAACCCTTTAACCCCATCCACATTTTTAATACCGAAGGACCCTAAAAGGTCGATTAGCCAGCGTTCGACAAGTTTGTTGCATCTTTCCTAAAATGATACCTCAGCAGGGACTAATCTGTCACCTGCCTTGGAGGTCTTATTTGAACCCTTTAACCCCATCCACATTTTTAATACCTAATGACCCTAAAAGGTCGATTAGCCAGCGTTCGACAAGTTTGTTGCATCTTTCCTAAAATGATACCTCAGCAGGGACTAATCTGTCACCTGCCTTGGAGGTCTTATTTGAACCCTTTAACCCCATCCACATTTTTAATACCGAAGGACCCTAAAAGGTCGATTAGCCAGCGTTCGACAAGTTTGTTGCATCTTTCCTAAAATGATACCTCAGCAGGGACTAATCTGTCACCTGCCTTGGAGGTCTTATTTGAACCCTTTAACCCCATCCACATTTTTAATACCTAATGACCCTAAAAGGTCGATTAGCCAGCGTTCGACAAGTTTGTTGCATCTTTCCTAAAATGATACCTCAGCAGGGACTAATCTGTCACCTGCCTTGGAGGTCTTATTTGAACCCTTTAACCCCATCCACATTTTTAATACCGAAGGACCCTAAAAGGTCGATTAGCCAGCGTTCGACAAGTTTGTTGCATCTTTCCTAAAATGATACCTCAGCAGGGACTAATCTGTCACCTGCCTTGGAGGTCTTATTTGAACCCTTTAACCCCATCCACATTTTTAATACCGAAGGACCCTAAAAGGTCGATTAGCCAGCGTTCAACAAGTTTGTTGCATCTTTCCTAAAATGATACCTCAGCAGGGACTAATCTGTCACCTGCCTTGGAGGTCTTATTTGAACCCTTTAACCCCATCCACATTTTTAATACCGAAGGACCCTAAAAGGTCGATTAGCCAGCGTTCGACAAGTTTGTTGCATCTTTCCTAAAATGATACCTCAGCAGGGACTAATTTGTCACCTGCCTTGGAGGTCTTATTTGAACCCTTTAACCCCATCCACATTTTTAATACCTAATGACCCTAAAAGGTCGATTAGCCAGGGTTCGACAAGTTTGTTGCATCTTTTCTAAAATTATACCTCATCAGGGACTAATCTGTCAACTGCCTTAGAGGTCTGACTTTAACCCTTTAACCCCATCCACATTTTTAATACCGAAGGACCCTAAAAGGTCGATTAGCCAGGGTTCGACAAGTTTGTTGCATCTTTCCTAAAATGATACCTCAGCAGGGACTAATCTGTCACCTGCCTTATAGGTCTGACTTTAACCCTTTAACCCCATCCACATTTTTAATACCGAAGGACCCTAAAAGGTCGATTAGCCAGCGTTCGACAAGTTTGTTGCATCTTTCCTAAAATGATACCTCATCAGGGACTAATCTGTCAACTGCCTTAGAGGTCTGACTTTAACCCTTTAACCCCATCCACATTTTTAATACCGAAGGACCCTAAAAGGTCGATTAGCCAGGGTTCGACAAGTTTGTTGCATCTTTCCTAAAATGATACCTCAGCAGGGACTAATCTGTCACCTGCCTTAGAGGTCTGACTTTAACCCTTTAACCCCATCCACATTTTTAATACCGAAGGACCCTAAAAGGTCGATTAGCCAGCGTTCGACAAGTTTGTTGCATCTTTCCTAAAATGATACCTCAGCAGGGACTTGCAAAATGTGTTTACTTGGCCTTCACTTGAATTGAATGGACCTTACCAATTTTAGTTTTAACTGAAAATATTAGTAATTCACGCAGTGGCTATATTTTCCATACAAATTTCGCTCCCGCAAATTTAAACTCCAGACTAAAATTTATTATAAGTACGGCGCAATGAGTTGAACTTTTTTCACCCCATCATACATAAATGCGCACTGGAACGAAGCGTTCCATTTTGCTGCAGAAAATCTTCACTGGACGATGTAGTATGGAAAGTGGAACAACATGAAATTGCAACATGCACAGGATTCCTCGCTTTTGTTGTAGATTTCTACAGCCCACCGAGACCGGTATGCATGTGCGAGCTTCTATTGTGAGATTGTGATAAAAGTTGCTTCTTAAATTGTGACGTGTGTCCACATGGTATGAGAAAATGCCAAGCGCTTGTGGCGGGATCGTTAATACTGTACAACGCCATGTATGCGTTTTCTTTTTCGGCTATGTCTAGTGTTACCGAATGTCAGAATTTTATATTTCTTTCATTCATGGCTTGAGCAAAGCTTATGTAGTTCTGTCATTACTTGCTTGTGGATTTATATTGAAAAATCAAAGATCACAGCATCGTTTTGTAGAGACTAAATCCGGATGCTCGATGGGAAACTAACTTAAAAGGCTACGTGGCTTTTTAACTTTCTCCATTACGTAGTAAGATATTGTATTCGTACAAAATTTCGAACTCGAGATGTTAATCAATTCTGACATTACGATCATAGAGGAACTCAAAAAAGTGGGTCGCAAAATTGTGTCCGTCTCTCTGTCTCCGTCTGTCTGTCTGTCTATCTCTTTGTCTGTCTGTATGTCCCGATGCCTACCGCCTAAACGCCTGCCCGGATTTCCTTCAAACGTAGGATTTTGAGTTTGGGGCTTACAGTTCGGAGCCGTGCATGGTAACCTTAAAGTTAATGGTACTACCCATACAATATGTTCATACCAGTTTGATTTTTTCGAAAACGGCTCTAACGATTTCAACCAATATTGATTTTTAAGCTAAGGTAAGTGAGGTTACCACGACTGCATACTGAGTTTTCCGCTAAAAAATCCAATAACAGTTGTTTTGAAAATTGGACATATCTCGAAAATGGTCTACGATTGTAACAAAAATTAATTTCTAAGGTTATATGGTCATTTCCAACTTAATAGCAAACTCAGTTTTTGTCTGTTTTAACGTAAAATGGATTTTTGAAAAAAGTCATTTCTTAAAACTTTAGTTTTCTTTAGTTTACTTCAAAACAGCAACATAGATTTCGACCAAAATGCAAACTTAGAGTAAAAATGATGCTTTCAAAATTATTGCGTCCTTAATTTTCAATTCGATTCACCGAAAACGCTAATTTTAAAAACTGCCCATATCTCGAAAACCCAATGTTCAATTAAAAAAAAAAAACTTTTAAAACCCAGTAATGCTTACATCCCGAGCAATAACTTGTACTCGATTTTCAGCTAAATAGTTAAGCAATAATAATTTTCAAATTGCAATATTTGGTACTGTTTTGACAGCCAAATTTTACAAAAACCGCTCTAACGATTTTGATCAAAATGCTTATAAAGGATAACAAAAGTATTCTAATTAGGATTACCTACTTAGATTTTGTCAAAAAATTCGAATAAATCAGATTAATAATTATTTCTCAAAAATTACTTCACAAATTCCGATTCGTATTCACATATCTACGGTATATTTTGGTAATAATCTCAATGTTCCACTTCTAATAAAAATGCAATAACAGCTAAGCAAAACTTAGTTTTAACAAATAAAGGGTTTTCCAATAAGACGTGTTATTGTGAATGACCCGCTATTTCGGTAGCTGTCACTTTTGAAGCTTTTATTCTTTGACATTTGACAAGTAGAAACTACGCCATTACTAAAAATGGAACGATACACGCTTCAACAACGCATTGAAATTATTAAAATTTACTACAAAAATGGTGAAAATCTTGCAGCATACTACAAATCTTGAGCATTCTACAAACGCTATCGAGATATGATTAATAATTTTTTTATGGTCGGAGTTGGATGGTATTGATCTGGACAAAGTTTACTTTCAACAAGACGGCGCTATGTGCCACACAAGCAACGAAACCATTGATCTTTTACGGGAAAAGTTACCGGACCGTGTTATCTCTCGATCATGAGATCATGAGATCTTGTGATTTAACACCTTGCGACTTCTTCTTTTGGGGCCACGTCAAAGCTAAGGTCTACGCCAACAGCCGAGCGTCGATTCAAGACCTCAAAGATAAAATTCGTGAGGCTATCGAGGACATAGCGCAGCCACTTTGCGATTTAGTTATGGAAAATTTCATGAAAAGGATATGGTCCTGTATGCGTGCTCGTGGTGGTCATTTGGCTGATGTTGTTTTTCATTATTAACGGCATACCTTCCTATTTATTATGAAATAAACATCCGATCATTTATCTCAAAAAATGGCATTTTTCTTTGAATACCAAAATAACACCTCTTATTGGAAAACCCTTTATAACCCAATTCTTTATTGAGTATGCACCTTAAAATAATAGATACCAATCGCAATCAGAAACTCCCACTTCATTTTCATACCACACACGTCAATTGGGATATTCAGTTTAGCTCTCAAACCAGAACTTGCGACAATTCCCTTTTACTGAGAGCTTCAACTTTTAAAAACTCATATTGTCATTCATATTTATGTGATGCCTATCAGATGAACTACCCAAAAGTGAATTTTATTTAACACTATGACTTCTCCTATATTCTATCTATGCACTGTTTCTTTTATCTAACATTGTTTTCCAGTTTTTTTTTACCTACATATAGGTACGTACCTAATAAAATAAGAAATCAACCAAGCACTTTATTTTAAGAAGACGGCGAAGGAAAAATGGCATCTCTGCAACCAGACTTATGTCCTCTTGTTTGGAAGCACAGTTCCCTGACGGCTGAGATGTTCTAGCAAAGATGGACTCCAAAGCTAGAACTAATATCAGCTGGAATATGTTTCCTTAACAAGTCCGCTTGTCAGCCGAATGTACGATCAAGTAGGTACTGAAATAGGGAAAGGGTACCTTATCTCCTTGGTACCTTATCTCCTTCTTACCTAGCCACCCGACTCGAGTTTGACGTATATAGAAACTCAGAGATGGCAAACCAATCGAATGAATTTGAGTAAATATCGTGTCACCCTTCATGCATGCTAAACGCGGTATTAGCCATTCCAACCGTGTTCCAGGGGTCATCTACTTATACTTAACCTCCGCTCGGTAATTTAATTCACAACAACTCTACAGATCCACATGTAATAGACATCTTCGTGTTAAAAATTGGTATATTCCACTGCACCCTGGGTGTATGACAACAAAATCAACTATTTGCTATACCGAAACAAGCATACAAACAGAAAGCACATAATAACTCATTTATAGTTCGCCCCATAGCAAAATAACTCAATCAATTGCGAACACAGAGCAAAGACGTAAAGACGTCGGGCGAAGCCTGACGATTATAGTACATGTGCAACCCACCTGAGTGACGCTGACGGTCTATACCTTTGACGGTGCAAGTGCAACACTATCGAAAAGATAAAATCGCTTTGGGTGATAGTTTGATAGTTGAAGCGCAGTCAGGCAACCGCAACACAAAATAATTAGTTATGCACAAAAGAGTGGTAGTATGTACTGCCACACCGCTCGGATTCACGTAATTATCAAGCAAGCTGCCGCGCACCGGACGGCAGGAGAATGGCCAGGCCAGCCATTAGCGACTATATTTATTGTGTAATTTTTTTTCGAAATAAATCGCATGCGAAAATATTGAGCATTCGATTGGACACGAGCGGTGTTCGATGTTAAAGATATTTTTGTCGTCGTCGTCGTCATAATTATCAGGCGGCTTGGATGAGAAAGGCTTCGTAGAAGTTCAAGTAACTTTAGTCTCACTTATGTAAACAGCGCGCCGATCACGTAGTCTATTGACGGCGTTAAACGAACACGCACTGCGATTATTATTGATGAAATTTGCAAATGGGAAATATTGTTTGATGTCCCTCGGAGATGCCTGTCAAAAGCGGACCGAGTGGAGAATTTTTTACGGACTACTAGCTGACCCGGCGAACTTGGTACCGCCTAAAATTAATCAAATTATTTTCTCTGTCTATTGAATGAATGAAACTCCTTTGGAATTCAATTAAGTGCAATGCATAGAAAGGACTTCATAGGTTTCCGGGTCGACTTCTTGATCGATATTTTCCACGCTACTGATTGAATTGAGTTTCCGGTCAGATTTTTTCAGTTAAACAAACAACCAAAGTAGAATGTGGGAAATCGGCAATTCTCGCTTCTGCAATTCGACCGAGTACATTCAGAAACGCGATTGTCCAAAAACATTGTGCTTAACGATGAAGCGCATGATCGTTTTGAGCTTTTGTTTGAAAAATCGTGAGGTACGTCATGGCGGTCGTCCGAAGTTTTCCCGGGGAAGTAAGGATCACCGTTCACATAATTTTTTTCCCACTCCACATTCGATAAAGGTGCTATAAAACATTAAATATCGGTAGTTGCGACTTGTGAACACAGTGGGTCAGTGATTAGTTTGCTGGACTACTTGGGCGAGTGGTAAATTTGTAAAAATGATATGAATAATGAACACAATATACCTCCCCTTTATCTACCAAGTGATATGTGCCGCACGGCCTACGCACTCATAGGCCACATGCCACATCACATATTCTTTAATGCTTGCGATTTGCCCCCATCATCCCAAAGCAAAGAGGCATCTACAACAGCGCCACCTATCGGGTCGAAAACTATCCTAGTTTCCCAACTGAAACCAAACATACTCATCCACAAAATTAAAATCAGTTGAGTGGTTTCGGAGACTGACAGCAGCGCCACCAATCGAGCCCAAAACTATCCTATCCTTTAAGCTGCAACCAACAATACACATCCACAAAATGTCATTTAAATCGGTTGAGGGGTTTCGGAGATTGACAACACAGGAATGTTCACTAAAATGCCTATAATTCGTAAAAACAAACCTTGGTGTTGACGTCACCTTTCATTTGAAAATTTCCAGAAATAAAATCGGTTAACGCATTAAGATTAAGAGACCATCAATTCAAACACAATGCGACTCATTTTGATATATATTTATAGAAGGAGAAAAGGCGCCACCTGTTGAGAATTTTCCGAATTTTCATTTTAATTTCATCTTAAACCATCTGTCGAGCGGTTCTTGAATTTTTTCCCGAATAACGCACAGCAATTGATTTTTTTATATATAATGTGTGGAAAAAAAACAAAATGTACAGAAATTCATGTATTTTTTCACGCATGCACAACACACACATACGTTTTCCGATATCAACCAAACTACACAAAAACCATATATAGACCAATACCAAAAATGTGTGAAAGTTTGAATTAAATCGGCCTTAACGCATAGGCGTGAATCGGCGACAACCGAACACAATTTTAATGCTCAATTTTTATATACAAGGTGGCGCAAAAGTAATCCTCCTATCAGAAAATGCTATACATTTTGCGATTGGCCCCTAATGTCAGTTCTGTTTTGACATTTGTGTAGTAAACACATGCGAAATACACGTTAATAAACAATGTTACGCTACACTGCTCCAGAACGCGGAATATTGGTGACTATTTATTTGAGTAATAATCGGTCGGTGACTTCGGCACAACGTGAATTTCGTCGCAGATTTCCTAGCCGTCCAACGCCTACTGGTGAAACACTGCGACGTTTAGCCGCTCGCCTCGAAGAGACTGGCACAACACGAGACGTTGCGAAGAGTGGCGGGCCCCGGAGCGCCCGTTGTGCCGAGAATATCGCCTCTGTTGACGCGTCCATTTTTTTTCGAGAACGCCGCTGGTCAAACGACAACAGTGAACGGTGTCGGTGTAGGGTAGGGCCATGTCTACCGATTTTTTTCTACCGCAATTGGACGATTTAGGACTGGAGGACATGTGGTTCCAACAGGACGGAGCTACGGCACACACTGCGCGAGCCACAACCGATATTCTGAAAGCGGTGTTCCCGGGTCGTTTTTGGCGATTTGCACTAGCCCGCAAGATCGCCTGATTTGACCGCTCCAGACTTCTTTTTGTGGGGCTTTTTGAAGTCGCGGGTTTATGTCAACAAGCCTCAGACTCTTGCAGCTCTTAAAGACAATATCCGTCAAGAATGTGAGTACCTATCGCCGGAAGTTTTGGCCAAAGTGATGGAAAATGCCATAAAAAGGGCTCAAATGACAATCAACTGTGGCGGCGGCCATTTACATGACATCATATTCTCGACTTGATGTAAAAAAAATTAAAAGACCAAATAAAAATAATCCACAAGAAGAATCAAAGTTTTTCGTTTTTTTTTTTAAATTACAGCCAAAAAACATCGGAAGGTTTTTTTTGCGCCACCTTGTATATAGATTTGAGGTGCCTCCTTCTAGAAGGCTAATGTTCTCAGCAAACTCGGTTCTAGCCAAAGACTGGCGCTGTTAGTTGAAGCTCAGATCCATGTGGACTGGGGCGCCACCACTTTAGCCATTTCAAGCGACAAAGCGCTGCCAGGTTTTTACTTGCGAACTTAAATTTGGCTCGTCACCAGAACTGACTTGAAACAAAACCTCCCACGCCAGGAAATGCCTACCTACTGCTGGCTCCCATCTCAAAGCAATTTCAAACCCAGTTCATTGGACCACTCGCGCATATGGGCAGGGGCACCATCATTCAGCTCATTGTGGACCCACGATCTAAAATTCGCCCAATTTCGAAAACTGATAATGACCGACTATTAGGTCGACCGCACACTAATAGCACAACTTAAAAGCCTCCTCCTCTCCACGCCCCCTCCCAAATGTGCGGTGTCCGCAAACAAAGAATGAGTGATTCGCTAGCAAATTTGCCAGCACAAACTCAGCATGTACGGTGGGTCCCGAAAATCTCCATCTGACGCATCTAAACACACTGGCGCCCATGGCACATCCAAGCCGCACTGCCGACGACGCATATAAGCAAATTAATATCTCATATTTGGAGCGCGCACAGTGAATCTGCCGCCCGGTGCATCGCAGGCTGTATCCTCCATTCGGGAGCCCACCTAATCCAACTGAGTTACCTACCTGCAAGCCGCACATAAATAACGCCAAGCGGTAGAAGACCTCCGCCAGCGCCGCGTCGCCGCCCAAGAGTCACTGGACCAAATGAAGACATCTTCTCACAGAGCGTGTCTGTCGCTCTATTATGGGTTTTAACATTGCTCCGATTATCCACGACAGTGAACCTGTTCGCCGAGCTATATGCCATCAATCATACCAATGGAAGTCGCTATAGAAAGTCAACGCGGACAGGCAGCAGGCGCAGGCGCAGGCGCAGGAGCAACCAACATCTGTGTGTGATGTATGTAAAGTTTGGCTCGTTCTTCGTCGTCGTCGTCGACAGTCGGGGCTATTACTGGGATTCCCTTTGAGAATCTCACACATCTTCCCCAGAGGTCTATTTGGCAGTCTGGTCCGAATGCACTGTAAAGGGAACAGCAGCAGCATAGAAACCGTCTCCATGTGATTCATTTTTGGGAGGTCCGGATTTGGTTTTGCTCTTCATGTTTTCCCGGCCGCTCCTTTTTGTTTGTATATTCCCAGTCAACGATGTGGTATGTCACGGATGTGCAACAGGAGGATCCACCAGCAGACTGGCAACGGACGTCGCTGCCCGTAAGAGGATTTATGACAGGCGTTCATTTGTATTTCGATGGCATTTTAATTATATTGCTGTGCCCCCGGGGGGAAATCAGGCCACTATGGGTATCGGTGGCCAAATCGTTTGCCACGCAAAAAAGGACTCTCGCGAGGAGCTGCAATCGCAGCGCTGCTCTGTTGGTTTGCTCTGGCGAAGAAGACGTTTGACTACGCCTGGAATGTGCTGGTGATGTTGACAAGTTTTTGTTTTGGTGCGAGATACTGTGAAACTACTCGTAGGATTGGTTTTGCTGCTGTCCCGGATAAATGGTTTTGCACTGTGCGTATGGATTTTGCGAATCCGTTTGTTGGACTTTATGAATCTGCGGAGGTAATGAGCTCATTACAATGCAGTCGTAATCCGAGGGAATAGATAGTTGCTCAAGCACCATCCAGGGACCAGGACTGTAATTTAATGCACTTTGCGGATGGAAAAACTTGAATGGTCGGCAGATGTGTGGTTTGGCGAGGTGGTGGGGCTTTAAAAGCTGCTGGTTTTTATAGGTGGAAGGTTCTGAATTTACTATCTCTCCAAAGCCCCTTAAGACTTCGCTTTAAGAAGCTATTGATCTTTGATTCGGTCCAGCTTTATGGAAGCTATATTATTTCGTCAGCCGATGATATAGTTAAACCTCTTAACAAGATTAAACCTCAAGCTTGGATAAGTATCGTCGTAAAAGTTTTGAGCTTGATTCGATTTGAGTGCGCCCGGAAAATCTCCGATCCATATATTTAAAAACAAGTCGTAGATTATACAGGTTTTTCACAACACGTTTAGGGCAGCTCCTTCAACCTATAAGCCCAGCGTATCCTTGCCAAACTTCCCAGAGCTCCTTTCGATTAGAAACTTCGGCCGTATTGATATTCAAATGTGTATCAAAGAAAGGTCCTTAAATAGCACGCCACGGACAAGAGTTCAGCATAGAAATAGTGATTGAGATAAAAAAAGAAGCTTGTGAAACTATCAGCTCTCTACGGACAAATAACATCCGCAGCCTGTTCGACATATGGTCTAGTTATTTGATTTTTCACTAAGGCTTTTCACAACTTATTTTAACGCTTGTTACAATGTCCGACAATGCGACGTTGAAGTCGTTTTGTACTATCTAGGTGGTTAGCCTTCTAAGGACGTGCCACCTACCTCTTAAAGGCTAGTACGGTTTCATCGTAACAATGTTTTATCTGACTTCGTTGAGGAAGGTATTTTATGCGGGAAATTGCCTTCGAATATACTTTAGAGCCGGGTTTTCACAGAAACTTTCTCGAAATGTGTTCGAATATATAGAACCGGACTTTCAGAGAAACTTTCTCCAAAGGGATCATACTTTTTAGACAGAACCTAAAATCCTTCTGAGATCTTCGGCCAGTGATACCAGATTGAGGGAAAAAGCGACAACTTTGGGGCTTTTTGAATGAAAATTGGGAAAACTGAACTTAACTTAAAAAAATAGAAATAATCATAATACATTTATGAAAACTGAACTTAACTTAAAAAAATAGAAATAATCATAAATGTAAAACGTAAATTGTTTTAAAAATAAAATTAATACGTGTTTTCATTACGAAAAAATTTCAAGTGAATTGTTCATGTTAAACATGAAAGAAAACAGCCCATCGAATGTCTGCGTAAGAGTTTTTGTGTATGTGAATGCATTCACTCGTTTTCTGTCTAATGTTAATAAATTTAATAAATAAAAAAAATAAATAGTCGGCGCAACAGGCCCGTAGGGACACTAGGAAGGAAATTTATATAGTATATGCTTATTTTAAGCTAGTTAATAAAAACTGTTACATTTTTTAGTTTTTTTTTTCTTTTGAAAACAAGTGCAAATTTGACTTAAAGATTTTTTTTTTTAATTTAGGGGAAAACTAATACTTTTGCTGATAAAAAAGGAGAAAACAGTTTTCAAGGTCTGGGAACACTGGTAAGGCCGCATTGACTTGTAAGAGCGCTCTCTAGATTTCTAGTGTCTTTTGACATAAAATAAGTGTATAATTTTATATGTAAGGATTGTGGTTAATCTTTTGAATTGTGTAAGCTTGATGGCTGGCTATAGGTCGCTATTATGCGGTCTCCCCTACTTGTAGTTAGCTCGGTGATCCCAGTGAGGGTCAATATTGTGTTGAATTTATTTCGAGTGCTAGTTTGGTGGGCGGTTGTAGCGATTCAAGTCAATGTCTTCCTGAACTGCTTGGTCTATCTGGCCCTTTATTCAGCTACCGTGACCTTTGTATTTGAATTGTTTTGCATTTTATCGAGCTGCTCCTCAAAGCAGACTTAAAGCAACACTTCCGGCAGTCGACGCAGCGAGCAGACAATATTTGAGGTATCACAACTAGAAGCTGAAAAATTTAATGGTCGTCGTAAGCTTAAGCTGGCTGATATCATCCCTTTGAAGGATCGCACTCGTGGAGGTGTATAGTTCATGCAATCCCACAATTTGCGGTTTAATCCAAACCATATATAGACACGTCTGTAACCGCCCTTTTAACAAATAAGGTTTTGTTTAGCCAATAACATACCGGACACAATAAGTCACTTGACTATTACCGGTCAAGCTGGGGACGGCTTTGGCTTTGACTAACGATATTTCTACATCTGAAGTATTTACCCACCATCTATTTTCCATAGAACTGCATCACGATTCACCAGTTCTTAGTAGTTTTTCAGCCCGTTTTTCAGTCACTGACATCAAAGAATGTTGGATACTGAAAGGCGAGTTAAACTAGCAAAGGTATAAAATAGAATACGTGGTCTTATAACGATAACCGACCATGATTTGGGAACTACCTATATCCCAATAGCGCGTTTGCGATTGCAAGCCTGTTTGAAAACCACCTTCTTTTAGTAAGCTTTAAAACTACATAACAAAAAAATCAAGCTCTGTTGTGCTACTGTTTGTGCTATAGTCCATATAAATATCGCACAAGAAAATTCAATAAAACAATATCGATCCTTGGTTCTTATGCTATTTTATAGACTTTACTAGCTGACCCGGCAAACTTCGTTTTACCCAAAATATATTTTTTGACTGAATTAATTTCAAGTAATCACGATTCCACCTGAAATTTGTTTCTTTGATCGAAATTTAGCGATACTTAACAGATGACTTCGTCCCGGCCAATATTTGGCGAAAATATAATAAAATCAAGTATTAATTTCTTTAAAGTCTATTAGATTTATTGAGCGTAAATGAAGAGTGAGGATGGTTTCCCTACTCGGGAACATGCCACATATAACTGGCACACTTCCAGCGACTGCCCTTGTGACTTGTTTATTGTCATCACAAATGCAAGTTTCACTGGGAACTGAATACGTTTGAATTGGAATGGCAAATCGTTTGAACTCAAGGGAATTCGCGGGATTAGGCATTCTTCTCCTTTGAACAGCCCTTTCAAAATCCTTGCCACTATCACATTGTTCATTAGCTGCATGACAATCAGTCGGGTTCCATTGCACAGTTTCGGGACATGAAGATTTCTTAGCATAATGACGACAGATCCAACTTTAAGACGCAAATGATGAGGCGGAATGCCAGACAAATCCAAAGAGTTTAGGAATTCCACTGGATAATTGACGACATCGTCTTCGTTTTCAACGCGATCGATCGATTTGTATGAACGCAGCTCTCCCGGATTTTGATTTTGAATCGTCCAATTCAAGTCAATGACATCAATATTTTTCGCTGCTAAAATTGCGTGCGCTCAACCAATCGTAGTTACGATAATTTTTACCAATGTTCGGATATACATTAGTAATGAGTTCATCTTTTGTTAACGTGAATTGACAAATGACAGGTGGAATGGATATTAAACCACTTGAAGTTTCAACCGGAATTTTTCCATTTCCGATTTTTAGCAGTTCTTTAGAGAAAACTTCTGCGGTTCTATCCTGTTGCAGAATCACTCGCATATTCATACTCAATGAAATGGTTTTCACGTATCGTCACAAATACGATGACTTCAGAAATGCATTTAATTCATCCGCCGCTGTTGATTTCGGTATCACGGGAAGTGTTTGTCTGAAGTCGCCCGCCAACAGTATCATCACGCCACCAAACCGGTGATTATTGTTGCGCAAATCTTGCAATGTTCGATCAAGTGCTTCTAATGATCGTTTGTGCGCCATTGTGCACTCATCCCATATGATCAATTTACAATTTTTCAACACTTTTGCCATGGCTGATTGCTTTGAAATGTTGCAGACATGATTTTCATTGATTTGCAGGTTTAACGGAAGCTTCAGTGCTGAATGTGCTGTTCTTCCACCTTCCAACAGTGTTGCAGCAATTCCGGTAGATGCGAGAGCTAACGCAATGCCACTTTGAGCACGTATTGCTGCTAATATCAATGATATCAGGAACGTTTTCCCAGTACCGCCGGGCGCATCAAGGAAAAATAGTCCACCGTTTCCTTCATCGACAGCCTTCATCAGTTGATCATACGCACTCTTTTGCTGTTCATTCAGCAGCGGAACATATGTTTGTAATTGTTGTTGCAAAGTTGTTGTGTCGTAAGCATGCTCGCGTTCCAATTCACGATTCAATACACTTACAGTTTGACGATTTGGCGCTGGCATATGAATTTCAACCAATAGTTTGTAGCCAAAATACAGAAAGCAAACGAACGAAAAGGGTGCAATTGAAATTTTGAATACAACTGGAAAAACAGAACAAAACACTTAACGATCTCACCACAATAATTAGCATTTTGTAAGGGGGAATTGTTAACTTAATTTTTACCAGCCTAAATGGCGACATATCCCCACAATTTGTTACAGTACCATTCAAATGATATAAGTTTCATTCTCCTCATTTCATAATAAATATTTAAAAAGTTTACGGTAACTTTTGATGTTCACGTATTAATATAATGATTTGAGAAACAATGTTGTCAATCATCTACTCTCTTTTTATCAGAAAGAGACAAAATCCTTGTTTCTCATACTCGGAATTTCATAATACAATTAAAATTCTGTGATTTAGTGATGCTACTTTCTGGTTTTAACTACATATAAAAAAAACGAGTGTGCTTTAGACCACACGACTGAAGTAAAACTTCTGTAGCTCCATCAATATATACATGTTTGATTTATACATATTAACCCTAGAAAGATAATCATAAAATAAAGAGCGTAAAAGAAAATCATACGTCTCATACGCCAATTAGTGTATTTAATTAAACATATGAACTTCTTATTATTTATAATAAATTTATTTAATTATATAGATACTATTCAAAAAAAATAAATTAATGAATTTTTTATATATAGTTGAGACAGTCAACGCGCTGCGGTTTAGAATTTAAAAGTTATCACACAATTGTCCCGCGCCATACGTCTCGTGGACGTAGATTATCTTTCTAGGGTTAATATATTAATTTTCTTTAATAATTTACTGCCTATGAGAGGAAGAGAGCCAGAAAATGGGCTTGCTCCCACGGTATGATACAGACAATAGGTCACGGTTGCCACTTACAAAAATAACTCAAACTATTTTATTTGATTTTGCACAAAATTACCAGCTGCTAGATGATATGGGAGATCATCTACCCTTAACAAATTAGAGTTTCATGTCTGTTTATAAATAATATGAATAATTATTATTATTCACCATCTGTCAAAAGAAGAAAATTAATGCATTCTGTAATTTTGGAACAGCGAATAAAACAGTTTTATATGGATGGTGATGAAGCATATGCAAATAATGCAATGCGTTCACTCAGAAGCAGTAAGGTAGCGTTTAAATGAGGTGATATCGAGTTCGCATTCTTGGTACATCTGCTCAAAAATTTACCATAACCAGATAAAAATTACCAAAACTCAAAAAGCAAAAAAAATTACGAAATTTGGTAAAAAAAATACCAAAGTGGCAACCCTGCAATAGGCGTGCACTTTGTCTTAGATATACGAAACGTAACTGGCTATGAAAGAAAGAAAAGAAAGTGTTTGCTCGCACCTCTCTCTGTTGCTCCTACAGTGTGATACAGACAATATGCCTGCACTGTAGTGATACCAGACTTTAGAGGCAGGTTAACCCACGGTTATACTCAAAATATCCCTTTTATGCTTTCAAAATAAATAAATTTATTGTTTTAAAAATACACGTGATTCATTCGCAGACACTTGTGTCATTTTATGAGATAAAAAAAAGAAAATGAAAGCATTTAAATATTTTGAAAGACTTTTTTCTAAACATGAAAATATTTAATTTGATCGTAGGTTGAATAATTTTTTTATTCTTAATGAAATGAGCAATTAGGAACAAAATCTGACCAAAAAGTAAAATCCCTTTCTGTTTGTACTATGAGGTCTGAAAAATCCCTTTGTCCTTATTATTAGTGAGAAAATCCCGCAAAAAGTGATAAATCCCCCGATCTGGTATCACTGCTGCACTGTATACTGTGTCTTAGATAACGAAACGTAACTGGCTGAGAGAAAGAGAGAACGAAAATGTGTGCTCGCATCTCTCTCTCTTGCCTCTACAGTAATATACGAAACGAAACGTAACTCTCTCTCTCTTTTTATCTTACTAACATAACGTCCGCTCGCAATTTCCGTAACGCTTTCGTGACGCATTCACCAGCTTGCCCCGTAAGTCAAGAGTGCCTAAAGAAATATTAATTCAAAAAACGGCTTTAACCGAAATAATCGAAACATCTGCACTTATAAGTTTTGGTTAGGGTTCGCCAAATGCGCTTGCTGATAAATCGACTGAGGCCCAGAAAAATAACAACAAAACTGCTTTTGTGAACTCTCCGTACCCACTAGACCAGCACTTTTGCCTATTTATACCACAAACGATATCACATATCAAAGCACTGTTCCAAAGCAGCGATGAGGTGTGAACCGACAAGCGGGTTTCCAATCTTCCCAGGGCGTGAAATAAGCTGCTATACATATTCTCACACCTCAGCAGCAGTTGCATTGCACAGGACAAAACATTCCTCAAGTAAGCTGATATGCTATTTGCAGTGCAACATATTATCGCCACCACGCCGTGCGCACAAGTGTCACATTCCCACAATTGGTTCTTAATAGAAATGTCAACCAGCTACGGACTACCACCTCGAGTGCTTGTAGTGTATTAGTTTCCCATTCGCACTGGGTTTGTCAATTTGTAACCCAATAGTTGTATGAAACTAATTGTGCTCTGATTTCAGGGATAATTCTCCACCAGCCGCCCCACAAAAAAACGCCAGCCCAGTGTTGGATAAATATTTGACGTTGGGCGTAATAAATTTGATGGCAACATATGCCAGCCACAGTAATCTCCTTGCTACAGCAACAATTTACATTGTTTGCTCGACATCCGTATCCTGTGTGTGCACATCCTTAAAATTCAATAAACGGAAAAATCTCCCTGAAGAGGGTGCCACAAGCCAGGCACACCCCAAATGACTTGGGTATACTATTATGATGGTGTTATGGAGCTTATCGTGTCGAAACATTCGCTGGGGTGCTGCTGCTGCAAGTCAAGTGCTCTCCAGGGGGTGGTCGTGCGATAACAAAGTGGTAAAAATAATTTTATGATTGCCCGCAACATTGTCATTGAAGATTTGCGGGGGCGGCGCACGGTATACGGAAATGTTTACCACAAAGATTGAGATTAATTTTGATAAGTCCTGCGGTGCGCCGAGGGGTTCGTTCGAGTGTTATGATTCGAATTAGCTTAATGTTTAGGCAGAGGGGAACGATGTGGCATCGTTTTGAATTTCATGACTGACAGTCAATGTACGTGATGATGCGATGGGGTACTTGGGTGTGAGGCGAGGCTATTTATCGCATATTAATTTGTAATAAGGGCTGTGTGGGAAGTGCGTGATTATGGGTGATCGGAAGAGGAGATAAATTCGTGGGCGGGTCGCTTCAGAAGGGTTTAGACTGCGAATTTTGTCTCAATCTCTCTTATTGAGCCGAGGCACTGCAGATTTCCGTTGTGGTGGAAAACATTCAGAAAGCCCTTTGGCGTCCGCTAAAGTTTCGTCCTCGAAACCAGGTTCGATATTTCCTGTCATCTAGAACCTGGGGCTCAAAAATGTATGGCGAATTTTTGTCCTGGCACACCGAGTTTCGCGGAATTTTTATTTGTGATGATGGGTACCCGTCCCATCTAAGTGGAGCTTGCTAGGTAGCGGTCCTGTAGAGGAGCATGCTATTTATTCCTCAAATTAGGAGCTTAGAACCCACAAATGTTTATGGTAGCATTGAAGTTGTAGAGGCTTGGAATCTACATACTGGTGGCAGCCTAGCGGAGTTTATGTTTCCTCTGAGGCAGATTTACTCTTTAGCTACTCCAACGTTGTTGTAAGATGGTCGTTTTGCTTGGTCAGGCGGAGAGATGTTTGCTTACAAAAATAGGTGCAGTGAGGCTTGTCCGGCTCTACTTTAGTTTTTTTGAAGCTGCCGATGATTTCCACATCAATATGCTGCGTATATCGAAGTAGCTGAGAGGAACAGTTGCAGATAGTGGTAGTGACAGCTGCGCCCTCCGCACTATCTGCTCCGAAAATAAATTCAAGTAACCACATGCTAGCGCATTTATTTTTTTGGAAACCCAGTGCATATTTCGAATATTTTGGAAGAGCTGCATGGGTGTTTGACAGCATCGTGCTATAAAACTTGGCCATCGACATATTTCCGTGTGGAATTTTTTACAATAAGTTGCCTAGTCTTTTTAAGGACTTCCCCCAGTATGGAAACTTGGTTTGTGGTTTGACACAGTTTGTTGGATAAGGTCTTATATGCGATTTGTCTCGATATTTGGTTTTGGATCGGCCATACCTATGTGGAACTAATTGTCTAATCGCCAAGCACGGCTACACCCATACTGCATGCAACCTTTCGAAACACCACCTGCGCATTTGAAGACATTTGCTAATAAACCACTATAGGTAGCAGCCTGTTCTTCTTCTTAAGCGTTTTTTTTTTAATGTCTAAACTGATTATTTACTGGGTGCTGTAGCTGTCCTTTGTTGGCTTAAGCGTTCTTGAGGCTAAATTTGTTATTTACTGGGTGATGTAGGTGGTCCTTTATTGGCTGGACCTATGAGGGCTTAGGTCCACTTCTTAGGAAGTGGCTGTAAATTCTGCCCAATTATATCTTCTATTCCCTGGTGCTTTGTTGAGTATAAAAGGTTTGAAGAGCCTGAGGCCCGGTGAGTTGCTTGAGTTTCTTCAAAAATCTTGCAAAGTTATTTCGATGACGAGACTATTAGCACTTTGAGTTGTAGACTGCCTAGGCCTTATTCTTCCAATGTAGGATCTTCCTATTCTCACTTATCCGGACACTGTGTACTCGCTGCCTTTTTTTTGCACTGCAGCATGTTTGAGTGTGGTTCTTTCTCTGGAGTGTAAGGTAACCTGTCATGGTTTTGACCAAATTTTTTTCCTTGATGGGTAAATGCACAGTATAGTCAGTATAGTCTTTAGGTGGTATAGGGCGCTCAACGCCAAGTTTCTTTATCAAGGCGTTGCGACGATTTCACAACTTTATTATTTTATATGTAACTCCCACTTCCGTGGGTCATAGGTCCAAAATTGTATTATGGACTTATGTCCTACTTTGGTGCGACATTGGTCCATAATTTATTTGTCAAAGATGGGACATAATTCCAACCAGAAGAAGTTATCAGAAAAGAGTCCAAAACGCACTTTGAGTAATTTTTTTTATAGAGTATCCATGAAATAAAATCCACATTTTTAACACATTAGCGTTATCTATAACAATTTAGCGTTTATTTTAACAAAAAATAAAAAAAAAAAACAAAACAGCGTAACAAAGTAATTCAATATCAAAAGATATAATTTTAAAGATAAACGTGGCAAGAATATTTTATGATTTCCAGACCAAAAAGACCACATAAGTTCGTTATTATTTTCTAAGCATCATAACTGAGCTGTGGAAAACAGTCACACAATTGCTTTTAATTGGACTCATTAGCTTTATTTTGTTATTTTTCTTGGTTGGGGTGTGGATGCATTGCTTCATTCACTTTTTTAATTGTATTTGAAACACTAACAAAAATAGCACAAGCTTTACACGACTTCACATAACACGCATAACGCCTCGTTCTTTGATTTTTAACCCTGGAATGCTACTTGGGGTACACTTGTGCCCCAGCCTTATTTTAAACTGCAGCCATTCGGTAGCAGATGGCGCTGCAAGCTTGAGCGTCTGAGTATTTTCATGACTTGTTGCATTAGTTCGTATGTGACACTGACGGCGGGCGGACTGTTTGTCATTGTGCTGAAATTTGATATTGGGATACAGGTGTACCCCAGTGTAGCAGAATATGAATGAAATAAAAAACTTTATTACAGTGTTTTCTTTTAATGTAGGTAAGTATGTTAGTCTTATTAAACTATTTGTTAGTAAATGTAACAAGTGCTCAGTTCTATTATACGCTTATTAATTTGTTTGTTTACAGCTCATGGTAGAAATGACTTCCCAAAAAAAAATTCTTGACTTATCAAAACCGGATGATATCTCGGAGATACATAAAATTCTCTATGAGGCGGACTCCGATGATTTAAATGACATGAGTGATGAGGACGATGCCATCATACCAGATTTTAGAGATAACGTAGAAATGAACAAGGAATGCGATATTGAAGACATCCGTTACCATTCTAGCCCAGATCACCATCGGCTCACATCCTTGACCAAAAACGAAGACCGCTCAATTCCTTCTAGTTCAGTTTGCTTCCAGGATTCATTTTCATCCTCTGATTCTGAAGATTGTGTACCGCTGGCACAAATATACCGTGCTGAACAAGCAAAAGTTAAAATTTTGAAGGTTCCCGTTAAACTAAGAGGAAAAAATGGGTTCAAGTGGTCAGGGGTTAAAGGTACAGTACATCGGACACCAAAAAGAAATCTGGTTCTACATTTGCCTGGAAATAAAAATGAATCCAAGCAAATAAAGTCAGGAATAGAAGCCTGGGAACTATGTTTCACCAGAGAAAACCTTGAAAAAATTACGGAATATACAAATAAAGAAATGAAAGTCCAAAAATTAACATATGCCAAAAAAGTCGACGACGACGATGATGACACAGAAACAACTAATAAACCTTCTTTCACCAAGGAAACGGATTCTATTGAAATGCAGGCACTTATTGGCTTGCTTTATTATGCCGGTGTTATGAAAATGAATGGAGTGTTTACCACAGAGTTATTTGATAAAGACAGTGGTATATCAATATTTAGGGCAACTATGCCCGAAGCACGTTTTAGGTTTCTGATCAACTGTCTTCGATTCGATGACAAAGACATCAGAGCTCAGAGAAAAACGACGGACAAACTTGCAGCATTTCGAGAAGTTTTCGAGAGATCCCTAAATAAAATGAAAGAATTATATGTTCCATCGGAATACACCACGATTGATGAACAATTAGTTGGTTTCCGAGTTCGTTGTCCATTTAAGATGTACATTCCATCAAAACCTGACAAGTATGGAATCAAGATAGTGATGTGCTGCGATGCTAAAACGGCTTTTGTACTCGACGCTGAAGTTTACATAGGCAAGGACTCCACACCTCGCGATGTTCCGGTTGCCCAGTACTATTGTGACAAACTTACTAGTTCTTTTCATGGTACCAATAGAAATCTGACTGTGGATAATTGGTTTACTTCAGTGCAGACTGCCCAACATCTTCTGAACAAAAACATAACCGTAGTGGGCACATTGAGGAAAAATAAAAAAGAAATACCTCAATCATTTTTGGAATTAAAGGATAGACAGGTAAACTCTTCCATGTTTTGCTACAGTAATCCACTTACTCTGTTGTCGTACTGTCCACCAAAAAAGAAAAAAAAAATTGTATTGATGCTTTCTACAATGCATGAAAAAGGTGGTGATCCAAATTCCACCGAATTACCAGAGATAATAAAATTCTATAACTCAACAAAGGGCGGAGTTGACACCTTGGACCAATTGTGTCACACTTATTCTACTGGTCGAAAGACGCACCGCTGGCCGTTTTTCTTGTTTTGTAATTTGCTCAATATTTTGGGATACAACTCTATGATCCTTTTACGTGGTTCTTACGCACAAAACAAAGAAAAATTAGAAAACCGAAGAGTATATTTGAAAAAATTAGCACTAGATTTAGTAAAACCACATATGAAACGTCGTTTCCAAATTCCAACTTTAAGGCGTGAACTCCGCGAGACAATATGCAGTACACTAAAAATAACCCCAGCATTAGAAGAGCAAACAAAGCCAACTACTACCGCGGGTAGGTGTGCATTTTGTCCAAGAAGCCGGGATAGAAAATCAAGGATCAACTGCGCTCTATGCAAAAAATTCATTTGTTTACAGCACCAAAGTAAAATATGTCCAACCTGTTCAAAATAATATTATTTCATTTCCTTGTTTTTGAAAAAAAATACTTTTATTCTGTACTCTAAGTTTCTTTTATGAATTCGCTGAATAAAATTTATTTTTTTATAAAAATGCCCTTTTTTCTTTGGGGTACCGTTGTACCCCAGTGTAGCATAGTATGTTTCGCAAATAAGTGTAGCATTCCAGGGTTAAATAAAACACATTACTATTCATTCAAAGTCCGCGCTTACATTCAAAATCAACACCTTCAACTAATTCACTGTCCATTTTTATACATTGTCGGTCGGCAAGTTTCAAGAAAAGAACAATTACCTACTAATCCTGTTACAAAAGAACTCAAGCCAAGTCATGACTGTAATATTTGTAAATCAAGGATACCACGTTAAGAGTTTTTTTTCCAAATATATATGTATACAAGTAGGCCTTTACTAACATTTGGCTTTTCTAAACGGGGGGTTGGATGTTGAGGAGTCTGGGAGCTCTGCAATTAATTTAAACTAGCTTTAGAAAAATACTTAAAACCGTTTGTATATATTTTTTAATATAGTGCCTTCAATTTTGCAATAGAGTAAAGAGAAGTTTCAGAGTGTAACATGTACCTACAGCATTTTTGTAAGACATAAATCCACAAATTAAGTTATGGACTTATGTGCCACCAAAGTGGGGTTATGTCCCCTGGAGTTATGTCCCTGCGCCAGGGTCTTCCTATACGTACTTGTCTCTCACGGCTGAGTTCGAAGGTTCGTCGAGCTGTCTTTCCACATGATCAAGCCACCTCAGCCGCTGTACTGTCAGTTTTTTGACAAAGTCAGCATCTTTCTATATATAAAGTATACGACCTTGAACCTTCTCCTCCACAGTCAATATTGATACAAACTGAACCAAATATCATCCGAAGAATCTTTCCTTTAATGGGTCACAAGAGGTTTTTATTTGCTTTTGATAGAGTCTATGCTTCTGCACCATACAGTGGGACCGGAATTACCAGGGTCTTATATAATATCTTTTTGGCTCTATGAGAAGGCCTTTGTACATGTCTTCTTAGCCCGAAGAAACAGCAATTGGTAAGAATGATTCTTCGCTTGCTCTCTTCGACGATATTATTTTGCGCAGTAAAAATATAGGGAGTAGCCAAGGTAGACAAATTAATTTACTACTTCGAAGTTGCAACTATACCCACTGTGACATTTTGGCCGAGCCTGCAATTCAAAGAGTCCTTTTCCGTTGACAGCGAATATATAGTTCTATTTGATAAAACCGACGCTTGAATCAACAATTTTATTTTTGTTAATATACGTCCAACAACATTTTTCAATCACATTGACAAAATTTTAATAATTTTCATTTGGCCTTAAAACTTGTGATAACACAAAAATTGTTATAATAACAAAAATTGTTAAAAAGAAATTTATCAATTTGACCTTTTCTGTTAAATTAACAGAAAAGTTACAAATACAATCAAAATTGTTAAATTTTGTTAAATAGTTGATATTACAGAAATAATCTGTCAGAATACAGTTGCACTTTGGTTATATAGAATTGTTAACTCAGTTCCATAATTTTAAATTGTTGATTTAACAAATATATTGTTATGTGGATATTATTAGGTATTAATAAATGATATGCAAAACAAATAAGTATAACTATAGAAATTACATAGTCACATTATTTTTTTTTGACAACATAGAAAATATTAAAATATGCATACATAAAATTAAAAAAATTAAAAAAGGCTATTACTTTTAAGACATAATGATACCTAATACCCTTATCTAACTAACTTGAAAATAAAAAGATCCGCTATACCTTTAACACCGACAACGATGTAGATGTGCATCTCCTTCGTTATTTAAAGTTACATCTTTAAGTTTCGATTACAGAATCCGGGTTGAAGTAAAATTTGATATTTTTTTTAATTTAAGATATTAAAATCCATATTAAAAAATTCTATAAAAACAAATTGCAATTCTTACCAATTTATTTCTAAGGGATTGTTGATATGTTTTCCATTTTTCCTGTCCTCATCCATAAACGGATATACATATTTACTTTAAATCACGTTTTTAGGGGATTTCTATTGCACATTAGTCAAATAATAAATAACGCTATCAAAAGCATTGCATTGAAAGGATTACCATGTTCACATTGTATTTTACTCAATTCAACACTTGTATTATTAATTCAACAAAATTTATGTCAAATCTGCAAACTAAAATATTAATTTCAACAGAATGTTTGTAGTATTTATAGTATTTTGTTTGGCTACTAACATTTTGCACAAGTTTTGTCAATTTCACAAAAGTGATTTATGTTATATATAAATATTAAATGGATATAACAAAAACTTTGTTAATTCAACAATAAAATTGTTCAATTGATACAATATCGATTTATTAAACTGAAGATTGCGTTTTGTTAATCTGACAAAGTAGTTTCGTAGTAAACGTTTTATCGTTCAAATTTATAAAACTTAAGTTGTATTGACAAATTTCATTTATCATCACAATAATTTTTTTTCAGTTCAACAAAACTATTTTTGATGAAATTTTACAATCGAGTTTTGTCAATGTTACCTGGTATTTTATTTTCAGCGTACCAAGACCCATCTTCACCGCCTTCAATTCAATACTTGCAAACACGCCACTGATGACAGCTCATACTATACATTCTCACGAAAGTATCAATAGTATAAACATCATCAATGTCATCAGCATACATACAAGTAGCTTTTGTCAAATTGTACCTCTGAGTTTCAGATACAAATGCCCCAAATATTGGCGTTAAATAAGTAACATGATAGCATGTCGCCTGATCGCAAACCTTCTTCGATTCAAGGCTTTCGGTGGTGTTGTTCTAACTTTGACGGGAGATTTTTTCATCCTGCAAGTTGGGAGTGATGCCAAAATTTGACATTGCTTTGTATAGGTCGTCCCTAAGTACCATATCATGGGCTACCTTGAAGTCGTTAAAGAGGTGGTGTCAATATTTTCGGTCTGCTTATGGAAACATTGTTATCTGGACAGACATTGAGGGTCAATTGGGATGGGACTTTTGTGAGAAATCGAAAAATATTCTACACAACTTTTGGTACGGTGGATTTGGCTGTGACTCTGCATCGGCCTACACTATCTCCTTCATTTGGTTCTAGAATAAAAATCGACAATATTGTGTGGTTTTGTCATTTTCAATGTCAGAACTGTCGGATGTCGGTCCCTCATTTGCAGCTGTAGAAGAATCTCCGAGCACAGCAAAACAAAAGAGTTGACCAACGAACTGGCAAATGTTATCGACTACTTTTTTGTACTCATAAGTGTGATTTGAAAATCGCTCACTGCGAATATAAAAACAAAAGCTTAATCGCTGCATTTCAACGCTTTGAGTTGTTTTTCTGTTGGTTTCCATTTTAATGTAGCCTCGTCCCACCCTTGAGCCAATTTCCAACGCACATCGAAAACTGCACGACAGCCAACTGCATTTCGGTTGACATTTCAGTTCGGATGCCTGACAAAATGTTTGTGTCAGCATTAAAATCGGGAAAAAGGGCAACAAATGCGCAATCAAAATGAGAAAACCTTCACCCTGCACTTCGCAGTAAATCGTATAGTTTCGTTTCATCCAAACGCACCCCCTACACAACAGCAGTTGGGGTTGATTTCGCTACACTGTCTCTCTATCCATCTCTGGTGCAGCTTTTCATTTCATTTCTCTTTAACAGACATGCCGACATGAAGGATTTAATTAAATTCAATTCTGCCTGACACCGAGATCACGTACTTGCACATACATTTTATCTACGAGTTTCTTCTCTGAAGAGGGTTTCAATGGCGGCGGCGGCGGTAGCGGCGACGATGTATATATACATGCACTTTTCAATTTCCGTTTCCGTTTGATTTTCGCACTAGAGCGAGCAGGAGAGACATACAGACACAGATAAAGATACCTACTCTCTGACTAATTTCGACAAAAACGAAAATGTTGTTGGATTCAATGACAAGTTCAAATTTATACAACACCCTCTGCCTCTCCCCCTCTTGCGTTTAGTTCTCGTGGCATCATCTCTATCTGGTACAGCTATGACTACGCAATAAGTTGAGATTGATTAGAAAATACTTTATCATTGGGTTGAATTGGAAATTCATAGAGCTACATAGTAGATGGTTGGCAGCGAGGAGGGTTGGCATGGGGCATGACTCAAATTTTAATTAATTGAATCAAGTACCTATACATTCGAACTCGACGATGAGACTGACTCGCACTGTTTTACTTTAATCTGTGGGATGGGTGCGGGGTTGCGAAATTAATTTACCAACAGATATCTTCCTTTGGTGAATAAATTGATCGCAATTAGCAAATTAACTGCGAGCGCGAGCTTCAATGTGCTTGTGCGCATCGATTGATTTTTGTTACACAGAACACAGGCAATGAGTGACTGCGCGCTTTTCATGAGTGATGATTGTGTTTTTATTCTTTCGATTTGAACGAGGAGTAAAAATCAATAAAGTCAGACTGCAGATACATATTACCATCCTGACTTTGTTTCGTATAACAAGGGGTATTCCGATTGTCATCTTGCATAGTTGGATGGCTCTTTGTGCGAGCGTTTAGAGTATCCATCGATTTCGAACACGGTACAAAATTGGATGGGATTATTAACCAAGCGCCATAGCATCGGATCTCCTTGTGGCTATATGTACTTCTGGTTTGAGGGCGAATACCCTACCGGCTGAAGAATTTGTGTCCATCCGCTCTACATGTCCCATAGTCATCTTAGACAACCGATAAGCACCTTTTTGACGAACTGTATGAGTTATATGGCGACTAGGTCTTTGTCTAGGTCTATGCGTCAAAAAGTTGCTCATCGGTTGTCTAAAATTGCATGCAGACCGGACTAACTCTTTGTCAAGGTTCGTTCTAAAAGCCCTAGCCATCTTAGACAACCGATGAGTAACTTTTTAACGCTCATATTTTACGCGGAAATTTTACGAATGCATCGGTGACAATTTCGTCGGCATATGCTAGTAAATAAACAGACTTCTGAGGGATTTTTCCTCCGATGTTGACTTGTGAGTCTCGCATGAAAGGTCATCGCGCACACGGATGACATCCTCTTTTGACGTCAAAGTTTACTCTCTTAAAAAATCTGAAATGCACGAGCCTTCTCCCAATTTATGATTCACAGGAACGACAGCTGACTCAAGCAACATTTTACCAATGGACTATGAACAAAGCCGTCCTAAGCAGCTCTTTTACGTGTCACTGTCACTGTTATATTATAGTTCGTAAAAGTAGTTCAAAATAGATAAAAAAAACTGCGATTACTTGTCCCGGACATTTGATCAACCGCATGAAGTTGCAGAGTTGTACTATCAATTTTTTCTTCATTTAAAATGTTAAGTTTTTATAACAAGATGTGGTCGCCAACATGAAGAGCTACGAATCATTTTTTTAAGACCTCATTTAAAAGAAGAAGGTGTTTGTAGCGATGAGTTGTCTCAAATAGGTGGTGGAATGTTATCCGCTGTGCGTGACGGGTTTCATATATTCAATCATTGAAATAATAAAAGGTTCTTCCACGCAACAACAAAGAATTTGATGTCTCCTTGTAGTATTTGAAAATATTTTCCCCTCAATTAAAAATAAGAAAAATAAAAATAAAGCGAAAAACACCTCCAAACGTATGGTTGCAGCAGCTAGGCCTAAAGTCCCTCATGGGTCTGTTTCGCCAACTTTTTATATTTCATTCCTCTTGAAGACTCCCTAGCACAGCATTTTTGCAACGATACTATACTCGTTAACATGCCCCACGAATGAGTTGTCTTCAGCTGAGTTGTTCACCTGACATAAAACTGTTTTAAGACCCATATTCCTCTTTAAGTAGCTAAGCTTCCTAATCTTCCCCCCAGAGCGTTGTCAGTTTTAACATTTGATGAACCTCGTTATTTCTCATAACTCTCTATTTGGCAGGACACCATTCCACCTTATTCCCTTTATTTTCACATCTTCAATACCTTTTTCGACTTTTCATTGCGTTCACAAAAAAAGAAAAAAATCACCCCCTTCCTGGGGTTTGACGCGGCGAAAAATAATAAAACACGTGTTCCAATGCGATATAGAAATTCAACACCCATTCCAGCACTCTCATCGCCTCATCCCTTCCGACTTTCAACGAGTGATGCTTTTTTTATCCTTGCAAAATTGATTTGTTCAATTTTTCCAACGATTAAACTTTGTGCTCGCGGAAAATTCGTTGCAGACCATTTACTTTGGAACTCGCTTCAGTCCTCCCTCCTCTACTCCAAGTCTCTTATACACGAATTTGAAAGTTGAAACTTGAAACTGATGTTTCACCCCTCTCGTGTGCTTGGGTGAATATTTTTTTCCCGGTGGGGAGTAAGGAAAAATCTGAAGGAAAAAAAAACCTCTGAAGAGTGAACGGAATAACACATTCCATCACGTAGCGAAGGACTAAATTCATGATTGGAGGAAATAAAATTGTTCGTCTCTTTTTTTTTTTCTGTGTGAAGTTTTATTGCTGCGACGCAAAAGAATTTTATCAATTAATTTTGTTTTCATTTCGTATTACAGCTATTTTTGTAACATTCTGATTTTGTTGGCGTTATACTAATTATACACTTTTCTTATGTCTTTGCAGGAAGAAGTAAGTGATGCTTTCAATTTTCAAGGTAGTGGTGAGTTTTACTATTAAGATGTTGAGTGATAATACAATTACCTGCCATCGGTGGTAGTTGCCGTTGATGGAGTCCTTGGGAAAGGAAGATATTCCGATACTCAGAAATGTTAATGCAATATATTTGCGATTAGTTTTAGTTTTAGGTATTACCATAAATTCCAATATATAACTTTGTAAAATTCTTATCAAGATTTTGTTCTTCGAGTTCAGAAAAAACACATCCACTTTTTCGTTAAACGTTATAAAACTTCATTTATTAATGCTCAAAACGAACGCTTTAAAGGTTGACAATGGAATGAACAAATTGTAACAATTGAAGCAAGAAAAGAAATGAGAAAGACTGACTGTGTTGAATTTATTCTTTGGGGAAAATCTACGGTATATCTACCTTAAGTTTGTACATAAGAAAAAGGTTCTTTATTAGGCGGAAAATTCAAAATTTTAACGTTCTTCTCTAAAGTGATTATATTTTAGGCGGCAACACTTAATAATTAAAAATATGAACACTAATTTAAAATAAAATATGAAATTCATTTTACATTCTGTATTTTACATACTTATAAAATAAAAATAAAGTTGATTGACATTACGCTTTAACATTAAATTTAAAGTTACAATAAAAAATCCAAAAAATGTACATTTTAATTTAGTTAAACAAGATTACGACAAAACGAATTAAATTTCAAAGCATCAAAATAAATTTAAGCAAAAACTTTATCTCCTAAGCTACATCAGATAGTCAGAAAGAACAAGCTATAATCCAGCGAAATTCAAATTGAGAAATGGCATACCTCTGATTTATATTAGGTATAGTATATCGTCGGCGCAGTGGCTTAGTGGTTAGTGTGTTGGACTATTAAGCGAGGGGTTCCAGGTGCGCATCCCGAGAAAACCCAAATTTCAACTTAAGTTTTTGAAGTGATAACTTCGTTAGGCGCATTGGCACTTTTTGACTTGGCCTGTTACAGAACTGAAAAGAGTTAAACTTTGCGGACTTTTTCGCACAACTTTTTACATTTTTTATTTTTCATGACTTGGTTTGGTTCAGCTGTGAGCCCTCCATATGTCAATCCATAAAAGCGATTAATGCCATACGGCCACCTTGATTGACTCACCACTAGCGCTAATGAGGGGTCTCACTTTAAATGCCTATCATGCACATCTTAAGTAATACAATTTTCTATAGAGCATTAGCATTAGAGAGTTATCATTCTAGCCTTAACTTCTGCGCGAAATTTCCCTGTCAAAAATTGCTCTCTGAGTGTCACATAGTGTCACCTTATTGGGCCGAATGTCTTCCTTATTTGTACCCCGCCTGATATTTACTTAAAAAAGAAGTTTAGTCAACATAGCCTCGCCATTGACAGCCGCATGTACTCTGCATTGTATTTTTTAAAGAAGAAGAAAAGAAGACTCCCATGTTCCATAATCATTTTTACCCTCAGCACTTAATATTTTGTAGGTTACAATATACAATTTTGTATGAAAAATTTCGACATTGTTCGAAAATTTTGGTCCGGACACAAAAAATGATTAGGGTAATTGCGGGAGAGATGCCGCGCTTTTTTAAAAATCGATGTAATTTTTTTATAAAAGTAAAACAAACTTTAATTTTCAAAAAAACTTAAAGATGGATTTATTTTCTACCATAATAAATAAATTAAATAAAGAAATATAATTTTTTTTATTACTATTAATAAAGAAATAAAATATGTTAGGTGTGCCATCTCTCCCATCATGTGTGGGAGAGATGCCGCATGTTAATTTAATTTAAATTTAATGACCGCCATGTTTTTTTCGCTCCTCGTCACGTCCGCAATCTGTACAGAGGGAGGATTCTGGTTTTTTGTACCGTGTGCAGTTCTCATGTAGCCATTTGCTACATTTTGCGCATTGGATCCAATCCTCCTGTTTTTTGGTCGAAAAATAATTTTCCCAACATTCGGCACAAACATTGGGGTTCTCAGCCGGCTCAATCTTCCTTTTCGAAGCCTTTTTTTCTGGTTTTGTTTTCGGTGACTTGGCGTTCTTCTTTTTCTCAATTGAAGAGGGTGATGTTAAGACCTCTGCTTTCTGCCTTCGTTTTGAAAAAATCAGCGCTGGAATTTTTGGTAGTGGTAAAATTTCTTGAAGGAGCTTTGTTGGCGTAGGTTTATTGAAACATGACGAGGTGTGCGTTTCATTTTCAGAGTGATTACAGGTATTGCTGGTGCTTGGAATAACCAGTTCCAAGTTCGAGGTATTGCTAGTGGTTTGAACTGCAGGTTTCAAGTCCAATTCGGGACATAACGTCATCATTACTGAAGGAAGAGCTGTCGATTCTTGAACTTCAACTGCAGCCGAATCTGATATGCAGAAGAAGTGGTCTGGAATAGCTTGGGGATTAAAGGGGTAGATTCCTGAAGCCCTGAACCCTGAGGATCCATTTCCAACGGAAGCTGCTTTTTCCCATGCATTCCCAATTAAATGCCCGGCCTGATACCTCGAAATGGTTCTGTTTTTATGATGGTTCATCCAAACTTTGGCTTCGTTATGGAAAAACGATTTTAATGGCTTAAAAAAACTTCTGTCCAAAGGTTGCAACGCTTGGGTAGTATGGCTAGGTAAGCAGAGGATAATGATATCGTTGTTTTCAGCAAATTCGAGCATCTCAAAAGCGTTGCTGTGAGACGTGTGACCATCCAAGATTAAAAGAGTCTTACCTGATGCAGGTTTCCGTGGCATGAAATGTTCTTTTAACCATTTAAAAAACAATTCAGTGTTGATATAGGACGATTTTTTGTTCATATAAACTTCAGAGCCACATGGTAATCCATCCATGAACTCTGCTTTTTTGTTCACTCCTTTCATTATTAAAACGGGTGGTAAGAAGTTACCCTCCGCGTTACAACACGCTACAACGGTGACGTTTTCTCCTTTTTCCTTAGCAGTAACCACATGGACGTCTTTAACACCTTTTTGCGTCAACACCTTTCCTGGTTTATTGTTCAGTTGCAATCCGCTTTCATCCATATTAAATACGTTTCCTGGTTTGTCCATTAAATTGTTTTCTCTTAAAACCTTCTCAAGAACTTCAAAGAAGTCATTTGCTGCCGATCGATTCATACCCTGAGCGCGGGAAAGGGAAAGTCCTTCGGATTGTCTCAGCGAAATGTCCCTATTTCTTTCCAAAAACGAGGCAAGCCAAGCATAGCCAGCTTTTTTTGTTGTTAGGTTAAATCTATGTTTGACATTTATTTTCTCCGCTAGCTCAAACGCCAAGCTCCGAACACCTTCCCTGTCAATGGCAAAACCTGCGCACGCTAATTTTTTTATGTGGTTTGCTAATTTTTTTTCATTTTCTAGTCCAAGAACACCTGACAGCAGATTTTAAAAATTATATAGATAGGTAATGAAGGTCCATACCTAATTAAGTAAATAATTACCCATAAAACCAAGCGGTTTCTTCGCAAAATTTCCGTCTTTTAACCGTCTCGACAGCGTTCTAGCCGGTACGCCAAATATTCTTCCGGCTTTTCGAAGAGACATCCCCTCTTCAACGTTTTTTCGAGCTTGTTCCAACGCCTCTTCGCTCCAACTTCCTCTGTTAGATTTTCTAATGTATTTTCGCGGCATAGCACAGTCTTATATTTCCTTTTAAACGAAAAAAATAGACAAATTCAACATGCGGCATCTTATCAGAAAAAAAGTGCGCCATCTCTCCCATTAGTGAGGGAGAGATGCCGCACCACGCTCCCTAACTAACAAAAAACGAAAACAAAACAAAAATCGCACCAACCACTTCTTTTAACACTAATTTATGACACAAAATACTTACACTTGAGAAAACACACGATAACCTGTTTCTTGATCGACAAGTTGCAACATACTGAAAAATTTCCATAGCGTAAAGTGGTGCGTAAAACAAAACAATTGAAAAAAAGTCCCGTTATATGTTGTAAGTAAATAGTTTTTTTTTCGTACGTTTTCGTTTGAATACCTAACGGACTAAAAGCAAAACAAAATATTTTGCGCGGATGACTAGATGTACGAGTTTGGTTGGGTGCGGCATCTATCCCGACGCGGCATCTCTCCCGCAATTACCCTATTAGTAATTATTGACGTCTGGAGAGCTCATGAAAAGATACACCAATCCTATGCTCACAGGTGCTCATTGCTGAACCATTTTTTTTTCATTTGGAAAGTCGATCTCCAAGTTTTTAAAAAAATTAAGTGGCTGAAGTAATGATCGATTGGTTTATATATATATATATATAGATTTCGAGAGATATTCGAATCAGACCACCATTGTCGGATCTCTTTTCGTCTCTCTACCACTGTAAATCTTACTCAGAGAGACTCTCTGGATTTCTCCACAGTTCTTCTCTGGGCTTAATTCCTAGTGTTAACGCTAGCATCTGTTTATGGGAGATCTGTTTCATCGACTGGGTCTCGACGCAATGATGTCCCAAGAACCTCATTCTTCTGCCACTGTCTCAGATTCCTCCAGGCATAGTCTACAGGTATCATCCTCTATAAGGCCCATTTTCAAAGCCACCTCGACTCATACTTAGAACCCTTCTTTGAGTGGAGCAGGTCGGCCATTTTATTGCCATTTTAGCTTGTCTACATTGATCCATTTGTGAATCAGCTGTTCCTCTGCCAATTGAAGGGAATGGTTCTGGTCCCAGCAACTTTTCAGTTGAACTCTGTTTTGCAAGGGAGTCCGTCTTTTCATTGCCTTCGATCCCTATGTGTCCCCGTACCCAAGTCAGTGTTACTTCATTTTTAATGAACACTTATTCAGCACATTCCAGTGCCAATGATGTTGTGATGTTTGTTTGTTCCATGCATCTGATCACCGCCTGATTGTCCAGTGCTATAAGGATATTTCTTCCTTCCACCTGACACTCAAGCAAGTAGTCCAATCATCTCAGCCACTTCATACTGAAGTGCATTTCCCGAGGCTAATGTGACGGGCAAGTTCCAGCTCTTCCGAATAGATACCGGCCCCCGCTCCGCCATCCATCCATGGATCCATCCATGAAAATCACTATTTCACCATCTCTTTTTTCTGGAAGTAATCCGTTCTCAATACGAGTTTTGTGATTTCTTTCCATAATACGCACCCTTGTTATTCGATCCATAGGCAATAGGCATGTTTAGCTCCCTAATCTCGTTTTGACAAGTTCCAGGATCTTCCTATGTCCATAGATCGTACCACGATCTTGCCATTTCGCATCTCGATGCAAACGAAGTGCCGTTTGAGCCGCTGTTTTCTTAATAAATAAGTCCAGCGGATCGATTGGTTTAAGATCTTGCGGTAACAGATCTTTTGTCTAGATCCTAACCTATGAAAGAAGTGGAACCTCACTGACTGACTGACTCATCATCGCACAATCCAAACCGTTAATAGTGAATTAATAAAAAAAAAATCAAAGGTTATCTCGACCAGCTATATGCAGACGAGTGTTTTTTTTTTTGGGTTCGTTTATACTTATACTTACTCAATCTGACCGAGACAAGGCAGCCTTCCATCCACTGCGATCCTGCACACGCTGCCTCGAGTTTTCCAAGCTCTGGTATCCGCGATGGAAAGGGAGTTGTGGTCTGGCTTGTCATTTCGAGTCTGGGAATCGCATATCCTCTAAGCAGAAGCATTATGGACAATTCGGTCGATGTTATTCGACGTATTTTGGCTTTTTGGACTAAATCCACATTTTCTCTTCTTTTTCTCCATTTGCCCACAAGCACACAGGACCGAAACTCCGTGGAAGGATTTTGTCTTTTAATGGAGCCCAGTATCAGCTCTTCCTTCCTGCTTATCGTCCAGCTTTCGGCGCCATAAAGCTCAACTGGCAGGAGGTCCTGTAATTTTGTTAATCACACATCACTCGGCCTTCGAGTTAGGAGTTTTGAACCCCATTCTTTTGCCAATCTGAAGTAGCAGCAGTTCTCTAGAGTAACTCTTCGCCGAATCTCCACTATGGCGCCATTCGTGCTTACTCCACTCCAAGGTAGATGAACTCCACAGGGAATCGTAATCAAATGCTTGGAGTACATCACGGTTCTATCTTTGGGTCCCATTTCGTTTATCTGTTCCTTAATGTTGTACTGATAGTATGGTCAAGTGTTTGTGCTCGCACTTCTGTATGAATATCCATCAAATCAGGCATTTCTGAGGATTTTGTTAGAATGCCTCGCATAAGGTTTGCGATTCCACGGTTTTATTAGAGGTTGCATATACACATACAGAGATTCATTCCCAGAGTAGGACTAGGTTAAACGAGAAATACAACACTTGACAGAAAACTTAAAGACAGTTTCGATAACTTTTGTCGGTATTTATGTGAAGTTACGCACAGTCCCGAGAAGTCTCTGATTTACAGTGGATCCACGATCCGCACGTATTTGAAAGCAGCTTTACTTACTGAGGTGGCTCTACAGTCCTTGGACCTGAGCCTAGCAGCTTTATCCTGTCTTAACTTGTAGTTAAATCGTTAGTCACGTCTTCTGCCCTAGGAAAAGTTAATCTTTTGGATGCAAACTTTGTAATTTTAAGCAAAATGTGACGAAATGAGGTCAAAGTCTACCAATGAGACTTCCACCTCGACTATAGAACTAATCGGCTGAGAAAAAAGCCCCACCTGTACTGAGATTGACGCTTATCGTGATTTCACGTCATGCCGAACTTAAAGCCAGCTTTCCACCCCTGGGGTAAACCATGGTATTGTTCACTGCTCTTCTGCGACCCCAAAAGACCATCGAAACTAATTTTCCAAATTCAAATTAATTTACGCGGCAGACAGACACAAATACAACACTTAATTGAAGATTTATCCAACTCACCGTTCGCTGGTGCAGGAAATACTAATCTCCACCCATTCCTTTTCTCTAAAATGTTCAGGCAAAGTTTACTCAAAAATAATTAAACACAGCAACCAGCCCTCAAAATTTCGCTTATCATCACCATTTCATCATGACTAAGTGTAGCTAATTCCTTCGGCAACGGTCCCGTCCGGGTGTGCGGCAGCGGGATCACCAAATCACTGGAAGCGCTGTTCACAAACTTTGTTCGAAGTGGAAAAAGATGTTTCGAAGTAATTAACATGGAAAGCGTTACGAATCGCCTGTTTCCGTTTCAACTGGTATGCGCTGTGCGGAGGCGACCCATCCAGGCAACGGAATGCCGCCCAAAATAAGCAATAAAATTCGCAATAACTGTCCCAGTTTAAAATATTACTTCATTTTGTTGTTCGCGCAACATTTGCCAGCGGAACCCCAACAGTCGAATAGTGGACACTTAAAGTGGGCGCCAAGAAAGGGTTTAGCGCCCATCGAGACTATGGGTTCAAAAATTAAGCAGTTATTGGTCGCTCTAATGAGAATTTCTTGGTTTTGACAAAAATGTTTCAAGAAGTTCTCCCGCATGTATACGTATAGACGGAAGTGGAACGCGCATACTGTATCTACGCTCAATTGTGCGGTCGAGGTTATGTCTTGGAATGTCCGAGGAGCATCTCTGAAACCATTCGTGCGGGGTTATGGTGTACGAGTAGTTTGTTGCAGTTTTATGACATGGAATGCCATTTGTTATGCTTTATTGTCTGGATGGGGTGTGGGAATGGAGGGCGGAAGAATGCCATTGTTGGGACTTGTGCGTACCTTGTCGGTTTAGGAAGTTTGGTCAGCTTCAAATTAAAACAGATACATCAACTTCCACTTATCTGAGGTTAGACTGTAGTTTGAGAGTACATTTTTGTGTGATTGGCTTTGTACGGGGATACAAACGTATTTTTCGCAGTTTTGTTAAAGGGCCTGTGGAACTGCTTATAAACCGAGATCCACCGGTCCAATTTACATACAACAAGTGTGGCAAACTGGCAACGTAGCCTCCTTTTTCCAAATGCAATAAAATCCAGTTAAGGAATCAGAATATTTTTTTCCTAAAGCAACAATCCAAATCGTGTGAGCCACTCCAAATTGCCCCTAATTGTATATAGGGCTCCGGGAAGTGTTCCCTCAAAACAGCCGTTGATGCCCTTGACGTGTGAGCCCTTTCTCCGTCCTCCCCTGCCCATATAAGTCCAATTCATCAAGTCGTGAAAGAAATTCCTTCAACATGTAGGGCGGATTGCAAGATGAAAGCTTTCACTGACTCCAGTTTTACGTCTTGTCACATTCCCTGTTATATATGGGACCCATGTAACAATTGATTTCCGGGCCGGGAGAGCATTCAACGAGGCTGCATTGAAGCGGTTTCGGAAAGCGCGATCACAGAACGTGTGTTCGAAAAGTAGCTCTCGACGGCAACAGCCTGCTCTTCACTGTTCCAATTCGTGATGTAGACCGACCTAGAAGGAAACAGCAACTAAGAACCGCGCCTATCAAATGAAACAACTCTAGTCCCGCTAACACCTTTCAGCATAATTGGATGGCAGTTAAGTTGCACAATAGACCTTCTAGGTCGACGTGCCTATGTTTCGCCTTGGCGAGTCAGATGTTTGAAAAGTTCTGACATTTATTTGAGATCTACCAGCAAATGAGCTAGTTGTTCAGTAGATGCAGCTTACTTTCCGCAGATTTTTTATAATGAGCTTCGTAAAAGGAGTTGTAGAGAAGGTTTCAACAAAAATTGGACACATCTGCGGTTCTAAAATTGAACGATAGCTTCTGTGGATAAGTATAATATTCGCAGGTGATGCCACGAATAAGTAGTTATTGGCAAAAATTAAACATGAAAGGCGATTTGAAGAGAAATGAATCTAACAAATGTTTAATGCGCAGAAGCTTTTCATAAAGTGTGGTATAAGGGCCAAAGAAATATTAAAGAACGCAAGAGTCTTATATATTCATTGAAGAATTTTTAGAATAAGAAAAAATGTAGTTCGCCCCAAGGAAGTGTCTTAGGGCCTGTGTTGTAACTACTATTCACCAAGGATCGGGCAGAAAGTGAATTACCAACCAGCAGAGTGACAAATTTTGCTCTCAAATTAGCAACAAGGAATCTACAAAAGGCAGTAAAAATAATGTTTGTAACATTCAATAGGTATACGATGTTTAAAAGACTGCCTTGGGGAGGTTTTTTTTCGATTAGACGGGGTTGAAGACAAAAGAGTGCTTAAATGTAGTATTTATGAGGGCTTCGAGGAGTTCTGCCTTTACGTTCCACAAATCATAGAAAAAAACAAACAAAACTATACGCATAGCTCTGGAATTATTTAACAGTCGAGCCCCCTTAAAGTCACACCCGACACCACTTATTATTACAAGTCGTTTATTGGCCGAAAAATGTTGTAACCAGTAGCGATATTTACTGGCAGAGAAACTTTTATAAAGATACACTAAATAGTCATAATAATAATATAAAAACAAAACACTTAGATTCGAATTAAAAGTGATCAATATAAGGCCATCAACTACTGTCCGTTGTTTTGATGAACATTTTGTATACTGCTACAACCGTATAAAATTGAAAACGAATTATTTAAACGCACTTATTTAAAAAAAAACAAAAAGTGTTTCGCCCTCTCGTCTTTTTTAAGTAAAAAAAAATATATCGTGTTTAATTTAAATAAAATAAAATCCGTTGCGGCAAAAAACCAGTGATTGAAGAACATTACTTTTTATTAAAGAATTTTATTTCATTTAATTTTAAAACATTTAAGAGAATACACAAAATTTAGTTCAGCTGGAAAAAAAGTTTGAATACGACAGGATTGCTTTCAATAAAAGAAATTGCAAAATATTAATCAACACAAAACTCGAGGATGAATGTTCGTGAATCAGATAGATCCTGAATAATTTTATGCAAAAGCCGTTTGAAGAAATTTAATTTCTTTTGAATATGTATTAAATTTTCAATTAGTCGAAATATTTAATAAGCAATTGTAAATTTGAATAAATAATTCATAAGAAATAACAAATAAACTATTTTTGAAAGTATCGCCTTAAAAATGTCTATTTTCTCAATATGAAAATAAATGCATTAATTTTAATAACATAATAAATAGCACTGCATTTGATGAAACTTTACTGATGAAGGAATATTTTACGGAAAATTGTTTATTTGAATAACTGACAAAACTAAAAATGAACAACATATTTTTGTCATTATCACCTTTTGTTAACAATTTCAGTTTGTCAAAATGACAAAATTTCATTCGTTTGAATATAGTATTGAATCGGACAGCAGTTAAAGGTTAAAACGAACAATTTTTTTAAAAAAAAATGTCTCTATCCAAATAACTGATTCTTCAATGATTAACAAAATATTTCCGTCAACATGACCTATGCGATTTGTTTCCGTCCAGTGCAAAGAGATCAAGTCTGGAATTTTACGGTCACCTCACTTGCCACCATTTGTGATATAATAATGTCGAGCCCAATGCAAAGCTGAGTACGTCTTCTCAGAAGCTGCACTTTATACGTTATACTTCTGCGCTAAAAATACTTTTTTTCAGACTAAACTCCAATTTCTATTTTTTACTTTATATTATAGTAAAATGTCATTATTTCTTTGCCGGTGTAACATTATTGGGCCGCGACTGTATAATGTTCCTTCATTTTTCATAGTTGGCTTAGAAATCCAAGACATTATTCAAATAACACTTTGTGTGCACACAAAAAAAGCTCTATCATTACTTATATTTCCAACTTCTATCCTTTTCCAGGTCCGCGCACCCGCAAGCCAAAAAAGTCGCCCGGCGAGAAGACGCCCGTCAGCGAAGACAAACGCCCGCGCACCGCGTTCAGTGGATCACAATTAGCCAGATTAAAAGTGAGTTGCCCACACGAATCCCTTGTCAAATCAATTGCCTTTATGTCCCTCTCTTAACAGCATGAGTTCACCGAAAATCGCTACCTAACCGAGAAGAGGCGCCAACAGCTCAGCGCCGAACTCGGCCTAAACGAAGCCCAAATCAAAATTTGGTTTCAAAACAAACGTGCCAAGATCAAGAAGTCCAGCGGGACTAAGAATCCGCTGGCTCTACAGCTCATGGCTCAGGGTCTGTACAATCACTCAACAATTCCACTGACAAAAGAAGAGGAAGAACTGCAGGAACTGCAGGCGCAAGCCGCCTCATCTGCATAATGCAGTTCCATGCCCCCATCAAGTTCATCTTTACAACGAAAGTATTACCAACACACACGCTAATGCATCATAAACAATTGTATATTCTTAACCACCTACTCTTGTACAAAAGAAAAATTAAATAAAAATACCAATTAAAACTGAATATAAACTAAATTAAAAACAAAAGCAATATTTAGCGTTAAGATTTAGCATTTGGTTTATATTCGCTGTAAATAATTTACTTGTTTTTGGCCGAGTGTTTTCTTCTCTCTCTACGAAGAAAAACTAAAATAAGTTTCTAGTCCTTGAAAATCAATCTACACGCGTAAGAGAAAAACAGTGAAATGTAATTTTAAACAAAACTACAAGTACTCATAAATTAATAATAAAAGTTAACCCTAATTTAAATAGAATTAAACAAGCATTGTATATTTATTGAAATCAGTGAAAGTCGAGTTGCTTTTCTTTTGTATTATAAAACTATTGAACTGTTAGCTATATATTTAAATGAAAAGAATTAAAATAAAAACGAATTATTTAAATTAAATAATAAATTAATTTGTTTTATTTGCTCTTGGAATTTGACACGATGCGCTGGATCGGGTGAGTTATTCATTTATTCACACATGACTTTGGGTGCCCATAATTTATGAACCCATTAGGTATATCTATGGTGGCTAAGCCTAAAGTGCTTGGGTTGGGACTTGGGAGTCGCCCTCGTTTGGACTGGTTCGCCTCTACCGCTATGCTTGGCATGTAAATTAATTGCACACATAGTTGGGTAGTGTGTGAGCAAGTTAAGTTGGCGTTTCAAAAGTTCAACTAGTTTCGACGAGTTCCGGGGTCACACCTCGCAGTCTACCACGGTGGTCGCTCTTACCAAAGACTTACAAAATGTTTATTAGCTTTTCACTGTTAATTTACACCCGGCTTGGGTTTCTTGGTCGGGAATTTACGATGAGGCAGCTGGTAATATCTCTCGGCGGCTTGAAAGTGACTACGAAGAACCTTAGGCAGTCATTCAAGTTCACAGATTTGGCTTCAGTTTTATTTATGCAGAATGGAGTCGTTTGTTGAACTTGGACAACTTAAGGGGGGAGGCAGTTTTAAAGACTTTCATATTGTAGAAGAACCTGGAGGAGATGGTGACAAAGGAAAGCGTTTATGCGATTGGCAAGGTTTCTACAGCCTCGGCACACGATTCCCTGCCTTCCAACTGAGATCAATACAATTACAAAGGTAGGTTGAAGCAGTGATGCCAGATCGTGGTTAATTACCCATTTCATAGGCATGCCTTTCAATATAAGCTAAAACGGAATGCGCATTTTTTTATGTCTCAGAACAAAAAAAAGTCTATTTTGTTGTTTCTTAACGTCGGCATTTACAAAAAGGTAATTTTTGGGTATTTTCGATAATCGTCGTGGGCAGTTCAATCCGTAAGGTCTGGTATCACTGGGTCGAAGACTTTTGCCGACGATGGGACCTCGTTCCATTAGCAGTTGTACAAAGTTGACACTGACTGTGTCGGCTAGGGTCGCCGAGGTGTACAGGGCAGCTTAACTTCACTGATTTTGAATACCTATCTCTATCGATATAAAGACTAACTAACTAACTGACACACAATATAGGAACCTTTCTGATAATTCAATAAAAAATATTGTTCGCAATTGAAAATAGTTTTTTTTTGTATTTAATTATAATAAAATATAAAAGGGCGCCAAATGAATGACTCGCCTGGATCGTTAAGGCCCGCCCTGGACACAGCTGTAGGGCAAGTTGGTTACGCAACTCGGGTAGCCAGCTGAATATGGATGCGTTGCGTTCACAATGGGATAATGAGCCTTACTAATAATCATATTTAACCTTGACACTAAATATTTAGTAGGTCACAATATGCAATTTTGTATGTAAAATTTTGCCCTTGTGAGTTCGGCCACTAAAATGATTATTAGAATAGAGAAATGTATTCCACGTAGTTCAGAATGAGGAGTCACGGAAATACAAGGAAGAGCTTGATGATATTTTCCTTAAAACAAGTTTAAAAGTTTTATTTGCGTTTAATATTTTCTCCTGTTCCCAAAAGCCAAACAAAAAAATATTTTGTCCCGCTGAACGCTGCGTTCCAAATGACGAAATGACGCGACCGCTTCTAAAAAAATTAAACTTCATTGGACCCAATTTGTGTTGCAGTTCTAATAAGCTTAAAAAGGTCAAGGGGCACTATAGAACTGTCAGAAATTCTGAATTTAGCAAGACTAGAGACAGTCTTGGTGTCTGAATTAAGGAAATTCTCTAAATAATTGACAAACATGAACCTTCTTAACTACAATGTACCTAATTTAGATGTTGTGCCATTTTAAATGATTGTGTATGTATGTACGGGAGTTGCCACGCCTCCTTTTACAATTCAACCCAGTTTTTGTAAAATATTTGGTATATGCAATAAACATCGATGTACTATATTTCGCAAACATACATGCGTGCTAAAAGGGTCAAGATTTAGCCCTTAAAATACTAATTTTGTTCTGTGGGAAGTGCCACACCCCATTGTCCAATACCATCCATATTTTGCGTAGCTTTTTGGCACTTAAAACCTGTCCACAGAATGTACCGAGTTGTATAATTTTATCTGGCACAAGTTGTATGATGTACCGATTTCAATGAGTTTATTTTGCGGAAAGTGACACGTCCCCTAATAAGGGCCAAGTCCCTATTTTAAAGGAAGAGGTTCAAGTGTGGCAAATCTTCCGATGAACCTTACCAAATTATTCCCTGAAATGCGAGGTAAATATGGACGCTCTCCAGACAACGAAGGCACAGCAGGTATCGTTACACTTGACAACCGCGGGGACATTATCAAGATCCGACTGTCTCTTAGATGTTCTTACTGTAGGGTAGTCAAATGTGCAGCGTCTATTGCCAAGTGTTGATGACAGAATGTGCCCCTGTCTCACTAAACGAAATATTCGAAAAGCTTCCCATTGTGCAGAATGAAATACCTTGCGGTACTGCAGAACTTTTTTAAAGAAGTTACTAGTTTTGTTGGGACTGCTATCCAGCGGAAAGATCTCCACACTCAGAGAAAAAAACTCCTATAAAAAAATCAAAACTACGCCCATTGATTTAATATACGTCAAATAATAGGTTTTTCCCATTAACGAATTATTTTCATTCTACTATTTCTACTATTGTTAAGAATCAAAAGTGATACTATTTAATTAAATAGGTACCAATACTTCTAATGTAATAGTAAATTTATTTTATTATTAACAAATTAGTGGCAATAGTGCAATACCATAAGTTGCCAATATTGTCAAAACCATATTTTTATTAATAATAAAGGTGTGTATGTATTAATAATTAATTCTTTTTCTAATCTCCTTTTTTACAATTCAGAAAATGCATACTATGACGGGGTCATGGCAGAGACTCTATTTTATTGCTTTTGCATTTCTAACTCAATGCGAAGTAGCGTATATTTTCTTAAAAGAAATGTACACAAAATTCATTTGTATTAAAAAAAAAATTTAAATTTTATTTAATTTTTTATTGATACTTCGCAAACTTAACCCTAGAACACTAATCTTTTTTTTTGTCGCTAAACACTAATCCTCGCCTGGGAGGCTACTTTTGAAAAAAAGCCTAAAGAATCATTTAAAACTGTTATTTTTACCTTTTAAAAGTATTTATCATACTTAGCAAAACGTTACTCTTTTAGAAAAAAAAAACACTAAATTTGAAGTTTTATTAGAACTTTAATAATACATTTTTGAACTTTTTATATAAGTGATGACTTCACAAAAAAAGGAAAAAAAAATTAATATCTTAAAAATTGCACATATACTTTGCAAAACCCAATAAATAAATAAAAACTCTTTCATAGCAAAAAAAAATCAGAGCTGTATCACAAGAATTGTGGCCTCCACGTTAATTTAAAAATTAGCCTTTTTTAGGAACTCATTTCTCTGTACATCCGAAGCAGTTCGGCGACCTATGTTCTAGGCAATAAGTACTGTTGCAATTTGCACATTTGTACACGCTCATGCGTCGTTTTTTAGCAGGACAAAAGCTGCATACTGATCTCCTTCCTTTTTTAATCATCGGTTCTTCAGGACAAGGTGCAGAATCCTCATAAGCAGGCAAATTAAGCACTTCGCGTAAGGCTTCACGAACTCGTTTCTTCATAGTGGGGCGCTCTTCCAAACGTGTCCTCTGCCAATTTTCGCACAAATCATTGCTTAATCTTATCATAAAGTTTCTCCTATTCATTGGCTTGATTTTTTTAGCATAGCAATTGGAGACATAAAGGATATAGCTATTCAAAGCCGCCATATTTAACATACCGTAAAATACACACTGTGGCCATCGCCTTGTCTTACGACTACAGCTTAAGTGACCACACATTTGGTCAAATGTGTCGACGGCACCTTTTGTTGAATTGTACGACTCTATTACATATGGTTTTATTGACACTGGATCAATAGCTGGTTCATCGTGCATGGTCGAAAGAAGAAGAACTGTTTTTTGAGCTTTAGGTTTGAAGCTGACAATGGTAAGCTCATCATGAAAGCCAAACATAGACGTTCCGACCAAACGGGATGTATTGTGTTTGAACTCTTCAGGGATTTCTTTTTTGTTACTCCTGATTGTCCCAAGAAGGGTTAACTTGAATGGTTCAGCAAGTAACTGTTCAGCTAAAGGCACTGATGTAAACCAATTATCTGTTGTAAGATTCCGGTTGGTCCCATGTATTGTTTTTGTAAGCAGCTTGCAATAGTAGCTGCCAAGAGGATTGCCAGTAGCGGACGAGTCTTTGTTTTTTCCTAAATATGGCCAAGCATCAAACATATATTTAGTGTTGACATCACATGCTAAGACGATCTTTATTCCATATCTAGCAGGTTTGTTCGGTATATACATTCTGAAAGGACATCGTCCTCTAAATGCAAGAAGTTGTTCATCTATCGTGACATAGGAACCTGGATTGTATAGATCACGACATTGTTGGATAAATGTTTCCCATATACCTCGGATTGGAGCAAATCTGTCCTCCTTTTTTCTGTCCTCTCGGCTGCTACGATCATCAAAACGAAGACATCGTATGAGGAAATCAAAGCGTTCGTGACTCATTGTGGCAATATACTTAGATCCGCAAAGTGAAGAATCAAACAGTTCCTTACTTGCTAGGTGATTATTTTTCATCGCACCGGTTAAAATTAATAGGACAAGTAGTGCCTGAAGTTCTTCTTTTCTAGAAGTGGACACAGTGGATGTATGTACTTTATATTTTCCTGATTTGACCTCAATATCTTCATTAGTACGAAGGAGTATTTCGCTGATCATATCTGGCGTAAAAAATTTTTCAAAACACTCCAATGGTTTTATAACATTCTTGCCACATATTTTTGGTCCTGGCATAACATGAATTATATTCCTTGCAGCCATCCTGCCTGAACTTTGCCGAGATGAAGCTGGTTGCGATGACCAAATATAGTTGTTCTTACCTCGAGTAATGTGTGTCGATGGCGAAATGATGAGATGTTCACATTCTGCATTCGATGAATTTGATGCTCTAAGAACGCCCTGAGGTCTATTAAAAGTTGAAGTTGATGGCGTGTTAGCATCACCTGGATCATCTACATCTATATTAGCCAACTCATCGTCAGAATCTAAATACGTGGGGTCAGCCAAACTATCATCAGAATCGAATTCTTGGATTTCCAAATTATCCTGATTTTCATTTTCATCGTCGGACAGTTCTTCTAACCAATGGCTTATTTGCTCTTCATTGGAATTCATCTTTAAAAAATTCAATTTTCTTAATTTAATTCCATGTAAATAACATAAATATTACAAAAAAGTAAAATTAAAGACTTGAAAAAAACTTACCTTAAACACTAATGCTCGCCTCTCAGGCGACACCGAACTCTATAACTGGGAAATTAACCACTGAAATTTTACAAACGTCCGCCATCCACCGCATCTGATTCCCAACTGAGTTGGCAAGGAGACAGAATAACATGGAAGTAGTATATTCTGAGAAAAATTCAGAAAACCGGTTGTGAGCGGCCTCACAGGCGAGGATTAGTGTTCTAGGGTTAAGTAACAAATTAAAGTCGATATAAATATTTTGTAAAAAAAATCTCAACTCATTTCTGGTAACAAAAAATAGTTTTAATAGTGTATTCACATTAAACTGGAACTTATTAAAATAATGGTGCATCTTATTACATTTAAATTGTATGCACCATTGATTTAATATTGAAAACGAATAAAACTAAAGCATGCACAGAATTGATTTAATAACATTAACTCAGTGCGAAAGTACTTCTCTTTAAAATTAATGTGGAAAATTATTAGTTTTAATAGTGTATACAGCAAAATTACGTTTACTCCCTTTTCTCAGCGATTTAGATGTAACTGTAGCTAGACTAGTGACTGTACATAAAAGGGGAACCTATCTCTGGTAACAAAAAATAGTTTTAATAGTGTATTCACATTAAAAGGGAACTTATTATAATAATGGTGCATCTTATTACATTTAAATTGTATGCACCATTGATTTAATATTGAAAACTAATTGCACAGCACAGAATTGATTTAATAACATTATCGCACCAAGTTAATAGTACTTCTCTTTAAAATTAATGTGGAAAAATAATAGTTTTAATAGTGTATACCCAAAAGGACCTATTAAAATAATAGGAAATCTTTTTTTTTAATTGTATGCACCATTGGTTTAATATCATAAAATAATTAAAAGATTTATCTAAATAGCTTCAATAGTTTTTGAACTATACTAATTAAAGGAAAACTCAAATTGACTAATTTTAATAACAAAAACATATTAAAATAAATGGAATTCGTATTAAAATTCTAATATTCTTCTCTGAGTGCGTGCAAACTCAAGATTTATCCGGTCAAGGGCCTCATCATAGTCCAGAACTTTGGGCTGCTTGAAATATTTTAGAAAAGTATGAAGAAAGGTGACAGAGGATGGAAGGCTGCAGTGTCTCTTCATAGGTCGGGAGCCCGTTAAGTAGGTTAGTAGTAGGCAGTTGACTTGGACCCAGCATTGGCATCATTATATATAGGTGCACCACTAACCTCAGCTCAAAAAATTCAGTCTTTCTCTCTTTCTTTGATTATTTAAAAGGGTATTACCCTGTCAAAAAATGAATTGCCAGCGACTAAGGCGTGACATCATCTTTAATTTACTGTAGTAAATGTCCGGTTACGACTTTATATATATATAAACTCGTAGCCGGATATGCGGTTTTGTGGTGCCCCCTTTGTCATAGAATTTGAACTGCATACTGGTTGTTCATTAACACGACATTTAATTAATAGACGAACCCATATATCCTTGATCACGATTCATTGGCTTTATTGCTTTTATGGGTTCGGTTTTGAGAACAAATTTATTACCCTCTGCCACCATTTTCGGTTGTTTTTTTTTTCCCCCAGTTAAATGGCAGTGGGCGCGACATTATAAGAAATTCTTATGAAAAAAAAACAACACACATTCCTATTAAAAAAGAGTTATTTTAATGATGGCGACGCCATATTGCCATTGTGCACGTTGTGTGACAAAAGGACATCATTCTCCCTGATTATGTCGTTGAATTGAAGAAACACACGGGGGTAGAAGTTCGTGGACTCTGGTAATTATTTAACGAACGGTGTAGAGGGCAGGAAGGAAAGCTATTAGAAACTGCCCTTAATGTCCTGTTGAAGGGACTATACTCAGGGCATAGACGTTTTAACTATACACCGGCTGGCTACCGGTTCGCGAGTGTGTTTTCGACCTCTTCAGGCGCTAATTGAATAAAATTCCGCAGGTGAGGTTGAATCCTTTTGTTTTCTTTTGGGTTTTGTATTCGCAGGAGAACTCACCGTCACATCACACATATTCCTTAAAGTTAATTATGTAATAAATTCCATCGTCGATGCGAGAGAATATTCCTTTTGAGTGCGCAAGAAGGCGGGCTGCCTATACAGCGGGACAGTCATTAAATTGTGTTAAACTCGGCCTAGGAATGTTTATTTTATTTCGAAAAGGCTACTGCTTGGACGGTCGAACTTAACCAGTGTGTCGGGGTATAAGTGGGTGTTTTGTCATCGTTTCAATTAGCCTGTTAACATGGAAGCTTTTATGAAAATGAGTCTTTATATTGGTGCAAAGAAGGTGGGGTTTTCAAGGGGAGGTGTGGGTATTTTTTCAAAGCGTTTCAGTTGGTAAAAATAGTATCCTTTGAGGGAAAGGCGCTCGAGGAAGCTGAAGAGTGCTACTAGTTAGATAGAACGCACCTCTTTGTCCGATGAAAAATAAGTTGGAACGTTTTTAGGCCTAGAGAGCCGTGATTTGAAAGGTAGATAGATCTTATTGCAGGGACATATTTTGTGCTCCTTGTTTTTTTTTACAATCAAGACTACCTTTCAGTTTTTTTCCCCACAAATTTCTCCGGAGCTGTGCCGGATATTTGGCTAGTTGCTCATAAGAATCGTTAGAGTACAGGTGCCGTTGATCACATGATCCGTTTCGATAGCGGAATCATATTCCAAGCCAGGTTTTTGTAAAATTATCCACAAATTGTTTCTACGCAGATGTCGGAAAATCTACAAAAGCTAACAAAATAAAGGTTTGAGATGGTGCTTAGTACCGAAAATGTGAAACAAGTCCTTCTGAGCTGAGGATCTCTCTCTCATGGTGTGCACACAATTGGCTAAGAGCAATTGCAACGGATCGCATCCATTTTATCACAATCGAGTCACACTGCCTGACACCGAACAGCGGACAATCATCGATGGCATTCATAATATGCAGTTGGCAAAATATGTCGCTTTACGGGGCCCAATGAAATTCGCCCGACATTCAAGACTCAACACCCGACCAGAGCTCAGAGTAAACATGACAACATCATAAGAGAAGCCGTCTATAGCGCATTTGGCTGGGCAAGTGCAATTAACTTGAACGAAAATAACCCACATTCGGTTTCTGTTAGGTCAACCACTAGTAGCCGAGTGGGAGCCGGGATAAACAAGCGAGAAACATACCCATGAACTGATGAAACTTCCGTATCCCATGGCTAATTTTTGATGACTTGGGAAGTGGTTTAGGGAAGCCTTAAATAGGCAGTGTCAATTCTCAACTGCCCAAGAATCCTCCTCGCACCTCCCCAACTACAGGTAATCGTATTATGAAACTTCTTGTGGGTCTATTACTTGTTTGCTCCGATTGGAGTCCTTCTGGTCGATCTAGGGTTACCCAATTTTTTTTTTTTTTTTCATATTTCTTGCCATTTTGGTGGAATGTCTATTCCGACAGGTGGTGAATAAATAAAAATTTGAATTTATAACAAAAACAATAATGGTCGACCTAGGGTAACGCATTTTTGTCGTCTTAAAAATGACTTCGCCACCTTTTTCACTAAACAAAAAACAGCTTCCACTTGGCAACTTGCTTTTCTTTCAATGTTTAGATTTGCAAAACTAAAGTGAAACTTTCACATCTGATATAAAGGGTGGGCCATCTAGTGGTTTATTTTTAAATCATACGTTATTTTGACACTGGCAGCTGTTTTCCGGTCGAAATCTTGACAGAAAGTCAGTATGATACATCCGCAGAATGAAATGAGTCGCTTTACGCTTGAACAACGTTGGGAAATATTGAGAACTTATTTCCAAAGTGAGTGCTGTGTAGCCCGAACAGTGCGTTTTTTGAAAGGGAGTTTTGGCCGAAATGAAGCAACCACCGCGCCTGCTGTACGGAAGTGTGTGCAAAAAGTTCGTGTGACTGGTATGCTAGTGGACAACACTCATCGTCCAACAATGCACCCATAGAAGAGTGACAGTTTGGTGCGGAGTATGGAGTGGTGGCATCATTGGACCATTTTTCTTTGAAAATCAAGCTGGGAACAATGTTCCGGTCAACGGTGGGCCATATACAGACAGAGGCATATTAACCGACTTTTTTTTTACTGAAATGGAAGACATTGATTTGGACGACCTCTGGTTCATGCAGGATGGCGCGTCATGCCTCCCCACCCACGGCACAATGGATCTTTTGCACACCAAATTCCCAAATCGCGTTATCAGCATTCTTGGCGATGTCAATTGGCTGCCTAGGAGCTGCGATTTGACCCCTTTGGACTCTCTTTTGTGGGAAACCGTGAAGGACCTATGTTATGCCAACAGTACATCCATTTAACGAAGTTATTATTATTTATTATTTAAAATATTTCGTTATTTTTATTTTTTTTTTTCAAATCTAAAATTGAAAACTAAAAACATTTTGATATTCGCTAAAATGTTTGTCCCTCCAATGTAAAAATTGCCCTCCCTAAAAATGTATAATGTCCGCCTTTTCTCGTTTTTCAATCTGGTAACCTTAGGTGGATCTCATCTGGCCCGATCTTCACCTTGGATACTCACATTCGCTAATTGCTGCTCTCAAGCATCTGGTATGCTATTGGGCTCAATCTGTATCCCGCATAGTTTAAGTATATCGGTAGAAATCGAAAATATGTCAAGGTAACCCTAAAGTTGTAGTTATAAATTTCTTTTAGAAGACCCTATGGGTGCGGGCCTCAATTGGATCCTTTTAGATATACCACAGCCTTCGGAAAAAAAAGACTCATCAAACGATAGTTAAGAACGATAAATTGGACGCGAAAGAAATATGCAGAACTGTGACAACTGGGTTACAAAGGCGGCAACAGCGTCCGTTTTTGTATTTGAACCTGTGCATTTGTTAATGGAAATAAAAGTGAAAATAAATATCCAAATAGCCACAGGCGAGGTGTTCATGAGAGACCCTGGGCTCAAGCTTCTAACAATCACTCGCTTGTGTGAATTCATATTTTTCAGGACGAATGAAAATAAGCTAACGCAAAAATTCCTAAACTTTACATAAAGGGTCGTTCATTAAGCGCTTCCTAACTTTATAAATTTAAATGAAACAAAGTTTGTGTGAGATATCATCGAAATTTGTTATTCATTTGAAAGGTCTGTCGATGTCATTGTGTATGGAAAATAATAAATGTCCGCCGCGGCTTCCCTGGGTGGCGCGCCTCTGAAATGTCCAAATTTTCCGTGACTCTGGTGCAAAAATCAGGCTGAATTTGGCCGATGGCATGGGTTGTGTTGGCTTTCGGAGGCACTGGGTTTCGTTGCTTATCGCAAAAACCTGCGACTTTAGAAAACCTCACTAGAAAAAGTCTAACGGGGTCAAATCGCACGATCTCGGTGGCCAGTTCACATGGTTACAGATGACCATGCCCTCGAAAAACTCGTGCAGAGTTTCCAATGTGGCGTGAGCTGTATGCGAACAGAACACACATTTTGATATAACAATTTTAAAAATTGCGCGTGTTGTTGAACGCTATGTCCGGCGATGGTGATTTGGCAAAACAGACTGAATAAATGACAGCCAATTTGACAGCTGTAGCTTTAACAATACGGCCGTTATCAACTGTCAAAGTTCGGAAGTCTCTATTGGTAGACCCTTTATATACTTATCAAGAAAAAAACTCTAAAACTTGGTCACAGAGCACAAACTCCGATAAAGACAACAGTTGCAGTATTTCTATGCGAACTTGCCAAAATAGGGAAAACATCTTTGGCTATTCGGGGCTACCCGAATCAGACCACTTAGAATACGGCACCTTAGCTTTGCGGTGGAGCAGAATACTGTGGTAGCTATTACGCCTTCCATATGGATTAAGACTAAATGGAACTCATTGATCATATTTTGACCGACGGAGTGGGTGGACCAAGTCGTAGTAGACAAGTAGTAATAGTAGGTATATGTATTTTAGTGCTTCGACCGAAGAACCCTGGATTCCACTCCAGAGCGGCATAGCTCTTGAGGGAGTCCTTATCTAAGATGGCGTCTATGTCCAAAGTTGAGCCTCCGCAGACAGTTGCTACTTGGCAACTATAATCCAAGATGCCTAAAGCTTCATCTGAACTTTTTGAGAAAATTCTGCGCGTCTAACACGACGATGACTTTGGTAAGATCTGCATCAGTAAGTCTGAAAATAACTCCGGTTGCCGCCGCTTATCGTTAGACGGGCAAGAAGTCGGGCTTCAATACTCTCTTAAGATTTTGCTTGGAAGACCTATTGAATGGTCTGTATGCTGTATGGTTATGAGTGTGTGTTATCCAACTAGAAATGCCCGGACTTTCCCTTTAGAAAATCGCCTTTTTTGTATAAAAATGCATCAATCATTATACTCGGGGTGGATTCGAATTTTAGGAATGTTTCTCCTTCATTTCCGACTGCCTATGCTTCTATCTGTTCGTTCATTCTTATCAGTGAAAGTCTCTGATTTTTAGAAACTCTTGTAAATATTGAACTATACGATGATCATGCAACTTTTCTTTTCCGACAAAATTTCGATTCGTTAGTAAGTAATCTCGAGGGATTTATGTATTTACCAGACATGATATTTGTGTCAGAGATTTGGATCTACTCTTTTGAGAAAGATGATTACAAGATACCTAACTATGATTTTTACCCTATTCCAAATGATTCGTATGCAGCGGGAGGGGTTGGAGTGTTTTTAAAGATACATACAAGCCCATTTTTGTTTCTATTAGTGTCAAAAGTGCTGATATTCTAAAAATTACTTGTTCTATTTGTAATATAACTTTTAATTTGATTTGTGTCTATAGACTTCGTAATATTCCTATGCATATGTTCTTGAATGAATTTTCGGTTATTTTAAGCATGGAAAAAGCGGCTAATCTAATTATCATTGGCGATCTCAATCTTGATATTCTGAGCTCTAATGCTGTTGTTGAAAGGTATGAAGCTGATCATGGTTTGGTGTCGTTTATTAATGAACCAACTAGACCAATCGCTATGACTTGTCTTGACCATGTTTTTGGTCGCTTCCAGGCGGATATAAATTACAGCGCAGGTCTAAACTTTGATTTTAAAATTACCGATCATTGCATGACCGGTTTAATTTTTAATAACTTAATAAGCACAAATGTTTCTAACACTACAACTAAGAAAATCACAAAAATTAACTTTAGCCTATTAAATGCAAAACTTTTTAGTGAAAACTGGGTCAATACATATGCCGAAGAAGATGCCTCTATGGCCTTTGAATTGTTCTTGAAAACTTAAAAAAAACACATTAATGGCTCAAGCGTCTCGACTGCACTAAACAAATCCCGAGTTAAACTTAAGCCCTGGATGACTGATTCACTTCTCAAACAAATTCAAATAAAACACAAACTGCGTAGTAAAACCTGCAAGCACCCTCTAAATATCGTTTTAAAACATCGTTACACCCGCCTATGTAAACAAATTAATAAATAAATCATTATTTGTCGTAACAGATACTTTGAAAACGAACTAAGATGCGCTCAAGGGAACATAAAAAAGAGTGGGAAGTAGTAAACACAATAATCAATCGGAAAACTAAAGATCATAACGTATCCTTTTCACTGGAAAAAGACAAAGTTGTCGTAACAGATCCTGTAGTTGTAGCAAATGAGTTTAACGAGTACTTCGCCTCAGTGTCCCAGAAGTCTTCATCTTGTGACATTAAATTATCTTGTGGGAGTTGCTTAGCATCTGAGCTTTTTGATCGCACATTTTCCAGTAACTGTTTCGTTTTTAGTCCCATTTCGGGCTTGGAATTATTAAAAATAATCTACTCTCTAAAAAACTCAAATTCTTGTGGTGAGGATGGAATCTCGAACTCCACCCTAAAAAAAATTGCATACAATATAGTAGATATTTTGGCCCACCTTTTTAATTCAAGTATCTTCTCGGGAACATTTCCTGATGTGTTGAAAAAAGCCAATGTGATCCCTATCTTCAAAAAGGGCAACAGAAAAGATAAATTGAATTACAGACCGATTTCCATACTCTCCACAATATCTAAAATTTTTGAGAAAGCGGTAAAATATCTTCAAAACATTAATTTCTTCAGCGAAAATCAATTTGGTTTTAGAGCAAACCTTTCTACCGAAGATGCTCTATTAGATGTTTGTCAGCATATTTATAAGGGTCTTGACGACAAGAAAACCTGCGCCGGTCTCTTCGTTGATATTACCAAAGCCTTTGACATGGTTGATCACGAAATTCTTGTGGATAAACTGTACCGTGTAGGACTGCGTGACTTTACCTTAAATTGGTTTAAATCTTACCTCAAGAACAGGACGCAGAAAACCAAAATTGGGAACTTTGTTGGTGACTCTAAGACAATTAACCTAGGTGTTCCACAAGGATCTGTCCTTGGTCCTTTATTGTTCTTAATATATGTTAACTCTGTCTTCAGTCTTCCTTTCGTAGGTAGGCTAAAGGCTTTTGCTGACGACTTCGCGTTTGCGTATGGCTCATACAATCTCTTCAACCTAATTGTTGAAATCAACCATGATGTTCATTTGCTGAGACTATGGTTCGCGCAACATAAGTTAATTGTAAGCAGTACGACTAAGCTCATGTTCTTCAGCCTTACCAGCAATGAATCTCCGAAAGTCAATATTGTGTTTCATGTGGCTGGTTGTCGCAGATTTAGCTTGCAGAATTGTGGTTGCAATATCCTCTACAATGAAAATATTGTATGTAATACTACCTGCTTTGCTATTAAAATAGTTAAGAACTATAAATACTTGTGTCGTAATCGACCAAAATCTAAGCTGGTGTGATCACATCTACTTGTTGAAACAATATTTGCTATCCACTCTGAGAAACTTTTACCGACTTCAAAAATACTGCTCCTCAAGCATTTTAAAAAATATTTACTTTGGAATATTCCATTCTAGATTACAATATGGTATAAGCTGCTGGGGTGGTACTCACTTTAATAAGATCCAACAACTCACTGTTCTACAAAAATATGTAATCAGGAAAATATGCTTTTTATCCCGCTTAGCCAACACTTTTGTCCTTTTTAATAAACTGAAAATTCTGCCAGTTAGACACTTGTATTATTTTAAAGTTTTAAAAATGTTTTTTATTAGATGTGGGTACTTACAGAGCCCCATCAATGATAACCATAGCCTTCGTAGCAATTCTAATTCCTTGGTAATCATACCAACTTTTCGCACTTCTAGATTCAGAAGCTTTTATACAATTGTGTCTTGTAAATTATTTAACACTCTCCCAGAAGACATTCGAATCATTGGTACACTGAAAGTCTTTTTAAGTAAAGTAAAACTGTGGCTTTTGAATATTAACCTAAATGAAATTGAAATTTTGTTGCACTTCATCACCTAACCAGCTTTAAAATTATTTCATCTTGAAATTATATAATTGTGTTACCTTCTGTTCGTCACTTTTCTTCATTTAGTTTCTTGCTTTTTAATAATGTACTTCCTGTTTCACACCACACTGAATTAATATAAATGATGTGACATTACCTCTATTTTTTCTTTAAAGTAAAATGTCACTAACTATTCTCTAAATCTATGTATGTTAGCATACTTTGAATTGTATTAACATTTACTATTTTATATTGAATTTTGAGAATAAAGAAAATAATAATAATAATAATAATTTTGTCTCTCACTGAGTGTCTTTTTGAAAAGTCTGTATGTCCACGTTGACGTCAGTTTATTTTCGCGCACAGGGTTAAGTTGGTTACTTGCGGCCCAAACTTTCATCTATCTATTTTGTAGCCAAGCATAGCAATATTATTTTCTTGATCTTCTCTCGTAATTTTGTACGAGATATTCTATAGCATCCTCGGCGCAGTGGTTATAATGTGATGAACCGCTAAGCGTGGGGTCTCAAGTTCGAGTCCCGAAAAAATCCAAAATCCAAATTAAGGTTTTTTTCACTGCGACACCTCTCGCGAACGTCTGACAAACTTCCGGCAGTATAACTGTCATGAAGGAGCTTCTCAATTAGCCGTTTGGACTCGGTATACAATTGTATAGACCTCTTCCATTCGTCCTGAAAATGAAAAACTCACACAAAACGAATGGTTGTGAGAAGCAAGGCTTAGGGTCGCTACGGACCTGTTGCGCCATCTATTTATTGTATTTTTTCTTATCGAAGCTTCCTTTCAATGGCTTCAGAGGCTCCTCTACTTTCCAAACTGACTTTTCGCCTTAAGGTTAAGGATTTCCTTCACAGTGGAGGTGAAACATAACTCTACCGATCCAGATCTGCTCCATATGCTGGTATAAGCTTTTCGCAGGCTCCCCTTACACTGTACCTTCAACTCAGTGCTCGTCTAGATTGCCAAGGCTTATTTGGGGGTTTCGGTCAGATGGACCCGCGCCAGTTCTAAGGGTATAAGTGTGTGAAAAATATTCAATCAATGGCTTCCGACTCAGGCAGCTGTCATTTAAGAACTCGCTTAAAATACTTCATCAGCTAATATCAGCTGCATTCCATCAGGCCTCCAAGGGCCAGTATAACCAGCCCCTCGGGCCTTTTAAATCTCTATCCGCACGCACTGAGCGACTAAACACATTAAATAAGTTCAACCGCTCAAGACTCAACCTATACATTAATAAATTACCGCCGCCTGCCTTCATTTGCATATTTGCCTGATAACACCTCTGAGCCCGATCCACTTTGAATAAAATCTATAAACACATTTATTCGAGGCTAACCTTGACAATCCCAGACACTTTGGCTGCCACCCGCCACCAGTTGTTGTAAGTTGTTCTCCTAACCGTTCGCATCTACAAATGGGTACTCATTCAACTGGACACAGCGTCAAAGTTGTTCCTAAATCAATGGCACATTATGAGCTTGCAGCTTGTTAGCCGATGGTATAACCCCGGTGTGTGTGTGCCCGCAACTGCTCATTACTTGTGCGCGACAACTTCATACAACCGTTCTGGCGATAAAGATTTTTTTTAAAAGCCCAACGTTCGGTTTTTATCTTTGGCCGTTCAAATAAAAACTGGAAACAACTCCCTCACCATCAGCCACCGAGACATGACGTTTAAGTGGGGTCGACACCTATACGCCCACACCATACCGCTAGCCGGTCGCGCAGTTAATTCGCGAAACTCATTGTGTGGGTGCGCCTTTATAGCACCACGGAAATACTCGCAATAATCAAAATCATTCGGCCGGTGGTGTCGCACAGATTAAGTTGCAACAGTTCCAGATGTACACACACATGAGATACAAATTGGAGACGTTGCGGTCACTTTTGTCCGCAAAACAACTGCGAATACACCGTGCAACTGCAATTAACCAAAAGCTGGATTTATGACTTCTTAAGTTTTGACATTTTAATTTGCCCGCTCAGGCCAAACAACACGACAATAAGTCCGCGAATTCGGATGACAATGACGAGCGTGGGCCGAACATTGGGCATTCATTTATCAAAGTGAGCAACCGAGCAACACAGTCGTCGTCGTTATGACTTAATTTTGGGTTGAGGCGTCTTAGATGGAACCACAACCAGTTGGGCAGCACAACAATGAAACCGCACCAACAATGAATTCCGATTCCGAACGCTTTAATCGACATGAGTGTCTGTAAATTATGTCTCCAATAACTCATCCGAACGTTTATCTCGAACTGGGATTGAGAGGTTTTCGCTTTATCTGCGCGCCAGGCCAATGTCGTAGAACAACGACCCGCAAACGCAAACACAAACGCAACCACAAAGCAATAAAGCCAAGCGAACATAAATATTTAAGAGAGCGCGACACCACTGAAAGGTGCGCACGGACAAATTTGTTTTCTTGTTTTCGATTATAAAGTTAAATTTGTGCCTTCGAATCGAGGGCATGTTAAAAGTGGGCCTGTCAAGTTGTTTATCTTGAGCGCTGTCATAGAATTGTGTAATTCCCTACATAGAGGAAGGGTCAAAGCTAGAACTGGCTGTTTGCTTTGTTTCTTGTTTGAGTCGACTTGAAGTTATGTGCACCTGTTATTGCTTACGATATAAGCCTTTCGATGGGAATTTCAGAGTTCCCAGGGCTGTCAAAAAAGAACGCATTTCAGGTTTACCTTTTGTGGTTGAAAGATATTCGGCCAAAAGACTCAAGTAACCTGGAAAACGAAATTCAAACTTATGGGCATGGTTTGCACATTATGTGAAAGTCATGACACAGTTCGTGGCTGAATCTTCTACTTTCATCACAGCCAACTGGACCATACTTCGTCGCTCTTATTAGGATCCACACTTAAGCTCCTCACAGAAACACTGGGAGGGTGAGTGTCTTATATGTGTTTCAGCCCGCGGGGTCTCAAAACCATGACCTTCTGAAATGACACTTCCCGTATGCGAAAGACCAGTCAAATCTTGGGTACAAATTTCAGTTGCCACAAGCCATACTCGCTTAAGTCGACTTAAGTCGAAATTGAGATTTTAATGCCATTAGATTCAGCGTACCCAAATCTATTTTGGTAGTTTTTTAAGCTTTATATCTTTAAAAAAGTGGCCACAATTTCAAAAAAAAACAACAGCTTAAGTCACTAGAGTCAATGGAGGAAAAAAACTTTAAACTGCTCTCCTGAACAATGAGTAAAACAGACTTAGGCGGTTTTGCCTTGTGACCACAGATTTAGCCAAATCAAAAAATATCCATACAGTTGCTGACGAAAGGCCACAAAATTGAATCTGACAAGGAGGTGACAGGTAAAGGATCGGGACCGTCCTAGTTCTTAGAACAAAAGGCAGCCTAAAGTTCTCACCCCTGAGCTTAATCGACTCAGTGAAATGTGTAAACTGTACATAAAAAAAGTTTAATGGAGGCCTACCCATCGAGCCTAAACAAATAAACTAAATAAATAAGAATAATAAATATTTTGGCGCAATAGGTCCGTTGGGAGCCTATAGGCCTAGCTTCTGCCAACTATTAGTTTTGCGTGCTGTTTGTTAATTTTGGGACGGATGGAAGATATCTTCAAACTTGATGCCGATTCCAAACAGTTAGTTAAAAAGCTTTTTTATAAGAGTTGTGCTCAGACGTTCGCGAGAGGTGCCACCATAAGAAAAATTTGAGCACATGTGACGTTGATTCGAAGATCAATTTTTAGTTGGGACCGATCTTGTCTGTTTGTATTGGTGATTCGACAGGGCAAACCCACGTTTTATGCACAAATTCGAAACAATCTGGTTCGGTAGACATTCAGTCGACACCAGGAGGGGGAGAAGGGGATCGTGTTAACGCGGGGCAGGTGTTAACATTCAATCCTCCGACTACACACTGCTATGTAGCAATAACCAGTATTGGGCAGTACTTACAAAAAAATAAACACAATTAAAGCGGAGAAAAACCGATTTCAGAGTAAAATTTTATTCACGAAAGAAATTTCTCGCTGTCTTACTTACTTACTTACTTACCTACTTAGGTGGCGCTACAGTCCGGGGTGGACCTGGGCCTCAACCAATACGCCTCTCCAGTTAGCGCGATCTTTGGCTAACTGCCTCCAGTTGCGCACTCCAAGTTGGTTGAGGTCCCCTTCCACTTGCGCGCGCAACTTAAGGCGAGGTCTTCGTCTGCTGCGTTGTCCCTCCGGGTTAAAATTGAAGACTCTTCGGACCGGAGCGTTGGTGTCCATTCGCTCTACATGTCCCAGCCATCCTAGACGACTGATACGTACTTTTCTGACTAGGTCGATGTCGCTGTACAGCTCGTAGAATTCGTTGATCTCCTCCCCCAGAGCCCGTCAACGCAAACTGGACCAAAAATCAGACGAAGAATTTTGCGTTCGAAACGACCAAGGAGTTCTTCATCCGACTTTGATAGGGTCCATGCTTCTGCACCATAAAGCAGGACTGCGATGATGAGGGTCTTATATAGAGTCTCCTTAGTATTTCTCGACAAGGCCTTACTAATCAATTGCCCCCTTAGGCCAAAGTAACAGTGGTTGGCAAGTGTGATTCTTCGCTTGATTTCTGAGGCGATGTCTTTTTCAGAGTTAATAGCGGAGCCGAGGTAGACAAAGTGCCGAACTACCTCTAAGTTAAAGCTGTCTATCGTGACGTTCTGTCCGATTCGTCGATGTTGCGTGTCCCTTTTTGTTGACATCATATACTTTGTTTTGCCCTCATTCACCACTAAGCCTATTTTTGCCGCTTCTGTACTGATACATGCAAACGCACCAGTGATAGCTCGCTGCGTTCTGCCAATGATGTCATTGTCGTCAGCGTATGCAAGTAGTTGCAAAGACTTCTGGAAAATGATGCCTCTGGTGTTGGCTTGCGAGTTACGCACAATCTCCTCAAGAATTATATTAAAAAAGTCACATGACAGCGCTTCACCTTGCCTAAATCCTTTTTTGACACCAAAGGTCTCGGTGAGATTGTTTCCGACCTTTATGGAACAGCGAGCGTTCTCCATCGTCATTCTGCACAATCTGGCAAGTTTGGCAGTGATGTCAAAACTAGACATGGCTCTGTATAGCTCGTCTCTATAATTGCTGTCATATGCGGCCTTAAAATCGATAAACAGGTGGTGGACTTCTTGGGTTTTTTTCCAGGATCTGCCGTATTTGGTCGGTTGTGGACTTACCGGGCCTAAAACCGCACTGATAGGGTCCGATCAGTTCGTTGACATATGGTTTCAGGCGATCACACAGTACGGCAGAAAGGATCTTATACGCGATGTTAAGGAGACTGATTCCTCTATAGTTGGCGCAGTTTAGAGGGTCTCCTTTCTTGTGGATCGGGCAAACAATGCTGAGGTTCCATTCATCAGACATACTTTCCTGTAACCAAATCTTGGACACGAGTTGGTGTATGCACTCTACCAAATCATCTCCCGCTGCCTTGAAAAGCTCGGCAGGTAAGCCGTCTGGTCCGGCAGCCTTGTTGGGCTTCAGCTTGGATATTGCTTCATTTTGGTCAGGTGGACGGAAGTCTTGGCTTACATCGCCCAGGTTGAGTGGTTCATTCTGCCTGACAGCGGAATTTATGTCGTCTTCGCCGTTTAACAGTCTGCAGAAATGGTTTTTCCATGTCCTCAGCACCGACTGTGATTCCAATACAAGGTTTCCTTGTTCGTCGCGACAGATTTCTCGCTGTTACAAGGTTACAATTTTGAATGAGTGTTAAATTGTGGATTTCCAGTGAAGTTTTTGACCAATTCAAAGTGAAAGTGAATATTTTTGTAGCTGCTTGTTCTTGTTTGGCAGGCTTTTTGACTTGTCAGAAAATTTTCTTCTCAAAAAAACCAACTGGGGTAGCTGTAAACGGCGTTAAACGGGTACTTTTGAAAGCGTTTACACCTGTCCCATGTTAAAGAGTTTTTAAGCTGAGTGTTAAAATTGCAAATATTCACTTCTATTTCTCTGATAGAAGATGGTCCGTACCTACACAAAGTAAGGGAGAGTTGAAATACCCGAGAAGAAATCTTACAGAGAAACGGCTGCAAAAATTTAAAATATATTTAGCAACTTTATTTAAGAGGGTAAAAAAGGCTAGAAAAAAATCACAGTGCAGTTCAAGAAGTTGATGAATCTGGTGAAGTACGTCTGGTCTCAAAATATTCTGCAAATATTTATCACTAACCAAGAAGTGTCGCTTAAAGAGTACCTCATAAAATGTGCAAAGCAGTGCTACGGCCTAACTTTCACTCAAACCAGAGATCTTGTTTACAACAATGCTTCTTTTATAAAAATGAAAACCTCCGAAAGCTGGAATACTTACAAGAAAGCTGGGATTGACTGGATGCGAACTTTTATTAAGCGGCAGCAAATCCTTAGCTTAAGAAAGCCGGAAGGCACATCACTATCTCGGGCCATTTCATTCAATAAGGAACATGTGCAGACTTTCCTTAAAAACTTAACTACCGTCGTGGAAAAGTACGGGAATTGGCAACGGGTGTAACTACCGTTCTTTCCAATCCAAAAGCAATTTACTACATTATCCGCGATACTAATAATCATTTTTAGTGTCCAGTTTAAATTTTTCGAACTCACGATGGCGAAATTTTCCATACAAAATTGCATATTGTGACCTACAAAATATATAAGGCGAAGGTTAAAAATGACTATTGGTAAGGTCCTATGTGTTTGGAACATATCCTGTGAAACGTCTCTAATTTTAGGTGATTGCTGAGTCAAAAACGATTTATTTTGTTCGGAAAGATAGTGCAAGTCCATAGCCGATTTGTCTTTGACATAGAATTCTTAAGAAGGTCTGCATCGAAGACCTTAAGTTTTATATATCCACTCATTGATGATATCTCCATCGTTTCGCGAAATGTGATAAAATACATTCTTCCTGGTCCAGTTGTTCTACCAGGAACATCTCGAGCTGCATCTAGATACCCTTTCGACACTGATTAAAGAAATTTCGTTATTCGTTAATTTATTTAAAACTAACTGTACCCGACCGTCTTGGCCCGTGCAAAATGTGGTTTCAGAACATTTGATGGAACCATTTTTTTTTTTTTAAATTTTAGGGGACACAATTTTTTTTGATAATCGCTAAAAGAAAAATTATCGATAGACAGTGCAGAGGTTTAACGCGAGGGAGCGGTCTGCAATAGTGAGGGACTTGAGCCCGTATTTTAAAACATCCCAAAGACTGGGTCCACTCTGCCTTCATGGTAGAAACAATTTAATATTCTTTGGTCAATGAAAATGAAAGAAAATAATTTTATAATAGGTGTTTAACTTACTTTTTTATTATTGTAACGCTTCGTTGTATACTATATTAGCTGTGTTCCTTCTATCGGCTAAGATAGTGATATTTCCTGCATTACTTACCCTGGAGCACGCAACATAACTATCTATAACTGCCCATGAATTCAACTCCCACTTTTCTTAAAGTTTGACCCAGTGACTTATTGATTGTCATGGCAGAACAAACATTAATAGGAAATTGAATCCGTTTAAACTGAAATGGATAGTTGCTGGGAATTATTTGTATTCTTGGTATAAATACCGTATCTCCTTTACCACACCCAGTTAAATTTAACGCATCTATAACGTTTTTCTGTAACGAAATCACTCACATTCTGGTATTCAAATTGCGAAGCAACATAATAGAAACTCCAACTTTTAATTCAATTTTATGAGCAAAAAGGCCATGGGCTGTAATGCTATTTAAAAACTCCACCGGGTAATTTACTGCCTCATCTTGATTGCAAATAGCATTTATAAAGAGTACGACGTTTATCAACAGGAATTTTCCCTAATATAAATCCCCCTATGTAATACCACGATATGGTATCACTGGTACCTACACCTATTTGACATTTCTTTCTAGACACTTTACTTTGTAAGCGAAACAGAGACAAACAAACCTTTCCTACATATTAGCCATTTCCCTCTCAGTCACAGGACTAAAATAGGGTTAAGAGAGATGTCAAATTATTGTTTGATTTAAGAATGAATTGCATATCTACTCACTCATGTGAAAATCGTAGAAATGTTTCAAATTTTGCCTATTTTTTTAGAAAAAAACATTTACGTTATCGAGTTATTGGATATCCTAAGTTGTACCTGCAGGTGTCCTCTATAAGCTGGTATTTACTATACTTAAATGCTTCCAGTATTTTCGAACGGAAAGCGTGACAAAGAAAGAAGCAAAACGAAACGAAAAAATAAATTACTCTTGTACAATTTTTTCCGGAATTTATAGCGATATAGAGTTGAAACAAAGTACAGATTGTAGGCGTAGGTATCCTCTATAGGCCTGTGAAAAATGCACCAGATTATATTGCACAGCTTCTAAGATTTTTGCATTTAAAGACAAGCCGTCAAATTCAATCTAAGTCGAACAGAACTACACCAATTTTATTTATATGATAATAAAATTTCATGTTACCGCACATGTGAGTTTTTAGTTATGTTTACACATACCCCAAGGGCGGCGCAGGTGTAAACAATATTACTTTGTTTTTTAAGGGCAGTGATTTTTTCTGATATAATTCAAAATATTTTATACAAATTGAAGGCCAATAGTGAAAAGTTAATTTTTGTTCAAAGCCTCGTTAAAGCCCCAAATTCATTATACGACCAAACTTCCAAAATGTTAAACCATCCCCTACTCAATATACGTCGGCCGAGGACATTGCCACGGTCCGAGTGTGCAGGAGCACCCGAGGCAGTCAATTCGTAGCCGCTTAAAAGAAGTCGGCCTTTCGCAGATGTCAACTTGGCGAATTTTGCGCCGGAACTTGGGTGACACCCGTACAAGATCCAACTAACTCAGATGCTTAAAGACGAGGACCCTTTTTTTTCGCTGCCTAGGCTTTTGAGCGTTTGGGAAAGGAACCAAAAAAAAATCAACATCAGCATATTTAATGAATGACTATGTATATGTTAACAAGTACAATTGGCGTGTAAGGGACGACGCCATCACACACGAGGTTCACCAGTTTGGTGTGGACTTTGGGCCACCTGATGCTGTCATTGATTTTTTTTTGAAAATGACGTTTCTGCGGGTATCACCATCAACGGCGAGTGCTACAGAACGATGCAAGCCGATTTCTTTTCGAATTGAGCGCTATGAAGACAGACGTGTGGTTCTAACAGGATGGAGCTATACGTGCCACAAAACCGACGCCTCTTTGGACATTCTGCATGAACGGTTTAAGTGTATGGCTATCTCTAGCAGAAGCGACGTGAATTGGACACCACGCTTGATTGACCCCGCTATTTATTTTATCTTGCGGGGTATTTCAGGTCTTTGCAATAGATTGATGCCCTCAAAATCGCGGCAACCAATGCCAATGATTCGGCAGGATCGATGCGGCAGAGTCCACCACCCCTCGGATCCGTGCCCCAATGAGAAGTCGCTTCGAAGATTTGTACGATTTTATATTCCATACATAAAAGCATACATGGGCCTGTCTAATAAAAAAAAACAATAGCCGAACATACCGCCCACAGTTGTTCGAAAATTCGGCCGAATTTCAAGTCCCCCCAAAGCCTTGTGAGTGTAACTTAGATCACGGGTGAACCCGTTCACTATGATTAATCTTTCTGAAGGTTAGTAGTTTCCAAAAAAGAAAGTAAAAAACATTCCTGCAAAACCGTCGGAAAAGTTATTTCGTAAAGGCTCGTGGGTGGTTCCCACCTCTCAGGATATTAGCAGAGCAGTTAACGCATTGCTCCATTTAAGCCGGTAGCCCCTTTTGTCTCTAGATTAACAAATCTGCCTGTCTGTTCAAAGACAAAATAAACGGTTCGAAACCGGAAATTGCCTGCATCGCTGCAAAACCCGCTAAAGCTGCACATGAGCATGTGGTATTAGGATCTGCACCCGCTGGCAATGGACCATTCGTTTCACCTTAAAACAATAATCGTCACCAGTGTGTCGTTCATTGGCCGCTTAGCCAATTCCGTGAGTTACTGTTGTTAATTAAACGCTTTGCAAATCTAAGTTTCTCTCCGAAGCCTACGGCTTCAGTGTTCATCTGATTCCCCATCACAAGAGCCACATTGTCTTACATCACACTTGACCGGCAGCAGCCTGGACATCATCAATCGCGAAGCTTGAGTCCATTTGAAGTACACACACATTCAGTTCGTATGTCTGGGCAACATCTTCATCGCTGTTTCTCTTGAATCCTCTCTTAACATCAACTTGATGCCAATCCAGAGGCGTGATGCAAACCAGCCAAAAACACCACAGCGCACCTCGTCGCATCTGTTTATCTCCTGTGATTCTAAAGTATATAGGCTCGCACACACGTAGAATCTGCCCGTTGCACATGCAAAGCGAATACCAACCGGCAACCCACAGAAGAGTGGGCTCGCATTCCCTCAGCCAGAGTACAAATCATGGAACAAGCCATCGAGAAAATGTTCCTCCATGCAGCCAGCCCAACGACTTGGGTGGTCCGCGGGCATCACTTTATTACGAAAACATCTCTCTTTCTCCCAGAGATATACTTAAACGAGTACACATCCACTTACCCGATTTTTACTTCATAACATGCTCCTCATGTCGGTCGGTGCGCAAAATCAGCGGCTCCTCTAGCGGGCGGGCGGCGGTGGCATGGTGGTGACGACACGGCGGTGGAAACGTTCACCGTCCAAACGTGCTGGTTAATTGTAATGTCTATATATTCGGTTTGATTTACTTTGGCAAAGTGGATGCTGAAGCGGCGATGTGCTCGGTGCTGTTGGCTATCTCAGTCGCTCTCCAAGAGCACGATTCAAACGAGAGGTCCCCATCGGGATGGATGTACACTTGAGATGGCTGAGCGTGAAATATCCTCTTTTTAATTAGTTTTAGCGTTTCTGTTGTGGCCTAGGGGGTGTGCAGATCGAGACAATGACTTGGACTTGTATAGATAAGTTGACCCAAGGTACGGTGTACAAAGTAGCTGGCTCAATGCGGATTTACTGCAGCTAGGGGTTATATCTTAGGTAGTGAGCTTCGAGGCGTCTTTAAGCCACCACTTGGGATGATTTCGGTCTTCCTACAGTGTGCTGCAGACGGACATTGGACTGCTGCACCAGTTGGGATTTAGTGAAGTGTTCAATTGAACATTTTTTTGGTTTGGCCAATTGCCAGCTCATTTTTTGACAGCTGTCAATTGGCCAAACTGAACTGCGTCAGTTGCTTTTCTCTTATGATGAATTGAACGCCTAGAAATGAGCTTCCGAATTTGTACAGTGCTGCGCTATTTTATTCCCTTTCATAGGGGTTTGGCGGTCTATTCCGAGCACCTCTAGCGACTTTGCTATGCTAGGCGATATGTTTGAGTCGTTTTACCATGGAATCACAAGGAACCTTCTCTGTTCTAACCTGGGAATTTCAAGCAAGTCACTTCCCATTTTTATCATTTAAGGGGAGCATTTAATACAGACTTGGGCGAGTGTGGATTACGGAACAATATTTGAAGGTTTTAGCCAAAAGGTATACAGAATGTTTAAAGGGAATAAGGATGGTAAAGCGACCTGTAGAGTTGAACAGAGGAACTTTTAAGTAAAGTCACAGTCGGTATTGAGCAACTAGTTTTGCACGCACTCTAAAACAGGGGCGACGACAAAAGTTACGCCGTCAGGTAGGACGGAACATGAAATCTGGGTGATAAAAATCAAGCGAGGATAGCAATATCTTAACTTGCGTCCAAAAGGAACAAAAGGCACATCACTTGGCACCATTTTTTGAAACCATGTTTTCAGACATTTTTACAGCCGGTTTTTGAGTGATTTTCTAAATCTCAAATGCATCTTTTGAAGTGTTTTTCGGGACGTTTTTATACCCATTTTTGGGACACTTTTGAGGAGATTTTCTAGCATTTTTGGAGAGTTTTTTTTAGACTATTTTGGGGGCTTTTTTGACCCTTTTTATGTGTTTTTGCACGTTTCTCTTTTAGGCAGTTCAAAGGGTTTTTAAAAGGATTTTGAGGGCCTTTTGTAATGAGGTTTTTAAAAGGTTCCTTCCGTTTTAGAAGATTTGTTCAGGGGCAGATTCCGTATATCAACGATCGTCTAAACGATATCGTTATTGAAAATTTGATCACCAAAATAAGTTATATTCTGCTCGAATTTTTTTGACAAAAATCACCTTTCATTATATTTTTGGAAAATTAACTGGATTAAGCTCTCAAACTTTTAATTTTAACATTTAGTTACTACTTTTGGAGGTCTATCAATTCGACGATAACCGTCTGAAAAGTTACGGAATGAGGGCCCAGGTCTTTTTGGGGGGCATCTTTTTTTACTGGATTTTTAGGGTGACCTGACGGATAACTTGATATGCTTTGTTTTTATTACTTTCTAAGGGGATTTTAAGAGATTTTTTGGTCGCTCTTAGGGCGGCTCTCCGGCGTTTCAAGCCTTTTTTTACAGTATTTACAGTGTCGAACAAGGGTCCAGACGGTCTGTAATCGGGCTTAATTCGTTTTTTTAAGAGTTTTTTGGGTGGACCTTTTGCAGGTCTCAATTTTGAACTTTCTCGATTACGTAGTAAGAAAACGATATGTATTGTATTCTTGCAAACTTTCGAACTCGAGATGCTAATCAGTTCGGACATTACGATGATAGAAAAACTCAAAAATTTCTGACCGCCTAAACGGCTACCCGGATTTCGTTCAAACTTTGGATTCGGAGTTTTTGGGCTTTACAGCTCGGAGCATTTTTTTTAGCAAGATAACCACAATATTAATGGTAGTTCCCTTAAAAAATGTTCAAACCAGTTCGATTTGTTCGAAAATAGCTCCAATGATTTCAACCAAAATTTGTATTTGTGCTGAAGTATATCGGATTACTATGACTGCATACCCAGTTTTCGGCTAAAAAATCGAATAACTATACTTTCGAGATTCGGACATATTTCTTAAACCTTCCATACGATTGTAACAAAAATTCATTCCTAAGGTAAGATGATCATTTCTAACTTAATAGTAACATCAGTTTTTGTCTATATTATCGTACAGTAGATTTTTGAAAAAGTAATTTCATAAAAAATATGGCTTTCTTTAATTTACCGAAAACGGCGATAACGATTTTGACCAAAATGCATACTTATATGATGTTTTCAAAATGATTGCGTCCTTAATTTTCAATTCGAATCACAGAAAATGCTAATTTTAAAAATTGCTCATATCTCGAAAACCCCAATTTCAATTTCGATAATACTTAAAAAAAACAATAATTAATGCTTGCATCCCGAACAGGAACTCATACTCAGTTTTCAAATAAATAGTTAAGCAATAGTACTTATTATTCAACACTATTTGAACTCAATCTGAATAAAATATCGAATGCCACACGATTTTTTCTTACTTTACTTTGTAATTTCTAACATATTGAATTTTTTATATGGATTTGTATTTCATATTATATTTATAAGTACTTTAAGAGAAATAAATATCATACATACATAGATACATACATACATATTTGGTACAGTTTTGTTTGCATAATTTTACAAAATCCTCTTCAACGATTTTAACCAAAATGCTTATAATAAAGATAAAAAATGTGTTAAATAAAAAAATAATATTGTAAACAAGATCCTGTACTTAGTTTTTCTTAAAAAAAAATCGAATAAATCAGATCATTAATTATTTCTCAAAAATTACTGCGGAATATTTGTATAATAATCTCAATGTCACACTTTTAGTAAAAATGCAATAACAACTACGTAAAACTTATTTTTAATAAATATTTCCCACCATTGCACCTTAAAATAATTTCAACCACTTGAAGCTTACCCAATTAGAAACTCCTACTTCATTTGCACCCCCACACACAGTGTGACCGTTATAGAATTATGAGAAGTCGCAAGAAAAAAAGGGCAAATAAGAAAAAAAAGTGCCAATTCTGGAAGCAGAATAGCTTATTATGTTGAATTTTTTAACGATATTTAAAAAGTATTGGTTCTCTAAACACTGTAATAGTATTGTGATCGGCAATTGCGTTACATTTAAAAGGTTTTTGGAAACAGTATTTGAAACATTTTTGAAGCACCGCTTCTCCAACTAATAAACGGGCCAAAATAGCAAAAAAATTGTGGAAGGCTCTCGAAAAAAGTGCTATATTGCAACTTTAGTCGCACAACGGTCATGCTGCCCACACCAGTCCATCGGCATATTCAGTTTATAACTGCTAATGCAAATTCAAAAGAGTACCTACATTTGATGCTTAAGTTCTCTAACCCGAACTTGTGAAAATTCCAAGTTACTGAGAGCTAAAGCTTATAAAAACTCACATTGTTATTCGATATGTATACAACCATATCAAATGAATAACCTAGAAGTGAATTTTATTAATCACAACCTTTTGTTATATTTTATTAGCTTCTGAACTTTTTACCTACTTACCAATCGATTAACGAGAAAATTTCGTGTGACCCAGTCGTGCACTTTATTTTTATCGTTTTATCGAAAGAAAAAGACAAAAAAAAAACTTACTTAAAACCGCTATAAAAACCTTATTATTATTCAACACTATTTGAACTCAATCTGAATAAAATATCGAATGCCACACGATTTTTTCTTACTTTACTTTGTAATTTCTAACATATTGAATTTTTTATATGGATTTGTATTTCATATTATATTTATAAGTACTTTAAGAGAAATAAATATCATACATACATAGATACATACATACATATTTGGTACAGTTTTGTTTGCATAATTTTACAAAATCCTCTTCAACGATTTTAACCAAAATGCTTATAATAAAGATAAAAAATGTGTTAAATAAAAAAATAATATTGTAAACAAGATCCTGTACTTAGTTTTTCTTAAAAAAAAATCGAATAAATCAGATCATTAATTATTTCTCAAAAATTACTGCGGAATATTTGTATAATAATCTCAATGTCACACTTTTAGTAAAAATGCAATAACAACTACGTAAAACTTATTTTTAATAAATATTTCCCACCATTGCACCTTAAAATAATTTCAACCACTTGAAGCTTACCCAATTAGAAACTCCTACTTCATTTGCACCCCCACACACAGTGTGACCGTTATAGAATTATGAGAAGTCGCAAGAAAAAAAGGGCAAATAAGAAAAAAAAGTGCCAATTCTGGAAGCAGAATAGCTTATTATGTTGAATTTTTTAACGATATTTAAAAAGTATTGGTTCTCTAAACACTGTAATAGTATTGTGATCGGCAATTGCGTTACATTTAAAAGGTTTTTGGAAACAGTATTTGAAACATTTTTGAAGCACCGCTTCTCCAACTAATAAACGGGCCAAAATAGCAAAAAAATTGTGGAAGGCTCTCGAAAAAAGTGCTATATTGCAACTTTAGTCGCACAACGGTCATGCTGCCCACACCAGTCCATCGGCATATTCAGTTTATAACTGCTAATGCAAATTCAAAAGAGTACCTACATTTGATGCTTAAGTTCTCTAACCCGAACTTGTGAAAATTCCAAGTTACTGAGAGCTAAAGCTTATAAAAACTCACATTGTTATTCGATATGTATACAACCATATCAAATGAATAACCTAGAAGTGAATTTTATTAATCACAACCTTTTGTTATATTTTATTAGCTTCTGAACTTTTTACCTACTTACCAATCGATTAACGAGAAAATTTCGTGTGACCCAGTCGTGCACTTTATTTTTATCGTTTTATCGAAAGAAAAAGACAAAAAAAAAACTTACTTAAAACCGCTATAAAAACCTCTTTAAAAACCACCAGGAATTTAAAGAGGTTTTTGTAGCGGTTTTAAGTAAGTTTATTTTTTTTGAATGCTTCCGATAAGATTTTCCCTCGTTTTAGGTCTTTTTATATTGTATTTTGTGACCCCTTGTTGTCATTTTTGGATATGTACTTTCTTTAATTCATTTTTATACCTCAAATATCTGTTAGCTTTAAGCGGCTTGTAGATTTAAATAAATAAATAAATAAATTTAACAGGGTGTTGGTCCAGGTTCTTAAACATGTTTTTTTTTTAGTTTTTGGGACGGCTTTGAGGTATTTTTTTTCTTAGCATTTTAGACCATTTCCTAATGAGTTTCTTGGCCTCTAGAAGGGACCAAACGGATGATTTGTTATAGTATGCTTGGTTTGTGGAATTTGTACACCCCACAGGGTTAAATATATATAATGTGACATCATCTCAAATACAGATGTCACTAACTATTATATTTGTACTAGCTATATTTAAAATTTGCTTTGTATTTTAGTAATTTTTCATACTTTGTACTTATTTGAATAAAGAATTAATTGAATTGAATTTTTTAAAAAGTATATGGGCTGTTTTAAAGTGGGGTATTTTTTTACGTTTTTAAGGAGATATTTTTGTATTCTAAAGCTTTTTTGGATCTTTTTTCGAGACATTTTTTTGTGCGTTGTGGGTTTTTTTAAGAGGGTTTTAGGGCGATTTTAAGGGTTTTTTTGAAAGTCTTAAGAACCCATTAATGGACTATATTCTTGATTTGACATACTTCGTTCCTTGGACATTTTTGTGAAGATTTTCTAGGCTTTGAGGGCTTTTTGTGAAGTCTTTTTAGGGAGTTTTATGTGGTGTTCATTGAAGTGCATTTGGAAACATTTTTTAAAAATGTATTCTTTTGAGGAAGAGTATTGCGCCGTTTTTTTTCAGCTTTTGACTACACCTACAAAATTTGAGAAAAAATTTGATTTGATCATAAGGTTTTTTGGAAAATTAATTTAAACTTGGATTACATTTTCGCAAACCACTATATCTGAATGATAATATTTTGTTATTTTTATCCATGCGAAGCCGCACTGAAATCTACAAAGGCTGATAAATCCTCAACTGGCTAATGCTGTAGTCTGTAGAATTTGATGCTCTCTATCTCGAAATAGCTTTAGATCAAGGATAAAATAGATTTCGCCGTATTTAACAAGAAGCAAATTAATGAGGCAAAGCGTTATTTAAGCCCATTCTACCATAGGTCTTGGCTTAATGCACCTCGATGTCCGCTTGCAATGGAACCCATAAAGTTAACATTACAGAATGGCGGGTAAACCGAGAAGTATCTGGCGCAGAACAGTTGAGAAGGCACTGCGGTCAATTAAAAGAGTTGGTGAGAGCTAGGTTAGGTTAGGTTTATGGGTTGGTAGAGCAGGGTGAAACCAACTTTACCACACTCAGGGCCCTTTTGGAGTGATTGTGATACCCTTTTGTGGGGGTTAACCGTTGGTGTTAGATATGGTTAGGTCTTCTCACTCATTTTTTGTAATTACCCGACGCCCTTCAGACATTCTGATGTCCTCAACAACCTTAAATATCAGACAGTATGAGACATCAAAAAGTGCTTGCACGTCATGGCAGTAATAACTTCCAAGTATTCTGTTCCCCATGTTAGAGAAGATCGGACAGTGACAGAGGAAGTGAGCGAGGTGGGTCCTCACGGACCTCTTCGTCTCCGCAGCCTCTAAATATATCGTCTTCTTCAAGATTTAGTCTCATTGTGTAGTTTCTTATTGGAAGTTATGACCCTTAAGGTCGCTACCAGCTTAGACAGCGATGACCTGTCAGACTGTAGAAGTTTGATGGTTCGGCCTCTGTCATCGTTAGTTCTTTTCATCTGTTATTCATTTTCATACGAATCTTGTTCTCCACTCGTTCTCTAATGTCGTTTTCCATTGGTTTCACTCGGGGATTCAATCATTCCGTGATCCCGCTTCTGAATGAACGCACAAAAGTAGGTATTGGTGAAATGCATAAAAAATAATCTACGGCGGCTGTCAGCTGACATGTATAAAGTACATAAATTACACTTGTGTGAGTGCTTCTTGAGTGGATTCTGACTTCAAATCGAACAGCGAAATGCTCTTCTCACCAGAAGAGTATTTTCTGTGCCAATGGAACGGTTTCAGAAGTGATTTTTTTCAATTCCGGACTCTCGCGGACGCTTCTTTTTGCCCAATGGAAAACGACATAAGATTACAGAGTGGGGCCTGGATCAACTGCAGTGCTCGATCATGATCCATTGCAAACCTCTTTCTTGCCAGTTCGTCAGCGCTCTTATTGTCGGCCTTGTCTCTGTATCCATAGGTACCAGGCGGATATGCTTGGAGGGCTGCGGGCAAAGAACCTTGAGCTCTTAGCGGCAGCGGTGAACTCGATGGATTTTTTTGTCAATAGCACAGAAATTGGTTTTACATCCCCCTGGCTGTCAAAGAAACTGATAATTACGAGGTATTGCCAACAATGACTTTGGTGTTCGACTTTGAAACTTGCATATAACGCTATTGGAGGACAGACTCAAATGGACACCATTTACACTCACCGGTTCCTCGATGGCTACCTTACTTTTCATCTGCAATGGAAATACTTACAACACCCAATCTACTGTGTGTCAACTGCATTTCTGAGCGCAGCAGATCAACTGGTAAATCGATTATTGCCGCATAATCTGCACCAAATAAGGGCATAGCTGCGAACCGCTTCAGTGTTTTCCCATATGTTTCTAATGTCGCTTGCCTTAGCTAGCTGGGTAATTACTTCGTCCACTGCAATTATATCTATACCTCCTAACCTCACTCGCCTCAATTATCCAACTGCACAAGGATTTTAATTGCATCGCCCAACTTCGATCGCGTTTTCCCTCCACGCCAAATTGCATCCAAGAAACAATTAAGTATTTTCGTTGGACATATTTTTAATTAAACTTTCCACGTTAGCCGGCACAAAAAAAAGATAGAAAAGAACGCTCTGTATCCTTGTTACAACTCTGGTCCTGTCTATTGCCATTTCCCTCCACTCAGGTGTTGTACCCGCGCACATGCATAGCATATACCTACTCTTTGTAAGTGTTGCGTTTTACGAGTTTTTTTTTGATTTCCTCCACCTAAACCCAAACAAATTAAAAGATACGACCACCATGTGTATCCAGAAGAGAAGCAGACAAAAGAAAAAAAAATCTCAAGCGATTGAAGCAATTAAACTTTCCGATCGCTTGCAAGTGTTCAATATCATGCGAGTGAGCGACGACACTTGGAAATGCGAATCGAATCGCAGATTGAGAGAGGTTTCCATAGCAGCACCCTGCACCCACCATTATCGTCGACGGGACAACCCTTCGTCGATGCGCACGAAATAGAGACGCAGTCATTTGATCACGACCGTAAAAAAGAGGGTGCGGGCAGGTCCTTTTGACTTTCATTTGTTTGCTTTCGTCATCACGGATGTGTGTAAGGGTTGGGTTACAGCCATCCTGATGGGTATCTGAATCTGGATTATCTGGTGGTGTCGGTACTTCTCGCTACTAACTGGACATGCGTGACAAATCTCATTTAGTTTATTTGACAAATATTTCATTTATTTGGAGAAAGGAAGGAAATGACAAACAACACACAGGAAAAAAGGACCAACGCCAGCCTAAGGGAACACAAATGTCTCGAGTATTGTGTCATCTGGTAAAGGGTTAAGTTATTGGGTAATTCCTCGTTGACAGGTGGATGTTGAGGGTTGGTAAGGCAGGGAAAATTGCTGGTTTTTGATAATGTATACAATAAACATTTGATTTGTTATTAATTACCGAGGCGATGGAGTTGGGAAATAATTGAGTTGGGTCTGCTTCGGAGCTTCTATTTGAATTAGCTGAACGAAATACATTCATTCATGCGAAATAACACTTATTCCACTATATACGTATTTCAATTGACGTTTTTTGTAAATTTTTCTGACGTTTATTTGATACGTTTTGGTCACACTTATTATATCGGTTTGTGGTGCGTTTCTAAGCTTTTCTAAACCACGAGCCTAGAAGTGTTTTATACGGCGAGCTTCTATTACGTTTTTTTACGCGTTTTTGATACACTTTTTTATCCGTTTTTGAGGCGTTTTTATTGCGATTTTTTATAAGCTTTTTATACCCTCCACAGGAAGGTATATTCACTTTGTCATTGCATTTGTAACGCCACGAAGGAGACACCGGAGACCTCATAAAGTATATATATTCTGAAGCAGGATCACATTCTGAATCGATTTAGCCATGTCCGTCTGTCTGTCTGTCTGTCTGTCTGTTGAAATCACGATAGCTCCCAAAGGAATTGAGATAGGCGAATGAAATTTGGTGAAAGTACTTCTTTTTATCGTCGTCAGGTTGGTATTGCAAATGGGCTATGTCGGTCAAGTAGTTCTGGTACCTCCCATTCACAACCAGTTTTGCATGACTTGTATGCAGTGGAGGGTATAAAGCCATCGGCCAGGCCGATGGTAACACTTTTACTTGTTTTGAGTTTTCAATTGTTTTTGAAGGTGTTTTTTTGCATTTATTTTAAACGTTTTTGACTCGATTTAAGTGGATTTTTAAGTGTTTCGGACGAGTTATTTGATGCGTTTTTTTAAATGGATCTACAAGCTGAACCGCGAATGAAAAACTGTTGGAAAACCCGGTCAAACACTGTTGGAAAAAAACGTGCCTATGTCAAAAGTAGAGTGAAAATAGCCCGGAAACGAGTGAGAATCATTTCAAGATTTCCTCGCCTTAAAAGTGTTGAAAAATGATGTGTTATAAATTTTTTGAAAAACACGTAAAAGAAACTCTTTGAAAAATACGTCAAAAACTGTTTGAAATGTGTGTAAAGCACGCGTCATAAAACACCTTGGAAAACGTCTTTGAAAAACGGTCTTCAAAAAGGCTTGGATAATTGAATTTAAATACGGGGCAAAAACTCTTCGGAAAACGGTTCAAATACTCTTCGAAAAGTGCGTCAAAAACGCTTTGAAGTACGAATGAAAAAACGTGTCAAAAATTTTTCGGAAACTCTTCAAAAATGTTTCGAAAAACACTTCGGGAAACACACCGAAAAAGGTCTTTGAAAAACGCTTAGATAAATGAATTTCAATACGAGCCAGAAAATCTCTGGAATGCGCGTCAAAAACGCTTTGAAATACGAAAAACGCTTCAAAAAATAAAAAAAAAAAACAAAAATGCATTAAGAACGCGTCAAAAAACTCTCCAGAAAACGCGTCTAAAAGCTTTTTAAAATACGCTAAAAAACTCTAAAAAAAAACCCACCCGCGCAAAAAAAAACTCTTCATAAAACGCGTCTACAACGCTTTGGAAAATACCCTAAAAAATCTAGGAAAAAACCCATCGAAAAGCGCGTTTAAAAATGAGTTAAAACCGAACAAAAAACGGTTTAAAAAATGCGTCTTTAAAAAGCGTCAAATGCCGCCCCAAAAAACAAGTCAAAAACGCGGTAGAAATCTCTTTGAAAATTATTATTATTTTTTAAAATATACAGAATTTTGTTTTAGCAAACATTAAGTTTATAAAAAATAAAAAAAGAATTGCTTCAAAAACGCCTTCAAAAAGCCTTCGAAAAAGCGTCAAAGACACCCTAAAAAATTCAGAAATACTTCGAAAAAGTGGCGAATCGATACAGACGATCAATGGCTGGCGGCAACCGTTTTATTCAGGGATGCATCTCACTTTCAACGCAGCCTCATCACGATAGGCAAGATAGGATAGAAGGTGTCAACGTACAGCTGTCCGTATCTATCCTTTTCGAATTAATATCTCACAGAAATATGTATACCGGTCGAAACAAGGCATGTTAACAAAAAGTGTGCACAAATTCACAACAAGGTCTATCGCCGAATGCATCTGTAAGCTCTAGGCGGCCGGCGTGATGCACCATCCACCATCACATCCGAATATCATATTCCATAGTGCACGTACTTACAAGCGTCCATTTATGGATTTCTCGCATTCGTGTGCGCATGCACTTCCAGAGATTATATCCGTCAGCGATCACCCAATGATCTCGTTCAATTCCATATTCGACTGTCAATATTGGGCCGATCACAAATGTGTGCCACACATCGGTCGTGCCGTGGCTATACATTTAGCGTGCTTGCATGGGGTTGCCCGTGCCGTCGTCTTTGTCGTTGCCGGTGCGTACGGCGCACACTGCTATTATGTGGGTCGGTCGTCAACTATAGGGTAACCATGATCGTGTTGATTTATTGAGATTTGTTATGACTGCATGTCAATGGAGATAAATTGTAATTACCTACAGATACGCGGATACATGTCAAACTCTACCGCGCCGATAAATCATTGGAATCATTATATTACCCAAACTAATTTTTGCCTTCGGTTTGTAGTTGTTGTTGTTGATGATGGTGCCATGATTGCATAGATATTGAATCCCAAAGCACGCAGACCCAGACCCAGAGTCATTAATAAATCACATTTATTGTTGCTGCACTCTGAGTATGGTGGAATTTTAATTATGATCGATGGCAATTGGATTAATTGAAATGTGTTCAAGTTGGTCTTGAGATTGTGCTGCAACACAGCCAGTGGAAGACGAGAGGCTGGCTTTAAACGGTTGGCAAGTTAGCGAAGTTGCGGGGGCAATAAACAACCACTCATCTGTAACAGATTGTCGGACGATGATGAATACTGATCGAAGCCAAGAGTAGATGCAGCTGTCTTTGGAGTATATTTGGCAGGTACAAAACGGTAAAAATATTGTAAGAACAACAGACCTGAATTCCCACGGAAGCTTTAGCTGAGGGCAGTTGCCGGCTATTGGCAATCACTGCTAATAAGCCACAACTGCGGCCGTTAACACAAAGAAGTAAGCACATTAAGTTTGAGTGAATTTTAAAGAGCATTACACAATTCTGTAACACAGCGATACAAGAGCATCATTGCTCTTATAACCACTTGTAGGCAAACTCCAAACAGACTCTTGTCAGACTTGGCGACTTTTTCGCGCTGTGTCATGTTCCGACAACCAACAGCAAAGCCCTGTCTCGATAAAGCGTGACTAGAACCGGATGTGCTCAGGGCGCCCTCACGGGGATAATTTCACTAACGCACTTTCCGCAATACCAATAATCATTTTTACTGTCCAAAAATCAAAATTGCATATTGTGACCTATAAAATATTTAGTGTGGAGGTTAAAAATTATTATTAGTAAGGCTCTTTAAATGTTGTTCCATTTCGGTAGATACAGCCAAAACAATAGAGAGTAAATGAGAGCGTTGTGAACGAGATTATTGCAGCATTGCCCACTCCGAGTTCAACAGATAATATGGCATTTCCTATGTAGTTCCGCATTTCGCCAGTGTTTAAACTTTGTTTTCTACATTAACCCTTAAACCCTACCCATCCCTGGAGAAACACTATTGCTACCCTGGGGTCCAGAAAACCCAAATATATTTTTGTTCTTATTTCAAAATCAAAAAGACGTTTGAATATAAATTATTTATTATTAAGATCACACACTTAGTTTAATATTGAAAATATTTAAAAGTTAAGAATCGAGGCATTCTTGGCCCGCAGACCCGCTATGTTCAACGCAACCTGCCGCATCTAATTTTCGTCTACCGGTCCGTATCCCTTGGGTATATTTCACATCTTTTTTTTTTTTTTTTTCATTTACAGGGCTCAACTTATGACCGTTTCTATTTTAAACATCTCCGAGGAGAACTTGGACATTTGCAGGTAAAGTTTGCCAAGTAAATCGTTCTTCCATTTGGGGCGTGATGAGGTCAAGTGCAAGTTTTTTGAGAAAATGGCGCCTTTTTTGGCGCTTATTTGATGCCATTTTCAGAAGAACATATAAGTTAACACCCACTATATTTAGTAAACCGTAAAACATAGCCATCGGCAATCGCTTAGTACGTCTGGATACACTGTACCTATGACTCGAATATATTACAGTATTCCTACCCTGGGGTCTATGGGACCCGGAAGTTGTTATAATTACGACTGCACCGCACGCGCAATCAAAAATGACTAATGACGAGATGTGTACTGATATATTAGAGGATTAGCTTGAATAGCGCCATCGTGTGGTTTGTAATTGAAAAAATATCCTCGAAAGTTTAGTTTATGCATCGCGCTGGACCCCAGAGTAGGGTTTAAGGGTGAAAAAATCAATTGGACACGAGATCAGTGAACGTAATATTATAAAAATACCTTAAAAGTAGCTAAAAAATCACAGGAGTCGAAATTTTAAAATTATTTTAAGACCTAGAAACTCTGGGTCGGTGTACTCATAAAAATATAGCAAGCTAAATTCCAGTCCGACAGGCTTATTCTTAATGTTCTTCATTCTTACGTGCACAATCTCAAAATAAGTCGAATGATTCTTGATGTATTTCAGGATTATATAAAACGCGAACCATTAATATAACTTTTATATTTATTAATTCAGGTTTACTATTGATTATATGTAGTTCATATTATTTACTTAATATCTTAATTATTAGGAATAGGTTATAGAAATGTGAACCCAGCAGCGACACGATAAGTCAAGAACAGATGTCCATAGCGAGTTGTCACTTTTGACGGCAATGACTTTTAATGATTTGACAACTGATGACATTGAACTGCGTTCCCGGTAATGTGTTATGCCATACATATCAATTCTTATAACAATAACAAAAACATAAAATCAAGCTTTTTGGTTTTAAATCAGGCTTATTAATTTACAAACAGGATCGATAAGAATTATACTCTCCAATTAAGCCGAAATAATCTTAAACTTACATGATGGATTAATGTCAGTGACGTGAAGGACACTACGAGGATATGATCGACAACCATCCCATTACTTAGTTTTCTTATTGGTAGATATATTTATTTTTTGTTTTTTTTTTTTTTCAATTTTTCTATTGGGAAACAATGTGCTTATTTACAGCAACTCAAGGTGATCAGATATTTTAAAAGAAGCAGGCAAGGCCAACAGAAGACTTCGAATTGTATTCTCCATGGATAAAGAAAGTTCGTTCATTCCGATTGATCACGTGTTTTCGTAATTAAGTGTTTAAAAAAATAAAAGAGTGAAAAATTGAAAAAAGTGAAAGTTGTAAAAAAAAGTTATAGTGCTTTGACTTATAAGTATTTGCTGGACAGCGCGGAAGACAATTTAACTCTCGTGTATTGCAATAATAATGGAAAGACATATTTCAGATTTAAGTCCATTTAAGCGTTTTTCTTTCAATAAATAAATATATTTGAAAAAAAAAATAATAATTTGTTTTATTTTCTTATACGAGAAAGTGACGGAGTTGACAACAAATTGGACCATTGAAACTTAAATTTTGATACGACATTCTTTTGAAGCATTCCAAACAATTTAATATAAGGATAACTTGTTCTTATTTAAATTTTGGAAAGTTTATTTTAAGAGAAATTATTTTGGGCAGGGAGCATTATTTCAACTGCTGATAATTAGGTAAAAAATAAAGTGATTTTGAGGTTAATTTAAGCTTACACGTTCTTAATACTGTTATAGAACAATCTTAAAATAAGAATTAAAGGTTAATCAAAAAACATACTCAAAGTAAGATTTTTGCACTTGGATTAAGAATTTTCGAGCTTAACGGCCATATTATTCACTCCCTTTAATCCGGGTTAAAGTTTACACCAAAACTAAATCCAAGTCCATAATATTCACTCGTTAAACCCGAACATAAACGCAGTTTTTTAAACTTGACAGCGTTTAACCCGATTGGATTTAAACGCAATTCGGAGACCGGTTTAAGTGCTTTAACTCGGGTTAAAACTCAATTTCATAATATTGACATTTCTTCGCTCGCAAGAAATAAGAAAACTAGAAAAGGGGAATAGAGAAAAAAATGTTAAGAATCAAAAAAAGGACTTCATTCGTGAAATGGACGAAATTAATGTCTTCAGAAGACGAATTTGTCGAAGAGCTGATGAAACAACAGCTGATGGTAAATTAACGTCGTCCTTGTCGTCGAATATATCGATTGCACAAGCGGGCTTGCGTCGACGATTATGATGTGGTATATTTTCGAAAATATTTCGTGCTGAAAAATAGTCATTTTGGAGGCTACATTCGATGATTCGATAAAAATTTCGGCATAATTAATACACCCAAAACAAATGAAATCAATTTCCAAGTGACAAACAAAAAAAAAATGTCATTATTTGTGAAATTTGACATTACGTGGGCTTAAAACGGATTAAAAACGGTTTAAAGTGTTTGTAGGCGCAGTGGCTTAGTGTTGGACTACTAAGCGAGGGGTCCCAGGTTCGAATCCCGAGAAAAACCCAAATTTCAACTTAAGGTTTTTTTCGCTGCGCCACCTCTCGCGAACGTCTGACAAACATCCGAGAGTATAACGTCATGAAAGAGCTTCTCAATTGGCCGTTTGGACTCGGCATAAAATTGTAGATCCCTTCAATTCGTCCCAAAAATAAAAAACTCACACAAGACGAATGGTTGTGAGAAGTTAGGCTTGGGTCCATACGGACCTGTTCCGCCAATTATTATTATAAAGTGTTTTAAATCCGCATTTAAATCCATTTTTAATCCAGCGGGCTTAATGCGTGTTTTTCAGTGAATAATATGGACATAGGCTTAAATTATCGGGTTTAGAAATTGCGGATTAATGATCGGGTGTAAAATTAACTTAAACCTGATTTACACTCGGAGTGAATAATATGGCCGTAAGAGACTTTCGTCAACGGATAGGCTTGATCTGACACTGATTACCTGGATTTTATCTCGTTTTTTTCCTGAGTGTATTCTGTGAGTCGACACGAGTCAACGTTTTTGCCTTACAGAATTTGACCCCTGAATTAGTTTTATTTTTACTCTAAATGTTCTTATTTCAGTACGTATTTAAAACCAAAAATTAAGTTTAATAGAATATTAATTTTCACTTATTTTTAACAAAATTTTAGATTTTTAAGCTTCAAACTAGATTTTATAAACTTTTTTTTCGCCTTTATATATTAAAAAAAAAAAATAGGTATCTGGCCCGAGGCGAAAAATAATATTTTGTTGCTGAAGCCCCTGAAAACTTTATTTTAACGTTAAACCCCCTGAAAAAACAATATTTTCATCGCTAAATCTACTGAAAAATTATATTGGAGCTCCCGAACCTCATGACAGAACGTCTGAACCTTCTGAAAAATTCAATAACATAGGTACTTAGGTATTCGAATTACGGCTAATACAGTTTTTATTTAAATATTATTAATCTTATGCTTCATGAATATTAGTTATTACTCACGATTAAATAATTTTTATTCTATTTATTTTAGTTAATAGCTGACCTGTGCTAGCGTCGATTCTCAGAGATCTTAGAACATTTTTCAAGATTAAAAGCAAAATAATGTTTTTGTCATTCTCGTTTTTTAATTTCTAATGGGACCTCAAATTCTTGTATGCCCAAGGGCCCCGACGTGGTCTAGAACAAGAACAAGACCTACTCGCAAGCTTAGCCTAGCCAGAACATGTTTTCCATTTCCTCGATCTTGTTAAAATCTTTGCTACAATGAGGCTGGAACTTTTTTCCCGAATCTAAGTTGTTTGGGCGTTATAAATTTAAGAACTACCGCATGAAGTTGACTGCGGTTTTCACATTTGCATTGCAAAATGTTGCTTTAGCTGATATCCTACAGATATCTTTGAATCCACAGCCGAGGGCCGACGCAGAAGAGGAAGGCTGCGCCTCAGTACTGGACTCGGCATAAAATTGTAGAACCCTTCCATTCGTCCCAAAAAATTAAAAACAAACACAAAACAAATGGCCTAGGGTACCTACGGACCTGTAGCGCAAACCATTTATTTATTTTTAGTTAAAGTCCCGAGGATAGCTCAACAGCCTTTATCCCGTTTAAAGCTGATATACTGACCTGCTTTGTGGTAGTAGACGAACATTGAAAGTTCGTACACCCAAACTCCCTAAGTCGTTTCCCCTATTGTAAAGGAACGAGAAGAAGTATGTCATATGGCAACCTTTGTACATGGCCATCCCCATCCTGTATTTTTTTCTATTTGTGCTGGTTAATGTGCGTTCTGACACTAGTCTCCGAGGACAAGCTTCTAAGTCACGCTGTTTGTTGAATCAGTTTCGCCATCAAGTAGTTGGGGTTCAAACGAGCAGAGTCCCCTTTCCACTGTATCAAACTGCTGACTGTTTATTCAGGCTTTTGCCAAGTCATACGCCTAAACCAAGCTCAATCAGCACACCTATGTGTACCTCTATCTCTATAGCAATCGGTCAGTTTAGAGGCAAAAAGTAAACAGCTCGAGACTCCATATCATCAGTCATGGATGACTTACTGCGCAGCTCTGTCCAATTGTACAGTCCTATCGTCGATCGCATTAAATTTCCATTCGCCCCGAAATTCCGATAAATTTGTCATCATTAAGTGTGGGCATATCGCCTCGACAGAAAAAAAAAATACTGTTTGCCTTCGAAGAGCCAAATTAATCATAGAAACTCTTGTTGGGTACGCTGTGCAGTATAGAGAAACAACTCAAAAACGGACACAAAGCCATCAACATGCGCCAGAAGCGGAATCAATTATTTCAAGTCATCGATACCGATCAATTTGTGGACATGGTCTGGCACAACTGGCACTGGCCAGGCCATCCATGCACACACGAACGAATTCTCTGCGGCCTCCTCTGGGCCCCCACTTACAACAATAATTGCCGCGGCTATTCGCTTTTTCGGATAATGGATGATGAAGACTAATTGCGTCTGTCTAAGGTACAAAAATCTCACACTGGACACCAGCGCGTCCCTGAGCACCGCCCGCGCCAGCAAAAAAAAAAACACAGCCGCAGTCGATCGAAATGCGATGAGATCGTCTCGTGCGCGCATCGCATCGGCCTATACGGTGCTGCTGTTGCTCCGGCTGATGATGATCCGTCCAGCCACCCAAGTGCAAAGTCATGTAATCGTTAGAGGGCACTGTCGGATTATTACGTATTATGGACGTCATCGGGCGGATGACAATGGCCGGCTGCAGCTGGGTGCGCTTGCGCTGTTTGGTATATCTCGGCCGCTGTGCATCCATTTAAGTTGCGCGCGATGTGACCTTATCGGATGCTGTGGTGATGAATTGAGAGGAAGTTTTGTGGTTTCTGTTTTGTACGCAACGCATCCGATGCCGAACGGTGATCTGGGTATGCGCACGTCTATTGTTTAGGAGGAGTCACGGCAGCGGATTGGGTTTAATCAAATTGTCTGACACATAATAAATAAAATGGACATAATTTCATATTATCCGCGCGGGTAATTGTTTCTTTCGAGTGCGGAAAAAGGATCACCCTGCTCCGCAGAGGCGAACAATGGCTTCATTGTATCCCTTTTGCTCTCGGACATGCGGCATTTCGTGACTTCGCATTCACAATAAGCCAGTGGTCGCGGCGAGCTTTAAAGGTTTCTGCCACAGAAGGGCTGCGCCATTATGACAAACAAGCAAATTAAGGACATGGACGCCGGAACTTTGAGTTATGGCCAGTGACTGCTGTTTGAATGGCAATCTGTATTATGGTTGCTGCAGCATCAGTGAATCGCAATGGATTTTTCTTGATTGTAGTATCTAAATGGGTTGGCAACTCTTTCGTAAGTGGAATCGAAATGTTTTTGGGCTTTGGTTTCAATTTCTGATTTAAAACATGTCAAATGAGAGTGGTTTTAATTTTATAGAAAATAAATGAATTATTGTGCCTTCATCACTTCCGGGAGGGTTGGTGTCAAAATTGTGGATAGGTCAAAAGCCTTTTTACAAAATTTTGCATTATAAATTCGGTTTTTGAAAATTGGGCTTTTCTAAATTCTGACTTACGAAATTCTGCAAAATTCTACAGAGATAGAGAGAACTTTTTCTTTCGTATTTTTTTAATTTTACTCCTCTTTTCTTAATAAATTAATTTCACAAAATAAATGATTTATTGTGCCTTCATCACTTCCGGGAGGGTTGGTGTCAAAATTGTGGATAGGTCAAAAGTCTTTTTACAAAATTCTGCATCCTAAATTCGGTTTTTGAAAATTGGGCTTTTCTAAATTCTGACTTACGAAATTCTGCAAAATTCTACAGAGATAGAGAGAACTTTTTCTTTCGTATTTTTTTAATTTTACTCCTCTTTTCTTAATAAATTAATTTCACAAAATAAATGAATTATTGTGCCTTCATCACTTCCGGGAGGGTTGGTGTCAAAATTGTGGATAGGTCAAAAGCCTTTTTACAAAATTCTGCATCCTAGATTCGGTTTTTGAAAATTGGGCTTTTCTAAATTCTGACTTACGAAATTCTGCAAAATTCTACAGAGATAGAGAGAACTTTTTCTTTCGTATTTTTTTAATTTTACTCCTCTTTTCTTAATAAATTAATTTCACAAAATAAATGAATTATTGTGCCTTCATCACTTCCGGGAGGGTTGGTGTCAAAATTGTGGATAGGTCAAAAGCCTTTTTACAAAATTCTGCATCCTAGATTCGGTTTTTGAAAATTGGGCTTTTCTAAATTCTGACTTACGAAATTCTGCAAAATTCTACAGAGATAGAGAGAACTTTTTCTTTCGTATTTTTTTAATTTTACTCCTCTTTTCTTAATAAATTAATTTCACAAAATAAATGAATTATTGTGCCTGCATCACTTCCGGGAGGGTTGGTGTCAAAATTGTGGATAGGTCAAAAGCCTTTTTACAAAATTCTGCATCCTAGATTCGGTTTTTGAAAATTGGGCTTTTCTAAATTCTGACTTACGAAATTCTGCAAAATTCTACAGAGATAGAGAGAACTTTTTCTTTCGTATTTTTTTAATTTTACTCCTCTTTTCTTAATAAATTAATTTCACAAAATAAATGAATTATTGTGCCTTCATCACTTCCGGGAGGGTTGGTGTCAAAATTGTGGATAGGTCAAAAGCCTTTTTACAAAATTCTGCATCCTAAATTCGGTTTTTGAAAATTGGGCTTTTCTAAATTCTGACTTACGAAATTCTGCAAAATTCTACAGAGATAGAGAGAACTTTTTCTTTCGTATTTTTTTTAATTTTACTCCTCTTTTCTTAACATTTTTTTTATTTTCAATATAAATATAAATTGTTTTGGTTTTTATTTTTATTTTTTAATATTTATTCTAATTTTTATTCTTTTTACGTTCAATTTTATTTCTATTTGTTGACTTTTTATTTTATTTTTTGTAGATTTAAAATTGGTTCTTAATGTCTTTTTTTTCTGTTGTTTATATTTGTTATTTAAAAAAAAACAGAATTAGCTGAATTGTATTGCTTAAATTTTAAAAGCTGAATTTTGTAAATCAGAATTTCGACCCACTCTCCTTCTGGAAAGCATTTTGTTTTGTAGTAAAATTCCCTAAGCTACATAACAATAAAAATGTCAACATGCAGAACTTTCCCATAGTTCCTACCACTCAAACAAGATGGCCGATCAACATACGTGTCACATATTTTCGCGTCTTACGTAGTGCTACCTTTTTTAGGCAGATGGCTCTGAAGTATTGGGTATCCCTTTAATAAAGAATAGAATTAATTTTGTTACAAAAATTTACAAAGGCTAGCCACAGCACAATTTACAGTATACAGAGATAGGATATAGGAGTACATTTATATCTTTCAGCTGAAATATTTTACATCTATTTAATGTATATTGATTAACTAAGTTTTATTTATTTTGAAGGAAAACAACGAAAAAAACCTCTCTTTGACAAAAAAAAAACATACAAATATATATAATGCAGATATTGTTGGGTAATCTTCATAATCGTCATTGTCATCATCCTGATCTTCATCATCCTAATTCTTAAGTTAGATTAAAATTGTTTATTTGAATCTGGCGCCTTAAATTATACCATTCACCATATTTTTTGTATTTGCCTCTTCGCCACATAATTTAAACATTTAAAAATAACGTAATGTCTCTCTCAAGTAAAAGAAAACCTGTTATTTCATCTTCTATATAAACCAACCATGAAATAAAGCTTTTATTATTCTTGTTGAAAACCCTTAGGGGAAAATATCCGCATTTTTTATTCGCCAACTCGCTATTCGTTGTCACAACCACAAAGTTTCTGCTGGTTAATCTTTTCGTCGAACTTTTCGCATCCGTTTGACAATCGGTCAGACGCAGCAACAAGGATCTACCTAGTCCTTACTTGGAGGTTAACTAGAGGTCCCGAGGTTGACGGTCGGAGAACCCCACGAACGATATATACACATAGGTATATAAATAAATAAAAAAGTAAAATAAAATAAACAAATAAGCTACTTAGCAGACTGATGGGTCTGTAGCTTTCCGGTCTATTGAGAGGTTTTGCTGCTTTTGGCATAGGAGCTATTTTATCTTCCAGGCAGTTGGAAAATATTGCACTTTCAAACAGGCATTGATAATGTATGCCAAAAATTGAATACCAATTTTGGGTATTTTTTTTTTGAATAAATATTCCTTACGTTGTCAAAACTACTAGTTTTTCTTATTACTTAGCTGTCTACGTTTAATTTCTGCTTCGTTTACCAACTCACTCATTGGTGTTTCCACTATTGCAGAGTTTAACTTTTGTAGCGAATTGCACACAAGTAAATCTGTATTTGCATCTCCAAGCTGTTGAGCAACCGAATGATTTAATGCAAATTTCTCGCTGAGTATGTTGGCCAGAGTCTGTAAAACATGTGCTACCGGTGTACTCAAGGCATGGAATTTGCCTATTTTTGTTTTTAACTACTTTCACTGTATTCGAAAAGGGTTTAGATGCCTTATCTAGTGAGTTAAGCTTGGAGTTCCATTCTTCGTTTCGTTTATTCTGAATAAATTTGGTTATGTTTTTGTTAAGGTGCTTTACTTGGCATTGAGAAAGAGGTTGCCTATACCTTTGCCAGTTTCGCCTATGCATATTTCTCAGTCTTATGAGTTCCAAAATGTGGCCCGGGAGCTTCGTACAAAAGTATTTTTTTTGTACATTTTGGTACACTACATTCAACAGAACTTAATATATGTTCGGAAAATTTATGGACAATGAGGACAATAAGGAAGATGTTGACAGATCTTCTTTACAACGTATATTTTCAAGTCTGGCAGGTACGTTTCGCAGTTTATTTTTGTCTGAATAAATTTGAATGTATTGCACTTTTTTTTTTGTCCCGACCACGGAAGTTGGGTTGTGATCTGAGTACAGATCATGAATGGATACTGGTTGCGAAATATAACTAGACACGAGAACCAGCTGGAAAATACGTAGGACTGGACGGAAATAGTACACGTACCCAGCGTTGCCAGATAAAAAATCTGAAAATCTTGTTTTTCCGAAATAAGAAATCTTTTTTTCAAGATTTTTTCGAAATATAAAATAAAATTTTTAAGAACTTTAAGAAATTGAATTTATTTTTTCGACAAAATTATAGTAACTAGGTATATAAATATATAGATAAATCACATAAATATCGATAAAAAAAATCGTTGGTCATAAATTAATGTTATTGCATTTTTAAACTTTTGAATAATGAATTAAAATGACTTTGAATTTCGGTACCTCTTCATTAAATCGCAACAGATGTTTTGAAAAGATTAAACTTTCAACTGTTCCAGTATTCAAATGATTAATTTTTTTTTGTTTTATTCAAAATTCACAGCAGAAAATATTCTTTCAACAATTGCGGAGAATGTGGAAGCAATAAGAAATAAAATCCGCTGTTTTTACTCCTAAATATTTGCCAAAAAATCATCAGTTGATAAAATATCAAATCCGTTGTTGTTGTTTGTTTAAAGTTGATGAAAACTAAATAACAGAAATTGTGCATGGGCTCTGTTCGACTCACATTATACAAATATTAATGCAATTAATAAGAAATGTTTGTCGTCAATAGAAAAGGTTGTTTTAATTTGTTAGTTTTAGAAAATTATTGATATTAAAAATCTTGACATTTGATTAATTCAAGGTAAAAAGTCTTGTTCATATTTTGGAGCTGAAAAATCTTAAAAAAAATTATATATCTTGTAACCTGGCATCACTGCAAATTAATTTATTTACTAAGTCATTTAATTTTTTTTTAAAAAGTCTTTATTTTGCTCTCTAGCTGACCCCTTACAACTGGTGAGAGTTCGTGTAATGGTAAAACAGAACTGAGATCATAAATAATTTATCCTAGTACATATTTATAGTTAAATATGTGTTAGCGTTGGCAAAATCTTCAATGTCTCAGAAGGAGGCAAAAGATAAGAAAAAATATCATGGATATTTGATATTGACCAATTATGCTGATCTAAGTATTTGCAATGCCACAGAGTGAAGCTCTGTCATACAGTACTGATGCTATTGCTTATGTACTATGTTTTACGTTTGTTGCCTTTGTTAGTGGGGTATCTTAACTTGCACGTACCGGCAACATTGAAATAAGTTAAGACAAGACATTTGCCCAAGAATTTGCTCTGATGCAACCCCAATCCCTGTGTCTACAATTAAGGAATTCACCATTTATGCTAAACAATTTCCCCTCGAATATTCCGTGTTAGAAATGCGTGATGTTGTAAATCCACTATTACATAGGAGCGTTTTGGGTTATCAATTGAAACGTCTAAAAAAAAAAACTTGATCAAAGTACACTTCTCTTTGTTATCGAACGATTTTTATAATAATGCAGCGAAAACAACCACATAAAATAGATGAAAAGTTATAATAAAAAGTCATCCAAGAAGAAAGTCGTATTAAAACAATAGTGAAATTCTTATAAAGATGATGGTGAATTTTCTTTATGAAAACCAAATATTTTTAACAAGACATCTTATTCAATATTTATATGACTGCATCTTGAAAGTATATGAAAACTAATTGAAAAGGAAATAGGGCAAACTTATTGAAATTGAAAGTATACGAAAAACTCTTGAAAAATATATGAACAACTTTATTTGTAAAACTTATACACCTTAAAATGATCTTAAAAAAAGATATACAAAAATGTTGAATTAAGGTTTTTTTGAATTCTGGTCCCAAAACGACAATTCTTGACTGCTGATTTTCCTTCCTTTCAAAGAATGGCACCCTTATTTGTTACTTGTATACTTGCTGGAAGCGAAGTTGAAGAATTGAATGCAGCTGGAGAGACGTCTTTCGGATCTAAGAACAAATTTAATTATATGATGATTAAATGTTTCTATTTATTTTTTACAAAAGATTACCTTTTAAAATTCGGTCTTCTTCTTATTCTTCAAAATACAATAGTATTTTGGAATGCAACTTGTCCTATATAGTAAAAGCAAAACTCCTTTCTTGGGATGAATGGTTTCGAAATTTTATGTATTGGGTTTCATTAACATCATTATCGCTATGTCAACACGGTATATTTACAAATTCATGTTTTTCACCTAAACCGAATGGTTCACTTGTAGATTAACTAATATTTCTCGAATTGTTAATACAATTACCCATTTAGGTATACAAGTATCGCTTGTGGTGTGACCATTCCTTTTAAAAGTACGTAGGTACCAAATGTAATACTAAAAAAAGTACCACAATTATTTTCGTTATTTATGTTTTTTTTTATTAACGAAAATAGAGACATCTAGATATCGAAAAAAAAATACGTAAGTGAGCTGCTCATCTAATCTAAGATGATTAAAATTTGAATACGTTACTATGGTACTAATGTCGGCAACAAATTGAATGGCGCCAAAATCCTTTCAATTACCTGTTTTGTATGGGAATTCATAAATAAATTTTAATAGCCTTAATGGCGACATATGCTGGTTTTTTTGGTTTGTGCACATCTATGGCACAGCACAGTTTCGAATGATATAAGCATAGACTAACCAAACTAGACAGTCGACTTTCACTGCACTCATCCGATTTTCCCCGCAAATTTTTAATGACAGCTCTCTCTCGCGCTCTCTTTTTTTTCCTGGCTGTGAATACGTGTATTAAAGGCCGTTGGGTGGCAGAATTTCATTAACAAACAAAATGCAAATGAATGTATAACAATAAAAGTAAAAAAAAGTAAATGTTGGGTATGGTTTTTTAGATTGCTTAATTTGTCCCCCATCCATCTTCGGCAGTAAAAGGTATTCATCCATTCACATTTCAGTTTATTTTTAATTTTGTTTGTATGAATTCTATGTTTGACAGCAAAATGCAAAAATTAAATCCGTGGGGGTTGTTCCAAAAATGAGTCAACAACTTGCAAGTTAAACCCAAGCTTCCACTAGACAAAAGCGAATTTTAGAAAATGTTCATGAATATTCTATAAATTTCTTTTAGGGTGAATGTTTTCAAATTCGTTTATTTAACAGCAGATTTGTACAAAATCAATATATGATTGGTAAATCTGTAGTTTAATAACACTGAACATTGTGGAATAATGTTAATTAGGAACAGTAAGAATGCAAATGCTATTCTTAATTTATAAACAAACAAATATGCAAAAAATAAGCAAAAAACAAAAAGTTTAACTCCTAACAAGAAGACATAGACATGTTTTTTTCAACTTCGTTCTCAGCAAAGCAAAGTAAAGTAGGATTTTCAGTACGCAATTACAACAACTACACTCTACTTTACATTTCGAGACTCGTAGTAGTTATTGTAATTGTGTGCTAAAAATCTTACTATACTTTTTCTTGCTGAATACACGCCTAATATAATGTTGTAAATATTTAAGTGGGTTCTGCATTTTGATTTCCGATTTCAGATTTTGCGTATTTAATCGAACGTAAGAATTCAAATTGCTTTGTTAATTGTTGGTATTCGCACGCTTTATTTCGTTTTCTATACGCATAATTCTTTTACAAATTTTAAGACAATGTATTTTGAAATGTGCACAGATTTTTTTTATATTAATTAACAAAAACAAGTGCACTATTTGTGTTTTTGGAATACGAAAAGCGATCAAAACCTATTTTTATCGTTACGAGTAAAATAAAGGGCGAACTTTTTCAATTTAACAAATGCATACTTGCATATATTATTGTGCAAGTATACATTTTACGTACTAATTACAGGTTATGAATTATTCTAAAACTAAGAAAATATTTTTTTCCCCACGCATACAAAAAAAAAAACGTTTTCGCTAAACTGTGTTAAATTATATTTTTTTCCAATATGGATTCGTAATTTAAAGCATTAAAATCAACGGGTAGAAGTTCATTTTCTTAAAATATGCAAAAAAAAAACCTGAAGTTACAAAATCTCTTTTAACAAAAGCGAAAAAACCGTGGTAGTTAATTTTCCCTGATTAATATTATGAGATGGATTTCTGCTAGATATTGACAAATAGTTATTATATAAGTGTGGCAACTCTTAAAAAAGAGTAAAAATGTTAACGAACGATGGTGGGGGAGCCTGACGATATTAAGAAAGTTCAGTTTTTGGTGATCAATGGAAGAAGTAAGACGTGTTTATACTGACATATTAAATAAAGAAAACCTTAAAAATTGTAACGAAGTTTTTTGATTTGAGTAGTTTACATAAGTTTATATGGCATTATAACGAAATTATAACAGGAATTCCATTTGATACCAACAATTTAAAAATCTTTAAAAATTCTTAAAATAAACTGTGATGTGAACACCGCATAACTAATGGGCACAAAGTTTGCCAGTCGCAAACACTTGATTTCCCACCAAAATAATGGCCGCCCGGATGACATGAAGTCCCTGCAGCAAATTGTATAAGTATGCGTGTGGTGGCAATGGCACGAATACTTTTGCAATTTGCTGCAGTACAGTCAGCTTGTAGGCAGAAGTACCGTTTCTGCTCTCAGTCGACTATCTAGTTTGGTTAGTCTATGGGTAAGTTTTATTCTCCTCATTTCATAATAAATACTTAAAAAGTGTACCGAAACTTTTGATGTTCACGTATTAATATAATGATTATTTTTACTTTTCGACACGTAGGTACACTCGCATTGAAATCTGAAAACAATTGCGTTCGGCACTTTTATAAAATATAAAATAAAAAAAAAACGGTTTGTTCTAAGAGGGAATTCTTATTGATCTGAGAATGTTAACGTTTAGACAAGCACTTTGAATATGTTCGTTTTCGCAAAACCGAATATTGATAAGGTTTTCATATTATTATATCATAAAATGTGAAAATGCCACGTACAATTATGTTATATATCTTAAAATGTTTAAAGATAAAGCTTATAGATTTGAAAAGATTTCTTTTGAAACTTTTTTTTTAATAAGATTGACTTCTTATGGGCAAAAATTAAAAAGGTTTTCATATTATTTGTATTATTTAACACGAGTTCCAACGTAAAAATAATATGAACACTGCTTCAAAAAGATTAATAAGATTTTCTTTGTTAAGCGATTAAGTTTTCTCTATGGAAATATCATATTCATTCGTTTTAATCAGATTTCATAGTAAGGTAGTCCAATAAGGCAACCTTATTGATTTTACATAAAAGAAAATGTTTTCTACATTATGTATTCTATTCTGTATGTCGAATCGGATCGAGTAATCTATCTCATGTAAGCTACAGGGTGGCGCAAAATTAATTATCCAATCAAGTGGCTGCCACCAGTTCGCCAGTTTTCGAGTTTTCCATTACTTTCCGCAAGATTTCCGGTGATAACTGTTTGCATTCCTTTCGAATATTTTCCTTAAGGACTGCGATTGTCTGAGGCTTGTTGGCATAAACCTGGGACTTCAAGTACATAACCCTAAATAAAATAAGTCTGCGATGGTTACATCGGGCGATCTTGCTGACCATGCCAAATCGGCAAAACGGGAGATTGTACGCGATCAGTAAACGCTTCCTTCACAACCGCTCCACTGATTGTCTGTTTTATACTGCGAAGCTGTCTGTCAAATATGATTGACGTACGACGCGTTTTGCAAAAATTTCAAATAGACACGATTATTCCGCGTTCTTGGGGAGTGTATCGCTCCATGGCTTTTTCACTTGTATTCTACATCTGTCTAGTCCACAAATGTCAAAACAGATTTGACATTGGCGGCCATTTGCAAAAATAAGAGCACCTTCCAATAGGGTGATCTCTGTTGGCCCACCTTTTATATTGCTGGTGGTCTTCGTTACCAAGTCTTGATACCGCTCGCACAATTTTTTCTTTCGTAGAAAAAATTTTTTTTTTTGTGTATTCCACAGTGAAAGCAATCTTCATATCATTTTCATTACGTATGAACATATAAAACGCCCTACCCAGGAATCTCATTGACCCCTACACCTGCGATCTTTGATTGGAAAGTACATCAATAAATAAAGCGCGTACCTACTCACAAAACGTCGACTACATTGAGGCGGTCACATCGAGCGAATAAGCAATAATGCTTCAGCCAAGTGGAGCTTCAATTAAGACGGAACCTCCGTTTCAAAGACCAACCGTGGATTACATAGCGCAGCTCAGTGTCACTCTGAACCACTGGAAGGAAGGTGTCATATAGTAGTAGCAATGTCGCAGCTCAATACGATTTACGGGTAACGCTCCCTAAGTAAAAATAGGATAAGAAAAAACTGTGCTTGAAAAATTTGGGCACCCAAATGAAAGGATACAAAAATATACGATTGAACTTTATCCAACCCTTCATTGCTTTACTTTCACTATTGCGGGATACCGAAGTTTGATAATAGTTTAGATTCGTGGTAGCCTTGGGGCAGATTCCGTATAACAATAATCGTCGGGACGATATCGTTTTTGAAACTTTGATGACCATAACAAGTTATATGCTGCCCGAATTTGTTTCACTATCGTCAGCTTTGTTTTATTTTTTTTGTTTGTCAATAAGGTACTAGGCCTTTTCTAGACATGAAAAATTACATTTGTGGAAAATGAATTGGATTAAGGTCTCAAGATCGTAATTTTGGCACTTAGTTGCTACTTTGGAGGCCAATCGTTTCGACGACAATCATCTGAAAAATTACTTAATGAGTACCCTTGTCCCAAGGCAGATGTCTTAATATCCTTGACTTTGATCTAGATATCGACTTTCCAAAACACTCTTATTGTTTATTTATTTATTTATTTCGTACGTCAATTTGAGTTACAAACCCATTTAGACAACTTAAAAAAAAACTATTATAATATGAACTTAAGACTATTATTATAACATAAAATATTTAATTATTATGGTAGAGAACAGACATTATTTGATTTTTAAAAGAATTTCTAGAAAAGTTTTAGAAAACATCAATGCGATCAATAACGAAATTTAATTCTTTGATGCAACGCTCAATTGGTTCATTACTTTCATTACTGCCATAATTTGAAAATGACCACGAAGATGAAATCTCATACGCAACAATCTTTCGGGAAAATAAAAGTTTATCCGTTCCAGTAAATAGGGGCATTTGATGTGGCAATTTATTATATCTCTTATAAACATGATACTAAAATACTTGCGTCTATTTTCAAGAGTAAGTATAGTAAAAATAAGGCATATAGTTAAGTAAGGTGGAGTTTCTATATTCCACCTTAGCTTTTTAAAAACAATCCTAGTAAAACATTTCTGCACCCTTTCTATTCTGTAGGACTGATTTTGGTAGTAAGGATTCCAGATTACACTACAATAATCCAAAACCGATCTAACAAATGCAAAATACAGAGTCTTTAGTGCATATGGATCAGAGAATTCTTTCGTATTCCGCCTAATAAAAAACCAAGCATTTTGAATGCATTACTCACAATGTAGTCAATATGAGGTTTAAAAGTGAGTTGGGGATCCAATATGACTCCAAGGTCTTTTCTTAGAAGTACTTTTTCAAACTCAACATTATTAATTTGGTAACTAAAAGATATTGGGCTAATGCGTCTCGCACAAGTAAGTCTTTGACATTTAGATACGTTTAAGTCTAAAAAATTACGTTGACACCAACTGGCTAGACTGTTTAGATCGTCTTGGAGAAGCAAGCAATCTTCAGCAGTTTGAATACTATGAAAGATTTTTAAGTCATCAGCGAATAAAAGGCAGGTGCAATTACGAATATGAGATGGAATATCATTAACAAAGAGGACAAAAAGCAAGAGCCCCATGTGACTTCCTTGCGGAACACCTGATGTTGCAAAGATAGGCTCTGAAAGAAAACCATCTATCTTAACGAGTTGAGTACGGTCTCGTAGGTACGAAGATATCCAATCTAATAGAGGGGAGCCGAACCCAATACATCTTCATTTTTGGATCAGCACTCTATGATTTACTCTGTCAAAAGCCTTTGCAAAATAGGTAGAAATTATATCAGTCTGAAAACCAAGTTCAAAGTTTGTTACAACTTTTTCACATAGAATTGCTAGGTTTGTGGCTGTGGATCTGCCTTGAACAAAGCCGTGTTGAGAATCGGAAATGATTTCTTTGACAAGGAAATTTAATTTATCGCACACAATCTTTTCCAAAATTTTGGGGATGACTGATAGCTTACATATAGGTCTATAATGAGTAATTTCGCGCTTGGATCCGGCCTTAATAATAGGTGATATGTAAGACATTTTCCATTCATTAAGGAATTTACCTGTCCTAAGGGATATATTAAAAATAATAGACAATGGCAAAGCAAGTGATGTTGCACATCCTTTCAAAAAAATGGGAGAGATCCCATCTGGACCTACACCCTTTTTAACATCTAAGCCTGTTAATGCACAAAAGACAGCCGATGGGCTTAACTGCAGATTTCCTACGAAAACCCGATTCAGAGAGCTAAAATCTTGTAACTGGAGACGACGAACAATAAACGGATTTGAAGTAGTCCGCAAAAAATTTACAAATGGTGGCAGTATCGCTCGATTCCTTTTCAAGGTACTGCATATAGTTTGGGAGGCCAATGCGTTTTCGCTTGTTATTGATAAAGGTCCAAAAATGTTTACTATTTTCTTTGACTTTAGACTCAGCTGACAATATGTAACTATTGAATAAAAATGTATTAAGACAATCAAACTCTTTCAGAGATTGCATGTATTTTAGATGATGAAATGGGTTATTTTTGTCACGTTTATAGATATAATTTATATGCCTTAATCTTCCTATTTTTTAAATTGGATAACCTTTTATTAAACCAAGGAGGATTTGAATTTGACTTAAAATGCTTCTTTGGAACGAGCTGATCCAGCGCACATTTTACAGGTTGACTAAAAACTTTGTATGCAAACTCGAGGTTAGTATCTGTAAGCAAGTTATTCCACGGTATAGCAGTAAAGAACCGGTTAATTACATTAAAATCAGCGCGTTTGAAATCAAATGCTTGAGTACTAATTTCTTTTACATTTTGCATATATTCCAAAAAATGTTTCTTCTAGAAAGACGCTTTTATGATGAATGGTGTTATCAATAACTGGAATCTTAACAAGGTCCATAGAAATATCAAATTCCTTATCGACAAATACCAAATCCAGTTGACGGTTCAGGCTATTACAAAAATTATTTATTTGAATAAGATCGAACTGACTAAAAAGATCTATGACCGCAATTTCTATAAATGACCTGACATTAAAAGGAACTAGATATTTATCATCTACATCGAACTTCCATTCAATATCTCCTACACTGAAATCACCCAAACAAATAATATGATCGCTACTGTTTAAATTACTTAAAAAAGATCCCAAATTGGATAAATACATTTTATACATATATACAAAAACGAAAACAAGATCCACCAATTGTTGTCACCTCAAGGCGAGTGTCACACGAGCTGCTTTTCCCGCACTCTCATTAGGTCTGTTTCTTTTGTTTTTCCGAGTAAATTTTTACTCGAAAAATTTGTAAAAGAGAGCGTCATCGAGAGAGCAAGACATTACCCCTCCACTCAGAATCTTACGAATTTTTACTCAATAAATTTCTTGGCGTAAGAATTGAAAAGGCTGTCAGTCACCTTCCAATTAACAGTTGATTTGAATTTTCTTGTCCTATTTGACATAAATGAGTGCACTTGTTTTGATTTCTTCCGTATTAAAGTTGTATCAACTGTCGAGAAAATAAAATTGAATTTTCTCCTTAAATTCTTTTCGAATGTGGCGACGAAATTCTTCCTCGCTGTACCTATCTAAGGAGTAAGAAAGGCGAATCTCTTTCACGTAATTTTAAAATCCGTGTCGCTTTTACTTCTTCTCTTCCAAATACTCGGATTCATGAAGACGAAGTTCGATTAATTCCGAATCACTTTCATCGCTAGGTAGATGAATGAACTAATTTTGTTCGTAAATTCGCAAATTGTGCGAGTTTATATGATATTTTAACGACTTTTCAATTTTTGAATTATTTATCAGTCATTTTCATAAATTACTACAAACGCGTTCCCTAACTTTTTCGTAAGCGTCTCTCTCTGTGAGAGAATTTATCCCCACCACTGCTATTTTGACAGTCTTTTCCATTCTCACTACAAAAGTAAAGGAACAGACCTATTGAGTTTGAGTATGAATTTGGGGTAATCCAATCGCACACACGATCACTCGCGATCAAAACGGCGTCCTTTGTATTGGAAGTTTGTTAAAACTTTACCCAATTTTGAAGCTCGTGTCACATAACGTCAGCTATTTTCACACTTCCCCTATATGCAAACGTCTCTCTGCAAACGCAGGCTTTTGCTTTATGAACAGCTTTTCGACAAGGTGTGCCTAATGCCTATTTAGCATCTCAGCACGTGGCTGTGAAAGTTGTTATTTCAAGTAACGAAAATTGGATGCACGTCTCTCTATTGTACAGCACGTCGCCATTAATGCGCAGATCTTCCTTCAAGCTTTCTTACACGCAATGCGCAGGTATATGAGCGGTTTGTGCACTTCCCTCACTGAATGCCTTCGTATTTCTTTTCGTACGCACCTGCACCTTGTTTACCAATCATCAGTCACATTTTACAAGCAATTAACACTTCAATAAACCGATTAGCGTAAACACCGAATGCAGTTAACACGTCCCCGGTTAAATAAGTCATTGGAGATGTTTCACGTCCAAATATTTGCCCATGCTAGCGCCAGCGCCTAAGCACCGGCGGATTACAAATTTACACAGCCCAAATGTTGTGTAAATACGCAACAACACACACCTATTAGACTGCAGTTTGGGACCTCTGTTCAACCTTGCTAAGTCGAAAAACCATTCCACACGATTCCGTTCGCCCTTAATTGATGTTTACTTAGGGCTGGTTCATAGCGCTCGACGAAACCCTCGATGATCAATTGGAAGACACAACAAAAGTGCACCACCACCACACACTGGCGCGTATTTGTTGATAAACTGCTTCTTGTGTGCCTCTTCTCTCGCCGAAGAGTAGGCAGAAGAGTCGACATCGACAGCCTTTTCCAGGTATTGTGTTGCGCGCAGAATGGTGTGGCGCTAGAGCAACAATGGGGATTTCTTCCGAACGCAGTTCCACTTGGCCGTGTCGTATATAAATATATGAGTTTTTTGGGCGCCTTTTTTCCAAAGAAAATACTGTTCTTACGCCAGCTTGAAGGGTTCTCGAACGGCCAAGCGAACTGATCGTGTCGCCGACTCAAGTGAAGTGATATGATCTTTTGAGCAAACATCGTTCAATAACCGATGATGTTGTTGAAACTTGAACTAGTGATGTTGAGACGGGCCAAACTTCAAAATTATTACTAAAAAAGTTGTGGCGGGATTTGCCATTTATGCCAGCTACTCTGATGTTGACAGGGGAAGGTGCTCAATGAACAGCTGCCAGTTTTCACTTGTCATTTGTCAGCAAAAGTATTTCGATGTACGTGAAGGTTGGCCACCTTCAAATGGTCTTTGACTAGGTAGTATTTAAAGGAATAAGTTTCTCATGGGATACAATTCGAAGCAAAGGATAGCGGTACCTGCTTTCATCAGCGTCGTCTTCCATCCTACGATCGGAAGGAACAATTTCTGCATTCCACGATCGTTTCTTTCATAAAAAATATTTTAAAAGGTCTATTGAGCGGGACGGTCACCCTGTCGTTGTGTAACTTTTGTTGAGTGATGCCAACTAAGGCCTTTTCATGACTTTAAGGCATTATTTCATTAGCTGAAGAATTTCTTCTGTAATTTATTATTTAATTTTTTTTTTTTTTTGGAAATAAAAATAGTTTTTTATTTATTTTGTAATATTTGTGTTTAATTTTTGATTTATTGTTCCAGTTTACCTAAAAAAAATACTTTAGGCCTTATTTTATTGAAAAAGACATTTCTTTTCCTCAAGTTAGTCAAAATTGGTTTGATGTTGTCCTACTTATATTAGATACAGTAATTCCACAGGGTGTGCTGTTGGAGTCAGTAGTTTTCAAAAATTCTATCTATGACAGGTATGCTGTATGAAAAGTCGCGAACTTAGAACTGTTTAATTCGCAGCGACGGATATTTATTTTCCTATCTACTAGCACGACCAACACCATGTCTATAAAAACAAAACGAATAACTCTTCTTCGGGGGAAAGCTATAAGAATGTTATTTCAAAAATTAACCAACCGAGAGTATACTGGGAAGAAAGCACAAGCTTACAAGGGCAAGAGGAAGATAGCCCCTCATCTTCCGATTGTAGCGCATCACTTCAATGATATACTTTCTCCCAAAAGGACCTTTAGTACGGTATAAATAACATGCATAAAATGAGGGTCGCTTTGCGAAACACTCAGGGTCCATTTCAAGAATCTATTTGGAAGAACTTGAACTTCAGTTAGGTGGTGCCTTTTCGAAGACCGCTTTCAGCAAACGCAATAACAAAAACTATCGCTCAAACTACATCACTCCTTCCAAGATTGAACACACTCTAGCCCACTTTACTTGTTGCTGCTCATTTGTAGTCCATGTCCAAGCTTGTTCATATGCGGGAGTGCCGATACATCCGACCAATTCGCTTGGTAATCACCGAAAATCTCCTGCACGTTCTGTTTACCCACAAAAGGATCGTGTCAACACTGTGCGCCCCATCGCCACCACAATACACATGCTCTGACCACCGAGAATTATAATCTGTTAAGAGAGCTGTCAAGAAATTGCCAAAACAGTACTTAATCGTTCGTGATATCGATAATCCTTCGAATCATTGTGCGCGACCCATCTCACCGAGTCGGTGTGTTCGTAATTAGGTGAATTTAATTCTGGGCATTTCTCGGAAGTCATTCGCAGTCTCTGTGATCGGACTCTGCATGCGAAATTATTCATTGATCCGCACCAAACCAAAGGACAACAACAGGAGGAACATGCGATTTTTTTTTTTTGGAGGTCGTGCATTGGAAATTAAATGACTTCTTGACGCTGACATTCAAATTCCCATCATAACTAATTCGATTTGGGGGGGCAGCCTGTAGATACCAGCAAATAAAGCTAAAGCGTCTTTGCTGCAACATCCTAATATATCCTTGTACATGTGCGCCTTTGCGCATTCTGTACGTACGTTCGCTGGGCGTTTGGTTGGGTGTAAGCGGACGAATTTTATCGAGAGCCCGAAATGCAGTTCGGATGTATGGACGGTCGGAATAATAGGCACGAATATTGCAAAATGCCCCGAATGAGAGACCACACACGACGCTCCGGCTTGGTGGCTCTCTTACTCTTGGCCACGTCCGACGTCTGACGTCCGCCGTCTGTCCATCGTTGTTGTCGTCGTCGTCGTTGTCTTCGTATATTCACTTCGTAGCCAAATGAAGATCATGCACCCAACATGAGAATCACTTCTGCAAGAGCACTCTCGCAGCACACATGCACTCACACATGCGCACTCATCTCCAGGTGGTGATCTGTTCTGGAATAGGCTCAGTTAGTAGTAATGTGCACAGACGAAATGGTACATTGATGGCTCGGAGCTGTGGGCTACGAAGGTTAAGTGGTGGCCTTTCAACTGAAGTGGCAGGAGAAGTGACGGGCAAACAATTCCAAGTCGTTTATCGAGAGCCCTCCGAAGGATGTGTGGCCACAGCAAAATAATGTTTCGCTGAGGCTGGGCAATGGAAAAGTTGTCTGGCGCGAGGAAAATTCGTTCTAATAATGTTTTTTTCAAATAGCTCAATCATTGCGGTAAGTCAAATGGGTGGCACTTTCATTGAAAGGGGTTTCAGTGAGATGAGGTGACTCGGCGGGAGAGGATGGAAATGCTGCTTTCAAAATTCTGCCTACGAATTTCAGCTTTTCAAATTTAAAGCAATAAAATTTAGCTAATTTCGTTTTTTTTTAATAATTTTGCATTGATGAAAAAAAATAAAAATTAAATTTTAAAACAAAAATAAAATTTAAATTAAAAAAAATCGAAATAAATGAAGCAATAAAATTGAAAATAAACCTTGAATATAAGAAAGAAAAGGTCGAAATGCTGCTTTGGAAAACTCTGATATTCAAATTGAAAGAAATAAAACTTGCTCTTTTCCAACTATCAAATGTAAAAAAAAAACAAGATATAAAAAAACAATTTTAAATTTAAAAAACATTCAAATTTATTTACTTTTTTTTACAAATTTTTAAGTAAAAATAAAATTGAAATTAAAAAGAAACCATTTATAATCGATTAAATATTGACAAACAAATTTGAGTAAAAAATCAATATGTACCTAGATATCTTTTAAAAATTAAAATATAAAAATAATGCGAAATTTAATTTAAAAAAATATGAAGCAGTCATAAATTACAACATTTATTTATTATGATTTCATTTGTTTTGTTTTTATTATTACTTATAAATCATAAATATATTTAACATACATAATACCTACAATGAATTTCTAAGGTTTGAAAATTATTATTTTTTGAAATTCCTTATCACTTTTAAATTTTAAATACAAACTCTCGCGTAATCAAACAACATACCGTAACGTATACAATTATTGACTCAGCAAAATTTCAATAGTATTATTGACACCCTCTTCAAACACCAGGTCTCACTGGTTTAAATGCGGAGCAATCCTAGTAACGGCCTTCTTAAATCGTCTATTATTTTTCTCTCTACACTCGTGCTTTATTGCGCTGTGAGAGACTGTCAGTGTAGTGTAAAATCTCAGTCAGGTAGAATCAATTGTTCGTGGCTCTTAAATCGTGCGGAGAAACAAGAAAAATTCCTTAAGGAACTGAAACAAGTAAGCGGCTTTATATGATTTATTTTATACAATAAAGATCAAATTTTGCATTTCCTGCAAAAGATCATGCTTTCACCTATGATCTTTTATTTTTAATTTTTTGTTTCTACTGATATTTAATTAAATAAATGGGGTGTCAACTATTGTATTGGTATTCGCTCAATTCCTTTTATTGACATCATGGTGTCAATAATTGTCTTCTATGGGAATACAAAAGTTGACACCGTGTCTATAATTGGAGGGTGTCTATTATAGTTTCTTTCTCTAAATTAATATTTAGTTGAAAAAATGCTAACAAGAAATGAAATGAACAAATTTATCGATTTAATTTATTTAATTATTTAACTTATGTACTTGATTTAAAACACCTACCGACTTATGAACTAGTAGTTAGCTATATGATTCTTTGAGTTATCAAATAAAATGTTTATAACTAATTAACTTTTTACTTTTTTTTTCCTGCCGTGTAAAACGTTTAAAGATATGCCAATAGCTGTATGATTACATTGTATCAATAACTGTGTATAAATGTCAACCATTGTACTTTTACGTGGTGTCAACAATTGTACATAGGTGTCAATTAATATACAATTTTATAAGACCTTTGAAATATTGTGTTTAAAATTTAATTTGTCAATTTTCCTTAATTTATATAAAAACTAAATGAATTCTAATAATATAACATATTTGGAAATCCCAAGAGTTTTCAAAGTACTCCTGTCAATAATTTTTTAAGGTATCTGTTTTTTTTTAAACCTAATGTAAAAGCTTAATTTCTGCAGTGTAAAAGGACAGCCGAAATGTTGTTTAATTAACATTCCTTTGACAAGCGACTGGGTTTTTTACGTAAAAATAAAATAAATCGTATTATAATACCCGCGACATAATTTATTTTCCTCCCAGGAGGAAATATAAGGCTACAAATAAAAACTAGGAAAAGAAGAGTTACAATTGAAAACAAAATAAAAACAATTTAAAAAAGAAATTGGTCCGGTTTACAAAATTCTCTAAACAATTGAAAAAAGTTTGGAAAATTCTAAAAAGAACTCGCTTTTGAACATTTTTCAAGAGTTTTTTTTTTAACTCTTCCTGCGCTTTTTTGACGTGTTTTTTCACACGTTTTTTGACGCGTTTTGCAGGCGTTGTTTGACGCGTTTTTTATTCGTTTTTCAGCGCATTTTTAATCGCATTTTTTTACGTGTTTTTTCAAGCGTATTTTGACGCGTTTTTCACGTGTTTTGCAGGCACTGTTTGACGCGTTTTTTATTCGTTTTGCAGCGCATTTTTGAAGCGTTCCAGAAAATCGATACTCTCACTTTTTGCATTTTTCGGTCAATTGTAAATAAATGAACTAGTAAATAAAAAAATAAAATGGCAGTAATTGTTATCATATACAAAAGTTTGAAACAAAGTGCGAAGATGCCAACAGTTTTTCTGTTCGTACATTCGTCCATGTCGCAGTGAAGGTCCTGCTCACCCCATGCACGGAAAGGGGTAGCACCAAATTTCGGACCACCATTCGCCAAACTTAAACAATGCAGACTCCAACAAAGGTTAAAAATTCCCGAAACAACAACATTCAGTTTATATTGGGCACCAGCATAATCGCCGTAAAATAAACATCGCGGAGCTAAATTCTAAATTAAAAACGTGTTTTCACCCGACAAAAGACGGTGTCGGCGGCGATATCCTGCTCTGTCCCCCGAAATTCACCATTTTTTTTTTTCAATTTTCTTTTTTCCTAGCGAAGGACTACCCCACATCCCCTGCCCATTTATGCTCCGGCCCCTTAGATGAATTTTTTTTATTCCCTGCATTCAGTATACAAATAAATATCCGCTTTAATTACTTCCAATGTCAAAGAAAGAAATGCGAAAAAGTGTACCTACCGAAAAATGTCCTCCCGCTGCGATTCAACCCTTCAACAGAAGTCTCGCTCTCTCACTCCCTCTCTTCGTCTCTGTCTCAATCTGTAATGAGGTGGAATGTATTCCAGTCAACTCGCTGAATGACCTTTTTTTATTCTGTTTCGACAGTCCAGATAAAACGTGGGCAGGATAATTATTTACTTACACATACAGCAACCCCCTGTCTAACCCTATAAGAGGATACGATATAAAAACCAACACGTGATTGACGTTTTGAGTCATGACAGGCATTACTCTTGTTCTTCTTTACTTTTGGTTTCGTTTCGTCGGATTTTTTGAGGGCAGTAGTCAATTTGACGCAATCAGTCAGTCGCAGGATATTGATGTGCGTGTAGTTTTGATTAATTCGTGGTAATTAACTAGTCTGGTCCTTCCGGGTCAGCTCAAGTGGTGTACAGCACTATGATTGACCTATCAGTCGAGGATCGGCCTGCCTGCGTGAATGGAAATTATTTAATCAGGCCAATTATTGCGCGGCGGTGGTGCGTGCTGCCGACCAGGTATCCTTTCAGGAGATTTTAGATAAAATGAGTGTGACAGTGATTTAAGGTTCGTTTTAAGTAATATCTTTTTGGGAAGGGGCCAAAGTATACGTGGTACTATTTGCGACTGAATCCTCGACGGAGGACGATTTTGAAGGCGCGACTATTTGTCGCCTGTAAGTTTATTGTTCGGACTTGGAGATGAGAATAGCTATGCGAAGGACGTGCAACACTTTATTGGACATTCATTGATCAGTGGACGCATTCAAAGATGCCCCTTAGACAGCTACGTTTAGCGTGTAACAGACACAAGATACACGAATTGTGTATTATTTTTTACTAGAAACTAGCCAAGGCAGCAATAAGCGCGAGTTAAGTATCCATAGCAAAACATATTGAGAAAAAAGATAACATTATTTGTATTCAATGATATCTTTAGTCTCTAGTACAGTCTTGCACACAACGCTACAATGATAACATATGTAAAAGAGATAATATCGTTTGTATACAATGTTGGAATATTATCTCTTCTTCATTATCAAGCAAGACGATTGTACGCTTGGGTCTCCTTGTAGATAGATAAGAAAAGTATATAAATACGACTGTATGATGAATTTATCGACAGTCTTATTGTAACTACATAGTAGCCTTAAGCTCCTTTTAGAATTAGTAAAAAGTATTTCAATAATAAAGGACATAGTTCCAAATAAATATTGTTTAATTTTAAAAGTAAGAACCAAGTGTTTTAATTGGCGATCCTGCCAGGAGGTTAAATATACTTTTTAACTTCAATCGAGCGGACCTCGGGAACAAGTAGTGAAATCTAGTATAAACAGAACACTCGCGTTACCGGTTACAAGAATTACCTAGCATAGCAGGTACAAATATAGCTCCTTCGTACGAAGCAGCAAAGCAATTCAGTGAAAGTGTATATGTGGAAAAAAAACACACAAATTCGACGACAACAGACACGAGTTCAAAATGGAACAACTCGCAGTATTAATGGCAAGATTAGAAGCTTTAGAAACCAGGTGCAACACAGTAACACAAACCCTAGAGCACACACGCACAGAGAATGCAAGGTTAGCAGCAATAATAACTAACCAAAATCAAATAAACACTAATTTAGAAACAAAACTAAATGAAGTAAAATCTGGATTAGGCATAGTACCAAACATACCTGTGCTAGAGGAAATAAGAACCACATATACAGATGGTAGTGAAATACAGTTAGACGCATTTAAAAGCCTACCTATTTTCAACGGCGATCAATCAAATTATCGGTCGTGGCGCGAAGAAGCATCCAGATTAATGGACAGCATTAAAAACCTCAAAACACACAGTAAGTACGCAGCAGCATTGACTATAGTGAAAAGTAAAATACAGGGTGCAGCCGCGAATGTGTTAACTAATTATAACACAATTTTTAATTTTGAGGCGATACGTAACAGATTAGATTATACGTACTCTAATCAAGAACCTCTATACGTGCTACAAGACATGATGAAAGCCATCACGCAAAAAAGAAGCACACTGTCTGAATACCACGACGAGATAAATAAAAATCTCAATTTAATAATATCAAAAATCACTATGTCAGGTGATCCGCCGAATATAATCGACAGACTAATTAAAAATGCTAACGACGACGCAGTTCGTATATTCATTGATGGTATGAGTGACAACTTTACAAGAGGATCATTATATTCAGCTACAATAAATGATCTAGAACACGCATTCGCAATTGCTCGCAGAATAGAACATGATAATGTGCACAGGCATTTACATCTCACTCAAGATAAGCACCACAAAAATATGCCACATGAACACAGAAACGAAAGAAGACCAAATTATTCGAGCCAAACAACGAATTATCAACCCCAGAAGCAATACGATAATATGCAGCAACACAATCAAGGACCACGCCTAAACCCTTCCAAGAGAAATGACGGACCACAGCCGATGGAGATAAACTCGAGACAAATTGTACATGCACAGCGACAAAATCGGAATCAATACAAACCCGATGTATATAATCCACCAGCGAAACGTGAACACAGCGGGAGTTTCAACACACACAACAGACCGCAACGATCTTATCAGCAGAACTTCAAGCAGCAGAGAGTAAATAACTCCCGACAACAACGCAGAGACGATGTCAGCAGTACATATGCAGAAGCAGATGAAACGGAATGTATGGTAAATAATAACATAAGAATAGATCATTTAAACTAGTAGACGGGTTGCCCTGCTTAAATTTAACTAGTACTATTTCTAAGAAAATTTATAAAATTCTTATTGATACTGGTGCAACCCATAATTACATTAATAGAAAATGCGATTCTAGCGAAAAAATTAAAATTAAACCTATAAAAATAAAAACAATGCATGGTTATTCTATGGTAGATACAAAGAAAGTAGTTAGGATATTAAAGAAAAATATAACATTTTTTGAATTAGAGGATATTCAGTCTTTTGATATGATATTAGGATATGAAGGACTTAAAGTTCTAAACGCGGAAATAAATTTCAGTAATATGACTCTAACTACCATAAGCAGTGTCGAATCTATTCAGAAAATTAATTACATAATTGGGGAAAATAATATTTATAAAGCAGACATAGATAGACTGATGAAGATTAATAACAGCATAGGACCGTTACCCTTTACAGATACTATAGAAGCAAGCATTAGGACGACCAATGATAATCCGGTTTATGTTAAACAATATCCATATCCCATAGCAGATAACGAATTCGTAAACAAAGAAATACAGAAACTCTTACATGACAATATAATAGAAAAAAGCCATAGTCCTTATAACAGTCCCATATGGACAGTACCTAAAAAAGGTTTGGACGAAAAAGGAAAACCAAAACGGCGCATGGTTGTTGATTTCCAAAAACTTAACGCTCACACTGTAACAGACAGATACCCCATTCCGGATGTCAACATGACAATTCAAAATTTAGGTAAAGCCAAGTACTTTACAACGTTAGATTTGGAGTCAGGTTTCCACCAAATTAAAATCAAAACAGATGATAAAGAAAAAACAGCTTTTGCTATAAATGGCGCAAAATATCATTTTAAACGAATGCCTTTCGGGCTCAAAAATGCACCAAGCATATTTCAGAGATGCGTGGACGACATTTTGAGAGACTTTGTAGGTAAATTCGTACACGTTTACATTGATGACGTATTGATATATTCTTCATCTGAGGAAGAACATATACAGCACATAAGTCAAGTATTCGACGTACTCAATAAAGCCACATTAAAAATATCTGATGAGAAAAGTAAGTTTTTTCAAGAAGAAGTAGAATACTTAGGTCACATAATCAGACATGGTAGAATCACTACGAACCCTGAGAAAATAGCAGCTATAGAAAATTTTCCAGTCCCACAAACGGTAAAGGATTTGAGAGGATTTTTAGGTCTTACAGGTTACTATCGTAAGTTTATAAAAGGATACGCAAGCATAGCCAAGCCCCTGACATTATATTTACGAGGAGATAACGGTAAAGTAAACAAAAAACAAAGTAAAAATATTAAGTTAAATCTGAATGATTCAGCATTAGAAGCGATTAGAATTTTAAAAAATTATTTGAAAGAACAAGTCGAACTTTTTCAACCGGATTATAGTAAACCATTCGAGCTTACTACAGATGCATCCAACATAGCTATTGGAGCCGTACTAAGTCAGAATAAGCAACCTATACACTTCTTGTCAAGAACACTGAGTAAGACAGAAGAGAACTATAGCACAAACGAGAAAGAGCTATTAGCGATCATATGGTCCTTACAAAAACTCAGAAACTACATATATGGTATAGCAGACTTAACCATATATACCGATCACCAGAGCCTTATATATTCTGTATCAGAAAAAAATCCCAACACAAAGCTGAAACGTTGGAAGGGAATCATTGAAGACTTTGGAGCAAAATTAGTTTATAAACCAGGAAACCTAAATCTTGTAGCTGACGCATTATCACGTCAACGCATAAATACTTCTACCATAGAAACAGCACATCCAGCTGAAAGTTCTTCTAATGATATAATAAAAACTGTGAATCAGCCTTTTAATGCATACACTGCACAGTTCGAACTTATTGAAGATATAACAAATAATATCGAAACACAAATCTATTTTAGTAACAAAATAAGACTCATAATAAAGTTTAAGGACAAAGACTCTTTACTAAGGCAGATGAAAGAAGTTATACAACCCCAAAAGATTGTAGCTTTGCATACGAAATTTGAAAACATATACAAATATGGTGAAAACATAAAAAAAGAATTCCCACTAGTAAGATTTATATTCACACCAAGAAAACTTCAAGACGTGACAAATTTGGAGGAACAACTAAAACTTGTAAGGGTAACTCACGAAAGAGCACACCGAGGGTTACGTAACAATATACAAGAAATCTCAGAGAAATATTACTGGCCCGATCTAAATAAACAAACAAAGAGTTTCAACAAAAAATGCATAGCATGTCTATTTGGAAAATATGAAAGAAAACCTATCAGAGAACCTCTGAATAATTCAGAAATACCAACACATGTGGGAACACACATTCATATGGACATATACTTCAACGACAAGTATACTTTCCTTGTAACAGTAGATAAGTATTCTAAATATACAATCCTTCGGGAAATCGAAACTCGAAACAGACTGTACGACGTTATGGAAGAGGTCTTATCTAATTATTTCCCAAAATGTGAACGACTCATGACAGATAACGAGAAGGGATTCAAAACAGAAATGGTGAACCAAATGTGTTTGAAATACAACATAACTAAAGTAGAAACTCCAGTATACAGATCGACAGCGAACGGTCAGGTAGAACGTGTAAACGGTACAATAACTGAACTGTCTAGAATATTCACAATTCAGAATAAAACAAGACTTATCGAAGAAATATTTAGAACAGTGCGTGAATTAAATAATTCTATACACTCAGTTACCGGTTTGAAACCTAGAGACATTTTCTTTAATCAAAATAAATATAGCAATAGTGAAATTATAATAAATAAACTAAACTCAGCATCCAAAAAAGTGATCGAACGTCTAAATAAAGGAACTCGACACAGAGAATATAAAAAAGGAGATAAGATAATGGTAAGAATCACAGGTCTTAGAAAGAAATCTAACGCCAGATACATAACAAGAATAGTAGAAGAAGATAAAGGAGACACTGTAATCTCTAAAGAGGGAATAAAAATTCACAAGGATAACATAAAGAATTATCATTTTTTAGATGACGAAAATATTAATATTCCTAACATTACTAGGAATTGTACAGAGTCAAGAAGGGCAAGGAAACGTTCAAATAACTGAGTTACTAAACAAGAAGTTTATACTTACGCAAACAGATGACGTGTATTTATTCAAAGAACAAACTTATTTGTTACATGCCACCAACCTGACTTCGATATTTCAACCTTACGTAAATATCGTAACTAGTAACTATCAACCTACACAAGAAGAAAAAATTTGGTTAAGTAAAATTAAGAATTTAGCAGACCAATTACAAGAACATACTAGGCATACTAGATCAATTAACTTTTTAGGAACAGCTTTCAAATATGTGTTTGGTAATCCTGACCATTATGACTTAGTTAACATAGAAACGAGTATAAATAATCTCATAGAAAACAATAATAAACAAAAAACTATAAATTCTAGATTCGAACAAATTTTGCAACAATTCGAAGGTCAGAGCCTTAAAGAACATTTAGTAATAGAACAAGTGTACGAACAATTATTATTATTGACCAGAACAATTAATGCAGCAAAAAATAATGAATATTTATCAGAAAGCCTAGACTTAGATGACATTAAAAATATTATTCAACATGAAATAATTCAAGTACCCATAATAAATATACTTGAGTACTCTAAAATATTATTAGCTAGAACTGATGAATTCTTCATCACAATATATAAATATCCAGTTCTAATTAAATCATGTAAATTGTATAAAGTAACACCCTTAAATTCAAAACATGGAAAAATCATTACAGATAAAACAATTGCCTTATGTAACCAAACTTATTTAAGAACAAGAAATTGTCAAAATCATCTAAGTAAAAACATTTGTGAAATTAACTTTGAAGAAGAAAATTGTCTTATTCCACTTTTAAAGAATATAACTTCAAAATGCAACATTAAACAAGAATACGATTACGACTTAGAAATTGAATCCGGTGTTATGTTATTAAGCGGTAAGCATAAGCTAAATAATCAAACAATTAATGGTATAAACTTAGTTACTTATGAAAATACTATAAATCTAGATGATAAAATATACAAAAACATGCATAAGCAAATTAAAGAAGTTATATTAAGAAATCATAATTCAGAGTCTTACATCGACCAAATAATTAAAGAAGATACAATGTACAAATTCGATAACATAGATACTTTAAAAAAACTAATTATTCCTTTTGAAGAAAAACCGATATTATCAACTATATACACAATTGTAACACTGATTGTTATTCTAGCATTTACGTACGTAATGATAAAAACTATACAATGTATAACAGATCGTCAAAAACAAAAAAAGATTGACGCATATAACAAAACTTATGAAAGAGAGATGTTAAAAATAGCGTCGAAAAATCGGGACGATTTCGTTTAACAAGGGGGGGAGTTAAGTATCCATAGCAAAACATATTGAGAAAAAAGATAACATTATTTGTATTCAATGATATCTTTAGTCTCTAGTACAGTCTTGCACACAACGCTACAATGATAACATATGTAAAAGAGATAATATCGTTTGTATACAATGTTGGAATATTATCTCTTCTTCATTATCAAGCAAGACGATTGTACGCTTGGGTCTCCTTGTAGATAGATAAGAAAAGTATATAAATACGACTGTATGATGAATTTATCGACAGTCTTATTGTAACTACATAGTAGCCTTAAGCTCCTTTTAGAATTAGTAAAAAGTATTTCAATAATAAAGGACATAGTTCCAAATAAATATTGTTTAATTTTAAAAGTAAGAACCAAGTGTTTTAATTCGCGCAATACCCAAGAACGGTACCGATAAGTTTTCGAAGAGTGTTAACTACCCCGTGAGTCAAAAAGATCAAAAAGTTTGCACCGAGCCGGTGAGACGCCTAAACCGTCTGTAAGACTGTTGACTGGGAAGCAAATCCCCACTATCCTTCGGGCTTACATATGCCAGGAGCTAATAATCAGTTGAATACACAGCTCACAAACTGTCAGCTCCGCAAAAAAGCTGCAAAGATCAATACAGCGCATCGAGCAGCAACGAAATTCGGGGAAAAAATTCCCATGGGTGCCACGCGCACTCTATCCTTTTCATGGAAAGAATTTTAAGATCAAATCAAGAAAAATAAGCGCAGAATCACGAAAAGTTTGTCTAGGTTTAGACTAAGCTTAGCTAAGAACTTATTAACTCACGAATTTTTATTCGCAATTCTAGAAACTGTGAAACTGTACGAAGTGAAGATATGAGCCTCAAAAGGCCCGAATCCACACTTTTCATTATCAATAATCAGTGTTGCACTAAAAAATAATGAATCCGGTCAAATATGACCGAATGACCGATTTTTATTTTTTTAAATTCGGTCAGAAATTCCGGTCAAAAAAAATAAAATAAGAATTTTTCACCAGAATTCCGGTCAAAAATGGAATATAGTAATATATTTTAACTAAAAATTTAAAACAAAAATGAATATAATATAATATCATTTTTGTAGGTATTTTTTTTTTTTTGTATCTAAATTAATCTTAATTAGGCTAATAAAACAAACAATTCATTGAAAAACTTTGCATCACAACGTTTTGCAGAAAAAGGAACTTTCCACATCACTTCGGCGTTTGAATTTGGTAAAACCAAAACCGAAATTGCAAAAATATTCTAAATGGTCGTCACTTCAGCCTTTTTTGAATGCACACCCCCAGTCACACTTGGTGGGAGCTTTCAAACAAAACTGGCGCGAGGATCACCTGTAACCTGTATTTTAGTATTATTCGCAATAAATTGGTTTCTGTATGAAATTGAGAGCTTGTTCGTTAAGTATGGCCAGATATAATTCAAATTATAGAAATCTGACCTTTGTTGAACAAAATTATCTTTCAGGTCAAAAAAAGGGTTTTCCGGTTAAAGACTTTTTCGTTCGGTTAAAAATCCGGTCTAACCGGATTTCAAAATTTTCTCCGGTCAGAGGGAAGAGATTTCGGTCAGATATGACTGGAATCCGGTCAGAATGCCAACACTGTCAATAATGCGATCGAAGAGAAATACGTATTGCCATAACCGATCGCACTTTGACACAAAAAGTTATCAATTTGCTATTACTATGGATTGTGAATTGCACAAATAGTTCGTAAGTTACCACTTTTATTATTTTATTATTTTAAATTACGATTTGCTCCCTTAGCAAATTACAACGATTTAGTCTTGAATTGCGACTCAAAAGTGTTGATTTGCGAACTGAAACCACTTCAGTAGTTGCAAAACTTTTTTTTATCAATTTGCATTTCATATTTTGCAATTTACGATTCTTGAGTAGTGATTTGAGGCATCACCGTATTAAATTGAAATTGTTTTACCGTGACATTAGAAAACTTTATTTTCAACTTGCAACTTATATCTTATGATTTACAAATCAAAACTCATATAATAGCAAACTAAATTCGAGTCCGATCAGGCTTATTCTTAGTGTTCTTCATTCTTACGTGCACAATCTCAAAATAAGTCGAATGATCCTTAAAACAATAGCAAAAATCTAGAATCATGCTTTTTAATTTTAAATCAAGCCTATGCAATATTAAAATCTGAACCATATCAGCTGAATAATGTTTTTTCCACTCAAATACAGGGCACTCATTCCGTAACTCTGAGAACGATAATCGTTTGCGCGATAGTAGTGAACGATCTCGTCATTAATTTGCTTCACGTAACTCCATTACTATCGTGTCGTCCATCGTTTATTTCACACAAAGTTTGAAAACTTTCGGTATCTCCCAGAAGCTCACAAACTGTAGTTGGAATAGGCACTAGATGTCATCGTAATTGTCATAAATGGCATTTGATAAACAATTTTGGTTTTTGTCTTTGGTGCCGGCAAATTATTTGATTCTCAAATTGCAAAATGTAAGTACATACTTAGTTAATCTTAATTTTTGATTAATAATATAAATGTCTAACATATTTTTATTAAGGTCAGCTACGCCGAAGCAAATGGCAATTTTGATTGAATATATGGAGTCACATCCGGACTTGGTAAAGGGCTACAAACCCAATTCTGTCCAAGGAAAACACCATATAAATAAAATGTGGGATGAATTGGCAGGAAACACATATATAACACATATATATTTGGAATCATTAAAAAAAATTACACTCAAATTCATGAAAAAGATTTCAATTGTCTGCAAAATACACAAAACAGTGCAAGACGATACCTCTTTCGCTATCGCGCAAACGCTATCGAAACTACTATCTTGACGATAGTAGTCTGTCGATTATTGAGTTCCGTGAAGCAAATGTTCAATCGTCAAAACGATATCGTCTGGACGATAGACGATTATTGAAGTTACGTGAAGCAAAGGTAGCGTCGAAACGCTATCGTCTGGTGATAATCGACATACCGAATGAGTGCCCAGGATCGAATAAGAATTATACTCTCAAATGCAGCCGCACAATGTAAAACTTGCATAATTGAAAAAGAAAGTTCATTCATTCCGATTGATCATGTGTTTTCGTAATTAAGTGTTTAAAAAAATAAAAGAGTGAAAAATTGAAAAAAGTACAAGTGATAATAAAAATGGACAGTGTTTTGACTTGTGAGTATTTGCTGGACAATTTAATTCCTCGTGTCTTGCAATAATAATCCATTGCAACAAGTTGCCCCCGATGAAGATGACGACAAAAACCAACTGAAGAATCTTCTCGAAAAAAAATAAAAATAATGGAAAGACATATTTAAGATTTAAGTCCATTTAAGCGCTTTTCTTTCAATAAATAAATATGTTTTAAAAAAATAATAATTTGTTTTATTTTCTTAAACAGGAAAGTGACGGAGTTGAGAATATATTTGACAACTAAAAATGTGCAATCTTAAATTATAATATGACATTCTTGAAGCATTCCAAATTATTTGATATAAGGATAACTTGTTCGTGTTTAAATTTTTGAAAGTTTATTTCAAGAGTAAATATTTTGGGCTTTAGGGAGCATTATTTCAACTGCTGATAATTAGGTGAAAAGTTAGGTGATTGTGAGCTTAATTTAAGCTCACACATTCATCATTGCGTTATGTTAAGAATAAGTAAGCTTATTTTAAGTTTACAATGATCCCAAATCAAGTTGTTTCATTCTTCGAATGAAATGACCTTGGGTTTAATTTAAGCTTACACGTTCTTAATACTGTTATAGAACAATATTAAAATAAGAATTAAAGGATAATCAAATAACATACTTAAAGTAAGATTTTTGCACTTGGATTAAGAATTTCCGAGCTTAACAGACTTTCGTCAACGGATGGGCTTGATCTGACACTGACTATCTTGATTTTATCTCGTTTTTTCCCTGAGTGTAGGTTGTTCTCTGATATCCATGAAAATCATACGGCGCCATATCGTGCGGAGACAACGGGATTTGTCTGGGGTGATTTTTCAAACAATTGGTACGAACTTTTACAATTCTTTTCGATTACTTATTTTACAATCCATTTCAATTTATACTTCTAATAGCGAAATGAACCTTCTGAAAAAAATTCAGATTTATATACCTACTTCAGTTTTTTTGTATTATTCAATATGTTAAGTAAAAGATTATATTATTCCAGAAAGCTTTATAATTCGTTGGTTGGTACACTCACTATGAGGTACGAATAAGTTATACTTATAAATAACTCTGACCCGACAAGAACTGCTTTAATCAAAGATTGAATAACATAAACTAACTATTAAATAGACTGACAGCTTCAGCCAAAAAAGAAAAATTGCCCACAAGCTGAATTTGACTTTGGATGTAGCCCAGTTTGAATTCATGCGTGCCTATGTTAATCAAAGGGGACTCACTCATACTTGAAAAAAATAAACGGCCTACATTCTTCCGGTTCCGGTTTAAACCGCCATGTCGGTAGCCTGAGGTGGACTTTCATTTCAATATCGAGGGCTGTATTGTAAACCACAGTTTTTCTGAGTTCCAGGCTGACATTTTTCGCTACTTTTTTATTTAAATTGTTGTTTGATTTTCTCATTATTAAAAAAATAATATTAAAGAAATTAATATTGAAATTACAGGATATAAAGAAAAGGAATATTTGTTTAAGTCATTTTATAATGAATTTTGGATAGATAGACATTATTTTTATGATATCGATATAAAAAAATTGTTCGCATGTTTGCCATAGAATTTCCTTTAAGTTTCGCAACCAATTTCTCCTTTTACATTCCCATTTTATTTTAATGATCGATTTGATGAAAGTATTAATAACAGTATTAAACGAGACTGACAACTGTACTGTCACTTAAAAAAGTGTAAGGAAAATTACAAACAAAATATGAAGTAAGAAAATCGTCAGTTTCCTAGAAAACATATTGTGAAGAACCAATAATAAATGCGCAGTCATCATTTTGCAATTTTATTTTACTTTTCACATAAATAATGACATTATTTTCATTCATAAAATGTCTACCACAAACTTTTCAGTTGTGTTTTTTTTTTATTAAAAACTAGCACTATTCATGTTCTTGGCTGAAGCATTTGTTTTCAAATGGAATTTAATTATTTAAAATGTTCTAATAAATTTTAGTTGTTTTTTTGTTGTTTTCCGCTATAAACGGAATCTTCATGAAAAGATTATAACTCGAAAATCATATTTCAAATCATAATAATCGTAATCAATCCATTGCCGTTTTTCTTTTGACATTCCCGGCGAAATATTTGCTAGCATAAAAAAGAGACAACACGAAGACATGTTTGAATAATTTTCATGAGCGAACGTGGCAAGATGTGGTTGATTTATAAATAAAAAGAATTACTTGAGTTTGTTATTGAAACTTCATTTTGATTATTTTGGTGTGTTTCTTAGTTTTTAGTATTTCAATAACATATTTTTTCCCACAAAACAACAAACGAAAACAGACACATTAATTGTAGGAACAAAAATACGTTTTTTTTTTTTCAACGAATGAATTTTTCACACTTATTCCTTTATTTATTATAAATTCGCAATTTTAAATTTTGAAGAATAGAATACAAATATTATCGTGGTGCAATAAAACAACGAATTTAAACTCTCAGAACGCATCCATCAGCTGACAGCAACTCACGAAATACACTAAATCTCAGTCAGTGTTCCTAGCACTCTCTCTTTATTTTTCCCACGAAGCGTGCTCATTTTTCCCTTTTCACTAAACTCAAAATTAAAATAAAATATTTTTTTTTGAAAAAAAACATACTTTTAAAAGTAAAATTTGTATTGTTCGGAAAGAAAATAACATTAAATAAATCTTCAGTATAAAAATCGCAGTTTGCTAAAATTATAATCATTATTTTTGGTACTGAAAATTGTTGCTAAATTCAAATCTCCTTTTTATGTACATTTAGTGCGTTTTCTTGTCAGATTGTTGATGTTCCCACAATTTTGATGTTTTACGCATGGAAATTTTACCGAAAATTGAAATTCCCGCAAAAAGGTAGAGATGCAACAATATAGGAACACTGCTGAGTGTCAGTATTTTTTTTTCTGCTTCACACATAGCGAGCGAAGGGAAGGGCTTATATTGAAAATAATCTGCGGGGTAAATCGGGGAGACGTAGGAAAGCTGTCAGTCTATTTAAAAGTTTGTGTATGTTGAATACCGACTGTCTGACTCTTAAGTCTGAACTACAATGAGGCCAAATGCACATGGTTGGAGCTGTCCATGCATAAAAAGAAAGGATTTAAAAGGAATTCTATACAGTGAAGCTGAATGTGCGTACAAAAATTTCGCACATTGGGTAGTTAATTCCATAAAAAATTATTTTGTAATTCACGATTTCTCTACGTCAATTTACGTTTCCAATTTACATGTGCTAAATTATTATACGATTTTATTGATTCATCAATCAGTGTTTGTAAATCACCAATTTGTTTGCAATTTGAGATTGTGAAGTGGTGTTCGAGAAATTGCGCCAACAAATATCGCAAATCACTACAAATAAAAGAAGCTCGAATGAATACTTCTAATCGCAAAATTCAACGAGCAGAATTTTGTATTTTACGCCGTTTTCAATGTCAAATTACGAATTTTTATATCAATCCAAGAAAAAATCGTTGTGATTTGCGACAAAGGTTTAATTCGTGAATTGCAACTCAAAATTTTGCAATTGGTGGTTTTCAATTCTTACCGTGTTGTAATATTTGGAAGAGCCCATAGATCCCCAAATGGAATAATTCAAATGTGCTCTGCCTTCACAGCTTATTGAAGCAATAACCCGGTAGAGCCGGAGTTCCGCTGCACTGCCACCTCCTTCGGCACAGTGAATGGCTCCCGATTAATATAACAAAACTGAACACAACTGACGGACAGATGACAATTTCCCTGATTTCACTTAAAGTCTGTTCAAAGTCAACGATCAGCAAGCACAGGCTGGTTCACATTCAAAAGAATGCATCTGGGCACACATCTATAAACGGCCACCATCTGTCAACTGAATCATTTAGTGCAGCAACGGCGCAGGGTTCTCCCATGTCGCATCCAGTTAATGGCGTTGGATCTATTCGAATTAAATCGAGCATCCAAAGATCTCATAAATCAATTGATATGCGCCGCTAAAATGCATCTCTCTCTCGCTCTCTCTCTCTCTCTGATGAATGTGAAATGTGTAAGCAAAGTAGCAGCGCCGGCCGCAGCAATTAATTTATTTTGTATTTGATGCGCGCACAATTGAATGATGGGCCAGGGGTAATGCGTTTGGTGTTGGCTGCTTACAAGCGCACAGAACTACTCCGCTACGTAATTGAGGTTTTGATTTGAAAAAGTGTCGGATGCCGTACGTGAGGGAGTGTGTCTCATTACAGGTTGCTGTTGGTTTTCTTTTATATTTGTCCCTTGGTTTCTGAAGTGATGGTCGTTATTGACTGCTCCTGTTGTTCCTTTGGAAGCTTTGATCCACCTCGAACTGTAGGGTTGCCTAGGTAAGAACGAGTAGCTCCCTTATACTGTCAATTATTGGCCTTACTTACTTCTGAAAGGGATTGAAATTTTTTTGGACACTGCGGGCCCACCTCGCATATGCCATCACATTGTGGGATAGTCCCAAACGAGTGACCCGTTCTGGCCGCTCTCTCATATGTAACGAACGTGCCCCAGAGCCGTATGTAACGTTTCTCATTGCCAAAGGTATACAGCTACTGGGCAACATAAAACTTGATAGGAACATTTCAGACTCCACATAGGGCGCTGTGACGTGCAGCAACTCTGACTAGCTCCTCGCCAGTGCTTGCCTTCCCATCTGCCTCATTCCATATTACAGACGAAGTAGCTTCTAATTAATTGGAAGCAAAATGTATGTAAACTAATAAAACCGCCACTTTTGAGTGCAACCGCTCAGGGCATCTAAAAATCTGAATGTGCGCGCATCTAGTTGACACCATGCCATGCAATTAGCGCCTCAATCACACAAACGCGCCGAGCAAGGAAAAAGATTTGCAGCGATTCTTCTTCAATTTGAAGGAACGGCGAATAATTGCTAATTGGATCATTTGAATCATTTGGCGCGCATTGAGTGATTTATTTGCTTCCCGCGCGGTAGTGATGCCCGCCACACAAAGGGGTGACGTGGTGCGCGCATTGCCGGCGCGTCAATATCCAAACTTGTACAACTACTATAGGCGATCTTATATATGAATCCAAGCAATCATCTTCGGATGCAAATGAAATAAATCTTTTGCGGAGTGTTTAATGTGCGCCGCATCAACTAACCAACCGACTGAACGATCGACCGAAAGACAGACGACTGCGGCGACGACGGTGGCATCCCGGCAATGGCTGGAATTTCAACACCATCTGTTGGTGGGCTATCTATACCGCACATCGATCTTAGGGAGTGCGTTGATGATGCGCGCGCTCTCGGGAAAATTATCGCCGAATCACTTTAAAATGCGCTAAATGAGGGTGATTAATTGGAATTGGCGGTATATACTGTGGCCACACACGTCAGATAGCAGATCGCACCCGCAATCGAGCAAATTGAATGCATTTCTTTCATCGGCGGTGCGGTTTGGGTGTGCAAGAATGCAGCGTATTAGCCGAGCGCAAGGACTTGTAATTAGTGTTAATTGGGTCTGATTATTTTTGGGTTGAGACGCTAATTGCGTTCTCTATGTAAGACAATGTAGGTGGATGATCCGAATCTGAATTTTCATAAGTGATCATCGTGAATTTACAGACCAAATTGCGTCTTTTTGAATTTCAGCTTCAGGAAGGTCTTGAGTAGCGGTTTTTGGTGCCTGTAGATGCACTGATTGGAGCGGCTTTTGATTTATGGTTCGAGAAATTTAGAAGGTTTTCATGCGGTTGCGTGAGAACTTTTTATAACTTATTATCGACCCTTCTCTCACGTTTGGTGACAGACGGGTGTCTATAGGACCTCTTCTGGAGATTTGGTAACCATCCCCTTTAGTAGTAGCATTGTATATGAAACTTATAGTAGTATCATCACGGGAATTTTTTTATTTCTGTCTCCAGCCGCCTAGGGGGTGATCGATCGTTTCTCCCGAGAGAAGAGACATTTGTTCACTCCTTCTGAATAGAGTAAATAATAGCGTAATGAGTGAGTTTATGAGTGACTTGAAGAGTGCCAACAACAACAAACCGGTTTTGGCGTACTCGCACTAAACTATATAAGATAATGAGCAATATGCAATGGTGGAGGTGATAACTTCAATATGCTTTTCCACGTCACCCAAGAGGTAGCATATTAGAGGCGTTTTTTTTTTTCTCGACGTGTCCCCCGTAGGCATAATCCTCGCACTTTAGTAGAAACTAAAGGGTACAATATGTAAAATAGAAAAAATAAGTTAATTTCAATATCTCGGCGATATGGTTTGCTTCCAATTCATATTTAATCCTCTAACGGTGAATACCATAACCTTTGAAGCAACAGTCGTGTGCCTTCCCAGCTCCCCAAAATCCGAAAACCCGTATATCATATCCGTTTTTGTGTTATAATCAAGCTCGGGTTAATGCGTTTGGTGTTGGCTGCTTACAAGCGCACAGAACTACTCTGCAACGTAATTGAGGTTTTGATTTGACAAAGTGTTGGATGCCGTACGTGAGGGAGTGTGTCTCATTACAGGTTGCTGTTGGTTTTCTTTTATATTTGTCCCTTGGTTTCTGAAGTGATGGTCGTTATTGACTGCTCCTGTTGTTCCTTTGGAAGCTTTGATCCACCTCGAACTGTAGGGTTACCTAGGTAAGAACGAGTAGCTCCCTTATACTGTCAATTATTGGCCTTATACTTACTTCTGAAAGGGATTGAAATTTTTTTGGACACTGCGGGCCCACCTCGCATATGCCATCACATTGTGGGACAGTCCCAAACGAGTGGCCCGTTCTGGCCGCTCTCTCATATGTAACGAATGTGCCCCGGAGCCGTATTAATTGCCATTTCATCAAAAATCAGAACACATCTTTTTTGTATATTTGACATGGTTTCGGCCTTACTTTTCAAAAGCTCAATTATTTGGGTAGAGCACCCAGCCGGTAAACTCAACGAGGAATGCCATCTATATATTGTGCTTACAGATGGTAAGCTAAATCCGGTGTTAAGCATATGGGAATAATAATGAAGGAGACTTTTAAAAAAACTTTAGACACAAATCTTTTTGTTCATATGTCCAACGTGCATTTACCTTATGAAAAAGTTGCATGCTAACAAATGTTTTAACATCGACTTGTTTTTCCTGCAATTGCAAGTCAACGTTTTTCTCCAAATTATACTCCTTATCATATTTTAATCGGTGTATCGAAAATGTAACGCGCTACAGAATTTTGTATTCCAACTTCAGATTTCTGAACGAAACGTGAACCGGGAGATGGAAACTGTGAGGGAGAAATTTAGGAGCTATTGTTAAGAGGAGGTAAAGAGAAATCTCTTACATATGTTACGGGGTTAGCAACCCTTTTAACAGAACTGACAGGTGAACACATTGCACCATTTTCAGTTTCGCCAGTTTCTTGAATAAAGTGTGGATTATTGCATGTTCTGGAGTTGTGTGAAATTAGCGTCGATGTAAGTTTAATCTTTCGATTAGTATCCATGATTTTTAAGCAAGAATCGTCAGTGAATAGGTTAGAGCAATTGCAAACTAATGGGGATGAAATTGGAACTGCATTTTTAGAAAGACATTTTCGAAGTGATTCCAATTTTAAGTCTTTGGTATAGAAATGGTTTTCACACATAAAGACATTTTTATTTAATGTGATGCACTGTGAATGTTTTATCCAAACATCTCTCCTATGATCATTGGGGAGCTTAAAAAAGGACAATTATTACAGTCCTTATATGAGCATTTCGCCATTCTATAATGCTAAATAACTATAATTTATTAGAAATAAAAAAATACAAATGTATAATTGTTTTATTCGATGAAGAACAAACCAAAAGCAGAACAAGAACACAATTAAAAATTCACAGTAAAACTCTCCACCCGAAATAATAACCAACTGCCACTGCACTTCACAAAAAAATTGGTTGAAAATGAGCGATGAGTATCAATCAGAGTATATCCATTAATTAAAGGATGTACTCTGGTATCAATAAAGCACACACAACAAAAGATACTCAAAAAAACGGTTATTGAGTTGAAGCAGATTGCACTGTACGTGGACGAAGATGATATGGGATGGGATGATGGGAACATCATACATTATTCATGCTTCATTATTCACTCAGGCTCAAAAATTAGTATACATTGAGTAAATTAACAAAATAATACGAAAATAAAATTTGAATCTGAGTAAAATATGAAACAGGACATGTACAACATGAGATTGCTGATATCGGCGGTTGGCATGGTACATTCGCATTGCAACAAAGTAACTCACTTCGCTTTCGTATTTGACTAAATGAGTGAGAAAGAAATAGTATATTGTCATGCGATTGGTTTTATTTTAGAATAAAACTGTGTAAATTATGTGAGTGGATCTCCATTAAATTTAATAAAGAGAGCGTAATATTTTCAGTCCTCTTTGGCCTAGTAGTATCCCGCGCCGATAGAGGCATCACCATCGATTTGCCAAAGTGATAGTACTATTAGTTTCATATACAATGGTAGAAGTCTTAAGTTAAATTTTTTAAGTTAAACTTCTCTATTGCGAATGTGATTGGGACCCAAAAAAAATTCGTTATAAAGAAAATTCGTTTTTACTTGAAATAATCAGTAATTTAATTTTCCCACTTTTCTTTCCCAATAAAAACATTATCAGGCACTTTATTTCTCATCTCTAGAAAGGTGCGAAGTACTTCAACCGATAAAGAAGTTTCTTCGAATGAAGGCGATTTCTTGACTGCGTCGACGACGACTTGTTCACCCTCATCTGAATCTGCAAACGTAAAACAATGTACATCGCATTTTTGTTTAGTGTGACGTCTACATGCGTGAGGTAGCCTCCAAACCTATTCCCGTTTAGATTAATTAGGTCACATCTTGCCTTAAAAATCCAAGTGATTTTGCTAAGTTCGAACCCGTCTGTGATGTAGATTGGTCCTCTTGTATGATCTAGATGTTTATATACTCGTGTACTGCTTTCCGATGCCCTTTTTATATTTTGTTGATGGACTTCTAATTTCAGCATCCGCATTAGATCAACGTTTTTTGGATCCATTCACTTTGAGAAGTTTCACTCTCATCCCAATGCAGTCCGAACGTATGTCCAAGATGGTTTATCTCTCTTACCCAGAACAGTTTCTTCAGAACAGCATTTTTCTAAGTTGATTTGGCAGTCTTCTTTCACTGTATTCGAACATTGCTCTTGATATACTTCGGAGGTGTAGATCCAGAGTATAATAGTGTTCATCTGCTGCTCCCGTCTCTAATTACGATGCATTTGGAGTTGAATATTTATAAATGGTAAATTATTAAATTGGTTAACCTTCAGTTCCAGAACAACAAGGTTCGTCCGCCATTTCAACTATTTTGTTTATCCTGTTTTTTTTCTGTCAAATGTGACTTTAAGGGCTTGTTTATCATTAATCGTCGGTCATTCCAGTTGGTAATCGTCGAATGTGTTTTTTCAGCAAAATACTAACCAGATAAACGTTGGTTTGGTTAGTTAACCAGAGAAATCGAAAACCAGCCAATTTTGCGCCATTAATGAGATTTAACCAATGATTTTGTGGAATTTCGTTCTTTTTAAAAAAACTGAATATGACATTCTTGTGCTAAACAAATTTTGCGATTAGTTAGATTGCTAAAAATAAATACATTAATAAAATACCTATTAGTTTTTAAAAACAAACGAACCCGGATAACAAAAAATGTAACCATAAATTCGGTCTGTCAGTGCATTGACAAATAAATAGGAAAAGTGGAACGATTTGTCGCAAACTTATGGTTTGGTGACCGAAGTGAAAATTCGTTCAACAAACACTCATCGGTTATCAAGGATTTAATATAATGGGTTAATCTAAATCTATGGTAATCTAACCACGGACCTAACCAGCTGTGAACAGACCGGCCTAAAGTGTGTAATCAGCTTTTTACTCAGTCAATTCTGAGCTCATAGAGCGCGCTCTGATCATGCTCTGTACGAAAAAAGAAACACAAATTCTGAGCTCTGATGTGTCTGAGCTAAAAAGAAACACGAACTTTTTGTATAACAATTCAGGAACTAAAAAAGAAAAACGCCTAATATTGACTGTTATATAATTTCGAGTACAGAATCAAAGCGTCTGAACTACAGCGTAACCAAGTTCATATGCTGTCAACAAAAAGGACACACAATATCACAGATTCATACAGAACGTCATAAAAGGCAGCTCAAATTTATTGGGCAGCAAGTCGGTTTGTCTCACTGAGGAAAAAAGTGCACTTTGAAATCAAAAGTTCGAATATTTAAATTTAAAGTGTGCAAATCTAAAGTGTTTTTTTTTATAAAAAACAAATATTTGCGAAAGTTAAAAGGAAAAGATTTCATTTTTAAACTTTTACATTTAAACATAAAAGAAAATGCTTTTAATTTGTATTTCAACAGAATAATAACAACAGAGTTTTTGAATTTAAAGTGTTTCCTTTGAATTTAAGAGTACAACTTTTTTTTTAAGTGAAAAACTTTAAATTCAAATTAATTCTCTTTCAGGTCTTAAATTATTTGCGTTGACGTTAAAAATGTAAATTGCAACTTTCAAATTGAAAGCATTTGAAAATGGTTGTCTTTCATACATGTTAACTTTAAATTTTAAAGTGTTTTCTTCAGGAGTTTGAAATGTTTTTCCCTCAGTGTACAACTTAAGAGACTCCGTATGTTTGCTTTATAAATGGCTCGAATGTGGTCCTCAACATGTTAAGAAATTGGTCCTAACAGAGTGCGATTTTTGCTCGATTTAAAAATATGGGTAAAAAATCTCTGTTGAAAAAAAACGATTAAAAACCAACGGAGACAAAAAGGTGAATGCATACGTTTAAAAATAAAAACACACTTTGTTAGTTGCTATTAAGCAAAATTTTAAAATACCAAACAGTTGGTTAAATTTTACAGAGTTAAGTTTGTTTTTTGGGACCGAAAAAAATTGTAGGGGAAATGGATGGTCGGTTATTTTTAAACTAAATCTATTATCCAGAGAGTGGTTGAAGGAGGTACGGGAGTGGATTAGCACGTAGGCGCAGTCCTGTCATCGAATATTCGGGCTTGCGAATCGTGCATGTTGGTAGCACGGGCTACCGCATCTTTAGAAGATTACCACATCCAGTGGCGCATCCAAATATAAAAACCCTGCCGATAACCAAACGGATACCCCTCAAATTAACAGTCCCAAATCTGCTGCATTACTGTTCTGACGTAAGACTTATGTTCGCAGTGGCCCAGAAAAGTAACAAGCCCTAAAGTGGCGCAATTTTTAATACTGATTAACGCCAATTGCATTTTATACTACTTTAATGTCCTTTGTGGCCATTCATAGTGAACAGGTATGAAAAATCAAAAAGATCAATAAAATTGGATCCCAATTGAAACTAAGGCATCGTCGCTGACTTGGGAGTGCCAACAGTTTCTCTCAAGGAAGTCACCGTTCAATATGACCTGTGAGTCACAAATTTACAAGTATATGACGCACTTTCAACCCGATAACACCGGAATCTATATGCCCATCGGTAATGGCGCCACATAATCATAAAAGATGTCACATGAAATTGTGTAAACATTATATGAGGCCCGTTCCAGCGTGCCAACTATCAACCACAATACAGCCGGAGACCGAGACGACGAAATTAAGCAATAAAATTGAATATTTCTTCAAAACACTCATAAATGAGGATGCGTGCTGGTTTATTTTCGTCAGTTGACTTGCTATACCAACTCCTACTCGGCTTTCTATTGTTCAAGTATCTGATGTCAGTCACAAGACTGACTTGACTCTGATTACCAATAAAACGAAATCCCACCAACTACGAACGTTGATTGATATTCCTGACGAAGATTTTCATTTTCGATCATCAAACGATCAAATGAACCGAAATCACACACAGCCCACACACAGTCAGAGAGCGAGCAGCGTGCGCACATTCACGTCATGTCGTCCGATCAATTGAATTGTTTCGATTTTTTGATTATTTTTATTTTTTTTTTGTTTCCACTTGGGTATATATGGATGTGAGTCTCGAAATGAGCTGTCGATTGGAAAAGCAATTGTTTTCATTTGAGGGAGACGTGTCCCGACTGTGGGAGGGTTGTCCTTGCTTCCGTCGGAAGTGTCCTTGATTAGCATATATTTCTTTTCGTGGGATTCGGTTGCAATGCGGGGGATCCACTTGGCATTCATATGTGTAGGTGCTCATAAGTCTACTTTTGGATGTCAGTTGACAGCAACTGATGATAGACGTTTCATTGTGAGCGGGAAATCTATTATTCCTCAGAGATAGGTTTTGGCAAAAGCTGCACCGTGTGAATCGAGAAAATGATCCATTCCATGGACCCTCAGAAATGTCCGGAGAGCACCTCTTCGCCTTACTGAAGTCAATTGTTTTCTATATTATTCTGGGTTGGGCAAATTAGCACAGATCTCACCTCCTACAGCCGGATTGAATGTTTAACTGTCATGTTTTCATCGGGTTCCCTTTGATCCTCACAAGTTTGTCATTAGTCCGTTCAATGCTGCACTGATCTTCGCAGCCTTTCGGACTCTCGAGCTTTGAAACCAGCTTCAGTATCAAGTACTTAATGAGTCTTTCGTAGTTATGCTCGGTCTTCGTGCAACGCAAAGATGGTTTGGGTCTAACTCTAGGTCGGCAAGACTATCGGTCTTTTATCATGCTACACATCTTGTGACGTGTTTGAACCATCTTCGTGCATCTTCTGTGTCTTAGCTCAATTTTTTTTTAATCTGCTTAGATATTTTTGGGCTTATTTTAATGCAGTCATAGGAAGTATTTCATAAATCAAGCTTTGAGTCCTTAGAGGTATTCGCGTCATACGAGCTTCCTCCGTTATATCACAGGTAAAATTTCAACCTCTGACATAAATAACTTGTCCGTAAGAGAAATTGTCGCACGTCAAATGTGTTCTCCCAGACGTTCAGCGCATACTGAAATTGGAGGACTTAATAAGACGTCTTGAGTTGCCAACATGACGATTCCTCTTAGATGATGGCTGCGACAAATTTGTACATCCCACGTCAGAGTAACAGACTTTTTGACGCCAATTCTCAAATTTTGTTTGAATGTTTAAAGAAATACTTTATGCAGAGCTGTCTTTACTGCTATCTTGACTGAGGTCGGCGTTGTGTGGTTTACATAAGAGAGACATGTCTTCATCCAGGCCCCATCGTGTCGAGGATACTTTCTAGCGTTCAAAGTTCGAAAGAGGTGGTGCTTATTATTCGGAAGCCTTCCGCAAGGTTTCGACCTTTTTTTGCCGAGCTTTTGGTACAAATATTACTCGTCATGGCTTAGAAAGATATAGATTTTAAAAATATGATGAGCCAAGATATTTATTTGGAGTTTTGTAGCGGAAACGTGCGGTCTAGATTCGTCACGAAGGTCTGAATTTCCCAGGCGATCTCTTCTTCGGCGGTGTATTCTATTTCCATCCTGCAGGCTTGTTTATAGGATCCTTCGTAACTGAAAAGTGTGTATTCAGCAAGGGCTCTACTGAGATTCTTCAGTGGATTCTGTCCAAGTTCCATTCAATTTTCTTATAAAAGATCTGATTCCGTAATTTTTCAGACGAGTGTCGTCGAAACGATAGACCTCCAAAAGTAGCAAAAATTGCAAGTGCCAAAATTACAAGTTTGAGACCTTAATCGAATTCATTTTCCACAAAAATGTAATGAAAGCTGACGATAATGAAACAAATTCGGAAAGAATATCACTTCTTATGGTCATCAAAGTTTCAAAAACGATATCGTCCCGACGATTATTGTTGTACGGAATCCGCCCCCTGGCTGAATTGAGCGTTGGACGAGATCTTGCTGCCGGTAGCGAATTTCTTTAGATCTTGCATAGTTTCGTGACATTCCGAGCAATCCTGTGTCTTTTGTTAACTTATAGATTTACTGTTAAATTTTAAGTAGTCCTAAAAGGGTTGCCGGCGCTTGCGCCAGTAGAAGATATTAAAGATCTGTCTAGTAAGCCGCCCTTGGATGTCAAGGTCTTCGTTACGCAGATGCCAAAATGCTTTCATGTTATATTTTTCCTCAATTTTAGTTCCTTTTTTCATTTTTACTATGCGCTATTTATTTGAAATACAAATTTTTCATGTCTGAAAAGGCCTAGTACCTTATTGGCAAACAAATAAATAAACAAATAAATATTTCGCGTCTGCAATTCTTTGTCTGAGTCTATTTTTAGGTTGGGTACTTTTGGAACCTTAGGGCTTATAAGTTCACCGATATTTTTCCACTCTACGTTTTTCAGTTTTTTTATAGAAACTAGGAGTATAAATTTACTTAACTTGGTAATCAGATTGAAAAGGTTATCAAACTGTTATGGGAACGATTTTGTTTTGAAGGCGCCCTAATTGGCTGACCATGACCATGTGCTGAGTGCGAAGCCTGCTTCATCGCAGGCAAGAAGCTGTTTTCCTGCGGCTCCTGTGCCCTAATCATCGACCAGCCATTTATGGGCTCTTAGCTCTGAGGTCTAGTTATCAAAGTATGTGTGACAGTTTTCGAATCTTCCAAGAGGAACCTAACATCTGCGCTAATTGTTCAGCTTCAAGCCGTTTAGGGACCTATATTCTAAGCGCACATCCATAGTATCGTCGTGATTTTTTTTTTTTTGCTTGTTTATCAAGCGTAGGTCCATCATTACCCGAACCCCGAAACTCCTGAATACTTCATAATTGTTGCAGCTTTACATAATTGGGTAGTTAACCTCAAGTTGGCAACTCAAAGAGTCAAAATATTTACTCCGTTGCCAGTAACCCATTTCGAAGATATGACGACTGTCGTTGGCTCTTACAATCATTGGTTTTAAATTTTTCTTTGATTCAACATACCGCCTTTTTTAATTTTTCAAACATGCTCTTTGCATCTTTGCAATAAGAAAAAAATATATGTAACCTCGGTTCCACCTTTAAATTCTGTCCATTTTCCGAACACTTTATCTGTCATTCTTAAAAAATAATTCCAGCGTTCACTTCCAGTAAGTGGAATAAAATTGGAAACAAATTTGAAAGCTCTTTGTTGTATCAATAAAAATTGTTTTTGTTTATTTTTTTATATTTGTGTTTAGTTTTGGATTTATTTTTCCGCTTTATCAAAAAAAAAATATTTTAGGTATTATATTATTGAAAATAACTTTTTTTTAAATTGCGCTTTTTTTCGTCAAAAGTGGTTGGCAACGCGAACACTGGTGTCGAAACATTGGTACCTAATAGAACATTGATAGATAGCTAGATATATTTATTTCGCTTATAAAGTACAGTTTGCTATCGCACAATTTATATTTTTCGTACAGAGATATGATTTACAAGTGTATATCTTTCTAATGAAAAGTTCTTTATATATTTTAATGTGATGCTAAAAATGTACAAAAATAGAACCTGAGGAAACAACGAAAAAAAACTCAATTTGCAAGAACAATGAAGGAACAAAAAAAAAATATATATATTTATATAAGAAATAAAGTCTTTAGTTTTGTGTTATTACGAGTAGAGATATAACAAAGCTAAGCCACTCTATAGAAATGACTAGAATAAGTGTATTAAACAAAGAAAACAAAACTAAATAAATAAAATACGATGACTAGTTAAAATAAACTAAAATAAATAAATAAATAAATACGGTAATTAATAAATAAATAACTATAAAGTGTAAAGATAAAAGATATATAATTTAACAAAATAATAACCCAACAAGTAAATAAATAAATTAACAGAAAATCATATTAGATTAACCCTTAAATGTCCAATGAAACCGATTTTGTTGAAAAAAAATATTTTATATGTAAATGGACACAAAAACAACAAATCCGCTGTTTAAAAAAAATATTATTTTTTTTCAAGAAGTTATTAACTAATAACCCAACAAGTAAATAAATAAATTAACAGAAAATCATATTAGATTAACCCTTAAATGTCCAATGAAACCGATTTTGTTGAAAAAAAATATTTTATATGTAAATGGACACAAAAACAACAAATCCGCTGTTTAAAAAAAATATTATTAACAAAAGTGGTTGTATCTTTAAAGAAACACTGGGCATTAACCCCCCACAGTAGGTATATCGCATTTTGTTAAAATATCTGTATTTTATTTCATAATATATGCGTTCATTAGAATATATTTTTTCTTATCCAGCAGTGTCACATTCTTTAATATTAAAAAATAAAAAAAAGTGTTTTTTTTTTTCTTGAAATTTGCTAAAAATTCAAAAAGGCAAATATTTCGTAAAAAGTAAGCTTAATTTATAGGTTATGGGTCAATTTTTTTTACAGTGGATACATTTTGAATCAATAAAGCTAAAATAGTAAGCAACAAGTAAATAAAGTCAAAACAAACGAAGAAATAATTATTTTAATGGTTGTATCTTTAAAGATACACTGGGCATTTAAGGGTTAACAATTAACATATAAATAAATTAAAAGTAACTAAGTTAACACATGGGTATATTGATTCGTAAATGGATTTAACACTGCCATGTTAAACTAAGCTTTTCTACGTTCAGTTCATTGATATGACGGGTCATTAAGCTTTGCTATTCTATTTTGTTCTAATATGCAGTTCTGAAGTAGAATGATGCCAGGACAGATTAGGCATAATTTTTAGTAATTTTTTTTTGAGATACTTGTAATTTTTTTATATGGCACTCAGCACATTTACCCCACACCTGACAACCATACAAGAGAATAGATTGAAAGAAGGTTTTGTAAATAATAATTTTATTTTGATTTAAAAGTAGTGAATTTCTATTTACAAATGGATATAACATTTTGATAGCAATGTTCGTGTTTTTTGAGTGTTCTGATATTATGTTCTTTAAAAGTCAGTTTTGTGCCATGATATATTCCGAGATATTTAACAGAAGGCTCCCATATAGGGTATTTCTATTTTTATTTTAAAAGTTCTGGAAAATTGTTTATTTATTAAAATATAGTGGGGGCGCACAACTGGGATTCAAAAACAATCAAAATCCGGGGGGCTCAGTATTGGAGAAGCTCAAAAAAACATTATAAAATTATAAAAATTATAAATCTCCGTGTGTTAGTTTTAAGGCCTTGAATTATAAATTTTGGGAAAAACTAATTTAGTACAGATATTAAAAATGCCCTTTTCTGATTTTTAATTTTTATAAATTGCAAAATTAGTCGGAACTATAATATTATTCGTATTAAACCCTTAATAATACTATGTACCTACTCTCTTTTGTATATTTGTTTTGTCTTATATATAAGATATATTACGTGAATGTTTTTCTATTGTTATTAATAATATTATAATTATTTGGTAACATTTTTCTTGCTCATACCAAACCCTAGATTTACCAATTTATGTACAATAGATAGATATTAAAAATGGTCTTTCAATACACGCAGCTTCAAGACATTATAATATTGCAAGACACACTCTTCAAAATCGGCTGCATAAATATTCTATCCAAAATATCCAAAAGGACCCTTAACAATTCTTACATATCAAGAGGAATCACAGATTGTAAATTGGATTTTTGAAAATCATGCAAAAGGCTTTCCAAGACGGTAGCATAAAGTTTGTGGTGTTGTTAAGGAGTCTTTAGATGCTTGCCCTAGACAAAATGTTTTTAAAAACAATAATCCTGGTCGTAAGTGGTACATCGGATTTTTGAAAAGGCATCCTGAAATAGCCAAAAGAACACCTGAAGCTGTAACTTTACTTTTTCCACCTAATAATAAAGCCAAACGGCCTTACTAATAATCAAACACTAATGTCGATGATTAGCTGGTTGCCAGCTTTGGTAAAAATTGGTAAAAATGTATAACATTAGTGAAACGGTACGAATAAACAATTAGACCTCCACATTTGCTAGTGCGACAACTTTCTTAGGATCTATTACATTTTTTGTCATCGCAAATGATTATTTACAAATACAAAAGAATTCCAAAAGAGGTATTGGATTCGATTCCCGACGGTATATTGTATACCAAAAGGGCCTCCGGTAGGATGACTTCTGAAGCGTCTCACGATCGAAATCTATTTAAATCTTAACCTGTTTTTAAAAACGCTGAATTACGCAGTGCTCCTAAAGAGTACATATAAACTGGACTTTGTTTCGACTGTGGGGCCAATAATAATATCAAAGACCGAACGAGGAATAATAATATGTTCAAAAGATTACCATATTAAGTGTGCCGAAAAAATATCAGACGAAATTGAATTCTTTAGCTGCAAAAGATCCAAAATACATTAGTATTGTTAACATCTACTTATCCTACCTTTTAATTTATTAATTTATTTGTGGAAGGTTTTTTTTATCATCTACCTATTTATCTAAAATTAAACTCCTGACTATTAATTTTGTTTCCATTTGAACATTTTTGAATGGAACTGGAAGAGCTCAAATTAGGAACATGGGTGCTCAGTACCGTATTTTTTAAATATTTTCATTTTACTTAAATCGTATTGAAAACTAATAAAAAGATACCACATTTAACAAAAAAAAATTAATCAATCATTTAAAAAATGAAACACTTGTTTCGATATATGCAAAGAGTTCATTTTGCCGAAGCGGCAAACTCAAAACTATCGTTAAGGGGACTCACCACTGGGGTTTATACCCTAATAGGGTGTCCGTTAATAACTAGCTGGTTAGCCGAAATGAACCAAATCTTTCTTTTTTCGTGTAAAAAAGACTGCTTGGATCTTTTCGGCGTTAAGCCTTATTCTCCACTTTAAGTAGTATTCTTGCAATATTTTAGTCGAATTTTTTAAATTGGTCTCAATATTGAGGCCGAATTCATGCGATGAAAGTATTGCCGTGTCATCAGTATATATATCGCTGCTTCACATTCTGGAACAGTCGGTAAATCGGACGTATATAAGTTATATAAAACTGGTCTAAGGTTTGGCTTTGGGGTACGCCAGCACGAAAATGTACGATGTCGGACACACTACTATTAACACGTATTTTGAAAGAACGATTCGAAACAAAACTTTGGAAAATTTTACAAGGAAATGGAGGGAAGTTTAGATTTATCATTTTATACGTAATCCCATTATGCCATACTGAATCGAGAGCTTTCTCGATGTCGAGTAAAATCATGCCTGTTGATCTACCTATTGCACGGTTAGTTTTTTATGATATTACATATGCTAAGAACTTGGTGAGAGGTTCCGTGATTTCGCCTAAATCCGAACTGTTCGTTAGGATATATTTGGATTTCTTCAATGATTTGAACAATTTTTTCATTTACAACTTTTTCGTAGATTTTGTTTAAAGCACTTAATAAACTTATTGGTCTGTAACTTTCGGTTTTATCGGGAGGCTTCCCTTTTTTTTGGAATGGGAATAGCCTTTGCCACTTTCCATTTATCAGGAAAATACTGCATTTTTAAGCACGCATTGATGATAAAAGTAAGAAATGTTATCCTTTCTTTAGGCGCAGTTGTTTAATATAAATATTTTTAATTTTATCGATTCCGCCTGTTTTTTTAGTAAGTAAATTGTTCACAAAATATTCTGTGTCTGATTCCGTTATAAATTATAATAGAACATTGGTGTTGCGAGTTCAATGGTTTTATCTCATCTCAAAAATGCTCAACGCGCATAAAGAAGTTTTCACTTCAAAAAAACTTCAAATCTTTGAGGTGATATAAACCTTTGCTAGTCCAGAGATACCAGCTCTTTAAAAAAAATTAGCCGACTTTGAAAGAACGGTGATCCAGTCAGAAGCAATCTTCGATTTGCAGTTCTTGGCCCCAACTGCTTTTTAGCCAATCAAACTGACAAAGTCTCTACGTTCTCGAAACCATACTCGATAATATTTGGAGGCCCCCGTCACTACTGCCCGAAGAATGGATACTTGCATGCCACCTATTCCATCTGTAGGTGAACAGCATCCATTAAGCGACACAACAAACTCCAAACGTTCACACATTGAGGACCATTTCAGTTACTTTTAAGTTCCCATATATATACCTCCATCCTGTGCTCCTTCTTCTGCTCCCTATCGCCATCTAATGTAATGCGAAATTGATTTACAATCTGCATCGACTGCATTCCCATATATATGCGCATGAGGAATAACATGCTCAGTATCCGCTATCCGCTATCCGCACTAATGAGCGTGCAGTGATAAATTATGCACCGACTATGAACTTGACACTTTGCGCGAACAATATTGGCAAATGCGGCCACCATATATAGCTACGTGCACACATACATGCGCCACTGCGCCAGCATAGACGTCCTCAGTTCATCAATGAACTTTCGCTTTGGCCTTGAAGCAAACTTTAACCGGACGTAGTTCATTTATCATCGGGCACCGCCACAGCCAGCTCCTGATCCTGAGGGCAACAATGCCATGTAGTTGCGTGCCATTGCCATACACCTATACATCAGTATATTTGGTGAGAGGTGAGTTTTATGAGGGATTATCTCACCTAATGACTTTTGCGCTGACAACTGTCATACATCATGCGAATTGGGCGCTCGTAGCTAATATTCTTTTGTGACATGTACCTGTTGGTTCTCGAAATTGCCGCTTGATATAATTTCGAATTGTTTTGTCGCGCATTTTTAATGGGTGAATCACAAACTGGGCTGAGTAATAATCGATATTAATTGCCGGTGTGGTGCGGGTATATGGAAATTCCAGGAAACAGACACTCAGAGCGGAGGATTTTGTCCGTGCGTGGAGATATCTTGGAGGATGCATTTCGACGTCCTGTTTATTTCGACAAATCTTTCGAATTTATGCAGAATCCATATGGGCACGACTGCCTTTTATCACAGGCATCTGTCAATTGTTTCTTTGGCATTACTAGATCTTGAAAATCGTCTTTGGACTCCGTGTAAGCTTTTGTCGAAGTGTAACGATTTAGTGCCTTTGAGCGAGATTCTTCATAACTTCTATTGCAACAATACGTACAGCTTAAGAATGGCTGCCTCCTCACGTTTTGGCTTCAGTATCGGACTTTTGAGTCTTTATTCGCTTTGAATTGGCGTTCTTGAAATTTGCAAGGAGTTTTTTGAAGTGTGACTTTGTGGTGCGACTTTCTTAAGCCTTCGCTCTTAAAAATTATATGCATCTGTTAAACCATAAGGACTCTATAAATGTTCATGGCCGAGGATTGGGACCTTAGGCCCGTTTAGAAAGGGACTGAGACTATGGTTGTTATATACTGAGTCCCCTTACATGATCGGGAGAGGGCCGCTTTAGCTCCTCTTTCAGTTTCTGAACAACTTGGTGTGCGTAACTGGAGGCAGTTGTCTGCGGACCGATCAGTCTGGGGGTGGTGGGGCTTGTTAGTTGAGGCCAGGGGAAACCCCAGACTGTTACCGTCACCGAAAGTGAAACGTAAAGCGCCGTCAATAGTTGAAAAAAACAAAACCTGATCTGTTTCGCACCTGTAAAAATAAGAAAAGTCCTCTCCTTTCGATGCCATATGCCTCAGTTCCACCCTCTACCTTGCCACCCTGGCACACGAAGTATCTCGCTGTAAAAGTCGCACAGAAGTCTAAACCCTTCATCATATCAGTCACTGAGATCAGCCGGGGCCATGTTTTCCAAGATCGCCTGCCAAGTCCCGCCTCACAAGAAATAGCGACACATAACGAAGCAGCATTGTTCTGTGCGCTACTTAGTGAGCTGTAGAAGTTGTCACTTTGTGCCTTGTTTATAGTTCCGTTGGGGTGTAGCACTGAAAATTCATGGAGCAAGGTATACCCTAGTCCAGACACAGTCCTTTTTATTAGCACCAGAAAACTAGGCTTCAGCGAATTTTTGGAAGCTTCACAAGACGTAGATTACTCCTCCAATCTTTTGAATTTTTAGTGGTTAGGGAGCTGGGCTACTGAGCGATGGGCCCCAGTTGCGACAGAAATTCAATCTTAAGTTTTGTTTTCTACTACGCCACCTCCTGCGAACGTCCGACAAACTTCCGAGAGTGTAACTGTCATGAAAGCGCTTCTCAGTCAGCCGTTTGGACTCGGCTTGAAATTGTAGATCGCTTTCATTCTTAGAAAAAATGAGAAAATCACAAAAAACGAAAGGTTGTGGGCCTATGGTCTCTGCGGACCTGTTGCGCCAAATATTTTTTTTTTTTATTAATTTTGTCTGTGCCCAAAGAACGCCTTATGTCGGCCATTAGAGGAAACTTCCACATCCTATGGATTAAAGTGCCCTAAGGGCCGCCGCTTAAAGCCTTTCGTTGAGTAACTACATCACTTGCCATGCATCCTTCACTTCCAACAAATACCTGAGCTGGAACCAATTGCCATATGCACTCGTCCTCGCTCCCACCGATCGAAGGACTTATTTGCCGGATTCCACTTGCAAGCAGGCTATGGCAACATATCTCCTCCAATGACTCACTGGGTCGATCTACATATTTCCAATTCAAATGTACCACCTCTCCGTCTGCATATACAGATACCTGCGCACATTTGGGAATTGAATTAAAATAAACCCTTTATGGCCAAGGGCGAGGCGCCCAAACCATTCAAAACCTCAAACCAACAATAAACCAAATGAAGGGAGCAGCAACAACGACAGGGAAACCCGTGTATTTATATCAACATAAACAAACGATTACGGCCACAATCAGTGCTACCCATCACACAGGCCCTTCCAGGTGGTCCAATTAATCCTTGCGATTCCCCTGAAAACACACACACACACACACGATCCGCTGTAAAGCTGCAGCAGGACTTGAAGCAAACCCTATGCACAGTCCCTCTGCAGCTGGAGACATCAGCGACCGAATCCTTTAAGGAAGGATCGAACCGTGGATCTCTTGATGAATACACGAGTGCGGATGATGAGCTCAGAAAAACCAAAGTCACGATTCATCGTGTTCTTTGACACTTGATCCTGTAACCATTCCCTTTTGTCCCCGCTCACGATCGCCTCATATAGATACACTTTACACGACCCGATGTGAACTTGTCAACCGGCCGGCGACCGGCCACGCATGACATTCCGGCGATGTCTCAATTACCGCGTGTTATCATCCAGCCGTGAGACCCTCTCAAGTGCATGCTCTTGCTGATGGTGATGGTGAATGGAGCCAAATACTCGTTTCTTGTATCTAGTGCGTTCTCCTCTCGTTCCCTGGTTAATCCGTTCGAGACGAAAAAAATTAAAACCATCCAACACGGCGATGTGGGTGTTCCACTCCTTCGAGGCAAGACGCGCGGAGAGGCATTTGTCAAACGCTATGCCCACCATGTTGTGCAATCTGTATCAAGGGCGGTGGCGGCGCGGCATTGCCACCATACATGCCCGGCCGTCTGTTCACTCGTCCACTCATCCAGTCGTCCACTCGTCCACTCGTCCATCTGTGCGCGCTACACACATGACGAAATGTATTTAAGGAGACTTGCAACTTGCAAGCCGATTGATCACACCCATGGGTAATCAGATTCGGATAAAAACGATCGCGCATGCTTTTAAGATTTCGGATATCGGATTTTTGTCTTCGTCGTCGTCGTCGTCGTCGGACGGTTTCTTTTTTTTTCGGGACCATTCTTGTTTCGCTTCCATCGCGGCCGACCCTCTTGCAACCAGTGGGAGCCTTCAGTAGCTGCCAATGTCTCATTGTGTACCGAATCAGTGTTCATTAATATGTTGAGTATTTATAAATCTTTGCCTGCTTGTCTCGGTTTTGGTCCTTTGTGTTCGGGGGTCCCCTTGCGATGTCAATCGATCATTTGACGTCTCGGAGAGAGATTTTTGTTTTGCGTTTTGTTCGATCCGGCACAGAATCAATGAAACCCCAATAGACTCGATTTTGACGAAGGGTTGAATGGAACTCACAGAATATTTTGATAGGGTGTCATTGTGCTGTTCGTGTCAAATTGATTTGTGTTTGGTAAACAAGAATGTTAGCACAATGAACTTCGAGGAACCTGTTGCCTTTGAAAATTGATCTCTGAGAGAAACATGAATGGGGAAGTGCATTTAAGACTGGGATGGGATAAAGGATTTGTTTCTCTTCTCTGGTGGTAGTTTGCAAAGGTAAATGATGATGGAACTAGTAAAAATGGCAAACTTATGGAGCCATAGGCTAAGAGGCTATGACTTTTCCTACTGAGGTGATTTTTGCTGAATTCGTGCGGAAATACCGGTGGAAATATTTCAGCAGTACTGGTAATCGTTTGTGAATGCGACTTAATTCCAAAATCTGTATCAAGACCCAATGAAGCAGAGCTATAAGCCTTCCCAAGGCAGTTGATAAACGAAGTCGCTCACGCAGCAAACGAGCTCTACTCTCTATATCGACTCATCATAAATATGAAAATGCTTCTTTTCCATAGCCTATTCCACAAGGATTAGGTGATCAAGATATGCACAAGTTTAATAACCTAACCGCCACTGGAATTTATGAACCAGTAGCGTACCCATTTTCGAGCAACAGGATGGCAGTCAATATCCAGTTGTGATTCTGAGGTTGCTATACCATTGAACCAGGACAAGGGGCCTACCGATTGACTCTTCTCGACTGGAGGCAGAATATCCCTTTCAATAATTGTCTAAGTGAAGCTGTGGCAACCGCCATTTAACTAGCTGCCGCCCCTTCTATCCGTCCCAAAAATGAAAATCTCACACAAAACGAATGGTTTTGGGAAGCTAGTCCTACGGTCGTTACAGAACTGTTGCGCCAACTATTTAGTTTTTTTTTTTTGTAATCAGCCGATCTCTTTATACAAACGGCTTTATTTTGGGTGGAAGTCACTGGACGAACTTCAGCTGCCCATTTTGCAACAGTCCCCTGCGGCCTTAAACTCAATTGACAGCTCCGTTTAAGTACGATATCTCTGAGTTCAGATTGCAAAATCCTCGGTCGCTGCAGCGTAATTGTATTCTACTAAGACGCCAGCCGGGCTTCTTTTTCTACCACTATCCGCAACGGGGCTATAGTTTGATATTTGCCCCACTACAAATGTGTACGTTTCGGATGTTGGTTGCGTGCCTAATTATTTTAAGATGGCCCTACTGCGTTTTCTTATAAATAAATCTGCCGCTATATTTAAATTTAATATTTTACACGTATATTTTGTAATAGCAGACATTATTTAAAATGAATAAATATTTTATTAGTTTCTTTTTTAATTTGAATATATCCAAAATATTAAATTTTTATATGTTCTCGGCGTTGTGTTATTTACAACCCCAAAAATATTAAATTTAACGCCAGGATTTTTACCGTTCTACTTTAAGACCTACTGAGACACTGCCGCCTTCCATCCAAGCGCTCCGACATCCATGATGGTTTCGTCTCTGAAACGGAGGCTCAAAATTCCTTGTCATTTCGAACCTGAGGTCTGGAATTCGAAGATCCTCTTAGCTGGAGCATTATTGTCCATCCACTCGATGTAGCCGAGTCATTGTTGTCGAGGTATTTTGGCTTTTTTGGATCACATTCACCACCTATTTTTATAGGTCAAAAATTTCGCGGTTGTATCTTCTCCTATTTTGGAATCCTCACAGATAGGAAAATCCATCAAATTTTAAACTTTCTCCCTTCCTGCTTCTCACCCAGCACTACCTTGGCGCCATAAAGCAGAACTGGTAGAAATCCTGCCGCAGGATGAGTATTTTGTAAACCACATGAATTAGGGGTCGAATTTCTGCCTTCAAAATTCTGTTTCACATAAAAAATTCTGCCTTACGAAATTTTGCTGTTTTGTTAGTTCTGCTTGATAAAATTCTGCTCTTCAAATTTAAAGCAATAAAATTCGGTTTATTCTGTTTTTTTTTGCAACTAAGAAATATTAGCTTCAAAATAAAAAAAACAGACATTAAAAAACAATTTAAAATCTACAAAAAATTAAAATTTAAAAGTTAAAAAAATGGAAATAAAATTTGATTTATAAAGAAACAATCAAAATTTATTTAAATATTGAAGCAAAATTAAAATAAAAAAAAAACAATATGTATCAAAAAAATATAAAATGCAAAATTTAATTTAAAAAAAAAAAATAATACATAATAAGAAAAGAGAAATTTAAATTAAAAACATTGCAAAAAATACAAATTAAAAAAAAACAATATGTATCAAAAAAAATATAAAATGCAAAATTTAATAAAAAAAAAAATAATACATAATAAGAAAAGAGAAATTTAAATTAAAAACAAAAAAAAAACATTGCAAAAAATACAAATTAAAAAAAAACAATATGTAATAAAAAAAAAATATAAATTGCAAAATTGAATTAAAAAAAAAAATAATACATAATAAGAAAAGAGAAATTTAAATTAAAAACAAAAAAAAAAAACATTGCAAAAAATACAAATTAAAAAAAAACCTCCATCTCTGCTTTTCAAAATCCTGCAAACAATAAAAAAAGGTTTGGAAAATTTTAAAAAGCGCGCGATTTGGAACATTTTTCAAAACTTTTGTTTTCGTGTGCAGAATTTTATAAAGCAACATTTTGAAGAGCAGAGTTTTGAAAACAGAATTTTGAAAGCAGAATTTTGTAAAAAGAATTTTGACCAATCCGAACCCAAATTTGGTTCTTACTTAGGAGTTTTGAAATCAATTGTTTTGCCAATTCGAAGTAGCAAATGTTTCCTTGGTTAATTCTTTGCCGGATCTCCGCTAGGCTGTCATTCGTGGAGTTCATTTCGACTCCGAGGCAGATTAACTCCTTGTCCTTAACTACTTCGAAATTTTTGCTGTCAATAGTGATGTTTTGTCCTAGGTGGTGGACAGATGATTTTTTTTTTGTTGATATCATGTACTTAGTCTTGTCCTCATTTACTTCAAGGCTAACATATTTCGGCTGTTCTTCAATCGCCCTGGAAGCTTCTCTAATGGAACGCTGTGACCGATGATGTCGATATTTATGCATCAGTAGTTAACCGGCCCGTTGAAAATAGCAACTTCCGGGCATTATCTGACCTAGAACGAGATTGACGAAGTCACATGATAGCGCACCTCCTTGCCGAGACCCGGTGTATGTTTGGAAGAGTTCGGAGGAGCTATACTTTTTAGTTTCACACGACACAGTTGGATCAGTGGTGCCGGGATCCCGAATTCGGCCGTCGTAATATAGAACCCCTGACGATGAATGCTTTCATATATGAGGCTTTGTTGTCGATGAAAAGGTGGTGAATCTCGACTTGAAAATCGTTGGTCTTTGGACCAGGAAAATTGGTCCATCGATCTGACGGGCCAGGAGTCACTCTGGCACGTGGCGATTAGTGTGTTGCTGAACGGTTTGAGACCTTGATACATTTAACAGGGACATGCCTCCATAGTTCCTGCAAGGCACAGGATAGCTTTTTTGTAGATGGGGCATCGTAAATGATGCTGATAGTAAAGTCATCGAGCATGCTACATGTCAACGGACTTATTGTTCATAATTTTTTTTAAAGCTCAGCCAACGTGAAGGAACTGTGTCCTCATTAAGGCGCGGGCTTTCTTCCTGCCCCATCACTCTCTCTACATTTAGCAGCTGCTGAAAATGCTACTTAAACACATTTGCTATTCCCCTGCTGTTTGAAATATCCTATGAACGGCGTCCTACTGTCTTCTAGATCTGCTCTTAAATACAGTATAGGACGCTACCGAGTTTACCACGTCCAAAAAGCTTTCAGTTTCTAAGTAAAGAACTGCATTCAGTTCCGCAAAACAAGTCGGAGTTTGTGTGTGCTCTAACCTCCACTGCGTTCTTCTCCCGGGCGGACTCAGAGAGTTGTTGTCGTTGGACCAATAGTTGAATATTCTGGCTTAAACGGGACACTGATATTGATTATGGGCCCTTCAGATTATATTATCCCTTCAGATTATGTTATCAGGATATTTTACAAGTTCGTATATATTAACTGACAGGATATTGTTCTCGTTCGGAAGACTTACCACTCTGTTGTTAGTCAGGGTATTTCATTTGTCACACACGTTGTTGGGGATCTGCTCGCCGTTTTCCCCACTATTCAGAGACAGACTGTCAAATTAACCATCATCAAGCATGCTTACTCTTTGGGCCTTAACAAATCAAAATGATCATTGAATAGCTTTTTGCAGCTCAGGAAGAAGCGTCATAGATCATTGGGTAGGGTCGTTTTTGTCGGTTGACCGTTTTTAGCCACCCAGGTACCACGCTTAGTCGTAGGTCTTCGGACAGGTACCGAAAAGTCTAAAATCAACCCAGTAAGCGTATTTCGATAGTCAAAAGTGTACTTTACTGTGTCCTTGGGAAGACTGCGCCTGTAGAGTACAAGTCATATTTACTTTATCTTCGGATGGGAACCACATCCACGAATGGATCCATAAGAAGTCACTCAGATAGGTACACTACCCCTCAGAAGCGACAGTGTATCAGAAAAATCGCAAAGATTCCCTCTATACCTTGCCCAAGAGAGAGATAAACCTTCGAGTTTAACCGCTTAGGCCCCTGTGACGGATTTTTATGATAGCTCATACAACTGGACTTGCACACGATCATATTGACATCCTATGGCAACTCCAGGTACAAACATTATATCAGTGTAAAACCATTGTCAACTTAACGCAGCTTATCGGCCATTATCCGTGCAATTAACCCCGACCACCTATCATAATTGGTTACGATAAGGTTGACACTCGTGCTCGTAGCCGGCCAAAAGTCAACCTACACCCATACCGCTGGCATACTGTCGAAACCCACAAATGATTGGCAGTCCAGACAATTAAATTATCCAAGTTCCATGGGATAAAAGTGAAGCCAACACCTGCGCGACGGCTGCACCTTGCCCCGGCACAATGCAGCCGAGACACTTGGTCTACCGCGCGGAATGCGCAGCAATGACCATTAGCATACCTCGAAGGCGAACAATTGAAAACTATTCCCAGTGCACCAAGTCGAACCCAATCCATCGATGGTCGCGCATCCGAATCCATACGTTGGACATCACCCAACTATAGGAAACTGGGATGCGAACGATGATAGGAGAAGGACGAGTCGAGAAATAACGAACAAAAAAAAAAAAAAAATACCCATGGGATAGTCCACCACCAACACAATCGCCTGACAGTCTGATCACTACTTGATCAAGATCAAGATCAAGGCGAGGGTAGTAGGTACAGCGAGCGAACGACGACGACGCGAACAGTAGCTGCCTCTAGCTAGGTGGTCCAATTAGACATAATCTTGTTAATTAGGCTAAGTTCCATCTTGCTCTATCCTCCCGGTGGACTTTAGTATTCCATTTGAATTTTTGTTTCCCCTTTTTGTGCACTTCCTCGGCGCGCAGTTGTTTCGGGTGAGGTTCGTTTTTGTTCGCTTCTGTGGAATTCGATTCATTGTCAGTGTGGCAGTGTGTGAGCGTAAGGGAGGCCCCCCCCCCTTATAATGCTGCTGCGAGACCCAGCTAATGAGTAATACGCAAAACATTTGGACACATAGCCGAACTGGATTTGAGTGTAGGAATTTCTCCTTTTTCGTCGTTGTATGGAAATTTATGTGGCGGCCGATATGCTCGGTGATTAGTCAAATGGTTCTAGTTTGATCCTGATCCCCCGGGGCTGTTGTCAGTTTGAAGTTGACACAGCAGCGATGTAGGTACACATGTTTTTCGGCGGCCGACTCTGGGAGAATGTTCTATCGGGAGAATGTCGGGTATTTCTGGTACAAGTTGTACTAGTCCAATCTAATTTGCTTGATTGCTATAAAGGCATCGTTGGAGTGACTTAAGGGTCCTAATACATAGTGCTGCGATAATTTTCTGGTTGAGTTCCACGTATTGTTAAATATCCTGTCATATCCTGACCATGAGATCATAGAAAGCGGTATGAATGGAACTTACGCATTACCTAGTACTCTCCTTACAACAAGGTCACACGTGGCCCGCACCCATAGGGCCCCCAACTTCACGGGCGCCGAATGGCCCAAATATTCCTTACGCACTATAACTTTTGTTCTATTTTGGTAGATATAGCTTGAGAAAAAAAATAGAGAGTGAATGAGAGTGTTGTAAGCGAATTTGTTGAAACAGTGATAAGCCAATGACATTGCCCATGCCGACTTCATCAGATAATGTGGTATAGAAAATATGTAGTTCTGCATTTCGCGACCGTTTAAACTTTTTTGTCGTCGGGCTGTTTTAAGAATTACAGTCAACATTTCTAAAATGAAATGTCAAGATCAGTTTTTGTTTTCTAAAGAGTGAACATTTTTATCCTCAGTATAATATAATACTTTTTTCCGGCTGTAAGGTGTTTGCCCGGAATAGATTAAAAAAGTACTGCACGAAATTGATTCCGGTTTTCAAAGATGCATTGAAAATTGTCTAGATTAGCAGATAGGATTTGTTTAATCATTATCCGCTGTCCGGAAGCGGAGATCTAAGCTGCTATCTAAGAAAAGTTGTAATTCTCGAATGCCATCTAGCTCCTAGTTTTGGAATGACTCATCCAAATGAAATAGAATTTAAGTGGGTTTAACCCAAAAACTAAGTCCAAGTCCATAATATTCGGTCGTTGAGCGCGAACATAAACCCAGTTTTTTTTTTTAACTTGCCAGCGTTTATTCCGATTGGATTTAAACTGTGCACTCCGAAAACCAGTTTAAGTACTTTAACTCGGGTTAAAACTCAGTTTCATAATATTGACATTCCTTCGCTCGCAGGGCGCAAGAAATAACAAAAGTAGAAAAGTGAAATAGAAAATAAAAAATAAAAAATAAAAAATAACAAGAAGGTAAAAAATGGACTTCATTCGTGAAATGTATGAAATTTTGATGTCGCCTGAAGATGAATTTATCGGAGAGCTGATGAAACGGCATTTGATCGTAAATCAACGTCGGTCGCCCTCTGCATCGAATATATGCGTCGACGATTACGATGGAAGAGGCATTTTTCCGCTGCCACGAGACGTGAATAAAATCAAACCACCTCCGGCACGATCCTTTCCAAATGCATCTGAACGAAGACAAAGGCGAGAATTACATTATCGTGAACAATAATTTAAGAACAGCAACAATAAAACCATACGGATAAAAACAAAAAATCTTTGTATATAGTGTTTTTTTCATTCATGTTAAAAAATAAAAATAAATATTTCCATATATATTCCAATTACAGGTCCTCGTCTTCTATTTCATCGTCGACAGACGACACTGTATGGAAACTTTCGTGATTTTCGTAAATGTTGTCTGCTTGGGGGTTTCATTTTAATTTTAAGTTTATTTATATTTTTCGGCATAGTTAATACATTTAAAAATAAAACTGGGCACAAATCAAATCAATTTAAAAGTGACAAACAACAAGAAACAAATGTCATTTTTTTGTGAAATTTGACATTACGTAGGTTTAAAACCGGTTAAAATCGGTTTAAACTGTTGAATCTTTTTTTTTTAAATCAGCGGGTTTAGTGTGTCATTTTGAGTGACTATTATGGATATAGATCTAAGTTGTTGGGCTTAAAAAAATCGGATTAAATGGGCGGGTCTAAAAATTCAACTACAAAACTTATAATTTAATTTTCATAATTTTATAATGATATTTTCTCAATGAATATTATTATTATTATTAAATATTAATAAGTATTATTAATAAGTAAAATTAATTTACAAAACAAAATTTACAGCACTAGTTAAAGGGGCCATAAAAAAAAATATTTTAAAATGTATTGTAGGTATACCTATATTATGTCAAATTTGTAAAAACAAATTTCCGCTTCTAATTCAAAAATACCATAAAGCCGTTTTAGGTATCTTATTGCGTACTACCTTCAAACCCATTTGAGTACCAATGAGAACTCTGCCTAATGACAAGAGAAGGAACACTGACTCTGTCTGGACTAAAGATAAAAAGGCGGTGTGCAGCGGCAGCGTTAAAAAAGCTAAATCTACTTTTTCGGCAATAACATTTTGTGCATTAAAATTAACGCTAAAAGCACTGACTTGGTAACGCCGTATATGAGTAATAGAGCGAATGTGGCACATGGGATTGAAAGAGAGAGAGTATAGAATTTAATTGCGATTGAGAGGGAGTCACACATAATTGTGATTTAAAATTAAAATGCGCTAGAGTGAATCATGTGCTTGTGCATGCCACAAAACCTGTTTTTGGTCTGTGCTCGGTACTGTTTTTTTTTTGGCTCTCTTTTCTAAAATCATCTTCATAAGTTCTCCAGGATAACTGGAGGTAATTAATAAATTCCTACTATTATATAACTAAGTCACTGTTTCCTTTCTGGCTACATTTCACTTATAGCAAATTATTTTGTTTTAAATATGACAAGTGGAACTCTGGCGAGCACGGATCAGCTAGTTATTTATAAAAACACGTCAAAAGAACCTAAAGAGTAAAACTAATTTTAAAACCTAGAAACTCTGATTTCCCTACAAATTTAGTGTTTTTTCCTTCCTGTTCTTACACCTGTATTTAAGGACCAAACATTAAGTTTAATGCAATATTATCTTTTTTTTAACTTATCATATAAATAAAATTGGTGTAGTTCTGTTCGACTAAGATTGAATTTGACGGCATGAATTTAAATGCAAAAATTTTACAAACTGTTTAATATATTCTGGTGCATTTTTCACAGGCCTATAGAGGATACCTAAGCCTACAATCTGTACTTTGTTTCAACTCTATATCGCTATAAATTCCGGAAAAAATTGTACAAGAGTAATTTATTTTTTCGTTTCGTTTTGCTTCTTTTTTGTCACGCTTTCCGTTCGAAAATACTGGGAGCATTTAAGTATAGTAAATACCAGCTTATAGAGGACACCTGCAGGTACAACTTAGGATATCCAATAACTCGATAGCGTAAAAGGTTTTTTCTAAAAAAATAGGCAAAATTTGAAACATTTCTACGATTTTCACATGAGTGAGTAGATATGCAATTCATTCTCAAATCAAACATACTAACCGCGCAATATTTTGACATCTCTTTTAACCCTATTTTACTCCTGTGACGGAGATGGAGACAGACAGAGGCAGTACGCTGTGTGGTTTGCTAAGAAAAAAAAAAACAAAAGAAATGGCAAATATGTAGGAAAGGTTTGTTTGTCTCTGTTTTGCTTACGAAATAAAGTATCTAGAAAGAAATGTCAAATTGGTATACGTACCAGTGATACCAGATCGTGGTATTATTATATTAGGGGATGTACATTAGGGAAAATTATTGGTGATACACGTCGTACTGTTTATAAATGCTATTTCCAATCAAGATGAGGCAGTAAATTCCCCGGTGGAGTTATTAAATAGCATTACAGCCTATGGACTTTTTGCTCATAAAATTGAATTAAAAGTTGGAGTTTCTATTATGTTGCTTCGCAATTTGAATACCAGAATGTGAGTGATTTCGTTACAGAAAAACGTTATAGATGCGTTAATTTTAACTGGGTGTGGTAAAGGAGATACGGTATTTATGCCAAGAATACAAATAATTCCCAGCAACTATCCATTTCAGTTTAAACGGATTCAATTTCCTATTAATGTTTGTTCTGCCATGACAATCAATAAGTCACTGGGTCAAACTTTAAGAAAAGTGGGAGTTGAATTCATGGGCAGTTATAGATAGTTATGTTGCGTGCTCCAGGGTAAGTAATGCAGGAAATATCACTATCTTAGCCGATAGAAGGAACACAGGTAATATAGTATACAACGAAGCGTTACAATAATAAAAAAGTAAGTTAAATACCTATTATAAAATTATTTTCTTTCATTTTCATTGTCCAAAGAATATTAAATTGTTGCTACCATGAAGGCAGAGTGGACTCAGTCTTTGGGATGTTTTTAAATACGGGCTCAAGTCCCTCACTATTGCAGACCGCTCCCTCGCGTTATTCCTCTGCAATGTCTATCGATGATTTTTCTTTGAGCGATTATCAAAAAAAAATTGTGTCCCCTACAAGACAGCAAATTTATAATATTTTTTTTCCATCAATTGTTCTGAAACCACATTTTGCACGGGCGAAGCCGGGCGGGTACAGCTAGTTTTAAATAAAATTTTAAGTTCAAACTGAATTTTATAAAAAAAAAAAATGAAAAAAATACAGCCCCTGAAAACTTTATTCAAAAGCTAAACCTCTCTAGGAAATTTATTTTCGCCGCTAAATCTACTGAAAAAATATATTTCAGCCCCTGAACCTCCTGTGAGAAATTATTTTAGCTTCTGAACCTTTTCACAAAATATAGATTTTTAATAACATATGTATAATATATTTATTAATCCGTCTTAAACCTATTACAGGTTTTCTTTAACTAATACCCGAGCTCCATAAAAATAAGTTATTTCTTGTGATTAGATTATTTTTATTCTGACTGACTCGTGCTCGCGTTGCTTCTCATCAGAGTTTTTAGAAAACTTTTATTGGCTATTCTATAATAAAATTATAGGAATATAAATGTTTTTGCCATTTTCTATTTTTACTGTCCAATACGGCCCCAAATTCTTGTATACCCAAGGGCCTCGGCATACCCTAAGACGGCCCTGCATATACCCACAAAAAGTGAGAACAAAACTTTTTCGCCAGCATTTGTTGATGCTGTTTTTTTTTTTATTTGCGTGTAGACAGGCTGGGGTGGAGTCACTTTTCTTATAACAGAAACTTTTGCATAAACCTGTCCTCCGTTTATGGATCATGACCAGCGTTGCCAACCAATTTTGACGAAAAAATGCATAACTTGAGAAAATATTATTTTTTAGGTAAACTGGAACAATAAATCAAAAATTAAACACAAATATTAAAAAAACTTAAATTATAAATCACAGAAGAAATTCTTAATAGAAACAAATTTCATGACATTTTAGTTTCATAAGTAGGTACAAAGTATTGAACAAAACAAGCGTAGTTATAGTCCATCAGATCGTCTTGAACTTTGAAATCACACATAGATTTTTGAAACAAGGATATGTGTGTTTGATTGAATTGCAGATCATAGCAGTTTTGTGAAATAAGAAAAAGATGCCTTTTTGAAAAAGCTAATGAAATAATGCCTAAAAGGCATGGAAAAGCGTTAGTTGGCATCACTGATCATGTCTTTAGTGAATAGATGGTCGATTTAAGGCCGTTTGCTCATACGACTCTTAACGATTTAAGTTCATAAATTCAGGGCATAAACTGTCACATAAGAGTTTATGTGGCACTTGAATTCGCTATGAGTCGTATCAGCAAACGGCCCTTAGTGCTTTATTTTAATATAGTTTCGGATATAACAAACGAGTGGTGGCACATTCTTCGCTACAGATAACTAAGACGATGTGGCCCCTCTGTTTGTTGCGCCCTCGATTATGCTGTACAATCTGCCATCTTCCCGGATTTTCATTGGCGAGTATATTCGTTCCAAAAGCTTCTATAGATATTTTCGATGGCAAAGATTATAAATATATTGGGTTTAATGTCAACGCGTGTGCACATAAATGGACTGTACCACAGATTGGATTCTTTCAGTCTGAGGGCTGTTGAGGCTAACCTCAACCTGGTTGTACAATCATCGACAGCAATATTAGCGCTATAAAAATCATCCAATCAGCCGACTGGAAGTGTAGCGAAATTGGTCGTTAAACGCATACTAAAGAAATACTCTGGCATTGGACTAGTTGCCACCAGGCTCCATCACACCAGACACAGAATTTTCAAGACACTTCTGGCGCGTCTATCCCATCAGCAAGGAGGAATGTATCGATGGACTTATATAAACATCCGTATCCCAAACGTCCATTGGCAGATAAAATTGAAAACGTGGGATCAACAATGATAGGCCTTTCGGATCTACGCAGTTTTTACCCAGTGGGGGTCTTGACATTGACAAGAGCAGCCCGTGAGTCTGCAGTAAGGGAAACTAAGTCTGTTTCAGCTATAGAAGCAGCCCCAGAACAAGGTATTGCTATGGTGCGGTCCCTAGACTTTAGACAAAGACTGACGAACTAGCAAGACAATGTTCGGCAAAAGCCTTATGAAACATGAGCTTATATCTCTGTGAATATTTCGATCTGTATGCGCTCAAGCTCGAAGCTAGCAAAAAAAGCCACAAGAGAGGCGAATCCTCCACAAGATGGCCATCCAAGCCAGGACTCAGCTGCTCATGCGATATGGCATTTCATTTCTACGCTCGTATAGTTCCAAACGGGACGCATTATACCCTGCGGTAGCACATGCGGAAAACGCGTTTGACGGAAGAAGAAGTCTCATGCAGAAGCTTCCGTGATGACGGAGTTCTTAAGAACATATCCCACTTCCTATGTCACCAAAATCGTTGTGAGGTTCTTCTTCCATAACCCAGAAGAGCTAGCTCCAGCACATCAACAGCCAAGATCATGAGCTTCATCAAATTCTCAGGATGTTTTTCGTAACATAAAAGACTGCAGTGAACTGCGAACCCAGTTAAAATTTCCTGTATAAATTAAAACTAAAACGGGTACACTTTCGGTTGTTTTTCTTTCGGTCATCGTTGCCAACTTTTCATGTCATTGTTTTCGATGGCAAAGGCGACTTCTTCCGGTTTGATCCAAAATCTGTGTAAAGCGTTTATTTTATTTTTGTAGGCTCAGTAGCTAGTTAGCGCATTGGACGACTAAGCGAGGGGTCCCAGGTGCAATCCCCGGAAAACACACAAATTACGTCTTAAGATTTTTTCCACTGCGCCATGCCACTCGCGGACGTCTGACAAACATCCGAGAGTGTAACTGTCATGAAGGAGCTTGCCAATCGATCGGCATAAAGTTGTAGGTCCCTTCCATTCGTTCCAAAAATCAAAACGAATGGTTGTGCGAAGCTAATCCTAGGGTCCTTATGGAATATTTATTAATTTTTAACATATTTTGTTTTAAGGATTAGACGATTCAGCAGCAAGTAGTCCACGGGTGGATCTTCTTGGTCAAGTGACCGGTCGCACTCCAACATTCTGGCCGCCAGTATCTTGGAACGACATCTCTCCCAGTTCAAAGTCATTCAAAATGGGAACCAAATCATCGCTAATACGGGTTCCCACTGTCCACTGGCTGAACCGCGAGCTCAGTCCTTATTTTTGACCATCAAATTCGGCTTCGTGTACAGACAATTACTATCAACTGACAGCAGTGGCATTTTTAAAGATGATTTTACGATGATTTTGCGACTCTCTCGCTCTCTCTCTGTCGCATCATAGCCGCACCGGCGGAAGCCCATCAAAAATAGCAATAAGGAGTCGAAATTTTCAATTGCCTTGCTGTGCGAATAATAATGAAATTAACGCGCGTGCAACCATTGAATATGTTCGCTCAACACCTCCTGACAGTTGTTGGACTGTATGTGCATGTGGGTGAGTGCGTGCGCGTTCATACAGTCGGCGTTGATGATTTCCCTGCACCACTAATGTAATACATTAAATTTTCCATTTTCCATTTACCATTTAACATTATACCATCAGCAGCGAGCAGCGACAGCGACGACATCGTTCACACAACCAGATAAGCGAGTTCCCCCCCCCCCCCCCTCACCAGGCACCTCTGAACAGCAGCAGTCCGCACTCGGCACCGGAGTAGGAGGAGAAAGTGATGAAGGAGTCCATATAGTGCGCGCTGGTAATTAATTTGCATAATAGAATCCCGAAAGGTGGGATAGTGGCGCGGGGATACACCAAACACACACTGTTTGCGGTGGCTCACATTATGCAATTGGTTCGCGCGCCCCCTCTGAACCGACGACGACAACGGCGAACGCCGACCGACCAACGCATTCGTGGAGATGGAGACTCTTGTACGGTTTCGTGAGCGGCCGGGGCAAATAACGCCGACAATTAATTTATAAGCACTGCGTGAATTATGCGGAGATCCCCGGATGGACTAAGCGCATCAGATACGCGCGTATAGAAAACCGAAGCCCATATAGGCTGGATGACGACAGCTTTCCTGACAGATGGACACAAGTGAAGGGTTTTCGGCAAAGTTGTCGAGTTGCTTGAGCCGTAGCTGGAGCTGGCGGAGTGCAGATATTTGTATACGCAACTGATGAGCGATTTATTAGTGGCGTAGTGGAAATTCATTTCGATTTAAATGAGTGCAAACGCTCTGCGACACGCTAAGTATGCGCTGGGTCGTTGGTTACAGCAGGGCGACATGGTGCGATGATGGTGTTGGGAAATTGTCGTCACAGCGCTTGGCCTGTGTGTCACTGTTGCGTGGCGCTGTAAATTTAATTTCGGCAAGAAAACTACTTATAAGCAGATAGTTGCGCATTTCCGTGCGCGGTATAATGTTGCAATGAGAGTGTCAAAGTGATTTGGGTGCGAGTTTGACGTGTGAAATTTAATTTATAAAGTGCGCGCCAAGATGAATTCTTCGTCTGTCGTTGGAGGGCGGTGTTGAGAAAGTTGTCAACGAAATTACAAAGTAGAAATTGATGGGTTTAGTTTAAGCATTTCAGAAATGGTACCGTAAGAGTAAAAGTTCGTATAGAGTATCGACGTGCGTGCTGTTTCCAGTGCAGGATGGAACGTTGACCAAAGTGGGGAATAAGTTTTACCTCTTAAAATTACTATTGCGGGAAACGCACATAATGGTAATTTTGGCTATGGTTAGGTTAGGTTAGGTTAGGGTAGGTTGGGAGGGCAGTTTTGCGTCCGATGCAAATTTCACCGGGAAGCCGTGAAGGCCCATTGTGAGTACCCTGTTTGTACATGTAAGGACATGTGGCTAACAAAACCACTTCGATCTGTTGAGGAATAGTTTTGTGTCTGTCCCGCCAAGTCGTCCAAACTTTCGAAGAACCTTGCTCCCACACAGGATGAGCGGCATTCCTGTAAAGCTGGGCAGTGGTATAGAAGATGTTCCACGGACTCTATTTCGTCTTCGTCTCTGCAGCTTCTGCAGAAGTCAAAAGTCCTAGCCTTTTAGCCATGCTTCCTATGGTGCAGTGTTAAAACCCCAAAGAGCATCCGGATCTGACTTCTATTAAGGGAGACTAGGAACCTTGATCTTTTGGTGTCAACCACAGGCCACAGACTTTGGGTTATGACGCAACCGATGGTGTTGCTCCATTGTTCCTTAGCCAGTTGTGTGGTGACGCCTTCAATAAAAGTCTTAGCAGTGTTGAAAGGCGGTAGCACCTCTCCGTCCGCTAGTTGAGGGTTCATGTCAGAGCCGTATCTGGCCAATTCGTCCGCTTTTTCGTTCCCTTCCACCCCAACATGTCCCGGAACCCAGCAGAGTAGAACTGAGTGATGACGTATAGCCAAGAGGCAATCTGAAACACATTTCGCATTAACAAGGTTAGAGCCGATAGCTTTAAGTGCCGCTTGACTGTCCACACAGATGGTTATTCCCATTGCTGGTAGTCCCTTCGATAAAATAGTCTGTGCTGCTTTCTTAACCGCATAGATCTCAGCTTGAAAGTAACTACTGTGATCAGTCAGTCGAAACGACTGGCTAACAGCAAGTCTTTCTGACAATACGCCGGCTCCTGTACCATTTTCTCTTTTTGAACCATCCGTGAGTTCCAGTCCTGTCTTTTGGGTATAGTGATTCTGAAATTTTTCTCGAAGTCATATCTGGGTTTCTCGTAATCGGTGAGTCCCTTCCGATCAAAGATTTCAAGTATGCTTGAGTGTCCGCAGTAACCAGGCTTCCAAGTTTTGTTCTCTCTTAATCTGAGAGCCGCTTTTCTGCCACGTTCTTAGTGAATAGCTCAATGGGTTGCAGGTGCAATAGCATTTCCAGACCTAGTTGTGGTGTGGATTCAATTGCGCCTGTTATACCCAAACAAGCAATTCCCTGCACCTTGTTCAGGTTCTTATGATAGGATTTGGTTTTAACCGCCTCCCACCAAACAACTGAACCTTAGGTAAGAATGGGTCCCACAATCGCGGTGTGCAGCCCGTGCACAATGTGCGGTTGCAAGCCCCAGTTTTTCCCAAAGGTTTTTCTACATGCATAAAAGGCATTAAGTCCTTTCTTCAGTATTCCGTTTCCAGTTCAATTTGGAGGTGAATATCACACCCAGGTACTTGGCCTCGGTCGAAAGATTAAGTCGGACACCTTTAAGCTTGGGTGGGTCCCATTTTGGTGACTTATTTTTCCTGGTGAACAGAATGAGTTCGGTCTTTTCCGGATTAACCGCAAGACCGTTGTGTTCCGTCCATTTGGATAGTTCTGATAACGCAGATTCCATAATATCTCTAATGGTGGAAAGGTATTTTCCTGTTATTAGTACAACTATGTCATCCGCATAAGCGACCTCTGTTGACAAGGGATGTAAGTGTTTTGTTAATCGAAATGTTCCACAGTAGCGGAGATAGGACTCCCCCCTGTGGTGTTCCGCGATTAGCGCTTTTCTTGCAATTGCAACAACTGCGTTCCACTTGACACCTTGAGAACTCAGAGTAGTTGTTTTGATTGCGTGCTGAAAATCCTACTTTACTTTGCTTTGCTGAGATCGAAGCTAAAAAAAAACACGTCTTTTATCGGAGACAGTTTAGGATGGCCTAAGGTCCGCGTTTATAAAGATATTCCCTGTAACTGGCACGATCCTTCCAGAAACGGGTCAGACAGAGGTTGGTCTGATGTGTCCATCTTCCCTTCTGATACTGCGATTTCTTTCTTATTTCGTTGTCTACAGTGTCATTCCGAACTCGCTGCCTCCATGGAGCTCTTATCAGTTCTTTAGTCTGTAACTAGAAAGGTAGCAATGAAGATACGACGTGTCTAACATCATTCGAAACCGTTCGAAGGTGACTCGTAATGCGATAAATCGGTGGATGGACTTAATTCCTCACTTATAAGACTGAAGATCAGCTGCACTTGACCATACTTCCACTGCATGCATGAGTTTATAATTGAAAGTTGCTGCCAGAAGTTGTCCCTTGCTCTGTTTCAGACCTCCAATGTTACTCACGAGCCTTCGAAAGAACATGCATTTTTTTATTCATGCTCTAGACTCCGAAGTACAGGGTGGCGCACGAATCGTGCTACAAAAATAAAACGTAATAACTTTTTTTCTGGGTGAGTAATCGGCTTATTTTTTTTTTTATTTTGTAGGTTACTATTTAGATTTATAAAAATGGATGCTTGGGATACGGAGAAAAGAATTTGGATAGTGCAACGGTACCATGCTTTGCAGTCCGTCATTTCCGTCCAAAGGGAATTTAGGCGGGAGTTTGGCGGTAATCCCCCGAGTAGATGGACCATTATGAGGTTTGTAAACATGTTTGCCGAATCTGGAAGCATCGCACGAAGGCCGTACCATTGAGATGCCAATGTTCGGGTTCAGGATACGCAGCAGTAGCATCTGCAATACAGGCCAATCCGAGCGTTTCGACCCGAAACTTATTGGGGCAAATTGGAGTTAGTAGACGGTCATTACAACGGATACTTCATGACGATTTAAACTTGTTTCCGTACAAAGTCCAAATTACTAGCAAGTTAAACCCTCAGGATTTGCCTGTTCGCCTGGAATTTTGCCAAAAAATGTTATCAATGGCCGAAGAAGACAACACATTGATCAATTGTTTGTTCATGTCTGATGAGGCCCATTTTGATCTTAACGGCAATGTAAACAAGCAAAATTGCCGTATATGGAAAGAGTCTAATCCAGAAATGCTCCATGAGACGGAACTGCACCCAGAACGAGTCTCTGTGTGGTGCGCAGTTTCATCAAGGTGTATTGTCGGGCCGTACTTCTTTGATGAAAACGGTGTAACCGTTACTGTCAATGGGGACCGTTATTTAAAGATGTTGAAGGAGTTTTTTTACCCAGAACTGCGCCGAAGACGTATACCATTCAACAGCGTTTGGTTTCAGCAAGATGGAGCAACTGCACATATAGCCAGACCAGTTATGGCGGAGCTAAACAAAAAATTCGCAAACAAATTAATTTCTAGGAACTCCACTCTTCGCTGGCCCCCAAGGTCACCTGACCTGACTGCACCAGACTTCTTTTTATGGGGTTATGTCAAGCAAGAGGTGTATAAAACGAAGCCCAGGAATTTAACTGAATTAAAGCAGTCCATAACGACAATAATTGAGGCGATCCCAACTTCAACTCTTCAGGCCGCAATGAATAGTTTTTTGATCAGGTGCCGCATATGCGTGGGAGAGCGTGGAGGTCATTTGCGATCTATAATCTTTAAAAACAACTAACTATTTAAAATAAAATTTAATTTTCTAACCAATAAAAAAAAATAAACGAAATACATCGATTAAAAAAAAAGTTATTTGAATTTCTTATTGTAGTACAATTGGTGCGCCACCCTGTAGCTTTTGAAATGGCTGAGAAAACAGTTCAAACCTTCCCTCCCACTCTAATAGTTATCGTTCCCGTGCAAATTTCTACTCGTATAATAAGTACTACCTTCGTTTTATGTTATACGCCCTGCAAAGCTAGCTAGCTAGCTAACCAAACCCTAGATATATAAAACTGAAGGTCGAATGGAAATCCCACTTAGGGTTTTTTAAAGGGTTTTTAAATTGGGACGGGTCGATGCTGGGAGCCTGTGGCGGCCATGAGGTTCTGGTGGTTTCTGTCTCATCTTGTGATTATTATTTAGTCACTGAAACGAAATCATCACGGTAAGTTACACGATCGAGCAGCATGTCTGATAAAAACTGATAAAACTTGAATGCTCGTCAGTGGAAACGACGAAGCGCCTTTCCCTCATTTTATGCTAGATCCAATGGCCCTTCAAAGTCGATTCTCCAACGTTTGGTGGTGAAATTCGAGACCATCGGTTCCGCAAACAACCATCCAACACCGGTACGTCAAGGGAACGCCGGATCGGTCTAGAACATAGCCGCTGTCCGTGAAAGTGTACAGGAGAACCCGAGGCAGTCAGTTCCTCGCTGTGCGCAAAATGTCAGCAGCCTTTAACTTGGTGAATTTTGCGTCGGGACTTGGGCCCACATCCGTAACTAATAGATCCAACTGGTCCAGGGGATCAAGGTCAATGATCATAGAATATGCCGTTTTTTCGCTGACTGGGCTTCAAAGCGTTTGAAAGACCCCAATTTTGACCGAAAAATCATCTTCAGCGACGACCAATTTTTAGCCCAAATAGAACGACGTGGAGGTAGACGACATTTGATTTTCGCAAACAAGAGACACCACAATGGATATTCGATTCGCATGGTTATCTCTCACAGAGGTGGCTTGAATTGACCACCAATTGAATTGCCACCGCAGCATTGTTTGGTGTGGGGTTCCTTAAAGTCGCAGATCCACGCCAATGAGTGGCAATCGACCAATGCCCTGAAAGCCACCATAACCATTGCCATCGCTCAAAATTTAGCTGGATTTATCCGTCAGAGTCATTGAAAATTGGACCCCTCGAATCCGTGCCACCTTGAGAAGCGATGGCACGGAACTTTTGAACGATTTTTTATTCCGTTGATAATATTTGAAATAAAAATAAATAATTTCCTTTAGTACCTCACCCACAGCTTGTTTCGTTCCATTTCAACATCGACCGGTCCATATTGGAAAGCTTTTTAGAATAGTTCAAGCAACCCTGTAGTCCCAAAGGAAAAGTACGTCCCTGAGCCTGTGAAGGCAACCCTGGACCAGATGATATAAGAAGCAATTCACAGCAGAAAGACGCCCTAAATCAGGAATTCCGATTAAGCCCACTGACCACCACATAAGAGCACATTTGATCTACGCTGCTTGATCCAAATGAACCCCAAATCGCAGTATTTCTGTCGTTCTCACCAGACGCACATTCAGCAGTCGCCTCTGTGCCACTGTCATGTTAAATACTTGTCTGCTCTAAGGAACTCACCGTCAAATGGCACTTCTAACAACGTCTCACACAAATAAAACAATCGACCATTTAATGTAAATTTAATATAATTTATTTGCATTGTTTTTGTTTAAACAAATTTGTTGCTTTTTTTGAATATTACCTGCTACACAACTGCCACTAAAACTCATGCAACGCCTTTTCCATACTCTTGATACCCTAATTTACAACTAAATAATACTTTTTTAATTTTTACAAGAAATTCCTTAAATTTAAAAACACATTAAAATAAAATTACACTCCAGCGTCTTTCGTATTTGAAACTAATTAAAAAAAAAAAAAACATCCTTACAGAGAGGAAAGCCAATGATTTACTTATCATTATGTCGTTAATATCACAAGTTTGTATATATATTTAATTTTTATAATTTTTATTTTCTATATATACCTAGGTGTAGATTTTTTGTGTTTAATAAATAAGAATGAATAGTCTCGTTGATAGGTGATGCGCTTGTATATATACACTTTACGATGCTGACGATGGAGATGTACGAATGTACGTGTGGTTTAATAAATATTGCACTAGGATCAGGATACGGGACGTGGATGGGACTCTACAACTGTCCGTTCATTCGCATTTCCAGTTCCTCCTCCTCCTTGGTGAGCGGAACCGTGGTATGGTTGTACAGGCCTTGCGCCATTAGCTGCAGGGCCAGGGGATTTTTCGAGCCAGTTGACTTTTTGATTTTCGCCCGCTTGTTCTGGAACCAGATTTTAATTTGCGCCTCGTTCAGACCCAGCTCCGAGCTGAGCTGTTGACGTCGGCGTTCGGTTAGGTAGCGATTCTCGTTGAACTCACGCTGCAAATAGAGAAAAGAAAGGACACTGTCAGAGAATTGCATGTGAGTGAAATCGATTTTCATCGGTTTTCGGGATCGGGATAAAGGATCGCTTTAGTTGCGGTTTGGAATTTTGTCCAACCACAGGCGGTGGCCTGTGTTTAGTAAACAATTTCGTGCGGAAACATAAACTCGAGATTTGTTACGACTGTCACAACAAGGATAACAAATGATTCGATGTGGGAGAGTGCATAAATGTACTCACTTTGAGTCTGGCTAGTTGTTCGCCGGAGAAGGCTGTTCGGGGTCGCTTCTCGTCCACTTGGGTCTTGTCTTTTGGTTTCTTTGGGCGACGATACCGGGGACCTGGAATTAAAAATAATGTAAATATCTCATTAGGATTAGAATTATGGATTTACCGAATGCCATTCACTTTCAACACCTGCCAGTCAGACTTCAAACACATGCGCTTATTAAATCTGAGAAAACCTGTCAGCAATCCGTCAAGATTCAGCGATAAACTGTCTTACCGCACTCGGCGAGATTAAGTATCCAACACTTGGCCAAGGTCACCGACGGAATTGTAAATGTCACCGCTATTGACATATCAAGTGGAAGCGCACACACACGCACACTGTCCGTATGTGTGCGTGTGAACGGCCCAAGTGTCCTTGTGGCGGCGAATCGCTGCCACAAACGAACATAAAAAGTATCTATTACATGCCAGTGTATCTAATTTCTGACAGAGCGAAAACAGAAAAATATTCCATCTATAACCAATTCACATTCCTCTATGATTGTCATTGCATATCCGATTGAGATACCCCATTGTATGCTAATGAGACGCGAAGATAGAGAGAAATCTTTCAACTCAAAGTGAACCTTTGACTTTTAATTGAATTCAGCCAGCACAATCCGCACAGGCATACGAGACGCGGGTACACGTTACATACGCCTTGTGTATGTAATTATTTCACTAGAACATATTCATTTTGTGTGTGAAGTGCGCGCGCTGCGCAAAAAATGCTAATAGATACATTATGGCGAGTGAATGTACCACGTATACCCGCGAGCATATGTTCAACTCATAAAATAATCGACTGAATTAATTAACGTCCATCATCGCGTGGTTTCTGAGAGAGGCGGCGAATATGCCATTCAACATTAAAAAGATAGAAAACCCTTGATAGCACACCACTATTACATATATCCTTAATCACATTTGTTAACTGTCAGCGCAACAAAAAAAAAATAACAAAAAAACACAAACAAACACAATGCGCAAGGACGACAAGAGCGCAGAGAAAAACAAAAGCGAAATCGGGAATTTCAATATAAGAAAACTGAAACTTGTACATAATGGGTTTCCTAAATATATTAATTTATTTTTTGTTGTTGTTGCTATCCGCCGAGCGGAGACTAATTAAAACAAAATGTGTGAAAATATTACGTGTTCGGCGGGTCTGTCGGTGGTCTGGCCCATCGAATGGTATTTAATTAAAACCGACAGGTGTAGTGTTTTAGAGGAGAAACAGAGAAAACGACAAAATGTGATGAACTAATAAATTAAGCAAAGACAACGCGGTAACCAGAGTGGAGAAAAATTCATATATCTTCATGCAGACGGACAAAATTAAATATGCAAACTAGTTGGTGCGTGCAACTCGATGATGTTTAGTTCGGACGCGGAGATTTACATTATATTTGACGTCGAACATAAGTATGTAGATACCTTACGATGATTTATATGTCAATCTTTCGATACACGGATTGCAGGGCTGTCAATGCGTGCATTTTGCGCACATATACAGTTGAGCTTATGGGCATTGTTGTTCGTAATTGAATTGTAAATTAAACTGAAAGCCTTTAAATTTAAACCCTCTGGATAACATTCCATGACAGAAATGGGTGTGTTTTTTTGGGAATTGACTATCCCCAGTTTGGTCCATATATGCTCTACTGTCGTAAAATTCCGTTTTTCAATTCTCTTACCTATAACTAATGTATCTGGGCAAATGTAAGAGGTGTTTTTTTGAGAAATTTATCCACAGTCATGTTGATATATGAAATTTGTGTTATTCATCCGCAGCTTTTATTCAAATTTGCTCAAGTAGGTATCGTAAAGTCAGATTATGAAGGCTCTAACGAATGACGTTTGTTTATGAGCAAAGTACGGTGGTGTTTTTTTGGGAAGTTTATCGGCAGTTACGGTGCTATGCCCCTTCAGCAGATTCTGTTGCATTTTAGAAAAGTTTGAGGGTGTTTTTTTTGGAAAGTTTATTGTCAGTTACGCTCAGCGTTGCCGTAGAGAAATATTATTAGGGAGTACTGCAGTCAGAAAAGGGGAGTATTTTAAAAAAAAATAGGAGTGTGGACATTTTTATTATTATTTAAACAAAAATTATAAGAAAATCAGTTTAAAAAAAAAAAAACTAGAAAGTTTGACGACAGTTTTGAAAATAAAAGTGCTGCCAAATTTGCATTAAATTTAAAGTGAATTAAATTTATTAATATTCAGTGCGAACATTTTTATTTTTATTTAAACAAAAATTATAAGAAAATCAGTTAAAAAAAAAAAAAAAAAACTAGAAAGTTTGACGACAGTTTTGAAAATAAAAGTGCTGCCAAATTTGCATTAAATTTAAAGTGAATTAAATTTATTAATGTTGAGTGCGAACATTTTTATTTTTATTAAAACAAAAATTATAAGAAAATCAGTTAAAAAAAAAAAAAAAAAACTAGAAAGTTTGACGACAGTTTTGAAAATAAAAGTGCTGCCAAATTTGCATTAAATTTGAAGTGAATTAAATTTATTAATGTTGAGTGCGGACATTTTTATTTTTATTTAAACAAAAATTATAAGAAAATCAGTTTAAAAAAAAAAAACTAGAAAGTTTGACGACAGTTTTGAAAATAAAAGTGCTGCCAAATTTACATTAAATTTAAAGTGAATTAAATTTATTAATGTTGAAATTACACTTTGACTTTAAAAAAATAGGAGTACGAATGTGAAAGGAGGAGTACGGGAGTACGGGAGTACGGAGGTGTTGAAAGTAGTACAATACTCCCATAGGAGTACTTTAGTTTGAGAAACTTTTTACTTTGCAATATAGTATGCAACTGAAGGATATGTGCTTTTTTTTGTTGTTTTATTGTCAGCGTTTACTGAAATATGAAGGAAGTGAAGAAAGTTCATTACGACAGTTGACTTTTTCAAGTAAATTTAAGGTGTCAATTTAGGGTATTCTGTACAAAGATTCCAGTTTTCTGTCCAAAGATTCCAATAAATTTAGGGTGCTTTTCGAGGCTATGCATATATTTTCTAAATAGACAGTGACATTTGCTGTGGAATATATTTGCATAGGTACCTTATATTTGGCAGGACACTTGTAGCAGGAGACTAGTTAAATAGATCAAACATACCCACAGTTACAGTAAAACTCGCAGCACATATTAAATATTTGTAAAGATTAGAGAAAATGTAGCAAGACCCCTTCAAAAATAATGAAGCAAAACAATAGATAAATGCGATCTGTTTAAAGGAATAAAATCGATCAGCAGTTATATTCAAAGTTGCTTACGAGGCTATCCCGAGAGTTAAATATATCTGTGGAGGAGCTAGTCTTCTTGGTCATAGGGTCGAATTTATTATACAGGCAAAGCAAATTGCCAAATTTTCCTCATTTTTCGATATTCAGCGTGTTTTATTGGAAAATGCATCCACAGTTACGTTTACAATTACCCAAAAGACCATGGTTAGCTTTGGAATTGATCAACGTACTGGCGAAACGACAAAATTCAGTGGCCTTCGTTTATTCGGTACTAAACAAATTGCTTCACAAGTGGTATTGTTTAAACCTATCCCCAGTATCTAAGTGTCGTTTATATCTGGTAATTAAATTGGGCACGAGTTCTCCGGTATGTTTTGAAGATAACTGACATCCAAAAGTTTGATAGGCAAAAACAACATTATTTAACATGTGCTTCATAAAGTTGTCCCACAATTCACGGCTAGATGGCGCCGCAAAATATTGATGGTTGTTGCATTTGCTAATACGACAGTACATTTGTTGAAATCAGCTTGTTGCACAACTTACGTGTGTGATTCTAAATAGAGTTAGTTTTTGTTGTAACCATGACGGTATATGGATTAAAGAGCTGGGAGATTATGAATTTTATTCTTCAAAAAAACGGTTCATAAACGAAGTAATCATCTAGACTCGAACAAACGAATGAATGGCGACTCTCTGCATTCAAATTACCCTAAACTCATTGTGGCAATTTCGGTTTCGTCTTAGAGGCACACATTTTCATTAGCAATAAGGAACAAAATGTGTTTACGTTGTTTCCCTACGTGACAACTTAAGCAACTTTGCCATCACTCTAACGTCCCAATTTGCAACGCTGACAAAAAGAACACCGCCGGGCACACACAGGGCACATCTCCAAAGTGTCATCTGTGCGCCGGCCGCCGCCAAACTTCAATCAGTTTCCTTAGTCCAATTTAAATTTTAAATCATCCTGCACCAATTCACATCCTATCACACAGATAAAAAAAAACCCACCCATGGACGCACTCACTGTCAACCATTTAAAAAGCAATAAAACTGCCTCCATGAGATCGATCTCTCCTCGCACTTCCGACACAACAAACGAACACACAAAAACTCATTTCCAACACACAACACCCGAAGGACACAATTCCTTTTCTTTGCACCAAGCGGTACCACTTAAAAGATTTCTTTTCATCGGATCCCATGCAGCGTGTGTCCACTGAACCCACACACGCAGTCAAAACAAATCTTCACCGAGAAGGAAAAACTTCACAAAGAAAGTATCTAACAGAACGACACAAAAAAGAATGCCTGTCGTCGAGTCAAATTCCATATGAGTGTTCTGTTCTGTGCTGCTGTTGTAACACACGCTACCAAAACGCAGCATCATCGCAAACCCCATGTACGAGTATCTCTTTTCAATCTCGCCGTTGAAAGATTTAGGTGAAAGATACACGCGTAATCACGCACACACGCCCCACATACGCTAAGCCCGTATCATGTTGCATTCACAATTCGTTAGACGGTTAGACCCCATCCGCCATCCACCGCTTTACGGTGGAAAAGTGCCTGCTAATTGATATTTTAAGTGGATTTAGATTTAGATAAAAAAATTGATTTCCAATATGCGTCGACTCTAATGAAAAACGATGATAAAGTGTCTGTTAATGTGTGTGCGGCAAAAGCAGAACCTTCCCAGTTCAGAGCATGGGACCACCATGCACCGACATAGAAATTATTATAATTAAATGGAAAAGAGTGCCAATTGCCACTTTCCTATATAGACCGCTGCTAGCGAACACATTTAATTTTCTCACAATTTGAAGTTTGCAAACAAAACATTAAGTGTTCAATTTTCGCTCCCCACTCGCGGCCTGATAATTTTCAGTTTAACCTCCCGGTTGTTTTGCGGTATAGCTAGTATAAAATATATCCAACTTCCCCCAATCGCACTTAAGGAGCAGCTGCGTTTTAGGTACACACAGCCCATCGTTCAATTATAAAGCAGTTTACCTGTTTCATATTTTATTTGTGTAAATAATTGGTTTTTCCGCATGGCGGCGGTGGGGAAAATTTATTGGAAAATAACACTTAATCATAGCGAGAGGGATAGACAACCTCCTACATGTCTGACAGTGACAGTAAGTTGTGTGACTTGTCAGTGGAAAATAAACAAATTTTCTAATTAATGCTTATTAAGTTATTTTGCACTTATTGTTACACGTTAACCAGGCGGTAACAATTGAGAATCATTTTTCAAATGGGATAGAGATTGCGGTTATGATAATGACAGTCTAACGAGATGGTGACATTGATAGCCAGCATACCTGCTCGATGACAATCAACAATTACAGTTGTTGACAGTTGAGGTAGTTAGTCAATTAAATAGCTGAATTTATAAACACACTGTACAATTGCTTAGCCAGTTGTGAGGGATTGGAATGGGAATTCGTTTTGAAGGAAACGTCAAAATTCGCTGGAAACTGTCAGGGAAATACATATGAGTTGGCAGACGGCAGGAGGTGGGGAAAGGTAACTGATTATAGTACCTATTTAGGCGAACACCCTAAGAGCTGATTGGAAGTATGGTGACATTGCAGATTTAACGCAAATGTCAAAGTCAACTAGAATTGTCATTATTTTCAAAGGATATATTCATGTTGATAGATAGATAGTTTAAAAAAAAATTGTGTTAGGTAGTAGCACGAATAATTAGAAAGATGTGGAGGTAATTTTAGTGATTTGGCAAAATGCAGTTTTAATAGATACGTCAAAATCAACAGCAACTGTCAATAGTTTAGAAGAGAAGATTTGTGTGGGGAAATTTCTGTCAATTTATAAGCACGTGGAAGTCCTAACAAAAAATATGTGATTTTGCACATCTGAAAATCATTTTACCGACTTTGACATATAAAATATCAAAATCAACGTCAAAATCAACTGGCAGTACACAAAACTGATACCTACATTAATCCAGAACTGAAAAAGAATTGGTGGAACATTAAAGAAACTTTATAGAATTATATATCCAGCTAAACTAACTTCAAATTCAACTAGAAATGTCAATACTTGGAAGAAATGTACCTAAACTTTTAGAAAGCAATAAATCAAAACTACTTATAGTGGTTTAAAATTTAAATAAATAAATTGAGAGCTTTGAGAACATTTTGATTTTATGAGAGCTTTGGAGAATAAACCACTTAGCCAAATGCTCAATATTTCTAAAGCCAGCATTTAAATTGACAGATAATTAAAGCCAGTAGATATGTGTCAAAATATGTAGGTATCTTTGCATATCTGGGCCTTGTGTATGGTCAGTTTGTAATTGAATGAGTTATACCTATACCTTCTCCTAAAAGTGTCGACTCGATCGGTCACGTATCTTATTAAATCCCATATTTATATTAAACGTCAAAATCTAAGTGAAGATGTCAACGCATTTAAATTAAATATTTAAATTGGCAGAAAGCGAAATGTATACACGGGCTAAATTAAAATGAAGTACGAGAAGACATACATGGCGACTTTAGACACCCAGGTGTGAGGAAATGTCAAAGTCAACAACAGCTGTCACCATCCTCAAATAATTATTTAAATAACCAGGCAACATGTTGGAAGTAGTTGCGTACAAATTTGAGGCACGCTTTTATCGCTGAAGAAAAGGTACTTTTAAGTCAACAAAGACGTAAAATTCCACAAAGTGGACTGTCAAAGAAGTACCAATGGCATCCCGCACAAATTCATTGTCAGATTCGATGATTTTTTTCTTAAACTTTCGGCAAAGTTATGGAGACCTCATAGTGTGGAATGTCACAGCATCATTAAAAAATGTAAATTAAGCAGTATAAAATGTCACTAATCGAAAGGGCTCTTCCGATTCATACCTCAAAGTCGTTGGTTTCTCTATTCAAATCATCAGCCCATGTGATTCATTGTTTTAGTTTAAAAACCAAACGCAAAAAAATTCAATAACTTAATGGGTTTAATTTACATAAACAGATACCATAATGCGTATTCAAATTGCTATACGACTCCATGCCTGAACGCAAGTCATTTCATATGTCATAACAATGGCTAACTTAAAAACGAAAAAAAAAAACATAATCCACTCGGGTATTTATAGCTGTGTAACTAATTAATTATCTATAATTTGTTAATAGGAAAACTATTTAGCAAACTATACAAATTATCATTTAATAATAATTTTGTTTTTACTGACTCCTAATAAATTAATTTTAATAGGTTTCTGTATGCGCGTGTGTGTGTGTGTGGAAAAATTTGGATTAATTGTTATTCAAGCGGGTTTTACCACCAAATAAATTTGACACAGTAGAGCATTTTTTATTACCAACTGCCACTTTGGCATTCACTTAATTCGATCAGTTTAAATTATGCAACGAGCGGTAGTCGGATTGTGATGGTATACGAAGTTTTAATTTAATTGACAGGGGTGCGAAAATTGGCAAATTGGATCGCTCCAGTTCGACGAACTTGTGAACTTTAAACAGCAAGTGGGAACTTTAGTTCTGTCAAAAAAACGAGAATATAACTGTCATTTAGCTTTTGGTTTTCGTCTGTCTACATTTTATAACAAATTGTTTGATCAAAATATTCAGTGACAGTAGATATATAGAGAAAAAGTGTCGAAACATAATGCAAAAAAAAAAAAAAGCTAAACTAGTTTAGCAGCCAAAGTGTGAACGTTCGATTCGATTACTTCACTGTAGGTACACTGTTTCAGTTCAGTTGGCGTTTTGTGACTTTTGTGTCAACAGTCAAACTAGGAGCAACTTTAACATAACACTACAGGGAAAATTAATATTCAAAATATGGATATATTACCATAGCAATGCAACTTCTGCAAAAAGTACCAAAAAAAAATCGTTAAAATGACTTTTCGAGTGTCAGTTGTAAATACAGATGCATTGCAGTTACAATTTCTGATTTAATTTTACAACTTTGTAAAATTCAAACGCAGCCAACATTGAACTTTCTGAAAGTCTTTTTCTTAAGTAGGCAAATAGGTACATCAAATGACATTTAATGTGACAGTTGTGAATATGAATGTCAAATTGGAAATTCAAACGCGACTTCAACTTTTTAACTATTTAATTGCAGTTGATCAGAGTCCCTGTGGAGCACCCAGAAAAGTTGACATAAAATTACATTCCATATGACAGTTGTTAATTCAGATGTCAAACTAGAAAAACCATTTCCAAGGAAACTTTGTTCGTTAAGCCGTTCAAGTGCGACCACTATCGAACTTTGAAAAGTGTGGGCATCAAATTACATTTTTCGCATGACATATTCCCAACTGTCAAATAAAACCACTTTGCATACACAAATATCCAATGGAACTTGACGTTTTTAAAAGGCTAACGAGTTTTTGCTAAACAGCAATGCGGACACAAAACAGAATTTCGTCTGACAGCTTGCGATGGTAAACTGAATTCTCTGACATTTTGTTGAAAGGGTTCACATTAAATAAAAAGTGGAAAACTTTTGTACAGTACTAACCTGAACTGGGACGATCGCTGTATCGCGTGCAGTAGACCCATGCGGGCCACATCTGACCGTTCTCGTCCTTCGTGGAGCCGCTCTCAGATCGGGTATCGTCGGAAGACTCCATGCCCGAGTCGCGACTCACCGATGGCGGTGGGATCGGCTGGGGGCTATTGCACTTGCGGACCTGCGACTGTGACGAACCCGACCCCATCGATGACGATGACGACGACGATGACGATACAGACACATTCGACGCTGGCGGTGGACTTGACATTGACATGCACGCCTGCGACTGCGGTGACTGCAACTGTTGCTGCTGCGGCTGTCCAATTTGGGAGACCGCCTTGCACAGGCTGCCCAGCGGTGCCATTTTCTCAGGCATTGTTGGCTTCGTGTTGCGCCGCATTATTTCCTCGTGAATGCGTGGATAAGCCGCCGGGTTGAAGTAGTTCAGCAGATTCGCTCGTTCAAGCATCATCGCTGCGGCGGCAGCAGCCGCATGCTGCTGTTGCTGCTGGCGGCTAAAGTCCAGAACATCAGCGGGCGCAGTTAGGCGTGTGAATGCAGATCGTTCCGGAGCTCGCGCTGCTTCGAATGGCCGGAAAATGCTGCTGTTCGAGGAGGCGGTCTGCTTCTTGGACACAGGTGTTTGTAGCCTCTGATGGGGATTGCCGAAGCGATCGCTGAGGATGTTGCTGATGGAGAAGGTTATGGCCGGAGGTGGGGGCGGCAGTCGATGGTGGTGCAGCTGGTCGTCGTCATCGTCGGTAACACTAATGTCCTGATCGTTGTCGCCCATGATCGAGTCGCTCTCTTCCTCCTTGATGTGCGGATGCTGCTGGTGATGGTGCAGCTGATGCGGAGGTGGAGACTGATCGCTTGCACTTCCACAGGGACTGACTGGATACCGCAGTGGACGATGGTGCATACTCATGCTGTGCTGTGGGATACTCATGTCGAGAACGTGCAACGGCGACGAAGTACTGTGCGGTGAATGTGGGACACCGGGCGGACTGGGGGCACTCTGTGGACTGCAACGATCCTCAAGGGCCATTGCTTGAACAACAACACTACTCACACTGAGCTACACTCTTGTGCTTGCCTTTGAAAATTGTTGGGAAATTTCAAATCCTTTGTTTCTAGGTTAGAACGACACTTGACACTGGGGCAGCACTTGTCAAAATTCGAAAATATTAAAACAAACAACAAAATCACTTGTTCACTTGGGGGAAACAGAAATTCTCTGGCGCGCGATGAAGACAGATGACAGACGTCTGTTCACTGCGAGCGCATAAAGTAAATTAACTAATCATAGCTCCTTATCGGCTGTAGTAAGTCCTCCTCGGCCTCGGTCGCAACTAATAGAACTGTTACTGGTGGTAATTGAACAAGGATGCGCAGCACAGCGGCCAGAGGGAGACAGACAAATTCTTCGCGTGATGGTAGTTTGAGAGGCGAAACGACGAACCGAAGAAGAAAAACCGAACAAAACCCGAATTTCTGCTGCTTGACGTGTGTGACACAGTCAGTTGTCACCTGTAATCTGACAGTCGATTGAGTGAGAACTCTACGAGGACGACTGGATTTCAAACACAGTCCCGAATACGAGCGCAAGCGTATACACCAATGCGGATGTGTGCGTAGGCAACTGACATATCTCTATTAGGGCGAAGCTAAGTGGGCTCTCCCACACATGCAGCGTTACTCTGAGATTGCCAAATCCATACGAGGCGAAGCTGTCACAGTGTGTGAGCGCCCAAAGGGAGTGGCCGACGATTGGCCGTCCTACACGGCGACTTTTGTCCCACTCTCGCTCCGAAGATACACCGTCGTGCGACGGCAAATGAACACAGTTCCTCTCACAACTCAATTAAGTCGCATGAGAGGGCAACCAGTGCCAGTGTGTGTGTGTTTCGTTCAACTGCTTCTCTGTCTGGCAGACGGTGCAGAGCGAAAGAGCCGCACTCAATTCGAAGGGGAGATTCAGACTTTAGAAGTGGTTACCTCTGTGGGTATATGGGCGCGTCAAAAGGCAAACGCTTCATTTTCATCACGCAAAGTAAACAAACCGTAATTGAATAAGTGAATCTTTTAGATACACTTTCTTTGTTGTTGGCTTTTTATTTTCATATCGTATATACAGAGATGGTTGTGTATAGAGGGATCAATTGTTTTAGATTTGTTCTCTGGGGTAGGGAGGTATACGGTATACCGTATACACGCTGTTGTTCGGATGTGTGTTTGTATATCAATCAGAGCCGACAACTTTATTTCCCAACATAAGTGCCTACAGCTGCAGCACACCACATAAGTAAGAAGGACTGTTAATAACTTCGCAATCAGTTTTGGGGCTTCAGTAATCAACTGTGGCATAGATAGGTACATCGCGTACATAGGTATGTATCGGATTTGTGCGATGTCTGTCTGTTTGCGGTAGGATGGAGTAGATAGGTAGGTATACCTATACCGCTCTACGGATGGGTGTCGTCTGAGTGGTTTTAATTTCTGTTCCAGATTTAATTAAATATTTATTCAGTTTTGATAATGAAGATGGGTACATACATCCCTGCTGATGGATTGGACACTCGCAGTTCTATGGGACTCTTATGAGATATAAATGTTACTAATTAGAAACATGTAGGCCAAATTGATATTCGGAGAGCAACGCCTTTTTTGACAGTGTTCGTTCAAAAGGTAAGTTTGGGTATAGCGAGGGAACAATAATAGATGGGCCATATTCCTATGTGATATTGGCTGCCCTTTTAGTCGACAATAGGCAGAGTTTGAGGTGTTAACTTAGGTCCTATACTTACGTATCTTTTTATAAATTCATAAATTCAGATAAAAAGCTAGCAGCTACCATTAGGCAGGCCCGTATGAAATCGCTTGACACCAGAATCCTTAGAATAACAACATTTCTTATATGGGTGCGTAGGTTTAGGTTGTAGGTATACCTACCAATAGGGTAAAGGCAGCAGAGTCCGGAGACTCCACACTACTGTTTGTGAACTTGGACATCTATTTATTTCCTCACTATTAAAGCTACCGCCAAAAGTCTTACAGCCTTATTTATTAGAATTTGCTAAAATGTCCCTTAACACGGGTATAGTCAGGCAGTGTATGAATATTTAAACAACCTTTATACACCGTCCCAAAAGTTCCAAATTTATAAAACAATTTCCCATGCATTTTAGTTATGGCTTGAGTCAGAAAAATTAATAAAAAGAAGAAATCTATTACATTTAGCTGTCAAAAAAGATGAAAGGAAAACCTAGCAGCTTGTGAAAAATATGAATTCAATTCATGTCGTTTTCCATTGGGAAAACAAAAAATCAATCTTTTTTTGATCCGGATCACGTTTTGAAAATCTCGATATTTTTTCAGATTTACACATACTACGACAAATACAGCACAGCTGTTTTACGTCATTTAAAGAAGTTTGTTTTAAAACAAATGTTCTAAGTTTTGTGAAGAACAAAATAAAGAAACACATAAACAGCAATGGACATAGTTTTGGAGGAATTATTACCTTCATTGTCTTCCTCATCATCTGGAAACTACGAATCACCAATACTACTCCATTTGTATCTACAACAGAGGAAACATCTTTCAAGTTGATTTCCATGGTTGATTTTACCAAAAACAAATGCAATTTGAACAGCTGATATTGTTGTCAAATAACGCACTAATCCATTCAAAAAAGCAGATCAATTTCGTTGCATGTTCCATGAGCCGCATAAAATCTGATGTCTGAAAATGATTTTTGGTGGTCCCAATGGAAAACGGCATCAAATAATAGGATTTATATATTTTTTGTTTAGCCTATGACACTCCGGGAATACAAATCTTATGACACCGCACTCTTCAAAATCTGTCAAGTAGTTTAGGCCACAGGGTGTCCCGATGGAACGTACATAGGATACGGGCGAAACACATAACTCTCTCTGTGTGCAGTCGGGAAAAAACTAGGTATACTCTTAAATCACTTACTTTTTTCAAATGCTCCCCATTATGTTTTTTTTATCCAAAACGACAAAACTATCACACTCTCGGACCTTGACCACTATAGTGACGCTCAACTTTTACTGCAAGCAGTTGATTCTGTTGAAATTTTGCATTTATTTGTGTGACATATAAATAGATTATGTTTTTGTTAATATTTGAATTTTTTTCCTGTGGCTATTTTTCCCAAGTAACGCACAAAGTGTCCGGACACTAACACTATCCGGATACTAGGGCCTTTAACCTACCTAGTTTGACTTCGATATGAGCGTTATGAAACGGACTATGTAGCTGCAGACAGTCCGCTTGCCTACAATAACCAGAGGCAGAGGTTGCTTAACTTGTATAGTAGACCCTGTCAGACGCCATCTTGTAGTGGTATAAACTCCGTAGGTTGGTGCTTAACCAAACCGATCTCTCGCATGAATCTTCCGTCTGTCTTAGGAAATGGACATTAATTCAAACATTAAACTAATATTATGACACTTCAATTGACAGCTGAGTTTGACAGGTGTCAAATGCCAGTGCTACCAACTTGAAACCACCAAATGAATGATCGTGTATAATTCCTTCGGGGTGAAACTCGAAAACGTTATAATACGATAACGGCTGGGCAGATTTTCACGATTCTCTTTTATTGTTTCGTTCGTATTTCTGTCAGATTCGGAAAATTGATTTATTTCGATTTTTCTCATTTTTCGGCCAACTGTTGCGGGCAAAACGGAGTTGCGCCGGGCCCAGCTCGTAATAAATATTTTACGTCGCCCCTCGCATATCATTTTCACGTCTTACTAAAAAATCGCCTTCCACTTGTTTGCTAAATACTCGTATCTCCATTTGTACTAATCTGGAGAGCATTTTCCCCCTGGCGCACCATGTCCCCTGAGGGACACCTCAAGGAATGCCGTTTCGGCCTTAAAAATGTCCATAATACTTCACAATTCACCATCTCGATGCAGATAGTAATTGGTGCGATATTATAGCCCGGCATACATCTGCAATCGCAGTTCAGACAAAGTGATCTCAAGTCCGCGCCATTTGAGAGGCTAAGGCTAATGGCGATCGAAACAATTAACCGCTCAAATGAGAGCCCTTATCAAATCGTAGGAGAGCTTCAGCCAAAATCGAACTTGGGCAAGATCAAACGGCGCCGCGTATCTCATAGCCGGCCGCAACTAATGAATATTTAAACGATTTTTCTATTTGAACAAATTCCAAATAAAACATATTAATACTGGCTCACCAGGTATATAGGTATAGGTAGATGTACCAGCGGGCAATGGCCACTCATCATGCACGCATCACCGAATTCGGCGCAGATTGAGTTTAGTGGCTGCGCGCGCAATTAACCCCGATACGGAAATCGACTTATAATGGCCGCGCCGCCGCCATCCAATAGCCAAAGCCAATAGATCGACGAAGCATTTAATGTAGCTCAGCACTGAGCGCTTCCAACTTAACCGATCGCTTCATTAATTTCCCCAAAATAATCTCAATTGCGGGGCCGAGGCTCTAATTGAAGCGCAATTAAGTGGAAGCTCGGCTAATAGCGATCGAACTCCGTTCGGCCTCTAATGGCTGTTGTTGCGCGCCGGCCTGATGGGCTTCGTCGTGATCGTGACTTCTTCGACAATATATATACCTCCGTCTATTTGGCTTTCTCATTCGAGAGTCGTTCGGTCGGCGGGGAAATTGAGCAATCCGTGAATTACCTGCCCGAACGTTACAATTATCGTCCGGCAAAGTGTTTGCCTGCGGTTTTATTGGGTTTTTAGGAAGTAGGTGATAAGTATGCGTCCTCAATTCGGATTGTGGACTATTGACAAATTAGATCATAGGCCGGCCATGTGGCCGGATCGTGAATTTATGCGTAGATGATGACGAAAGTATGGAGAGTCGATCAAACGCCAATTGAGAGGCTGTCGAGATGCGCCAGCGTTACTCGGTCGAATATTGTTTTTCTTCGTTGTGTATCTGGGCTAAGTGGCATAATTCAAGAGCACGCACAGCTGCTGCTTCTAGAAAGTGCCAGCTTGACTAGAAGTCACTGCAAGAAGATGCTGCAGAAGATGGTTCTTCGCGAGGAACACTTTTTGGCGCTATCCACATGAGTGCGTACTTGTTTAGTAATTCGGAGGTGAAAATTTCGTGGCGATTTCTTGCTGCACTGCATTTTTTCGATAGAACGGTGGTCTGTGAATTTAGTGAGAAGCAAGACATGAGGATTGACCGGAGACTAAACCCAAAAAGGTTCACATTTAAAAATGTTTCTCTAAGGAAGAGGTGGCGCAGCGTGTCTTCTGAATCCGTGTTGGCGAAGTCTTCTTTCCATTGTGGATCGTTTTACATACCTTTTCACTATTTTCAAACCACTCATTTTCCTGAGACCTCGCTCCGACGTTTGGTGTGGGGGGCTACCCTAGGTATACACGACGATAGGTCCATCGTAACGAAGCATTTTATGCTCTGTTGGTCTCCCAGGAGCATGTATATATCTTTCGCTGACTCATTTATGCTCCTAATGAATAAACGTGATTGGACAAGGGACAAGGATCTGCTTTATATGCCATGGATCTGTATAAATAATAAATAAATATTTGGCGCAAAGGGTACGTAAGGGACCGTAGGCTTATCTTCTCACAATCATTCGATTTTTCAATTTTGGAATGAATGAAATGGATCTACAATTTTGTGCCAAATCTGAACAGATAATTGGGAAGCTCTTTCATGGCAGTAATACCCTCGGATGTGTGACAAACGTTCGCGAGAGATAGCGCAGTGGAAAAAACCGGGGTTCGAACCTGAGACCTCTCGCTTAGTCCATACCACTACCCACTAAACTATTGCACCTAGATAGATCTTTATATAGGACCCAACCAATTTGAATATTTTGGCTGAATGTTAACCTCTCTGAGTATACTTTTGGATGTTTCTGAAAAGGTGGACCAAATCTTCAGATGGAATACTGATCTTCCCGGAATCGAACGTGCAACCCTCGCCCAGAGTTCCAGCAGACTTACCACTGAACCACAGGGACACAGTATAAATCTTATTATTAGTTAGACTTTTTTGGGCCACAACTAAAGCCAATTCCAGAAGGTCACATCAGGGTTGCCAGTTTGGGGGTTTTCTTTTTGGTCGACGGAGGGAAATCTGGGTAGAAATTGTTTAGCTATGTGTGATGACCCAAGTAAACACGCGCTGTATAAATTAAGGATATAATGTCATTTAATATTTTATATAGCACAAATGGTTAGCATGTCATTCATGCTGTAGAGGACAAACAACTGACTGACAATATTATGAATTTTGATACACTAGCTGTACCCGCCCGGCTTCGCCCGTGCAAAATGTAGTTTCAGAACAATTGATGGAAAATAAAATTTTATAAATTTGCTGTCTTGTAGGGGACACACATTTTTTTTTGATAATCGCTCGAAGGAAAACTCATCGATACACATTGCAGAGGTATAACGCGAGGGAGCGGTCTGCAATAGTGAGGGACTTGAACCCGTATTAGAAAACCTCCCAAAGACTGAGTCAACTCTGCCTTCATCTTCACGGCATGGCACCGGGTCGTTGCACTAATCGGCTATAATTAAATATTCTTTGGACAGTAAAAATAATTTTTATAAAAGCTCACTTTTTTTTATTAATGTAACGCTTCTTTGTATACTATATTAGCGGTTTTTTTTCTATAGGCTAAGATAGTAATATTTGCTGCATTACTTATCTACCCTACATATCTATAGCTGCCCATGCCGGAAGCAATTTATGCTATATTCAAATCCCGCTTTTCTTAACGTTTAACCCTGTGACTTATTGATTAACATGGCAGAACAAACATTAATAGGAAATTGAATCCGTTTAATCTAAAATGGATAATTGCTGCGAATTATTTGTATTATTGGTATAAATACCGCAGTGGCGACGCGTCATATTGTTCATTTCGTTCCTGAATGCCTAACTTTTAGAGAATAAATATTTAAAATTCAAAAAAAGATTTCACTCTTCCTCTCAGTCCTAACTACAGTCTTGTCCTAGTGTATTTCCCAGCTCGTCGAGAACTTGTAGTTCATAACCTGCGACAGCAATTCTTTCCACTCATTCCGCTACTAACATCAAAATTTAAAAAAAGTTTCCAATATACACTTATCCCCTAAGTCCTGACCAAGCTTCAGTAGATTTCTTTGTGAATTTCCCAACTCGTGCCAGTTTCCTGTGCACTTGAGCAGTTGAGCCCATTCGTAATTCATTCCAAAACGAAAAACTAACCCGCTACCAGCGAAACTGCGACCAGCGGCTGCGACTGCGTCTGCGACACGAACTAAAACAATACTTTCCATTAGAACTTGCGATATCTCTTATTTTTTGCGATATTTTGTTTTATTAATCATTAAAAAAAAATATAAAACACTAATTCAATAAAATTCTTCGCATTTGAAATCACTGAATACAGCCATTATTGCTTCATAAAAAATATATGCTAAACGCACTCATTTTCATATTTCTTCTATCTAGACGTTGCCGTTCAATTTAGGTTAATCGCAAAATAAAACTGTTTATTCTCGTTCATTGTTCTAACGATTTCTGACTGCGTTTTCTACTTGCATTTTGAAATACTAATTTGTTAATTTTTCTTTGTTATTGTTTTCTGTTACCTAACCAAAAATAATAAAAATTAAATGAAAATCAAGTTTGATGTGTTATTTTTTTATTTTTAAGCATTTTGCGATATTTTTTTTGTAATTTTGCGGTTTTTTGCGAAAAATAACTAAAAATTGCTCAACTATTTCGTTGAGCTCAGTTGTAAACGAAATCAACTATTTTAAATGACCATGGGCTTGTATGGGGTTCGAATTGAATTGAATTGAATTGAATTGAATTATATTGCTTTCACGTTCTATACTAGTTCTGAAAGGCTATGAACAAAATGGAAAATTTGTATAGGATTTTTGAACAAATCTAGAAGGCTGGACTTAGAATGTAAGTAATTTTTCAGTTTAAATCACAAATGAAAATTGAGAGAAAATAAAATCAATGAAGTGAACGCCTACACTTTTTACTCACGTGTCGCCACTGAAATACCGTATCTCGTTTACCATACCCAGTTAAAATTGAAGCATCTATAACGTTCTTCTGCACCGAAATCACTCTCACTCTGGTTCCATGACAAAGCTTGGGGAATTCAAATTGCGAAGCAACATAATGGGAACTCCAACTTTTAATTCCATTTTATGAGCAAGAAGGCCATGGGCTGTAATGCTATTTAAGAACTCCACCGGGCAATTTACTGCCTTATCTTGATTGCAAATAGCATTTATAAACAGTACGACGTGTAACACCAGGAATTTTTTCTAATACAAATCCCCTAATGTAATACCACGATATGGTATCACTGGTAGCTACACCTATTTGACATTTCTTTCTAGACACTTTACTTTGTAAGCAAAACAGAGACAAACAAACCTTTCCTACATATTTGCCATTTCTTTTGTTTTTTTTTTCCTTAGCAAACCACACAGCGTACTGCCTCTGTCTGTCTCCCTCTCCGTCACAGGAGTAAAATAGGGTTAAAAGAGATGTCAAAATATTGCGCGGTTAGTATGTTTGATTTGAGAATGAATTGCATATCTACTCATGTGAAAATCGTAGAAATGTTTCAAATTTTGCCTATTTTTTTAGAAAAAACCTTTTACGTTATCGAGTTATTGGATATCCTAAATTGTACCTGCAGATGTCCTCTATAAGCTGGTATTTACTATACTTAAATGCTCCCAGTATTTTCGAACGGAAAGCGTGACAAAGAAAGAAGCAAAACGAAACGAAAAAATAAATTACTCTTGTACAATTTTTTCCGGAATTTATAGCGATATAGAGTTGAAACAAAGTACAGATTGTAGGCGTAGGTATCCTCTATAGGCCTGTGGAAAATGCACCAGAATATATTGCACAGTTTCTAAGATTTTTGCATTTAAAGACGTGCCGTCAAATTCAATCTAAGTCGAACAGAACTACACCAATTTTATTTATATAATGATGATATTAAAAGAACTGCTTATTGCAAAAAGCTTTTTAGCTGAATTAGTTTAGGGTGTGTTTTTTGAAATCCTATTTTATTTGTATTTTTCCGCATTTTGGGAACGTAAGAAATTCAGAGTAACTTAAACTTAGAAGAATGAGGTAGTAGCGTAGAAATTCTTTGCTCTGTTTTGTCCACTACCAAAAATTGGACATGTCTTTGCGAGTTCAAATGGTCGAAGGAGGAACTCATCACCAAAGTGTTCCCCGGCATTGAACAAAATTATGAAAATCTCGATTGGATATGTGAACGGGCAATACTAGCAGCGAAGAATAAGAATGTCGCGTCGATAGCCTGATTTTCATTATTCAAAGTCAAATCGCTGGAGAACTGCATTCGTTCAGATCCGTTGACAGCGTAACCGACGTGGATGAAGCAACCAACTATCCGACGGAATTTTTGAACTCGCTTCATGTGCCAGGAACTCCGCTGCTAATTTGAAACTGAAGTTGGAATCGATCCTAATCATGTTTATTTATTTATTTGTTTGTCAATAAGATGCTAGGCCCTTTTTAGACATGATCAATTTGAATTTAAAATAAGTAGCATTGTACAAATGGAAAAAAGACTAAAATTATGTAAACAAAAAATAATACAGAAACAAAATGCAAGTACAAAACTAATTAAAATTGGAGCAATACATTTACAACTGGAAAACAATTGAACAAGATGAATTTTATAAATGGTATTGCCATATTAATGTCAATTAAAAACGCACAATCATTATACAATAACATTAAACCATTTAAAGAGGAGGATCTACCGTAATTAGTACGAAAACGAGGCATATAAAAGAATCTGTTATTACGCAGATTAAGTGATGGAACATAAAGAACTAAAAGACTTAAAATATCGGGACAGTGAATCTCCCCAAGAAAAACAACTCTTGACACCTTTCTCCTAGCCTCAGGGGACTCGAGTCCAATAAGTTGTAATCGGGCTGAATAAGGGGCTAAGTTATTAATATCAGGCGGAGCAAGACGTCTAAGGGCAAACCTTAGAAATCTTTTTTGAATAGCTTCGATTCTTACAACATGAGCATTGTAGTATGAACACCAAACACTGGACGCATATTCCAACAGCGATCGAACAAACGTCAAATAAAAAATTTGAGCGCATAGGGTTCGGTGAACACCCTAGCAGAATGTTGAAGCATTCCCCATGCTCAATTGGATTTATTTGTGATGTGTTCATAGTGGTAAATGTAGGATAGTTGACTATCTAACATAACCCCTAAATCTGTTATCAAAGTTACACGCGGAATAACATTACTGTCGAAGGAATAAGCGTGAATGAAAGGCGAGGTTCGACGGGAAAAAGTTATGACCGAACATTTACTAACATTAAGGGACAAGTGGATTTTAGTGCACCACAAAACGAGGCTTTGAAGATGTGCATTCAACCTATCAAAATTCGAATCAGTGCATGCTGAGTATATTTTAGAATCATCGGCAAACGTCAGGATATTGCAATGTGGAAAAAATTTTACAACATCATTAACGAATAAAATAAATAAGAGTGGGCCTATGTGACTACCTTGAGGGACACCGGATTTTACCAAGATTTCTTTCGATGAGTGTCCTCGAAACTTGACAAATTGGTATCTGTTTCCTAAATACGGCGATAGCCATCTAAAAAACACTGTAGGGAACCCTAAACGCACGGAAAAAATTTTAAGATCAAATCAAGAAAAATGGGCGCAGAATCACGAAAAGTTTTTCTAGTTTCAGAGCTTAGCTCAGGATTTACTAATTCACGACTTTTTATTCGCAATTCTATAAATTGTACGAAGTGAAGATATTGACCCTCAAAAGTCGCGAATCGCTAATTTTTATTGTCAATTGATGCGATCAAATGAGGAATACATATTGCAATAACCAATCTCAATTTGACACAAATAATTATTAATTTGCTGTTACTATGGATTGCATATTGCAAAAATAATTCGTAAATTACCACTTTTGTGTTGTAAATTCCGATTTCCCTCCTTAACAAATTACAACCATTTAGTCTTGAATTGCAACTCAAAACTGTTGATTTGCGAACAAAAGGGGTAGATTTACCACTTCAGTAGTTGCAATTTACGAATTCGTAATGGTAAATTGAATCTTTTTTTTTTATCAATTTGCATTTCATATTTTGCAATTTAAGATTCTTGAGTAGTGATTTGAGGCATCACCGTATTAAATTGAAACTGTTTTATCGTGAAATTAGAAAACTTTATTCTCGATTTACAACTTATATCTTATGATTTACAAATCAAAGTTCGTATTTTAATTATTTAGGTTATTTTGGAATACATATTTCAAGTCACATTTTATAATTTGTTTCCTCCTGATATCCACGAAAAGCATACGGCGCCACATCGTCCGGAGACAACAGGATTTGTCTGGGGTGGTTTTTCGGTCTATGCTAAAATTTAAAATACAAACAAATTATTTAGAATAACTTGCCATTGATACGAACCTTTTCAACCGTTTTCGGTTACATATTTTAGAATCCATTCCAATTTATACTTCTTTCTTATAGCGAGATGTACCTTCTGACAAAAATACGAACTTATATACCTACTTCAATGGTTTTTGTATTATTCAATATGTACTTACAAGATATATTCCAAAATTCTTTAAAATTTGTTGGTTAGTACACTCACTATCACTACGAATGAGTTATTCTTATAAATAACTTTGACCCGACAAGAACTGCTTTAAGCAAAGCTTGAATACCGACTGTCTGACTCTAATGAAGCCAAATGCGCACGGTTGGAGCTGTCCATGCAGAAAATGAAAGGACCTAAGAGGATTTCTTTACATGGACCATGGACATGCTATGACGGTTCGTTTTTGTCGGCTGCCTGTGCGCACAAAAATTCCACACATCGGGTAGTTAATTCCATGGAAATTACAAAAAATATTTTGTAATTCACGATTTCCTACGTCAATTTACGTTTCCAATTTACATGTGTTAAATTATTATAAGATTTCATTGATTCATCAATCAGTGTTTGTAAATCAGCAAATACTTTTTGCAATTTGCGATTGTGAAGTAGTGCTTGAGAAATTGACCCATTGAAGTGGTAAATTGCGCCAAACAATATCGCAAATCACTACAAATACAAGAAGCTCGAATGAATACTTCTATTCGCAAAATTCAACAAGCAGAATTTTGTATTCTACGCCGTTTTCAATGTCAAATTACGAATATTTATATCAATGCAGGAAAAAATCGTTGTAATTTGCGACAAAGATATAATTCGTGAATTGCAACTCAAAATTTTGCAATTGGTGATTTTCAATTCTTTCCGTGCGTTCAAGTTTGTAAAGAAGAAGCTTGTGGTCGACTTTGGTCAAACGCTTTACCAAAATGACATCGAACTGATTACCCATAGATGTCTCACTAATAACAAAATATGTAAAAAGGAGAAGATTAGTAACAGTGGATCTGTTTTTTACAAAACCGTGTTACAAATTCAATTTGTACAAAAAAAAATCAACTTATCAGTCACCAACTCATCAAACAGTTGATGTTTACAGATTCCTCTATAGTTTTCAATATTATTTTTTCTACCGTATTTAAATAATGGTACAATAACAGAATTTTTCCATAGGGTAGGAAAGATACCAGTCCTCAACGATACATTGAATATATGGCAAAGTATGAAATGTAAAGGAAGGGCACACATTTAAAAAAAAAAAACTGCTGGAATACCATCGGGTCCAGGATTGAAATTTTGAGCCAAATTTCCAAGTTTACTCAGTATCATATCTTCGGGAAAATCAATGTGACTGAAAATAGAGGAATGTGGTGAACTGAACAGGGATTGTTTCAATTCAATTCAATTTTTATTTTAGTTCTTTTCAATTTAAGTTTACATTGGTTTTTCTGCAAAGCCGGAAGGGCTTGCCTGCAGAAGACTGTTTACAATTTTTGTTACACTCTTTTTTATTGCTGAGTTCATATAATTCATAAAAAGTTACACATCAAATTAACGTGCAAGAATATATTTAAACATCAATTAATTTTAACAATATTTACAAAAATAATTTAATAACGGCGGATTCTTCTTCTGAATTTTTCAAATAATTAAAAAAATAAACTGCCGATTAGTCGAACGACTAGGTGCAATCCCATTCGGGATGACGACAGTCGGTCCCTGCCGGGAGGTTTTTTAGAGGTTGTTCGAGTTCCTCACTGTTGCAGAAGCATCCCTCGCGTACTTGCTCTGCAATGTCTTTTGATGATTTTTCCTTCCAGCAAACCCCCAAACAAGCACAAAAAAAACTCTTTTGTAAATTAACAACGTTCCAAAATAAATTAGGCGATGATTTGATTTTTGATTCGACATCATGGATATAAACTGGTGAATAGAAGTTTTAAACTCAGTTCTGAGCTGACGATATAAAGTGCAATCATCATTCGACATACTCGAGCGCCACTTCTGTAACATCAGTTTCCCAAGGACATGTACCATTTATCAAATCTTCAATTTCAGCTGGGACAAAATCAAAAATTAATTTCTTTAAGACGCGATAAAATATCGAGCAGGGTTCTTCTATTCCAGAGTTAAAAATGAGCTCCAGTTACAATTGAAAATCTCATTACAGATGTTAATATAGTTAGCATTTTTAAAATCAAATTTGTAAGAAGAATAAATCTGTGGTCACAAGGTAAAACCTCTTAAGTCTGTTTTACTAATTGTTCACGACATAGACTAACCAAACTAGAGAGCAGAAACGGTACTTCTGTCTACAAGCTGCCTGTCCTGCAGCAAATTGCATAAGTATTCGTGCTTGTACAAATCAAAGGAGCGCCATTGCTACCACACGCATACTTATACAATTTGCTGCAGGGACTTCATGTCATCCGGGCGGCCATTATTTTGGTGGGAAATCAAGTGTTTGCGACTGGCAAACTTTGTGCCCATTAGCTTTGCGGTGTTCACATCACAGTTTATTTTAAGAATTTTTAAAGATTTTTAAATTGTTGGTATCAAATGGAATTCCTGTTATAATTTCGTTATAATGCCATATAAACTTATGTAAACTACTCAAATCAAAAAACTTCGTTACAATTTTTAAGGTTTTCTTTATTTAATATGTCAGTATAAACACGTCTTACTTCTTCCATTGATCACCAAAAACTGAACTTTCTTAATATCGTCAGGCTCCCCCACCATCGTTCGTTAACATTTTTACTCTTTTTTAAGAGTTGCCACACTTATATAATAACTATTTGTCAATATCTAGCAGAAATCCATCTCATAATATTAATCAGGGAAAATTAACTACCACGGTTTTTTCGCTTTTGTTAAAAGAGATTTTGTAACTTCAGGTTTTTTTTTTTGCATATTTTAAGAAAATGAACTTCTTCCCGTTGATTTTAATGCTTTAAATTACGAATCCATATTGGAAAAAAATATAATTTAACACAGTTTAGCGAAAACGTTTTTTTTTTTGTATACGTGGGGAAAAAATATTTTCTTAGTTTTAGAATAATTCATAACCTGTAATTAGTACGTAAAATGTATACTTGCACAATAATATATGCAAGTGTGCATTTGTTAAATTGAAAAAGTTCGTTCGCCCTTTATTTTACTCGTAACGATAAAAATATGTTTTGATCGCTTTTCGTATTCCAAAAACACAAATAGTGCACTTGTTTTTGTTAATTAATATAAAAAAAACTCTGCACATTTCAAAATACATTGTCTTAAAATTTGTAAAAGAATTATGTGTATAGAAAACGAAACAAAGCGTGCGAATACCAACAATTAACAAAACAATTTGAATTCTTACGTTCGATTGAATACGCAAAATCTGAAATCGGAAATCAAAATGCAGAACCCACTTAAATACAACATTATATTAGGCGTGTATTCAGCAAGACAAAGTATAGTAAGATTTTTAGCACACAATTACAATAACTACTACGAGTCTCGAAATGTAAAGTAGAGTGTAGTTGTTGTAATTGCGTACTGAAAATCCTAATTTACTTTGCTTTGCTGAGAACGAAGTTCAAAAAAACATGTCTATTGTCTTCTTGTTAGGAGTTAAACTTTTTGTTTTTTGCTTATTTTTGCATATTTTTTTGCTTTTAAATTAAGAATAGCATTTGCATTCTTACTGTTCCTAATTAACATTATTCAAAAATGTTCAGTGTTATTAAACTACAGAATTACCAATCATATATTGGATTTTGTACAAATCTGCTGTTAAATAAACGAATTTAAAAACATTCACCCTAAAAGAAATTTATAGAATATTCATGAACATTTTCTAAAATTCGCTTTTGTCTAGTGGAAGCTTGGGTTTAACTTGCAAGTTGTTGACTCATTTTTGGAACAACCCCCAATGATTTAATTTTTGCATTTTGCTGTCAAACATAGAATTCATACAAACAAAATTAAAAATTAACTGAAATGTGAATGGATGAATACCTTTTACTGCCGAAGATGGATGGAGGACAAATTAAGCAATCTAAAAAACCATACCCAACATTTACTTGTTTTACTTTTATTGTTATACATTCATTTACATTTTGTTTGTTAATGAAATTCTGCCACCTGACGGCCTTTAATACACGTATTCACAGACAGGAAAAAAAAGAGAGCGCGAGAGAGAGCTGTCATTCAAAATTTGCGGGGAAAATCGGATGAGTGCAGTGAAAGTCGACTGTCTAGTTTGGTTAGTTTATGGTTCAGGAGAGCAGTTTAAAGTTTTTTTTTACTCTATTGACTCTAGTGACTTAAGCTTGTATTTTTTTTGAAATTGTGGCCACTTTTTAAAAAATATAAAGCTTAAACAAATTTACAAAATAGATTTGGTTACGCTGAATCTAATGGCATCAAAATCTCAATTTCGTCTAGAGTCGACTTAAGCGGTTTTGCCTTTTGATCACAGAAATATTTAAAATGTTAAACTCTATATGAAAAAACAAATATATTGAGGGATAATAGGTGTCTTCAGGAACCAGCGGAGTTAGACTTCTTGAAACATAACTAACGTCGTTATAATTGGAGAATATTAGGTCCAACGAGCGATTCTCATGGTTTTTAATTGGGTTTAGTTGAAGGAGTCCAATGGATGGAAAGCAGTCGATGATTTCGGCCTCAATGGGTGATAAGGTATTGGCATGGGTAAGATACGTGCAATCAATATCTCCAGCAGTCCAATCAATTTTGGGTTGGTTAAAGTCACCAAAGACAACAAGTCTGTGAGAAGCGGATGTAAGATTTTCAACATAGCGAATGGCATCCAAGTATCTAATCACTACGGAAAGCTGTGTTCTAGGAGGTATATAGACACACACGATGAAAACTATTGATCAAATTTACTGCCACAGATTTCGAGATCCGAGAAACCGTCAAGTTTTAGCTCCTTAGGATTTAAATCTTTTCTGATTGCTATAAGAACACCACCAAATCGTTGGGGAATTTGAATCATCAGAAATTGTGCAACGGTACGCGGTTGTCCGTCAAGAAACTGATGGACAATGCGATTCAAACGACGATCATCAAGGGCAAATTCAAAGGAGAGGAAGTCCTTATCCCACGAATTCCGATTATTCCAACCAATCTTCCACTTCAATTCAGTTTCTTTTGCTTTTGCGATGACAATCAATAAATAGTAAGGCCAATCGTTGGAAGTCTCTTGGATTAATATCGATTTTCCCTGTTTTTCGCACGGTCATAGTTCATAGATCATTTATTTATGACAGCTTACACATTAAGATAACAATGATCTTATAAACTGGTGCAAGGCTTGAATATAATTCACTAAAACAACAAGCTACATAACATATTAACTTTACATTAATAACTAAGAAATTCTCTTTCTGTTTCAAAAATAGATTACGGTCAGCTGTACGTTGCCTGTTCCGTGTTGCGGCAAACCGTCTTCGTTGTTTGTTTTTACGCCCGGAAATAAACCATACAAATTGTTTATCATATCGCTCTCTACTGATTTCGATTCCATTCAAGTAAATCACATTTAAAAGTCATCTATCTGTGTTTTATTGTCACTCTGGAGTTCATCTGAAGGCGAGACGAGACGAAGTTCGCCGGGTCCGCTAGTAAATAATAATAATCCTGTAAAGCTTTTTTTTTATATACGAAATTAAAATATCTATCTGTCTGTTTCAAGACGCTTGGTTCTCACTTTTGTTAGAAAAAGTTCCCTACATTTGGTAAATATAAAATACAAAACACAACATAAAGTTGGCATTCAGACAAAAGGAGTCATCTTCGCACTGAGCTTAACTTTTCACTATTAATAGTTGCCAGAGCTAATCAAGGTTTTATTTTTTGAAACTCTTAAGATTGTTATGATCCATATACATTTAAAACACTCTAAAAAAGCTTGATTCGTTAGATTTTCGAATACTGCTGTATTGTATGTGCCCCTTAGAGAAAATTCAAGGAAGACTTCCTAGGTATGCACTACGAAAATTCGACTGGAAAAATAACCTTCCAACCAACGAGGGGCGATGTTCTTTAATAAATTTGAAACCTCTTTTCAAAAAAAAAGGATATAAATACTTATCTGAGGTTAGACTGTAGTTTGAGAGTACATTTTTGTGTAATTGGCTTTGTACGGGGATACAAACGTATTTTTCGCAGTTTTGTTAAAGGGCCTGTGGGACTGCTTATAAACCGAGATGCTTATATCTCGAAATGTTTGCTAATGACGTTTCAGCTGGTTACATTGTTTGTTGGTTTCACTGTCCACATTTGATGCTTACGTATGCCAATTATCGTGTGCTTCGACCTAGGGATACATTTTTATGCCATCTAGACACAGAAAAAATTATGGTTTTAATGATTCTATCACTATATGGCTTACAATACAAAACCTAATTGATTTGAATATGAGTAGTGCCAAGTTCCCACCAAACGAAATCGCGAGGTTTCGTAAATTTTTTCCAAACCTCCGAGGTTTTGGCATACATTTTTCAGGTGTCGAAACCTTGGGTTTTCAGCGAAACCTATTTGAAAACCCTCTGAGATCATCCGTCCGTGAGAGGTTATCAAACCGAACATGCCTACAGCGTGAAATTTTCTTTATTTTGTGTTCATTTGTGGATGTCAAAATATTAAACGAACAATCGTGACAATCAAAAAAATAAAAGAATCTAAATCAACACAAAAAAAAAAGGCGTAAGTAATATTTTTAAGGGCCGTTTGCTCATACGACTCTTAACGATTTAAGTTCTACCGTAAACCGGGGTTACTTTGCTCCGTTTTTTGCAGTCTTTTTGCAAAAAAACTCTTAAAAATGATTAAAAAATATTTTAATTATGCCTATTCCTATTTCTCTTATGTAATAAGATATTAAAGCATTCTTATGTGACCTTAATTTTTTTTATAGTAACTAAGAACATATTTGTGTTTGCGGTTGAAAAGTGGGGCAAAGTTATCCGAAGGGAAGGGGTTACTCTGCTCCATCCGAAACTTTGGGTGAATGTGCCTGCATTTAAAAAGCTGGAGCAATGTTGTCAAGCGATTTCGTAGCTACTGATTCGAGGAATATTTTCCTAAAAAAAAATACCCCACACTTTATTTTATATAGGTACCTAAAGACAAAACCAAATGGTACATTTTATTTCTTCAAAATCTTTAAATATTAGTAGTAAAACATTAATTATTATATAACTTTAACATAAAAAATGTCTGTCTTTAATATTTCAGGAATTCAAAATTCATATTTGGGCTCTAACTTTCATATATAATATAGCTTTTAACAACAAAAAGTCGATTTCATATAAAAAATAATAAAAAAAAAAAATATAACACAAAAGGAAGGAATACAAAAAAGTAGTTATCAGTCATTCTAGAAATTGATTCATTAGTCAAATATAGATTGCAGCTCAATAACGGCAAAAGTTCCTCTGTTTGAAACCTTCTTCGGAGGTTGAATGGAGCCTAATACATCGGTCCATGGGTATCTTAATTCATCCCTTTGAGGGGGCCATTTCCATAGTTTTAAGGACTTTTCCATTGCGTTGATTTTTACCGTCTCTTCGTCAAGCTCGACTATTTCTAATTTTTGATGATATGTCGCAGTTCTGTTGAATTGATAGGAAACCCATACTCTGCCAATGACAGCATGGAACTTACGAATAGCGCCTCTTCCTCTACCCTAAAAACAGGCTGTCTTCCAGGTTTCCGGGTATGCTTTCCCTTAAGGTTGTTGAGAATGGTTCTTCTCGGGATTTTATACTTAAGCTCAGCTTTTCTGTGGGAAATATCACCTCGTCTGACTTCCTCTAGACAAGCCTCCAGGGTCTCTTCGGAGTAGTCAGCATACCGCCTAGTCTCCAGTAGTCTTTTATATTTTCGGGGCATAAAAGTACCGTTAGCTCTTTATATAAACGGCAAAAGTACAAAAAGAGTAAACATAAAGGTATGGAACCAATCACTTTTTTTCTTTTGGGGTTACTTTGCGCCTGGAGCAAAAAAACTTCATGGTCACACAAAAAAAAACATTATAATTTTGTTTCAAGATAAGGAAGGACAATTTCATGCTTAAATTAATAGTAAAATAACACTTTAACAAGAAAAAATCTTTCTCAGTTTTCGCTGGAACCGGTGTACACACTAAATTTTGCACAAAAAAAAACACCCAAAAAATTTGACAAAAGTTTGCACGTCAATCACTGTTTACTCACTGAAGGTATTCGAACGAATGATCCTACCCGCGAATGTTTGTATGTGTTAGTTGTGGTAGTTTTGATATGCAGGTCGAGACATGTTTGGGCGCGAAAAAATAAATAAACTCTTTTCGCTAGTGGCGCAAAGTAACCCCTGCTGGGGCAAACTAACCCCAGTTTACGGTACTTAAATACTTATGGGCTACTTTTTCAGGGCATAAACTGTCACATAAGAGTTTATGTGGCGCTTAAATTCGCTATGAGTCGTATTTCCTTAATTTTTTGCAGAACTCATTTTTAGTAATTTTTCTTTCCAACGCTATTACTTTGCGTCAACGAACAGCTGTTTGGCCAAAATTGACAGCTTATGACTTTTGAACTCACTTCAATTCGGTGGGAAGGACTTACAAGGTTTCGGTAAAAGTTCATCGAAACCTCGAGATTTCAGTTTGGTGGGAACATGGCATAGGGAGCATTGTAATAAATAAATAAATAGTTGGCGCAACAGGTCCGTAGGGACCCTAAGTCTAGCTTATCTCACCATTCGTCTTGTGGGAGTTTTTCATATTTAGGACCAATGGAAGGGATCTTAAATTGTATGACGAGTCCAAACGGCCAATATAAAATTTGTTTCATGACAATTTTACCCTCGGATGTTTGTCCGGGAGGTCCAGGACCCCTCCTTGAGTAGTCCGACACACTAACCACTAAGCCACAGCGCCGGGAACAGTGTGTAAACCTGTTATTTTGAGTGAATTGTGAAAATTCAAACATTCTTGTATGAAATTTTGAATAAGTGAAACTTTTAACATGAAATAATTAAATAAATAAAAATCATTTTAACACAGTGTGTATAACCCAAAGCCATCTAACAACTAAAAAGAGCTTGCCAGACCTATGGCTTCGAGTGGACCCAAAAGCATCGTTAAATTATATTTGAGATAGGTTCCTACCGCGGAGAATAGATCCATTGGATGAGGGTATTGCCGCTAAACATTTGTCATTTCGGTTGTAGGTACACTGAGGAAAAAAGTGCACTTTGAAATCAAAAGTTCGCATATTCAAATTTAAAGTGTGCAAATCTAAAGTGTTTTATGTAAAAAACAAATATTTGCGAAGGTTAAAAGGAAAAGATTTCATTTTTAAACTTTTACATTTAAAAATAAAAGAAAATTATTTTAATTTGTATTTAAACAGAATAAAAATAACAGAGTTCTTAAATTTAAAGTGTTTCCTTTGAATTGAAGAGTACAACTTTTATTTTTAAAGTGAGAAACTTTAAATTTAAATTAATTATTATTATTATTAATTATTTATTTAAAAAAGTAAATTGTAACTTTCAAATTGAAAGCGTTTGAATATGGTTGTCTTTCATACATGTTAACTTTTAATTTTCAAATGTTTTGTTCAGGAGTTTAAAGTGTTTTTCCCTCAGTGTATGTTTACGAAAATTGTTTTGTCCGGCATAACCTCATTTTCTCCATTTAACACGCAAAATTCGTATATCTTCTGCAAAACTTCGAACTCTACCTACCTACCTACGTGAGTTCTTTATTAACGAACACAATCTGCAGTTCAGAAGAGCCTTGCATTGGGCCGAATTGGAATTGTTCGTCGCAACCGAAAGTTCCCTTTAAACGGTCATCACTGTAGGCAAATATATTCGTAGTCGGTAGTCCACTGTCCCACTAAAAGCAACCAATTTTTGGGAGCATTTATTTGCTAAAATAAAGTCTGATATAAGCTCGTGTCCACTCGCGAGATCCACCTGAGTAATTAAGTCTGAAATCGAGGTCTAAACGCTTCTGAAAGACTACCTACGCCTCTAGCTTTTCTATTTCTTTCATTTCGCGTCGGTCAAAGGCGACTACATCAGTAATCATATGTTTAAAGCCGCAGTGTCTACTAAGTAAAAATCCAAAAGAATACCTAGTTCCTGCCACCTTCAGGTCATAATCGAATGGAATTCCAACTGGCAACGTAGTCGACTCTATCCGTTGCAAAATGAAGAAACAAATCTGCTGTTCATCGGCAAAGTAACATTTTGACTTGCATTTCACTGCAATGAAAACTAAAATTCAGTTGTGGATCCCAAATCTGATATCTGAGCTGGAGCGCATTCTCTCCTCACTGTTTTACCACTTCGCCGCTTCTTCCTTTCCATTCCACGGACAAGCCCAGAGAAGTGCAACTGACAAACAAAAGAAGAACCCACAAAATTCCACGGCGAAATGAATAAACTTCCATTCGACCACTCTCACTCACACCACACTAACTTGGCTCCAATGAATTCATCCACTTCCACCGGTGGTACGTGGTAATGCCTTAACCTACTACCTCTCTCTCTCCGACTGCTGCGATCCAAATTCATCGGCGTCGTCGGCCATTAATCGTGATTAGAAACCACATTTGGACCGCAATTCATCGGTTTCCCCTCCGTCAACAGCAGCAAGTCCGCCAATCCATTGAGAGTGATGAAAAAGGGCACATTCCACAAGTCGTCATCTCTGTCTGGCACACGCCAGCGACTGAGGAATGCCCCAGCAATGGCTGTTGCCAAAGCGCGTTCAACTATTTGTGTCAGGTAGGCGTTGCTATAGCTCTCTCAGTTCATCACTCTCTATAACAACACTTTCTCAATGAGCGAGAGAATTTTCTCCCTTGCTCTGTCTGTCATTGCTGCGGCTTGTGCTCGATTTGAAATAGAAGGTTACACTCGCTCGCTCACTCCTCTCTAGGAGGGTATCTTTTAATCCGTTGATGATGGCGCGAAATCAGTTTACTGTGTGCGTTCCGATTGCGGATTGAATTGTATGTGTAACGCAGGGGGAACTTTAATTTGTTCAATTGTTGACGCGTCACTAAATTCATTATAACAACTATTAGCATGTTTGCTGCGAGCTGTCGAGCTGTCTCTTCTCCCCGCACGACAAACGCTGCTGGTCGGATTTTATGATTGCGCATATGACGTATACGGTGATGACTGTAAAAATGAGTTCTGGATTCACACAGTGAATGATTTTTCACGGATGTTTGCCGTAATAATCGGCATACGACTGTTGACGTTTTCAATTGTGACTAATCACTTCTTCATGTTTTGTATAGTTTATCACGAACAGGAGATTGTTTCATTTTTATTTTAATAATTAATTGCTTCTTGTTTGTTTGGAGTTGAATTTGTAAGTAACTCGCTTAAAAAGGAGGTATATTTGAATAAATTTGATGGACTAATTGGTTTTTCGCACTTATTTGCTGTAAGGTTGTTTGAAGTCAGAAGGGCTTTTAGAGGTGGAAGAGCTCGTAAAAATACACTTTATGGATTTGGATTTAATAACAAGAGTTGCAAGTGGGTACGTGTCTACCGATTATTTGATATTTGATAACCTCTATCAATTCGTCGATGATTTGGTATTATGAGTATCAATTGATCATTTTTACCCCATTGTGAATGCTAATCAAAATATCATTGAGAATGGGTACTATTTTGAAGTTTGACGTTTCCAATTGGTATTTGGTTTTTGTTTTGTGGCTGACGTCTAATTTTGGTGAAATAATGTAAGTTGTTTTTATTAAACAAAATCCGCCTTTTTCTTAACAATTGTTTATTTATTTAGGAGTAGAGTGGTAAGCAATAAGAAACAAATCGAAAAATTGATTGAATTGATGGAAGAAAGTCCGGACCTCGCGAAGGGAATTTCATCAAAGCCAGTCCTTATCAGAAAGTGGGAAGCTATCACGTTGGAACTCAATAGCTTAGGACCTCCAGAACGAGACTCAGCCAAGTGGCAAAGAGTGAGTGTCTGAATTTGCTAAAATTCGATGTATTTATTTTTTGAAATAACTATTTTAGGTATGGATTGATTAAAAAACAAAAATAAAAAAAAAAACTTACTAACAACAAAATTGAAATGACTGCAACTGGTGGTGGATCCAGTAACATAAGCCGATTGACTGACGCTGAAGAAGCAGTCAGTCGTCTTATGCATTTCAATGACTGTGTAGATCCCCCAGGATTCGAATTTGGATTGGAGGAACTTCCCAGTTTTATAATTGAAGATGATCAAGAGGACGCAGAAATGGTCGCAGTGCAGGCCGAAGAAATTGCCACAGTGCAGTCATCGAATTCTAGTCACAAGAAATCGTCATACAAGCAAAAAAAATAGTGTAAAAGAATTGTCCTCTTGGCAAATCAGACGTCGGCGCAAGAAAAGTTTTATAACAATATGTCAAATATAATGAGTGGCATCGATACAAAATTGGAAACCATTGAAAAGAGTATTCGCAACACGGAATATTATTATGGTTTGAGTTTATCCTCAATATCGGTCAACACTTCTACGAAGGCTTGTTTTGAAAGTCGGAAGTTCTGCACGAATCTGGAACCGAATCACACCAAGTAAAAAAAAAAATATGTTAACTGCTTACATATGTTCGTCCAAACACATTGCGTTTGATGCATCTCGTAAAGTCCTGCGTATGATAGCTTGTTCCCGCACACCTTATTCATCATAATGCCCTTCAAAAAATATGTTGCCGGTTTGTGTAGAAAACATCCAAATAATAAGAACCTCCAAAAATATTATAGTAAATTGTGCAAAAAAACAAATAAACTAGTGTTTGAAGCTCGTAATAACTACTACACAAAGAAATTGCTAGATGTAAAGGTAACATTAAAGAAGAATGGTGTATAGTTGATAATATATTGGGCAAGACACCAAAATCGAAAAAGGTTAGTAGTATAAACGTGGATAATGTAAATATATCTGATCCCACTACCATTGCAAACAAGTTTAACGAATTCTTTATAGAAATATCAGAAAAATTAAAGCCAAGTTATAAAAATAACAACAACTGCAATTGTAATATATCTTCCAGTCTTTCTACTGACCCTATGCTTGTAAATAGTTTTGTTTTTGAAGATATCTCCTCTAGGGAACTATATATGCTTATTTCGTCCTTGCCAAATAAAAGCTCCTGTACAAGCGATTCTATTTCGAATATTCTTCTTAAAAAAGTTGCTTTTTATATCGTCGATGTTGTTTGTTATTTGTATAACCAAAGTGTAAACAGTGGTATTTTTCCAAATTCTTTTAAATGCGCTGAAGTGATTCCTGTTTTTAAAAAAGGTAACCGTAGTAATTTATGTGACTATAGACCTATTTCCCTGCTTCCTACTTTTTCCAAACTTTTTGAAAAATTAATTAAGTCTCGAATGGTTTCATTTTTAGAGAAAAGCAAATTCTTTGCTAATAATCAATACAGTTTCAGATCAGCCAAATCAACAGAAGACGCTATTTTAAAAGTGTGCTGTCAGTTATACGAAGGTATAAATAATGACAAATTTACGATGGCAGTCTTCATAGACATGACAAAAGCGTTCGATATGGTAGATCATGATTTATTAATAGATAAACTGTACAAAGCTGGCTTTAGGGGAGTTGTTCTTAACTGGTTTATTTCATACCTAAAGAATAGACAGCAGAAAGTAAATATTAATGAAAGATTCAGTAGGTCGCTTATATTATAAAATGGCGTTCCCCAAGGATCTGTCCTAGGACCGCTTATGTTTTTAATTTTCATTAACTCTCTGTTTATTCAAAACCTTAATGGCAAGTCAACTGCCCTTGCTGATGACATTGCATTTACTTATGTTGGTAACTCTATCTCCGATTGCATAATTGCTATAAATGAAGACCTACAAACATTAAGATCTTGGTTTGCATTCCACAAGCTAGTTGTTAGTGAAAAAACGAAAATGATTAATTTTAATTTATCGGGCGATACTCCGACAGATCTTAGTATTTTTTTTCACTCCTATGACTGCAAAAGATTTTCTCTACCTGTTCATAGCTGCGGTAGAAACGATTTTGAAAAAACTAACAAATGTTCCTCTCAGTGTTTTAATATTGAATCAGTTCAGAACTTCAAATATTTAGGAGTACTGATTGACTGCAAGTTGAATTGGAAAGATCACATTCAAACAGTTAAATCACATATGATGCTAGTGTCACGTAAGATGTTTATGCTAAGAGCCTACTGCTCAAAAACTTTACTTACTATGATTTATCATGGTCTTGCTAACTCAAAGTTACAATATGGTATAACTTGTTGGGGTGGAGTCTACTTCAACAGTTTTCGTACACTTTTGGTAGCACAAAAATGCCTGATTCGACTTATCTGTGGTAAAACCAGATCTATTTCTAGCTGGCCTCTTTTTTGTGTATTGCGAGTTCTTCCGCTTAGGCACATTTATGTATTTAAAGTCCTGAAGGAGTTCTTTAAGCAAAGTGGTAACATCGCAACAAGAAACTCCAGTCTCTATAACTTACGTGTCAACAATTTAACTCTTGCCGATGTACCTATTGCCCACAAGACTCATTTTTCTCGTTTTTATTATGTGACTGCAGCTAGACTTTTTAACAACCTCCCCTTTTGTATTAGAACAATCCACAGTCTCTCTTTATTTATTCAAAAATTAAAAGGTTGGCTCCTCACTAAGAATAATGATGAAATTGAGTTGCTGTTTAGAGTTATTGTATAATCAATGTCAAGAGAAGGATAATCTTCTAATTGGTTGGTGATTACTTCTGTTTTCCTTTGTACTCTTTATTTTTTTTCTCCAGAAATTTTTTGCTTGAATTTATTTATTTTCAATTATTGTATATTTTTGGCTCCATGAATTTTCTTTATTCGTTATAATAATATTTTTTGTTATTAAGATTTATATCAATTCCTACCTGATTGTTACCCCACATCAGATTTTTGAATTTTTTTTTTTTGTAAGGTCGTTCGCCACTAACTGTTTATATTTACAGAACGATCATTGAATTTATTCATTCCATTACATATGTCAAAACTTAAGGTACATTTTCTAATTTTGTAATTAGTGAGAAATGAATAAAAATGAAATGAAACAATTTAAAGTTTCTCACTTTAAAAAAAAAGTTGTGCTCTTAAATTCAAAGGACACACTTTAAATTTAAAAACTCTGTTATTTTTATTCTGTTTAAATACAAATTAAAATAATTTTCTTTTATTTTTAAATGTAAAATGAAATCTTTTCCTTTTAACTTTCGCAAATATTTGTTTTTTATAAAAAAACACTTTAGATTTGCACACTTTAAATTTGAATATGCGAACTTTTGATTTCAAAGTGCACTTTTTTCCTCAGTGATGGAACCAGCTTGTTTATTCGCGAAAGAACATTAGTCCATACTGCATGAAGTCCAAAAGTCATACCAAACACTTAATCGCTAGTCAAACTGCCTATAAAAATTGCCCAGAACATCGGGCTGGGTGTCCTTTTTGTTGCTGGACCGTTTTTGCCGTCGGGTCGGTGCTGGCATGCAAATTCCCTTTCTTAGCTCGTCGGTGGGTGTGGGACTTGACCCTTGATCCGTGCAACAAAAAAAAAACCATGTCTCTCGCGCCGAGGTGATGTTGACGCTGCGAGAAGTCTGTCTCTACCCTCCCTGCCTTGGCTACTACACTCGCCTAAGCAGGCCCTTGTTTCGCCACTTTTCACCTCCTATTCCGCATCATCCTTCCCTATCCGCACTCCCTCACCCCATTTCGCCCCTCATTGTATTCTCATTGTCGTATCGTTATACTAAATGCTTATTCCTCAAAATGACTAAGTTAAAGTAACTTGAACAAAAAAAAATCCTTATATTTAAGCGAACTATATACTCACTTAACTAATGGGCTTCTTTACCGTCTTTCGCAAAATTAAATTTATATTAATATTTTTCGCAATGGTCCGTTCCCCTTTTAGATTTCTTTTACCGATATATACCAATGAATCAATTACAAAATGACTCACCCTTTCATATCAGGGATGTACAGGTGGGTCGTTGAAGGAGGTCCTACCTACCTATGACAAAAGAACGTACTCATTGGTAATTTAAAATTGATTCGAAACCAGACCCATTGTTGTGGAAACTAAAAATCGTCTGGTAAAACCAGGGGTCCAGCCGCGTTATCCGTGATCGAACGGACAGAATTTGTTATTGTTTAGCATGGCATTGATTGAGATAATTCACATCTATTCCGAGTTAAAGCGTGCGGCGATTCTGAGTGCTGTGAGTTTTCCGAACACTTGGTTTCATGTTCGCGTTTAGAAAGACGTGTTTTCTGTAACAGACCTAGAAAAGCCAAGAACCGAGCCAGATAAAAGTGTGTTTCGCCTTTCTCCCCGTTCGATCACTTATATGAGCCTGTTTACCTATACACAACTTCCCTTAAACGATGCGTTCGTTTGAATGATACTGTTTTTTTTTGCAGTTTCTTCGGGCCTTACCTACCAATAAACGTTTTTATCCAACTTTAAATTTTAGTAATTCACAGTGGCTATATTTGCCATCAAAATTTCTCAATAGTGAGCTTCCGTAAATTTAATGCGAGACTAAAATTTGCTATTAGGACGGCGCTTTATCTTTATCTACCCGACAAATTCGGAATCTCTTGCTTTTATTTTGAACCCGTATACGCAGCATCGGAAGAATGAACAAGCATATAGATTAGTTAGAAATGAACTGCCTCTAAGGGGGTAAACGGGTTTGACACCCTTCACGGGTGACTTAACTTTCATGAGACTTGACTGTATTTTTTCTACGTTCATGAGTACAAAATTGGTAGCTCTGGCAAAAATAAGTCTCGTGTTCTATTTTCGGTTTCCGATCAGTGGCGGATTAGCCACGTAGCAAGAGTAGCAAATGCTACGGGCCCCGCGTATGTGGGGCCCTCGCGCACCAACACATTCTGACCGTAAAAATGTATCTATTTAGCCAAAATCGTCTTTATCACCTCAATTTAATGAATATTGAATACGATTTACTTAAAGAAGTCGATATGAATAGTATTATTTACAAATTTGCCCAATTTAGATTGAAAAAAAAGTTTGTTTCTATCTGTTTTCGTTTTATTTATTACCACTAACTTTAGAAAGAAATCCCATAAATTTTGGAATAGGAAAGGTCAGCAATCCAAGGGCCCCTTGATAGAACGTGCTACAGGCTCCGCGCTGGTCTAATCCTCCACTGTTTCCGATGTTACTCCTAACGAATCTTTGGGTACTTTTCTAAGTATTATTTGAAGGTTTTAGACGAGCGGCTATAATTTTGTGGTCACAAGGTAAAACCTCTTAAGTCTGTTTTACTCATTGTTCAGGAGAGCAGTTTAAAGTTTTTTGACTTAGTGACTTAAGTTGTTAGTTTTTTTTTTTTGAAATTGTGGCCACTTTTTTAAAGATATAAAGCTGAAAAAAATTTACGAAATACATTTGGTACGCTGAATCTAATGGCATCAAAATCTCAATTTCGTCTAAAGTCGACTTAACCGGTTTTGCCTTGTGACCACAGAATTATTCAAAAAAATAATTAATAAATGGTTGGCAACTTAGTGGCCCTCCTACTGTAAAAGCATCGTTTCCCGAACTTTCTTTCTCATTGAAAGGCCTACTTGAGTTTTTTTAATGGGAAAGTTGCAAGCCCTCTAAAAACAGTTGCAACTTCCTTTGCTGATGCAAATACCAAGGAAATGTCGTCCACAAATCCGATAGCTGACTCTACCCTTGAAATCGGTGTTACAACAAGGGGCCTGGGACAGAGCCTTGTGGCACACCGCCGGTTACTTTGCCTTAGTTCGCTCTCATTCGCAAATTTACTCGTTATAATATTAGATTTATTTTAATCTACTCGTTATAATTTTACATAGTCTGGTATTATGAATTGTGGACTCAATCGATCTGTAAAACGAATAGCTAGGGCGAAAAAAGGAACACGCTGAAAAATTGGCTCCAACCGAGAGTGATTTTTGCTCGGTTAAAAAAAATGGATAAAAATTAACTATAAGTCTCTGTTGAATATTAACGAGTGTTCATTGTTTAAACCAACCGAGATAAAAAGTTTAAATGAATAGGTACTCTTAAAAACACACATTGTATCAATTGTTATAAACCAGGTTTCTAGATTAATATCAATCAGTTGGTTAGATTCTGAAAGTTGGTTTGTTTTTTACTACCGAGAAAATTTGGGCGAAATTAATTCGTTTCCTTAAACAGGTTGACGCGTTTATTTTTTATCCACTTACTCTGTAGAAGCTATATTAACAGTTGCGCTTGGTAGCTTTTAACTGAAAGTTGGTTGCTTTTAAATAAGTGATTTTTCTGTATTTGTTGTTCCTTTTACCTGCGGTTGAAGAAGAACTAAAGTGGGGGTTTTCAAAATCGAAAAATGCCTCTTCCTAAGGACATACGTTAAATATTTCGGCAGATAAGTCGTAAAGTAGTGTTGTTTAATTGCGATTTGAAGGGAAAATATATACATTCACAAAATCTATCCGTCGTCCTTACTTCTTCGCATATGTTGTTCCTTGAACACCGTCTGCGAGGGAATAGGGCAGCGATGACATGCGTTCCAATTGGTGGCAACTAATTGAGAATTCAAGTTGCATCAAGCTTGCAACAACAAAATTCACACTGAAATAGTTTGTTCCTAGTTTTTTGTTAATCTGAAATTTGTTTCTTTTATTAAAATGAATTAAAAACTGTTACTTACAAACATGAATTTATATGTTTACAAATAAAATTATTTATTTTTGTTCCTAGATCAAGACTGTATGTTGCCACGACAAAGGCACTTTAAATTATTTATTTTTTTAAAATGGCACGAAGCTCTAAAATGATTCGTCATCCCTGGATACCCTATCCCGTATGCCGTATATTTATCATATGTCCTTACTAGACCCAGCCATGTAGCGATTATAAACGGAAACCTTTCAAAAGTTCCTAAAACAAAGACGCTTGCCAGACCTAATTGTTTCTCTTTAACGGGCTCTTTATTCTCGATGTCCATGGCGCGTGAGTTGTAGCTGCTGGTGGGAGAAGGACCGTCTTCCGCGTGCGAGACTTGCTCGACTATATGTCAAAGTTTGGAGCAAATTTAGTAAGACAACATATTGGTCTTGTACCTTTTCGAATAAAATTTTTGAATATTTTTTAAATTTTATACACTTCTAATAAGTAAACTCGCTCAATTCGGTTCGGAGGCTAAAAAGCTCCTTTGGAAAAAAATATATTTTACCAATAGTGGTAGTAAATCTTAAGTGGCTTGCTAAAGGTTCGTCGGATATATAATGCGCACTTACTTAAAACCATAGTCTTTAACAGGTGCTTCGGTTTATCACTCTATATAGATCTCAAAAGTAAAGGATATGAAATAGCTGCAATTCGGCTCAGGAATGGTTAAATATTTGAGAGTCCAATAGACTAGTGATACTTTAGCATGCTCCTCCCCTAAACTCAAGAGCGAAAACCGTGAACCGTGAACGACAGAGGTTTCTATTTAAATTTGTTTTTAAGTGTGATCGAACCTGAGACCCCTCGCTCTGTATAGTCACTAGAGCCACTGCACCCAACATATTTTCGGCTAAATTTAAATACCATTGGTGTTATTAATATGTATGAATCTCCCCACATAGTTTTAGACCCTAAAGAAATTTGCACTTGGATCTTTTCGAAAACCCCCAACGTTGGTGTTGACGATTCAACATCAACAAGTGCAGGTGCACTTAACACACCCACTCCCACAAAATTTCCCAAAAGGGAAATTCTGTCAGATTGTGACAAATGTCAAATTTAAAAACATATAAACAAAAAAGTATTGTATATAAAGGATGGTTTTGTGTTTAAAATAAAAACTGAATATTATAACGTTGTGGAAGCGGTGGTTTTTAATTGCGGAATATTTAAGGCGTCTTTTTTCTCGAAAACAGTATTCGAATCGCAAACCGTAACTCCTATGTTCAACGCCCGAACAGATGGAGTTTCCTTTTCCCTTCCGAAGCGCCAATTTCCAAAATACAAATCCTAACAATTCTTATGACTTAATAAAAAAAAAAACCTGCGCATCATACATTTTAGGGTCAAAATCAGTCCAATCAGGTGTCTAATAAGCCTAACTACAGACCACTAAGCAAATTAAGAGCCAACTTCCGTGCACCAGAAAATTTAGAAATAGAAATCAACCTCGCGCGGTATAAATTTTCCAATCTACTGATTTTTAGTCACTGTGAAGCAGTGGTAGTCTGTTGAGGATTTTTTTTTAAAGAAATCCCATAAATTTTCGCAAAATTTCCTTTTTTTCACTTTTCCAATTTTCCAATCTACCGATTTTTAGTCTACTGTGAAGCAGTGTTTACTGTTGAGGATTTTTTTTTAAAGAAATCCCAAAAATTTTTGCAAAATTTCCTTTTTTTCCCCGCGAATAAAAGTTCATTTTCTACTAAATGGATATTTCAATTTGTTTTACTAAACCAAAGTTGTATACATTATACGCGCCTTACCTGAAACTGTAACAATGCAATCTCGACTTTAAGTTAACGGAAATTTTGAAATTTCTATGGAAAATACAGTCACACTGAACTACCTTTAAAAATCTAGAGTTGAAACTAGAAATGTTTATTGCCGATTTGACTGTGAACTACCTAAAAAAAAAATTAAAGTCGAAACTAAAAATGCTTATTGCCGTTTTGACCGTGAGCTACCTAAAAAAAATTAAAGTCGAATCTAAAAATCTAAACTGGCAAGTCCGAATGGAAACTCAAATTCGTTTATTTGCAATTGTGTTATTTGTAAAATGCTCGGTTCAAGGTGTTTCGTTGGGGGAATCAAAAACAAAGATGAAGAGCCAGGGATGGGATTCTGTAAGATGAAAACGTTCAATCGTTTTCGTTTAAACGAACGCTTTGCTTCATGTAACTCCAAAAACGAAAAATATTTACGTGTAATGCGAAAGAAATACAGCGAATGCTATTATTTGTTTGACGTTTCTCATTAACTTTGGTTGTTCAATTAGTGGTTGTGACGAATTTTTGTTTAACCAAAAATAATCCGGTGAATTATTTATTAATCGCAAGGGACAAAGATGGTAACAATGTGGAGATTGTGTACATTTAAAAAAAAAAATTAAAAAAAGAAATTGTTTAGTTCCTCTTACGTTGCCCGATAAAAGGTTTGTTTATTTAATTGATTTGCATTAAAATTGACAGTTTTATGTTCGCCTGGTGTTTGTAATCTGCCCATGTCTAAAAAAGTGAATTATCAACGCGGAGCAAGGGATACTTCTCCATCCACTCGATCATATTATTTTGTAAGGTTTGTGTTGTTGTTGAATGTAATTGAATATTGCTTGTTAATTATACGTGTATTATTATTCGAATGTTCATCTTTTGTTATGACCAAAATATCAACAAACATTGAAAGCGGACAGCTGTCAAAAGAACATATTTGATATATATGCAGCTTCTGAAACTTTAACTTTTTTGTCTCACCGTTTCTTGAGCCATTGCGAACGAAAAGAAGAAAATGAAAGCAGGTACATGAAGCACATTTTCGCTTTCGAGTGATATCTTTCGCTTTTTAAAATGCGAAAGTGGTTTTCGTTTTATTTTTGAGAGAATCCCACCCCAGAGCTTTAAATACAATGACCTATTTCGCTAATTTCGTTCGTTATTTTAATGTGAGTATCGTTAGTTTTATAGTAACGACTTAGACTTTTTGCGGTGGGTAATCTCCGGTTTTTGACAAAATTTGATGAACAAAACCAATTCCCACACAAAAAATAAGGTTTTCCGTTTATTCCTTTGGATGTCGAAACTCCCATAAACATATTTCTCTTGATCCCGCAGGCCTGCTGTGAAATGTACGGTGGAAGCGTAGATGCGCGAATTGTTTAATTTGACACGTTTTTATTACATTTTACAACTCTGCTTCTGGCTTGTTGATGTTGCCACTTTTTTCTCTTAGCCTTATTCGTTAGTTAGCTTAATTCGTTAGGTTAGCTTTATTCGTTAGTTGTTTGTGCATCGATTTGGACTGAAAATAAGTCGCCGAGGTCAGCACGATAAGCGATACATCTACCGTTCTAGCTGACCGTCTAGCAAATAGAAGTCCTTAGCTTAAGAATCGCTTTCGGTGGTTCAACGATTGTGTTTTTCGGACAGAGACGAAGTAAACACAATGCCGAGGTCGGGCAAGATCGAAACTGAAGAAGTGTGCTTCAACGAAATGCCTTTGTCATATCAATATTTTCAGAAATTCAGTTACCAGTCAGCATCAAAAGCAACTCCACAAACGAACCTTCCTTTAGCGGGCACTATTGCTTAGAATACATCTAAGCTATTTTTGGAATTAAGTTTACAACTTTTCAAAACGTTGTAAGAAATCCACACAAAAGATCTTATAATAAAAAAAAATCCATTCCGCATTGCTGTCTACCTACCATAAGCTCTTAACCAACTTTACTGATCAAACATGGTGCCACACAAGACGCAGCTAGGCATATTTCCCATGAGCATGTATAGGAGCCCTTTGATCAACATTACAAGTATTTCCATTCGTTGCTGCACTAAAAGCGGCCCCCAGTCATAGGCCAAGACCTTGAGACAAGAGCTAGTTTGCTTCTGACAGCTGTTACTGGGTCCTGCTGTAAAAGGCATGCAAACATTGATTAAGGCGTGTCGCCATGTCCTGCATAACGACCGAATCTCAAAGAACACTGTCTCAAGGACAATCGCTTTTTGCACCACCTTCAGTCGAGCTCGGCTCCGATGGAATTTAAAACTCCCACGTCCTTGGCAGCAATCGATTTTCCCAATTTCCGTATTAATTATCCTTTTCAAATCGGGCTACCGAACATTGTTTCATCCCTCCATTAGCCACCCAACACGTACATCGACCATTCTGTCGGCTCTCAAGGTCGAACCTATGAACCAGGATATTCCCCATACTCTCCTAAAGAACGCCATATAGACAAGGGACTCATTAAAATGACAAGTATAACATTAAAAAAAAATACACACACCTTGCTGCAGATGTCCAAGGACACATCCGTCTCTCAGATAGACCATCGCAGTAAAAGTAGTAGACGATGTATAACAAATAGAAGCCCAGGTTCATAAATTTGGCATTTTCTTCGCTTTCTTTGTTGGTGGTGACCACAAAAATTAAAAACATCTCCGACGGAAGGCACACCTATACCCCCCGGACAGCGAGGTCCACACAACATGCACATCCTTCAGCAATTTTGTGTTAATTCACTTTGTTTGTAGGCAGTTTACTGTCAGCTTATACAATTTGGCAGTGTGTCCTGCGGTGTTGATCATTAGCCTGCAAAATGGATGAAGGCTATAGCATTTCACGCACACGCAATTTGGTTAAGAAAGACACACACCATTTCCAATTGTCGTTCGTTTCCTTTCAAAAATAGTTTCTATACGGTTTAATCGATTTGCCCCGAGGACTCGCTCGGATGGCATTAAATTTGTTCCCAAAAATTGACGAACAATATTTGTTTGGTAAACTTTTGCGTTCTATAGGCGGATTAGAAGGCGCGCGTTTGTCGTCCTGGATTTGAGTGCGACTTATCCGGTTAATCTCTGAAGACGAGTGGGTAGATAAATCGAACAAGGGCTCTGGTGACATCTTTCCTGCGGTCGAATGACGTTTGTTTACGCAAGGCAATCCTTTTACACGGCTGTTGCGACAGGGTGGCTCGTTGGCAATTACTCATGCCCAGGCGTTGTCGCCGCCTGGTGGTGGTAGTGGCGATAGGTGATAAGGCACGCTTTCTCAATTTGAATAAGAGCACGGTTGACAGTAGCTGACACGGGTGTTGGTACAACTTGTTTGTTGATCTACCTACTGGTGGATGTCGACATCATTGGGGAACGGGTTAAAAATGTTCTATTGTAACTTGGCAGTGTTTAAATTGCGTTTAAGACTCCCTCTGCAGCGATATTTTGTTTAAAATTATTCAAAGTCAACTGAGACGAGTCCAATTTGCGGTGGTCTTTGCAAAGCCCTTTTGAATGTCACCCCTCCAGACAGGGAGCTTAACCAGATTCCTCACTTAACACTTACTAACTTAGTAGTCGAACCGATACGCCCTTCTGTTAGCGGGGTATTTGGCCAAGTGTTTCCTATTGCGCTCTTCTAAGTTGTTTCCATTTTTGTGCGCCAAATAAGGCGAGACCCTCTTCTATTGCGGAGTGCCACGCCGGACTGGAGTCGAGGATTAGTGGAGTCCGAACTTCTATGACGAATTCAAACAGCTTTCTGCACAGCTCCGTTGAATCGCCTTCTGCAAATCGCGTCAACGAACAGAACCAAAAATATTCGTACAACTCGAAGAATCTTGATATCTGCATAGAAGCCTAAAGTCCGTGCTTCTGCACCATAAAGCAGGATTGTGATCATAGGGCTCTTTCCTTTCCCTTTTGACAAGACCATACTGTTCTATTGTCTCTACCTATTGTCCTCTTAGGATAAAGATACAGCGACTTGCAGGCTTTATAAAGAATGGTAAACATAAAGAATGGTAGACCCTTTTCAGAGTTTTTGACATAGGTTAGGATAGGTTAGAGGATGGGAGCTCAACGCATACCCCCGGAGTACTAAAGAAGGTCTATTGTGAATCCCCAGTTAGAGCGTGGGACTGAAAAGTGATGTTTCAAACCATCAAGTTTCAAACCGTCAAACTTGGAAAACAACTGGTGCTCCTCACGAAGTGCGGAGGAGGTCCAAAATCTAAAAGCGGTACTTGCTAAGAACCAGGAGGTAACCTGGTAAGCTTGCCTGATAATCGGAGTTGCAGCTGTCCCTTACCTATAAAATGATTGATGCTGTCGGGCTAAAATCCGCATCAGAAACTTTTAGCGAATTTTGTTTAGAGACCTTCATCCAAAAATTCCCCGCGTCGCTAAAGATGATTTTTTTTGGCTAAAATTGGGGTCGTCTTTTAAACTCTCCGAAACCCAGTCAGCGCACAAATTTTGCTTAGAGACCTTCATCCAAAAGTTTCCCACGCCGCTAAAGATGATTTTTTGTCTAAAATTGGAGTCGTCTTTTAAATTCTCCGAAGCCCGGTCAGCGCACAAATTTTGCTTAGAGACTTTTATCCAAAAATTCCCCGCGTCGCTAAAGATGATTTTTTTTCTGGCTAAAATTGGGGTCGTCTTTTAAACTCTCCGAAACCCAGTCAGCGCACAAATTTTGCTTAGAGACCTTCATCCAAAAGTTCCCCACGCCGCTAAAGATGATTTTTTGTCTAAAATTGGAGTCGTCTTTTAAAATCTCCGAAGCCCGGTCAGCGCACAATCAGCATTGTCTTTAACTTTTTGATCTTGAACGAGTGTACCACCAAGTCCCGATGCAAATTTCGTCAAGTAAAAGTCTGCGAAAGTCCGCCTACGGAGAGGAATTGACTGCCATTTCATCGCTCCTGTACACTTTCACGCACCGCGGCGAAATTCTCTGTCGATCTGAAGTTATTTTGACGCCCCTTCCAATCAGATTCCAACCTGTTGAGTTGCCAGAGCTGTAATGTGAACTTATAAAGGTTTCTTAGCTAATCTGCAAACCCTCGGCCTACATGATGACAGTTTGGTTATAAAAAAATTTTGCAGCGGTTGTCATGTAGTCTTTTAATACACGGTAGATCCCCGAATCCAACATCATAAAAGAAGCTTACGTGACTATTTCCTTAATTGTCGAAGAGACGCAGTCTATCCGTGGCATACCTCAACGCGGGTCATTGAAAGCTACTGACGATCTTCACACCCTCCAATAGAGTGTCGGGACATTCGGCATCAGAAGTTTTGTAAATTTAGAGCTTGTAAAGCTCAGTAAAGAGTTTGTAAAACCTTACAAAAGTCTTCCCAATGGCAGACTGGACTATTGACGTTCCTCCGAAAAATATTTGACAGCTTACCTGATGTGACGGTTCAGGCCGTAATAGCCAATAGTAGAGTCTGCCATTGGGAAGGCATTTGTAAAGCTTTGCGGTTTCTATTGGCACATTTGGCAGACGAATGCAGGCCTTTTGTGGGCCTTGAACGGTATCTTGGACTTAAGAGCTCACACAACCTCTGAAATTATGTGGGCACTTCTGTCGGATTGTATAGAATGAAACAATTGAAGAGTCTTTTTCAGTGAATAAAACTTATCAGCTCACACGATGGACGGAAAGTGAAAGGAATGCTGCCGCATTATTGCTTTTCAATTGAGACACTAAGCCGGAAACAGAGCTCTGCCTAACTATGAGGTACTGTGAAGGAATTTGGACCAGAGATTCATAGAAATATAAGAAACACCTTTGGCAAAGCAATTCGAAACAACATCATCGCCGACCAGGATTTTGTGGGGTATACTAAGGTCAAGACCAACCAATGAGAGAACCGGTCATGAACATACTGGCACAACCATACAACGACGAAAGTGGCAATGGGTTGGTCACACTTTCCGAAAAGGTGACAGGTCCATAGCTAACCACGCGATGCAATGGAATCCGCTTACTCAGGATGGCAGGCGGCGCGGCGGTCCTAGAAGTACATGGCGTAGAACAGTCGAGAAGGAAGCACGGCAACTGGGAAAGAGTTGGGGAGAGCTGAGGCACATGCTAGGATCCGCACACGATGGCGCGTAGGCGTTGTAGAGGCCCTAGGACCCACAAGGGGATATATTACATAAGTAGTAAGTAAGGTCAAGACCAACCTCGCCTTCAGTCATATTTGCACCATTTATCATTATAAAATGGCAATGCCAACCTGTCATCTGTCAAAATGGGATGCCACTGGAAAAAGTAAAAAAAAAAAAAACTAACCGTTTACTCACTTGGGCGCCAGTTTACAGCGCACCACTAATGAAACCTCTTTAGTTATCCAAGAATTTTTGACTACCATTACCATGCCTCAGCCATTTCAGGCAACCGACTCGATTTCCCAATTAACACTTCTTGCAAGTGGTACCTATCCAAAGTATAACATTTTATTGCCAAAGCCACAGATACGGAGCCATTACAATTTCGGTCATAAACGAAAATCTTTGCTGCAAGCCGCTCACCATTTGGTGGATGCGGGGTGCGCCACATCAACCTCTCTATGCCAGAGATACACTCACCATATCCAGATAAACATCGAGTACAACAACACCAGCCGAAGGATCGAACACAATTTTAAGAAATCCAATCGCCGTCGATCGATCGTATACTTCAACATTATCCGCCGACGAAAGCTCATTAAAACGTGTGGCGTCGTTGTAATGAACTCATTAGCCAGAGCAGCAAGCGCTAAGAAATAACGAAACTTAATTAGGGCCCCCTACAGACAAGGCCCTGAGCGGCTGTGTATGCCATTCAATTAACAATTATTATTGCCATCGATGGTGTGCGCTCATAATATACAAAAGGTGCGGACTCTAAGCCGAGACACACTCGCACGACCACACAAGATGAATATATTTATTGTTTTCTTAATTATACATTTTTTTCTTCTTTTTTTTTCGGATACCAGTACAACACATGCAAGTGTGTATAATTAATTGGACTCTGCAACCGCTATAGAGAAGGGGTGCCTTTGAAATCCCCCGCCGGGATCTTGTAAAAGGTATAATCTGTCAATTTTCGAAAACCAGTTGCTGGAGCTTAGACCTTTCGAGCTTGACTACTGCTCCAAATTTTCATAATTATTCTAAATGATTATAGGTTCTTGCCGGCTTAATGCCAATGCAAATGTTGGGCAATAAACGGGCCGTTTAAGTGCTCCCAACTTGAATATAAGCGTAGGTAGTTGTTTATGGATTTTGCGGGGGGTTTTGCAGCACGTGCCACATTTTTTGACTCAACGGAAGAGTGGGTAACTAGCCCCTTTGTGAGGGAGTTGTTGGGCTATAAAAATGGAAAAAGGAGTTGCCTCACTAAGGTCCTTAGTGGCACTTAGAGCTCTAGAGTACGGTAAGAGCTTATTTGGCGGTGGATTGGTCAAAAACATATGCATGTAAGGGGACGATTTATTACTAATAAGATTTCGACGACATCAAACTAGCATGTTGTCATGCTTCTAGTGTAGAAAAGGCGACGGTATACCAAAGACAGTCTTCACGAGCTTTCGGGGAAAAGACCTGCGAGTATTGTCAGAGTGTCACAAAAGAACATTCGGTAGCCAAAGACGTCACGTCCCTACAGCGTATTTTACTCGTCGAAAATTGCCCGGGAATGGGGTTTCTATACTAGATGGAGCTTCTTGTACTGGAGCCATTTATCTGCGGGAACGTCAACTGTCTAAGCTCACAGATCGAGTGTCTATTGAATTTATTTTTTCAACACTCCTTACAGCGAACAAAACGGAGTGCCATATACAAACGACAGCTGTCAATATTCAATGAGTCAGAAATATTGAATGCGAAAGTTTCGTGTCACCCAGTCGTGCATTTTATTTAAGTACTTAGGGCGTGTAACGGCTCCAGCAGCTCATAAAATAATTTGTTGGGCATTGGTAAACCCATTTATTGGTCGATGGAGCGTTTTAGTAACTGCTCATATATCTCAAAACTCCCATTTTCGAATGGGATAAAGCTTTAAAATTCAAATAATGCTTATATCGCGAACAATATCTTATATACTCAGTTTTTTAGCTAAATATTTAAGCAATAGTAATTCTCCAACTAAATGTTGCAAAATTTCTTACTGTTTTGTCTGCATAGTTTTACAAAAAAAAGGAACGCTCTAACGATTTTGATCAAAATACATATTTTGGATAATAACAGAATTCTAAATAAGATCTAAATAGTTTTTCTCAAAAAATTTTAATAGTGACGTGTAAATATTTTTAAAAATGTTTTCAAATTTCTACGGTATATTTTTGAAGCAATGTCCCACTTCCAATTAAAATCCAGTAACAGCTGCGCAAAAGTTCTTTTAGCTAATATTAACAACTACTTATTTTCCTCGACCATATTAAATATATGCACCTTAAAATAATATCAACCACTTGGAGCTTACACAATCAGAAACTCCCACCGCATTTGCACCCCCATACACGTCCATCGGGATATTCAGGGCCGTTTTTTTCAGACGATTATAGTCGAAACGATAGACCTCCAAAAGTTGCAACTAATGTTGTTTTCCATTGGGCAAAAAGAAGCGTCCGGGAATCGAAAAAATCACTTCTGAAACCGTTCCATTGGCACAAAAAATACTCTTCTGGTGATTCTGAGAAGAGAATTTCGCTTTTGAAGTCAGAATCCACTGAAGAAGCACTCACACAAGTGTAATTTATGTATTTTATACAAGTCAGCTGACAGCCGCCGTAGATTATTTTTTTGGCATTTCACCAATACTTTTGTGGGTTCAACCAGAAGCAGTTTTGTTGGAAAACGACATAAAATGAAACAAATTCAGGCAGAATATAACTCCTTATGGTCATCAAAGTTTCAAAAACGATATCGTCCCGATGATTATTGTTATACGGAACCAGCCCCCAGTTTTTAAAAAAACAAATCCCGGAATTCCTACATAATATAGGTAAAGATACCAGTCTATCGCGAACCCTATTTCCAAATCCAATCCAAACACCTTAACCGGTCCTTGTACTCAAAAATCTTCCCAAGCGTAAGAGCTTATAAATAGTGTCAACATTAGATGCGTATAATTCTCTAACCAGAACTTGCGAAAATTACCTGTTTCTGAGAGCTCGTTTTTTTTTCAAAAAGGCATCTTTTTTTGATTTCAAATACTTTTTTAAATTTTTAATTTTTTAAGAATATGTTTCCACCTTCATCTGATCATTTTCCAAACACTTTATATGTCATTCTTTTAAAATAATTCCAGCTTCGACTTCCAGTAAGTGGATAATGAAATTGGAACACTGTTTGTTGAATAAATAAAAATTGTTTTTGTTTGTTATTTATATTTGAGTTAAATTTTTGATTTACATATTGTTCCACTTTACCTAAAAAAAATATTTTATTAAAAAATGCATCTTTTTTTTCCAGTTAGGCATTTCTTCGTCAAAAGTGGTTGGCAACGCTACCTCAGGGTTTTCATTGTTCAAGTTCAGGTGTTGAGGGCATTATTAAATAACGATGAGTTTTTGCAGCATTTCTGCTGGAACTTCAACACGGAGCGTTCTTACTGCAAAACTGGTCTCCTCTGCGCCATCTGACATGGCAACAGTTATTTTTATTTTTAATGCAAGCTCATTCATATTCGATGATAACACATTAAATCTGCGCCGCGGGGTGACCAGTTGAGTGTTTTCTATTCAATATCCCGTGAAAGTTGCATCACCATTGGGCTTCTGTGACAAGGAGCGTTATCCAGTTAAAGAACAAATGACTGCCTGTTTAGTCTATCGCCAGATGGAAATGCGAAATTGTTTAAAAATTGTGATGGATCATCGTTTCATCTATTTGTTTTACCAAATTTCATTTGAAAATGTTTTATGTTATGTAGATATATTAGTGCTGAATGAAATTAACATACCTAAGAATAAAAATGATTTCTATAACATTGATGGATTTAAACCTGAATTTATTAATCGCGATGCAAGGAAAGGTGGAGGTGTCGCAATATATATAAAAGACAGTATAACGTACAAAATAATACCAACTAGTCCAGTTAATTACGAAGGCATACACCTAGAAATCACTCATAAAGGACAACCAAAACATATACATGCAATTTATAGACCACCGAGTTCTAGTGTTACAAGATTCATTGATGAGTTAAATGAAACTATAAAAGAAAATCAGGAAAATATTTTGTTAGGTGATATCAACATAAACACCGAAGACGAAAATAACTCGCTTGTCCTAAAATACATGGAGATGATGGCCTCGAAAGGATTGACAAACGTCATCAAACGACCCTCGCGTGTTAATATACCAAATAACACTGCAACACTTATTGACCATATTTATGTAAGCATCACTAGACTGGATATGTTTTCGGCAATAATTGAAACTGATCTTTCTGACCATTATGCCGTTTTATATGCAACAAAAAGCTCAATAAATATAGAGTCACCCGATAAAGTTGAGGTTAAACACATTAATCAGCAAAAAGTTAACGAACTAATAGAACAGACAAACTGGCAAAATTTACCCGACGGGAACGATGTGGAAACACTTTATAATAATTTTGTAAGAGAAATTAATAATATATATAATAAAGCAAGCAAAACAAAATCAACCAAGAGAACACGGAAACATAAACCATGGATTACGACCGAAACCGTGTCAATGTGCAAAAGAAGAGATAAGCTTTATAGGCGATGGAGAAATAGTCCGAGGAGTAAAACATATGAAGACGAGTATAAGAGTTTTAGAAATGTTGTAAATAAAAATATCCAATTTGCTAAAGCTAACTTCTATAAACAACAGTTTGCAAACGCTAATAATGATCCGAGAAAAACATGGAGTGTTGTTAATGAACTTCTTGGAAGAAAGAAACGTTCAATAGATGAAATTATTAAACACAATTTTCTGGATACTGACGAAGGTCTGAACAACGTTGTGGATAAATTTGCAGAGCTATTTTCGAACCAAACGTCAAGGATTGCACATAATTGCAACACAAACACATCAAACCACGAGAATTGGCAACTTCAACAAAACATTTACCTAAAAGAAGCAACTGAATCAGAAATATATACTATGTTATGTCGACTAAACGATAAAAAAGGTCCTGGGGCAGATAATATCAGACCAGTTGATCTTAAAATGAATGCTAGGTATTTAGCTCCAATAATTACCAAAATAATAAACAAAAGTATTCAACAATGTTATGTCCCACAGCTGATGAAAACGTCCATCATTCGCCCAATATATAAGGGAGGAACAAAAAAAAACATTGAAAACTACAGGCCAATCGCGATTTTGTCATCTGTTGAAAAATGTTTGGAGGAAGTAATAGTTAGCCGAATAAACACTTTTATGACAAAACACAAAGTGCTTCACCCAAACCAGTACGGCTTTCAAAAAAATAAAAGTACCGGATCACTACTAGGGGAGTTTACAAATACGATTCATGCTGGTCTAAACAAAAGCCATCACGTCCTTGTGCTATTTATCGATTTCAGCAAAGCGTTCGATACTCTAAAGCACGACAAATTATTGGAAAGTGTCAGCAGAAATGGTTTAAGAGGCGTACTGGCTAACTGGCTTAGGAGTTATCTGACTGATAGAACGCTGAAAGTCAAAGTTTCTGATACAGTGAGCAAAGGAAAACCATGCAAATACGGTGTACCACAAGGTTCAAAATTGGGCCCTATTCTTTTCATAATATATACCAACGAACTTTTGCGATTATTCAAAAAGTGTACTGCCTATGCCTACGCAGATGACATTGCAATTGTTGTGAAACATAAGTATCTCAATTCTGCTGTGAAGATATTACAAGAAGAATTCAACGATGTATCTAACTGGTGCCATGATAACGGGCTAATTATAAATGCATCCAAAACAAAAGTGATGCACATACGCTGCCCATCTAAACAAGCGGAATCTGTCCAGATCTATCACCGAAATGCCTGCTCTCCATTATCAGACAACAACACACCAATTGAAGTAGTCAGAACCTTTAAATATCTTGGAGTAACCATCGACGAACATTTCCTCTGGCGTGAGCATATAAATGCCTTGCGTCTTCAACTAAAGAGCACTATCTTCGCAATGGTCTATCTTAAGCGATACTCCAATCTCGATGTGCAAAAGCAGGTGTATTACTCGCTAGCGGAGTCGCGCATAAGATATGGGATTCAGGCCTGGGGAAACGCAGCTAAAACTCATTTGGACAAGATATCGAAATTACAGCATCGTCTTGTTAAAATTTTTAGACCGAGTAATTCATCTATCAGAGTTTTGGACGTAAATGCAATCTTCCAAATGACAACATTGATACACTATATGGATGACCAGCGCTTTCTGCAACCTATAAGCCATACGCTAAACACTAGACGACGAGCCCAAGGGATGCTAGATGTTCCAGAAACTTTCAACACTTACGGAAACCGAGAACTACGATGTGCTGTCCCGAAACTTGTTAATGCAATTCCTCAATTTTTAAAAGTTATTCCAAATTTCAAGAAGAGAAAAAAAGAGCTTAAAAAGTATTTGCTTCAATCACATTTTGTAGAGTAGAATTGAATTTGAATTATTGATTACAACTAATTTTAAAAAAAAAAAAAAAAAAAAAAAAAAAAAAGTCCTAAGAACTAAATCACTTCGAAATCAAATCCATAAACAACCACCTGCAGATAAGCACTTTGCTTTGCGGGTAGAAAAAATTGTAATGAAGAAAAAGTGTTAATAATAAAAAATAAAAAAAAAAAAAAAAAAAAAACAGACAGACAGACAGATAGACAGACAGACAGACAGACATACGTACTTCGGAGTAATTATAGACGCTCGCCTGAGCTTTAAACACCATATTGAATATGTGGGTATGCAAAAAGTCGTCAAAAACTGTTAGCGCGCTTTCAAGGATGATGAGTAACATCGGGGGCCCGAAACAAACAAAGAGAATTCTTCTTGCAGGAACTGCCAATTCTATTCTCAAGTACGCGATAGAAATATGGTCAAGTGCAATGAAAGTTAAGTCTTACGTGAGGGGAGCCAAATCCATCCACCGTCTTGGCGCATTAAGAGTCGCCTGTGCGTTTCGAACAGTTTCGAACGATGCCATACTCGTCGTATCTTCAATGTTACCTATCGATATACAAGGTGGCGCAAAAGTAGTCCTCCTATCAGAAAATGCTATAAATTTTGCGATTGGCCCCTAATGTCAGTTCTGTTTTGACATTTGTGTAGTAAACACATGCGAAATACACGTTAATAAACAATGTTACGCTACACTGCTCCAGAACGCGGAATATTGGTGACTATTTATTTGAGCAATAATCGGTCGGTGACTTTGGCACAACGTGAATTTCGTCGCAGATTTCCTAGCCGTCCAACGCCTACTGGTGAAACACTGCGACGTTTAGCCGCTCGCCTCGAAGAGACTGGCACAACACGAGATGCTGCCAGGCGTGGCAGACCCCGGAGTAGCCGTTCTGCAGAGAATATAGCTGCTGTAGCCGAAGATGTCATGGAAGCGCCGTCGACATCGACCAGACGACGTGCCACGCAAATGGGTATCAGTCGACGGTCTTTACAGCGAATTTTGTTACGTGATTTGAAGATGTTTCCGTACAAAGTCCAGACGGTGCATCAGCTGTTAGCTGCTGACCGCCAATCGCGTCTAACATACGCCCAAGCCATCCTTAATCACCACCAAGAGGAAGATGATTTTTCATCAAAAATAATCATGAGTGATGAGGCCCATTTCCATCTTAGCGGGTACGTAAATAAGCAAAATTTACGCTTCTGGGGCACTGAAAATCCGCGTGTAACCCACGAAGAGCCATTACACCCGCTCAAAGTCACTGTATGGTGTGCTGTTTTCGCTGGAGGAGTCATCGGACCTTTTTTCTTCGAAGACGTCGCGGGCCAAACGGTTATTGTGAATGGTGAGCGCTACAGAGCAATTATCAACGAGTTCTTTTTGCCGCAACTTGATGAATTGGGATTGGAAAACATGTGGTTCCAACAGGACGGTGCAACGGCACACACTGCACGTGCCACAACCGATATGCTGAAGGATGCATTTCCCGGGCGCCTAATCTCCCGTTTTGGCGATTTGCACTGGCCAGCAAGATCGCCTGATTTGACCGCTCCAGACTTCTTTTTGTGGGGCTTTTTGAAGTCGCGGGTGTATGTCAACAAGCCTCAGACTCTTGCAGCTCTTAAAGACAATATCCGTCAAGAATGTGAGGACCTATCGCCGGAAGTTTTGGCCAAAGTGATGGAAAATGCCATAAAAAGGGCTCAAATGACAATCAACTGTGGCGGCGGCCATTTACATGACATCATATTCTCGACTTGATGTAAAAAAAATTAAAAGACCAAATAAAAATAATCCGCAAGAAGAATCAAAGTTTTTCATTTTTTTTTTTTAATTACAGCCAAAAAACATCGGAAGGTTATTTTTGCGCCACCTTGTACTTGCTGAAGAAATGGTAAAATTAAAAATCGAGCGAGTCCAAAATGGTCGGGTAGATAACGACAAAAGAAAATACGAAAGGTGTCTGAGTATAGCAACCTGGCAACAACAATGGAATTTATCGCTAAAGGGAAGATGGACACACAGGCTTATACCAGTGATCGACCTATGGATTAAACGGAAACACGGTGAAACAAACTTCTATCTGACTCAGTTCTTGACGGGTCATGGCTGTTATAGAGAATATCTTTTTAAACGCGGACACGAAACCAGCCCAAATTGCCCGCATTGAGAAGATGTTTCTGAAAACGCGGAACACGTGTTTTTTCATTGCCAACGATACGAAACCGAGAGGATATCCCTACGGGACCAATTCGGTGAGTGGCCCACTCCCGATAACATCGTAAACTATATGCTCCAGAACGACGAAAACTGGACCATTGTAAGTAACGTGGCGGTGCGTATTCTCAGCGACCTAAGACGCTTAGAACGCCAACGGAATGTTAATAGTTCCAACAATTGAGCAAAAAGCAACAAGTCTTTATACCGACCCCCGCGAAGTAATGCCTTACGGCGGTTCCGCGGGGGAAACTAATCGGTCTGTTCGGGAAGGGAGGTGGTTTTAGCCGGTAGGAATCCGGCACTATCAATGGACGTCGGACCATTTGTGTCTCATGCAAGATTTCCACCTTCCATCGCAAAACAAAAAAAAAAAACAGACAGACAGACAGACATCCTCCCGTTTCTATCAAAGGTGTTTGAAAAAACCATTATGAAGCAGATACAAACATATCTATCGACTAACAACCTGTTAACTACCTGTCAGTCTGGTTTTAGGCCTAAGCGCAGCTGCAAATCTGCCCTACTTTTTGTTACTGACGAAATAAGAACCGCAATGGACGAGAATCATATTACACTTCTAACGCTTTTAGATTTTTCAAAGGCTGCGCAATTTCTTTGGGTTTTCTATAGAGTCATGTAAGTTGATTCTCTCGTACCTTAGCGGACGGCAACAACGTGTGGTGGCAAATGGTCAATCATCGATCTTTCTCAATGTTTTGAATGGAGTGCCACAGGGATCAATTCTTGGCCCAATTCTCTTCACACTTTACATAAATGAGCTTCCAAAAGTTGTTAAACATTGTCTTATCCATCTTTACGCTGATGATGTGCAGCTTCTGATAGGTCGCCCGTTTGGGGAAAAGAATGATGCCGTTGCATTAATGAATGAGGACCTTTTTTCCATTTCTCGTTGGTCTAAGAGAAATCATCTGTGCCTAAACCCTGTCAAATCAACAGCCCTCCCCAACTATCGCAAAATCTTTGATTTATCAGTCTTAAGACCACTGAATCTTGAAAACGAAGGAATCGAATATGTCAGCAGCGCCAGAAACCTTGGAATGGTTTTCAATCGTACCCTCACATGGAACGACCACCTAATTAAAGCAATTGGTAAAGTATATGGTAGCCTCCGTGTTCTCCAAGTCACGCGAAGATACATCCCCACAAAAACCAAACTTCTTCTCGCCAAAACGCTTCTACTACCCATTATGTTATATGGTTGTGAAATTTTTTGCAACTTGGACTCTGCCACTAACCGCAAGTTAAACGTCGCATACAACAACATTGCCCGTTATGTCTATAATCTACGTCGCTATGACCACGTTTCCACTTTTGCTGCTCGCATTTCTGGTTGTAGTCTAGACAACTTATTGAATTTTCGCTCACTTAGCTATCTACATGAAATCATTCAAACAAAACAGCCTGATTATTTACACGGTAAACTGAACTTCCCTCATTCAACAAGGTCTTTTGCCCTTATACTACCTCGATACAATTTTCTTATTACTGAGCGTCAATTTTTCGTTCATGTTATTCGCCTCTGGAACTCCCTGCCCATAAGTATGACGAAGTGTAAAGAGCACAAGAAGATTTAAATGTTTACTTTTCAACTATTTGGCAAAGCATTGATATCTACCTATTTATTAATTTTTTATTATTTGTTCTCTCTTTTTAAGTTTCGATTTCTTTTTAATAGTTTATAATGATGGTAATAGCATAATAATTAAATTAAATTCAAATTCTTAAATTAATTTAAAGGCTTTCAAAAATTTACAAGACTCTTGTCTTACTTTGTAAGCGATTCTGAAATAAATAAATAAATAAATAAATAAAACATGGCTAAATCGATTCAGAATGTGTTGAGGATGTTTATAAAATTAATTAATATAAAGTAAAATTGTCAAGTTTAAGTAATAGCCATTGTATTTAGAGCCTAAAGCTTATAATTGACATTTGTCATAAAGTCTACACTAATTTGTACACAAGGAAAAATTATAAATGTCAATCATTTTTTCAAAATATTTCATATTCGTAATAAACCCGCAATTATAACGTTGACAAAAATTATTGTGCGTTATTTTTCATTTCAACTGTTTTAAAATAAAGTTACAACGGGAAGAATCTTTCTTTTTATATTTTTGAACAGTTCGACACGGTTTTAGACAAAACAGAATGTGATCCTGATTCAGAATATAATATACTTTATGAGGTCTCCGGTGACTCCTGCTTATGTAAATATACATTCCTGGGGAGGGTATAACAAACCCGCCACCACCATGCTTACTTTGTCTGAATAACTGGTGCGCATTTTTCACGAGATAATTTCGGCATCCAAACAAATCTTCTTTACGGTGATCCATGAGGGTCAAATGAACTTTTTTGCTTCCATAAAACCCGGTTGCACACTTTATGGGTTTATTTTTAAACGAATTTTAGACTCTTCATTTTGTTTTCGTAGTTATCGGCATTTATCATATAAAATTTGTATCCAAATCGAGTTCAACTAGGATAGTCGCCTCCTTTGGATAATCGGGTATTCAGCATGATTTCGCATTTTAAGCTCGAGAATTTTAGAGTTAAACTTGGATTCTTAACAAACTTCCCCAAAATAAATCTTCCGTTCTTCCTTCGGTATAACTTTTTCGTTTTCTACCCGAGGAAGGTAAATTTTGCACACAAATCTGTCTCTTGTGATTGTTGATTTAAATATTTACAGTTTGCTTCGACAAATTAGATTCTTCCTCTATTTTTTAAAAGAAAGACCGCAATCCTATTTTGCGACACAAGCTACTCGATCTTCCATATACTTAACTCGGTCGTTTACCCCACGTTTTAATCAGAATGGACCTGCACACAATTAATCTATCATATTTCATTTAAATTCAAGCAGCAGCAGTATTATTCGCCAAACAAACCTTGACAAATGAGTCTGTTAAAAAACTTGTGCCAGTCAAAAAATCTTACTTCAACCACAAATAGGCCTGAGCTGTCCAGCGGATGCAGTCAATGGTCTCATTTACACACACAATCATAGGTCACACCATAATTATGCAATCACTGAGTGAAAACTGTAGACCAGTTAATTTGTAGCCATTAGGAAATATTCGCCTTGAAAAGCGACCTGCATTTCTGTCAAAATACTTTTGCCGATGGGTGGCTGTGTTGTCAGCTTTGTGGGCTCCCCAGTCCTCCTTTTTTGTCTGCTTAAGAACTCGCATTTATCCGCGAGGAAGCTTATCTTACCACATCCTTATTAGCACAATCGTAAGTCAAGACCACACCATGATGAAGATGATCTATTGCAAGATTTTCACGAAGGACAATCCTAGATGATGATTTAAAGGTGAGTCTGCTTCAAAGTCAGCCCCCAAGGAGTCGCAGCTTGTGTATGCAAGCCTTCGCTGATAGATAACCACGAATCAGATGTGACGAATTGTTGCTCCTCGGAGATCATTGAACCTGCCGTCGGTTACTTGCCTTCCTGTGGCTCATTTACGGCTCCTTTCCCGCAGTCGCAGAGCAAGAGTGTATACGTATACGTATATAGGAATGGATGCAGCCCCGATACACCACTAGTTAATAGGATTAGCCATGCACAGTGCACACTTAAACCTCGCAAAGTGAAGACAATTCGCGCGCTATTAGCATATTGGCCGATTGGATGCGGAATGCAAGATATATAGAGCAATCAACTCGCAGCCCCAACGAACAGTACTACCCCACAAATATGGCTTCGCCAAGTCCATTTGTATATCCTTATCGCGTGGAGCATTTAATTAAAGCTAAACTCATGCTCTGTTCCAACAAAATGCGCCATTTATTTATATATACTCACACTGCGCTGCATACACACTTCATCCACAGCCGGGCAGCCATCACAACACCGTGTGATGTAGAAACAAATGACCAAAAAGGAAACAGCAATCCTTACAAGCCGAAGCGACTGCACCAAACGGACTATGGGAGACTCGATAACGCTGCGCTGGCAAATGCAGTGCGGCCGTGGCAGCCATATTCAATTCACAGCGATTCGTGTTAATATTTCAATCCTTATCGCGCACAGAGCTGCCTGCCCGCTGCTGCTGGTGTGGAAGTGTGGAAGTAACCTTTCCGCCGTGCTGCACATAAATTTCCTCGGAATCCAAAAAGGAGGCAACGAACACCGCGCGCACACCACCGAACTGATAATCGCTGCGCTCTGGGTGCTGCAGGGGCGCGCGAGCTGTACTAACGAGCATCATTCCATTCGTATGCTATCGTATAACTGCCAGGGCCAGAGCCGCCGCCAGGAGCTGCCATCGCAGCTACCTTCGATAAGTTAGTTCACCAGAATCGGCCGAAAGTCGTTTTTCACGCGTTTTATGCACCGAGGAAAATTGCGCTCTCTGTCTCGTTATTATTCATATACGACCGGTACACATTTGGAGGATCCTTCTTCCTGCGCGCTTTGCATTGGGCCCTCTCATTGGGTGTTAATCAGCAAGCACCGCACACTCTGTGGCGAGAACAAAGAGCTGAGAAAACTTCTGGAATTGCCTTATCCTGGGCACTTTGCATTTTTCGTCGCGCTGTCTTTGTCACCTTTGTGCTGCGCTGTTCCCGTCGTGGGAACGAACTCCGTGTCGTGCTCAGATCGATGCCATGGCATTCGTGGAGATTTGTGGACCCGCCGCGCGTCGTGGCCGTGCCGGTACAAGGCTATTAGCACCTCCAGCCGTTTATCAATTGGAAAACAAGACAACTCTTCTCAGAAGAGCGCACACGTACGACTAGGTATCTAGTGCGACGCGGGGCCCGGGGTCGAACGCGTTTGCCAACGATTGATTAGCACCGCATAGGAATCTCAATTACCGATGTCAACACGCACACGCGCGATTAATGGTCCAATTGCGCACAGACTATCGGCGTATGTAGAGGAGCGCGCAACCACTTTTCACCGCACACCATTAGCGGTAGCTGCGCGATGCTTCAGAGATGCCCACTTCTCTATGGCGAGATGGTGCGAGAGTGGCGCGGCAATGCCAAACCTAATTGAATGCCACATTTCCTCAGTCGTCACGCACATCCATTTGTTGGATGGCCGTTGCAAATCGCTAAATATGTTAACATGCGCGGAGCAATTGTGCGCTTAGTTGAGACACAGATGCATCTGTGTGTGCCGGTTTTTATGCGGCTGCTATTGAACTTGATGAATCACTTGGGGAGCGTCCTCCGTATTCTGCTGCACATTTCTGCGGTGCGCGCAAACAAGTTTCGTCCGATACACATGTGTGTGAGGAAAATTTGAATGCGATTGCGGTTTGGGTGCGCGCTCTGATTGCGCCCATTTCGCAAGGGGATTTTCATTAAAAGAACGCTTAGTCGACGTTAATTACTCGGACGGACAAGGATGGTGCCGATTCCGGCATGTCATCAATTTAGGTCGTTTTTCCGCCAGCGGGGCATGTCTTATGTTAGCTGGTGCATATATTTTGGAAGTGTCAAAGATGTTGTGCTGGCTGGGACATCTCATTAGAAAGGGAGTAGGTAGTTGTCCCTAAGAAAAATCTACCACCACTGTGTAGGGTGAGAGGAAACACAGAGCTTGTGCATTTAGGTCTTCGAGGAGATTAAAGCATTCTAAGACCAGTTTTGACCTGATCGAGTACGATCTTCGGGCCTTAAGAGCTGCTTGGCTGTCTGAGAGGATGTAAATGCGGGCAGCTCTAATGCGCCTACGTAAGCATTCTCGGACACATATCTCTACACGCAGAAACTTTGAACTTAACCGAGTGCGATTTTTGCTCGGTTAAACAAAATGGGTTAAAATTAACTTAGTCTCTGTAGTATTTGTTGTTAAAACTACAGAGTTAAAAAGGTTAAATGCACACTGTTAAAAATAACACTCTTAAGTTGTTATCAACAAAGTTAGTAGATGATATCAACCAAACAGCTTATTTTGGTTTTTGTTAAAATCTAATAAGTAAATTAGTTGACAACAACATAGCCAATTTGAAGTTTTAACACGCCGATTGGTTATTAATAACCGTTCTTCTTATCAATTTTCAACCCATTTAATGTTTGTTAAAATCTAACAACCTCTCTGTTAAAAACAACAAATAAGTCTTGTTTAAATATATATATAAATATTTTATTATTATTATTATTATTATTATTAACTTTTAGAAGAATAAATTTATTTATTTTTTGAAGGAAGTTTAATTTTTATTTTTTAAACATTATTTTTCATTTAATCACTGGGCTGTTAACCACTTTACTCGTGAAAATTTAACACTTTCAATGATAGTAAATTTGGCTCAGTTTTTAGATCCACGGACGTTAAATGCAACAAAGTATGTTGGCTAATTTTAACTAAGTGAGTTGGTAAATTACAACAGAGTAACTTGGTTAAATTCAATCAAGTGGGTTGGCTCAAAACAACGGAGTAACTTGGTTAAATTCTTTACGTGAACACGCGCGAGACCCTAGAAGCCCTCAAGGACAACATTCGACACGAGTGCGAGAATCTGTCGCCCGATGTTCTAGCCGAAGTGATGAAAAATGCCATAAAACAAGCCCGTATGTCAATCAATTGTGACGGCGCCCATTTGGCCAATATCATCTTCTCGACTTGACCAATAAAATTCTAAAGGTTCAAATAAACTCGACTTGACCAATAAAATTCTAAGGGTTCAAATAAACATAACCAAAAACCAGAATCGAAGTTTTTCATTTAGAAAAAAAAATGCAAGCCAAACAACATCGGAAGACTTCTTTTGGTCTAAAAGAGAATTTTTCCAGAAATGACTTCGAGACTGCGAAAATTGCTCTAAAAAGACGCTTAGCGTTTCAAGCTATACCTCAAACAGATTCACCGAGCCTGCCGCGAAAACAGTCAAGAGCATGTTTTCAAATGTTAGCCACTAGAGTCTAAATGGTAGCTGCGCGGTGGTCTTCACTTGTGAAAAACTGTTGGGCACAAGTCAACGATTTCTTCAGATTATTATTTAGCTCAGGACAACGGGGAAGGATGATTTGAAGCTGTCATGATTCCACATCGAATTCACCAAAAAGCTTTTCTATTTATTTGTATCCGATACACGATTTTAAGGCCCAGGTCCACCCCGGACCGAAGCGCCACCTAAGTAAGGAGATGTATCTATGCCATTGTTGAGTTTGGGCTGCATACCAACCCTTTTTTTATGACTGATTGCAACACCTTTTCTGCCACTTTGTCGTTGGAGATTCTAAAAAAAACCTTTATTCACAGATGACCTAACACCAGAGGCACAATTTTCAAAAAGTCTGTGCAATTACTTGCATACGCTGGCGACATTTTTTTTTTTTTTTTGGGAGAGCACAGCGAGCTGTCACTGGTGCGTATCAGTACATACAGAAGCGGCAAAAATGAGTTTACGGGTGAATTAGGGCAAAGCAACATAAATTGTGGCCCATCTAGTGGTTTCTTTTTAAATCATAGGTTATTTGACACTGACAGCTGTTTTCCGCTCGAAATCTTGACAGAAAGTCAGTATCATACCTCCGCGGAACGAAATGAGTCGCTTCACGCTTGTACAACGTTGGAAAATATTGAAAACTTATTTCCAAAGTGAGTACTGAGTGCTGTGCCAAACAGTGCGTTTTTTGAAAAGAAGTTTTGGCCGAAATGAAGTTGTTGTAAGTTTGTGCAAAAAGTTCATGAGACTGGTAGTGGACAACACTCATAGTTCCCGTCATTGTTATTGTCGAGAAACCAATGAATCCACAGATAGTGACAGTTTGGCGCGGATTGTGGAGTGTTGACATCAGTGGACTATTTTTCTTCGAAAATGAGGCTGATGGGAACAACGTTTCGGTCAATGGCTGGCGGTACAGAGCCATGTTAACCGACTTTTTTTTTACTGAAATAGAAGACATGGATTTGGACGACCTCTGGTTCATGCAGCATGGCGCGCCATGCCACACGGCCCATGCTACAATCAATCTTTTGCGCGCCAAATTCCCAAATCGGCGTTATCAGCCGTCTTGGCGATGTCAATTGGCCGCCTCCGAGCTGCAATTTGACACCTTTGGACTCTTTTTTGTGGGGAACCGTTAAGGACCAATGTTATGCCAACAATCCGGAAACGTATCACGAACTTAAGGCCAAAATCATCCACGCAATCCGTGATCTACAGCCTGAAACCATGAACAAGGTCTTGGAAAATTGGAGTGACAGAATGCGCTACTGCGAAGCCAGCTGAGGCAGCCTCTTGAACGACGTTGTGTTCCATAATAAATGGTAATGTCTCTCTTTCTAATAAAGCCATAATACATGGAAAAAATATTTTATTTTGTTCATTTTATTGCATTTTTAAAAAGAAACTTGTTTTTTGCCCACCCTGTATATGCTGTCAACTAGAGGGACACACAACATCGACGAATCGGACAGAACGTCAGGTCACGATAATCAGCTATAACTTTGAGGTAGTTCGGGACTTTGTATACCTCGGCTTCGCTATTAACTCTGTAAGAAAACCTCCGAAATCAGGCGAGGAATCACACTTGCCAACCGCTGTTACTTCGGCCTAAGAAGACAATTGATAGGCCTTGTCGAGAAACACTTAGGGGACTTTATATCAGATCCTCATCATCCCAGTCCTGCTTTATGAAGCATGAACGTTATCAAAGGCGGATGAAGATTTTTGGTTTGCGTATGCGTTCGATTTTCAGCCAAATGCGGCGAGACCCCACACATTCGGACATCGGATTTTACTTATATACCAAAGGCAGATGGGAAATCGGAACAACTAGCGAAATCATATCGCCCCATCAGCCTTCTCCATGGAGAAAGTCCTCGACCAATACATAAGGGATCAGTTCGTTACAGATAACCCACTTCATGTGAGCCAGTTCGCATACCAAGCCGGTAAGTCTACCGAAACTGCCATACACAGCCTTACAACGACGATTGTAAAAGGGCCTGGCAGAAAAAGAAACGTCGAGCGTTCGACAATACCTCCTTCGATGCCATAAAGAAAGCTATGATAAGGAAAGGCTTTGCCCCACTAATCCTAAAATGGGTTCTAAACATTTTAGAAAGCAGAATCATTAATCTGGCGTATGGAGGCTCACAAAAGACTGTTAAAGCCACTAGGGGCTGTCCTCAAAGGGGGACTACTTTCCCCTCTTTTGTGGACTTTAGTCATAAATGAACTCCTAGACCACCTCACACAACCGGGGTACATAATACAAGGTTATGCAGCGGATGTAGTAATCACTGTTAGGGGCGAGCATGACTCCACGATGTCTGAGATCATGCAAAGGGCCCTAAACTTAACGTGTAGTTGGTGTCAGAACAAAGGATTGACCATAAATCCCTCAAAAACAGTCATGATACCATTCTCAAGAAAGAGAAAACTAGAACTGAAACCGATCTGGAATAATGAAGCTATCAACTTATCAGGAGAGGTAAGACAAGACTCTTATCTGGAATTCACACCTTGATCAAGTCACCAAGAAGGCGACAAAGGCAATTTACATGTGCCATCGCCTTTACGGCAAAACCTGGGGCTTAAAGCCAAAAATGATCTACTGGTCATACAACACGATCATCAAACCAATGATCACCTATGCAGCGTTATCATGGTGGCCAAAAATCGAACATATGACGGCCCAATAAAAACTTAACAAGATATATCGCTTAGGATGCGTTGGTATATCGGGGGAAATGAAAACTTGTCCAACTGCAGCCATAGGAGCAATGCTCTGCCTTATGCCTGTACATATTTCTGTAAATAAGGAAGCTGGTCTGAGTGCCCTTAGGCTCCCTGATATATCACATTTTAAAGCAGGAAACCTCACAGAACACCTTCGGGTACTACAAATGCTTCAAGATGACCCTGTGATCAAGGTGTCAGATACCATGCTTAAAAGACTTCGCTTGTCCAGGAAATTTAAGATACTGATATCTGATAGAAGTGCCTGGAGAACCAACCAATTCATAATACCATCAGGATCACAAATCTGGTACACCGACGGTTCAAAGATGGAAGATAACGCAACCGGCTATGGGCCTATAGGTTCCAAAGAGCTATAGCACTGGGAAAATCAGCAGACATCCTTCAAGCGGAGGTACACGCCATAGAGATGTGTGTCCGAGAATGCTTACGTAGGCGCACTAGAGGTGCCCGCATTTACATCCTCTCAGACAGCCAAGCAGCTCTTAAGGGCCTAAGATTGTACTCGATCAGGTCAAAACTGGTCTTAGAATGCTCTAATTTCCTCGAGGATCTAGCCAAGGACAACACAGTCACCGTTGCTTGGATACCGGGTCATGAGGGATTTGAGGGAAATGAACGAGCGGATTGCCTGGCGAGAAGAGGCGCATCACTGATCCTGAGCCCTACTTCGGGTTACCTTTGAGTTACGTATGCACTCGAAGTTCAGGAAATGGGAAGATGACCACCTTGCCGAATACTGAACGGAATCCAAAGGACAGAGGCAGGCAAAGTGGTCCAGTGACCACTAAGATAACATCTCAAAAAAATGGGACTTTCCGACGGTGACTCCTGTCGATTCTGCGGAAAAGAGGAGGAAACAACGAAACACATATACACATATATAATGCCCTGCTGTGGCAAGGAGCAGAGCGATCCATATGCAAAGGGTTTATTTAAATCCTGCAGATATAGGAAACATGGAACCAAGAAGTGTACTGAGGTATATAAAGAGCCTCAACAGCTCCTTGGGTTAAATAACAGAGGCCAATGCAATAGATCTCTTCTGGTCGCAGTATGTACAGGGCCTATTCCTTACAATATATTTGGTAAGAAATATATGCATTTGCTGCATATTTTACTAATGAATTTAAATATGTAGGGGTAATTGGTTGGCTTGAAAGATAGGGTAGTTTTTGAACGGATTGATATAAATATTTTAATGAGTTCTCGAATTACTAATTCTACGCAGACGAAGTCGTGTGTACCAACTAGTAGGGTGGAGTCGCTAGTGGCCGGTCCCTTAAGGATTTTTCGTCATAAAATATATCACATTAATAACAAATATTAATATTTTCGAATAATTCTTAAAATAAATTATTCTTTATTAAGAAATGAAGAAAAAATTAATTATTCTTATCAGAAAATTCTTTATTTAGGTTTTAGTAAAAAAAAGTGTTTTTTTTTCCTGTGGCCGGCCGCTTGTTTCCTGTTTCCGGCCACCTCGTGTCCCATATTCGGCCACCCAGTAAAGATAGGGCTTAAATTGTTTAATATTTGTTAGGTATTTAAATGTTTTATAACAAAAAAGTAAAGAAAACAAATTATTTATATTATGAAAAATAAATAAAAAAAAATTAAATTAAAAAACAACACTTGAAAACAATTACCCCCAAAATTTTTTTCACAAAAAAACATTAATTCCGACACCAATTTTACTAAAGATTTGACAGTAAATTCACACAAAAATCTTCCCGACAGAGCACAACGTCGGCTGGATGCTATCTTGTTCAATATCCATTTTTCAAAATGTTGGGAAATCGATTTTTAAAGTTCAGATTGAAAATTTTTGTTCATATCAGAAAATTTTTGATTGGTATTGAATTTTTTTCTGAAAGCCTTGACAATTTTGTTTATAAAACAAGTCACAGTAATTTTTTTTTCTTTTATTTTGAATTAGTTATAAATTAAAATCAACGAGGAAGTCATTTTGGATATTGAACAATGTAACAATGTAATATGGAGTCACAACAAGTTGGTCAAATTTTTGGATATTGAACAGAAAAACTCAGTATTGAACAACATAAAAAAAAAACACAAAAAAAGAGAAAAGATAAAGTTGATTATGTTATATAGAACAAACATTTTGTTTTATTGTTTGCAGCTCATTTATTAAAGAATTTTGAAAGAAAAAAGAAACACACACCTGTAATGTTGCAATGTTTTTTTTAAAGCAAATCAAAATAATGTACGTTTAAATAAAAAACTTATTTGTTTCTCAATTCTTTATTTTATCAAAAAGTTAAAAAAAAAAACTTGCTTCTTTTAGGAACGAAAAACAAAACAGAAATTCAGCCTAATTATTTTATACTTTATAATTACGTATACATTCTATAGTTAAATAATAAAAGTTCATACATTTTTCAGATTTTTCAGAGTCATTCAATGTCCAAAACGCGTATCGATCTTCATCCAAAAATTTTCTATAACAATCATGACTGCAAGTAATTTTCCAACTGGAGAAACGTGAATTTTACGTTTTCTACACTTGTGACCTTTTGCATTATGATATTCCTGACCACTAAATTTTTTTTATGTTTCTTTTCCATAACGAGGCAGTTGAATTTTTTTTGAAAAATCTTGCTCAGGTTCTCGTAGCTCATTTTCCAATGACGGCGCAGCGATTTCTTGTTCAGATGGAGCTGATGATGAAATTCTGATATAATAGAATCTGGGTTTGCTGCATTTATCATTTTGTTAGTACTTCATTATTGTTAACACTGAAATATAATTTTTTTTTTTAAATCAGTCTTAAAATTATGGCGCCAAATTTTTCCACACTTACGTTAAGGGATCGATTGTAGCCCTGTTATCTGCGGTAGATAAATCAATATCATTCAAACCCTGGAAAAAAAAAGAAACTCAAAAAAGAAAAAAAATGGGCATTAGTTCCTTTATTACATTGCAACCTTATCCGGCAATTCAGGTTCGGGTGAAGACAAATATTCAATTCCTTCCATTACTCATCCACAATTGTGGATATTGGACAAGATAAAAATTATGAAATAGATATTTTTAAAATACACTAACAATTGTTCAATGTAATACAAAATAGATGAAAAGCAGTTTATTGAACAAAAATGACATGACAAATCGTTAAAAAAGTTCCCTATTGAACATGAACAGTTCTCTGTTACTTGAAAACTAAGAGATAGAACGAAATGGTTGGCGCCAAACGAAAGAGCGTCCTAAAATTGTAAAGACTGCATACCTAACTCAATTTCGTAAAAAATGGCCTTTAGAACAAGATAGCATCCAGCCGACGACAAGTCAAATGAGTTGATTTCTCGAGAGCGACTCAGCAGTGAGCACTGGCAACAAGAATTGTGACACTTTGAGGGAGAAGTTTAAGAAAAAAATTTAACTACGAAAAACTTCGAAAGAAAACTATAACAATTCACTTAACTACAACGACTTTTCTGAGAGGGCCGCAATTAGGCTACTCTACTATATGTATTATTTTTCATGTACAATACCGCATTAAAGGAAAATTCAAATTGCAAAGGGTCCGCCATCTAACTTTTTTTTTCAACTAGTGCTTATTTCGCGAATGGTAACACTTAGCTCATGTCTGATTTGACAGATAATTAGTTTAATCCTTCCGCTGAACGAATATGGTTGTGTCTACGCTTGAACAACGCTGGGAAATATTGCGACATTACTTTGAAAATCATGGTAATGTTGCAGAATGTGTGCGAAAATTGCGTACGGATTTTGGAAGACGAGAAGCACCGTCAGCTCCGTATGTTCGTTATCTTGAGAAAAAAGTGAAAGAAACTGGCATCCTCATCGATAAACCAAAGCGTGAAAAGCCAAAAACAGTGCGTACACCCGAGAAAATTGAAATTTTGGCCCAGAGGCATGATTGGGCCATTTTTCTTCGAAAATGAGCAAGGAGTGGCCGTTACAGTCAATGGCGATCGTTATCGGGCCATGTTGAACGAATTTTTGTTCACAAAAATTGAAGAGGAGGATATTGGCAACATTTTGTTTCAACAGGACGGCGCTACGTGCCACACAGCCGGAGCTACACTCGATGTTTTGCGCCCTGTTTTTGAAGATCGCATTATCAGCCGCAGAGCTGATGTCGTTTGGCCACCGCGGAGCTGCGATTTGACACCGTTGGACTATCATATGTGGGGTGCCATAAAAGATAAGTGTCACGCCGACATGCCAGAGACAATTGACGCTTTAAAGGACAATATTCGTTAAGCCATTGGTGAAATACAGCTGCACACAATCGATAATGTGCTTAAAAATTGGACCGATCGTGTAGGCTACTGCATGGCCAGCCGAGGCAGCCATTTGAATGAAATTATTTTCCATTATTAACCGGAAGGATTGTACTTTCAAATAAAAAAAGAAATTTGGGAAAATATTCAGTAGTTTTTTTTTATAGCATTTTCAAAAAAAAAAAAGTTTTTTGGCGGACCCTTTAGTATAATTTTTGTAGTACATAAATATTTTATAATAATGAATGAGAAAACACTTCATTTAAAAGAATTTCCTGAACATTAAAATATTTTCTGACGACTCAAGAGATACACACGTAATTGTTCAAGTTTTCACTTCTGTCGGCACTCCCGGAGTGCCATTGTTTTTTTTTTTTTTTTTTTGATATTTCTCAAGAAGTTTGCATTTTATTTAAAAAAGAAGTTGTAAGGCCCCTAATAAAAGACACATCCTCCTCCTGCGAGTGATTCTCAGCACCAACCACTTATAGCTTCGCATCCCCCATCCAGGGTTGCCAGATTGGGCGCTTTGTCGTATTTTGGGCTATAATTTTTCATAAAAAACGATACAAATGAAAAAAATGAACAATTTTGGGCTACATTTGTTTTACAACTTGTGCGTTAATTTTTTTTTTGTTTTATTAGTTCACAAAACTAAAAGCAAAAAAAATATCTAAAAAAAAAACGCACTTTTAAAACTTGGTAGCACTTTTGCAGTCAAGTGACATCGAACAGTCGTTCAACTTGCAGGCACATCAATTTGTTTGGCAGGCCTTTTGATTTGACACAAGCCACAAAAGCCAATTGCAGAAGATAGAAGTCAAATAAAGAAAAAATACTCAATAAATTGGGAATATTTTCAACGATTTTTGGGCTTCTTTCTGGGCAACGATTTTGGGCTACATTTTTGAATGGTTTGGACGCTTAAAGCAAATTAAATTCTGACAACCCTGCCCCCATCCACTAATCAATGAGCCGTCGATGAGGACACTCCAAAACTCATCCTAACGTATCTACATTCTGAATGCGATCTCTTCAACCTCATTAGGCATACCTCTAGCCGATTTTGTTGCTCAATTAATTTCCATTTATCTTCATGCAACCACCAACACCGACTTGGTATAGAATGGCATGCCCCTCTGAGCACACAATCGATCATGCGGCATGCAACATAGTATTAAGGATATCGCATCGCAGCGCAATTTAAATGTTCGCCTCCTAAATGGACGCGTACTCTAAATAGCTATAGATATAGACATATATGTGCTGCGCAGAAGCAGCCCCCATTCGATGACTGTTATGGCAGTTGCGAGTTTACCTGGCCGGACCACACACGACGCTTTTGGCGGACGACCACGGTCCTTTTGGGTCATGCGACGATCCCTATGGCAGCGCGATCTCACGGTCTCGAATGTCAGCCCAGTGTGGAGTATACTCGTATATATGGGAATGGGCAAGAGTATGCATTTTTGGCCACTGTGCGTGCGTTCTTCTGGTGATGGAATTCCTAAAATGCGCGCACAGTTGAGCGAGAAACAGTTATAAAGTGCAAGTCTTCTTCATGAGGCCGCACACAAAAGAAATCCATTCGCGGCCACTTTGTCGATCGACAGTCATTACAAGCGAACAGATTACTACCTCAGAGCCGGTGAGAGCACCACCACGCACAGGTGACACCCGAAGGTGTGAGAACAAACCGAACAGCTCAAAGGAGCTGTTCGTTAATCCGCACTGCGAGGACAGTGCCAGTGCCAGTGCCAGTGCCAGTCACAAATTATCGTAAATTCCAGAGAGCGGTGTAAAACGGTCGAATCCGAATCGTGTCGGTGGCCATTCGTTTGTCGCGTTAAGTGCGCACCAGCCGGCGCGCCGACAAAAGCCACCTCTCGCAAAGTGGCAATTGATTTAATGCATTCGCGCTGTTTGTCGAAATGGAATTGTGAATGTGACCTGAAATGGGTGTGGGTATATGAGTATGGCGGCTCGTCTCACGGGCGATTCTAGATTCTAATTACCCCGTCGCCATTGCTCCATCGGGCAGTCGTCCCATGACCATCATCATTAAGTTTTCTGTTTTCCTTTTGTTGGCCAACCAGATTAGGGTCCGAATATAAGCAGTTTTTCATCACACCTGGTGATTAGCTGCGTGGTTTTTCGTTGCCCATTTTTCATTTCTTCGTTTTTGGGTTTCGACTTTGAGAAGAGGGCGCGTCACGCCCTTGTTGCTGGCCATCGTTGCTTCGGCCTGATGGTGTTTTGATTAGGTCTGTCTCTCTGATGGGAGTTTGGTAAAAATGATGTTATTAGGCCGGCGAGATGGACGCGATCGCCTAGGCGGAGATGGAGATACGAGTAGTTGCTGGGGAGATCAAAAATGAATTCGTTGGGTAATTTGGGAACGCATTTCGAAATAGTTTTGGTGGAAATTTTCTTCCAACGCGTATGGTTGTTATGACAGCAATTTTAATGTCGGGCTACCTAATTTCGTCTTCCATTTGAGGTTTGTTCTCTAATGAAGATGGATACGTATCTGCGGGGTAATTTGTCACTTCCCCTGTGCTCAAATTGAAATATTCTAATGGATAATTTCATTTGTGCTTTGGGTATGAGATACAATCTGTTGCACAAAGGTGAATGGGCGATTTAGAGACGCACTTATGTTGCGGCGACAAATTTTTCTCATAGCCTTCGGAAAGTTGTTGGCATAATTTATAAGGCCCGCGTGGCACTTGTGAGCATCATTTGCTGGCGGAGCTCGATTCATGTTGACATCACCTTAGGGGTTCTTAATATTTTTGGTTATTTAATGGTTGGGCCTTGGAGTTACTTCCAAAGTTGTTCGTTTTTATGCGAATTTGACGAGTACCTAACTTCATTTGTAGAAAATAAGGTTTTTTGGGAGGGAATTGGAAGTGTTTCTAAATGAAGGATTTTTCAAAAAGGACGGGTCGACGTTGAAACGGAATAAAACAAGCTGTGTGTGAGGTATTAACGAAGTTTTTTTTTAGAGGTCCATGCGTGACATTATTTTTGGAGTATAGCATCGTTCAGGTGTTGCTTCCCACAGCGGCACGGAACCTAGTGGTCCAAATTTGAATGACTCTGCCGCATAGATTTAGCTGAATTTAAGCGATGGCTTTGGATATGTTGGCTTTAAGGGCATCGGTTACTTGCGGCTTATTGGAGTAGAACTGCGACTTCAGGAAGCCACAGAAGAAAAAGTCTAGCGGGGTCAAATCGCATGATCTCTGTCCCATGTCAGCTCTCCGAGATAACCCCAAATCGTTCATGCGGAAGGACCATAGTGGCGAATGTTGTATGGCATGAAACCCCGTCCTGCTGGAGCAATGTGTCGTCTACCTCTATATCACTCAACTTGAGCCAAAAGAAATCGATTAGAATCGTTCTCAATGGTGATAACTTTACCAACTTAATTTTCAAAAAAAAAATACGGATCAATGATGCCGCCGGCCCAAAATCCTCATCGAACTCTAATTTTTGGTAGATGCACTGCCACCTGGTGGACCTCGTATGTTAACATCCCCATTCGTCCAAAACGAATGATTTCATGATTTTTCGGCCAAATTTGGGTTCGTCTTCCAAACGCTCCGAAGCCCAGTCAGCGAAAAAAAGGGGTCCCGTCTTCAAGCTCCTGATAGTCAGTTGGATCTTGTACATAGCCCGAGTCGTGCTGTAAATTCAAACATTAAAGTCTGAAAGCCGACTTCTTGTACACGGCGAGGAATCGATTGCTTCGGGTTCTCCTGTACACTTTCACGATCCGCGGTAAAGTTCTCGATCGATTTGGCGTTTCTTTGACGTACCCAGTGTTGGCTGTTTGTTAATAGAACCAGCTGTCCCGAATTTAGCCACAGAATGTTGAAGAGTCGACTTTGAAGGGCTACAGCGTCTTCTGTATCGTTTCCACTGACGGTCACTCATTTGATAATTAAAACTTTTGGAAGTCCCGCTCAAATGTGTAACTTGAAGTGGGTATTTGGCATCAGTTACTAAATAAACTCTTCATAAGACAGACACCACCAAAACAAAATGGCCGCCACAGGCTGGGAACACCGAACCGTCGCAATTGAAAAACCCAGCATTTTACCTGTCGAAAAGAAGCCAGAGTGGTCTTCTTGAAAATCGACAGAGCTAACTTTTCGTTTGGGAAGCCTCTGTAGGTACTCCCAGCTGTGATCTGTGCCATCCAAATGGCTGCTGACTATCTTGGAAAGGATAGTCGTATGTAGCGGGGTCGGATCTATGAGCTTATGACAGGCTGCGCTTAAGACCTTGCTCAACTATGGATGAATTCCATCACGAGGCTGAACTCTTTGACTGTCCTTTGGGTCCATGTTCAAGTTCATACTGGGACTGTAGAAAATGATATCCCCTATGAGATCTGTAAGCTAAGGCTCAGAGCATTTTTTTGCGGGACTTCCTGCTCCTCGGTGCCTCCATTGATGAACGGGCGAACATTGTTCTGTCTGGCAAGGCTCTTCAAATGCGGGCAGACTAAACGCATTCTCCTGTCTACAAGAAATGGCAATCCTGCTTTCCTCAGCAGAAAAGACAGAATTTACAATCTATCGTGGCGTTCCGGACTTAATTAGTCGGAAGCTTGTACGGCTAAACTTCCAATGATTTATTTTGTTACCTACTGTTGATTTTATAGAGTTGTTTGGTTTACTCGCCATCCCGTGCTATGTCTGTTGCACTTTTTTTAAAGTGCACGCTGTGATTCAGATTTAGATATTTAGATGTCAGTCAACAACCTTTTGTCGTCACAATCTGTTAACTGCTCCACTCCATAGCCGCAACTACACTCGCTATTAAATTGAAAACGCCGTCGAATAACTTAAAAGTTCACTGGACAACTTCCCATATCAACTGGTTTTCCAATAAACAATTTTAATCAATTTGTTTATCTTCCGCTTGCTTAATGAAAAACCATCCGAGCAACGCGGTAGCCAGTTTGATTTCATGCAAAGTCACTTTGTGTCGCATTCACGCCTCGTTAATTGGCCTGGCCAAACAACTTACTGACTGTGCCACTGTTTGGTAGCGAAAATTCAATTTTCCTCCTTTTTTCCCAAGCGGCGACAATCGGCCAACGCAGTCAACCGACAACCGACAACCGACAGCGAGGCACGGTGATGATGAAGAACCATCATCACGCGGCGCATTGCGCTATAGCACCTATATCATCTTCCGCCTCTGCAAAGATCGAGAGAGTGAGATACGTGCGAATTATTTATAACGTGCACACGTCGCCTCAGCTCGCAGTTGCGTGTCGGTCATAACAGGGCGGGGGGGAATTGAATTACAAATTTTCGCCAGCAGTTTTTGGGCGGTACTCCGACTGATGAACGGCGACTAAAGACTAATAGTGTATCTGGAGTCGCGCAAGGACTATGGGCAACGCGTAATTATGATCCGGCCTAGGCTTATCTCGCAAATGGAATCGGTGACAAAGTGACAGTATTCGCGCTGTAATCGCCCTGGGGTTGTACCAAAATTTAGAGTAATGAGTGATGTTATAGGGTCGATAGGGGGATTCTTACTTTTGGGGCAGGGTCTGCACCTGACATCTGATTACTGCCGCTTTAAGTGTGTAAGATGAACATCAGCTGGTACCTTTCTAGAAAGGAAGGTTACACTTGTGTTCATTTAAACATCAATCCTTTTATTTCATTTGGAGGTGCTCTTGGTCGTATTTGTCGGCTGCCTGTGAAGACAAAAATTCCGCACATCGGGTAGTTATTTCCGAAATTACAAAAGATAATTTGTGATTTACTTTTTCAATTTAAATGTACTAAATTATTATAAGATTTTCTTAGGGGTATTTGTCTGTCTGTCCGTCTGTCAAAAAATTATTATCAGACTCATGTGTCTCTCTGTCGGTTGAAAGGACGATAGCGCCCAAATAAATTGACATAAACGAGTGAAATTTGGTGAACAGACTTGTTTTTATCGTCGTCAGGTTGGCATTGAAAATGGGATATGTCGGTCAAGTAGTTCGGGTGCCTCCCATACAAAATCAATATTAGACTCATGTGTCTCTCTGTCGGTTGAAAGGACCATAGCTCCCAAAGAAATTGACATAGGCGATTGAAATTTGGTGAACGGACTTCTTTTTATCGTCGTCAGGTTGGCATTAAAAATGGGCTATATCCGTCAAGTAGTTCGGGTATCTCCAATACAAAATCAATATTAGACTCATGTGTCTCCCTGTCGGTTGAAAGGACGATAGCGCCCAAAGAAATTGACATAGACGAATGAAATTTGGTGAAAGGACTGATTTTTATCGTCGTCAGGTTGGCATTGAAAATGGGCTATGTCGGTCAAGTAGTTCGGGTGCCTCCCATACAAAATCAATATTTGACTCATGTGTCTCTCTGTCGGTTGAAAGGACGATAGCGCCCAAAGAAATTGACATAGGCGAATGAAATTTGGTGAACGGACTTCTTTTTATCGTCGTCAGGTTGGCATTGAAAATGGGCTATGTCGGTCAAGTAGTTCGGGTACCTCCCATACAAAATCAATATTAGACTCATGTGTCTCCCTGTCGGTTGAAAGGACGATAGCGCCCAAAGAAATTGACATAGACGAATGAAATTTGGTGAAAGGACTGATTTTTATCGTCGTCAGGTTGGCATTGAAAATGGGCTATGTCGGTCAAGTAGTTCGGGTGCCTCCCATACAAAATCAATATTTGACTCATGTGTCTCTCTGTCGGTTGAAAGGACGATAGCGCCCAAAGAAATTGACATAGGCGAATGAAATTTGGTGAACGGACTTCTTTTTATCGTCGTCAGGTTGGCATTGAAAATGGGCTATGTCGTCAAGCAGTTCCGATACTTCCCATACAAAATCAATATTAGGCCTATATGTCTCTCTGTCTGTTGAAAACAGGATATCGTCAGAACAAATCGACCTAGGCAAGTTAAATTTTGTGAGAGGACTTACTTTTATCGTTGTCAGGTTTATGTTAAATTTGGACGTTGTCGGTCAAGTAGTTCTGGTATCTCCCATACAAAACCAGTTTTGCATGACTTGTATGCAGTGGAGGGTATCAAAGCATCCGCCAAGCCGATGATAACACTTTTACTTGTTTTCTTTTTCACTTGTCGCAATTGAAATTTATTAGCCAGCCGTGATGACGGCCGATATGTAATAGTTATTAGTACAATTTTGTTAGGTGATGCCAGCTATTTTAGAGAATACATCGGTTAGTTATTATATGAGTTATTTTCATTTATTAATAAGAAAATTTAACTAATAAGTTATTTATTTAACTAGGTGCTAGGTAACATACGAGTTGGAGAGTAGTTGCGGGCTTTTTTTTATCAATACGACTGTAGCTTTATAAGCTAGCTTTTAGTTAAACAATTTTCTGAATCAATTAAAAGTGGGAATAAAGTAAATTCATGAATTATGTATCTTGTCTATAATGATGGGTGCTGAGAAAGGGGCGGCACATGGCCTAAGGGGCCTCGAGCGGCAAATCCGCCACTGACAATATCGATTCATTAAACTGAAAACTGGTTTTGTGGTAAACGTTGTATCCGTATGACAAAATATCTTTCAAAACTTAATTCGTGCTGATAAGTTTAATTTATCATAACAACAATTTTTTTTTGTGAGTTCAACAAAACTATTTCGAATTTTGTCAAAATTACCTGGTATTTTATTTTCACTGATGAGGTGGTTAGGTAGGTTCAGTGGTAAACTTTGAAAACACTGATCACATGTGTAATAAAGCAGTCCTTGCATAAACCACCACTTCTTCGCAGGCAATGCTCTTATAAGAAATACTAAGCAGGCTGTATAGAAATAGAAGACCCTCATCAAACCCCATGCCTATAAAGGAACTGCAAGCGACAGCAATGCATCTGTGAGATTATTGGTCGTCGCAATGATTAACATCGGCTTAACGACGACTTCAGTGTCGCGCATCAATAATCGTTCTTTCGCAATAATAGTGCGCGACTCTTCCAGTTGTTGTCGCCGCATAAAGTCGCAACGAGCCTATTTCTCTGCCAGGTATCATTATCGCGTCAACGCGTTTTATAACTCCGTTCGCGGTGATGACTTTAGAAAGTTGCTCCATTGCACATAATAACTCGATCTGTACTGTTATTAAAAAATAAACAACCACATTCCGTAATTGAATTAGCTACCGCAGTGGCAGTCATTAGAAAACGATTAGATTTCATTACCGTCATTCCGCGATATAATTTAATAACTTCGATTGCAAGCGGTCACTGGTCGCCGCCGTAAAAGTGTGAAATGGCCGCTCTATTATCGAATTATCGCTCACAAAGTATCCAACTCACATCAATCATCATTTCCATCTAATTTAGGCGCAATTACATTACCCAACGAGGTGATAATTCCCATTCTAGTAGCAGCAGCTATTTCGTAAAACCACTTCATTTCTGTCGTCAGTTGATGAAATCGCTTATATGTGGAACGAAATGTTGAGCATTAATTGACCTTTAACAGTGGTCCTTCGGTGGGTTACATTTTTATTTTTATTCGGTGCGGCCTTCCATCGATTGCGAGGTACCTACGGCACCCGAATCAAGGCTGACATGAAACACCGGCCGTCCTTGACTTGCGCACCCCAAACTATGGCACCGGTGGACATAGATTGACACAAATCGTATACCGTACACAATTCCAGTCGAGGTCATCCAATATAGATACGCACGGGAAAAAAAAGAGCAACCGTCATAATGACTCTTGTAGCGACATCTACGTGATCTTGTAAACGGTCGACGCAATCATTTTAGTGACACTTTGACATGACAAAACACTGCAAACAGAGAACACATCGGAGAACAGCACGTCGCGCCGCGGTACTTTTCCAACATCCATAAGACAATTAACAAGTTCGCAGAGGTTACCGGCGGACGCGTGCCGGTTTTATGACTGCAACCGTGTATGCGCGCGCGTGGCACGTACTTCTCAAGAAGAGATTCTTTGTTTTGCTGGCCATTAGAGAAACAGAATTACTGCGTGACACATTGTTTTGCTTGTTGTGTGCGCACTCGCCAGCCGATAGTCGTTAGATGTGTCCTTTTAAAGGAGTAACCTTGTCGCTGGTGCTCATACTGTGTGTATTGATGACACTCAATGAATTTCCGTATGGCAGAGTGAAGCGAATTCCGTTTCAATGTCCAACAAAAAAATGTGTCGATCTGTGGATAAGGAAGGAGATTGGCAGTAAGTGCAAGTAGTTTACAGTTCAATGGAGCCGTATTGCGAGTCCTACTGTGCGAGCAGCAATTACTGTTGCAGTGCAATCAAAACTACTCTCTGAATGGGCTTCAACGGCAATCACTTAGTTAGGTTAAAGATTGATTTCGGATTATCCAAAGCAATTTGTTCAACTTTCGCTTGAGTGTGGGGTGGGTATAGGGACATTTCCTTCGTCCCTATACCTACGAAGAAAACATAAAAAACAACAACACTTCTTCAGAATTTTGCGTCGAACAGATGAAGAAAAATGAACGACTGCGTTGCATTTAGAGGAAGGTAACGGAAAATAACTTCCTAAGACCAAAAATGCACACAGCATTAAACATTGTATTAGAATTATCAAAGATCTAATCAATTTAAATATAATTTTCGTGCATTTTCGCAACATACGGACAGGCTTCGAAAAGGTTCAACTGAGCGTAAGCGTTCAGGAGGGTTTTTCCATTAGAACGGGTCGGTGTTGGCAGCCAGTGGCGACCATTTGGTTTTTGTGGCGTCTGTCTTATGTAGAGTTTATTCAGTAACTGATTCCAAATCACCGCTTTAAGTTACACAATTGAGCAGGATTTCCAAATGATAAGACTTAATTATCAAATGAGTGTCCGTCAGTGGAAACGATACAGAAGACGCTGTAGCCCTTCAAAGCCGACTCTTCAACATTCTGTGGCTAAATTCGGGACAGCTGGTTCTGTTAACAAACAGCCAACACTGGGTACGTCAAAGAAACGCCAAATCGATCGAGAACTTTACCGCGGATCGTGAAAGTGTACAGGAGAACCCGAAGCAATCGATTCCTCGCGTGCACAAGAAGTCGGCTTTCAGACTTTAATGTTTGAATTTACAGCACGACTCGGGCTATGTACAAGATCCAACTGACTATCAGGAGCTTGAAGACGGGACCCCTTTTTTTCGCTGACTGGGCTTCGGAGCGTTTGGAAGACGAACCCAAATTTGGCCGAAAAATCATGAAATCATTCGTTTTGGACGAATGGGGATGTTAACATACGAGGTCCACCAGGTGGCAGTGCATCTACCAAAAATTAGAGTTCGATGAGGATTTTGGGCCGGCGGCATCATTGATCCGTATTTTTTTTTGAAAATTCAGTTGGTAAAGTTATCACCATTGAGAACGATGCTAACCGATTTCTTTTGGCTCAAGTTGAATGATATATAGGACACATTGCTCCAGCAGGACGGGGTTTCATGCCATACAACACTCGCCACTATGGTCTTTCCTCATGAACGATTTGGGGTTATCTCGGAGAGCTGACATGGGACAGAGATCATGCGAATTGACCCCGCTAGACTTTTTCTTTTGTGGCTTCCTGAAGTCGCAGTGCTACTCCAATAAGCCGCAAGTAACCGATGCCCTTAAAGCCAACATTTCCAAAGCCATCGCTTAAATTCAGCTTAATCTATGCGGCAGAGTCATTCAAATTTGGACCACTAGGTTCCGTGCCGCTTTGGGAAGCAACACTTGAACGATGATATTCCTACTCCATAAATAATGGCACGCATGGACCCTTGAAATATGAATTTATCATTTTAGTTAAGTATACAGAAATGACCACAAAAAAATATTTTTTTTTCGTGCCGAATCAGCTTAATTATATTTCTTCTACTTTCCACGTTGCATAAAGTGTCGTCACGATTTTCCACTAACAATCCTGCAATTTTTTGTACCTCAATGGCATTTTTTTAGTTGTGCGTCGCAAGTGGTTGTGTTTGTTTCGCCAAAACGACGTATTGCGAAAAAGGTCAAGCTACACGAAAACAAAAAATAATAAGATTCTTGTGCCATTTCGACATTTTTTATTTGCATTATAATATGATTTCCGGGCAAAACAAAATTTTTGCAACTTAGAAACTATCATATTCCTTTTTTTATAAAAATGTGAATAGGGACAGCCGGGGCATAATGGGCCCTTTAAGGATTTTTTTGAATAAAAACTTAAATTATGTGTTTTTTATCTCCAAAACAATTTTATAAGAACTACGATACATTTACAGGTTATCTTATCCATAAAAATTAATAATACAGCCTGTTTTTTAGGTTAAAAAAAAGCTTCAACTTGAATAGGTGGGGCATGATGGGTACAGAGCTAGCCGGATTGCAGCGCGGGCAAATGTGGCTGAATTCATTTTCAAAATCATTCATTCCAGCACAAGAACAATGCGCCACTTACCACAGGCTCTGCAGAAAATCTATCCTTCAGTAGATTGGATGTATAAATACTCACAATATAAACACTCCTCTTCTTATAAGAAAATCCTTGGATTCCGTTTTAGAAAGTTGTGTGCCCGACCCTCTCAAAACCATGCGTGTTCCAGCGTCAAAATTAATTGCTTTTTATTTTTTTTCGGCTAGTTCATTGCTAGACAAACAAGTCATTCACTTGGTGCCTAAGACACTTGGCTAACTCTTTTTCTTGAGCCGCTGAAAAACCTGGTTTAAAATTTCCCACTTTTGTTACAAGTAAAAGGTCGTTTTTTTTTAGGAATCTTTGTAAAGTAGTTCAAGGAATTTTATAGGCAGCTGCAGCTGCTATGCAGCTCATTTTTTATTTTTTTTACGTCTTCAATAGCTCGTCGTATATTATCTACGCTCCGTTTTTGACGGTTATTTATCAATATAGGTCTATTCGCGTACTTTCCCGAGCCAAACACTACAAATCTGTCAAACTCAAAAAATTGAGCAGAAATTTCTCAGTGAGCTGAAAATATACGACAAAGTACGTGGAAACTTCGAGTGACTTTAAGCAACTTTCATATTTGACATCTAATCCATATCACAAATAAATATAGAACTTACCTTTTTGCAACATATAAAACGTTCTAGGACAACATTCGACCACCACCGAATTTTCTTTATTTTCTCAGATTTTATTGTTCTGTTTAATTAATTTTTAAGCCGTATTTTGAATTTGTTTCTTGACAACTTTGTGTATTTGACTTATTTATCAGTACTTGCCGCTTGAAGTTCTCTGAGCTGTTTCGAGCCAAGAGAGGAACCACTCGTTACTCGTTATTTCTCTAATTTTCTCTTTTTCTGTCATTTTTGATGAGTACGTGTATAGACTTTGTGCGATTGCGATCGATTTATATCTATTGCATCCGATTCAAACCGCGAACGCGAACGAACCTTATCTCTTAAAAGTAATAGCAATTTTATATATATATATAAATTTTGTAATTCTCTATGTTGTCCAGTAAAAATAATGTAATGTAATTTCTGTAATTTAATAAGTAATTGCTAAACTTATTTATTTTGCGTATAATTTATTACTACCTACAGTGGTGGTCCAGTATAACGAATGCCGATATAACGAATGATCGATATAACGTACACTTTTTTCAATTCCATTGGTGTCTCTAAAAAACGGTTTGACATTCGATATAACGAATGTTTCTGTTATACCTACATATCTTTAGTATTATAAGCTATACATTTTACATTACATGTGCAATGTACTTTTTGCTAACTTCACTGCAGAGGATTTGGAGTCTTGGAACATGGCTGAAATATTTCTTGCAGAAGATAGTCGTACCAGCACATTTCAAGAAAACGATGTTATTGATTTTGACAATGATGAAGATGATAACTCCTCAGAAACGGGTCCAAACTCTGTTCAGAAAATAAAACATACCGATGCGGTAGAGAATTTTAATACGTGTATTAAATGGGCCGAAGAAAACAACGTGAACATTTCAAAATATTTGTCCCAAGAAATCTTCAGGAAAAAACTGTAAATTGCTCTGTTCAAACCTCACGAAAACAAGCGTTTATTGGTGATTTCTTTTCAAAAAATGAATGATAGGGTCTAGACTTTTTTACCCTTTTTTTATTTTTAACTTTATGAATAAATGAAATAAAACGAATGAATAGAAACAATATTTGCACATTTTATTTAACGTTTCGGATAAGTAAAATGTGCTCCATATTACGAATTTCTCGATTTAACGAATAAACGTGGACATTCGTTATAGTGGACCACCACTGTATTGCTATTCGCAAAATATTTATTTACTTAAAAATTATTTATTATAATTTATTTGTTGACAAATTAAAATTATGGATAATAATTGTATATAACCTGCAATTATTCTTATAGATTCAACAAAAGACAACAGTAGTACTGACAGTCTAATCTAATTCTAATATCAACAGCATTTGCAATTTCGATGGTATTAACAACTTTTTTGTTAATTTAACAAAAAGATAAAGGTCAAATTGATAAATTTGTTCGCAAACTCAACAGCAATAAACAATTTTTGTTGCTATAATAATTTTTTTGTTACCACAACAAAAGTTTTAACACAAAATTAAACTTATTAAACATTGAAAAAGTTGTTGAATCAGCCCTAATTTTTTCAAAAACACCAGGGTTTTATTTTCAGTGATCCTTTAACGCGAAATCCGGTCTTTTTTAAAGGACTGTCATAAATAAAGGAGCTATACACAAATTTAATCATTTTACAACATTTATTTCACACAAGACATTTCTTAATTCCTCCTTAAATCGAACTGATTTCGATGTGATGCGAGTTACTCACTCTAACAGATCGTACGTAAAAGTCTCGAAAATGTATATAAAGACACATGAGTAAGAGTATACACATATTGTTCATATAGAAGACGTCACAGTTGATAAAATACAAATTGAAAGTGTTGCCGCTTACACTTTCAAACCCTCTCTCTTCTGTTCCTGCTTATCTCTGATGCCTACGTACATTTCCACAACAAAACTTGGTTTATCCAACAACATCGTAACTCAAATACCTATCCCGACTGCCTGCAACCCATAATAGCCCCTAAACATTAGCATTTCCATTTCAATTTACCTATCAATTACGCCCACAACTTTGCGCATATAATCGCTGCACTTTACAATTCATAACCTCGTTTCGTTGCCAACACGGGCGGGAGACCGAAATGATTATCTGCACGACAAGTCCTCCACCAAAAGTGAAATTGAACTACAAACCAATTTTTCGATAATTTCCCGCTGCAGATGGCCGGGTCGACTCAAATTCAATCGATACGTTAGGTAACCCTACAAACAACTCAATTATAGCCGAGTTCAGTGCTTAGCCAAAGCACACAACGAAATGCGCCTTAGATACAACGGATACGGAACGGATAGGCATACCTACGCCATTCGATAATTGTGCGCTAAAAGCGAACTCACCTACATGCGGCTCGCTATCGATTACAATCAATGCCATATACGCGACGTCTTGCACGCAGGAGAATTACCGCGCGCTCCTACTACTCGATATGACTGACAGAGCGATGAAGATCCAGCTTGCTTTGCCGGTTCCGGCCAACATGAAAATCATAAAAGGAGACGTCAATCACAGACGATGGAACTGACGACTGAAAGGATAAATTATTACAGCCAACCGACTTTATTTTCGCTGTGTCCCGTCGGTCGGTGCAACAACCTCGATATCGCTTGTGTGTATGCGGGTAGGCGCATTTATATCTCGGGGATGGGGAACCAATTGCGGTTAAGTACGCTTGCAACATGGGGCGCCTTGGTATACAGAGTATACACACCCTGTCGATGATATTGTCAACGTCAAGCACACTGACAGAGAGAGGGAACGAGCTGTTCCGTCGGTTGGCCTTGACAAGATGGAAATTCAGCCCAGAGATGTGCGAAGATTGCACATCAGATGCATCTGATCTGTGACTCCGTGGATAAAGCAGCTCTCCGCTCAGTGCTGCGATGTGTTGATTGGGCGCTCCTCTCAACAGAGCTGGCGGGTGGAACAATCGGCGATTTGTTCTAGGTGTGGCACCCACTGCGCTTGAATCTAATTCCGAAAGGGGAATGCAATGGAACTCACAAATCAGCTTTTGTCAGTTAAACTACAGTTCAACTAAGGATCAACTGTCGGCGTTTTACAAAAAAAAAATGTTATCTCGAAACTAATCCCGATTTCACACAGAGAAGACGTTGCGTTGTTAGTCGCATGTGGTGGCTTCATTGGAATGAAAAGATCAGTACCCGATATGCGGACGAGGTGATAAGTCACTTGAAAAAGTGACGAAACGTTAAGACATCCTTTAAAATCCTACTAGCACATTTTGTTTCAACTAGCGCCTGCACAGCGTAAGTCCCAGTTACAGGCTCTGAAGCCTAAGCGGCACGCAAATGTCTGTGATGCTGGTGTTGGGAGGTGTTGGTGGCGGCGCAAGAAAAGCTAAATCCAAGGGGACTTTCCACGAGCCCCAAATCATCTAGGTCCTGTTATATGGTGGAGGACAAATAAAGAGGCTTCGGGGGAAGGAATCTAGGATATAAAGAAGGTGTCATCGAGGAGCCATACTATTGACGTTGTCCTAACCTCGAATATGAGAATATGACGGCTGAGGTGGTTGGGGCAGTTTTTACGATATCGTCAACGACTGCGTTATAATAAGGAAAACAGTCCGATTTTTAAGTCGATCGTTGTACATTAGCGTACGTGGCACCCATAAGGAAATTTTAAACAAGCGTAGCTTTGTTATTTAAAACAGGATTTTTTTATGCTATCTATTTAAATATTGCTTAGGCAATTTTCTTAACAAAAAATAAATTTTTCGAGAAATCCATTATAAAAAATTTCTCTCAAAAACCGTAGTATTTGGCACCCCTTTAAGTACAGTAGTTAACACTCTAGGGAATTACAGTTGTTGGCACCTTAAAATAATGATTAAAAATAATTGCTACCGGTTTATTAAAAAATGCATTAAATATTTATTTATTGAGCGAAAATGCGACAATTTTATAAGTAAATATTTAAATAAAATAAAAATATATATAAAATCCATTAATTAGTAAATTATAATCCATTTAACAATTTAACTAAATTTAAAACTTTAACATAAACGAATTTATTGCAATACTTAAATTTTAATTCAAAATAATTGATTGCTCAAAGAGCTAGTCGAAGCCGATCTTCATTGTAAATTTGTTTCTATTTGGTCATTAAAAAAAAATCTGAAACAAATAACCATCGTAGACAATAGTATGGTCCTGAGTAGAGTATTTTCCGAAATAAAGGGTTTTCCAATAAGAGGTGTTATTTTGGTATTCAAAGAAAAATGCCATTTTTTGAGATAAATGATCGGATGTTTATTTCATATTAAAGAGGAAGGTATGCCGTTAATAATGAAAAACAACATCAGCCAAATGGCCACCACGAACACGCATACAGGACCATATCCTTTTCATGAAATTTTCCATAACCAAATCGCAAAGTGGCTGCCCTATGTCCGCGCTAGCCTCATGAATTTTATCTTTGAGGTCTTGAATCGACGCTGGGCTGTTGGCGTAGACCTTATCTTTCACAAGATCTCGGTGGCCAATTGTGATCACCTCTTCGATAGATAACACGATCCGGAAACTTTTCCCGTAAATAATCAATGGTTTCGTTGCTTTTGTTTTTTAACTATTTTTGTAGTGAATTTTAATAATTTCAATGCGTTGTTGAAGCGTGTATCGTTCCGTTTTTAGTAATGGCGTAGTTGCTACTTGTCAAATGTCAAAGAATAAAAGCTTCAAAAGTGACAGCTACCGAAATAGCGGGTCATTCACAATAACACCTCTTATTGGAAAACCCTTTACTAATAATCATTTTTATAGCGTTTTTCATCGAGAGAATTGCCCCGAAATTCAGAATTGCTCTTTTCAATGAAATTCGTTGGAGAGCTTTTGTAATAGACACCATATGTGAGATTTGGTTTTCTGTTGCTATTTCTTTTTCGTTTTCTACAGTAAATATAAATTTTGCACGCATAATTGTATATTTTCGGATCACAAGCGAAAAATTTGTTTCTAATAACACAACAAATATTTCAATCTGACGTTTTGCAATGTTTAGGGCAATTCTCTAAAAATATTCCGGACACTTCTGTTGTGTTAAGAATTGACCTGGAAGTGCACTTTTGTTTCAATGTAACGTAGAATAACTACATCGAAAAAGCACTTTTAAATTTGCACTTTTCATAGAACGGGCAATTCTTTTCTTCAATCGAAAACGCCATTAGTGTCCAGGCGAAATTTTTCAAACTCACAATGGCCAAATTTTCAACACAAAAGTGCATATTGTGACCTACAAAATATTTAGTGTGAAGGTTAAAAATGATTATTATTAAGGTCCAGTGCCAACAACTGTGATCGGACCAAGTTATTGGCATCCCCTATCAATACAGTTATTGGCAGCCCTCTTATTTAATACAATAGTAGACTATTTGAATGTTTAAACCTAAATTAATAATATTTTATATATTTCCATTTGAGTTTTTAAACATATTTTGAGAATTTCAGGAAAAAAATCTATATTTACAAAATTGGAAGTCCTTATTAAAATTCATAAAATTTAAACTAAAAATAAATCGCTTATAGATGTTAACACTTTTTACACTTTGACTTACAAATATCGACTGAAGAGCGCCTTTATCAGAAAGGCAGGAAAATATTCGGAATTTATTATTTATATTTGGGAGAAAAAAATCTTCCTCGAAAGATGTAACTGGGTGCCAATTACTATATCCAAAAAGGGTATCAACTACTGTATCCGTTATGCTATACGAAGCCGTCCGCTGTGTTGTGGAATATAAAATCCAGACCTACATTAACCAATACTTCCTTTGAAGTCAGATACATTAAGCAACAAGCTCAAAAGGGAAGAGTCTTGTTTTTAAATAAACTTTTCTAAGAGATCACTTATACATACATCTCTGGTATGCAGATATAAAGCGATAACGCGATATCAGAGCTGAGCTCTGAACCGAGCTCGAACATTATGAGCGCGCTCTGAGCCGAGCGTGCTCAGATCGTTCTGATGTAGGGGAAGCCGGGGCATATCGGGCCCCTTAAGGATTTTTGTAGATAAAATCTTCAAAAATATTTTTTTTGCCTTCGAAACATTTTTATAAGGTAATTGATATATTAATACGTGAGCACATAAAAGAAATATGAACAAAAAAATTTAATTCAAGATGTTTTATTGATTCTTAAATTTGATTGAATTTGCCCGTTGTGCCCCGACGCTGGGGCAGAATGGTCATAGGTGGGGCATGATGGGCACAAAGCTAAATTGGGTTGCAACGCGAGCAAATATGGCTAGATTCATCGTCAACATCATCTTCTCGAGCACAAGAACAGTGCGCCCACCATGTCCAAACGACAGGCTCTGCAGGAAACCCATCCTTCCGTAGATTGAGAGTAAAAATACCCACAATAAAGGCACTCCTCGTCCTCCTCCTCGCTTTCAGAAGTTTCTTTATTCTTATTAATTTTCTTTTTCTTGTTGCCTTTTTTATTTTTCATCATGGGATGCTTTGACTTGGTGGATTCAGCTTCGAGCTCCGCCTTGTACGGAGAGCTTGTTACAACAGCAGTTTTTCCTCGGCGCTTAGAAACTCTTTTTTTTGCTGATGCTTTAGGAATAGCAAAAATTTGAGATGGAGAAAACTTTTGAAAAGAAGTTGAAGTCGTTGGCGCATCGTTCTCTGTCGAAACGGGCTTTGGGGATAACATCAAGGAATCTATTGATCTCGGTTCATCGGAATTGAGGGAAGCCATTGCGGATGAATTATTCGTTTCCAAAACAGGCTGTGGAGATATCATCAATGGATCAGTGGGTGTTGAGGATGGTGGCAGCTCTTCTGGTTGCAAATATGGGTCAACAAACGAGATCTCAAGATTCGGCAAATCAGTGGTTTCACATGGTAAAAAGTCTTGGTCTACAAATACATCTCGATTAACAGGTCATATTCCAGTCTTTCGAAAGCCGTTAATCGCGGTTGGCATTGTGGCAGCTTTTAAATAGGCATTACCGAACAACTGTCCTACTTGAAAGTGGGTTACTGTTCTTCCAGGATGTTGTCTTAGCCATTTCTTAACTTCATTTCCATAATACGAACTTAGGGGCTTCATAAAGGTAACATCCAGGGGTTGCAAGCGGTGAGTGCAATGTGGTGGGAAACACAACATGACCACACCACTGGCCCTTGCAGCATCTATCACTTCAACGCTCTTAACGTGGCTTGCATGTCCATCTAAGAGTAACAAAACGGGTTGGTCTTTTGTTGTCCGTGACCATTCAATAAACTTTTTGATCCATTTTAAAAACAACTCTTTGGTAATCCATCCATTTTGGTTACACTCGGCCCATGAACTTGGTGGTGTCCCATCCATTAGTTCGGCTTTCATCCTTTTTCGTGGAAAAATAAACATGGGTGGCATGTAGGAACCATCAGCGCTCATGCAAATTTCCACTGTAAGAAGCTGTCCTCGCTCTGATGACGAAAGCGATCCTACCTGTTTTCTTCCTTTTGTTGCCAAAATTTTTCCCAGACTCTTCGCGACTGTTGTGATGCCTGTTTCGTCAACATTGAATATCCTGTTTGATGAAAATCCATGTTTTTCGACGCACTCTTCCAACAATTGAAAAAAGTTTCCGACAGCGACACAGTTAAATCCCATAGCTCGAGCTGCAGATGTTGCTTCTGGTTTTCTTAAGGAAATTGTTGCATTCCGTTTTAAAAAGTTGCGTGCCCAATCTTCTCCAGCCATGCGTGTTTCAGTGTCAAAATTATTTGCTAATCCATTTTTTTCGGCGAGTTCATAAGCTAGTTCTCGAAATTCTTTCCTGGAAAAGCCAAATAAACGCCCCTCCATATCTTTAAGATATTCGGCTAGCTCTTTTTCTTGAGCCACTGAAAACACTGGTTTAAAATTTCTATTTATGAAACACACTTGAGCACGTATCTGACATTTTTAATAAATAAATGTATAATTTGAAAATTTATTAATTTTCATTTATTAAATTGGTTAACATTCAGTTCCAGAACAACAAAGGTCGTCCACCATTTCAATTATTTTGTTTATCCTGTTTTTTTTTTCGGTCAAATGTGACTATGAGCAGCGTGACCGTTGTGCGACTAAAGTTGCAATTTGGCACTTTTTTCGTCGCCTTGCCACAATGAGACCACTTTTCTAAAATTTAACGATCTTGGCCCTTTTTGAACATTTGAGTCTAATGAAGATTCTTATAAATAAATATTTGAAATAAATGATTTGGAACAGTTTTGGTTTAGAGTCGGGAAAATAAAAAATCACTTCGATGAATTTTTGTACCAAAACTTGTACCATTTTGTTGTTCAAATACTGACATTGCCACACAGTAGTGCCTGTGCTGAACGCGTATTCTCGCAATTAGCCTTAATGAAAAATAAACAAACCAATAGGCTTAACATTAGTTCCTGTGAATCAATGCTTTCTGCACTAAATTTGATCACACGCTTAGATTTGGAAGATTGGGAGCCAAGTATTGGTCTAGTCAATAAGTACAGAAGAACATTAACAAAAAAGTAGTGTAATCTATGTTATAAAACCGATTTTACGTTTAATGTTATTTTGTTTTTAATGGTATGTTTTATTCGACTGAATTGTTAAGCATTAATAATAAAATATTACCAATCTAATGTCTTGTTTTTTTCTTATGTCAATTTTTGATTTTTAGGTATTACTTAATATTATTAACATTGGCCCTTTTTTTTCTCCGTGGCCCTGTTTCTTGCGACTTTTCAAAATTCTTCAACGGTAACGCTGACTATGAGTGTGTATTCAGCTTTTTACTCAGCCTGCTCAGTCAATTTATTCTGAGCTCATCGAGCGCGATCAAAAAAAGAAACACAAATCTGAGCTCTGATGTATCTGAGCTAAAAAAGAAACACGAACTTTTTATATAACAGTTCAGGTTGTGCTCTGAACTAAAAAAGAAAAACGCCTAATGAACTCCCTGATACAGTTGTGCCTAAAAGCGGCAAGCATCACAAGAGGCTTACAACAAGTTTTTTTATTGTTCGGTGATTTTTTTGGAAATTGGTAATTTTTTCTTAGTTAACGCCCAACACCCACTTAACCTTGTTCAATTCAAAAAAATGTAATATTCGTGTAAAATATTTTTAATTTAATATCTATATAAACTTTCTTCAGAAATTGAAATAAACTTCTCGCTTTGATACCATCTGTCACCCCGAAATGTCAAAAATTTTATGCGACCGGCAACGGCAAGTGGAATTGCTGGGCAGAGATTCTAGTATCGCCACGTACAAACCAGGGCACTCATTCCGTAACTTTTCAGACGATTATCGTCGAAACGATAGACCTCCGAAACTAGCAACCAAATGATAAAATTACAAGTTTGAGAGCTTAATCCAGTTCATTTTCGAAAAATATAATTAAAGCTGACGTTTGTCAAAAAATTCGAGCAGAATATGACTTCTTTTGGTGATCAAAGTTTCAAAAACGATGTCGTTTAGACGATCGTTGACGGGGAAAGTTAATTTTGACAATTTCCGCGTACAAAATTTGTATTAATATTGGACTTCACATAAAGAGCATCAGGGTTAAATATTTTTTCACTGCCATCGGACATTTTTTTATAATAAATTCATTGATCAGAGAAAAGTCAAAGGATAGCCATAAGTCATAAGTCATATCGTATCGACTTAAGACGATTATGTATGACTTTTGTTGTGTTTTATTAGCTTTCGAGACTTCTGGTAGCTTTTAGCTTGGTTTGGTAACTTTTTTTCAATTTTGGTCGCTAAATTTTTTTGCAACAATGGGAATAACATGTTTCCAAACTGAAGCCGTCACTGTACTGCAGCAATGTTCTGTACAACGGACAGATTTCAACAATGACCGAGATGGGTGAAATATACAAGTTGGAGTCGCTGCTAGTGTCCTTTAGGATACCTTGACATCCACGTTCAATAGTAATGACAATTTTTCCACAAGTTATGTGTCAGCAACAACTGTCAAACTAGCCAATGACATCCAGATGTCAAAATATTCAGTAAGGTTTGCCATTTCATTAGGCATCGTTTCGTAAAAATTATTTTTATCGGATTTGCAGCTAAGTTTGTACGAGTAAATACGCAACATTACTTTTTGTGAAATCGATCGTCATCATGGCTTGCACGCATTGAAGCCATGATGAGCCGCAACATGAAAAAGTTCGAGTGCGAGTACATATGGCTTAAGCTATCAACCAGACGGAGACTGGTGCGAAATAAAGAAAACATAGCCGCCGGAGCGAACAAGACTCAGAAATGTCGATTCGGCGCCGATCAGTTGAATTGGGCACCGGCTTTTGGGCCTATACAACCATATATACTGAGGGAAAAACACTTTTAAATTAAAAGTTAACAGTTAACATGTATGAAAGACAACCATATTCAAACGCTTTCAATTTGAAAGTTACAATTTACATTTTTAACGTCAACGCAAATAATTTAAGACTTGAAATCGAAATCATTTAAATTTAAAGTTTCTCACTTTAAAAAAAAAGTTGTACTCTTAAATTCAAAGGACACACTTTAAATTTAAGAACTCTGTTTTTTTTATTCTGTTTAAATACAAATTAAAAGCATTTTCCTTTATTTTTAAATGTAAAATTTTAAAAATGAAATCTTTTCCTTTTAACTTTCGCAAATATTTGTTTTTTACATAAAACACTTTAGATTTGCACACTTTAAATTTGAATATGCGAACTTTTGATTTCAAAGTGCGCTTTTGTCCTCAGTGTAAGATTGTGCTGACGCAAGAATTGAACCCGAACGACAATAGACAGTGCCGTAAGTTCAGACCTTATTTTCTTTGACATGGGGAAGGAGATACTATAACCGTCAGGTATAGGGCGATGTTAACCGACTTTCTGTGACCAGAGCTCGACAACATCGATATACCCGAGCTGTGGTTCCAACAAGACACCGCTTCATTCAGAAATCGATTATTTTCAAGTCCGTAGTCTCTACTCTAGTGAACTCTACTTCATCCTAGAAGCAGGACAATGGTCAAAGTTTTGAACTAAGTTCACTTTTCATCAAACCAATCAGTGTAGCCAAGTTCCTGTATTCTGGTTCCTCCAATCTCAGTTGCGTGGTCATTTAGAAAAGTGCAGTCTAAATCGCTTGTTTAATGCTTTATCCTATATAACCCGTAGGTATTGGAGATAGTGTCGTTTGGTCGGTCTATACAGTTCGAGGTTGGACCTGGGTCTTGAAAGAACATGCCTCCGACTCAAGCTTGATGTATGGATAGCTACCTGAAGTTCTATCTACGCTGCGGGTTGAGTTCCGCTTCTAACTGCTAAGGTAAGGTATTTTGATTCTCCGTTGATGTGAGGCACATAACCATCTTAGCCTCTTTATTTGGTATCGTCTTAAATACGTCAAAGGTTTGACCGTGTAGTCTATATACTACGCACACCTTCTCCTCCAGACTTTTTGCATAAAACTAGACCAAAGATACAAATCTATATAAATAGTTGGAGCAAGAGGTCTACCCGGGACCCCCGAATAAGCTTCTCGCACTTATTAATTTGAGTAAATTCCTATTTGTGAGACGAATGGAAGGCACTTTACACCTTATTCCGAAGATGAACCCTAAAATTTAGAACCTTTCTCAGGACAGGCAAATGAATTCTCTCTGATATTTGTTGTTTGAAGTCCGCCTGAGGAGGCAAAATCTTAAACTGCAGCTTGTGCTTTTCTGGGGGTTAGAATAGTCTTTTTTACAACTGAGCTACAGGCACCATAGACAGAAGACCGCACTCACAAATGATCGCTCAAATCAACTGAGTAAGCGCCTGATCTGTTTCAGCTTCTGCTGCTGGATGGGGTTGACAACTTCTGGTTCAATCCTCATAAGGGGCTTTGCTGCACCACTATCATCTAAGCTCGAAGAGACAACGATTGGCAAGAGATAACGCTTTATCTCCGCGCAGAAGTCATTCCTGAAGCTCACAGCATAGCCAAGGTTGGCAAAGTCCTACATAAACACTAGACTACTAAATACCTAAGCCAAGCCACGCTAAATCGTACAGTGAAACCTCAGCAAGGCTTACAATAAGCTCCCATATTCCAATTCAGTGTTCAAAGCCTCTTCCCAGAGGCTTGCTCATCAATAAGTTGCTATATAAAAACTGCGCCATCTCCAAGTACCCACATAGCGCAATCGAAATCACTTCAATGCAGGCGAAGTAATCCCTTTGAACAAGGATTACATTACATGGATGCGGCGGTACCGCGAGGTGCGCCGTTTAGGTGGATTTTCTTCTTTTATATTGTTTTTTTTTTTTGTAAACCGCTTCTCAAAGGTATCGCGAAATAACTTTTAACAAAGAACTCTTAAAGATACACTCTGAGAGATACATACCAGATGCGCGGGCAAACTATCTTGAAGATTTCTCATTGCAATGCGCTGCCCCCGAAAGAGCATTCTCATTTGGCAGCGCTTTTCGACGCACCGCGTCATTAATCATGCACACAACTGCGCGCGCTGTTTCCTCCCCCTCGCGCGAGGAAGCGGCGACGAACGAAGAACCAAATCCAATCCGAGACCGAAAAGCGTACAAGTCTCCCCCTCCCGACTTGCCAACTGCACCGTAAGTGATTAATTTCAATAAATTGCTACAAGAAATGCATCTATTACCATCTCGCTCGTGGAGCAGACAATGCGACGGACCGATTGTTTACCCGGTGTACCAATTCACCTTGAAGTGCAGCTCCGGATGACATGTACACGGCCCTCGTAGACCGATGGGCAGAACTGTATTACGCACCAAAAAGCCGGCACTATCGTTGTATCATCATCTGAGATTACTCGCAGATCAAGAACCCTAAACGATGATGATGACGACGACGACGACGAAGACGACGACCATCCGCAATCCCTTTTGCGAGCATGGGATGCAAAGATGTTTGTCGAATGTTTGCCCCTTGGTGCATGGTGCTGCCGCGCCCCCGCCCAGCGCCTGCACTACATCCCTTTTGGCTGTGCTGATTTGATTTCGTGATGGCCCGAGCTCGTTTGAACATTTGCCGAACGTGCTGGACCACCCAAGAAGATTGAGCTCCAGCAGCCTGTATGGCTGGCCGTGGTGGAGTGGCGCAGGAGCCGCCAGCGGAGGGCACATAATAAATGGGAATACAGTCACAATTAGGAGGTGGAAGCTGAGTAGCTTCACTCCACTCGTGGGATGGGGATAGAGTTGCTCTGATGCGGGCATCAGGGAGGGATATACCGCGAAGTGCTTGTGTTGTGTTGTGTGGATTCCTTGATGCGGCTCTCCCTGCGCCGGCCGCATTTAACGTTCGCACAAATGGAAATGAGTGTCTTGAGGGATTCTCCGCGCACTCACTCACTGTGAATGATGTCCGAATTTATGATGCGTACGCTGCACCAGGATTGCGCATTTCTCTGACTCTGGAATTTATTTTAATTAGGTTGTGCTGTTTGGAGAAGGTCGTCCTCGTCCTCGTCGTCGTCATCGTCATCGTCATCGTTGTCGTTGTCGTTGTGGTTGTCGGCGCGCCCGACTCCTCGTCGTCGTCGTGAGGGAATCTGTGCGCATTCCCGGTATTGACGACCGATGTCGTATATACACAGTAGGTATATGGGGTACCAGCAGTTGGAAGTCCTGGGATTCCTTGAATTTCACTGAAATTGGAGTTAATTAAAATACACAGGAGGTGGGAAATTCTGTTATACGCGCTGCTCTCCAAAGTGGATTGTGGCTTTCCCCTAAGTGCGCACAGAAACAGCGAGACAGGCATTTGAACTTATGGATGTATACCAATGCAGAGGCTTGGAGTGCGTTGGGTACATTCAGTTGGCTACCCTTGAGTGCGAGCGATATATTGGGTAATGTCGGTGACATGCCTCGAGTGGAGAATGCGTTCCATTAATTGAGTTCTAGGAATGACATGCGTGCTAGAAACGTCGCTAATCGACGCAACTATAGGGACGAAGTTAGATAGGCGCGATCCTATTTTGCTGGTTGCCTTACACTCGTCTGATGGGTAAGGGCACTTGCAGTCACAGAGCTGGTTATAGAGACAGGTATGACTGCACCGCAGTTGGGAGAGAAAACGAGAAAAAGTCATAAGGCGAGGGGATGCGGTATAAATAACGAAATGACAAAGATGGAGGGCTATAAATCATCAAAAGGGGGTAAGAGGGTAACTCTTCGCCCAGAATAGTAGAATATCTTCCTTTGCTTGTGGCCACTCCGAGGATGCAGGAAAGTAGGCCACAAATGCACCCGATGACACCCCAAAAATTAAATCAAAGCAAATATTTTTGAACCAACGATACAAAAGCCTCTAACTATTACCGGCAGCAACTCAAAGGCCAAGCATCAGTTCGCGGATTTTATGGTAGACGACACAGGACCCGTTGACCTCATATTCGTAGCGGTACAGTGAGGCCGATGGCTGGATATAATAAACTCGGCAAACTCGTTGTCAAAACAGAGAACATTTAAAATAAAAAGTGCCAACCTATTTGGCAGACAGAAGGCTAAGCCACGAAAAGAACGACCACATCTCGGCTGGAGTTCCACAAGAGTCGGTACTTGGTCCTCTATTTTATGGAGCTTGATGTACGACTTTCAATTGACGTAAAAATTATTGAGTGCGCTGATGGAAACATCGCGAAAAACACTCAAGAACTAGTCAGTTCCAAGCGCGGTAGCACTTTCTTTCAAAAGTTGGCTGACCTGCTCTTACCGGACTTTAGAAAACCTAGGTCCTTCCTATATCCATTTAAAAGGCTGCACACACACAACTTTAGCAATCGAGTTGAAATGGAACCAACACAAAAATTGAAAAGACGCCGTGATGAGCGATGTATGATGTTAGACTAGAAATACAAGACCGAATTAGAATTCATGATTTGAAAACTGTTGGGCGTCAAGTCATGGCGGGAAAAATATTTCGAGAATCGAATGAAATCAATTACGCTACATCCAGTACATAAGATAAGACATTGTATAAGAGATCCGCCGAAAGAGACTCACATTCGGCTGCTAGTTTTACTTCCCACAAAAATCTAGTGTGAATTATATAGCCCAACGAAATATTGTCTATTTTTACTGGTATACCCAAGCCAGTGGCGTGTATGCATTTGAGGCCCCGTAAGATTTGAAAAAAGGAACGCGTGAAAATACGCTGACACTTCTCAGTGCGCACTAGTGCTGCCACGTCAAACAAACCTTGTGACCTCTACGCTCTTAAGCGCGTTTTTTGTACTCGTAAAATTAGAAAATACGACAGATACGGTTTTGAACCGAGAAAATATACGATTCTCAAACAATATCCATAACAACACTGTCGCCGAATAAAACCAAAAACATCGGAAGCGGCTCTTCTTTAGTCATGATGGCAGTCTTGCCACGGGTCCTCGCACTTCAAGATGTGATGTGATTGTAAAAGCCTTGATAGCCTTGCGACCTCAGTTTTTTACAGCATCCGTTGGATGTTTTGTGATGGATATCCGGGTCCGTATAGCTCGCTTCAAATACTAAGCAGTTGTCCGAGTCTATGTTTTAAGGTCCAAGGTTCGGTAGTGTGGCGTGCCTGGCCTAAACATCCACTTGATGAATTCCGATGCCGGGTTTGTTGATCTGGAGACCACCATCCCCCCTTGTGTACATTGAGGTGAGCTATCTTAGTCCGTTTTCGGACGGTATTGTCTTGCGGGATTCGCTTTCAACTTGTAGAACTAAAGTCTGCAATATTGACGAACAATCTCAACGTCCTACGTTGTTAGACGTCATCAAGGGCGGATCCAGGGGGGGCACAGGGGCACGTGCACGATGGAAATCAAGACGAAAAATTACCCAAATCTATGTCTGCATATGCTAGAACCTACAAATATATGTGAATCTTGGGGCGCGTGCATGAAATTTCTAGCCTTAAGCGCAAAGTAGTATAGACCACATTTTTAATCGTACAATTTTTGTGTTTCCGACGGCCGTACAAAAAGAGCATTTTATATAAAATTAAATATACTTAAAAATGTACAAGTACGTATATATACGCCGGATAGAGACACATCTTCGCAGCAATATTTGAGAAGATCGCATGAATGGAGTAGCCCTAATGCATATCCATCATGCTTCAAAGATGAACCCTGAAGAAGTACTACTCTTCAGCCGAAAACATAAAAGAAAACTGTCATTATTAATCATATAATTTTTCATTATTACACCTTTATAAAAAATATTTTTTATTCTTTGTTATTCTTCAATGTCATTGCTAAAGAATGAATCCCAAAAACAAATTGCAATGCAATAATACGGGATACACTCTTCACCTATCTGGCCTTTGTGCCCCTCCCAGAAATAAATCCTGGATCCGGCCTTGGACGTCATCTAGAAAAGGTAATAGAGATTATTCTGCTCTGAGCGAGGACGTTACCACAAGTCAGCGCCATCATGTATGGATTGGCTATGGAACTAGCGGTTATAGACTTAGACGTCTTATATCCTCATTTGAACACAACTCTGCATCAAAATAAAAGCTCATCAAGCTCCTTGTGGTGTTCCCGCCCTCATACTTCACATGTTCGTCCATTCGTCTAGTACTTTCCAATCGCATCTAACTTCCGGCTGCAATACCGTCTAAGACCACATTAAAGTTAAAATTGCACCACTCTAAGTCCAGCAGTCCTTCTCCGATAGGCACTGAGCAAGCGCCCACCAAAGTGCAATGCACTTCAAATTACACAATAAATGAATGTCCGACTAAGACCTATGCCGTGAAATGTCGAATCAACCGAACGCAAAACAAACGGCCTGTCCATTTTGTAACCCATTCCGCATAAAGGTCAACCAATCATTGATTTTGCTATGCAAATCGAAAGCCACAGGAAATTACTTTGGAAATAGAATAAAAAAATTAAATTTCGCTGTCCGGCAATTAAAGTGTGTGGCTAGCTACAAACTGCAAACCGTGTTCCTTCCTGGTAGATTTGCGCTGATCGCGTGCCGATGCAATTATCCTTTTTGAATTATTAACTCGCTGTTTGGTCAGCAAATTGGAGCCAACAGATACACGGAGCCGGAGCGGAGCGCTCCTTCGTGGGAACATTCTTCCGCTCTCTGTCGTCGGTCGTTCATGTGCCCATGGTCACGGTAATCAAATAAACGTTCTAGAGCGCGGCGCAAATACATATTGCAAGTTCGCACCAAACGTGACATTTCTTCGGTCGTCGTTGGCCGGTTTAATTTGCATGCGCGCACCAATTGTGTGTCCTCTCCCATGCCCGCGCCGGTACACGGGAAGTGTCATTCCAAAAAGGAGCACCGTACGTACCTATATAGAGTGGAGTGGTGCGAGGTAGGCAGCCGAACGGAGCTTCCTCTAAAAAAGGGGCTCAGTGTAAATTTTAAAATTCAATTTTCGGTGCACAGCCTGTGTGTGTACGCAGTTTGTTGTGCGACACAGTGACGGGTGCCCACGATGTGTTGCAGGATGGTGGCAAAGTACACACAGTGAAACATGCTACCAGGTTAGTTAGGTTGCAACCGGGGGCCATGTCCGCCATTACCACACATTTTCATTTGCATGCCGACGCATAGTGTTGTTTCCGGAAGAGGGCAGGAGAGGTAGCTCTTTGGGACTATATTCGTGGTCCTGATGGTATAGCGTTCATCCGAGCGTTATCCGATTGCGTTTGCAGTGCGCTGGCTGTCCTCACTTAATTAAATGAACATGGCGAGTTTGTATAAGCTGACGGCCGGAAAGGTGGGTGGTAGGTGGGTTTTAGAGCCTTCTCGGTAATTAGAGTTTTATATGAGTTTAATTTCTGGATCTGTTTTTGCACGGCTGACATGGTGTCCTAGCGGACTGTGTTCCAATCAATTACGTGCGTATGCATCAGGGCTTTGCTTCTGGCGTAAACGGGAAGCTGCCCTCTTTTGGCTTTGGGATAGTTCACAGAAGTCTTGTCCGATGTGAACATGCAGTTGTTCTCCGTGGTGAGTTGTAGTCTTCTATTGCCACCCACCTATTCGTGCAAGGCGGACAAACCAAACAGTGTCAATATCGAATCCGACGTTTTATATACAACGATGGAAACCTCTTCGGCTGACATATTTAAGCCTGGGGGCAGATTCTGTATAACAATTATCGTCGGGGCGATATCGTTTTTGAAACTTTGATGACCATAACAAATCATATTCTGCCGGGATTTGTTTCACTATCGTCAGCTTTCATTGCATATGTGGAAAATTAACTGGATTAAGGTCTTAAACTCGTAATTTTGGCACTTAGTTGCTACTTTTGGAGGTCTATCGTTTCGACGATAATCGTCTGAAAAATTACAGAATGAGTGCGCTGAACACAATTTGTTACAGGCTTATCAATTATATGCATAAGGATAATAATGAAAGATAAAGGATTAGGTTATTTCGGCAACAGCTTAACATATATAAGATAACCTCATTCTAAATCTAAGCTTTAGTTAGCAAGTAAAGGCCAAGAATCTTCTTTAATGATGTTGCAGGGAAATAACTTCACCTCGAGTGGGAAATAATTTAATTTTCTTATGTCAAGTTATCTCCCATTAAAAGTGGGCAATAAGCAAAACATGTCCTTCAATATTTCAACAAAAATTCACAGTTTCGTTTACCAAACAAATTTGAAACAGCTTTTATCTTTTTTTTCTATTTTAATTTGTTCATGCCGATGGAATTCAGTTTATAAAAACAAAATTGGGAACTAAGGAAATACCATTTGCCGTAAAAGGATAACATTTGTATGGTATTTGAAATCATAGCATTCGATGTTGAACTTAATATTTAGAGCGACTGTATCTCAGAGACATTACTATCCCCAGTGTGGAAAGTTCTTAGAAGAACAAGCTCATAACTAAATAAAGTGCTACAGATTTTTTTTTTTAAATTCTTAGAAGCTACAGCTTTAGGATTTTGATTTAATAGAATTTCGTTACATTTCTTTTTTGAGGTATCAATTTAGGCACATACTAACAGCGAGTCTATTTATTTTTTAAAAGTCTTTAAACTCAAGTTTCAGTTTTTAGATCTTTCCAAAGTTTATTATAAGATCCTTCAAGCCGAACAAGTGAGAAGTGGTTTGTTTAATTAATTTTTTGAAGTGAAAACTTCTTTAGGGCATTTTTGAGATGGTAAAAAAACCATTGAACTCACGACACCAGTGTTCGCGTTGCCAACAACTTCTGACGAAAAAATGTGTAACTTGAAAAAAAAGATGCGTTTTTCAATAACGCCACAAATATTTTTTTTTTTTTTGGTAAAGTGGAACACTAAATCAAAAACTACACAGAAATATAAAAAAATAAACAAAAACAATTTTTATTTATACAACAAACAGCTTTCAAATTTGTGTCCAATTTAATTTCACTGGAATTATTATTAAAGAATTTTTGTTTGACAAAGATTTTTAGGAATGTTTAAAAAATTAAAAATACTGAATTGAATCAAAAAAAAAAAAATTAAAAACATATTTAAAATAAAAAAAAAATGCCTTTATGAAAAAGAAGCCTTAAAGCCTCAAGCCTTGTTTGCTGATCGCACTTAAATTAAGCTCCCACACAAATATGTCTCCGAGGATAAAATTAAGCAAAGCAGTTAAGCCAAGCAGTACACAGTTCAAGCTAAATTTTTTAGCCACTGCACGATAAATCTCTACACAATTTTAGTAAGCGTATTAATGGAAAATACATTTTTCCACAGCAAAATTTAGATAGATCAAGCAAATATCGGTATTCGCAACAAAATTTCAAACGAAAGCAAATTAACAGTATTGAGAGTGGTTAGAAATTCGTTGTTGTTAATTTAATTTCTTATAGAAATGAAATATTTTAACGAGGAGTAATGGAAGACGTTTTTGAGGAGGGCGCTCTAGAAACATTTTCTCATTTTTATCATGTTGAAAAGTCAGTGGTGTGTAAAAGAGACTGCGAGTGTATTACGAAAGGGGTAGCAATTGTTTGCAAAGAAACCACATATTTTCAAACGAATTTCTTATCAAATAATCTTGAAATGCCAAAAAAAAAAATGCAGCTGCCAGCAGATGAAAAATGTAACTTGAATAAATTTTTAATGTATTTTTTTGACGTTTCTACATTAACAAAGTTGGGGTGTACGCACTCACTCGGGAATTTTCGTTCAAATTTATCGCACTGCTCTAGTTTCATTTTAAAAGCAGAAAAAATGCAAAAAATGTAGTGTTATACGGGCTTTACCAACACAGTTTTTTTTGACAGAACTTACACTGTCAAAATTAAGCGAACACTAAGCGAAGTGGTGGAGAGAAAACATTCTTCCGTCGGCACTCCCGGAATACCTAACAGGTTTAGCATGTTATTTTAGACTACTTCTAAACATTATCTACAAACGATTTATGATGTAATTTTGTTTGTGTTTGCAGTGGAGTAGCGAGGGTGGGCAAGGGGGGCACACGCCCTGGGTCGGCATTCTGCTAGGGTCGGCAATTTGGAGCGGATACAATTTTTAAATATATAAAATTTACAAATCGGGTTCTTTTTCCAGTCCAACGAATTTATTTACATAGTTTACCAGCATAAACACTGCTTCACAGTAAGTATTTATAAGCATTTAGACAATCTTTGTTTTGCTTAACAACAAAATTCAATGAACGCTGCTCCCTAATTACTATAGAGACATGTCACACGGATTCTAATTGATATTACACCGATAGGAAAACAAAATGAATGAATTTAAAAACAAAATTGAGGGAGCCAGCGGCAAAAGGTTTGCGAGTTGGTGGTCTCAGTATGATTTGTCTATGCTCCCTATGCAAAACCATAAAAATAATAAAAATAAAATGCTGCCAATCGCGGCCGACATTGGGGAAATGTGATAGAGTTCGGGAATTCCACATTTTTACATTACCTACTGAATGACATTGGTTAGTTATTATATATTGTTAAAAGGCGAATATTTTGACCTGTGCAGCACACACACAAATTATAAAACAGTACACAACATCTGCATTCGAAAAGACTAATTTTCTCTTTTCTCGCTAGAAGTTGTGTAACTGTAAGCGATGTATAGCTGGAACGGTGATGCCAGCTGCAGTGATGAACTGCTCCATTGGAAACAGGTTCTAATCTAAGATGATTTATATTTGAATACGTTACTATGGTAATAATGTCGGTGACAAATTGAATGTCGCCAAAATCCTTTCAATTACCTGTTTTGTATGGGAAATTCATAACTTAATTTTACCAGCCTTGATGGCGACATATACCCACTATCAGAGACAATACTGAGACCACCAACTCCGGACGATTTCCCGTTACTTAGCCTACTAGCTATATTTTTACGGGGTGGTCACGATTTGGTGCGCCTGTATTGTTATATAGAAATTCCTATTGAATAATGTCAGCGCTGTTCATAGATTTTTTTTTTATTTTATATAGTATTTTTTTTTTTTGGAATAAGTGTACATTGGCATTTATGAAAAATTGTCATAGCAGAATGGTTGCATGAAAATAAAAACCTTTTGACGAAACCTTTATCAGTTATTTAAGAAAAATGTACACACGGAAAGAATTGAAAATCACCAATTGCAAAATTTTGAGTTGCAATTCACGAATTATATCTTTGTCGCAAATTACAAAGATTTTTTCTTGGATTGATATAAAAATTCGTAATTCGACATTGAAAACGGCGTAGAATATAAAATTCTGCTTGTTGAATTTTGCGATTAGAAGTATTCATTCGAGCTTCTTTTATTTGTAGTGATTTGCGATATTGTTTGGCGCAATTTACCACTTCAAAAGGTCAATTTCTCAAACACCACTTCACAATCTCAAATTGCAAACAAATTGGTGATTTACAAACACTGATTGATGAATCAATGAAATCTTATAATAATTTAACACATGTAAATTGAAAACGTAAATTAACGCAGAAAAATCGTGAATATATGAAAATATTTATTTTTTAATTTCCATGAAATTAACTACCCGATGTGTGAAATTTTTGTGCGCACAGGCAGCCGACAAAAACGAACCGTCATAGCATGTCCATGGTCCATGTAAAGAAATCCTCTTAGGTCCTTTCATTTTCTGCATGGACAGCTCCAACCGTGCGCATTTGGCTTCATTAGAGTCAGACAGTCGGTATTCAAGCTTTGCTTAAAGCAGTTCTTGTCGGGTCAAAGTTATTTATAAGAATAACTCATTCGTAGTGATAGTGAGTGTACTAACCAACAAATTATAAGAATTTGGGAATATGTCTTGTAAGTACATATTGAATAATACAAAAACAACTGAAGTAGGTATATAAATTCGTATTTTTTTCAGAAGGTACATCTCGCTATAAGAAAGAAGTATAAATTGGAATGGATTCTAAAATATGTAACCGAAAACGGTTGAAAAGGTTCGTATCAATGGCAAGTTATTCTAAATAATTTGTTTGTATTTTAAATTTTAGCATAGACCGAAAAACCACTCCAGACAAATCCAGTTGTCTCCGGACGATGTGGCGCCGTATGCTTTTCATGGATATCAGGAGGAAACAAATTATAAAATGTGACTTTAAATATGTATTCGAAAATAACCTAAATAATTAAACTACGAATTTTGATTTGTAAATCATAAGATATAAGTTGTAAATTGAGAATAAAGTTTTCTAATGTCACGGTAACTTTTCGTGATTCTGCGCTCATTTTTCTTGATTTGATCTTAAAATTTTTTCCGTGCACATGAAATCGGTCTTAATGATATCGAAAATAGGTATATACACATTTACACAACCATGTTTTTCCTAATATGTTTCTTATTTATAAAACATCTCCATTGGGTAGTTTAATTGACCAACAAAATCTAATTATTCGCCTTTAAACAATATTTAATTACTAACCAATGGCATTCAGTAATGCAAACATGTGGTATTCCCGAACCGAATCGGGAGCATTTATTTTTGTATGTTTTTGCATGTCACACGGATTCTTAATTGACATAACACCGATAGGAAACCAAAATGGCGAATTTGAATAAAAATTAAGGGGGCCAGTGGCAGGAGGATTGCGAGTTGGGGGTCTCAGTATGATTTGTCTATGGAAAGAACTTAGCTATTTCACTTTTAAGCTTTTATGCTATTTTTTTTTTGTTTGTTTTTAAATTATTATTATTTTTTTAACTGTGAAAAAATATTAAAAATAAATTTCTGAATCCCAATCCAAAGTTCCTTAATGTCCAGTTTTGTGTAACACAATTTTAAAAATTAACCTCTTGAGCTCGAGTTTTGTGTAACACAATTTTAAAAATTAACCTCTTGAGCTCGAGTTAATTATAAAAGAAATACTTACTGTCGTTACCGCCCTGAACTGAACTTGGTTGTAGTAGGTATTTATCTTACTCTATGATAAATAAAACGATTGCAAATACCCTTTATAACAAAAAAAAAATAGTTCGCGTCCATTCTTTTTTTTATCAAAGTCCTTCGGTTTTTTAGTTAAAATCCTGTCAACCTCCTCGTGTAACCTGCACGTGTGTCAAGATTCCGTACAAAAATGTTAGTTCCATCAGACTCGTTCAGTCGCCCAATTCTCGGGTCGAATTGACTCAACCGTAAACGTCTTTGTTCTTGTTTCGCTTGTTTAATTAACTAATTTCCATGACGGTATACATTTTTTGCCGAATGTGGAAATTCGATTCCTGATTGAAGGTGCACAACAATAAAATCGTTTTAACAGGTAGATGTCAAATATGCTTGAATTTCCTAAAATGCGTCACAGATGAACCAATACATCAGGACAACTATACCCGCACTCCAACGAGAAGCGAAAATATTTTCCCAATCCACACTCCCGAGCTTTGTTTAAAACAGAGAGCCCTCGCCCCTAAACTATTTATAAACCCTCTATGCTGTCTATTTCCCAGACTTTCGCAATCCAAAACCATCCACAGCTCTCCAACTAAAATTCGATTTTTTTTTATGGCAACTTTGCTCCAAATAGCTAGTCAGTTCGTTTCACAAAATTCCTACTGCGATCCGGTACCGTAAATAACTGCCCCGGCATCTAATTACAACATCCCGTTGTGGCAGCTAATAATTCCGCTCAAAACTTTTCCAAATCACTTTGCAGATGTTTGAGAATCCGATTCGAACTTCACACGAAACGTGATGACGAGGAATTTCAGCAATCAGTGACAAATTGCGTCGCTCCATCAGCGCAACGTAATAAGTGACATTAGCGACGGTAAGTGCGGTAAGTGCGGTAAGTGAGCAAACGGAAAGTACAAATTAAAAAGTGAAAATCTCATGCATTTTGTATCGGGGATCTGAGATGCGGTCGTTAACTAATGTCGGGCTGATTGCGCGGTCGGGCATACTGAATTACCCAAACAGATGCCATTTGTCGGTGAGGCATTCCCCAACTCTCTGGAGCTGGTCGCTGTTGGCGTCCTTCTATAGCAACGAGAGTTGAAGCATCAGACCGGCGCACCACCACCACAGACCACACTCGATTAATGCCTAATCAAGTACACACAAGCGAACAGACTCGAAAAGTGGGGAAACAATGCCCAAAACAGGTTACGAAAGGCACACAGGCAAGGGAACATCCCTTTTGCGTTGATACCATCCACAGCACAGCATCATCATCGTCGTAGTCATTGCCCAGGTGTCTGATCAGAGATATTACCTTGTCAATGGCCACGAGAACATCTGCTTGGGAATGCGCATCCACTGGCACTGCATGCGGTCCGGGTCCATGGGCGGAGTCTGTGCACAGTACACCGGGAACATAAAAACGAAGATTATCCAATTACAGGAGATGTTGTGTCTTGTTGTGGCTCTGAGCATGTCCTTTTGTTGCTATTGCAAGAAATCGATTTTCTCTTGCGAGGAATGTCCGTCCGTATGGTGGAGGGGCGGCTTTTATCACCTTATTTGCAAGTCTTCTGATAGCACAGCGATGATGAGGTTCGGAACATGATGTTTCATTTGGAAATTGGATACCTAAATGATGCTATTTAATTAGGAGTCTTGTGTACGTGGAAAGTGAGCCTCGGATATGATTAGCCAGGCTTATATAGCTGGGCGGGTAATTCATGGAATGTGGCTGCAATCGCACTTGTGGACAAGTGTTCGCTATGCGGAGCTTATCAAATTGCTGAAGAATGTTGTAATCTAGGGTACGACAAGCTGGTACTGATTGACATTGAGCACGAAGTTTCTCAGCCAAATTTAGCCTTGGATGGTTTGAGTTTGGTGAAGTGAGTCTTGGGGTATAGGCAACTTGGTTAGTCTACTTTTTGCGCTATTTATTTTTAGAAAACTTGACCTTTCTTTAGTGTTCTTTGGCAAAAGATCCGCGGTCTGAACTCACCTAATGGTTATTTTCATAAAGCCGCATAGTCTTACAAAAGAGTCAAAATGAATCGTCCAAAGTTCTATTACCACGAAGCTGCGGAGCTTTATTACATGCAGACACTAGTAAGCTAAGTCATGCACTGAGGTCCATATTAATGAATATGGCGGCATCATGGTGGACGCAAGCAGAACGCCAACCCAAGCTAGATGCCTGAAACACTGAAACAGATTTAGAAGGGGATAGAGCTTTGAGGTGGTCTTTTCGCGGATTCAAAATGGTTAACCCATTTGACAAACAATTATCAAACAGAAACGTAGGTATAAAGTGGCACTACTAAGGAGAGAAAGAGTAGCACTTCTAAGCCAGCCATAGGAGGTAAACATTGGTATCTCACGAGAAGCTCACGATCAAAGGCAATTAGGGAGAAGTATTCCAGGTCTACGCAAACAAAAGTTATACCATGAGGTATTAGTTCAAGAGCCGACCTCAATTTTTAACAGGCAACCCTATATTTTTGCAGCTGATAAGCCAACAGCTTTTAAATGGTATTTGTTCCAACTTTGAATTTTATAAAAAAATATCTATAGGGGAGACCGGAGCTAGTTGACTTAAAATTTACATTTTTTTTTCTTTTTCTCTTGAACTAAGACTGTAACGGAAGACACCTGCCACCTTAAATGTGAGTGTCAAGAATTTGCTCGGAGGAACTTCTTTAATAATCTAGAGGTGGTTGGTTCCTCAAACAATATTGAGACTAGATTTAAATTCTGCAGGGAAATTGATTGTTTGGGGGATTTGGTTAAGGTTTTTAACCGTAATGGTTCCTCCGGGATTGGCGATGGGCCCGCTATGGTGCCTGGTCTTTTGTGATGATCTCACAATCCCATTCAACCTAACCTAACCTAACCATAGACTGATACTTGTATCAAGACAGTTCAAACAACATTTAAAAGAAGTATCCTTATAAAAGTATTTCTTATTGAATTAAAAAAAAAAAACAATATGATGACAATTTTTTCTTAATTTTACTAGAGCACCGCGATTGTGTCAACTAACCCCGGGGAAGTTGACTTAAGTAATGGAGTAAGTTGACCAATGCCATGCGAAACTGAATTCTCACAAAAAAAGAAAAAGATTGTTGGTTGTTTTTTAGTATTCAACCAGACATTGCTCTTCTCTGTCGGAACATATTTGCCTGGTTTTTGAATAACCCACTTTTTCCAAACTGAGTTCACTTTCTTCCTTTTTTTAAAGCTTTTTTATAGGGGATGTAGTGTAGGGTTTTGTTCGGCACTGTCTCTTCTTTTGAAACTGACCTTATGCTGAGGAATTCCATCAAAACAAAACTACAGGTAGGGTAGAGTGGGGCAGATTTAACACATTTTTCGCAGATTTGAAATAACTTCTTTCGCAAATAAATATTTGAAATCTGTTTTTTTTTTTATTTCAAGCTATGATTATTTTACTAAAAGAATGCATTATTTCTTAAAAGTTAACTTCGCCCTTATAATTCACACTGCCTTATTGAACAAAATACCAGGAATTTCTAAAAGGAGCTTACACTCCCCCTATATAGCTGAACGCTAGAGACAAGTTGCGCTAAGCACACTTAAGCCACCAGTTAGAATGTTTGTCAGCTGCAAATCGCTAGCGTACTTTGCGCGCTGCTCTTTCTTGTTCTTTGTATAAAAACAAAACATGTACAGTGAATGGGTAAGTTTATTTAACACATATTTTGGATTTAAATTATTTTGGTCCTTTTTAGCTGCAGTTGGTAATTTTTATTTCCAATTTTGACACAGACTATATTTTCAAATGGCAACCATGGATGGCCGCATATATGCTTCGCTGAGCCGCCAGTGTGTTTAGCGAGTTTCAGCGTTGCCAACCAATTTTGAAGAAAAAATGCCTACCTTGAGGAAGAAAGATGACTTTTCAATAAAATAATGCCTAAAATATTAATAACAACGATAAATCGAAAATTAAACGCAAATATTAAAAAATTAACAAAAACAAAAAAAAATATATTATAAATCACAGAAGAAATCTATATAATATAAAAATTGAGCCTTAAAATTGTGTTCGTTTATCGCCGATTCACGCCTTAACACATTTACCGATTTTAACCAAACTTTCATATATCTTTGGTATTGGTGCATATATGGTTTTCGTAAAGTTTTGTTGAAATCGGAAAACGTATGTGTGTGTTGTGCGTGCGTGGAAAAACACATGAATTTCAGTACATTTTGCGTTTTTTCCAGACATTATAATTATAATATTGTATTTAAAAATCAATTGCCGCGGGTTTGTCGGGTCAAAACTCAAGAACGGACATACGAATTTGAATGATTTTTTTGTTGTTTTGTTTGTCTTGAATCAGGAATAGTTCAAGAAAAATGAAAATTCGGAAAATTCTCAACAGATGGCTCTGTAGGCATATTTCGTTTTTTATCTACCTCCTTCTATAAATATTTATCAAAATAAGATGAGTCGCATTGTGTTTGCATTGATGTTCTCTTAATGCGTGAACCGATTTTGTTTCTGGAAATTTCATATGAAAGGTGACGTCAACACCAAGGTTTGTATGGATATATAAGGTCTTTGTATGTTTTAGTGAACATTCCTGTGTTGTCGACCTCCGAAACCCCTCAACCGATTTAAATGAAATTTTTTGGATGGGTATGTTTGATTCCAGCTGGGAAGATTGGATAGCTTTGGACCCGATAGGTGGCGCTGCTGTCGATGTTTCTCTGCTTTGGGGTGGTGGGCGCAAATCGCAAGCATTAAAGAATATGTGATGTGGTATGTGGCCTATGTGTGTATGTAGGCCGTGCGGCACATATCGCTTGGTAGAAAAAAGGGGAGGTACATATATTCTGTTCATTATTCGTATACTATCTTTTTGACATATTAACCACTCGCCCAAGTAGTCCCGCAGCTTCTGATATTTGAGGTTTTATATCACCTTTACCGAATGTGCAGTGGGAACAAAATTATCCGAACTTCTTGGGCAAAATTCGGACAACCGCCATGACATACTGCACGATTTTTCAAACAAAAGCTCAAAACGATCATGGGCTTCATCGTTAAGCACCATGTTTTAGGGCAATCGCGTTTCTGGATGTACTCGGTCGAATGACAGAAGCGAGGATTGCCCATTGCCCACATTCTGCTTTGGTTAATTGAGAAAATCCGACCGGACCAACTCAATTCAATCAGAAGCGCGGAAAAAAACCAACAAGAAACTGATCCGGAAATTTATGAAGTCCTTTCTATGCATTGAACTTAATTTAATTCCAAGGGAGTTTCATTCGTTCAATAGAGAGGTTCAACTTTATCAAAAAATGTTAATAATTTAATTAATTTTAGGCAGTACGAAGTTCGCCGAGTCAGCTAGTTCTTAATAGAAACAAAATTCGCGACATTTTAGTTTCATAAGTAGGTACAAGGTATTGAAAAAAACAAAAATAGTTTCGAATTAGAAAAATATTTGCAATAAAAAAAGATGCCGTTTTGAAAAAAAAGCCTTAAAGCCTTAGCTAATGACATAATGCCTAAAAGGCATACAAAAGCCTTAGTTGGCATCACTGAGCGAGTTAGATACCTTCTCATAAAAGTAATGTCTTCGCAAGACAAGTTTTGTCAAAGAGTTTTCGTCACACCATTGTTTTGAGAAGGGCTCGACTGTCGCTTCTATTCGGCGACTACTGACCATCCTATTTCTTAGCATATTTTTTGAAATGAAATTTCGTGGGCCTAAAAACTATGGCTGGGTTATGTAGAAATCAATGCCATTTGTCCAAGCGGTTGTGAAAAAAATCCACAGGACCTCCAACTATTTGCAGAGCGAATGATCGCCGTACAGTACCACTGCCTTGCTTAGGTTTGAGTCCTCTACCTTTAGGTTTGAGTCCTCTATCCTTAGCCATACCCATCAAGCTTGCACTTTTATGAACTCCTTTTCGAGCAAACCCTTCATCCTTTTTTAAATTTTCAGCATATTCTTGATTACTCTGCATTTGACACAACCATAGCTACGTGACACCAGTCTCTTCCTTGGCTGTCTTACACCAAATTCGAAGTAGGAGTAGGTACACAAAATTTAAAGAAGTTTCATAGTAAGCTATTTGATCTCCTAGTTCAAAGCTTCTACGCTGCTTAGAAAATACAGGATCACTGTTGCTCCGAGTTGCTAAACACTAAGCACCTTGAGCTCTATACACTGAGGAAAAAAGTGCACTTTGAAATCAAAAGTTCGCATATTTATATTTAAAGTGTGCAAATCTAAAGTGTTTTATGTAAAAAACAAATATTTGCGAAAGTTAACAGGAAAAGATTTCATTTTTAAAGTTTACATTTAAAATTAAAAGAAAATGCTTTTAATTTGTATTTAAACAGAATAATAATAACAGAGTTTTTAAATTTAAGGTGTGAATTTAAGAGTACAACTTTTTTTTTTAAAGTGAGAAACTTTAAATTAAAATTATTTCTCTTTCAAGTTTTAAATTATTTGCGTTGACGTAAAAAATGTAAATTGTAACTTTCAAATTGAAAGCGTTTGAATATGGTTGTCTTTCATACATGTTAGCTTTTAATTTTAAAGTGTTTTTCCCTCAGTGTGTGTGCTTGGTAACTTACCCAAGCAATTTAAGTCCTGCCTTCCTTTGGCATTGGCAATATATATAGCTGCAACTAAATCGTGGTTTGATTAGCATATTAAGTTGGAACTGTTACTTTATCGCTTATGATGGTGACTGATGCTGATGCACTTAATTTCCATCGCAGCTCGTTGATTGGTTTGTCAGCATTCACACCTCCGAGTTAGCGCCGAGGTTTTCAGTGATTATACCCCGGAACTATGCAATGTGTATTGAAGACTTTTTCTTCTTCTTAGGCTGTGACCATATTTGCCCTGCGTCGCATATTCTCCATAGGGGGCTTACTATTGTGCTTCTTGTTCCTGTTTCCTTTCTTTTTTAAAACTATATACAGATAGTAGGTGCAAATGTTCCTACGTTTGTCCAAAAATCTGGTGGGCTAACCCACATGAAAGGTCGAAATATTTTTGGTCGTTACCTTCTAAGCCATTTAGCAAAATCGGATCACTTTGTCCAACACTCAAATAATCGGATAAACCAAGAAATGGTTAAGCCGATGCCTTTTTTAAGGCTTGACTTTATTTTGTTCCTTTTTATAGCATCAACCGAATATGGTTACGTACTAGAGCATAAGTTCTTACAAGCATAGCCATATAGTTTCCATAGTGAAGAGACCAATCACATAGAAGCAATTTTAACAAAGCCTTGAGCTATTCGCAGTGCTACCATGACAGATTTATGAACTGAGGGGAATGACAGCCATACTTACGAAAAACTCAAAACATTAAAGCGTATTCGTAGATATATACAAATACCACGAACCATCTTTGCACACTTGTTAACTATTTGAAAACAGCTCTAAAGATTTTTAAACCCAAAACACACCTAAAGGTGTCTCTGAGCTACTAAAACCGCCCGTCTTTCTGTCACCATGCTCTTCACCATCACGGTATTATGCCAACCGAATACTACTCCCAAATGTGGACTTTTCAAAAATCATAGCCAAATGGCAAACAAGGCTCAGCAGACAAAGCCAGCATCAATTGCCTCGTCATTTTCAATTTCTTTGAAATAGCCACACCAACATATGCCGACAGTAAAATGACATCGCTAACCACTCTCATTGAGTCATGCGCAATCTTCTCGCTCTTTCCTCAAATAGTCGATTATATAAAATGTCTGTATTTGTGGTATAGGTAACTGGAGCGTATCCATCGGGCTGAAAACAAACTTCGGACCCAATCGAGAGACCACAAATTGAGAGCAACAATGCAGCAAAGGGGGCTGTGCCTGCCAGCCTCAAACACCACGAAACAAAACCGGACGACAGCGTACAAAATCGATTCTGGCAAAAATAAATAATTTATATCTCGATCCGTGCCGCAAACAAAATCAAAAAAAAAAAAGTACTCAAAACCTTGCCCAAACGAAGGCACGCTAAATTCAGCCCAACAAACCGAGCAAAACCGCCATGAAAATAAAATGTATCTGTCCCAGCTCAGACTGAAATCTTGATTAAGGAACCACAGGCAATGCACATGGACACAGAGCAGGAAAAAAAAAAAAACAAAACAGAAAAACCCTCCAACCTCAGCCTGAGAGCGACTCCCGCACCATATAAAGGTGAGACCATGAAATCGGGTCGAGGTGCAAAAACAACGACCACAACCGCAAACACCAAACTAAGCAAAAAAAAAAAATAAAACCTCCAAACAGACTGTGCGCCCATGTTCCGAAGTAGTCTCCGCAGCTCATAAAAGGTATATACCTACCATTGTGGAGGACCCTATACGAGCAACCTAAATCAAGCAATCAGAAAGGTATTCGTGGCTAACCCTTGAGCATGGCGAACGTGTGTACTGCTGGATTGGAAACGCGCAAAACGCAATCCAAGACGCGTAGCGTATCCCTTCTGATTGCGATGCCTGATGAGTCCATTCCAGCACTGAATTCGCAGAACCAACAGTCAGTTCTCTGTTGCGGTCCATGCGCACAACCGACCGGGCCGAATACATATCTACACACATGTTCCCTGATGGCTGCAGATGGAATAATTTTCCAACTCCACTCCGTCCTGGGGTATTCGTCGAAATGGGATTCGGATGCTGCGTCAATTGTGTGCTGATGCCTGTGCCCAGCTTATTGTCCTCGGCCCCCCGATCCGCCAAAACACCAAAACCAGCAAGCGCGCAAGGACTTGAATTCGATTTATCGGAAATCACGATCGGACTTTGATTTAGGTGCCTGAATTTGGGCATACAAGGATTTTTCGTTCGGTAATAATAAAGTAATTTCTGCTTTGATCTCGCTGTTGGGATTATGTGGAATTCGCCAAGATTAATGTGTCGGCCATATTGTGGAAGCCGAAGCATGCAGCCAACGCAAAGGGAGTCGTTTACTAATATTTGCTGCGCACACGCACACCAAAGGCTATAGACCGAAAATGGATGTAAAAGGAAATTAGGATAATAAGAGCCGTTGGGGTTGGTATTTATTCCATGTATGTCGCGGCGAGTTTGCTAGATAAAACAATCGACAAGGACCCACAGGGAATACACTCGCCAACTGCCTTCTAACTTGGGCAACAAAATCAGCAAGCTTTCGCAAGTTGTGGTACTGGAATTAGCTCAAGGGATAGTTCGGCTTTATTAATTTTCCAATCAACACTTGGTTGGTCCCGCATGTGTGGACCAACAAATGCAATCGCCTCCCAGAATTTCCGTTCCAACCAAGTTTAGTCGGCTATTAGAACAGAGCTGTTAAGAGAGCTCATACTACCATCTAACAAGTGGTTAACTCTTTTGCAAAGTTCTGCTTTCCGATCGGTATCTGTCAAAGGGGAATTAAGCAAGTCCTTCTTTAACTTCTGTACATCGCTTTATGGAAATGGGAGCTGAACCAACAGATCAGGTAACTCTTGGGTCCAATTGTGACGGCCTTATAGACTTACTGAGTGCAATCGAAAACAAATTTCACGTACGGAATGTAGGGTGATGCATTTGAAGCTCTTTGGTGGAGTGCAACCCAATTTAGAGGGAAGTTTTGTGGGTGTTAAATGGAAAATGTTGTGCATGTCAGGTTAAAAGAGATCTTAAGGACAAGTCTTGTGAACGAAATTTGTATTTAAGTGGCGAAGTGGGCTATTGGCTCCCAACGCGACAACCTTGAATGAATATTTAACGACTTTCGAAAATACAGTTTGCGCCTCAACTCGTTTGCTTGTGCTGGAAATCTTAAAACAGTCGCTTTCCCAAGTAACAATTTGACTTCTGTAAGATGCTATCGAAGCTATCTCACCTCCCGCAATATTAATTGCATTAGGCCTGCATTTACCTGTTTAAGACTTCCTGAACAACTTGGACAGACCTTACTGAAAGCACAACTTCTTCGCCTGAAAGGCAATTAAAACAACATAACAGCATATAGCTAATGCTCTGCGAAAGAAGCATCTCACATTTATGGGCAGTAGGTTATTACTTCGGCAGGGCATCACCGAAACTTTATAGAAGCTCAAAAATTAAAAAAAAACAAAAATTTGTTTTTTACTATATTTTTAAATTTTTCGTTTTTTTTTTAATCTTATTAGAAAATAAATATTTTCAAAGACTTTATGCAGTTTATATTTACGTACTCGTTATAATTTATATTTTACTTTCATGCTACTGTGATTCGAACATGGGTCCACCTCCCTAGGCTAATTCGTCATAATGCTGTAATGGTGGTAAATCTGAACTACTTTATACATTTAAGAGTTTCGTTAAGACTTGCAATAAACTTGCAGCTTACTCGACCGCGGTTGTAAGCTAGACATTTAATGTTACCTAATTTATTTATAACCGAAAAGTGTTTATTTAAATTCATATTACTGACACAATTTTCACTGTGCTAAAGTTTTTTTATTTTTTGACATTTTTCCCCGATTCATAAATTGATGGTTTCTTTAGACAGCTGTGATTCATTTCATATGAAATTAATTTCGACCTCTATAAAGCCTTCATATTTAAGTAAGGAGGAAGTATACGAGTACGTGCATCCGTACATCTTCCAATCGCAAGCTGTTGACTGTATGACATTTTTGATAAATATATGTATAATTTGAATATTTATTAATTTTTATTTATTAAATTTATCCAGAACAACATAGGTCGTCCACCATTTCAATTATTTTGTTTATCCCGTTTTTTTTTCTGTCAAATGTGACTATGAGTGTGTATTCAGCTTTTTCTTAGCCTGCCCAGTCAATTTATGCAGCATAATCAGAGCGCGCTCGATGAGCTCAGACCGAAAAAAGAAACACAAATCTGAGCTCTGATGTATCAGAGCTAAAAAAGAAACACGAACTTTTTATATAACAGTTCAGGTTGTGCTCTGAACTAAAAAAACGCCTAATGCCTTCGGTCAGAAGCTCTACAAAAGCTTGTAGAAAGCGCTTCGAGTCACAAGCTTTATCGAAGTAATTGACTTTCCACACATCTCTAGGCATATTTTCAGAAGTCTAATAGTGATCTTATCGAAACTTGTATAAAATTTATTTCCTTGTCTTGAACAAAACGTGAAACGCTATCCCTTCGGTGTAGTAAAACGTTATAATTTTTAATTCGGTTTCTTATGTTTAAAGTTAGCAAAAATATATTCTATTTACAAAAGAAACTATTTACTTTGATTTTGACATTTGGCAAAAGTGTGGAACATATTTTAATGGCATTGCCATACGAAACAAAATTATTAATTTATTGAATTATTTAATTCTATGTTTTATATGTCATATTTGACAATAAATTAAATTTTAATTTGCATTACGATTACGCCATTGCTAAGTCTAACTCGTTGTTGGGCTTTCTTATGCGTAATAGTAACGACTTTAGTAATGTACATAGCCTTAAGGTTATTTACTGCTCCTTGGTCAGGCCATACTTAGAATATTCATCAATTATTTGGGATTCACCATATGCCTTACACAAACTTAGACTCGAAAGAGTCCAGAAGAAATTCACGAGATACGCGGTTCGTAAATTATATGTGTTTGATGAGCTTCCTAATTATGACAGCAGATGCACTTTAGTCGGCTTGCAAACCCTCAGTTTCAGACGCACTGTAACTTCTGTCATGTTTGTTCGCGATATTATTAATTATCATATTAAGTCACCAGAATTGCTTTATCTTTTAAATATAAATATATGCTCCCCAGAGGTCTCTGCGGGTTAGAAGCTTATTTTATACAGAAAGGCATGCAACCAATTATGGTATCAACGAGCCTATTACAAGGTGCATATGCACATTCAATGATCTCTGCAATGAAATTGATTTTTGCTTATCCAGATTAGATTTTAAAAATTGCGTTTTTTCATTGGGTTTTGATTAAGTTAATTTAATATTCGAAGTAGTCTATAAGATTGAAGATCGGTAGATGACGCTAAGTCGCGCAACAAACAACAGTTGTGTAAAGCGTTACTGAGAGGTCACACTAAGAGAACGTAGTGTTTTGTGTGTCCTCGATGATGGTAAAATAGTAAAAAAAAAAAAAAAAAAAAAACTTAATTCCATATCCCTCTCTAAAGCCTGTGTTTATGCTTCGTAAAGGCCTTACTGAAGTTATTACCGACAAAATTACTTCGAAATGTATCAACTTCGGTTAACAAAGACTATAGAAGCTCTATGGAAGCTGTTGCCTACAGAAATTACAAATTTGAACCTCACCGAAGTCAAATTGTTACTTGGGTTTGTCATTGCAACTTTATTTTGCTGTCTTTTTCATGAGCTTAGCTGCAACCCCCACTGCTAATTCGGTGGTCTGAACGCTGAAACACTCCTAAAAAAAAAAAATGTTATATGCTCGAAATAGTTTAAACATTTTACCAAACCGTTTGTACTTTTCAACAGACAAACGCCGTTGTACAAACACATTTGCCTAATCTACTAACAAACAATATAGGAAATACGACGAATGCATTCGTAAAATGTCAAATTCAATACTTGATTTATACCTCTGCCGCCATTTTGTATATACGAATGACATTCGTAGCATATAAAAGCATTTGCACAGGGTGTCCCATAATTAACTTCCAATTTGAATTTGGCGCCACGGAAAAAAAAGATAACAATGTGACAGCTGACAGTTCGGTGTTAGTAAAAATTGAAAGAACAACGCATTTTCATTGTTGAGCAATTATTTAAAAATAATGAAGGTTTGTCAGCTACAGTCCGCAGTTTTCTTATAAAATCATCTTCAGTGATGAGCTCATTTTCTTCGTCGAAATTGTCGCATTTGAGATTCAGAAAACCCACGAGTAATTGTTGAGAAACAAATGTGTCCACAACGCGTAACTGTTTGGTGAGGATTTTGGGCTGGAGGCAAAATCGGACCATTCTTCTTCAAAAATAATGGTGGTCGTTATCGTGACATGATAACCCAGTTTTTAGTGCCTAAATTACAAGATATGGATGTGGCCAACATGTGGTTTCACCAAGACGGTGCCACATGCCAAACAGCCAGAGAAACAATTCAATTACTGCATGAGTCATTTCCAAATCGTGTAGTCGGTCTTTTTGCGATCACAATTATTCTCTGGTGTCAGGTAGTATACACCCAGAAAAAAAACAACGTAAAATCAAAGATTGGTTTACATTTTTTTCGGAATCAAAGTGGCATAACACACTTTGATTTAAAAATGTTCATAGTCGATGCTAAATCATTAATTCAAAGGGTTTCCCCTTTACTCTAAATGCATATATTTTTAATTTGATCTAACCACGTATGCACCTTGATTTGACGTGGAATCATGCTTAAATGTAAATGTGAATACGTTTCACTTTGAATCTACGTTGACTTAATTTAAGATTACATTGCGTATTTAAATCAAATATGTTTTAACGCGAAAAGGAATATTCTTTATTAAAGTTTATTCAACGTAAAATCAAATAGAACATATTACATTTTAGTTTGCATTTTTTCCCTGAGTGTAAGGGGTTAAGTCAAAAAATCTCTTTTTCGGATATTTGTTGTCAATTTTTGTTTCTCTTTCGTTTGGTCCTATTGGAATAAGTCTAGCATAACATCTAGACTGTCATTTTGGCAGTCTTTTCCATTCTTACTACGAAAGTGTAAAAGAACAAACTTAGCCGTTGATTTTTCCCCTTAAAATCGTCACTTCAATAACACTTGATTTGAGATTCTTCACAATCAAACGCTTTTCGTTACTAAGTTTCGGATGAGGTTGGGGAACAAAATCATGACTGAGCCGACTTTCAATTTCAAATTGTGCCGCAACGAAATCAAATGCAGTTGGTTAACCTCATTCGTCACAATGTAATTTCGATAGATGTCTAACCGCAAGTCCGTTCAATTCAATTGGAATGACGAAACGAAAAGGATACCTTTCATATTGCGGAAAAAGGCATTGACAGACGTCATTCAATGGCCCAATATTAACGCACCGAAGAAAATTATATTCGAGTGCGGAAGCATAACGAAACGCAGCTCGATTTATGTGCTTTTCGATTGAGCTTCTTCAGATTTGCTCAAAGATTTTAGGTTTCTTGTGTCTAATCGAACGTAGAAACGTCACTTGCTGTTTTTTGCGGTCGTGCGGTTCGAATATGTGTATTGTGTAGCCCTCGACACTTTTCTAAGCGTTTTGCATTCACTGGTTAAACTTTATATTAAAACATTCTAAATTTGCAAATATTTATATTGATTTCTAAATATTTGTAAGGAAATAATTAACAGAAACAGATCCACCCGATGCAATGCATTTCTTTGATGTTGAAAAATTTTCCACGAAAACGTAAACAAACTCCACTAGTTGTCAAACTCAAACGTATACTTGCATTGGTAAATCTGAAGCCAATCTGAGAAAAAATTCAGATTCGCAAAAGTGCTCTGAATTGCTCTGTGAGCAAAAAATGTGCTCTGAGAGCTCCCAATCGAATACCACATTGAATTGAAAGGTGGTGGACGTCAGGGCTGTCATTTTAGCGCTTTCGGCGCTAGATCTGGCGCTTTTTTGGGCTTTTTTAGTATGTTTAGCGCGCTTTAAAAAATTTTAGCACCTAGCGGAATTTCTAGCGCTTTTCATTTGCAAATCCCCTCTATTATTTCTGTAGTAAATATCTCTTTTGCGGTTCTCACACTCAATCAATCTTAACAAATGAAGTGTCAAAAAAAAAAAAAAGAATTAGTTTAAGCACTTTTACTTTTTGAAAATATTAAAAATTAAAAAAAGTTTAATTTTACTACTATGACATATAACATTAAATAAATACCTACTTGATGGCTTCTAAAAATAATTAACAAAAAAAAATGAATATGTTGTGGTTTTACTCTCCTTATAAGAATTTCAGATCTAGCGCTAAATTTAGCTCTTAGTTTTCCATGAAAAAAAGAATCTAGCGCGTTTTAGCGCTTTTTGTTTAGTTTTTTAACTCCGAGTGGCTAAAGTGACCTGGCAGCACTGGTGGACGTGTCCTTCGGTCTTGACGTTAAATAAAGTTTCGTTAGTCTTAATCATCATTTGCATGAAGGGTGGCTCTCACTACACGATTTGCCTCCATAATATGATCGGCTCTTTCTTTTTGCGAAAACACGTTTTTAGAGGAGGACACAATTAGACATTGTCAATTCCGAAGTGTTTGTCATTCCTTTGAAACGATATTTTCTCCTTTCCATACGAAATCAAATTTTCAGACATTATTCCTAAAAAAATATATTTTTTTTTTGAATGAAATAAGGTTAGGTTAGGTTAGGGAAGAAGACCCATTGTGATTCCCTTCATATAGGTAATTAAACAAACTCCAAAACAATGAAAATTACAGCTTAAGTCATGTTAAGGATCATAAAATAAAATAATAATACAAAAATGAACCGCGATCCAATATTGGTGATGGACAAAAATAGATTAAAATGTTCTCCATCGCAAACAAAATTTAAATTTCAGAAATGCCCACAATCCACCTCTGAAAGAATGCAATTTCTGATTTTCACGGTTTAATATTTTCGGGTAAAAAGTGAAAAAATGTCAAAGTGATGCGACAGTTCACGTCAAGAACATTCAACAAAATAAATAATCATTCAACCAAATAAATAATTTCCTTATTTTTTAAAAACGAACGACGACTAAATTATTTGTATAATTGTTCATACAAAAATAATAAAATCGCGATTAAAAAAGCGGTGGTTTGGGGTACAAAAATTTAAATTAAATTTAAAAAAAAAATAAATTTCAAAATGTTGTGGACATGGACACCCTAACCACCTAGCGGTATGAAAGATACTCTACGACCGATTCTCATACGTACCAAATATACATAATAAATTTCATAAGAATCGGTGCAGCCGTTTCGGATCAGTGCAGTTACAAACACCGCGACACGAAATTTTTATATATGAGATTACATTTTGCGTGAATTATGGGACACCCTTACATTTTAGGAATTTCTTAAGTGAATATTTTATTTTTGTTTTTAAACTCTCTGTCTCGCTTTAAACTTTTCATTTTACCAATTTTGCAGCCATATTACGAAAGTACGAACGGCGTTCATTGTAGGTATGGTTATGAATATACGACAACTTTCAATAGACAGTGGTCCTGTGGAAACCACGATCTGCAAACACTCGGTGATCGGGTGGATTTTTGACACAACCGCTTGGATAAATTGCATTCACTTCAAAGTTATCCTTAGATTGACACCCATGGCGGCGAAATTCTTTCATTGCCGTTGACGCGTGAGGACGGAATTCATTAGTGGTTATTGCTAGCGATTTAGGCAAGTGAGCTTAAAAATGGAACAGCGGGACTATAACGCTTCTTAAAGCACTTGCATAGATTGACATAAGTCTGACAATAGTTTAGAAAACACTTTTTGCATAGCAGAGGAGGGCTCCGCAAAAGACCTAACTCTTCTGAGTAGCCCGCTCCTGCGCTAAACAAAACTTCGACCACCAGGCGAATATATTGAACACTGACAAGGACAAGCCCCAGACAGCACCCCCAAATCAAATAGGGCACAAAAGATTTGCCTGTTTTTTGACAGAGACACGTTTTAGGAAATGATGAACACCAACTTCTAATCCAGTAGTGGAGCAGAGGAGAGGAGACCCTATTGCACCTTTTGCTGATTGATCAATATTTAAAAGATCAACCAGATCACCCCGATGCCTCAAGAACAAACAAAATGGGCCCCACGGTATTTTCCAATCAAAAGCCAAGGAGGTGGATCTTACTCCGACAACGAACCACTGATCGCGGAGCAAAGGAGTGTTCAATAAATGCGCACGATAAGATTTTCCTTCGAAATGTTTCCGAACATACTAACCCCAACCATTGAGCACGAAAACTGTGCAGGAGCTCAACATAGAGGATAGATAGTGGTAAAACCTTTTTTTCATATTTCCTGAAACTTGATTCTAAAAAAATCTTCTTAAATCATATACTTAAAATATCTAGCAGAATTTGTGAATTCAATCAAAATTCCTGTGTCCTACCACCACACAGGAAATAAATTTCTAAAGTCGAAAAAAAGAAAATACAAATCAAGCGAGATGCCCACCCCAGCTCATAAGGAGCAGAGAGGATAAAAATATTAAATTAACGGCAGCAAACGGACAGACACCTTGATAGATCACTACCACTGATATTCAGCGCTGCAATTATGTCGCGATAAATGTCCACGTATGTTTTAATTTTCGCCTTTATTTGCGAAAAGGAGGACGAGGACTTGAACTCGCACTCGCACTCGTATTCAATTTCCACTGCGGTTCGTGTGCGTTGTTTTCTTTTGCCTTGCTACAGGAAACCGCTGGATTCCGGAGTGAAACACAACTTCTGCAGTTGAAGAATTTTTGCGAATAAATTAAATTGTTAAGAACATTGCAGAGAGCGAGTGAGGTAGGCAGAACGGGTTCCCCGTCTAAATGGGCTGGTTTTTTTATTCGTTTTTATCTCGCCTTGAATTTATGTCCGCCGAGGAGCTGCCCGAGTGTGATATGTCTTTGTTGGGGATTTTAGCGCGACTTTACGCTCCGAACGACACAACGGTCAACGGTTTAATGCGACGACTCAGGCGTGATGGATGGCGATGAATGGTTTAATAGTAACTTGAGTCCCATTGCCACCTTCTTGAAGTTACAACGGAAATTATTTTACCAATGTCACCACACATGTCGTCTGAGATGGTGGCTCAGTTTTGGATGGCAAATATCTTGGAAATTCATTGAATTTATGATGCTTGCGAGGGCATAAATTTCAAGAGGTAATCTTCTAGTTCTTGGAAAGAGTCTTTTTTGTAGGAGAAAGACCGCCAATTAATGCCAGTATGAGTAAACGAATTTTCATTTTAATTATACGAGTTCGAGTTGGTATATGCGATGCAGGAAATACCGCACACATGAAATAATCTATAGAGGCCGACATCCAAGTCGATACATTTTTGGCAGAAATAGAGTCGTTGAAGACTTTTTGCTCTTTAGATTGATAGGGGTTACTGATCGTTTTGGTTGATAAGAGGGACGGGCTTTTGGAAAGGTTTCAAGTTGTTGGGGTAGCAAATTTTTGAAGAAAAAAATTTAGGAAATGTCTCTTTCCAGTTTTAATAGCTCAAAGGTGTTGCTAAAGTTGTCCTACACTTGTGTTAGGTTGGGTTAGGTAAAATGGGCTTTGAGATATAGTATGGTCTCATACGGCACTATTATTCACCATTAGGGCCCATAGCGGTCCCTTGCGAACACTGTTAGACTGTTTTTTTACAACATAGCTTATGCAAGCTCTTGACTTAAAATTGGTACAGAGAACTCAAAAAACTGTAGCCACAGAGCTCTAAGTATTTGAGGACAGCTGCATATTGAAGGTGATTATGCTCAGACTAGAGACTGAGTTTGGAATGAAAGGATCCCACAACTTTTTGACGAATTCGGACGGCTAGATGACTTGAGAATAGCTTACTCTTCCAACCTTCGCAATAGGTTTCACTGTGGAGAAGGTCTGAACTAAAAATGTCCGATTCCGTAGTAGTCCAGCACAAGAATCACTGCCCTTTTGAATGCCTATTTAAAATCGGCAATGAAAACTAGGACCGCAAAGTCGCAAAGTGCGACAAACTTTCATTAATGGCCTGCTGTGTTTTGATGTGAAAAAAGGGGAATAAAAAGGATCCCGAGTCAAAAAAAAACGTCCTACACGCAAAATACTAATATAACAAACAAAAAAGCAAGAGCCAGCAATAACATTTGTGTTTATAATAAAAACAGCGAATGTTTTCATTACGAAACACATTTTTGTCATATTTTTACATTCCTTTTTGGCCCGATAGAGAATAAAATCTTACTTCAACTAAAAAAGGGACCATTTTGATAATTTGAAAAAAGTGAGGGCCACGGGTTTTGAGGCTCCAAAAGGGACCAAACGGCAACGCTGCTTGTGAGGCATCAACTTCGCCAACTCCAAGCAACTTGTAAGTCCCTCTCCAGGTTTCGTTATCGAACTATCGCAGAAGGTACAAAGTACTTCTCTGAAGACCTGAGCGACCTATACCTCGAACTGAATGTTTCACGCATCCTCGACTTTCAAAAAAACAAGCCCGGAGGTGCAATCGGTGTCTGTGGCCTCTTATACGAGCCCAAACGCAAAATAGTTGGCCTAGTATTGCACCTTTTATCACATACATTTTCAAATGCGTTATTATTATGCAAAATTAATAAAAAGTTGATTTTCTTTTTCTTAATATTATCCATGAACATGTGTTCTTTACAAAGCAATCAATAAGCTTAAACAGTTAATGTTTGTTGGCACAAATTTCAACTGTTAAACCTTTTTTTGTTTGCAAAATAGTTGGCCCGTTAGTTTTTCGCGGCAAAATAGTTGGCCTAAGCTGGACAATGTCTTTCTCTCTTGACATTTACCGTTTATTGTTGCGTTATTTAAGTGCGGATGTCTCAAGTCAGGCATTCACTGATTGCAGTCGCAATCAAAGTTCACTATGGCGCGTGGCAAGTGTTTATCGGAAGACATACGCAATTTAATAATAAAAGCGTACAAAAAAAACACGTTTTGGCATATAACATCGCAAAAAATTTGGAAATATCGAGGTCTTCAGTTCGAAACATTATTAATTTATTCAAAAAGACTGGAAATGTGAACCCACTGAAGAAAACTGGAAGACAATCAATTGCTAACGATCGTAACAGAAGGGCTTTAAGACAAATTCTCAAGAAAGATCGTCCTGCTACAACGGCAAATATCACCTTAGAGTGGAAAAATGTGATTAAAAAGCAAGTTTCAAGAGACACCTGCAATCGAGAAATGGGATACAAATTTTATACAGTAATTTTTAACCAAATTGTTTTTGTTTTAATAACTTAGAAAATTGTTTCTTCTGAAAAACCGTCACTTAGGCAAAAGAAAAACCACTTTTAACTCCTTTGCAAAAAGAGAAGCGCTTTAGGTGGACTCGTGATCATCAAAACTGGACGCTAAAGCAACGGAGGAGTGTAATATGGAGCGATGAGTCTCGATTCGAACTTTGTGTTGGAGACTCACGATCAAGAGTTTTAAGAACGCCAGCTGAAGCATTTCACCCAGACTGCTTTAGACGAAAAACTAAATTTGCCGCTTCAGTAATGGTATGGGGATGTATGTCAGCTCAAGGAGTTGGTGACCTTCGCTTCATCGATGGTACTGTGAATGCCAGTAGGTATCAAGACATCCTAGAGCACCAACTTTTACCTTCGATTCCGAGGCTGCAATCAGAAGATGGCAGTTTTACATTTCAGCAAGATGGCGCATCATGTCATACAGCCAATCGAAATATGAGCTGGCTTCGAGAACACACCATTCCAGTTCTAACGTGGCCTCCAAATAGCCCGGACCAATCTCCAATTGAGATTTTGTGGGGAAAAATGAAAAAAGAATTAACAACAAATCCGGATCTGTCCACCTCTCTTGTAATATCACAATGTCCCTACGACTCTGGACCAAGTGTGTCTTCCAAGCCTATACTACCGAACATAACCTAACCATGGCGCCGCATAAGACTTTCCCTATGATTTCCATAAACAAGTGAGTGCTGTAGCTCTGCGGATATAGCCTGCGCTACTTGAAAAAATCACATCAAGTCATACCACCTCGTTTGTTCGTAAGTTGTTACCCGCGTAGGGTTGGTGGTTCATGATCTTTATGTGACAGATGTACGAGTGCAGCAGCGAGTTGCAGCTCGCCCTTGCAGTCGTACCTCCACTAAGCCATTGCTTAAATTGAGTTCCGGACCAGTTTTTTAGCTATCAAACTTACTTTCGCAGTCCGAATGTAGGAGCTTGTAAGATAGACTTGTGAATGAACTTTTCAACGCTCCGTTTGTGAAGGCAAAACTTTATTTGCCGTAGTTAAAATTCGAAAAACTCTCGCCTTGGATTCATGTGAGTCCATGCCGTCATCCTTCATCCGTGGCGTTGAACTTGTGATCTTCCACATCCCTACCACCAGCGCCGTGTTCAGTAAAGCTATAAGTTCAAACATGTTTTGCTTAGAGGAGAAAGGTTAGTGCAGAAAGGTTGAACACTTGGCAACAGCTTGTCCTCTTAGGTTCAAGTGGTACTTCTGACTCACCATAGCGATCTAAAGGTGATAAGGTGGCACCGCAAGCCTTGATGGTCTGCTAAGTTTTTGGTACCGTGCCTACGGATATTCTGAATTTGACTTGCCATTTCTGTTGAGTGGCTGAATCGGCCTTTTAGCCTCTCTTAGGTCCGGAGTTGTATTCCGAGCTTTTTTCCCAGCCGATTTTATTTTTTTTTAGAAACAACAGACAACGATTCTGGTTCTAAAAAGACGATTTGCAAAACCTGTTCTCCTTCGTTTCCCTCAAAACCCTCATGCTCGGGGTACCACCACATTTTGGTTTTGTTCCTGGAACCGGGTGTTTGAAGAGAGTTGTAGCAGTGCAGCTCTGATTTGCGGTCATAGCTGCCTGTGAACATTGGGATGCGCCTTTTATACCGAATGGCTGATAAGATTCGCGCATATACCTTAGTGGCTTGGAGCTCAGTCTGAAATATTCTGGGGCTAAGCAACGAAACCATGCCAGCAACTCCACCAACTCCGAGTCCATTGCGGAACCATCCGAAGATGTGCCGCATTTTAGATCGTTTTGCCAATTAGGGCCGTCACACATGCTTCTTTATTAGGGAACTTTGTTTGGATTTTTTATTGAAGCATTCAGTTTTTGTTACCTTACCGCGTAGACCGTGTCATGTTCCGGAAGTTGGAAAGAGCTATTTCGGATGATCACTGATGTTTATTTCTTTCATTACTAGAATTAGGCACTCACGTCTTGGCTTTCCGTACCTTATTGGCCGACCGGATTCATTTATTGCCACTCAAGTTTTAAACTTTCTTTCCTAGTTCAAGCATCATGACTTTTTCTAGGGGGGGGGCATTTTAAGACGGCGTTCTTATCGCATGACCTTCCCGCCATTTCTCATCATCAAAGTCCTAAGTTTTGTCTCAGAACATTTCCGATATTTTTATTCGTCACAGACCGCAGGAAGCATTTTCTGTTTTGTGCTCTAAGCGGCGGATGTCTCCCAGAAGTCGATTCTCTGTCTCGGAATCTATACAGACAGAACTTACATAGACTAAAGAAGGAGATAGCCTCCTTCGGTACACCTTCCTTTAGTCAAGGCTTTTCCTATGGAGCGTTATGTGCCGTATTTAATTTTTGCCTGTCAGGTAGCAAGCCGCCTTTACGCCCTTGACAATCACCACTTTAATGGAAGTCGGGCTCTCTTAATCGAAATCCTCCCTACTTTTGACCAGTCACAGTTTTTTTTTCACAAGCAAGCCTCTTGATGGGATATCCACTCTGCAACTTTCACCCCCCAATGAGACCATGTTCGGCTTTTGAAGGTCTCTACGCCTTGCACTATCCACACGCAACAAAACGACTCAGGCAGTATCCCTAAAACAATGTATCAGCAAATCTACTCCTCACTGGGAGAGGTGATATTTCTGTCAGAAATCTATGCCAACGCAATCAGACAATTTAAAATTCAAATTAAGTATATATACCGCTACACGGCCGCTCCACTGGAGAGCCGACCAAACCTACATCAGTCCACGAAGCACATTACCATCCAAATGGACAATAAGCACTCCACCATCCAGCGATTGCAACATTGTAGCAGACTTTTCTCATAGCCCCGTACCTATGTAAATATCCGTGCGTCGATTGCGTTTCATAATATCCAGCAAAGCACGGGGAAATCGTTATTGAATTTTCGTAAACGGCCGGCAATAACAATTTTCACATAATCTTCCGCAGCATACGAGTCCCATCAAAGGAAATCCTCCACCAAACACCAACTCTCTCTCTCTTTCTCTCTCTCTCTCTCTCTCTCTTTGTCTGTGTACATCGTGTAATAATTTCCTCGAAAGTCAGGTAACTCCATCTCCGTCCGTCTGCACTCTCGCGTACTGTGTAATTTCCTCTGAACCAACAAATTGCTGCAAAGCATTTTAGCACTGCAATTTCGCGAAACGATCGCGCGTTTTTATCGCTTAATTTTTCTTTTTCGCATGTTGCAGCGCAAGGAATTCTCGTGTTCTAGGCTCGTCACAGGCACAGCCGCCGGCCGACTTCGTCCCGCTGCGGTGCCGTGAGTCGAGTCGGTGCTCGCCATGACGATGGCAAGGAACCTTTGGAGTGACCGATCCGCGGCCGCATTAACATTTCATAATGGCAAATTAAAACATAAATCGTGCGCGCCATGATGCTTTATAATGGCCATTATGTACTTAAGTCGTCGTTTTGTGGAGCACTGCATGCATGGTCGGGCGGGGGGCTGCAAATGCGAACGTGTGGTGGTGCCAGCTGGCTGAGATACCATATTTGTGCTGCGTGTACTTGTATACTGCTCGACGAGCGGCATTGTGATTACCGAATGCAATGATTTAATAATCATCTGCGCGTTCAGTGCTGGAATGGGAAATGGGGCGGTATCCTTTGTGCGGCCGGACAGCGGTGCTTATTAAATAATTTAGTTAAGTACGTTATTAAGTGTTTCATTTTGTTGATGTTGTGTATAGCCACTCGGAGAGCAGGACATGGAAGTGTCTTTTCTTTTAGCGCGCTGCCTGTGACTCTGAGGAGAAGCGAAGCGAATCAAATTTGTGTGCTGATCGGAATTATAGAGCTTAGCGAAAATGGGGAGAAGTTCTCATTAAGCCCTGCAGGTGGCCGAGCATGTTATTTGCCAGAGTTTTCGGAATATTTTCCGCTAATTCTGGGTGGTGTTCGTTATAACGTGCCTTACTTACGTTTTAGCGAGTGCGGCGAGCACTCATGATGCTGGGTGGTAATTATCGCAAGGCATTCCGATGTGTGTCCGAGTGCAATTTGAAGGGAAAGCTAAATTATATACAATAGTGTGGATGGAGCTGCTACTCCCTTGGGATGCAACCAAAAGGTACGAGTGCACCTTTCTCATGTGTCCACAGAGAGGCTGCTTGCTTTCTGCTTGTAACTTAGAGAAATATCTGTGGAAACAAATGATGCAATTTATTTTAAACTAAATATATGAATATAAGAAATCCATCTTATTTAAATATATTTATACAAAGTTTCCTTGCACTTTTTCAGTATTTATCACATCACATTCCACTATTATGTAAAGAGGTAATGTGTGTTTGTAGGAGGTAATTTCAGGAACTGCTGAACCGATTTTAAAAATTCTTTCCCTAATAAAAAGCTACGGGATGGACTATTGCGATAGGCTACTTTCCGTTATTATTATTTTGATTTTTGCACTACAAAAATGAAACACTGCGAAGCTTACGTGATAATTTATTATCATTTCGTTTTCGAACGCGAAAAAAACGTTTTTTCTCACGTTTTTTTCACGCGCTTTTTCGTTAATCTCTTGACGCGTATTTTTCTCACGTTTTTCACGCGTTTTTTGAGTGATTTTTCTCACGTTTTTTGACGCGTTTTTTCTCACGTTTATACGCGCGTTTTTCGTGCATTTCTTGACGCGTATTTTTCTCACGTTTTTTATGCGTTTGTTGAGGTGTTTTTCTTACGTTTTTGACGTGTTTTTTCTCCGGTTTTTTTGCGCTTTTTTTGACGCTTTTTTTCGTGCATTTCTTGGCGCGTATTTTTCTCACCTTTTTTAGGTGTTTTTCTTACGTTTTTGACGCGTTTTTTACGCGTTTTTTCGCGCGTTTTTGCCGCTTTTTGTGACGCGTTTTTAGTCGCGAATTATTAGCACTTTTTTTCGACCGATTTTAATGAAATTTTGTGGTGGTTCATGGTCGGTTACACCTTAAAAGGTAGGATAGTTTTGAACCCGATAAGAGGCGCTGTTGTCAAAACAAACATTTTTTTTATTCTTTCAACTTAATCTTTGAGGTGAATACTATGGGCACACTGCAGCGGGGCAGTGAACTGGTTAATGCGCTACGAAAATTATGATCTGGCGAGGCAACGGGAGTGAATTCTGCCGAATTTTAATTCATAAAATTAAAAAAATTCAGTTTCAACCAGGAAATAAACCTGAGACTGTGAAAATCATTTAAATTGATTTTTTTAGTACAAATTGATCAGTGATCACAAAGATGCAAATGGTATGTTTTTGAATAAGAAATTCGTATCAAATATCATCAACATTTATTTAACTTAAGACTTTAACGCCTAGCAAAGCAGGTCCGCTAGTTATGTACAAAAGAAAGGGAATGTAAATCAAATTATTTAAGCTGGCCCCTCAATTTTTTTTTTTTCAAATTCCGCCATTTTGTTGTTCTATCGGTGTTATGTCAAATAGAATCCGATCCGTGTGGCATGCAAAAAAAATCCTGCCAACAGTGGGGGAATGAATAGAGACCACATCGTAACTTTACTGAATGCTATTGTTTATATATAGGTTTTATATATATTATATATTTTTAAAAGCTGAATAATTTGATTTGTTAGGTTAATTAAACCGTTTAAAGGAGATGTTTCATATACTAGAAAAATATTAGGGCAAAATGTCATTGTGTTTACCGCTTTTTGATATCATTAGCATCGATTTAATTTTTTTAAATAACTGATGAACGTTTGCTCAAAATGTTTTTTTCTATGGTACCACAGTTTCCTAAGTCATCAGAATCGCGCTTGCAATTTGCAATAAATTCTGTTGAAAATATGTCGTTAAGTAGAGCAACCTGCGATGAAATTTTGACTATGTGGTATTATGTTTTTAACTTTCTCAATTACGTAGTAAAAGTACTTTTAAAAGTTGGACACATCTCGAAAACGGTCCATAAGATTGTGACAAAAATTAATTTCTAAGGTAATACTGTCACTTCTAACTTAATGACAAACTGGGTTTTTCTCTATTTTATCGTACTTTCAATGGAATTAAAAAAAAAAGAAAGATTTTTTAAAAATTTCGTTCAACAAAATGTTGATGGAAAGTTATGTGGGCTATATCTTCATCTCCGAAGCCCCTTTAAAGCCAAGAATTACAACCTACAAACTCTTGAATCCTCAAATAAATTTTTGAATAATTTTTAAATGTTTTGTAGGTCTAGTTAAATATATTTCTTAATGGTAAATTATTTTTACACAATTAAATGAAAATTTAGATTAAAACTTAAATAAATTAAAAACTTAAATAAATAAAAGGGTTAGGGGTCAGTGTATTGAGAAGAACTGCACCAGACAATTTGAACAGGGAAGGCACAATAGGCTCCTCTAAAAAGCCGCAGGGCCAGAGCCCCTTGAAGGCTCTCCCGCTTCATAATCTATCTATCTATTGTGTTGGACTACTAAGTGAGGTTCGAACCCCGAAAAACACAAAATATATCTTTAGGGTTTTTCACTGCCCCGCCTTTGACACATTATTTATTCGGTGTATGTTATGGTCTTCGGCACTTGAAGCTGTCTGCATGGGTCTTCTTAATTGGTATATATGTACGTTTGGCAAATGTTCATGTATGTGGTTTGTTTGTTGCGATTGTAGCCGTTAAGGGTTTAATCTTCTTACAGTCTTTCTATAAGTTGATGTCTGAAATGTGTTGGGGTCAAAATTCTGCTTTTAAAATTTTGTTTTCAAAATTCTTCAAACTTTGTATATTTGTTTGCAGAATTTTGTATTTTTTTATGCTTTGTAGGTATATAGTCTCCGATTGTCAATTAGTTAGGTATAGGTACTTGAATGTGTCTTGTTCATATATTTTTAATTCTTTTCTTACAGTCAGTCGGGTGTTTTGTTTTTTTTTAATTGGTAATTTTTTTTTAATTATTTTTTTTTTGTTTTCTTTAAGTTTTTAACCTCTGTATATTAATTATTATTTTTTTTTAAGTATAGTTTCCATGTTTTAATAGATATAGTTTTCTTTTTTTATTTTTAATATTTAGATTAATTTTTATTGTTTCTTTAATTTTGTTTTTATGAATTAAACATTTTATATTTTTTTATAAATTTAAAATTGTTAATAGATAAATTTTGTTGAAAAAAAAAAACAGAATAAGCTGAATTTAATTGATTTAAATTTGAAAAGCAGAACTGAAAATAAAATATATTTTTTGTGTGGAAAGACAGAATTTTGCAAAGCAGAATTTTGAAAGCATCATTTCGACCCGCTTCCGTCTGAGATATCAGCATTCGTTCCTTGGATATAAAAAGGAAGGTAATAGTTCGAGCCTTTGGTGTCAGTTGTTAACGCATAATACTAGAAGACTGCCTTATGCCGACATAATAAATTCAGAAGGCGGTTCGGTGATGACAGGGAAGAAGTGTGCCTTTGTTTCGAACTGAGAACATTGCTCATATTCATTGTATCTATAGGAGCTTATATAAACAATCTTTGGAATTGTCGTAAGACGTTCTCTGTAGCAGTCACCATCATCGTTGCAGTTGGTCACATTCGACTCCCCGGCGAGTAGTCCAAATGCTCTTCTTTGTTTGCGGGACCATTTCCTTTTAGCAGTTTGGTATTCCCCTGGTAGATCCTTAGAGAAGAGCGAAATTATTTCAAGAACTGATAGCTAATGAATACCTGCTTCTCTTGAGCTGTGTGGCTTAGTAGAATTTAGACGGTTTCTATTTTTCGTATTTTTTATAAATTTTATTTTTGTTTTTTTTAGTTCTGGCTTAGATACATTTTTGGCCTATTTAGAGATGAGCTGCAAAACATTTGATTTAATGGAGTAGTAGCCTTTAAATAGAGGTTTTTTTAATATATTCAGGGTAGTAAAATTCGAACTGGTTAATTTTTTCATTATTTTTTTTTCCTTGAAAAACAAAAGAGTTTTAGTGCGAACTGGCAGTTCGCAAAAAAAACTTAAAATTTGAAATTTTCTGATTGAAAAATATTTTACATTTCCCTACAGCTTTTAAATGGGTGATAGTATTTGCAAAAAAAAATTCTTCAAAAGTCCATGTGGCAAATCCAGCTTCACCTGTAAAATAGCTCCGCCGCAAAATCGTCCACTTCCCGAAGAGCGACAAAATCAGAACAGCGCAGTTGAATAGCAATTGAATTTCATTACCCACGTCTAAAACTGAAGTTTGGCCTGAATACGCCAACTCATAAGTATATTCTGCCACCCAGTTCAAGTGGAACTATACCTTCGAAAATACTTTCCCAATGTCTGATGGCTGCAACCTTCCATTGGGGTTGGCTACCCAAACACTACTGAAGGTACTCAGTGGCCTGCTGCAGTAATCAACACGGTAGCGAGCGTAGGGGTTGTTCGTCGCCCCATATAAGTCGCATCCTCATTTTCTTCAATTTGCTGACGAATGTCTCCCACCCACCTCCAACTTCCAACTGCACCTCCAAGTAATTTCCTCCGCCAAACACGAATGCAAAAGCACATTAAATCAAAGCAAAGCACATCAGCTACCTGTGGAAACAACGTCCAAACAAAGCGCAATACCAAATGGATTCTAATTCCTTCAACACCATTTGATGCATGGCCACGTAGCGAGTACCATGCCGCAGCGGCGCAGTCAATAATTGTATACACACTCTTCAGCTGGGAAGCCCAGAGCCATTTACTATACTCAGACCGACTGTACTGCAACAGCATCGGTTCTCATTTCAAGACCGAGTCGTGCAATGAAATTGAATAGGACATTGGAACTCTATTAAGATTTTCGAACTGATTTGACTGTCACACACCGCCGCAGTCGCCGTTGACAACAACTACGACTACGACTACGACGATTGGAGGCCAAATAATGGCATAGCCAGCGCTCTAAGTTACTCTCGACGGTCGACGGACCCCATGATAATGGATAAAGCCGGCTGGTTGCCTTCATTATGGTCGGCCGGGGCTTAGATGACTGCGCAGCGATAGGCAAATCAATTGGAATCGTGTAAGAGACACTTTAGAGTGGAACGTTTAAAATATTTCTAATTTGTTGCAAGTTGACACTGCTCGGGATCGGGATGGGACTGGGACTGGGACACAGGAGCGCATCGGAGGCGGCGACACCGGACGACCGACGACAAGACAATGTGATGCGATGCGATAGTCGAGCTAAAGTGAGGTAAAATATACAGTTGCGCTGGTGATTCAATCGATGAATACATTGACATTCATTGATAGCGTCACGTTTGAGCGGTTCGCCTATGGAGCGCTGTTGTTGGTCCTCTCGTAGGGCATGTGAACTGAACTTGTCTAGGAGTGCGGCAGCCATACAAACCTATATTTGGAAGTGTAAAAGTTAATTTAGGACAAGTAAACGCTCAGCTAATGAGGGCCATGCCGGGTCACAGGATGTACCGCGCATAGGTCTGATTTGGTGCTATCTGGAAAGGTGGGAAGTTTTCCATTTGTGCTGAGAGGTTTTCGGGTTAATGTTGCCAATCAATTCAGTCTTCAGACGGGACGTGTTCAGGTGAACTAGAGTGGCAACATCAGACAAAGACTCAGTAGTCGTAGACAAACCGCTGAGCCCGCTTCGGTAAGGCTTCCCCACTCAAATTCAAATTTTTGTTTGATTTCAAAAAACCCATTAACAGCCTCTCTGCTGTGCGCAGATAATAGAGTTCCGTGCCATCCTTGGTGTCGCTTTCATTGTCGGGGTGAGCAGCAGCCGCTGGCAACCATAATGAATTCGTTATCTCTATCCTCGGAGAGAATTGCGCGTGATGATCCCAGAACAAATACGTGACACACCATAATGGCGAAGGGTTTTACTGCCGCACCGAAATGAATTTTTCCCTAACGGAAATAAATCCCAAAGTGTATTTATGACAGAGCGACAAAAGAAACCCCTTTGCGCCCCTGACGACTTGAACGACACACAAAAGCTAACTAATAACGTAATCACCACAGAATCGGCCGCACGAAAACCCTTTTCCCATGCGGATTGCGAGCGTTTTCCATAAAAATACAGAACAGACTCCAGCGAATTGATATGTGCCTCCGTCGGGGCCGGGGTGCATCTTTTCCGCCATTCAACAGAGACAGCACACAATAACATAATCAAAGTGTGTTCAGCGTTCACATGAGGGTTGCAGTCGACAAAGCCACCACCGGTTAGGTATATTTGGGGTGGACTTGAGCAAAAACAATTCCATTTGGCTGTAGATAAGGGACACTCGGCATCGGGGAGAGCATAATAAACTGGCCCTGTTGCCGTATACAGACAGCATTAACAAATTGAATTAGGGGATGCGAGCGTAGCGCAGTTGTCAGATCACCCAAGGGGTGTGGTCTGCCTTGAGTGTATCAAATGCTTTAAATGGATTACGTTTAGATAAACAAGGTACTTAACAAGTTCTATAAGGGTTGTTGTGGTGGTGTGCCAGATGACTCTGGCTGTACAAATGGCATTTTGAATAGTCGGGATTATGGATTCATCATGATTTCATACAGTGAGCTGACTCTTTTGTGCACTTTCAGATCAATGCAGGTATCCCTTCATATTTTCATTCATTTCATTAAATTTTGCACGCTTCCTAAGAACTTCCACGCAGACAAATCACTTATTTAAAGCCAACCAACTTTCGGTTGAAAACTACCAAGGAATACTGTTAATACAGCTCCAACTGCAGGGTTAGTCGATTAAAAATAACAGAGTCAACTCGGTTGAAATTAACCGATTTATTAATTTAATACAAATTTTCCCGTTCGTAAATTACAAACCAACTCTGTAGAACTTAACTCTTTGATATTTATCTAGAAACTTGGTTACTAACAACTGATAAAGTGCGTCTTTTTAACAGTATGCATTTAACCATTTTATCTCCGATTTTTTTAACAATGAACAAGTTTTTTTCAACTAGAAGGTTAGTTAAACTGAACCAAATTTTGTTTACTGATCAAAAATCGCACTCGGGTAAAACCAATTTTAAAGCGTGTCACTTAACTCTTGTTCTTTGGTCTCTTAACTCTTATTCTTTGGTCTTAACATTGTGTGACTGGTTTAATTTTCAATTGTTTAAAGGGCAAACATAACAAAAAAAAAAATAAATAAATTTCCCTTGTTGAATAAGACCAACTATGAGCTGCCTCCACAAAAAACTGACTGAAGTGGGGTTTTATTTTAAAGACGAATGGAAGGGACCTACAATTTTATGCCGACCACCTAATTGAAAAATCCGACAGTAATACTGTGTTTGTCAGTAGTTCGCGAAAGGAGCGGCAGCGGTAAAAAACCTAAAGATGGAATTTGGGTTCTTTTTTCAGGGATCGAACCTGGGACCTCTCGCTTATCTAACCAACACTCAGTCACTGCGCCTACAAATTACCAAATTATTTTCAAAAAATCACCAATAAAAAATAAAAGAAAAAATTTCGTAAAATATTACCGTTCTGAAGTCGTCGCGGCAAAAACCAAATCAAAATAGTTTTGAACAATGGAGTCCGCAATTGCCAAAACAGACACTCTTTTAAAAATACTTGGCAACGGAGTGCCGCCGAAGAGACTTCGATGAGATGGTATATAAAAATGTAAGCAATTGTTATTTCCCTAAGCGCTCCCAGAGGGTGGTTTTGATAGGAATAAATTTTCTTAAACCAATTTCTAGGTCTGGCATTTTAAAGAACACACATTTCACGACCTGCTCATGATCCGCTTGAAGTTGATAGGTCTTGACTTGAGCCGCCTTTGGGCCACTAAAATGTACGACGAAAGCTGCTCTACATGTATTTGGAAAGGTCTTGCCACAAATAAAGTAGGTTGATTATTTGATATCTATCCAGAAGCGAATGGACAAGGCTTTGAGCAGCACCCTACATTGGCTTCTAGTGTAAAAGTTTGTGAAGAATATTGAACAGTTGGCATGTTTGAGATGATCAGTTGCGGAAGGCTCTCGTGACTCTCTCAATAGTATGCTTAAACAAGGTAAGGATTGTCCTGTCGACCTCATACTTCCTACTTCCATTGTAAAAGTCCACAGAAACCGTTGGGTTATAAGTCGAATCTATGTAGGACCCCTCTTTGGGATGGAGGTCTAAGTAAACTTGAGCCACCAACTCTTCTATGTGTTAACATTGACATTTGCGAAGTCAAGTTATAACTCCTAACCGCAATGTTGACTTGCCAGTTAGCAATCCCAATCATTGGCACTTTTTACGTCGAAAATCGAGCTCATTAGGCTAGTGACTTGCAAGTATCTTACAGACTAGATGCATAATCAGCAGCACAACAGTGCGACAGTCAGTTTGGCCACCCGCTAAAGTTTTAATCTGACAAAATCAATTACAACCCCAAAAAACCACCTTCTCCGCCACAAAGTGATTACTCTTTTTATTACAAACCATATATACGCACGTTAAGCAATCACAGATGCGACAGCTGATAACGTTCCCACCCAACCAACCCAACGCTCACGTAATTAATGAATTTCTAATGAACTCATAAGCGTTCGCTTAAACAACAATGACACTCGTTAAGTTGGCTATGACTACCTCTAGGCAAACATTTATCGCAAGCCATGCATGGCCATCGTGGTGCAAGTTCCATGCGAGTAACTCCTGTGGTACTCGGCGAAAAATGTAACCATGTGTACAATGGGATTACAACAACTCGCTGAGCATGTGTTCCGCTTTAAACCACATCCACATGTCTCATCTCATCGTTTGATCTCATATCAAATGCGGACAAACAAATAAATTATCATTTGCTTGTCCAATTGCACACGCTGCTCCCACTGGAGAGCATTGTTCCGCTGCCGCAACTATATACAAAACGTTCCAAATAGCATCTCGATAAGAGCAGCGCCATACCATTAGAATATATCGGCGACAGCTCGACGGGCGGGGGAGGGGAACGTTCAAGTATCCGCACGGCGCAACTATCCACGGCAATCATAAATAATCGGCGAAGACGAAAACGTGCAATTCGCGATGATAGGTGGTTACAGCGGCGCAGACCATGCAACAGATTTATTGCTAACGAGTGGAACTGTGTGGCAGCAGACGGGGTGGACAGTGGGGGGCTTTCTAGCATTGACGACTGCCGAGGCCAACTGTAGTCAAGCGCACTCCACTTTATCGCGCAGATAAATATAAAGTGCGCTTCTGTATGTCGGGGCGCTTTACACGCTCCGATGGTCTTTGTCGACCTAATTTGCTTGCTCCAGTTTTGCCACATATTTATGCTAGTAGTTGGCAAATTATCACCTACTTGCGTTGGATGGGCGGAGCAGGTGCATTGTTATCTTGCAATCGAAATAATGAGAGTTCTTGGAGTCGGTTCTGCGTATCTGTGATTGAAAAGGATGCTGGTATATCGGGAATGAGCTCAAAATGATGCGGATGATGTGTGACCTTCATGCGGTTTGCCTATATCTTTGTGTGAATAGGGAGGCTTTAAAATAAGCTACAACGGGTATTGTGCTGTTGGAGCCTGGTGTGGTGGTGGTTTCAAGTGAGCACAGAACAAGGCTCCACTGAAGTGTCAAAATATTGACCGATTTTCATACCCGCAAGTAGTAGTAGACTTAGAATTAGCGAAAAGCAATAAGCATCTTTCAACGCTCCTTCTCCACCGGAACTACTTGACCGATATAGTCCATTTTTAATACCAACTTGACGCCAATAAAAATAAGTACTCTCACAAAATTTCACTTGCTTAGGTAGATTCCTTTCGACGCCATCGTGTTTTCAACATCTGTTTTATAAAATTGGTTTTGTATGGGAGGTACAAGAACTACTTTCAACAGATAGACGAATAGACAGACAGACAGATTGACAGATAGACAGACGGACATGGCTAAATCGATTCAGAATGTGATCCTGATTCGGAATATACACACTTTATGAGGTCTCCGGAGACTCTTTCTTGGCCTTTCAAATGTTACAACACAGTGGATAAACCTTCCTGTGAAGGGTATACAAATTCGAACGTAGTTGTGCCTGCACTGCATATTTAGATGTTTAAAAAGCCCACTTAGGAAGATGGAAAGTACCCGACCTAAAGCCCTGAATGGAAAAAATGCCAAACAATCAAAAATATCAAATATATCAAAATTTTTGATTTAAGAATGAAATTGATGGCCATGATGTATGGAAATAGGTATTCAAGAGATTATTCCAAACTTAGAAACGAGTTATTATCAAAAATAATTGTTAAAGCAAGAAGCTTAACATTTTTTAAAATCTCAAAAATCTTCACTCAACAATCTGTTTTTGTTCTAAGTTTAGGTGCCTTCTAAGCTGTTCAAACCTCTTTTGAAATGTTGGGAGCACCGATTGCTTGCAAAGCCTCGCTGTGCAAAAACTTGTATATCGCTCCGAGGTTAAATGATGACTGAGCTAAGTCAATGATACTTTATCAAATCAGATATATCCATATATAATAAAAATATTTACATTCGGATTTAATGTGATTTTGCTTGACTTTCTTCAAAATGGGGCAAGGACCAAAACAAGATATTATCTGCTCGTACGATAGCTTTGCCTGTATCATGCTTCATGCTTGACAGAATAAGACCATCATAAGACCCGCTGTTGGCAATTATTTTTAAAGTATGTTGCGGGTCAGATTTTCAAACATTATTTATTTGATTGTTTAAAGTTATTTAAGAATTAAGTCTGCTTAAGGTTGTGTTGACACTCGGAAAATAAAGCCCTGGTATATTTGATAAAAATTAGTTCTGATTCAATATTTTTTTAATTATTTCTATCAAAATGACAAAATTTCAATAAGCTTTATCTTGTCTTAGAACTTTTGTTGTGATAACAATAAAAATTGTTATGGTAACAAAAGTTGTTTATTTGTGCGTATAAAAATTATTTGTGAAATTTACCAAAATGCTTTTGATTTTTCAAAGTTATCAATTTGACTTTTATTTTTTGTTAAATTAACAAATAGTTGTTAATACCATCGAAATTGTTTATCATTTTGTCAAATCAACAGCAAATATTGTTGATATTACAAAATCAATCTGTCAGTACTACTGTTGTCTTTTGTTGAATCTATAAGACTATTGCAGGTTGTATGCAATTTCTGAGTTCCATAATTTTAATTTGTCAACAAATAAATTATAATAAATAATTTGTAAATAAATAAATGTTTTGTGAATAGCATTAGGTAGTAATAAATTATACGCAAAACAAATAAATTTAGCAATTAGATTTATTAAAAAAGGAACTACAGAAATTACATTAACCCATTTACGTCCAAGGTCAAACAAATGATTATAATTTTGAAATGTCTTTATTTATCAGCTTTAAAGGAATATTTCTAATAGATTTTAGAGAAAAAATACTTAAAAAATAATGCAGAAGTGCATTTGGGAGGTGTACTTTTTGTAGTACAGTGGGCACTTATGAGTGATATTTTGCAAAACAATTTTTGTCAATGCACAACGTTTTGTCGCATTTATCACACTTCCATTTGATGCGCGCGTGACACATCACACTTTCTCATTGATTCATCGACTGATAGATCTTCGTGGCATATGCCCCATTGACAAAACTTTTTTATCAGTAGGTAGCATAAAGGCCTCACTTTGAACATTTTATCATTAGACTTCTCCGCAACGGTGTTATCAGCCAAATGGATGTTTTTCCTTATATCTATATACCTGTTTCGCGACATACAATCAGCTACAATAGATACTCGAACATCTTCATCTAAGCTCCAGTACAAGCGCTCTCGAGCTATTTTATGATAACCAGACAATAGTAAAATCCCCAAAAATCCACGCAAATCATCCTTATTTAGCTCAAAGCTATGTCGATTATGCTGTCCTGCATACAATAAGCTCTTGCGTATAATCAGCTCATACACCTCTTCATCAAACAATTTCTCAAATATGTCCACAGGTGTAAGGTTTACCAATTCTTCCCTTAGCCGACTCCTCCTAGTATGTACCGCGTTCGAAACTGATATTTTTTCAGAATATGGTCCATCGCACCTTTTCCAAATTGGTAAGGAATCCATTGGTTCAGTTAGTCGTCGTTTTTTAGAAAGCGGTTCGTCATCACTTTCCCCCCAGCCAATATCATCATCTTGTGGCATATGTCGGCGCATTACATGCAAAGCGAAGATTTCAATGTCATCTTCGTCTCCTTCCTCTTCGTCTGTGACAGCACTAGGTTCCGGTGGCATAATCACCAAATCAAATTCATTGTCATTTTTTTCATCAAAGATGGAGTTGATAGCTTCTTGAAGTCCTAAATAGTTATTTTTGGCCGTGAAATTCGACATTTTCAATCTCAATGCCTAACAAAAAAAAAATCGAATTTTTTATACTGTATATGAATTCTGAATCACAGAAAAAGAGTTACCACAGTAAGGTTCTCCAGTATCCTTTCTATTTAGTTGTAAATAGTCATGATTTGTAAAAACAGCAGTTAATTACAGTTATTATAAAACTCGCCCGCCTCACTATGAAAACTCAACTTGCAGAACTGTCAACATTTGGCGCCAAATTTTATGTATGGACAAATAACAAATAACCGCCTACTATCAATTTTAAGAAATAAATCAAGAATTCAAATGATTATTTGGCATAGAACGTTTAGTAAAGTGGTGTCGTTTTTAAAGTACGGCGGGCGTAAATGGGTTAAATTATTTTTACTGGACATAGAAAATATCAAACTGTAAATGTAAAATAAAAAAATTAAAATTAACTTTTAAGACATAAAGTTCGTTCGCGTACGCGATTTGAATCGAACGCAATAGATATAAATCGATCGCAATCGCACAAAGTCTATACACGTACTCATCAGAAATGACAGAGAAAGAGCAGCGCAGAGAAATTGTAGCGTTTGTACTTTTTTGTTTGTTTTTCAAAAAAGTGATTACGTACAATTATTGATTGCGTACTTTGTACTACAATTTCTCACACTTCAAAAATAATAATAAAAAAAATATTAAACTATATTTTTTCCCAACGCTTGTTGTTACAACAAACTGACAAACTGTATGAAGTAACTATTTATATGTTAACATCTTGCGTTCTCCCACATAGCAGTGCCACTGTACAGCGTTATTTTGCTAGTTTAAATTTAATTTAAAATGACACAAGAAATAGTTTGAATATTGATACGGTCGATGCAATACTGCAGTCCAAGGAATAAGTCAGTGATCAAGGAAATGTATATAAACCGCCTGAATCCTTATTAACATACCTATGCAAACAATTTTTTTTATTACAATGCCAACCATTACCCAAAATATTTTTTTAATGTAATATAGTTCTTATTTTTCTTTTTGATTGTAGGAGGTAGTATGTACCAACTTAGTAATATGTAATATTAATTTTAGTTTCTGCGATTATTTTTCGAGCTGTGTTATTATATGTATTTCATTTTTTCTCAATTGTTTAGTTACGAATTCATGTTTATTTACTTAAAAAAAACATTATGAAGTAATTATTCGTGTTTTTATTTGTTGTTTTCAAATTGTACTACATTTTACTACATTTTAAAATACCTCGTACTACATTTTCGACCTCTTGGGGGGGGGCAGCGCTGGTAACGAGTGGTTCCTCTCTTGGATCGAAACAGCTCAGAGAATTTCCACCGGCAACTACTGATAAATATGTCAAGTGCACAAAGTTGTCAAGAAACAAATTCAATATCCGGCTTAAAAATTAATTAAACAGAACAATAAAATCTGAATAAATATAGAAAATTCGGTGGTGGTCGAATGTTGTCCTAGAACGTTTTATATGTTGCAAAAAGATATGTTATATATTTATATGTGATATGGATTAGATGTCAAATATGAAAGTTTCTTAAAGTCACTCGAAGTTTATCCACGTACTTTGGCGTATATTTTCAGCTCTCTGCGAGAGTTCTGCTCAATTTTTTGAGTTTGACAGATTTGTAGTGTTTGGCTCGGGAAGGTACGCGAATAGACCTATAATAATACGGAACAAAGATAATGGAATACAGAGGCATATAACTTTCCACTGGAAAGGCAGCTGCCTACAAGCTGTTTTCCCGAAAAATTCATGAAATATGCTCATTTCTTTTCTAGTATATGTGACTTAATGAATTGGACTTTAATGCTAGAATTCGCTATTCCGAAATGTGTATATCACTATTTTTTTTTTCTTAATCGAAGCCTTAACAAAAACTAAAAAAGGTCAACCCCAAACACAAAACAATTGAACAGCGCGATGCCTATAAAAGCAAAAGCAATGTTGGCCGGTCATTAGCAACATGCTTTTTTGTAGCTCACACGTATTTACAGACGGGAGTTGAAATTACCAAAACAACAATGTAAACAAATGGGTTTTGGGGGGATAGACGTACGAAAGGTATCCATCTCTTTTGTTCGTTCATCTCTGATAAGGAATGCCTTTATCTAACTTCAAAATATAAACAGATCCGCTATACCTTATACAAAGACATAGATGTAGTCATCTCCTTCGCTTTTTAAAGTTGCGTCTTTTAGTTTCGGTTAAAGAATCCGGGAACATTGCGTCGATGTCAAATTTGATCTATTTAATTTAAGATAATAAAATGCGTATTTAACAATCCTATATTACCAAATTGCAATTCTTACCGATTTCTATCTTAGGGGTCGTTGACATATTTTCCATTTCCCCTGTCCTCGTCCATAAACCAATTTATTTACTCTTAAAATGTTGAACTCGCTTATTTAGGCAAATTTTATGCACATTAACAAACTATTTTAATTCGCGTGTCAAATAATAAATGACACCATCAAAAGCAATGCATTGAAAGGATTGCCCTGTTTACATTGTATTTTTTTCAATTCAACGCTTGTGTTATTAATTCAGCAAAATTTATGGTAAATCTGCAAACAGAAATGTCCTTTATTTATAATCTGTATTTTGTTTGACTAACAAACAAAATACAGATTTGGGCCCGTTTTAATGGATATAACAATCTTTTTGTTAATTCAACAATAAAATTGTTCAATTGATACAATATTGATTTATTAAACTGAAAATTGTGTTTTGTTAATCTGACAAAGTAGTTTTGTAGTAAACGTTTTAGCCGCTTGACAAAATATTGGTCAAATTGATAAAACTTAAATTATGTTGAAAAATTTAATTTATCATTACAACAATTTTTTTTTTCAGTTCAACAAAACGATTTTTGTTGAAATTTTACATTGTAAGTTTGTCAATATTATCTGGTGTTTTATTTTCAGTGCATCAGCTAGCTGAACTATCAAGACATTATAATTGCAGACAAAAAGCAAGAACTCATAGAGACTTCAGTGCGAAACACATAATGTTATATACGCTGATTCAAAACCTCTGATTTTATTACATTGAGTGTGTTCTTGAAGGTACGTCTAATTAAAAAAAAACTCCACGATTAACTCTATTTAAGACCTTAACAAAACCGGAAAGCATGATATTAGCCATTTAAAGAAAAATGTTACACCTCTTTTGACTTGGAGATTATGGTATCTTTGACAAAGAAGTTCAAACTTATCTTCTTAATAGGTTGGTCTAGGTATGGTTAAAACCTTCTCGCTTGGTACTAATATTTTAAATAAAAATAAATACTGATAATCTAAAAAAAATAGCTAAGACGAAGAAATTAGAAATCCGGATTTGTTATTTCTTTTAAACACGGATTTGCTTTTATAAATTCGGATTTTTCTTTTGAATTTGGATATCTTTTTTAAATTCTTTAAATAATTAAAAGATAACTTGACGACAAGTCAGACAATTGAGGTGGAATCCCGTACGAGATGACGAAAGTTATTTGTTTTGCTTTTGAATTATTGTTATAATAAGAAATTCTTAATTGTGAAAAAGAGTTTGCCCCCCGCGATGCTTCTTAGGTTGGTTAAAATCTTTGAGTATTGCAGAAGCATTCTTCGCGATTTAGCAGTGCAATGAAAAAATAAATATTAAATTATTCAATAATACAGGTATACAAAGTTCAAGCATGATATTGCTTCTAGTAAAATGTTATTCCAATCCTAGTTTTTTTTTTAAGCCGTTGTTATCGACTTTTATATTTAAAACGTTTAATGGTGAGCTCATATTTTAACTAAAGGGTAATAATAAAAAGAAGTTCCTCGAACAAGCCCTGGGGCACATGATTTTTCAACGTCAGTATAATAATTTATAACTTTCTATAACTCAGACAGTTTGAATAAAAAAATCCTAAATATTTCGATGACTTGACGACTTTCAAAATCAAATATTCTTTACCCTATTTTTTTTTAAGTTTTAATTGGACATCAACCTTTGCCTCTGCTGAGGACTTGGACTTTTAATTTGGCAGTGCCTATTTGTAGACCGCGCAACAGTTTCCGACCTTTTTATCATTAACCCGAAATTAGCTTGGAAATTTTAACTCCTTTTACAGCAGCTATAAAATTTGCGCGAGATCAACCATAAAGAAAGAGAAATTTGACAGACTTTGTGGACATACCTGTCTTACTTCCATGTTTCTCACCCAACATTTTTACCATTTCATATCTCTGAATGATTATTTTTTTCGTAAAAAGAGTCCTTAAGAATTTTGTTGAGGAATCCATATCCGTGACAGTTTATAGAAATGACAGTTTTTAATTACAGAAAGTCGATGAGGTTTTCGCCTTGGCTTAAGTAGCTTTCCGCGATACTTTTAACGATCAAATATTTGGTCCAATATGGAAAAAAACGACTTGCTATTTTTTGTTTTCACTCTGTTTGCTAGCTTTGAGTTCATCATGAAGCTTGAAAATTTGTCTAATTGCGTCTAACAAAAACGCTTTTATAGTTGGATGTTGGACGCATCATTCGGATAACCTTTTTTCAAAATAAGGAGTTTCAAAACTATCATCATGCACATCTGACATCCCATTCTGATGCAATGATAAAATGCTGACTATTGTCGTTTTCCATTGGTTTCACTCGGGGATCCACTCATTCTGAAATCCAATGGAACAATAAAACAGCTTCTGAAAGAATCCACAATAGTATTGGTGAAATGCCAAAAAATAATTTACGGCTTCTGTCATTTGACTTGTGTAAAATACATAAAATTTCACTTGTGTGAGTGCTTCTTGAGTGGATTCTGACTTCAAATCGAGAAGCAAAATTCTCTCCTCAGAATCACCAGAAGAGTATTTTTGTGCCAATGGAACGGTTTCAGAAGTGTTTTTTTCGATTCCGGACTCTCCCGGACGCTTCTTTTTGCCCAATGGAAAACGACATATGTCAGAAGAGAATGACGGCAGCACGATAGCAAAATATTTTCAATATGGCCACAGTCGAATGTCAAAGTTTTGTCAAAGCTACACAACTGGTGAGGTATTTCGCCATTTTTAAGCGGCACATCAAATTGTTTCATCGAAAAAATCAATCCTACGCTTTAGAGAAGCTGCACAAAGAGTCCTCTAGTAATATACTTTGTTCCAATAAATAGTTTTTATTTTTATTTTAAAAAGTCCCACCGTGTGTCCTGTATAGGGAATACAACATCTAGAAGACTGACCACAGACAGTCCAATTCCAGGCATAACTTGTTAAAAGTTACAAAAATCTTGCATGCACATGTAGGAAATTTGTGTTCCCTTCCCAAAAGTCACATCATTTACAACCAAAAAAGGACCCATAACGACAAGCGGTTACATCCACTATAACAAAAACAATCGAAACCACACAATAGACAGACGGTGGAGTGAACAATTTTCGCCATGCCCCATATGACATCAACAACAATTTTCTATTACCACTTTTCCTTAGCCAACAAAAAAAAAGGAACAAACAACTCTCTAAGAGAATTGTCTTCCTGGGTAATTGCCACCTCTTATGCAACGGTACCTTGAGATACGAATATAGGTTGTAGGTGCCTTTCCCTTTTTATATACGGCTTGCGTGACCAACAGTATTTACTCAAACGTATTTCCCGTTGGCAGAATGATTACTTGGTAAAATATTAGACTGTCATTTGGCAACATTTGCAAACATTTTGGCAAAACGATATATTACCAAAAAAAAAAAGGAAGAAAAAAGCGACCTCCATCCTGCGTGCACTTAATCGTTTGTTAGAGAGAGGGCTAAACAAATTGGGGCTGCTGCTTTGGGCCTGCTGAATCTGCAGAACCTTTCTCTAACCGAAGGAACGAATAATGTCAGACACTGTTCTGACTTTGTTGTCTGAAAGAAATACCAAGCCATATATGAGGTTGAGGATACACGTGTCCTGCGGTGCGTACACTAATCGGCCTTTTTACGTGTCACTTTGTTTTGCCAACAAAAAGCCAACAACTGCAACAGAGTGCATTGTCGTTGTGACAATCAACGTGCGCAATGATAATGCAACAGCCTGCAGCAGAAGCTGCAAAAGGACACCCGCCGCTGCGGTCGCTTGGTGTGTGTGTGTGGTGCGCAAACAAGGAAGTCCTTGTTGAATAGGCATGAGCAGCAGCTATTCGTGGTTGTCCGACGAACAATTGATTTTTTGAAAATCCGATTGCGGTGACAAAAGTCAAAAAGGTAAGCCGAGCAACTCATTTGATTCGAAAGGAGAATGTTTTGGTTTCAGCTCGGATGCGGCTGGATTGGATCGTATCCTTGTTGCTAATGTTGTGTAATTTGCTTCATTACAACTCATGTAACATCTGCTGCGGCTGGGATTTATTAAGGAAGCAAGCAATTTGGATTTATTTGATTTTCGCTTTTGTATGCTGAATCAGAGGGTTTTTTTTTTATATTTGGATCTTATACGTACATGTGTCGTCCTTGATGGGATAGTTATCTGGTTTATTGTTCTGTGGCATGTATGCACAGATGTAGGCCGAACCATGATGGAAGGAAATTAAGGAAAATGTTATAAATCGCGACTAATTCGGTTGTTGGCTGGGAAGCAATATCGGATGCGTCAGCTGTGCTCTTTCAAATGGAAGAGCGTCCTTTTGGAAATGACTTGAGTTGGGTTTTTCTTATCACAATGGATGTTTGGCAGACGTTCGCACACCCAGAGAAAAAACAACGTAAAATCAAAGATTGATTTAAATATTTTTCGGAATGATTTAGCATCGACTACGAACATTTTTAAATCAAAGTTTCATAACATTATTTCCCTTCTCTAAATGCATATATTTTTAATTTGATCTAACCACGTATGCGCCTTGATTTGACGTGGAATCATGCTTAAATGTAAAAGTGAATATACGTTTCACTTTGAATCTACGTTGACTTAATTTAAAATTACATTGCGTATTTAAATCAAATATGTTTTAACGTGAAAAGGAATATTCTTTATTAAAGTTTATTCAACGTAAAATCAATTAGAACATTTTTGTTTGCATTTTTTCCCTGAGTGCATGTGGAAAAAACCTTAAGATGGAATCTGTGTTTTTCTTGGGATCGAACTTGAAGCTAGGTAGTCTGTAAGTCTGAGGAATGGAATGGAAATGTTTGGTCCACCAGAACTGGTAAATGCCTGACACCATTTATCAGCAAACTGCTTAGAATCTATATCAGTGCGGTTTTGGGTCAGCTATGTCTATAATTGAACGAAGATTCAACTTACGATAGGGCTTGAAAATAGCCCAAGAAAATATGGTCCCTTCTCACCAGCCTTAGGTTCGCTTATGACAGCCTTTATAAATACAGAAATGTCTAGTTCTGTAATCACAATCAAACTCAGGACAGAGAGCTTCAATAGGCTTAAAAGTAAACTTTCCGAGACCTCTGATGCCAAATAAAGTGTTGTTCAGGCAACATGTCATGTTACTCAGGTACTACACGCAGAAAAAAAAAAATGTTGAGCAAAGAATTTTGAGTTATTTTAAAAAATTGGAAGCTAAAAATTATTTTTCATAACAAAGAACTCGATTTTAAGTATCCAAGAAACAAGTATTCAGCATAAGAATATCAGACTCGGCATAACTATATTTTTTGATCATTGTCAACAATTTCATTCTCAAATCAAACATTTTGATATTTGGGTTTTTTTTAACCAACGAGAATTGTTACCGTTGATGGTGATGACCTAACCTGTGTCATTTTTAAAAAAAGTACGGACCAATGACGACGCAGCGCCGTCCCAAAGTCTACACCAAACAGTAACTTTCTGGAGATGCATTGCCACCTGCTAAGCCTCATGTGGTTTGGCTTTATATAAGACAATTTTGATTGTTGACATACTCGTAGCAAATCGCTCAAAAGATGACTTCGGCCAAAATTGATGTCCTCTTCAAAACGCTGCAAGGCGCATTCAGTGAACGTTGCCTGTGGTCATTATGTTTGAGCTCCTGAGTTAGTTAGATCTTGTACAGGTAAAGGCCCAAGTCCCGATATAAAAAGCCAACTTCTCTACACTTTTACGGACCACGGTAATGTTCTCGTTGCTTTGATGTACGGGTCAGGGGTGTAACGAAAAATATATTTTTATTTTCCTTTTGTTATACATAAATATATCTAATCAACTTTGCAAATGTTACTCTAGCAAAATTATTTAATTTTAATTATTATTTTATTACTTGTCAATAAAAATAAATACAACAGGAAAATTATTTGGCTTTCGAATAATAGAAGAGTTATATTCAAAAAGAAGTCATATCCGAAAATAGTTTAAAGTTTTAAAAATAAAAACTATATATATGTTTCACGGTTTGGCTATAGCTTGATATGTTACCAAATCCAGGTATTTTTTGTCATGGAAGTTTTTCTTATACTCATACAGATTTTCCCTGAATCAAGAATTTGTCAGAAAAATTTATTTTGTTTTCACTAGTAAGATAGACTAATCTTAATAAATAAATCTAACCAAGAAAATAAAACATAAAAATAAAAATAAATTAAAAAAAAAATTGTAAATACTTTTAAAGTATAATTTAGGTAGTTTCTTTAATTTTTTTTTTATATTTTATTAAACTAAAACCTAGTTATAACGAAAAATATATTATATAACTAATAGCATCCATGTTTATTTATATAATTATATTCAGCCTCATCGTGAATAAAAATTCCCTCGGATTTGTTCGTACTTCCCCATACTCCTACCGTGAATGATGTTGGAATGAGGAAAAATAATTCTTTGGAAAAAACTACCTATCGTATATGAGAATTCGGTGGAATTTTTGTTGGATTTTCCCTCCGATAGTTTTGCGCCATTATTTAGTTGGAGAATTTATGACAAGCCAGACAAGTTGGTTGATTATTTTCTCAAAAATTAAAAAATTAAGTGAATAGAATGCCAAAAACAATTAATAAAAAGCAATTCAATGTTTTAATTGTTTCGAAAATGGCTGAAACCTCTGTAAGGACTCCGTTAAAACGTGATGGCGCCCGGCCCACATCGCTATCTTTTCCAACACCTTTTTGATAGCCGCCTTCAGCAAAAATGGGCAAGCATGCGCTTAATTTAGTTTTGGGTGAAATTCCAAACGATTTCTCATGCTGTGGCGAATATAATATTTTTGAAAGCAGAGATATTGTAATTATTTCCTCGCATAATTAATGTTTACATACAGTCTTCTTTTTGAATGCTGTCGCTTGAATTCCATTTCATCCAATTCCTCAGCCACATCTCTTAATGCAATGTTAAACATTACTTTTTAAATATTTGTTTCACCGAACTAAAATTTTAATCTTTGATTCTAACCAAATATAATTGACAGAACATTTTCGAAATCAGCTGTTTTTCTGACATTTCGGTTTCCGAGGGAATTCGAATTCGAGGGAGATTCGCGATAGGCGGATTTTATTCCTGGGAACAAACAAATTCGGGGAAAGGCAATATTCCCTCGGAATTCACGATAAGGCTGAATTAAAAAATATATTCCTTGAATAATTATGGCTTAAATATTATTTAATAACGCATTGATTTATGAACGGCAGACAGCTAAAACAAATGTCCTTGATATCTACATGGATGGGGTGGGAGGCCAAAAAGTCCCATCCACAACATTTAAGACTCCAGATTGAAGAAATTTCTTTTCCGCCTTTGACCACAGATCCCTCTAAATTTATTCTAAAATACTCTATAAAATTCGTTCCTTTTCGGTTTTTTGATTATTTTTAACTTAGCTGGTATTGAATCCTTACAAAGATTTACAGCCCCTCGCTCTAGCATTTTTTTTGTTTTGCCGGGGGTTGTTACTATCCGATGGAGCACTCAGACACAACTACAGGTCCATTACACTGCCAAACAGACACATTACATTATTGTACTTAGTTTTACCGTCTTTCGAAGAAAGATGAGAAGGAGCTTCAGTGATGAAGAGCACTCACCACATCAGCCCCAAAGATCCGTCACCCGATGCGAGTAAAGGCGGGACAGCTACAGAGGAAGTGTTCCGCTGTATCGTCGTCCTCTCCACAAGCAGGACGGATGGTGGTGTCGCTCAAGCCCTACACATTTAAGTGTTTGGCAAAAGCTTGGTGGCCCGAAAGGACGCCCACAAGCAGTCTGCAGTCGATTCTCCTAAGAGACAGAAGGGAAGATGCGGATCTTTTACAGATGTCCGGACGCAGTCGTTTGGTCTCCCTACACCCAGCACAGTCACGCCACCGACGCTCGTGTTCACGAGCTACCCAAGTATCAATGGATGACCTAACCACAGATGTAGGCAGACCCAGCGCAGGTTCAGAGCCTGAGAAAGCTTCTTCTGAACCGCGTCTGGCAAGCTCATCAGCGATCTCATTTCCCTGGATACCAGTGTGACCTGGGACCCAAACAAGATTCACTGTGTTAAGCCTACCAACGAAGTTCAGAGAAAGCTTGAGTTCGAGCACTAACTTGGACGAGGTAAGAGGGTTAATCAACGCTTTTAATGCAGCTTGGCTATCACTGCAAACGCATATCCTTCTAGCCATCAACCTGTTTGTCACAAATTAGCGCAAAGCCATAAGGATAGCGAAGATCTCCGCTTGGAAGACAGACGCATGGTTACCTAAGGGGTAGTGTAGTCTAATGTTCTCGCTGTCCACAAAGACTCCAGAACCAGACCCCTGCCCGGTTTTGGAGCCATCCGTGAATACGATGGCATTCTTTCCCAGGCTCAGAGTCTGGCCCAAGCCCTTCCGTTTCTTCAGTTGACGTGGAGTAGGATTTCAGGTGTCATTGCCTCAGACGGCATATCCATAAGACAGGGGCAAAGGCTGATTCTCGCATAAGTTCCCTAAAATTCCAATCCGCATGGTACCAAAAGCCACTTCTATTTAAGCGAGAGATGGTTTTCGGCGTACACCCCTTGAGTTATAAGTTTTCAGGGGGTGGAGTAAGGTGAGCTACATCTCTCTCGGCGAATGAACTGAGCTGGTTTGGACCGACACTTCAATGGGGAAGTTCTTAGGCCATGAATTTCCAGGTAGGGTGGGTATTGGCCGCGCTCACACCATCAAAGAGCGCTTCTCAATGTGGTAACTGTCCGTCCGCTGTCAATAGGGAACAATTTTGTCTCGGCACGATACATGTGATGTCATAGGTAACGTTGATTTTCTGGGGACAAGAATCCCCCCATTTCCGACAAGTTCCGCCGTGCAGAACTAGCGTGCCACGTTTCCGTTTCAGCATTCTTCTCCCCGCTTCCACCTGTCCTAACCTGAAATCTCTTTCCGGTATCCCTGCCTTTTTGAATCCTAACTGCCTTCCATTCCTCATCCCTGCCTATAACAAATGGAAAATATCAAGAGGGGGAGGTTCATCATAGCATCTAGAACGGAGCCCAGCGTGATAGGGAAGGCCCCTGTGCATCCAAGACAAATCGTTCTTTGAAGTTTGGCAAAAGAGGCAAAAACATGTTTCCGCGAAAGCCTGTTCCACCATATAACCGATGCATATGAGAGAAGTGGTCTTATCATTGTCGTATAGATCCAAAGGACCCTTTTAGGAGATAAGCCCCATGCCTTGCCAAAAGCGCCTTTGCACTGCCAGAAAGTTGACAGCGCTTTATCGGTTTTTGATTCAACATGCTTGGACCAAAGAAGCTTTCTATCGAGGATAACTCCCAGATATTCGACTTCTGGGTAGTGACTGACAAGTTGAGTCAGACCAGTGACCTTTCTCCTTCTCGTGAAGAATTACACGGGTGTTGGTTGTCTCTAATTTGTCCACCATAATAGTTGAGGAGTAGACTTTGAAGGGCCACCGCGTCTTCTGTACAATGTTCGCAACACGTGCAACTTTTGCACTGACGAAAACTAATTTTGGTAATAAAGTTTTAGCGTTTGAACGAGCTGCTCAATCGTGTAACTTTGGCAACTGAATAATAATTACAGACACAGATTAGACAGACGACGCTAAAACAACATGGCCGCCACAAGCTGCCAACATTGACAACAAACCTCGTCCAGGAGCTAGCTTACTATGATCGTGAACAATTTTTAAAACAGTATCATCCAGACCAACACTCTGTGCTTGCAAGTTCGCTGTCCAACTCTTTTGTTTTGGTCACTTAATACGCACTTAGAGAACTCGTTCATTGATATCGTTCGAGCATTTCCAAACAGTTGTATGACATCCAATTGTGTTCCCATTATTTAAGGAAATGGATAACCGCGCTTAGCGGTCAAGTTGGGCAGGTCTTTATTATTAAATCGGACAGTCTTCCAAACCAACTGCTAATGATCGCAGTATAAAATCAAATCATCAACAGTGAATACGGCTACCAAATCAGCGTTTAACGATTCTACTCCGCGCCGAACTTATCGATCCAAGAGTTATCGCTTTATTACTGCGTCGGCTTTGTTCCACTCGCGCTGAGAGATACGAGTATTCAATCAATTTCCTGTTTGATATTAAAATCGTTTTACCGCCTGGTACTATAATAAATTACACTCAACACTGCAAAGAACGAAAATAAAATTCAACGTCCATAATCACATGCTAATTTCAGACAGAGAACGAAGGAAAAAAAAAACAAACCATCAAAAGTATCTGAATTATTTGAACGACTATATATCTCTTGGGGGAAAAAACCACGAAAATCGAGACTTTATTGGCTGAAAGTCCATAATTAATTTGGCCGCGACATCAGCGCATTCGAGTCACAAATTAAGAGCTTAATATGGACTGGACACGACTTATGCCATTTGAATTCGTTATAAACGGGAGGGACGAAAAGAAAGCAAAAACAAAAAAACAAAACGAACCCAAGAAGAAATAATTAAAAAATCGAAACAAGAATGGCTGTGTGGTTTTATAATGATGTTATTGGCCGATATCCCGCGGCAACGACTATCTGTTGCCCATAAATATATCCACAGTTTGAATGGACGCTTGTTCGTTTTTTGTGCTGTTGTTGTTGGTCGCGCTGTTTGTAGCAAATTGCGATGAGAACAGCTTGAAACATCCGAAATAAAATCGTTAAATTATTGCATTTGTACGTTGGTGCGCGCCCCGTCCCGAGGCTACTCTTTGTTTCCATCATCGCACGTCGTTTCGCTGTTGGATTGGGACTGGGTTCGCCAGAACCCATTTTTAATTCAACGCCACCGCCCGCGCCGCCGCAAAGCCGCATCGTCATCATCATCATCATCATTTTGGTCGTCGTCGTTTTCGAGGGAATTTTAAATTGGAAGCCAAAATCTCATGGCAGCAGATACAGATACAAACACAGATAGCGCTGTGGCTTGGTCGTTATAAGAACCAGTATTGCAGAGAGAGAGAGAGAGAGAGAGAGCGCGACCCAAAATGAAGAACAAAAATTGACCCTCAACTAATCAGTGTAAAGCGTATTTTAATGATGGCCGAGCCCTCGCGCTGAGCCTTATTTACCGATGCACACTCGCTTCTCGTCGTCCGTTGATTACCCAAAAGAGGCCTCAAACGACGCATAGAGATGTAGCAAAGCCAGCCGCTCATCTGTAATGGCAGACCATTGGGCCTCGCAGTCGATTTGTGGAATGTCTTCCTCCCCTGGATGCCGGCCAACGTATCTGCATTAGGCACTCGAACTCGATCTCGATCTACCTAATAGTTTTCTCGTTTTCGGCCTCGCGTATATATAGTCCCTCGTATACCATCCATAGGTATTTTTTTATATACGTGGGGAGGGAGAGGGAGATATACAGTCTCCTGTGGATGCACTCGGCGAGCAAATTATTATTCAAAAGATCTTTGGTAACAGTTGGACGCGCAATCGTAAATTAAAATGTTAGCCATGGCGTTTTTCACTCGCCTGGTTGGTGTGTGTGCGTGTGTGTTTGTGCGACTGTCAGGGGGACCCAAATTAATGGATCAGAATATTTCATTTATATTCATTTAATTAGGGTCTTCACTTTTATTTATTGAGGTTTCATTAATATCTTTGTTTCCATAAGAAGACAACAAATTCCTTCAAGCCAATTCCGAGAAAAGTTATAATCTGGTGCCTTCTTCGCGGGCTAGGCATCTCTGACTGTCGGATAATGGAGTCTTAATAAAATGCCGAGGAGTCCATTTTTTAAATGCCGCTCAAACGAATATGTTACCTGGAATGGTTGGGGTTTTCTGTTTTTGCTATGGATTTTCGGGATGCCTGCTTTAGTTTTTTGAACAAGGCGTTTTCGGTTGAATAAAACTGCTTGAATCTGAGCTTAAGAAAACGATTGCATATTACAGCACACAGTTCCAAACCTTACCCAGGGGAACTTCATATTTTAAATAGAAAAAGAGGACACATTTGACAATATCAACCCAGGTCACACTACCAGTAGGAGCAGCAAAGGTATTATTTCTGCATAAAAAAGTTCAAAGTCAAGTGGCAATTATCAACAGGGGCTGTGAGAATCGTAACTTACTGTGTTTCTTCTGGAACAGAACAAGGATAGTTTTTGACACATTTTACTATTTTTTTAAATATTGCCCCTTTTTCCGTTTAAGTGAGATTTTATTCTTTTTTTGAATTTTTGAACAAAAATCAACGCAAACATTTAAAAGAAGTAGTTTTCTTGTAATGAAAACATTTGTTTTTGTTATTAATAAATGTTTAGATTGCTGCTTTTTATTTGCATTATTTTTATTGTATGTCTCCTTTGTTTGCGCGCTCTTTTTATTCCCAATGTTGGAATTTTTCAGCGGCAACATTGCTGCGGACTATAAATTATAACAAACTAATTAGTAACCAACAGCTTTAGGCAAGAATCTCGGGGCGCTCTTAAAGTAGATATGTAAGTTCGAGAACAGGCAGAGAAATTTTTGTTTAGAAGCGAAGACAACCGCACCACATTGAAGCAAAATGAGGGAATAAGACAACCGTGCCCTCGTTCCATTGAGCCTTCTTTTCTATTCTTTCAGATTGTGAAAAAATGAAAGCTGGGCCGGCATTCGGTAAGGCGATAACGTTTAAACGTTTTCGTGCACACGAACAGTTTGCTTCATGTAACATCAAAAACGAAAGAAATTCTCGTGGCCGCGAAAAAAAAACAAACGATCACATTTTCTTTGACGTTTTCGCTTTTCTTGCTTCATGTAACATTAAAAACGAACAGATTTTATCGTCTCCACGAAAGAAAACAAACGACAGCTATTTTCTTGGCGTTTATCATTTTCCTATTTATTCTTTTTAAATTGGGTGGTGTTTGATCGAGCTGAATATTTTATTAGAAATGCTAGCAAACTATTATTTGTTGACTAGTGATAGCGACGAAAGTGAAGTGAAAAATGAACATGTAAACTTAAGAAAACTTAGAAAAAATCTGCGAAACTGTTCGAATACTCTCACATTACCTGACAAAAGGTTGGTTTATTTTAACTTGATTCTTAGTTTAAAAGTTAATTTTTCCTTTAAGTTTTGTTCAACTAAAGATAAAACAAAGCCGCCTTAAAGTATGAGCTGGACAATATTAATTTGCGTACAGGTACATGAAATACATACGTGCCTCCTATTTTGAAACTTACCTCAACATTAGATGTACTGGCTGGAGGGGGATGCCAATAGTTAGTTCGAAATGATTTTATTTCTCCTCTATCTAAAATCTTGCACGAATGTGTTGATGCATTGGAAAATATTTTCTGTCCCCAATGGATTCATTGGCCAACAGAACTAGAAAATATAAAATTCCTGGTGGTAAGTTGCAACATAAAACAGAAATACATCCACTTTAACTATCTACATTATCTATTAGTAATTGGCTGTGTTGATGGTACCGATGATTGCTTCGTCCTTCCCTGTCCTATGCAGATTTCTTTCCATGGTTTGTAGGTGTTTATTGAAAAGCTTTGCACCGATTTGCCAATTGCTTTTTGTAGTGATCATGGTTAAGACCGTTTCAGTAGCAGTCCGTTTTTAGTTTCTTTAAGATTTTTTATGACATCATTTTTTGTTTCGTCTTTCAAAGAGCCCGTATCTTAGGCAAAGTGTAGTTATGTTTGCCGCCGCCATCAATGTCAACGCTGTGCTAATTTATGGCCCCTTTTCAAATGTCTAATATCACACGTTTCCATGTTACAAAAAACAACCCCATTTTACATTTAACTCGTCCAAAAACAACCTCTGATATTTGATAGCTTTACCAAGTCTGACTCTATCTTCTAACACCAACAATAAAAAAAGTAAGAGCATAAATATTTAGAGACCCTCTTTTTTTCCCATATTTTGTGGATGGTCATAAACAAATCAGAACCGTGAGAAACACTAAAAAAGCCGATACCCTTCCGTAATTCAACAATAAATTACTACCAATCAAAAGCTTAATCAAAACATCTCATCACTGTTTTGTGCCAACAACCGCATTAAAACAAAAGCAACAACAAATTAAACGAATAAAATACCTGCAACGAAAAATTAAGTGGCAAAACTTATATAGTTGTTTTACTGAACGTATCTATATAGAGACGATGCTTAAGATTCAATTTCAGTTAGTAAAAAAAAATAAACCGGCTCCAGATCAGTCATTGAATGCTACACGAATGAGTGTCCATGTCCAATCAACAAGTTTTTTTTTTCTCCGAGCAACAAAACAACAAGAATCTCGATCAATTTTCAATATATTAGCCGAATACATAATTGTGCCGTATATAGGTAGGCCGTATCCGTATATGTATATATTTGAGAGGGACGGGGCCATAAATACATACATTTTCTGGTTTAGGGAATGGACATGGACAAGAAGAAGCGGCATCGAGTGTTTCGATGTCATTAACAAAACATATTCTTTTTGTTCGTCCGTTTATTGGATTTCTGTTTTTTGTTGTTTTTTTTTTTCGACAACAGATTATTGTACATTTGTACATGTTTGACCGCAGTATGGGGCGGTTGTAGAGCTATTTTCCTTTAATTAAATGAGTGTTGTATATTTTTTGTGCTGTACATTTTTCACGTTGACTATCGTGTGTAGAGATTTATAACAATTAATCTGGATAGATGGGAATGGTCTGAAGAAATGCTTTTGCCTATGGACGACATTCTATATAATGGGTCAGTATTTCTAGCTCAATGCATGCGGTTCGATTTTGGAATTGTGCTGTGATAACATGCTCTTTCTTGAATGTGCGAAATAAAAATATTAAGAAATCATAGGGCAACAAATTTAGTGAATTCAGTTGATTCAATTATTGGTAACAAAAACTATACATTTAAATTAATTCTGTAATACAATAAGTAGGATTTTTAAAAACATTTTTAAATTAAGTTCAACAGCAGGTTCAGGGTGTAAGATGGCATATGATACGGTGACCATATGTCACAATTCCAAATAGTGAACAATACAAAAATAAACAAATTTCAACATAATTATCAATTATTCGATTCTTTATTTCATCTGATGACTAGGTACTTAATAAAAAAAGTTTACCTTATACGGTGACCATTCGTCCTCTTTTTCCCTACAACGTCCTCTCTGATTTTTTACTAAAAGAAACCAATACATTGTCCCCTTTTTATAAAATGTCGTCTTTTTCCCCCTGAAGAACATCTTCCTACCATAAGAAATATGCTAGATTGCGAGTAGGTACCTTCTCAAGGCATACAAAACTGGAGTTAGATGGGAATCTTGTATTGAAGTTAATTCCTTTTATCAAACCTACAAAAATCTACAAATTTTGAAAGTTTCTGACTGCATCGTTATTTACTTAAAAAATGTCCTCTTTGAATTGTCCTTTGTGATTGAAAAAATAGTCGCCGTATGGAACACATTTTTTAGTACTAGATTACTTATTTGCTAGTTCATCAAGTTAGGGCACGTTAGCATTATCAATTTGTTCATCGAATTTTGGTTTTCTTAATAATAACTTAATTGTTAAACATTTAAATGAAATATAGAACAAATAATGACATCTTTTTGTTTACAAAATAACTCATAATGAACATCGTCTTCAAATACAGAACTGGTCATTATTATAATGAACGGATGGTCACCGTGCATATATATCAATGGCCAAATTTATTTATTTTTCCTGGCGTCTTGAATAGTCTTAGACATACGTCTTTTGACCAACTACGCCTGCTTGAGGTTATTTTTCAGTTATTTAGCAGTCTACCATAAAAAAAAATGCATATATTGAAATAAAATACTACCTCTGGGGTAGTGAGATTTTGTGCCGTCAGGTAGCATGTATCCAGTGCTGGCTTTAGGGGGTCGACAGCTTAACATCGCAGCATTTGAATACCTTAAGAATTTGAAATTTCAATAAAAAAAATCAAATCAAGCGCATTAAATTTTCTGAACTTATCCTTTGTGAGTGTTAGTATTTAGCATTTATCTACCACGACCTGTCATTTTATCTATGATTAACTTTATAAATCTGATATTGATGAAGATTTTTTGTGCAATGAAATTTTAGGTCTGCAAAACTATCTCCGTGAAAATCATGCAACACCTATCGACACATTAAATTTTATCTAAAAGCACAATCTTCAAGAGTTATATCCCAACACCTGGATATCGCTGCGTATTCTGTTTCTGTTAACAACATCGGTAAACGTTGCTAGTGGTGAAGGCAGTTTTTCTAAACTTAAGTTGATAAACACGTACTTGCGGTCTACAATGTCCCAATCAAGTTTAACTAGTTTGGCCTCACTGCCCATTGAAAATCTAATGGCAGAAAACCTAGATTTTGACAGCCTTATCAGAGAATATGCTGATAAAAAAGCTTGAAATGCTACAACTATAAGATTTTAATTGTTTTCTAATTATATGTATTAATATTTTACATTTTTCATTAAATGTTTCGTGACACTGACGCAATATAGGTAAGTACCTTACCATTAATTCAATAATAAATATGGTAAGCAATTGAAAATATTTTTTTTTATGAAATAAATATAAAAGGGCGCCAAATGCATGAATCGCCCTGGGCGTCTAATTGGACGCACGTTGTTGTACGAATTACTATGAGGGTACAAACATCGTAAAACAGCATTGTACAGAGTGTGGATAATTCTATCAGTAATTTAATCTTAAGCATAACTCCCCTATGCGCAGAATCAAAATTGACGAAGATGTGTAAAATCCTATTTTTTTCTTCTGATTAAAAAGTTTTCATTAATGTTCCTTAAATTTATTTTTTAAATACCTATAAGTATAAAAAGAAGGAAACATAAAACAAAATTTTGAAGTGCTTTAAAGAAAACTTATATTCATTTTTTTTTTTACAAAATTATAATAGGTTAATTTATAAATATATGCTTATATAAAAATCACCACCATTGTTCCTTTGAAAATATTAAACTTTCAACAGTTTATCGCTTACACTCCACATTCCTCTTTTGTAAATATTAAAATTTCAGTGTGCAAACGATTACGAATTTTAGTTTTATTTAAACTTACAGCAGAAAATATTCTCTCAACATTTGCAAAGGAATGTGGAGTGGATACAGCGTTGCCAACCAATTTGACGAATAAATGCCTAATTTGAGAAAAAATATGCATTTTTCAATAAAATAATGCATATAATATTTTTTTTAGGTAAACTGGAACTAAATCAAAAATTTAAAACAAATACATATAAAAAAATAAGCAAAAACAATTTCTATTTCGAAAACAAAAAACATATTTTTAGTCCAATTAGAAAAATATTTGAATTAAAAAAAAGATGCCTTTTTTTTAATAAAAAAAAAAAAACAATCCTTAAAGCCGTAGCTAATGAAATAATGCCCATGGCATCACTGAGTGGAAGCTATAAAATTTTTAAAAATAAAATCTTTTAAAAAAATAAGCAAAAACAATTTCTATTTCGAAAACAAAAAACATATTTTTAGTCCAATTAGAAAAATATTTGAATTAAAAAAAAAGATGCAATTTTTTTTAATAAAAAAAAAACAATCCTTAAAGCCGTAGCTAATGAAATAATGCCCATGGCATCACTGAGTGGAAGCTATAAAATTTTTAAAAATAAAATCTTTTAAAATTGTATGCAAAGTTTCTATCCGTAGTTTTTACTCCCTAAACATTTTTCGGAAAACATATACCACATCAGTTAGGTATTTTATGAAATTCGTTAAAATTAATGTTTCGAATTTGACGAAATTCCATAACTGAATTTTCGACATATATTATGCTGCAATTGTTGTTCATTGTATGGTATGACAAATCTGCGCTTCATATCGTGTAGGGAGTCAGGGTCGAACTACAAAATTCAGCATGTTTCTTTCGCACCTAAACGATCCTCTAAGACCTGCCGGACACGATGCAACACAAGAGGCACATCGCAATCAAGACAATACAGGTCGTAAATATTTTTTTGTAAGATTATCTGTTACAATAGCTCCACAAACATTGAGACTTTTCAACAGATTGTCGGTCAGTCACTTCTCAATTTTTTAAACAATACGTGCCAAGCAAAAATATTTGTTCTTTAATCAATCAACGAATACGTCTGCGATAATAAATTGGTGTCAATGAATTTTCATGGCGGTGCTTTAGCTGGTGCGGCTTATTCTGAGTGCATATATTTTTGTAATACCCGTTCACTCTTCTGTTCCCATACTGTTTAATTGGGCGCAAAGTTAACATTTTTTAAATTTATAAAAAACAAAAAATGTTAAAGCACAAATAAAATTTAAATTAAAAACATAAATAACGGCAACAATAAAAATTAAATATTAAAACTAATAAAACAAAATTAAATAATGGGAAATTTAATTTAAAAAAAAAATTAAGAATGAAGATTAGGGAAGTTAAAAATTTTGAAAAAAAAAACAAATCTGAAAAACGAATTTAAAAATATTACAAATCAAAAAATAAAAAATGCTTTTTAGTGCGCACTTTTGAACATTTTCCAAACCTTTTTTTGATTGTTTGCAGAATTTTTTAAAAAACCCTTCCTGCATTTTGACCCCATTCACTACCTGCCTACAGCCCTTGCTGTAAGCCTGCGAATTGTAACCGCTCAGTCCCTGCACCTAAACAGTCAAACCTCATCGGGAACAGTTTCCGCATCTCTCCCAAAACAAAATCTTAAAACGACCCCTCGCAAGACGACTTCCCTCAACCTAAAACCAATAATAATTGGCTTTTGTTCTTGGAATGAAAATATTATTACAACCTCCCAGACACCTCTCAACTAATCCGACAAAACAGACATGGGAAACATGTATCCCGTCACCTACTTAGTTACGTTAATAGGACTGTCTCTCTAATCCAATTGGCCATGAATATCCAAGCAATCGTGGAAAGGATCAACTTCCACCTTCCAGGAAACAATCACTGCACACAACACCATGCAACCGATCCCGAGAGCGGCCCATTATTACGATGATCACATTACAAACAGAAATCGCCTAATAGCCGATTAGGGGATTACCACAACGAAGTCGACGACGACGCTGAAACAGGCTCTCACATGCCATTGTTATTGTCTGTCCATCTGAGCGCGGTCGGCTGCTGCTAATCCTCAAATCATACCCACAAAATATTTTGACGTTTAACTGCAACAAACAATAGACACAATGCATGGCCGACAAGGGCAGCAGCATAGGTACACACCGGACCGAACAATGGCAACCGACCGACCGAGATTATAAATAGAGGAGTCGAGTATGTGTCGGTTTCTTGTTGTTGCGTACACATACGTGATGTACGACAGTGCGGTGGCGGTCCAGTGTGATGTATATCTTGCTGATGGCACTTTACCAGATGATTTGTATCTTGGACAATGATGCGACAGGTCCAATGCTGTATCTAATAGATTGCTTGCGGCCGGGGTGCACGCTTTGAGGATCGCCGCCCTAAAGGACCACCAACGTGACGGCGGAATGTGACCCAACGGGCGGTACAACGATCGTGACTAGACTTGGTTTGCCAAATGTTGCGCTCTAATTGAATGAAAAGGTTGACCTTGGCAACAACTGACACCGATCATTTCCGGACAAATCGATCACTAACTAACAGGCAGTGGATCTTCTCAAATTTATGACACTTTCCCGCCGCTCCAAGATGGCGTTTCCAACCTGTTACCCCCGGTTTACATGACAGACAATGCACGATCGTTGGATCGCAGGTGCATTACGCCCTTAGATACGGATCGGTTTGTAATAAAAAAGAAGAAGAAGAAAAAAGGAATTTATCGTCGACCTCTATGGTGACAGCGATCGATGTTAATGGGTAATTTAGTGTAAGCATTTGGTGCGTTTAATGGGCCTGCTGAGCAATGGGCGACAACAGTTGGAGATCGGTTTACGATTGGAGACGGAACCTGTTGTCCAAAAGGGTACACTGCTCCTATATGTACGCCTACAGGCGACACTGATGTTCTGTGTCTTTTTTTTTTTGTATTTCCGTTCGCTGTTTGAAGAACGTATAATGCCAGAAGATTTAACTGGTGAAAACTATCGAACAGTTGTAGAACATGTGGATATTAATGTGGGAGAGTTTATAGCTCATCAGTGTTTGTTTATGTAACTATCCGATATTTATTGGGCGATATTTTATTCGATAAAATTGGCTGCGTCGATAACAGTCTGCTGCTTTTGTGGTGCGGCAAAACGCACTGTTAAACAGGACAGCTATTGTTCGATTATGTGCATGTAAATGGGCATAATTCCAGCTAACGTTTGTCGAAGGGTTACACCCAGAGGAGTGTAGGCGTCCAGGTATATCTGAAGGTACATAGATTCGACTAAAGATGTTTGTATGGAATACGATTGGTAGTTGTAATAGATTCTTCAGGAACAACATCGAAAAGGTATTTTTTTTTTGTATTCTAGCATCTATATGTCAATAGCCAAGATGACAGATAACATAGATGAGCTACTCGGACATATCTATAGTTAAACCTAAGATCAATAGGAATTTTTACAGACAAGTCAGGGTGCTGAAACGAAAAGATGGCGGCCGCTGAACACTCTCACATCCCCGAAGTGGGTAGTGGGGAACCAGTGGCTCTGGAAAAATATGCGCTTTCCTACAAGGGTGTTTAGAAAAGGGGCAGGTCCAGAAGAGGTCAAAAACTATGAAACTGTTTACCTCATCGCTGTGCCAGCTTTTATTTCAATGCAGATTTGGCATTAGAGAAAGACTAAGCCGAGCTTGCTTAAGGCTTTCAAATCATGTACCCTTATGCCGTATTCGGACCAAATGAAACTCGCCTCCAATCTTCTTCAACAAGACTAAGATAGTTTTTCCACAAGGTTTCTCAGAATCTGATTAGAATCTAACGTCAGGGCAAAACGTCTCCCCACAGAATTTTCCTATTCTTCACGATCAACCTATATATCTCTTGTTAGTTGGTCGGTTTATGTGACCGTTTTTATGTTTCCAGGAGAAAATGAAATTAGTTCTTGACAGAGGTATATTTGAGAAGCTCAAAACCAGCCTGTGGAGTTTAAAAATTCGATGACATTATTGAAATAGACGTCTTGGATTTCCAAGAGGTCGTCATAGAATGGCTCACCCAGTGCGCACCTATAGGTCTAATCTGTTGCAGCCTGAGATAATTCTTAAAGCAACACTTGGCTTTGAAATTGGTCCAAGCAATTCTCCAACCCATACCCGGCAAGAGCTCTCTATATCACTTTTGTTTGCCGCCTCCTCGAATACGTGTGGTCGCAATTTCATCGAGTTCTAATATCCAGAACCGAGAGACCATCCAACGTCGTTTTCATCGATTCGATTTCACTTGTGGTCTTTCTTGTAACGATCTTCTAAAATCGTACCCCCTTAAAACTTCCGTCTCAAACTCACGCTGAAAACATTCTTCTCAATCACAGGCTCCTCTCAGGCTCTCTCGACCCTCCCTCCCACAGACCCTCGTAATCTTTGTTGCCCACATCTCTTCTATCTTCCACCGTTCCTCGTATTGCCCTAACGAACCAAACTCTCATATGCTTTGAAAGGTTAACTAAAACCTCACTGATTTCAACTTCAACCGCAGCACTCCCCTAAATAATTAATTCTCCTCAACCATACTCCGCCTTCAGCCCTAGTTGTAAGATCTGGATTTTAACCTTTAATTTAAGTCTTAAGCTAAGCTTCTAATGCTTAAAATTAGCTTAAGAAAATCAAGAAATGAGCTTGTAAAGGTCTTATTATTCCTCATTGGGTCGTCTCCTCTAAAAGCCATCAAGGCCGACGACTTCGAAAATATAAATGAAACAAGGGATCGTGGCGCAGTGCCTTAGTTTTTGGGACTACTAAGCGAGGAGTCTCAGGTTTGATCCCCAAAAAAAAAAACCAAATTGCATCTGAAGGTTTTTTTCTCCACGGCGCTAACTCTCGACAAACGCCCGAGCATATAACTGTCATGAAAGAGCTTCTCAAATGGCCGTTTGGACTCGGCATAAAAATGTAGATCTCTTTCATCCCAAAATATGAAAAACAAGCCCAAAACGAATGGTTGTGAGAAGGTAGGTCTAGGGTTCGTTATGGACATGGTGCGCCAAGCATTTATTTCGGGATGCATAAGCAAGATTTAGTTTTTCAAAAGTGGTTACCTATTCCCTCCCCAGTGCAAGAAAACCGCAGTTATTCTGCATTTAATTTTATTATATATGATATTTGAAGAGTAGTCCAAATTTTTAGCTGCCTGCTGCAGGAATCCGTTTTTGTAAAAATGCTGATTCAAACATCGTTCGATTTTTCATCGTTTTGTACAGCCCTTCGGCCCCAAACGATATCATCCCTCACTCAACAAATCGCCCATCACTTAGTTAACAAATTTTACAATTCCCACAACCACACACACTCGCACACTCAAACCAACAAATGTCACTATCTGCAAATGACCACAGGTGCATCGATCACATAAAATTACAAACAGCATCATTTTTCATGACTTTCCCCCGACCTTCAAAAAAAAATTAAATAACAAAAAAATACCCCTAACACATAGCCCTCGATCCTTTGATGGATTTTTATTGCGCCGCCTTCTTTATACCATCCCTTAACAATTGCCTACCCAAATTGAAAATTGTTGCAGCAATATTGTGACAACAAAGAGCCAAAACAAAACAATCACAACATTCTGTAACGGGAGGAGGAACCTACAGTCCATAATAGCTCCGGATCCTTTTATCTGCAGTCTACACCCAGGATGATGCAGAGAGCATCTCCCTAGAGCCTCGAACTCGATGCAATGGCGAGGCATTGAATTCACAAATTGTTCGGAGGACAATTAACCGATATTCGACCCATGATTGCGGCCAGATATTTTGGGTGGTCTGCAGTCAGCCTCACAGTAGGCAGCCTCCTCTGATGCTTGCCGCCGCCACACCCGCATGAAGATGAATGAGTTGCGCTAAACATGTGTCATGTGCATCGTAAGCTAATAAATTACAATAGAGTCCTCGTATAAGATACAATTTAGACATTGACCCAAGTCGAAGCCGATTTGCCCAATCTATATGCAAAGTCCTGATTGGAAATATTTTCCAAACTAATCGCTACATTTATAGACACTTAATCATCGCCGTTGTTTGGATTGGCTGCAATACTGGGGGCGATAATAAACCGCACCACGTTGCAACGATGCAAATACCACCTTCTATCGGCGGCGAACGCGTTCGTCCAGCTGCATTGCATTATCCGTCCGAGATGTCTACGGCGATACCGGTCCATCACTCAGAAATGGATGGGGAATGGGGGCGGGGAACGTATTTTGCGGCTTTGCAGAAAATTGGTCATTATTTAGTCACGAGCGCAATTGATAGGGTGGCGGCCGTTTATTCGGCGGCGTTATGTGCTCAGTAAATGGCGCAATAAAGCCGCACGAAATGTAAACAATTTTTGGGCTCGCGGAGGTGCATGAAATCCAATTAACTTGGCAATTTACGGTTTGGTATTTGGAATGGTGGCAGAGAGTGTGATTGAAATTTCGTGGGAGGCGCGCGCGTCTACAAATTGCTGAATAAAAGTGCAATTGCTTTGCTGTTGCGAAGCGGTTGAGTGTGATGACTAAAATTGGAAAATTTTCAATTATGGCTCAAGCTGAAATGGGTTTATAGGTGGTGCGTTGAAAATTTAGGTCTTGAAAAAACTTCAGTGGGAAAGTGGACGAAAAGGTGTTTGTGGGTTTTGATTTCACTAAAAGTGGATCAATGGAAAGTGTGCCAGTTGATGCACGGTTAAAAATCCGGGCTTTAAATTTTATATTTTTTTAATATTTTTAATAGGTCAACGCCGAGAAAATATTTTAATTTAATATTTTGCATATATGTATTCAAATGAATGAAATAAAAAAAAAATATATTAATTTTAAATAATGTCTGAAATATAAAATTTTAATATAGATTAAAACTCACTCCGTATTTATATTGAAAAAGTGTTTATATTTTTTCCTGTGGCCGGCCCCTTGTTTGCTGTTTCCGGCCACCTTGTGTCCCATATTCGGCAACCCAGTAAAGATAGGTCCTATTAGGGTTCCCAACCGTCCTCCATTTGGGAGGACAGTCCTCCTTTTAAACTATTTGTCCTCCTGTCCTCCCTTACTTGAAAATCTCCTCCTATTCAAAAATCTACAGTTAATTTTGTACGCTATACGTATTCTCAATGGCATGCACATGGAACACACCCTTTTTTGCTGCACGCATTCACTCCCATTAATTTTACTGGACGCTTTCCGTCGGCTGTCATTCAAAAAGAAAATAATAATATTATTAAAGCCAATTGTCACGCTCATATAATTCATAACTGCGTTAGACATTGACCAGTTGTCAACAGATGTTGAAAATATAATTTCAAAGGTTTATTCTCATTTTTCAATATCAGCAAAAAGAAGGAATGAATTAAGGAATATTTATAATTTTGTGGAGTGTAAATTTTCGGACCTGGTAAGACATATTACTACTCGATGGTTATCCTTACTTCCAGCTGTTCAGCATTTGCTAACTGGTTGGAAAGCAATTACGTCCTACTTTTCCAATATTAACGATTGTCGAGAAGCGATTAAGCAACTATTGTTTAAAACAGTTGACCAACCAAATCTGGTTGAAACGTACTTGTATTTTTTAGATCATATGCTACCTATTTTTCAAGAAGCAACATTACTTCTTGAATCTAATAGTACGACTTCGGTCAATTTATTTGAAGTGATGCAAAAGTTTAAACAAAGGCTCGAAACAAGACTGAATGACAAGTTTTTTTGGGAACCACGTTCGTCAGTATTTTAAAAAGATCTCCCAAACTAGGGTTGCCAGATTAAAAAATACGAAAAGGGGGACATCATGAGTTTTCTAGGGGAAACAAGCGTTCGAAAAGGGGGCAACATTTTTTTTTATTTTTGAACACCAGAGTCAAAAATGTGAAAAGAAATTACTTTTATTAGATACATATATGTAGTAAAATATGGTTTCAAACAAAACACTAAAAGACAGACAAATGACAGTGCAAAACAAAAACGTTGAGGAGAACAACTTTATCACATGAAGTGAGATGTAGATCGTAAGTGGATGCATTCAGCTTTGAAAGTTTTCTTTCAATTCATGATGTGTTCACAGAGAATCTATTTAAAAATATTTAAAAGTATTTTCCAAATTTTCAATTGAATGTTTTCTTTTATTGAATTTTGACTTAATAAGGGGGACAGTGATTTGGATTAGGGGGACAAACATAATTTTTGTATGAAAAAAAGGGGCTGTCCCCCCTAAATGGGGACGTCTGGCATCCCTATCCCAAACCGACAAACTTAAAATTGAAAATGAATTTATAAACTTTTGCAGAAAATCTCTAAAATATTAAAATATATTGAAAGCAAATTTAGATTTGATACAGAAAAGGATAACTGGCTTTTTCTAATATCACCGCTTTCACTCACACAAAACATTTTTCCTAATTTGTCTGTATTCGTTGATATATGCGAAACTTTGAATATTAAAGTTGATATTGACGTATTGTATGAAGAAGTAATTCCATTAAGAAACAATTTTGAACACATTTTCAAACAAGATTCATGGAAAGTTTTGACAAAAAGTGTAGATAAATGGGTGTTTTTACTTTCTAAAATTGAAGAAAAAATTAATATTTGTAATGTCATGGGTTTTATTTTAAGCATTCCTACTTCATCGGCATTTTGCGAAAGAGTTTTTTCGGTAATGAATATAAAATGGCGCGATGAAAGAAATAGAGCAAACATTGAACTATAAGAGCTGAGCTCTTAGTTACCATAAATAATACAAAATCCTGTATCGATTTCTTTGATTCAATTAAAAATGACAAGAAATTACTTTCCATTGTTAAAAGTCAAAAAAAGTACAAATTTATTAAGTAGTGGTTAAATAAACTTAGTTTTGTTTTCCAAAAATATTTTTTATTGCAATGTTATCTAAATTGTGATATCTTACTCTAAGACAGTAAATCTAAATATCTGTTACTTAACTTATCCATTTGAAAAGCTTTTTTTTATATTTTTTTTTATGACAACAAATGCCTTATATTATTTCTTTTATATTAAATTGTTACTTTTTTAGTTTAATATTGAATTAATTTTTTTTTCTATAATAAATCTATACAAAAAAAGATTTAATATATTTTTAATACTAAGATTTTTGTATTTTTTTTTTTTAATAAATTGCGTCCTCCTTTCGTTTCGAGTGAAGTTGGGGACCCTAGGTCTTATATTGTTTAATATTTGTTATTTAAATGTTTTATAACAGAAAAGTTAAGAAAACAATTTATTTATATTATTAAAAATAAATAAAAAAATTAAATTAAAAAACAACATTTAAAAACAATTACCTACAAAATTTTCACAAAAACAAAACACTAATTCCGACAGCAATTTTACTAACGACCGAGCACAAGTCAAATGAGTTGATTTCTCGAGAGGAAGAAGTTTAAGTTAACAATTTAACTACGAAAACTATAACAATTCACTTATTACAACAACTTTTCTGAGAAGTGGCCGACCATTGAGGAGGGCCGCAATTCGGCTACTCTACCCTAATAGCTATATTTCTGAGGCAATGAGCTTGAATCTCTAGATCGCCCTTATCTTCAAAAGCAAATTCTCTATTAAAAATATTACATAAATAAATATTATATATTATATACTGTTACGAGAATACTTTGAAATTAAAGTTACTTACTTGTAAAAAGAATATTTTCATTGGATATCAATGTAACCCCGTTTTCAGCATGACTTTCAATTGTTATACTTTTATACTTATTTTATTTTTATACTTTTAAAACATTTTTCTTTTAAAAAGCTCTATCCAAATCATCCACTCCATTGAAGACGACGCCCAAACTAACTCTAAATTCTTAACCAAGCGACAAAATAATATATTTGGGCTCAAAAGTAATACCGATATATTTAAATCTATTCACTTTCGTTTAGATCCTGTATTATAACCAAATGCATTTGCATTGAAGTTGATGGCATTAATAAGTTTGTATTAAAATGTAATCAGAGTGTAGGTTTCATGTGAGGTCAACTATAACTTAATTGTAGTAAGTTCTTGATTGAAATATTATTTTAGTATAAATCTTGTTAGATTGTAGAACAAAAATACTAGATTTTAATTTTTAGAGATTAAGTTCAGAAAATTCGTATTAAAACGAATAAAACGAATTTTCTGAATTTCTGAAATTTTCTGTACTTATTTTAAATTCAAATTTTTCATGTCTAAAAAAGGCTAAAATGTCTAAAAAGTACCTTATTGACAAGCAAATAAATATGGTAAAATGAGTATTTTAATGAAACAATTATTAGCTTTGAACATAAATAAATTACAGAAAAAGTTGAATAAATTGGATATTTTGTAAACCAATTTTTTTTTGTATGACCCCATATTTTTAACCGTGTGGTAAAAGTGAAAATACCCCCGTAAATTGCCCCCAAAGAAGAACATATTCTTATATCTTAGTATTTCTTAAACGTGAACTTCTTGTTTGTCTTCTTAAGAAGCTGATGTGCTTCAAATTATTTTTGAAAGCAGTTTTCTAAACTGTTTTAAATGAAAACGATTTTTGAATACTAGGATAAATTATTTCTCATCTCAGTTCTGTTTTACCATTACACAAACTCTCATCGCTGACTTCCCCCCACCAGTGGTAAGGGGTCAGCTAGAGAGCAAAATAAAGACTTTTTAAAAACTTAAATGACTTAGTAAATAAATTAATTTGCATTGCAATTGCTTTAAGTCTCCAAAAAGTCGGCCCGTTTAGACATATTTCTGATTTCGTACAATATAAGTTCTTACTTGGACTTTCTTAAGATGGACTTTCGCTGTTTCAAGTTAGGCGCCTACAGCTCTGTATTTGGGTAGCTGCCGATCTTTTACGATGTGCCAACAGGTCCGTGTATGGGTACAATAGATCTTTTAGGAATCTTTGACAGGTTTTGATGTCATTTATACAGCTCTCTGTAAATCTTCTGTCAGCTATTTGAATTTGAAAAATAACTTATTGTGGATGTATTAACATATTGTTTGTACGGCCTGTTTTATCATTTATCTATTGTGTTTTTGATTATAGCAGCCACAAAATTATAAGTCCATATATAATCGTGCACCTCAAGCAGAACTAAGCCATTAACTAAGGCTGGCGTAGCCCTAAAGTTCTTGTTTTTCTCTTATATGTAGGTGTAGTAATTTAATGCAACACTTTTGGTTGTTTTTTCTTATAATAGGTATGTTTTCAAAAATTTTATTCGATTAACCTTTAAAAATTTGGGTGTCTACGATGGGCTTCATATAATGGTTGTGGAGCTCCTATACAAAAGTCGCCACCTTGGCAACTGTTTCAGTCATATCTGTTTTAAATTTACCACATGGAATATTTGGTATATTAAGAGGTATTGAAAAAAGCGCTTGCCATATACAAAAAATAAATAAATAATAAATAAAAACCCTAAACCTAAAGCTTCTCACAAGTCACAACCATTCGTTTTGTGTGAGTTTTTAATTTACTTATGGAAGGGATCTACAATTTTATTCCGAGTCCAAACGGAGAAGCTCTTTCATAACAGTTGTACTCTCGGATGTTTGTCAGATGTTAGCGGGAAGTGGCGCAGTGGCCTGGCATACCACAAACACAAAAAAAGTTTATTCACACACTGTGCAGGATGCAATGCTATGTCTATTTTGTTTTCCAATATTTACCTATAATTCGAGTCGAATTTCTACAACAGGGCAAACTCTGGTATTTCTTAATCTTCAAGAATCCAGGTAGCTTCGATGTATAGTTGGTGATAGTAGGTCTCTTTTAACTTGGATCCATATTAAAGGTCCGCTAGGAAATTATATCTTTCCATGTACGTGAATGGACAATATGTGGAAACCCACCCAATTTATAAAGGCCATTAGGACTGTCAGACGGCCATGCTTTGATTTGGTAAAGTTGGAAATAGGTTTATATAATACCACTTGATTCAGAAATTGCTGCCGAGCGCCATTGAGCAACAATATTCCCAGAAGTGATTTCCATGGAAGCATTCCGATTATTCCTACCGATATCCGGTCCCATTTAAAGTGATTGGAATTTTAGATGCATCTATAGCGTTTACCATTTAAAGAGGCGATCGCCGTTTTACAAAAAAAAAGTCATAACAATTCATTTGCTGCAAATTTATTTCCCACCTGTTTGTTTAAAGCTTTGAAGTTCGCGTGCGATGCGATCATTTCGGCACGAATCCTTGCCTTTAGGTCGTCAATGGCCTGAGTCTTAATGGCGCACGCTTTGCTTTTCAAATAAACCCCATAAGAAGAAGCGCAGTGGGTCAAACCTAGAGACATGGTCAGTGTGGTAATTTTTTAAGAGCACACATCAAGGGAATTTTCATTGCAGAAACTGCATTGTTTAATTTGCAGTGTGGCATGGCACACCGTCTTGTTGAATATCCAGTAACCGTCCAAGCCTTTTTCGTACATAATGCGCCAACATCCACCGATATCCATTCCCATCGATTGTTTCGCCTCCTCTGAAGAAATATGGCCCAATGATCGTTTTGGCGCAAACGCCTACCCAAACAGTAATATTTTGGTCACGCAATGATGTTGAAATGGGTCTCGTAGGTCATCAAAATTTGCTTCCAAAAATCAGGTTCAGTGTGAACCATTCGAGCGGCTGTTTGGCCCTAAACCAAATGACGTGGACGATCTGTCAGATCAGGGTTTCCTCTTTTACCTCTTCATCCAGTGCATTGGTACATCTTATGCGTTGATTGACACGTCGACGATCTCCCATTGGCCCGTGCTCAGCAAAATTCGACACCAAACTACGAATAGTGTTGCCAGACGGTGCTTGCTGGCCACGACATTTTCGACGATAGGCAAATTCAGTTAACACAACTGAACGACTTTTTCCAATTCTGTTTTGGTGTTAAAGCGGTACTGACTCGACGATTCAAAAACATGACTACTCAAGTAAATCGATTGCTATATGTCAAAGTTATTCAATGTTTTCATACGTACATAAGAGATGGCGCATACGCTGAATGATCCCAAGTGCTCAGAGTTTAGCTGCTTAAAAGTCGCTTCCACGCGGCAAAAACCAAATGTTAATATCAAAAGTGTCAAGTTGTTATTATACATGCCAAAAACCGTTTTTCGTTTTGCTTTAATACGAAAAATGTACGCGGAAACAGGGCCACTTCGGAACGCCAAAGCTGCCTTTGAAATAAAACCGGTCCCATGGATCGCGGAATGTCATCGTTCGATCTTCAGAGGAAATTTTCCAGCGCAAGGCGGTCACGGCACAAAGTTGTTGATTAGGTACTTATTGCAACACCGGCTTAAGGTACATCTATCTAATAGTACAGGCCATCCATCAGCTATTAACAAATTTTAACGTCTCCCTGCATTCAATCTTCTTTCGAAAGGTGATGTATAACGTAGGATGTCCAAACAAAAACAAAACACAAGTAGATATCCCCCCCACATGAGCATAATAACGACTTTAACATTACACCTCTAAGAAGCGTAAATACCCGCCCTAAACCCATTTAACAGACATTAAGCCGCATCAATCAACAAATTTTTCATCATCATCTCTCTCTCTCCCTCTCTCTCTCTGTGGTCGTCACCCGCACAATCTGTAAACGAAAGTGACAATAAAATTCCATAAAGCCCAACCGGGAGGGACAACCGCAACCGCATCCAAAAGACAAAACACAGCCCAAACGGAGTGTAATCCGAAGAGGAAAACACCGAATAGCCCAATAAATTAGGCATCACCTGTGTGATGTTATCAGCGCGCAGCCTTTTAACCCAACCATCCATCTATCTTAACTACTACTTAGCGGCAGTCGCCATAAATAGCCGGGATGACGGTTTAAATGTTCCCGATAACACACTCGCACTGGCACTGGCACCGGCACTCCACAAAACGCTCCGGTGTCACCGTGCACTGTGCACCGTGCACCGTGCAGTGTTGTACGCGGGCATTGTGGATCTGCAGTGTCCATTGTGTACATCAGTACGTGTTTAGCTCACCAACCGACAGGCCCCAGCCACCAGCCAGACAAAGTATCTATTTAATGCGTTCTCGCCAGCAAACACGGAACACCTATTAATTGTCCAACAGGCCGGCCGACTCATCCCGATTTTGTTGTGCTTATGGTGCGTCCCCCGTAAATACGTAGTGGGCTCAGCCGATTGAGGATAACAAGGATGCCGCCCGATACACCGATACACCGATATGCCCGGTGAGTACAATATAAATCGTAATGTTTTGACAGCTAGCTGACCGCATTTGAAGTCAACACCGTAGTCCGGTGCGAGTTGAGTTTTGATCGGTCGGGCCACACACGTTACCTGGACGGCGCGGCAGCAACCACTCGGTCACATCCTGAAACGAATCGATGTTGGACCAACAGTTTACCTATTTTATCAGCTCCCATATACAGGTACCTGTATAGACCGCATCGAACGCATGCTGTGCGGAAGAGATAGTGCGAGACCGAGAGTACCTGTGTGACTGAGTGTAAATGACTGTCGAAAACACTGAACGAATTTCGCTCCGTAAGGCAAATTGGATTTTTGCGAGTTAATTATACCGAAGCGTGTAGACTTTGGCAACACAAACAGTCGGGATGCAGAGTCAGGTGTCAGGACACTAGAACCGAATTCGACTCGGAAGGATTATGAATTTTGCGGTCTGGTAAGTTGTCAAAGGCCAGACTGTTGGAGGTAGTATATGCTGTGATGTTCCTTTCACAATGACGGACGTTGTCTAATTTGATTTTGAGGTTTGCATCCTGTGGTTTTGAGGTCAATTCGAATGTGTACAAGGATTTGTCTCTCGCCCAGTGTGGCTGGGGTGACAGGTTTGCTGGCAAAGTGTGAAATGCTTTATGTGGTGAGCAGGACAATAAATACGTCACAATTTTAGGGTTCACCTGCGCCTCACGTGGTCGAGGTGAATATTTGATTAACAGCTACTGCTGTTGGCTTTAATTGAAGTCATTTCTTCGACGAAGATCGCCCGAGATGTATAATTTTGTTTGCATAATGGGTTAACGCATCGCTGGCGGTTGGGGGCTTTAATTGAAAATTTACTGATTGTGATCGCTGTGGCGATTGCGGATCCATTTACTTAAGACACAACCACTCGTTTGGCTATAGTGTGGCAGGCGCACGGAAGCCTCACCATTAACGTGTGTCCACTTGTTCCGCTGCGCAAATTGGTCATCACTTGGGCTCACTTGGGCTGTAAATCACTCAAGCAGACATGGCGGTTGCAACTATATAGTGTATGAGGAAGGTATGGCATTCGCGTGACTTTTGGGTGGATTGCAGTGGTTAGTCAAAAAAATGTAGGTCGGCTTGAACATACCTAGAATTGTCAATGGACAGCGGGAAGAGCTTGGCATTATGAGTGGAAGGTGTATTAGATAATATTTATATTAAGGTGGTTGGGTATGTATGAATCGGGTAGACACTGATTGGCGTCAACTTGGCGGTGCCCAGCTGTTGCAACTTTTCATGCATATCAATTGTGCTTATTTATTTTACCTCCCAGTGGTAACCACCGGGTACTGGTCTGCCCATCCGGGCATGACTTGCTGAACTTATAAGCGCGAGTATTGAACACGAAGAAAATAACAACACTATAATGCTCTGTCGGAATGACTGCCTGATCGAGTCTCAGAGGTCTTACATGAGCCCCTCAGAAAGAGGACGTACGGCGGATGAATTCATTAGACTGAATCAACGGTGTCGTCAACAGTCGGGATGACAGCTACCTTGCTTGAGCTACTTCGACATATTTGGAGCTGAGGTCAGTGAGGATTTTTTTTTTTTCAGGACAAGTCAGGGTCCTGAAACAGAGATGGTGGCGGATGAACCCTTTATGGGCCTACGGCAGCTCTCACATCCCCGAAGTGGGGTACTGACACCGGAGGAATCCGGCCCCTTTCGTCCAAGGGGTCCAACAAAGGACCTGGCCCTCCAGGTTGGGGGTTGTACGCCGGGGTAACTGCCCGACTGCGGAAAATCAAACCCAGTTCCGAAACGACAACAAGCCTCGAATACGGATGAATTTACTATTGACGAACCTAGCAAACGAATAAAGGACAACGAATTTCGGATCTGCACGTGGAATGTTAGGTCCCTTAACAGACCGTGTGCAGCCGTGCTATAAAACAGCCTAACCGCCATCCGAGATGGGATGGACCGGGCAAGAAGAGGATGAACAACTGCGATATCTATTATGGCGACTGCTATCGGCAACAAAAACAGCGCTTATTTGGTTGTGGATTCGTCGTTGGCGGCAGAGTTAGGCAAGAAGTCTTAAGTTTCAGCTGTGTGAACGAGCGCCTTGCGACAATCCGCATCAAGGCTAAATTCGCCAACGCATTAGCCTAATATGCGCCCATGCCCCCACGTAGGAGAAAGACGACGTCACCAAAGAGAGGTTCTACGAGCTCTTAGACAAGACGTACGAGCAGTGCCCTAGCTATGACATAAAAATTGTCCTAGGTGATTTTAATGCAAAGATAGGAAGAGAGGCGATCTTTGGTAGTACTGTCGGAAGGTACAGCCTACACGACACCACCTCCGATAACGGATTTAGGCTGATCGACTTCGCGGCGGGACGAAATGTTGTCGTAGCAAGTACGCGGTTCCCGCTTCTCGATATTCACAAAGGCACATGGAGATCTCCGGACCAATCATACGTCAACCAGATTGACCACATTTCGATTGACGCAAGGCACTCCTCCAGTATTATGGATGTCCGAACGTTCCGAGGGGCCAACATTGACTCGGACCACTACCTTGTTGTAGCCAAGGTACGACTGCGGATATCCCGAACACCGCCAAGACAAGTAAATACTGTGAGGAAGTTTGACGTCGGACGGCTACAATCGCAAGAGATCTCCAGAGCCTTTTCCGATCGAGTCTCTCTCAATCTCTCAAGATGTCCTATGCAGCCAGCATCAAATATTGAAGACCAGTGGCATCATTGCCAAAAAGCAATCAGAGACGCCGCCTGTGATGTGCTGGGTTTCACCCGACCACCGCAAAGAAACCCCTGCAGGCATACAAAGCGGTGCTGCAAGGGAGGACAAGAGCTACCCATGAGCTCTACGCGCAGAAGAGAAGAGACGAACACCGGCTTCTGAGGAAAAAAAAGAAAGAGCATGAGAAGCGCGCGATCGAGGAAATAGAGAGATGCTACTGCAGGAATGAGGTTCGGAAGTTTTACCAAAGGGTAAAAGGAACCTCCCAAGGCTACAGAGCCCGAACGGAAGCCTGCAAGGACGAACAAGGGAACATCGTAGTAGAATCGCAGTCGATGCTGAGGGTATGGAAGAACTACTTCTGCAGACTGTTTAACGGCGATGACGAACAAAATCCCGCTGTCAGGCAGAATGAACCATTGAACCTGGACGATGAAGACCAACAATTCCGTCCACCCGACCTGGACGAAGTGAAGATAGCCATATCTAAGCTTAAGTCCAACAAAGCCGCTGGAACAGATGGCCTAGCTGCCGAGCTGTTCAAAGCGGCAGGCGATGACTTGGTTAGGAGCATGCACCAACTCATCTGTAAGATATGGTCGGAGGAAAGTATGCCCGATGAATCGAACCTCAGCATTGTTTGCCCGATCCTCAAGAAAGGAGACCCTCTGAACTGCGCCAACTACAGAGGTATAAGTCTTCTTAACATCGCCTACAAGATCTTGTCTGCCGTGTTGTGTGAACGCCTGAAGCCTCTCGTCAACAACCTGATTGGTCCCTATCAGTGTGGCTTCAGGCCAGGAAAGTCTACCATTGACCAAATATTCACACTGCGGCAGATCTTGGAGAAAACCCAGGAAGTCCAAATCGATACCCACCACCTTTTTATCGATTTCAAGGCCGCCTATGACAGCATTTATAGAGACGAGCTATACAGAGCAATGTCTAGTTTTGGCATCCCTGCCAAACTCGTCCGCTTGTGCAGGATGACAATGGAGAATGCACGCTGCTCCATTAAGGTCGGTAAAGAACTTACCGAGACCTTCGATGTCAATAAAGGATTTAGACAAGGCGATGCGCTGTCATGTGAATTCTTTAACATCGTTCTTGAAAGAATAGTGCAAAACTTAAACGCTAACACCAGAGGCACTATCTTCCAAAAGTCCGTCCACCTACTCGCTTAAGCCGATGACATCGACATAATCGGCAGAACGCAACGTGATGTCACTGGCGCCTTCGTGAGCATTGAGACGGAAGCGGCAAAGATGGGTTTGGCGGTCAATGAGGGCAAGACAAAGTTTATGCTGTCATCAAGAAAGGACACCCAACACCGACGTCTTGGACAAAATGTCACCATAGACAGGTATAACTTTGAGGTGGTAAAGGACTTTGTCTACCTAGGCTCCGCTATGACTTCAGAAAATGACACCAGCGCTGAGATTAAGCGAAGAATAACTCTTGCCAATCGCTGTTTCTTTGGGCTAAGAAAGCAATTGAGTAGCAAAGCCCTCTCTCGAACAACTAAAGTGACCCTTTATAAGACCTTGATCATCCCAGTCCTACTTTATGGTGCAGAGGCATGGACTCTATCAAAATCGGATGAGGCTACACTTGGTTACTTCGAGAGGAAAATTCTTCGAGTAATTTTCGGTCCCGTTTGCGTTGACGGGCTTTGGAGGAGGAGATTTAACAGCGAACTCTACGAGCTGTACAGCGACATCGACCTGGTCAGAAAAGTACGCATCAGTCGACTAAGATGGCTAGGACATGTAGAGCGAATGGACACCAACGCTCCGGCCCGAAGAGTCTTCGATTCAAACCCGGAGGGACAACGCAGTAGAGGAAGACCTCGCCTTAGGTGGCGCGCGCAAGTGGAAGGGGACCTCAACCAACTTGGAGTGCGCAACTGGAGGCAGTTAGCCAAAGATCGCGCTAACTGGAGAGGCGTATTGGTTGAGGCCCAGGTCCACCCCGGACTGTAGCGCCACCTAAGTAAGTAAGTAAGTTTTGCAAAGCCTTGCTCTCCAAATCTGACTACAAACTATAATCCAATGGGGTCAGATCTGGGCTTCCCGACGGCCAATCCGCTGCGGCTATAAAAGCAGGAATATTGACCCTGAAACACTCCTGCGTGGTTTTGGCTTCATACGCCGGAGCAGAGTCTTGTTGAAGGACCCATCCAATAGAGTATTTGTTAGCATATTTACAACACCCTCTAGCACATCTTGCTGGTAGACTTTTGTAGTTGTTTTGACACCTTTTTCACAGAAATGGAGACATGTGACACTTTGGTGAGAGACTCCTCACCAAACCATTACGGAAGCGGGGTGATAGCCACGCTGAACCCTTGGAACTACTTTTTTCGCTTGCTTTGATGATAACGCATAAACTCTATCAATTTGTTTGTCAAAAACTTCTTCCATGGAAAAAATGTTTTCATCCGCAGAAAGAATGTTTTCATGCCCATTGTCCGCGTGCTACAGCAAGAGTCTCTTGCATCTCTCCGCCCTAATTTTTTTTAGTTGAGGAGCTAAAATATCCCGAACTAGTCTAGACATCGATCTGGCGGACATGTTCAATTCCCTGGACATGATCTTCTGCTTCCGAAGGAGATTTCTTCGAATACGTTCACGCACAGCTTTCACTACCGCACTCGTACGTGCGACACGTGGGCAACCACTTTTTGACCTGTCCTCCTATTCCGACGAATAGTTCGATAAACGAGCATTCTCGATATTCCGAGAAGTTTTAGCAAATTAAAGATTTGGCCAGTACTCTTTCCGCACTTATGCACCGCTATAACGCGATTCTGTATTCTTTAGCACCCCCCTCTATGTTAATTGGCTGTAAGCTGAAACCAAACTGGCTTCAATTCATTAGTTAAGAATGCCCATGTTAAGAAAAAAAAGTTAAGTTAGCGCTGATAATTGTGTAACAGAATTTATGGCAGTACTAGCTACACCAGAGTGTCTTGCCATTCAACGGAGCAGCGGGGTCGTTGTTTCCAAAAATCCTTAGTAGTGATAGGTCACAGTTTAAAAACAGGTTGAAAATCAGCGATAAGTCTCAGCTTAAAAAAGGCGCTAATGTGGTTATGACAACCATAGAAAATAAGTTCCAAAATTAGGTCCAAAAAGCTCGACGGAGCAGTCTGAGCTGTAACCGCTGTTGGTGGTGTTGGAGTTGCGGTTTGGTCTTGTTGATCTTCCATGCTTATGTTTTCTGTGCATGAGCTGTGTAGTGTGCGAAAAAAACGAGATAAAATCAAGATAATCAGTGTCAGATTAAGCTTATCCGTCTGTTAAGCTCGGACATTCTTAATCCAAATACGAAAATCTTACTTTGAGTATGCTTTTCGATTAACCTTTAATTCTTATTTTAAGATTGTTCTATAACAGTTTTAAGAACGTGTATGCTTAAATTAATAAAGAAATCGGACGGCTCGTGGGCCGAAAGCAGCGATGAGGTTCTGGAATCACTAGTTGAAGCCCATTTTCCAGGAAGTAGCGCCCCAATGGCTCCGATACGTAAGGGACCTAACTTAAGCGCACGAGTAGAGGAAAGGGTTGATAGCAACATCATTACTTGGAAGAACCTGCGTTGGGCCTTCGTCCTTCGCTCCGTTCAAAGCACCTGGACCGGATGGCATTCTGCCGGCTATGCCACAAAGGGCTCCAAGTACAGTGACGGATTTGATCGGTAATATCTTTATACACTGTCTGCGATTGGGCTATGTACCCAGGGCGTGGAGAGAAGTACGAGTGGTCTTCATACCCAAAGCGGGTAAGCCAAGTCATACTTTAGCGAAAGACTTTCGACCTTCAGACGACAGACTGTCTTTTCTCCTCAAGACACTTGAAAGGCTTATTGACATTCATATAAGAAGCAAGTGCTGCAGCGGAACTTTATGTACATTTTCACACTTTCGATGAAAATGTTAATTTTTTTAAATATTTGATTCATACAAGGTAGCGCAAAAATAACCTTCCGATGTTTTTTGGTTGTAATTTAAAAAAAATGAAAAACTTTGATTCTTCTTGTGGATTATTTTTATTTGGTCTTTTAATTTTTTTTACATCAAGTCGAGAATATGATGTCATGTAAATGGCCGCCGCCACAGTTGATTGTCATTTGAGCCCTTTTTATGGCATTTTCCATCACTTTGGCCAAAACTTCCGGCGATAGGTCCTCACATTCTTGACGGATATTGTCTTTAAGAGCTGCAAGAGTCTGAGGCTTGTTGACACAAACCCGCGACTTCAAAAAGCCCCACAAAAAGAAGTCTGGAGCGGTCAAATCAGGCGATCTTGCGGGTTAGTGCAAATCGCCAAAAACGACCCGGGAACACCGCTTTCAGAATATCGGTTGTGGCTCGCGCAGTGTGTGCCGTAGCTCCGTCCCGCTGAAACCACTTGTCCTCCAGTCCTAAATCGTCCAATTGCGGTAGAAAAAAATCGGTAAACATGGCCCTATAGCGCGCACCGTTAACTGTTGTCTCGAAAAAAAAATGGCCGCGTCAACAGAGGCGATATTCTCGGCACAACGGGCGCTCCGGGGCCCGCCACTCTTGGCAACGTCTCGTGTTGTGCCAATCTCTTCGAGGCGAGCGGCTAAACGTCGCAGTGTTCCACCAGTAGGCGTTGGACGGCTAGGAAATCTGCGACGAAATTCACGTTGTGCCAAAGTCACCGACCGATTATTGCTCAAATAAATAGTCACCAATATTCCGCGTTCTGGAGCAGTGTAGCGTAACATTGTTTATTAACGTGTATTTCGCATGTCTTTACTACACAAATGTCAAAACTGAACTGACATTAGGGGCCAATCGCAAAATTTATAGCATTTTCTGATAGGAGGATTACTTTTGCGCCACCTTGTACCTTTGTGCTTAGGGCTTATAGAAATTTGGATTTCCTATCGAATTTGAAGAAATAGTTTTTGAAACAAATATAATAATATAAATATATTAATCTTAAAATCGAAAATTATGTAGATAGGGTCTTTACGAAAATAGTGCCCAAATTAGGTAAAAATTTCCGATTGAGAATCCAATTGAATTTAATCCTGATGCAAGGTTTGCTAAAAGATCGCATCAACAACGATGTAGATCAGTTGTCTTAGTATAGACGAAGTGACCAAGAGCGAAGATATGTTACGCAGTGGTTAATATGCTGGACATCGGGGTTACCCTTGGTACACTTTAGTGTCAATTTTACACCTTTTCGATCACTCGGATCACTCACCAGGACACCTCTTTTTTAAAATCATCTATTTGGACGCTTTTTAAAAATTTATTAACACTGGACACTGTTTGAAATTAACGAACATTTTGTTCGAAAAATCATCTCAAAGCAACGCGTAGCCAATCAATCCAAATCAATCAACCTATCTATTTATCACATAACATAAAAACCCAAAACCCGTCATAAGAAATATTTTTGTGGCATATTTTGCTATACAAAATAGAAACGCATCCATCAAAATTGTCTGTATGTGACATTACTTAAGATTTGTATGATAATTTGTAAATTTGAAGTGAATTCCTGCTCAATTAAATTATAATTACGGCATAGTGTTTTTTTTTTTAATATTTTTTTTTATAAAAACGTTGTTTTAAAAGTTAGCATATTTTGTTTTACTCCTCCTTACAATTTAGCATATTTATTTATTAATTTAACATATTTCGTTAGAAAATTTCTGGCAACGCTGAATGATAGTAGTAGTGCCTGCTTCTTCATTATGAAGACGGGTTGCCGTTAACTTAAAAAAAAGTCACTAACTCGAACCTAGAAATCCACCAGATATGGTAAAATTTAATAAAAAAATCACTAGAAAAAAAAATGTTCACTACCTACAAATGAAAAAAATAAAATTCAATTTTAACAACATTTTTATTTTGAACAACAAATCAAAAACTTGCAATATTTAAATACTTATAAAAAAATAACAACAAAACAATAAACAACACGCAAAAATCAAATTGAATATTGCAATTTGCAAGTGTCAAACTCGAATACTAAAATTTGTTAGTGACAATAAATAAATTTTTATCACTAAACTTTTGAAAATTCCACTAGATATAGCGACAAAGTCTTTAAAAAATCAACCGTGCGGCTGCTAGATGAGCCATTAAACTGCAGCTCGAATATAAGTTTAAATCAGATGAACATGTGGGACACCTGAAAATACTAAACCAAATCCCAAACTTGGATATGTTCTGCTCCGTACCTGACACTATGGTCAGGGAGTATAGTTTTGGGAAATTATTTGAACTAGAATTACTACAACGTTCTAGTTGGTCCAATGGGGTTCCGACACTGGACCCTAATAGTTTAGTTTGGTACACCGACGGATCAAAAATGGTTGCCGGAGTTGGAGCTGGTGTCTTTGGACCCAACACGAAAATCTCATTATCCATGGGAATGTGTCCCACGGTTTTTCAAGCGGAAATCCATGCATAAGGAACTTGCGCTAATACATGCAATAGAAACTTGCGCTAATATTTACAATCTCCAGTAAAGGTATTAAAGGCGGCATCATACAAATTTTCTCAGACAGTCAGGCAGCTTTACAAGCTTTAGCGTCCAATACAATGCATTCCTATACAGTTAAGAGCTGTCACGAAGCCCTGCAAACACTAGCCAAACACAACAAGGACAAACTTGGCTGGGTACCTGGTCATCAAGGTATTGCGGGCAACGAACTTGCTGACAAACTTGCTAGGGCAGGGTCCGAAACTGTTCTATATGGACCTGAACCTTACTGTAGAGTCAATTGGGCTACTGCGCAAAGACTAATCAATGAATGGGAACAACACCTTCGTCTTAACCACTGGGAAAATGTCCCTGGTCTAAGACAATCCAAACGATTAATCAAGCCCTACTCCTACAAGAAAATCCTTAGACTCAGTAAGGATAACATAAGGCAGCTAGTGGGCTTGCTCACAGGCCACTATGGCTTAAGATACCACCTCAACAAAATGAACCTCTGTCCGGATACAGAATGTAGATTCTGTCTGGAGGATGTCGAATCCTCTGAACACATCTTCTGTGAATGCCCGGCTTTTCATTAGTTAAGAAAACGTGTCTTTAATAGAGAGACTCGTGCACCAGCAGATCTGATGAACTCTGACTTTTTGGCCTTCATCAGGGAGGTCACACGTCTCTTAGAATAACATATCCCCATTGATACAATAGATCTTTCAGGTCGCAGTGTCAGCCTTCAGGACATGGGATTATTAAAAAAAAAAGTAGTTCCTGCACTGAGAGTATGTTTCCAAAATTGGCACTGATCAAAAACAAGCTTACTAACAAGTTAAAAGTTGAAACTTGCTCTTGGCTTTAAATGTTTTAGGAGGCAATGAAATGGACTTGGATAAATGGGTTCCTAATAATATACTCATGCAAAAGTACAAAGAAAAATTTTCCAAAAAATGTTGTGGTATTAAGTTTTTAAACTTGTCTATTAATAAACATATAATTTGTTTTCATATGTATAAATTTAAATATTACCTATTCTTTTATAAAATTATATTTATCTACTAATAGCCAATGCTACCTGAACTGAATTTAAAAAAATAAATAAAATAAATAATTGGCGCAACAGGTCCGTATGGACCCAAGCCTAGCTTCTCACAACCATTCGTCTTGTGTGAGTTTTTATTTTTTTTTTTAGGACGAATGGAAGGGATCTACAATTTTATGCCGAGTCCAAACGGCCAATTGAGAAGCTCTTTCATGACAGTTATACTCTCGGATGTTTGTCAGACGTTCGCGAGAGGTGGCGCAGTGAAAAAACCTTAAGTTGGAATTTGGGTTTTTCTCGGGATTCGAACCTGGGACCCCTCGCTTAGTAGTCCAACACACTAACCACTAAGCCACTGCGCCGAATTTAATTGTAATAAATATTGTATTGAATTTTGCCACGTTTTTATTGAAATATTTACGATACTTTTTTACCTCTCGGGCAAGTGTCCAATAAAAATTTGTAAAAATGTTCAGAGATAACACCTGGACTACTTGGGAACAAAAGTTATACCTTTTAAGGTTTTTTTTCTACTGCGCGAGAGACAAATTTCCCAGAGTAACTGTCATGCAGGAGCTTCTCAATAATCCGTTCGAACTCGGCATAAAATTATAGGACCTTTCGATTCGTTCCGAAAATAAAAACGAACGGTTGTGAGAAGCCAGGTTACACGAACCTGTTGCACCAACTATTTAGTTTTTTTTTTTTATTCAGACCGGCGGAAAAATTGGCTCTATCCCCCTCCCGAAAGAAAGTGCGGAAGGGCTATAATGACTCATTTAACCGCTATTAATATGATAATATCCACAGCTTCCTTCTGTTTCGTTCTTATTTTGCAGATTTCATTCAGCGGTGACAGCCATCGATGTTCACTTTGAGTTTCCTTGAAAATGGCTTCGTTTGCCAGCGAGTTCATCTAAGAACCCCTGACGATACATTTTTGAGTGTTATAGTTTGTTGCGTTGATAGCGAATGCGGGTTCGATTTGCCTAAACCTACACGGGTGAACAATGTGCGAGTGCCCAGAGGAAGCAGTAGGACTTTCAAAAGTTTAAAGTAAATCCAACAGTTGGAAATCAAAATTCTTAGATTTTCAGATTCAAATTTCCCGAAAGTTTGATGTCTTACGCCATCATGTGAACTTCCTCTTTATGCTATAGAAAAGTCTCTACAGATGACTTGAGCTTGCACCCTTCCTTCAACTGAAAGCAACCTTCCTACGTAAGTCCGAAATCATGTTGAAATCTCTCAATTGGAGTCAGTGGCCCGTTTAATTCAATAATTCGCCTCCGTCTGTTGACATCGAAAAATCACCATTAATGTTCAAGCGCCATATTTATATTCCTACACTGTAGGTATGTATTGTCGGCGTTACCCACATCCACCAACGCACCCCACACTCATGTTCCGTGTTCAGGCGGGAACGTTGCCTAAAATTCGACTGCGCAGTCAGTGTCGCTAAGTTGGTTCCGTTTTATGTAACAAGAACAACAATAGCGTGGTTGTAATAATTGCTGTTGTGTCGTTCTATAACATAATTTATGAATATTTCGAAGTAGCTACAGGCATACCCCTCGCGTTGCCATCAGAGTCAGAGTCACCTAGCGTGACGCACGGAAATTCATTGTTTCCCATTTCGCTAGTTAGTCCATTAAATAAGTTCATTATGTCCGATGGCGGGGGTTAGTTCCCTAATATGTACATACAACCCCTCCGCCCACACACCGGAAAACAGTGAAAAATGTACATTTCATTTTCTGGGCCATTTTCTTTGGGCAAAAGGCAGTTGTAGCTCCTGGAGGCCAATTATGTGCCGCACGAGTTAAGGAAATTTAATGATTCAACTAGATGCTGCCACCGGTATGTGCGTGTGTGTGCTAAGGACTATATGGGTTGGAAAATTAATACCAGTGAATAATTCATTAGGCTTTTATAATTTCATTTCATTGTCGAAACTACGTCGAAGAACATTTATTTAATTAGACACATCGTCCATCAGAGGGTGGGTTGAGTTCTCTTTCTTTTTTTTTTACCGGCTTTGAGGTCAAAGGAGAAGTGGAGTCGACATTTCCTTGTAAACAGATTTTTTAGTTATCCTCGATAAGCTGTAATTAGCATTTTAGAATACATGTACGCGGCAGTAAATGCGGCCTTCAGAAGGGGAATACAATTAATTATCAATCAAGCGATTTGGTGTGTAATTAAACATGTTACAGAGAGAGAGAGAGGCCCGGTGCGAGGCATCACATACATAGGTGCGCCCATAAAGTTCCGTTGCATTCGGGGTTTTTAATGAACTATGTGGGAGATGTTAATCGAGTTTTAATTGATTTCCCGTGGTAGTGGAAGTTAATTTTCCTCAAAAGTTAAACTATGGAAATTATGGTATTGTAAGTACGGCAGGGTTTGCAAAGGTAATAGTGTTCCGACTTGAAGCTTCAAGAGATAAGTAGGTTTGTAAGTTGCTGCTGTATTCATTGATATTTTAATAAGTGAATAAGTCCTGCGAATATCCGCACGTGCTTAGTGGGATGGACAACTCGCCAGCCAAGTGTACATTTTGCTTCGAGTACTCATTTAACTTGACTCTGAGGCAGACACTCTTCACGATTTGACAGCCCTCATAAGTATGTAAGTCTTGACTTTGGGTATGCGATTTTAAAAAAATCAAAGAGTGACACCTTTTCTAACTTAAATTGGTATTTATTGACGAAGGCTTGTGCAAATTTAGGCGCTGCAGCATTTGGAGGCTCGGTTGACATTGGCCTTGCAGAGGGGTGTGTGGTTTACAGTCTTTAAAGCTGTTAAAGGTAGGCTTCACTTATTCGGATAAATCTTCCAATTCTCTCTGAAGAGGTTTAACAACTTTGTAAACGACACCCAACCTATGCGGTGGTTAACTTGAATGTCCTAAAATATTCCTTGTTTGTTCCCGTAGTTTTAGAAGTGTAACGTAATTTTCGGCGTCTTCCGAATGATGTGCTTACTAAGGTCCGGGTTGGACCTGAGCCGTATCCAGTTTTCCAGTCACTACTCGTTCGGTTTAGAGTTCAATGTTAAATATTTGGTCAATCAGACTTAAACGGGACCAACCTACCATCAAACGAATTTTTGATAAATATACTTCGATTTAGAAATGGATTCCCCTAAACCCACGTGTGAATATTGCAGACCGAATTTTGAGTTTGACTCTATAGTTGGCCAGGATCAATTGACCTTCCATTCTTTAGCATCCAATGAGATTCTATACATTTGGCAAACTTTCCATCCGATCAAATTTTCCAGCCGACTTGTTGCACGATCCGGCCAAGCTATTATTCCTATATACAGTTTTATTGGATTTCAGTTGAGATAATTCTACTCTTACTTCATTTTGGACGACAGTGAGACCAGTCCAGTTGGACCAGTCTGCGAGAGGTCCTTTTAAATTCCCAGCACCGACTGTGTCTTGCTCTACTATACAATGCGCCCTTGTTCTTGCATGACTTGGTTCAGGTGTAATAACTTTTTTTTGGATTTTGATACAGCTTTCGAATCTCATGAGTTTACATCTCGATGCCGACTCAATTGATGACGTTTAAGATTGGGTTCTCGTGTTCGCCGCCTGTGAGTTAATTTAAGAATCCCTGGCGAAACATTTTTGAAGCGAAACAGTTGATCCTGCATCAGCGGTTGGCGACCATATTTTTGTAAAATACTTCTCTCGTGAAATTCCTACTCGCAGTATTGTTAAATTTACTGCTGATAACTGACGTGCGGTTCCTCTTGCCAGCCTTTTAGGGCTCTCAGATGTCACAATGCTATAGGAATAATTTGGTGCAAATGTCAATAGGATACGAATAGGCCAGGGACTAGCCTTTCTCGCTCTTTTCTCTTCGAACTTATTGTCAGATCCCCTATTAGTCGGCTCGTTCTGCTACTAAAATCTCCATATATGACATAGCAGTATATACAAGGCCTGGTTGAAATGAGGTTTGTAGAACTCTATAAAGATTGAGGAGTGGATTTGGGCTGAAATATATCCCCGCTCTTAATAGTTAACTTGATTTTGAGCACGGCAAGATCAACTAGTTAAATTGTGCGGCCATGCTCTACCTGCCTCTGACTTTCAGAAGCTTCATGCGGACACTTAGGGACTTGTGGGTTAGTATTCCATTTTATTCTCTGACACAGTCGGCGCATTTAACTTAATAAACGAAATGAGCTGTCCTAAATTGAACCAAGTTTTTTTTAACTCATTTCAGGGTTTTTGTGCAGTGGTCGAAGTACCGCATCCGTGAGCGAACAATACGTCACTGAAATTTGTAGATTTTATACATGGAAAACAATAACAAATTAAGTCACGTTAAGACCTGAATGCGGCAAGGAATACTCCACGCCGACCCACATACCTAACCTAACCTTAGTCTCGTTGTACATGATCGCTAATACGGTAATTCAACCCCAGATCTTGGTTAAAAAACTAAATCTTTGACTGTGTGATGAAGTTATATTGCAGAAGGAATATCCAAGAGCGCTTTCGCCTTCGCCGAAAACCCACGCGGAAGAACAATATGCAAGCATCTGGGGGAACCTTACGCGAATGCATTCAGGAAGATTATTCAAACGAACGGTTTTCCAATTTAATGAGGGTATTGTACGAACTCAAAGGAGAATAATATGCGAAGGGTTAGCCACAGATTTTTTTATTTTTTTCCGGTTTAAACGAATATTCCATTTATAACAATTGCGCAGTTCGAATCTCATACATTTCCCAGTTTCCGTTTACCTTTCTGTACCAGCTTTTTCGCCTGTCAAATGGCACAAGTTCCTTTCGAAATTGGGTGTCGGAGTAAAATAGCTTTTTTTTCAATCGTACTTCTTAGTGGCGCACTCATTAGAAATATATAAAGACAGAGGTGACTACCATAGGTCAAGGTAACTTTTTTATAAAATTTGTGATGTTCGAAATATTAATAACCAAACGGTTAAAGTGGAAGAAATAACCTTGCTACCGCTGCTTTTACATGTAGCAAAGCCCCCCAAGCAACCAGTAACATAGATATTTCCATCTACGACTTGCTTGAATGATTTGTGTATCGTAAGACAGCGGTTCATGAACGTTCTGCAGACTAGCATTGTCAGCGCCGGAGGAGCCTACTCTTGCCAGTTGCTCTGCAGAGTTCCATGGGATGTCACAGTGTCCCGGTACCCAACAACGGTTGAGATTGTACCATTGACACGACAATCTCCAGCCGCTTTAAACCTTGCTTCGCTAGATGCTAGGGCTCTGTTGGCTGTCAATGTTTATGACATCCCCTTGGGAGCGAGGAGGAGAGGCTCAGATTTAGTTATTCTCAGAAGACCCCGGCAGTACTCCCCTCCGGGGTTTTGGAATGCGTCCGTGAGTATTGGCGTTGATTCTTCTTGTAGGACACTAACTAAGTGATCTGTGCTGTATTTCGAAATCAATTTTGGTGGGCAGTTGATCAATAGTATTGGGAGTCGTCTATTCTGGAGTCCCTCAAGGTGGCCACATTGTTCCAATCCTGTTTCTGTTATTTATCTAAGATTTATTTTTTTTTGTTATATGCTCAAAGATTTCAATGTTTGCAGATGACTGTAAGCTGATATATTTTTATAGCAGCCCACAGGGTTATATCTTTATACAGCATGATATTTACCGCATGCTAGAATGGTGTAAGGAGAACTATATGCAGCTAAACTTGATGAAATGTAAATGTGTGTCCATCAAGATCCAAATACACCGATTTATTTTATTAATGACTAGCTGTCCCGTGCTCGCCTTGCTTGGCCAGCACATTTTAGTTTAAATCACAATTTAGTGTGACTCACTCTCTCTCAATCTCATGCGCTACATTTGCTCTCATTCTCTCATATACTCATGGCATGTCATATATTCTCCAGTTCATGTTCAATTTAAAAAGAAGAGCAAAAACAAAAAACAACAAAAAGCACAATAGATGCATAAAAGAAATAAAGAAAAAGCGACAGTATACAAAAGGTACAGAGAGAGAAACAGATTTTGTCGCACACACACACAAAATTTCCTCCATTCAACGCTGGGAAAATCCAACGATCTAGCTTCAATCGAACATTTTACTGTTTTGAATTGTATAAAGTTTATAGTTTATTGTTTATTGTTCAACTTCAGGATAACGTACAGAGATGATTTATATCTTAAAATCGTTGTACGTAATTGAACTTTATTTATAAAAAAAGTCCTATTTCATTTGGATGAGTCATTCCAAAGCTAGGCCCTAGAAGGCATTCGAGAATTACAACTTTTCTTAGATATCAGGTTAAATCTCCGCTTCCAGACAGCGAACAATGATAAAACATGTTCTATCTTTTAATCTGGACAATTTTCAATACAACTGTGAAAACCGGAATCAATTTCGTGCAGTATTTTTTTAATAAATTTCGGTCAAACACCTTACGGCCGGAAAAAAAGTTACAGTTTTATTATAGTAAGGATGAAGTTTTTGAAAGTATGGATCACTTTAATAATCTGGAAGTCATCTTTGACAAGAAGCTCAACTTTAACCTCCATTTCGATTCTATTGTCAGTAAGGCAAGAGGCCGATTGGGACTTATGAATCGTTTTTCAAAGGAAGGAAGGAAGGGTCAAGGACCCCTAAATCACCAAACTTCCATACTGTTCTCTAGTCCAACCTGTTTTGGAATATTGTAGTCCTGTTTGGTCTTCGAGCTACGAATCTGGAATTTCAAGAATTGAAAGCATTCAAAAACAATTTTCTTCTTTTGCATTACGTGATTTACATTTGGCGCCCGAAAGTCGTCTTCCCTCCTACATAAGTTGACTAAAGTTGCTGAATATGCAGACCTTGGAAAAACGAAGAGATATATCAAATGCTTTTTTTTTTATTTAGCGTCCTGACTGGCAACATCAAATCCACCTATATTCTTAGTTCTATAAACATCAATACTAGACCGAGGGCAACAAGGAATCCAATATTTTATATCAAAGGACGTTTCGATGTAACTATGGAAGCAATGGCCCCATCAATAACTTGACGAAGGATTTTAAAACATTCAATAATGTGTTTGATTTCAACCTAACAAAATTAAATTTAAAACAAATATAAAAATCAATGTAACGTAAATGTTAAAATAAAGGGTCCGCCATCTAACTTTTTTTTTTCAACTAGTGCTTATTTCGCGAATGGTAACACTAAGCTCATGTCTGATTTGACAGATAATTAGTTTAATCCTTCCGCTGAACGAATATGGTTGTGTATACACCTGAACAACGCTGGGAAATATTGCGACATTACTTTGAAAATCATGGTAATGTTGCAGAATGTGTGCGAAAATTGCGTACGGATTTTGGAAGTAGAGAAGCACCGTCAGCTCCGTATGTTCGTTATCTTGTGAAAAAAGTGAAAGAAACTGGCATCCTCATCGATAAACCAAAGCGTGAAAAGCCAAAAGCAGTGCGTACACCCGAGAAAATTGAAATTTTGGTCCAGAGGCATGATTGGGCCATTTTTCTTCGAAAATGAGCAAGGAGTGGCCGTTACAGTCAATGGCGATCGTTACCGGGCCATGTTGAACGAATTTTTGTTCACAAAAATTGAAGAGGAGGATATTGGCAACATTTGGTTTCAACAGGACGGCGCTACGTGCCACACAGCCGAAGCTACACTCGATGTTTTGCGCCCTGTTTTTGAAGATCGCATTATCAGCCGCAGAGCTGATGTCGTTTGGCCACCGCGGAGCTGCGATTTGACACCGTTGGACTATTATTTGTGGGGTGCCGTAAAAGATAAATGTCACGCCGACATGCCAGAGACAATTGACGCTTTAAAGGGCAATATTCGTGAAGCCATTGGTGAAATACAACTGCACACAATCGAAAATGTGCTTAAAAATTGGACCGATCGTGTAGACTACTGCATGGCCAGCCGAGGCAGCCATTTGAATGAAATTATTTTCCATTATTAACCGGAAGGATTGTACTTTCAAATAAAAAAAGAAATTTGAGAAAATATTCAGTAGTTTTTTTTTATAGCATTTTCAAAAAAAAAAAGTTATTTGGCGGACCCTTTAACTAACTTTTTTTTTAAAAATTAATATTTGATTAACTGTGGCTTAAATGTTTAGTAGTTAAATAAATAAAATAATAAAAGGGGCTTATCTGAAGGAGAGTGCTGGCAAGTCCTTGTCCTATCCAGTGTTTTCATTCCTTAGTCTGATTTCGACGATTGTGACGTATTCCTTGCTGACGATGTCTAGAAGAAGAAGGTCAAGTATTGTTTGTAGAACGGTAGGAGACGTCCTTAGTGCGCCCGTGATTCACAGGCATGCCAAACGCTGAGTCTTCTCAATGGCCTTCAGATTGGAGCTCTAGCACGGTCAGCTCTATTTGCTCTTCATAAAAACTTGCTGTCTAGTATCAGCTAGAGATATTTGGCGCTTTTAAAAATATCGAGTGGAGCGCCGTTGCGATTCAGAGAAGTGAAAGATCTTAACCCTTTTGGAGTCGTCCGCGTATATGCCACAAACGTTGCATCCGGAATAGTACATTAAAATCAAAAATAATTTAGTCTCGGTCACAGCTGGTAGTAGCAAGTAACTTTAAACTTAGGACCTGGTTACATCTCCGGAGAAGTGAATTCCCCCTTCGATAAGGTACATTTTTCAAGTTATTTAATTGATTTTTAACTTTAAAGGGCTGGTGTTTATAAGTTTTCAAAGCCAAAATGATTGACCCTCGGATTCCCTAAGACCCATTCAACTAACTTCAAATTGAATTAACCTACTTGAACTTTACTTACCCCTTTAGTGTGACATGCAATCTTCTCAGCAACGCTCTAATCAAACCAACTTAATCAAAGCACCAGCAGCACTTTTATCTTTTGATTAAAAACTGATTTTAAAAACAAATAATTTCAAATTGAATTCCCATAAATTTTACCCACACGTCAGTGCTACGAAAAAAATAGATAGGCACCTCCATATACCGTACTACTTGGTCAATTTAAATTAAATTTGTTTTATGGATTTATGGTTTCATGGGCCGGACCATTACTCTTCCGAGTAAGTGCTAGATTCTTGATGATTGCGGGCCAGGCACTTTACCCCAAATGTTCACTTTTATGCGAGTTCAGATGAAAAAAAAAAAGAAACGATGACGGTGAACCCGAAATTGGTTTCTTTTTCTCATCATTCTTCTGCTCGCTGTGCTCCTATTTTTTTTTTTTTGGTTGGTAGCAGAGCAGAAAACCTTGTAATAAATTGTGAAAAAATCTGACACAACTATACGGAGAGGATGACGATGCAGCAATTTTATCGCTGGCGGCAGATGTTTCCAAGTGCTAATAATCTCATGCGGAGGGACCGCAAAGTACACTCATCATAACCATCGTGGTTGGCGTCGTCATCATCTTCTTCCTCTCGTTCGCCATGTCATAGAAAAACGAGGAAAAAAAACATTTCTCCGCCTCCTGGCTGTGGCGCAGCAGCGACGATTGTTATTGCCAGGCGAAGTCCTACATAGCTAAGGGATGAGCCATGAGCTACTATACGTTCGTTACCGCACTCATCATATATCATTGTTGCGTTCCCACCCCTATTACGTCCGTCTCGGGATAGGGGAATGATGATTGTTGAACCGAAAATTCACAGGACCATTAACAACACATCGCATATGTTACTCCATGTTGACAGCCATTTTGTATGCGGATGGCTGTTGTAGCTGCGAATAGCAACCACATCCGGGGGTGCGGATGGGTGTTGATGATGTTGCTCTCGGCGGAGATTAAATGGCATGGCAGCGGACCAATAATGCGATGTATTGCGGTAAGCATCTCAGCATTTTCTGCATCCTTTACGGCTCGTTGTCTCTGTAACACTTGGTGATAATCACCTGGAATTAGAGTTGCGGTAGAAAGTTTTGCCGAGCTCTTCTCGGATCCGGATTAGCAGGAGCAAATGATGATGGATGAGTTCAATATAAATATCCTTGTTAGGAACACTTATTAGTTACTGTGCCGGTGTGTGGTGGGATCATGTGGTTTTGACTGTTGTTTGCGTGTCCTGGCCATTCATCAGCTTGTTATCCTGAGCTGATTTGTTTTGCGGAACCGTCTGAGATGGCGGCAGATGCTTGAAATGTTTCATTTTCACGATGTCGATGATGGGATCCTATAAAGTTATGAAATACGTGATCTGGGAGTTTGCTATTTTTTAAAAAAACGAATGGTATTTCGCGTCAGATTGACAGATGGAATGAAGAGCATTTGTAAATAGAGTTTGCTTTCATTAATGGTGATGAGAAAGGGAAAGCAGATCACGTCTTACATATTTGGATAATGCCAGTCACGCAATGCTTTACGATGAACTTTAAAGTAAATACAACTTCCCTCCATCCGCTGTAGATATAGTAAAAATACATCTCTTTCTTTATATGCAGTGTTCCCCAAGATTGTATACTAGGACCCATCATTCTCTTTTATCTTTATGTTGAGCTCTTCGTTGTAAAAAGTTGCTATGGCTAAAATGTATCCCAACGACACTCAGTTACAGGACATTTATAAACCTGACTCATCAATCACTGCGTCAGCTGCGCACATTCCGACTTGAAAACACAATCCGCGATACAAATAATCATTTTTACTGTCGAGGCTAAATTTTTCCAACTCACAATGGCATAATTTTTCATACAAAATTTCATATTGTGACTTAAAAAATATTTATTGTAAAGGTTAAAAATGATTATAAGTAAGGTCCACTATTTTACTTGTCACAATACAGTTTTCTGATTATGAATGCTAAAATGTCACAATGTATTGTCATATCAAGCTCATCCTTCCTTTGATCTATTACTACATTTTTCTTAATGATGGACCAATACCAATCGAATATGTTAAGGCCAAGAAAAAGCTGGGTAGGGGAGAGTGGGGCACCTTTGAAGGTGGGCTACCTTTGAACATCACTAATAAAATTGTATTTAAAAAATATTCGAGAGCGTAAACTAAATTTTTATCCTGGCAATATTGTTGTCTTTAAACGTCAACGGCTTTCAGTCATCTTTTCAGTAGTCGCTTGAAACTAGCTCGTGTTGATTGTTTTATGCTGCATTTCCAATTTTTTTTTTTTTGTTGTAAGAGTATACACATTTTTTTGGTGAGCTTTTTCATATGTGAAAAATATTTTTCGAAGGCGAAGGCGAAGGTTCATTTAGAACCATATTAAGCTAAGTTTTTCTTATATATGAGTACAAACAAATTATTTAAGCTAAATTATTCGTGACAACGCACATTGGGGCAGGTTTGAACAAAATGGTTCAAAATGATATATAAGCAAAAACATAAAAAACTATATGCCTCTTTCGTCGACTTTCGAGCGGCCTTCGACACTATTGCACGCGAACCTCTTTTTTAAAAATTGTACAATATTGGTTTTTCAACGAAAATAATCAACATCCTAAGAGCAATGTATGTAAAAAATGTGGCGTATGTTTGGGATGGAGAATCAATTTCTGAAGAATTTACAACAACGATGGGTGTGAAGCAGGGATGTATCTTGAGTGCGCTACTGTTTATTCTGTTCATTAATGACATATCAGATGCGGTAAAGGGTGGAGTCGAGTTTGGCAGTATAAAAATTCCGGTTCGCAAATATGCAGATGACCTAGTTTTTCTGTCCGATACTATAGATGGGTTGCAACTTATGATGAATAGGCTCTCCACATACTGCCTAAGTGTGAACTTGAATAAGTCGAAGGTAAAGGTGTTCAGAGGCGGCGGCGGCAGATATACTCAAAGTGAAAGGTGGATGTATCGAGGAGTATAAATACCTTGGAATTTTAGTTTCCTCAAACTTGAATAAGAAGAAGCATCTAGAGGCCAAACTATCCGAAGCCAAACGAGCAATCTCATCGGTATGGGGACGCTGCATCAATAATAAGTGTATAAACCATAGCTCGAAGCAGAAACTCTTTCGCACAACCGCAGCTTCAGTTCTTTTGTATGGATCACAGGTATGGGGATACTGTTCCTATGTTGAAGTTGATAAGTTTTTTTCGGTATTTCTTAAAGAGAATGTTCCGCTTACCAAGTTCCACACCTAATTACATGCTGCATCTGGAGACTGGAGCACCGCCTATGTTTTTGGAAACACTGAGATTACATTTTGAGTATATAATAAAAGTTATGGGTATGAGTGATGACAGACTGCCAAAAGTTGTACTCAAGAGTGTACTACGAAAGAAAGCAAGTTTCTTTCAAGAATGAGAACGCCTTGCATCAGACTGTGGAATGAGCATACGTATAGTACCCGATGAGCAACCCGAACATCTAAGAACGCAACTCATCCTATTGCAAAAAGTAGGTCGAAATATGTATGATCGCTTTGTAACAGTTGCACAGTCCTCTCAGTATGGGACATACTGGGTGGCGCACGAATCGTGCTACAAAAATAAAACGTAATAACTTTTTTTCTGTGTGAGTAATCGGCTTATTTTTTTTTGATTTTGTAGGTTACTATTTAGATTTATAAAAATGGATGCTTGGGATACGGAGAAAAGAATTTGGATAGTGCAACGGTACCATGCTTTGCAGTCCGTCATTTCCGTCCAAAGGGAATTTAGGCGGGAGTTTGGCGGTAATCCCCCGAGTAGATGGACCATTATGAGGTTTGTGAACATGTTTGCCGAATCTGGAAGCATCGCACGAAGGCCGTACCATCGAGATGCCAATGTTCGGGTTCAGGATACAATCGCAGCAGTAGCATCTGCAATACAGGCCAATCCGAGCGTTTCGTCCCGAAACTTATCGGGGCAAATTGGAGTTAGTAGACGGTCATTACAACGGATACTTCATGACGATTTAAACTTGTTTCCGTACAAAGTCCAAATTACTAGCAAGTTAAACCCTCAGGATTTGCCTGTTCGCCTGGAATTTTGCCAAAAAATGATATCAATGGCCGAAGAAGACAACACATTGATCAATTGTTTGTTCATGTCTGATGAGGCCCATTTTGATCTTAACGGCAATGTAAACAAGCAAAATTGCCGTATATGGAAAGAGTCCAGAAATGCTCCATGAGACGGCACTGCACCCAGAACGAGTCACTGTGTGGTGCGCAGTTTCATCAAGGTGTATTGTCGGGCCGTACTTCTTTGAAGAAAACGGTGTAACCGTTACTGTCAATGGGGACCGTTATTTAAAGATGTTGAAGGAGTTTTTTTACCCAGAACTGCGCCGAAGACGTATACCATTCAACAGCGTTTGGTTGCAGCAAGATGGAGCAACTGTACATATAGCCAGACCAGTTATGGCGGAGCTAAACAAAAAATTCGCAAACAAATTAATTTCTCGGAACTCCACTCTTCGCTGGCCCCCAGGGTCACCTGACCTGACTGCACCAGACTTCTTTTTATGGGGTTATGTCAAGCAAGAGGTGTATAAAACGAAGCCCAGGAATTTAACTGAATTAAAGCAGTCCAATAATTGAGGCGATCCCAACTTCAACTCTTCAGGCCGCAATGAATAGTTTTTTGATCAGGTGCCGCATATGCGTGGGAGAGCGTGGAGGTCATTTGCGATCTATAATCTTTAAAAACAACTAACTACTTAAAATAAAATTTAATTTTCTAACCAATAAAAAAAAAATAAATGAAATACATCGATTAAAAAAAAAGTTATTTGAATTTCTTATTGTAGCACAATTGGTGCGCCACCCTGTACTACAGTAAGCTGAAATATCAACTAGCAGAAAAAACATATTTTCTGAACAACAATATGGTAGAGAAGATAAGTTTAATTTTTAAAATCAGAGGAGAGCTACTGAACCTGAACTTCATTCCACACCGCCCAGAACTACCTATCCTGTGTAATATTTGTAATATGAAGATACGAGAGGATGTATTTCACTTTCTTGCAGTATGCCCAATCTTAAAAGAAATACGAATACGGTTTTTTAAGTCATATACCTTGGAAATAGATGAAGCAATTCAAATTTTAAATGGAGACCGAGGATGGGATTTACACTACAACTACTGTACAAATGCAATGCGTTATAGAAAATGTATAGTTGAAGAAGATTTTTAAAGTTTACGCTATTTTGTCCATCTGGTAGACGGCCATAGGCCAAACCATAATAGACTTAAGTATATATATATATTTCTTTCTTTTTACGAAGACTGTGTTGAATTAAAGATGAAAATAAAAGTCAAATAAACTAACTAACTAACTGGTTCAAAATGATGACTTTTGCTTTTCGAAACTTCTCTAAATTTCGGTTAGGTTAATGATAATCCTCGTATATGGAAAAACTTGTTTGTTTCGTTATAATTGTGTATTGAAGGTACCTTTAAAATAAATTTATTTGTGAATTCTAGTCTGTGTACCTATTTTAAGGTTTTTTTTTGTTTATGTTATATCTAATTTAAAAAGCAAAACTTATTTATAATTTAAAGAAAGTGTAAAGTCTTATTTCAGGTTAATATATTATTATAAAAATCTCGTTCAAAGGTGCCCCAGCCTAGTTCAAAACTGCCCTACAGGGGGAGCACTATTGAACATAAGGACCTGCTTCATTCAAAAAATAATAATAAATCGAAATCTTCATAAAACGGATGGAACTATGCGTTTAAACTAAAGGTCAGTTCAATTTGTGAAAGAAAAAAAAGTTGCAGATCAAAATTTCAAAAACATATGTTTTTATGAGACTTGGAAATAAAAAGTTTCAAAGTTGCCCCACTATCCCCTATAACCTATAACACTTTATAATGCGATAACATGGTGTGACAACTTTTACTTAACTGTGGGTAAAGTTCGACCCTTTACTAAGTAAATCTAGCACCCAAGCCCACATTCCAGGGCTAGGTCGATTTTTTTTTTTAACTTATTTGCCTAAAATAAAAAAAAAATCCACACAAAATGAATGGTTGTTATAAGCCAGACCTGTTGGAGAAAGTATACCCACGGGCCTGTTGCGCCAAACGTTTTACATTTACACGTTGTACCACATTACTATTACAATTTGCTATTACGGATCTACTATACTATTTTTTGACCAAAAATGTATTTCAAAGGCAGGAGACTCTGCTGAGCTTGAGTTCATCAATTTTGTTTTGTTACTGACAACAAGGTGGCACACTTTTTTAACTTTTGACCACTGATACGACGCGTCGACAAAGCAGATCTTTTAAGATGATAAAAAATATGTAAAGGCTAACAAATCTTTTCCTAATATAGATGTTGATGCGTCCGGCAGATCGCAGATAATTTCATTATTTCCCTATTTAACTCTCTCAACTCGACACTCCGCTGAGTCGACTAGGTGTGTACGTGTAGGTACATTGATATAGTAAACACAGCTTGACCTTTGAGACGGCCTTTTATATTTTTATTACCATGCATATTCGAATTTAAAATATTTTTGGCATTATTACTGAAGGGCTGAATGGCTCTCTTGACTTGAGGCACACAATTTTTGTTTTAACACCTTTATTTTATTGAAATTTGCTGCCGGTTTAAGAACAGCACAGAAAGGTACAGGTCCGGTTTAAGGGGGTTTAGGAAACTCTTGAGGCCAGTTCATCATTTTTTTTTTATTGTCCTTGAATTACCTCTTAGGAACACGAATATAATTTTCATTTGAAGTAGTTCAAGGCTCATTTTGATCGGTTTAAAGCTGATTAACTGTCCGTGAATATATGTGGACGCTCGCGAATTTTATACAAGAGTTGTAAATGGTTTGTACCTTCTGAAATGGCGTGGAGTTTTGCATTTTAAATAATATGGCTTCTCCCCATGGATATTGACATTCACAGTTGATTCCACTTTGGAATCATCTGTATACCACTTTAGGATGTTGTGGCAGCTGAAAAACCGAAACATAAACAGCCCTATTTATTAGAATTTGATAAACGCTCCTAAACACCTATATAGTTATCCAGTGTATAAGTATTTATACCGCCTTTATACACCCTTCCAAAAATTCTTATTTATAAAACATTTTTCCAAGCATAGTATTTTTATAGGGCTTGCGTCATAAAAGGTAGGCAGTGATTCCACTTGCCCCTGAGGCCAACTAGCCCCGATCTCCCCTACTGAAAACGGAGAAATCTATTACATTTATTTTCCCGAAAGGTACAGAAATAACTTAGCAGCTTGTGAGAAATGCAAATTAAAATACAAATAGGAAATAGAAAATGGAAAAGCGAAAAGAAAAAAATTGAGAATTTTGAGACTCCTATGAAGATTGTCTTATGGTAGTTAAACCAAATTTTTAAAACAATTCAAAATGTCTCATATCTGCACATATTTCTTATCGAGAATACTTGTAGAATCTTTAAAAATTGGAAAAAAAAAACATCGATACAATCTATCCAATTTCTTTTTGATTGAATTTAAAATAAAATGTGACAGATTTATTCAGTCAAAATGACATTTCGATGCTATTCCACCTCTATACAGGCACTAAACAACGTCCAAGCGCGTTTAGCTTCTACCTACAAGCTCTATACAACGTTGAATAAATTTTACAAATAAGGTTTTTGCGATTAGAGGCATTTTAAAGGGTGCATAACTTTATACACTCTTTTTAAATACGTCTTTATATAAGGCTGAACGTTTTTGGAAGTCGCGTTTATGTATAAAGTCGCAAAACCCTCTAACTTGTGTCAGTTTAGACAAAAGACTAAATAGTTTTGGGTGGTCAGTTAATCTTGTAGCAAACTTAATAGCCTGCTGGGATATTTAGACACATTTTATATGACGCAACATTATAGGACCTCGTATGTTGAAGTTTTAATTGCTTAATTTTTGAAGCGGGCCTCCAATGGTCACTATAACCACAAAATGAGTGAGGTTACTCCTCCAGTTATTTATGGCTAATAATCTATAGGTATATTATGTATGTATATATGATTCCTTCGGGGTAAAACTAGGTGATGTTTGCTATATTTCAGGTTTAGGCTGAAACAAAATTTTGCAAAATTGGTTTACTCGCATTTTTCGTTCAAAACGGAGTAATGCCGGGTCCAGCTTGTCTTTTATAAATAATTAGTGGACCCTCGCCTGTTTTGCTAGGCGTTTAAATCTTAAGTTAAATAATTGTTTATGATATTTGATACGAATTTCTTATTCAAAGACATACCATTTGCATCTTTGTGATCACTGATCAATTTGTACTAAAAAAATCAATTTAAATTAATTTCACAGTCTCAGGTAAATAGACCTGGTTGAAACTGAATTTTTTTAATTTTATGAATTAAAATTCGGCAGAATTCACTCCCGTTGCCTCGCCAGATAATAATTTTCGTAACGCATTAACCAGTTCCAGCTTCGGTGTGCCCATAGTACCTATTCACTCAAAAATTAAGTTGAAACAATAAAAAAAAAAGTTTGTTTTGACAACTGCGCCTCTTATCGGGTCCAAAACTATGCTACCTTTTAAAATGTAACCAAGCCATACATAATGTACACAAAATTTCATTTAAATCGGTCGAAAACACGCGAGAAAAATACTTGTCAAAAAACGTGAGAAAAACGCATCAACAAATGTGCAAAAAATGCGTCAACAAACGCGAGAAAAACGTGCCAAAAATGCGCGAGTAACAACGCGTCAAAAAACGCGAGAGAAAAAACGCGTAAAAAAATGCGTTTTCACGTAGTGCAAGAAATCAAAAAAATAATAATGGAAAGCAGCCTATCACAATACTCTATCCAGTAGCTTTTCGTTAGTGAAAGAATTTTTGAAATCGGTTCAGTAGTTCCGGAAATTACCTCTTACAAACAAACATTATATAACTAGCTGTACCCGCCCGGCTTCGCGCGTGCAAAATGTGGTTTCAGAACAATTGATGCAACCAAATTTCAGAAAGAGCCTTCTGCAAAAGTGAGGGACTTGAACCCGTACTAAAAAACCTCCTGTAGACTGGCCACTTCTTGGCATTGCACATGCTAGTTGGACTAATCGGCAATAATTTAATATTCTTTGGACAATGAAAATAATTTTATAATATTTAGCTTATTTTTTTTTTGTTGTTAATGTAACGCTTCTTTGTATACTATATTAGCGGTTTCTAACGACTAAGATAGTGATATTTGTGGCATTACTTACCCTGGAGCACACTACATATAACTGCCTGTGGCTGAAGCAATTCTTAATTAATTCCACTACCGCTTTTCTTAAAGCTTGACCCTGTAACTTATTGATTGTCATGGCAGAACAAACATTAATAGGAAATTGAATTCGTTTAAACTGAAATGGATAATTGCTGGGAATTATTTGTATTCTTGGTATAAACACCGTATCTCCTTTACCAGACCCAGTTAAAATGAACGCCTCAATAACGTTTTTCTACAACGAAATCACTCTCAATCTGGTTCCATTACAATTCAAATTGATTCAAATTGCGAAGCAGCATAATGGGAACTCCAACTTTTAATTCCAGGCCATGGACAGTAATTCTATTTAAAAACTCGACCGAACTCGACTGCCTCATCTTGATTGCAAATAGCATTTATAAACAGGTACGACGTATATCATCAGGAATTTTCCCTAATGTAATAATACCACGATCTGGTTTCACTGTCACCTATACCTTTTTGACATTTCTTTTATGGCTTTTTTTGTTCTTAACACACCAAACAGCATACTGCCTCTGTCTGTCTCCCTCTCCGTCACAGGAGTAAAATAAGGTTAAAAGAGATGTCAAAATATTGCGCGGTTGGTATGTTTGATTTGAGAATGAAGTGCATATCTACTCATGCAGGTGAAAATCGTAGAAATGTTTCAAATTTTGCCTATTTATTTAAAAATCTTTTAAGTTATCGAGTTATTGGATATCCAAAGTTGTACCTGCAGATGTCCTCTATAAGCTGCTGTTAACTATATTTAAATGCCCCCAGTATTTTCGAACGGAAAGCGTGACAAAGAAAAAAGCAAAACAAAACGAAAAAATAAATAACTATTGTTCAATTTTTTCCGGAATTTATAGAGATATAGAGTTGAAACAAAGTAGAGATTGTAGGCCTAGGTAGGCCTCTATAGACCTGTGAAAAATGCACGAGAATATATTAATAAGTTTCGAAGAGTTTTGCATTTAAAGACATGCAGTCAAATTCAATCTTAATCTAACAGAACTACACCAATTTTATTTATATGATAGTGTGATCTGATGTGTTATGCGACGGCAAGTAGTTGTAAGTAAGAGCCACATTCAGTGCCTTAAACACAACATATTCGCTTGATTTTCAACTTCCTCGAACTCGTAGTAGGAGGGGAAAGATAGTTTTTTGTATTCGTACAAAATTTCGAACTCGAGACGTTATTAATCAATTCTAACATTAGGACGGTAGAAGAACTAAAAAAAGTGGGTCGGGCAATTCTGTCTGTCCATATACTGCTAATTTGGTTCAAATAAAGATTTCAAGTTTGTGCGTCTACAGTTCGGGGCTGTTTTTTTTTTGCAAGTTACCAGTGCATACCAGTTTGATTTGTTCGAAAAGGGATCAAACGATCTGAACCAAAATTGATATTTAAGCTTAAGTAGGTGGTAGGTTAAGCTTTGTTAGAGTAACGCACCTGCATATTCAGTTTTCCGCTGCAAAATCGAATAACAGTATTTTTGAAATTTGGAAATATCTCGAATACGGTCCATACGATTGTAACATAAATTAATTTCTACGGTACTATGGTCATTTCTAACTGAATGGCAAGCTCAGTTTTTCTCTATATAATCGTAAAGTGGATTTTTGAAAAAAAGTCATTTTTTAACGATTTTGACAAACTTAGAGTAAAATTGATGTTTTCAAAATTATTGCTTCCTTAATTTTCAATTCGAACCACCGAAAACGCTAATTTAAAAAAAAAAAAACTACTTATATCTCGAAAACCCCATTTTCGATTTCGACAAAACTTCAAAAACCAATTAATGCTTGAACATAACTTGTACTCGGTTTCAGCTAAATATTTAAGCAATAGTATTTTTCACACTAAACATTGCAATATTTAATACTGTTTTGTCTGCCAAAGTTATCAAAAATCGCTTTACCGATTTTGATAAAAATACACATTAAAGATGAAATCAGTATTCGAAAGAAGATCCAGTACTTAGTTTTTCTCAAAAAAAAAAAATCAGAAAAATCTGTTTTTTTAATTATTTATATTTCCCGATCTATTTTCACATATCTATGCTATATTTTCGTTAGAATCTCCCCACTTATTATATAAATGCAATAACAGATGAATAACCCAGTGAATTCCTTTTACTATATTCCATGCACCGTTTGCTTTATCTAACAACGGTTCTCAGATTTTTACCCACCTAATTAATAAGATAAGAAAACAATCAACCAAACTTTTGAAGAACGAGAAAGTTTCGTTCGACCCAGTCGTGCACTTTATTTAAATCAATTTTCCATCACAATAGCACCAGGTGAACAATAACGCCTGCCGATGCCAGTCGAAATGGCGTTCGAAAAAAATCCAAAAATCACCATTCGCCCGCAGTTGAAACCCAATTAACTCGCAGCGATTTCAGATTTTCCCCCACAATACACTAAACTATCTCAACGGTCCCATCTCATCAGAGCTGTGCTAAATTACATTCCTAAATCGGAATTCAATAGACGAATACGACTACGACATATAAATACTATGCCAAGTGCAGACTACACCGCGCACAAGAAAGCGGTCCCACATCCAGGTTGCCCCGCATGCAACTCCGCGACTAGCGAAAACATCTAAACATCTATTGTCGGAGTAATGGCTAATGTATTACCACCAACAATGGACATCTCCCGACCAGCTGGAGAGCATAATAATAAGGATGTGATAGAGTAATACATTTGCTGTCAAATTACATGCGAAGCGCATTTAATGCAACAGACCGAGCAACAACTGCGCAGGAACATGAGTTGTCCGGGGCTGGTCGGGTGCACGCGGGCAACCAGATCACAGTGCACATCTCGCGCAGCATCACTGATTCCAGATCGCAGATAGCTTTGGCAAAGCGCGCCCGATGGAATCTATCCCTGGACGTAAGCCTCCCCCTCCGGAGGGAGTATAAGCCTCTCGTATACCGTGCGCATTCAAAGTTAATACTCTTCGCAGTCCTTAGCCGTTGCTGATGCACCTCTGAACATGGGCATCCTCTTTGGTTGTTTATTGCTTGTCAGACATTTATTGCCTCGACGGATGCAGTTCGCCAAGCGCTACATCGCAGCAAGAAGTGGTCCAGTGCGGTTGGTGTGCGAGCGCGCGCGCGCACACACACAAACAGTGCTCTTGTTGGCGGAGATATGGCGATGGTGGTGGAGCTTATTAAATGATATCGCGAATGCCTTAATGTGGCCTCTTAATCGATGGCTGCTGTTGCTGCTGCTGTTGCTGTTCCCGCTGCTGCTGCTGCTGCGGTTGCATCAACCGCAGTCTATAAATGGAACAACGAACAACTCGATGGGGAATCAGATGACGAGGTTCGAGTTTTTCGGTCCGCGGTCCTGTTCCATTGGCTCCCATATTGATGATGGGGCCGCGATGCTTCTTATTGCTGCGACGAGTGACTGCTGTTTTTCTGTGTTCGTGTGTTTTGGTCCGATGTTTATGTTATGGTTTTTGTGTGTAATATGTTGTTCCGAATGTCTGGACAATTGGATTTGTTTTGTTTCTCTCCTAAATAATTTGTAAAGGATTTTATCGGAATATTAGATCGTTTGAGCGGGTGAAAAACGATAATTGATGCTGCAGAGTGCACAAGTTGCCGCTTGCACATGGCATTTTGTCAGATATTGGGACGAGTTGGTTGCTGTCGTTATTCTTCGAAAGTGATTCGCCCTTTGACTGCGTTTGCAGCATTCAAAATCCTAACTAGCTGTGAGAAAGCTGAACTAAAGTCGTCGGGCGAGCGGTGCTGGGTCGCCGTTAACTTCTTCCTGCGCCGAGTGGCGAAATTACAGGGAGCCAGGAAAGACTAGGTTCGGCAGTTATTTGAGTTGAAGTCGCTTAGCCGCTTGTTCCTTTTACGACAGACAGTAAAGAAACTGAATCAAGAGTTCGTGCTCTGAACTATGACGATAACGTTCTAGAAAAAAGAAACAAGAAAAGTTGCTAAACTTGGTAAAGGGCTTTTCAATTGGATGGTCGATGTTGACGTCCTGTGGCGGCCATGTTGTTTTGTTGCCGCCTGCCTAATCTGGTGTTGAATATTCAGTCACTGATGCCAACATAGCAATATGTAAGTTGATTGAGCAGCACGTCCAAACGATAGAACCTCCCAATGAAAGTTCGTCAATGCAAACGTTGATCTGGTTTAACGGCAGGCGAGCGGGTCGACATTCCAACGTTTGGTGGTCAAATTCAATAACAACCGCTTCTGTAAATAATCAGCCAACATTCGTGTGTCGAAGGAACACAAGATCGGGCGAGAACATTGCCGCGGTCCGTGAAAGTGTACAGGAGAACCCGAGGCAGTCAACTCCTCGCCGTGCACAAGTAGTCCGCTTTTCGCAGGCTTCAAATTGGCGAATTTGGCATCGGGACTTGGGTGTGCGATTCAACGGACCCAGGAGCTTAAAGGCGAAGCACCTTATTTAGCTGATCAGGCTTGGCAGCGTTTGGAAGAGGACCCCCAATTTTGGCCGACAAATCATATTCAGCGACGCCGCGCAATTTTGTGTGAATAGCGGTGTTTAAGAGCAGGATTCCTGCCTACTCAATCGAGGTTCACCAGGTCGCAATGCATCCACAAAAAGATAGAGTTAGGTGCGGATTTTGACACGGCCGGCGGCGGCATTGGTCCATATTTTTTTTTAAAAATAAGTTGGTGAGGCCATCACCATCGAGAACGATACTAACCGATTTTGTTTGGCCCAAATTGAACGATATGGAGGTGAACGACGTATTGCTCCAGCAGGACGGGGATACGTGCGACACACAAGAGGCCACGATGCACATTCTGCACGAACGACTTGAGGGTGTGGTTATCTGTCGCAGAGGTGAAATGAATTTGCAACTAAGATCGCGCGATTTTATCTTTTTCAGGAAGAGTTTTCCGAAGTCGCAGGTCTATCGCAACCGACCGATGCCCTTGAAGCCAACATAACCAATGCCATCGCTCAAATTCATCCGGATCTATGCGTAAGAGCCATTAAGAATTGGACCAGTTGAATCCGTGCCACCGTGAAAAGCCGCGGCGGACCCAGAACCCGCCTATGCTAATTGCACGATTGTTCTCAGACTGAGCCAAAAAATTAGCTGAGAACTGGTCCTTCTGTGTGTTTGTCATAGTTTAACTGCTATTTTGTCTCACTGCGAACAATTGTTTAAAATTAAGAATCGACTTATAGCAGTTTTATTTCTACATCACTGTGCTGTCCTTTTTGTATTGTGCACATCATTGTTTATCTGAATCCTAAACCGTTATGAGTCACATTAGCCAGCGGACGTTTGCACAACCCCTTGAAAATATTGAAAGTCAAAATATCGTGTGAAATTGCCCACAAAGACCGATTTCGTGCCAGGACATCAAGTTGCGCGGCGGCACCCCCTCTATTAACGACCATAATATCCCAATAAAAGATCCCCCACGCATACTGATCTCATTATCTCATCTCACAATGCATTAGCACACACGCTAATGCCTCACAATTGACTGGGATATCATAAAAATCCGAATCAAACCGCAACATCCTTAAGAATCAGTCAAATTTTATGCCGTAAAGTCGTGACTTTTGGGTGGTCCAGCTCGCATCTCCCCATGCCATATCACACTAAAAATTCAAATTAGCCTCTTGTTGTTGGTTGCAGCGCACACACGCAAGCAAGTAGCGCCATTAGTACCAGGAAGCATCCTTTCCCACGACCTTCCACATTATTATCCTCCAGGTATACGAGTGTATATCTGCATTCATAGAGACAATTGCGTGCTCATCCGTTTCATATGCGGCGGCTTTGAAGGAATTTCCTTTTGTCACCAAGGACATATTTGTATTTTTTTTTTTTTTTTTTTTTCAACCAAAGGATCTCGGCTATTCACCAAAATGGGTGCGTTTGTAGTTTGTTTATAAATCTGGATTTTATTTGTTGACAAAACTTTATCAGTTGCCTTTGCCGTGGCTGTATGTCCTTTCAACATTTGCCGTTCGTGTTTGTTTACCTGGAGAGATGGTGCTCTTTTTGTGGTCTCATTGTTGGACCGGTGCATTGGCAGGATAAATATTGTCGTCGTCGTCGTCGTCGGTCGGTGCGCTTTTGTCGGGGTAAATGTCCCTTTTTTTATTGGATGTAATGACTTTTTGGCTGCCAGTGACATTAATACGACGTTGCATTGAAATTGTGGTGGTGCAGGATGGCCTGGTCAGTGTTGCAATTTAAGGTTTCCCACTCATTCTCTGTATGGCATTGTTTGGACCAAGTGACTTATGGTCGCCAGAAAATGGATTTGTTCGGCAGAACTTTGATGCGAGCCGACAGCGGCGATTATACCCATTGCGAGATAGGGATTTGAGAGGACAATCTTCATCTGACATGAAAGGAGGTAGTCAGTACAGTGCATGATGAAAAATGAGGTGGTCCTTTTGGAGCTGCCTGTTCCAAATAAGACAAATTGCCTTTGCCGTCTGGTGGTGGTTAGGAGTCCCATCAACAAAGCCTTTCGAATGGCTGACCTATACACCAGACAAGTGAGGACCATGCACTTGTCTCAATGTAGAAATAAAAAAAGACAAAATTATTGTTATGTCCTTCAAGTATATACTGTGGGAGCAGCCATACCTCGTGACTACCAAAGGCTATATCTGACCCCTCAGTAAACAAAAAAAACTCGTTGAATTTGGACTAAATGGCTTTTGGCGTTACACCGCTAATACAAATATCGCATGATATCTCTCACTTAAGAGTTTCGCACAATTATCGAATAAACGGCCGTTAAAATGGCGTTCACATAATGGTTACCAATTAAAAGATAAAAGCCAAACTGAGCTCTGTCTTGTGTGCCGTGGCTCGTTAGCCAGAGTGTTGCCGTACATTAATACGTCTGCAAGAAGCGTTAAATGGAAAATTCTTCATTCTCCAGCTGCATGCGGTTAGTGGGAAACTTCTTTGTAAAATCCCACCACCACCACGACTAGACGAGGATTGAAAATGCAATGGCTGGTGAATAAATGCGCGTGAACATTGCACAGGGGGTTTCTTTGATTGTTTAAATTATTGTTAATTTAATTCAGTAGTTCAATTTGCCATTTATATAGATGAAAGAAGAAAGCCGCTCCTGGTTGGTTAAGTGGGGTGCCCCGGACTGCCAGCTATTATGAGATAATTACTGTGGGTAAGTTTCAATTTGTGCGAACAGTCATGCGAAAAGTGGCAAAACGAATGGAAATGTAATGGAAAATGAAAGAAACGCATTATCACACGGTTGCTGGTAATTAAATTGGTTAATGCTTAGCCATTATTGGAGTCATTTGGGGTTCACAGTGATTCGAATGGGTGTGAGTGGTCTAACCCAGTTTAAGTAGACGATTAAGGATTGGGGTCGATTTAGAAAAACACTGATAAGGTCTGAAACTTAGCTAAGCAACGCGGCTTACCCTCAAGCTAGTGTTACAACGTTTATAGCGTTTCTTAGGTATTTTTATCTGGATTAGCATTCTGTTTGGTTTGGTGAAATTTTCGAGGTCTATATTTTTTTTTTTGTTTTGAGAAATGATCGCCAATTTTGATGACTTTTTCTCAGCGGATACAGAATTTTGTTTGGCCAACTCTTGTGAAACGAAATGGTCTTTTACGGGTTAAGTCGCGTATTTGTTTTTACTTTTATATTTTCAAACTTTCTGAAGCATGACGATAATTTGGTTTTAGTTCTTCATCCCCGATCGACAGCATTGAGTTGAACTCCCAACTTTTTTTGGCGTCAGTTGCACGTTTTCATGAGGAGAATGTGACGTTTTTGCGCCTTCAATTCAGCGCCCAGTAGCAGTAAGGTACTCGTATATGTAGAGATAGTAAATTTGTGACCACAGACAAGCTTGAGTTTAAAGGAACAAAATCGGAAAACAGATATCGCATGCTGGTTGTCTTCTGCAGTGAACCTTAATGCAGCGCAATGCCATTGTACAACCAAAATAGGAATTTGGCACTTCTTCAGAGGACTATCCCATCACGGTGGTACCACTTTCCTAAATTGTTGTAATTTTCTCTCTTAAATGATACTTTTTTTCATAGCATATAAAATAAAAAATAAACAGTTGGCGCAACAGGTCCGTATAGGGACCCTAAGCCTAGCCTCTCACAACCATTCGTTTTAGGTGAGTTTTTCATTTTTCGGACGAATGGAATTACATTTTATACCGAGTCCAAATTGCATTTCTTAAATAAAAAAAATAAATGGAAAATAAATAAACAGCTAATTGAGAAGCTCTTTCATAACAGCAGTTGCAAAAATATGTACCGTCCTTACCATAAGGGCATACGGGGCCCCGAGTGGTCGATATATTCACTTACTCTATTTTTTTTTATATATATTTAGCTTGACAAAAAAAAGTTTGAGAGTAGATGATGGCGTAGCTTAGCCATTGACATTGTCGACAGGCTTACCAGATTTTTATAAGACTATATCGCAATTTTAAGTTATGTTTTCGCAAAATTTCAAAAAAGCTATCGCAAAAGTCGCAAATGCTTAAAATAACACATCAAACTTGATTTTTAATATTTTTGGTTAGGTAACAGAAAACAATAAGAAAGAAAAAGGAACAAATTGTAGTATTAGTATTTCAAAATGCAAATAGAAAAGAAATCGTTAAAACAGGCATAAACAGTTTTATTTTGCGATTGAATTAAATTGAACGGAAATGTCAAGATAGAAGAAATATCAAAATGAGTGCGTTTACCATACATTTTAGATAAAGCAATATTGGTTGTATTCAGTGCTTTCAAATGGGAAGAATTTTATTGGATTTTTTTTTAAATTTTGTTTTAATGATTAATAAAACAAAAAAATCGCAAACATCGGAAGAAATAAGAGATATCGCAAATTATAATTTAAGACCTTAAAATACACCGAGAAAAAATTAACTCGCGTTTTGCGATATATCGCGCAATCTGGCAAGCCTGACGCCAAGTTGACCACAAAATGTGGTAGTGTGTATGAGTAGTTCCACATTTCGCCACCGTCTAAGCAATTTTGTTGCGGTGTATTAAGAATTACAGTCAACATTACTGAATTAAAACATCAGTCAGACAACAGATAACATCTTTTATTTTTTTCTGAACAGTGCCCATTTTTATACTCATAAAAAATAGGAATCTCGAAAGTACTTAGAAAATAATAAATAATGTCGACATTTAAACATTTTGGAAAAACCTAGAATCTCTGATTTCTTTGATGTTTTCGTAAGCCGTCAGAAATTAAGTTTTTTTTTTTACTCTAAATACATTTAGACCAGTTTTTGAAGACCTTAAAAAGTAGTTTACTAGAAAATTGTGGTTTGCTTTAACTTGTTTTAATAAAATTTTAAGAATTTGATTTCTTATACTCATAAAAATAGGAACCTCGAAAGTATTTGCTTTTGAAGACCTTTAAAAGTAGTTTGCTAGAAAATTGTGGTTTGCTTTAACTTGTTTCAAATAAATTTTTAGAATTTGATTTCTTATATTCATAAAAAAAGGAACCTCGAAAGTACTTAGAAAATAATTACCCGAGTCGACATTTAAACATTTTTGGAAAACCTAGAATCTGATTTCTTTGATGTTTTCGTAAGCGGTCAGAAATTAAGTTTTTTTTTACTCTAAATATATTTAGACCAGTTTTTGAAGACCTTAAAAAGTAGTTTACTAGAAAATTGTGGTTTGCTTTAACTTGTTTTAAATAAAATTTTAGAATTTTGCTGCTGAAGTCCCTAAAAAACTTTATTTTACAGCTGAAAAAAAACTTTATTATTTTTTATCTGTGTATTGGTCAATCACTGAGAAAAATAAATAAAATCTAGACGTTTCCGCCTTTCCGGTAGGTATGGAGCAAGTTAAAGTATCTAGTTTAATAAGTCTGACAGCTCTCTGTTGTTATATTAGAGAGAGGCGTATGCTGGAAGATTCCAGGTACGCAAATAGTTCTCGAAATTTTTTTTTCATCTACAAGTTTTATATTTAAATTGCGAAAGATACAGCTTGATTTCTAATACCCTTGAGACTTGATTTTATTTAATAATTAAATTAAATATTAACAAAATATTAACAATTCCATATATTCTTTCATCTTAGGACAGCACTGGAATAAAATGTTTTTTCGTACTTAAAGTTAAAATACACGTATATTAAATAAAAGCGAAAATTGATTCCAATGTATGGCAGATTTTTAAAGATTTTGATTTGATCAGTTCCAATTTTAAATATCAATGTCAAATGTAACATCTCCCAGTGAGAATCTAAATAAAAATAAAGGTTGAGTTATTTTCGGGCTCTATATAATTAATTAATTCGTATTATTGCTATTGCAGTTTTATTTTATTAATCTTAATCTTAAACTTAAGACTCAGGGATATTAGTTTATATTTCCGATAAGTTTATTTTTATTGCTTCACAAAGTACTTACTTACTTACTTACTTACTTACTATGTTGGCTAATCTGTATAGTATATTTATAAGATTAATTATAGCAAAAAATGTTTTTTTCATTCTCTGTGTCATTGTTAGGGCTGCGGCATGGCCTAAGACTGTCCTGGCAATAAATCATCATTATCAACGCTGGCATATTCTTATTTTAAATATTTAAAAACTGTTCTTAGACAAACTGATTTATTACTGGTTATAGTTAAAATAACTAAGCGTTTTACCCGTCAGGTACCAATCAAATCAACCGATTCGCATTTCGTTCGCCGGCAAGTTCATCGAAGAATCACAGCCGACACATCTCGATTTGTTTTCTGGAATGCAGAAAGAAGATTGAAAATGCGATAGTTTAAAAGAAACTTCAACAAGCTTTCCTATAGTACAGTAATCTCATTTCTAAGACTGGATTTTGGTACCTCATGACTTTTTTATAAGGAATCATTCCTGTATGGAGGTTTTTTTGCTGTTAACAATAACTGCTCGTCGGTCACCTGTATCTCTGGTATAATAGAGAGAAATTAAAGGTAATTTGTCACATTTTTCAGAAACGTTATAAACATATTTAAAAAAAAATTGTACCTGCTGTTGCCTGTCAATATTTCATCACTGAGTGTAGAGATACAGAGTTGTGATGAAAAATGGCGGGCTCGCAGGGTGGCTTACTTAAATTTCTCTATAGATCCATTATAATACCAATCACTACAACATGGTGATAGGTTACTCGTCTCCCTTTTACTATTGAATTTTTACAATTATTCAGCGGAAGCCTTGACACATAACGACATCAACTGGACCCGTCAAGCCATAGTTGCCGTTTTATGAGAAGTCTGATGCACGCCCGGTAGAAGAGGACTAGCCCATGTGAAGATGATGTGAGTCTTCGGTAGTGACACATTTTTTTAATGAAGCAGAAAGACCGAGCACTGGGGAACTAGCCCTTGATAATACCACCGAGTACATTTAATATACAAAAATAACATAAATCATATTTTCAAAAGTCGAAAAACAATCGAATTTGTGTCAAGAAAACAATAACCGAACTATGTTCATATAAGGGTATTTTGAAAAGTTGAATGTGATATTAAGACTATTGATATGTAGATATTCGAATTCATACAATTCGGAAGCTTAGTTTTATGATTTACATAGCTAAGCGATTTTAAACAGGCTCACATTGGAGTGCTTGCACTGGAATATTGGGCAACCATTTTCTGATTGTGTACTGCACTGAAGTAAGACAGAAACAATTGCATTAGAGTCTTAAAGATGCCTTATCCGGAGTGGACCAGCACCTGTTCCTCGCTCTAAACTGATTTAGTTCGCCTTCAACTTGCGGGCGCCACTTAAGGCGATGTCTTCATTCACTGCATCCAACCTCTCGGTTAAAAGACCTAACCTATTGCGCATATTTTCAGATTAGGCCGATGTCGAGTCGGTCTTAAGATTTGTGGGCATGAGTATTATTGTCTATTTATTTGTCACTGAAGACATTTTTTGTAACTTTTATTTTCGTTTTTTTATTATTATTTCGTTATTTTAAATCATAAGACTTTTTTCCATAATAAAATACAAATGTTTATTAAACAAAATTAAATTATTTGTTGAAGGTGTCTCACTGTTGGGGAAGGACTGTCTCACTGTTGAAGTTGGTGTACTAACAATGAGACAAAGTATGTACTCAGCCATTTTGATTTAAATAATTTGGTCGGTAAAGGGAAAGTTTAATTATTTCAAGTATGCAGTAAATAGCATAAATAATAAAACTACCTAACGCAATTAAAATCAACTAATTATTCAGAACACTTTTTAGATATAGTCATTTGAAAAAAAGTGTCTCACTGTGGGCGACGCTCCCACGATCTGAAAACTTTAATTTTCACTTGATTTCTGATGTAATATCATTCTTTAAGGTGGCCCTGAAAATATTTCTGTTTCTATTTGGTCTGCCTGTCTCCCTCGAGCGATCATGATTCGAGCGAGACACTTTGTTTGTTTTCAGATTAAACTGACCAAATTCGTTCCAAGAAAGGAAGCATTTTCATGAGAAGCTATAGACACCCATATGAAGCTATTGCACCCAAAGTATTCAATTTTAAGCTAAGCGTAGTCGAATCTCGGATCGGCAAGTTCTCAAGCCAATTTTATGGAATTTCCATTTATATAATCATGATGTTCACCCACACTCAATAAAGCATTACATACCGACAACTACACTATATTCCTTAATGAATACTGACTCTCCCCTAAATGGAATATTCGACACTCCTCGTGGCTTAAATTAACAACATCCCCATAATGCGATTCATAAGTACTATGTCCAACAAAATTAATACAATCTATGAAGTGATTTTAATTAACCGCGGAGAACATCAATTTCCAGCCCACCTAACAGAGGGTGGCTCCCTCCTGTACAACTGTATTTATCCTCCAACCGAACTCAAGTTGTGCTTATTCCACTTCCACCTCGCAACACATGGATCTGTTCAGATAATTCCGTTTGTTTAGCTAAAACATGTTGAAACACAAGATAATAAATTTCATCCCCCAACAGCGCACTAACAGCTCGCATTCCCGCACCCATCCCTTATCGCATTTTCAAGGATATTAAGCGCAAAGCACAAACAACAACGAAAAAGAAAATAAAACGGTTTCCGCAATTCATGATTCCACTTAGGGAAAAGTACATAAAATCCTGCCAGCAAATTATTATTCCATCAGATAAGAGAAGAGGGATGAACTGAAACACCACAAAGTCTTACACACACACTGGTGGAGAAACAAAAAAAAAAACACTCCCTTAAGCACTATTCGACAAATGGTTAATTTCACGGAGAGTTCATCCCCAATCATGGCACAATGGCTGCCACCGGAAGATAATATCATGGCATGGCATCGTGAAAGAGGGCCACAGCAGAAGCGACGCGAAAGGAGCGTTGCTTGTTCGCCTCTACCGTATGCACACATACTCAGCTGAGCCGGGAATAAGCGATAATTGAATGAGGGTTGTTTCGGTGCGTTGTTTCCTTACCCCCGCTAGTGGTAAATGTGGGTAAGTTCACAACAAGGATAATAAAAGTAACAAACACAAATTGAAAGTTTACTACAGACGTTTAAGGGTCGTGTTGTGGGTGGAAAAACAATTTCCACACACTGTCAATAAGCGGACGGGGTGGTGGTTGCCACAGTTGTGTTCTCTGCCAGTAATTGGAGTGTATTATTCGGTGTTGTAAGCCCAGGAGTTGTTATTGTTAACCGCCGCGAGGGTTGTGTGTTAATAATTTAAAATGGTTTTCCAGGGGCGGTTTTCTGTGGATATACGTATACCTAGTCTGGGGGATTATTCGTTTCGTATTAATTGAAATTCTATTAAAAGTTATTCATGGGGTGAATTTGATTTAATGAGTTCTTTTTGTTTGATTTAATTACAGGTATATTGCTCTATTGTCGGGGGAGTATACTGCTCTAAGTAATAGTCTGGTGAAGTATGTCCTGATTCCCTAGACTGCGCTACTGGTATTTAACTTTATATTTTCGTGACTGTAATTTATTTTTCAGTTGGCTATTGCGACATTGGCATTTGGGTAGACTGAATAAGGTATTCATTATCGTTCCGAATGCAGACAGTGTGCTGCTTGACTTGTTTTCGATGCCGATCTTTTTGGGGATAGGAGAGAAATTGGCAGCCTTATAGTGAAAGCTGTGGATCATTCGGAGAAAGACGTTCGAAAGAATGTCGTGTTAAAGCTGAACAGAAATGTTGGTTGACACGAAATCTAGAAACTATCAGTCAAATTAACAAAGTTGTAGTCGAGGTAAAGTCACACTGCCATCAGTCAATAGTGGGCGCAATAGGTCCGTACAATTTAGCCTAACCATTCGTTTGTGAGAGTTTCAAATTTTTGGGACGAGTTAAAGTGACCTTCAATTTTATGCTGAGTTGAGAAGCTCTTCCAGAACTGTAATGCTTTTGGATGTTAGTAAGACATTCGTGGCGCCTTAGACATAAGACCTTAAGATGTAATTTGCGGTTTATTGGAGGTCGAAAACGATACCCTTCACACAGTAGAGATGTGTGCGATCGAGGAAATGGAGGGCTGCCATTCCAGGAGCCAATATTTGGGAGTTTTACCAAAAAGTTTTCAACAAAAATAATGTGATTTTTTTTCGATCGATGGTCATAACCCAACTCGATAGATTTCCAAAACATATCTTTATATGGCTCTAACAAATGAGTTAAAGACATTCATGGATTTTGGGTTTCTGAAGCATTTTTTTTAGATTTAGTTGGCTGACACTACGACCTAACAGATCTGTTGTATCAAAGGGGAGAGGTTATTATAAGAGACGTGTTATCTTTACCAGAGTTTATTAGATTAGTCAGGGTTCCAAGTTCTCAGTTAAAGGCTCGTTTTCTTAACCAAAAAGCCGGGCAGTCACAGAAGATGTTTTCGGAGGCAATAGACAATAGACATCCTCCAGACACAACCTACGTTCTGTCTCCGGACAGAGGCTAATTTTGTTGATGTGGTATCTTAAGCCACATTGGCCTTTGAGTAGCCAACAAGGTTTCTTAAATTATCCTTTTTAACCCTTAATATTTCCTTGTATGAGTAGGGCTTGGTTAATCTTTTGCATTGTCTTAGACCAGGGACATTTTCTCAGTGGTTGAGACGAAGTTGTTGTTCCCACTCATTAATTAGCCTTAGCGTAGAAGCCCAATTCAGGTCCAAAGAGAACAGATTCGGAACCGGCAGAAGCCAGTTTGTCCGCATATTCGTTGGCTACAATACCCTGATTATCAGGTAACCCAACCAAGTTTGACCTTGTTGTGTTTGACTTTAGGGTCAAACCCTATCGTGACAGGACTTTACTGTCTTAGAGTGCGTTCTATTGCACGCTAGCTTGCAAAGCTGGTTGACTCTCGGAGAAGATTTGTATGATGGTGTCTTACGGCCATATTATTCACTCATTTAAAGGTTACACCCGAGTTTAAGTGAGTTTAACCCAAAAACTAAGCCCAAGTCCATAATATTCACTCGTTAAACCCGAACATAAATCCAGTTTTTTAAACTTGACAGCGTTTAATTCGATTGGATTTAAACCCAATCCGGAGACCGGTTTAAGTACTGTAACTCGGGCTAAAACTCAATTTCATAATAAAGGGTGATTTTTTAAGAGGTTTAGAACTTTTTTTAAAAAAAAAACACAAAAAATTCGAAAAAATGAATGAAATATTTATTTGAATCGATAGTTTGAACCTTGCAATTTAATGTTTAAAGATAATTTCATGCAAATGTTGACCGCGGCTGCGTCTCAGGTAGCCCATCCGCTGAGTCCAATTTTGGCATACTCTTTCACACATATCGGCCGGTATCTCACGAATGAATGCATGGATGTTGGTTTCCAGTACGTCAATCGAAGCGGGCTTGTCCCTATACACATTAGCCTTGGCATACCCCCACAAAAAATAATCTAATGGTGTCAAATCGCACGATCTAGGCTGCCAATTGACCGGCCCGAAACGTGAAATTAACTGTTCACCAAACTCGCCTCGCAATTGCGCCATTGTTTCGCGTGCTGTGTGGCATATGGCACCGTCTTGTTGAAACCACATATCATGCAAGTCAAGAACTTCCATTTCGGGCAAAAAAAAGTTTGTTATCATCGCTCGGTAGCGTTCACCATTGACAGTAACGCTGCGATTCGCATCATCTTTGAAGAAATATGGCCCAATAATGCCGCCGGCCCATAAACCGCACCAAACAGTGGCTTTTTCGGGATGCATTGGTAGCTGTTGCAATGCTTCTGGCTGATCTTCACTCCAAATGCGGCAATTTTGCTTATTTACGTACCCATTCAACCAAAAATGAGCCTCATCGCTGAACACAATATTTCGATAAAAAAGCGGATCCTCGGCCAGCTTTCCAAGAGCCCATTCACCAAAAATTCGGCGTTGTGGTAGGTCGGCTGGCTTTAGTTCTTGCACCAGCTGTATCTTAAAAGGCTTTACGCCCAAATCCTTCCGCAAAATTTTCCACGTAGTGCTGTAACAAAGGCCTAACTGCTGGGAACGGCGCCGAATCGACATTTCGCGGTCTTCTGTCACACTAGCTGATACGGCCGCAATATTTTCTTCACTACGCACAGTACGTAAACGTGTTGGTGGTTTAATGTCCAACAAAGTAAATTTGGTGCGAAATTTGGTCACAATCTTCCGCATAGACTGCTCAGAAGGTCGAGAATGCCGATCATAAAATGGAAGCAGCGCGCGATGAACATTTCGAACCGAGCACGAATTTTGATAGTAAAATTCAATAATTTGCAAGCGTTGTTCATTTGTAAGACGATCCATGGTTAAATTGCAAACCAAACTGAAGCTGTTTGACAGTGACACAAGGTACTAAACACACGTCAGCTGTCAAAACCGGTGTTGCTAAAACCAAACCAGCTAAAAAATCACCCTTTATTAACATTTCTTCGCTCGCAACAAATAAGAAAAGTAGAAAAGGGGAATAGAAAAAGAATTGTCGTCAGAAGACGAATTTATCAAAGAGCTGATGAAACAGCAGCTGATGGTAAATTAACGTCGCCCTTGTCGTCGAATATATCGATTGCACAAGTGCGTCGACTATTAGGATGTGGTATATTTTCGGAAATATTTCGTGCTGAAAAAAAGAGACATTTTGGGAGCTACATTCGATGATTCGATATAAATTTCGGCATAATTAATGCACTTTAAAATATAACTGGGCCCAAAACAAATCAAATTCCAAGTGACAAACAACAAAACAAAAAGTCATTATGTGTGGAATTTGACATTAAGTGGGTTTAAAACGGATTAATAACGGTTTAACCTTCACATGGACAGTATCTACCCGGGTAGATATTTCAATTTTCATCTCTAAAAATCTCTTTGATTCGTCTGCGGATTCTGGTATAGAAAAAAAACATTATAGGTAGTAGCCAATTAAAGAGAACGAGTGAAAAATGACAGTTTAGCAAGTAAATCAGCTGTCAAGCAGAAATAACTCATACGAAATGCATGTAATACTCTTTTATCTACCACGGTAGATACTGTTCATGTAGGTACATTAAAATTTCTGTTCATGTGAAGGTTAAAGTGTTTTAAATCCGCATTTAAATCCATTTTTAATCCAGCGGGTTTAATGCGTCTTTTTCAGTGAATAATATGGACATAGGTTTAAATTATCGGGTTTAAAAATTGCGGATTAATGATCGGGTGTAAAATTAACTTAAACCTGAATGAATAATATGTCCGTTAAATACCTTTTTTGGAGTTTAGATCGGTGCAGATATCGATAGCATGGATTTTCGCTTGAAAAAGCGTGCAGGACACATTCCTCGAGACTTTTGTGTTGGGTCCAAGGACACCAGCTCCAACACCTGTTTCCATTTTAGAATTTTAGATCCAGACTTTACTTCTTGGGTCTATTCAGAAACACCATTGGCCCACCTGGCACGGTCTAGTAATTCTACCTTCCGAAGGTCTTTGTCCGTATACATATTTTTCGTTTACATTGTTGGTCTCAGTTGCTTTCTTATACTTCTCACAGTTTTTACAAATGAAACGGCTTTTTTTGAAGAAACCTTCCAATATTGTATTGAAAAAAACCGAAAAAAAATACGTTTCAAATCGCACTGAATTTAACAAAAAGACACTTGGATTTATACTTCACGGAATATTTGCCAAAACAAATTGTCTAATAACTTGCGCATCTCTCTGCCAAGACAACCTGTCGGTAACTGAGCGAATTGCATCGTCAGCATTGCCAATATCAACGTAGGAGTATAATATATTGATAGGTGTCATATTACCCACACTGGCATATTCGACCAACTTACCCTATTAAACAATCCTATATTAACAACTTGCAATTCTTACCAATTTATATCTTAGGGGTCGATTACATATTTTCCATTTTTTCTGTCCTCATCCAAAAACTCGCTTATTTAGGCAAATTTTATGCACATTAACAAACTACTTTAATTCGCATGTTAAATAATAAATGACGCCAACAAAAGCATTGCATTGAGAGGTTTACCCTGATTAAGTTGTATTTCTTTTAATTCAACACTTGTGTTATTAATTCAACAAAATTTATGTCAAATCTGCAAACAGAAATGTTATTTCTAACAGAATGTTTTTATTTCTTGTATTTTTAATCTGCATTTTGGTTGACTAACAAACATTTTGTAAAAGTTTGGTCAATTTCACAAAAGTGATTTTTGGGTCCGTTTTAATGGATATAACAACAATTTTGTTAATTCAACAATAAAATTGTTCAATTGATGCGACATTTTGTTAATCTGACAAAGTAGTTTTGTAGTAAACGTTTTAGCCGCTTGACAAAATATTGGTCAAATTGATAAAACTTAAGTTGTGTTGAAAAATTTCATTTATTTCAATTTTATTCAGTTCAACAGAATTATTTTTGCTTAAATTTTACAATCGAATTTTGTCAATACTACCTGGTATTTTATTTTCAGTGCAGTTTGCGTTTTTGTTATTTCTTTTTTTTATTAATTATTTTGTAAAAAGAAGATTCCCCAAGATTAAGGCTTACGAGTTTACACTTTACGTGCAGTCAATCAGTTTGGAGAAATACATATTAATATAATTGAGGTTAAGAATCGTTATTTCGATTTGCGTCGAGCACCAACACTTGGTGTCTTTGATTCAATCTTATATAGAGACAACGCAGTAGAGAAAGACATCACCTTCTTGGAGTGCGTAATTGAAGCTGTAATTAGTTAACCCAAACACCGCCCTACCATAACTGGTGAGGCAAATGTTGTTAAGGTTCTCTTCGGTCTTTGGAGTCATGACAGTGAATCCTTTCATGCTCCCAACATGTATAGTAGGTACAATCTGGCTTTTCTGAAAATTGAATTTTCCAAGGATCATGAATATTCAATGTCAAGCTTTCTCATTCACTGCAACCCCTCGTGAGATCTAAATTCAAATTGACATAGGTACCAACTCCGCTGCGATGGGACGGCAACCCCTAAAAGTCTTCCGTCGACGCCATTAAGTTTTTATATCATCGCTCTATACCCTCCGGTAACACCCCTTCGGCAAACGCAATTCCTCCACTTGATTGGACCTGTTAATTACTAAAAAAAAACAAAGGAAGACAATAATCCACTCCAAAGCATTTCCAGCGCTTAAAGCCATCATCATACAGAGACTGCAATTCCGGTGCGCATATGGGGCTTATAAAAACACATAAATACCTCTCTCGGAGCTAAGCGTTAGTTCGATAATAATTGCGATGCCTACCACTCTGTTTCCAAACGGGGCGTCGGGGGAAGGCCACAATCGCAGCCACAGACTTGTATTAAATTGAGAAATACACACAAATGGCGGCGCGCAGAGCCAGGGAATATAATTTAATCTTGTTAATGCTGAAAATCAAGTTGTCGACTCCAAACAGGCTCTGACTCTCAGTCTCTGGCAATCGGCCAACCAACTAAAGCACTTTAGCCATTAAGATCCCTCGGGGGAAGTTGAAGAGACAAACAAAAAATAATAATAATATTAACCACCGCGCGCATTCATGCAACCGCAAGCCTATTAGAGCTGGCCTCTCTGAGTTCTTATGACTTCATAATCTTAATTAACGTTATGGCGAAACGTTGGATCGTCATACCACACAACCATGGAATTAGCCAGCGCTATAAAGATCCAATCAAGTCGCCCGCCGCTGGACAACCATTGGCAAACGGGATTGCCATCCCAACAACCAGCGACGACGACTACCTTTTCGAAACCCTTCGCACAAAGGCGAAGTCATGTGGAATTCAGCATGGCGGTCCTTAATGCGCCTGCTGCTGCCCAGCCGCATGATCGCATCGTACACAGGAACACGAATGGGCATGGTTATTTCCCTTCGTCGTGTTCTTTAATGAGTTTATACCTGGGACGGGACCGGACCGGACCATGTGCATCTCTTTCCCAATGATCGTTCCATTATATCGAATGTTCATTCGGGGATTTTGATTAGTTTGTCGGCTTTACCTTGTTTTTTTTTCGGGTCTCCTTTCGTCCGTTTTCTCTTCCCATTGGGTTTGTGGGTTTTTAATTTATTTGTACATAGAACATATTTCTTGTTCGTGACAGCGGGACCGGCCGAGATCGAGGGAGAGAGCGAGCGACTGAGATCCACCCTTGATTGGATGCGAGAAACGCGTTAACACTAATTTATTCCACAACTTGTACCTATGCTCCTCGTGAGCAGATATGACTGAGTGCGTTCTGAGTAGCTTATGAGATGCTGCTTCTGGCTGAGGGCATTAATTTGGCTTAAAGAAAACACACGCACACACACACACAGACAGACGTTCCCTTCCAAAATGGATGATGATGCTCGCAGCTCGGCATGGGGCTCGCAGGTTATAATGAAAGGCTGTGATACCATGGGCCGGGGCCCTAATCGTATGTCAATGGGGTAATAAATATGCGGTGCGATAAGATAGATGTTTGCATTAGGTTCTGCGCAGCTTGTAGGACGTGTTAATTTGAGGAGGCAGTGCGGAGACATCGAATTTATCGAATACTTCAACTTCTAATACGATAATTTATATATTTTACGCTTTTATTATGCTTAGCAGGTTCGGAGGGGGCCAGATAAGCCATAAGCCCATTCAGAGGCTTGTTTGTGGGACTTTGAAATAGAACTAGTTTTTCTCAAGCAATTTGTGTGTGACCGTTGGGGGCACAAACAAATGTCACATGCCACACTTTAATAACTTTGAACTTGAAGTTGTAGAGCTAGGTATTGAACTTGTGTATTTGGTAAAGGTACCTAGGCCCGCTTCAAAAAAAATATTTTCTCTTGGAAGATACTCAGGGACAGAGGCTCTCCAACCTGCGTTTATCATCTTTAGCACCTTTACGGCAGTAAAAATGCTGTTTGGTGGTGGGCTTTAAAAGGTATGTAGAAAGTCAGCTTCAAGACCAGCACCAGTCTTCTGGGGTCCTAGCTTTTGGGAAATTATCTTTCCTTCTTTCGTTACAGGTAATGGTAGCTGCCGAAACGATTGACAGGATTTTGTTTACTTATACTTGCGTTCAAGGGGTAACGACTATTCTTAAAGCGCGGTAGTGGAATTTTTGGCATGCGGCTAAAGCTCATATTTGGTCATCACAATACCGTAGGAGGCGTCTATAATATCGCTGCTTTGGTTGTAGATGTCGACAAAGACTTTTTCAGACAAGGTGCATTGGGTAGGCCCTTATTTCATACATAGGTACACGTATACAGGTGAAAGGAACACTGCAAAACTGCGTTGGATAGAAACTAATCTCTTTGTGTCTAGAAGACCAGCAATATCAGTCGGAAGCCCTTCTTTCTTTTCCCCAATAAGATGCACGTAAACTAAGATGTTAAAAAATATGATCTTTAAAAAAGAGTAGTTTTAAAAAAGTCATTTAAAATGTTGATATATCGCAGCTATTTTCAAAATGCTTTTCAAAGTTCGTCCTAAAATCTAAAATTGGTTTACCACTTTATAAATATGCGCTTTGGTGACAACATTATTAAACAAATTGTATTTAGCAAAATAGTTTTATTAGTAAAAGTTGGAGGGACTGTTTCAAAAATCATTTAAATCAAAAAAAAATCTTGATAAGAATTGAGCAAAAACAAAAACTACTCGAAAATCACTTTATAATTGTTAAAAAAAAATTGTAAACTAGGTGTTTGAAAATCTACTTGACTTTGGCTTAAATAATTGATTGAAAAATTGTTCACCCTTAAAATTGCTCTAATCAAAGCATAAGAAAACCCTAGAATAAGAAATTATGTTTTCTCAAGAATTCCTGGCAAAAATTTTCAAAAAATGTCTTTTTATGAAAAAAGTACGTAATTCATCTCAAAATCACATAAATACAATTCGTTCCAAAAAAAAACAATAGAAAATACAAATTTTAGAGCTCAGAAATTTCCGCCAAAATACTTCTTCGCTCAAAAAATCGACTACATTTTTTTTTTAGTTCATGTTCGTGGGAGGTAAAGTCGAAAGAAATATTGGCATCATTGGGAGAGGGTGCCGACTTAAAAAAAAACCTAACCGACCATGGTCTCTCTTCGAAGCTTCGGTTAAAATAATAGGTTAAAATATTTTATACCTTCAACCATTTGAATTTCAATAAGATAAGCGTTTTAAGAACCACGGCCCGTTTACCAAGTATTTTTTGGGAATTTTGGTTAATTTTTTTGGGAAATTTCTCTGGCATTAAAATGCCAACAGTTGGAGTTGGAGCCCATGGGTCGGCACTATTACTTGTTTCATAACGCACTTTTATTTAAAGTGGTAGTTTATTGTAATTGGACAACATTTTTCTGTAGAGCTATTTAATTCGTAATTTTTTCTCTTTGCATGTCGCTTCCATCGGAGTTAAGCGGTCATTGAATATAAATTCTACTTCAAGGGGATATATTTTTTTAATTGAATTTTAAGTAGGCCCAGAAACACCTCTCGAATAGCACAAAAGTCTAAAAATTTATCCCAGTTAAAATATTATGTAATTGAGCCTATAATCCTCACACCTGCAAATCGTTTCAAAATATGTTGAAAACGGTCTGCTCAATCATTTCGAAAATCTCTGTAAAAACAGTTTAAGAAATTGCTACTCCAAAACTTGTTCCCAAAATCGTTCCAAATTGTAACAGTGCACTTAGAAGCTTGTCAAAACAGCTTAACAATATTTTTTAAAATTATTCTTACAATGAAAACATTTTTAAAAAAAAAATAAATATAAATGGCGCAACAGGTCCGTATGGACCCAAGCCTGGCTTCTCACAACCATTCGTCTTGTGCGAGTTTTTTTTTATTTTTGGGACGAATGGAAGGGATCTACAATTTTATGCCGAGTCCAAACGGCCAATTGAGAAGCTCTTTCATGACAGTTATACTCTCGGATGTTTGTCAGACGTTCGCGAGAGAAACATTTTTACTAAATCATAAAAACGTTAAAAAAAAACGAATGTCCTATAATTCGATTTAAAATGGACCGTACTGACATTCATTTTTAACCTTCAACCTATATATATTTTGTAGGTCACAATGCGCAATTTTGTATGGTAAATTTCGCCATTGCGAGTTTGAAAAATGTATCCTAGACACTAAATATGGTTATTAGTGTTGACGAATTTTATTACAAAATGGGGTAAAATACTTCTTTCCAAAATTATTCGAAAATTCCCCGAAAATAACTCGAAATTTGCTTCGAGAACAAAATAAACGAGACAAGTTGCGTCAAAATTTGGCAAATTCAATTCAAATCTCTGAAGACATTGTTAATTATTATTTGTATAAATTGGGCCTTACTAATAATCATTTTTAACCTTAACACTAAATATTCTGTAAGTCACAATGGGTAATTTTATTTGGAAAATTTTTCCATTGTGAGTTCCTTCGTAAAATTTATAGCCTGGAGACTAAATACGATTATTAGTATTGCGCAACCCCGATCAAAATCGACCTCAAAAAAATCTACCTAAAATTAAACTTGGATGCAGATACACTCAGAAAAAAACATTTTAAAGCCAACAATTTTTGTTGTTTAAAATTAACCCAAATATCAAAATGTTGTTCTTACGCTGAATGACTTGATTCTTCAAAGCTTAAAAATGAGTTTTTTCTCAAAAACAATAACTTTCAGCTTACAATTTTTGAAAAACTCGATATTCTTCTCTTTATAATCTTTTTTTTTTTTTCTGAGTTTACCTCTAGGGATACCTATAATTGAATTGATTATTTAAATTTAAACAAAGCTTTTTAGTGCGACCTTCAAGTCAATTTACATTTTTAGGCGCTTTCAGGTGCCATTTTTGGATCGATTTTCGAAGCCATCATTGAGGCTATTTTAAGAGATATTTTAGAGCAAACCCTTGCATTGGCGGCACATTTATCGAAACGATATTGGGCCGGTTCCAAGAGTTATTCTAGAAAATATTTTTTAGTTAAGCTTTCTTGAAGAGACCTTTGAAGCGGGTATCTTTTCTTTCCAATTTCGGAAGGTCTTCGGGTTTAATTTTATTTCAACGGTATAACAATTTTTTCTATGACTTTGAAGACAATTTTAGGTCAATTTTCGAAGCGATTTTTACGCCATTTGTTGTTTGCCGAGCAATTTCTTGAGCAACTTCTCAACCTTCTGCAATATTGAAAACGAGTTTTAAGCCGATTGTTGACGTGTTTTTAGTACCGACATTGGACCGATTGTTTGAGCTTTTCTTGTCGCAATTTGTTTATCTTTGCAACTGCGGTTTTCCCATAAACTAATAGCTTATTCTTAGACTCCATTTGAGTTTCAAAATTGCCACTTACCACCAATCAAAGAAATTGTCGATTCAGCAGCATTTTTTTTAATTAAACAATTCCCTCGTCGACCTGTCTAGATCTCCATGAAGAGGTTTTAAATATCAATTTACCCGTTGAATGCAATATTTTCGCTTTACTAATTACCTGCTAACTAAAACGCCATCATTTGTGCCTAGGCGAGCGCATGTCATCACGAAAGTGCCACTCTGCGGTGTTGGTGTCCGTAATCATGTATGCCGGCCTTTGTGCAAATAAGTTATCTCCTGGCCGATTGACGGCCGACATCGACATCACTCCTGTCGATGGATATTCTCCATTTGTTGCCCCTTCGACCGTCTGCCAATAAAACCGGCTGAAAATGGTTATCATCCAGGAGTTTAAGTGGCACAGTAATTACCGTCGACCGCATCAGCAGCAGCAGCGGATCAGCACACAGAAGACAGTGCCGACCGCACAGCCACCATCCAGGATCAGGCATCCGGAGGCTTTAGCTCTCCACAGAGCGCAGTCAATTAAGCCTTAAAGTGGTGGTCACTCACTCTCCCTTTCTCTGGGGCCCCCCCTGGGGGCCAACGCATACTCAAAACGAAAAAAATATCCGATTGCGTGATAATTAAAATCGCTGACTGGACAACTCCTCCTGATGGCCGCATATGCATATGTGTCTGTCTGAGACCAGACCAATAAGCAAACTGACGGCAGAAACCCGTTCGCCAGCAACGAGCAACGAAATAATTACGATCATCAGGTGAAGATGTGCTCCGGGCACATCCGACGGATGGCTTGGGCATCATGGGTGCACTTGGATCGTGACTCCTAATGATATAATGGACTCTCGGGCTCATTATACTTTTCGGGCCAATTACATTCCTGAGCGATCGGCCGTGTGTGGGGTGGGGGGTGCGGTTGGCCGACAAACTGGCTGACAAGCACCCAAACAATGACGATGGGCTTATAGAGTGAGGATGCTGAGCGGCGATGGTGATGATTCCATCATGCAAAACTCTTACGAAAATTCCTGCTGGTCCCCGCCGAGATCACGTATACGGATAAGGACGAACGACAATGATGATGCCATCACGACGACACAACCGAGCACATGGGCACTCTCGCCTATGCCTATAATGGGGCTAGCTCGCTGAAGGACAACTTAACTAATAAGATCTCCTTGTTGTCCCGTAGTCCATTACACTTGGAACATGTCGGGGCATTTTATTTCCATTTAATTTCGTCGTCTCCGCTTTTGGATCGTCTTCGTGATCTGGAGGAGCAGCCAAAGTAAGTGGTTATAGATATTCGTTGGAATCATGTACGATGTGATGTTCGCGCGTCAACATGCCACGAAATGGCAAGCGCAATCGGCCGAGGTGTGCCGGAGGAGGCAGCAGGCCTTCGTGCACATCTCTAATTTACAGCATCTCCGGGAGGGTTCTCGAGTCCTTCGCGCCAAACGATCAAACATGTAGGACTGCTATATGATGTCTCTGTGTGTGCCTGTGTCGTCCATTTTTTGTTTTTTCTCCTTTTTTCATCTCCTGGAGGAGTGAATTTCTACATTTCGAGCTGTTGCCCTGCTCCCAATTCGCTGTCTGGTGGGGCCGGCACGGAATTCATTAAAAACACATTTGTATGGACGGGACGACGCACCGGAGGATGCGAATCGATGGGCCCTGAATTAATGTTGCTTCTGATCGTCGATCGTTGATCGTTGATCGTTGGTGTTGGCCATTTCTGTGTTTTTCGATTGTTTTTGTTCCGCTGCTATGGCTGTGTCTGTATAGCCCCCCTCTGTCAATATGGTGAACATGGCACATGAAATAAAATTGTTCAATGTGATCATCCATTGTCCTCGTCGCCAAAGGGACAACAAAAAGGCATTTCTTGTAGCCCGTGTGTCGCGTTTTCTTTCTCTTTTTAATGTTTCCCTTTCCAGGGATCTACGAGACGACGATCCGAGTGCTTTGTACTTTGTACGGTTGTCGTCTGTTGGTTCAGGGCCCGAGATAGAGAACTATATTAATGCCAATGTAAGTGCAGGCATTTTGTTGGCGTTGCTTGTTGTAATTTTAATAAAATAATGGTAATAAAATTGTTGTCACGACTATTGTGTTCTATAATTGAATTTCAAAGCTGCACTTGGATGATGATGTAGTTTCCGGACGTGGACTCCTATAATGGAGATGCACTTCTGCAGCAGACATTTGGGTAAGTGGTTATATAGTGCGTTAGCACTCGAAAGACTCGAGCTTGTAACTCTGGTCTGTAGGTAGGATGCTGTCAGAGTGTTGAAGGGAACTGTGTGAGCAACCATATGCAGATATGCACAGAGCTACATGTATTTGTTGACGAACGAACTTTGACATCAACCGGGAGTGGTATCTCGTGTGGAAATATCACATCCAATGGGATAAAGATAAGTGGGCTTCAACAAGATGGAGCTACTGCCTAAACACAGAGAGATTCGATGGATATTTTTCGAGGTGGACTTCTTTTTACGGACTTATCCTACAAAAATAAATCCCAGTCTCTTGTGGACCTTGAGCGGAACATTTGGTCCCACGATTAAGCATTACATCGACAAACTCTTAAAACTTACTTTGTAGGCATAGCACTGCCTTCTGCTAATTCGGGCACGTTGCATCCGGACAGTCCACGATAACTTGGCCTTTGAAACGTAGGCTTGGCCTTTCTTGTCTTCGTGATGGTCGTCTCGTATGTAAGGGCTGCGATTGGAAAATCCTTTTGGTTGGAGCATTATTGTTTATTCGGTCGATGTGGTAGCTCCAAGTATTTTTGATTCATATCTCTGTACAGCTGGTATATAGTTAACGGTTGTATATCCTCTCCAAAGTATGGAACGAACCTACAAACTGGAGAAGAGTTTTCTCGGTCCCTATTCAAAACTTTAACAGGGCCCCGATGGCCGAGAGGCTTACTAATTTAACACAAAGCTAGTTCCAAAGGTGACTCATCGGTTAGCCAGAGGTATAGTGTGAGTTTTAAAAGTGCTTTAAAAAAGTGATGTTGACTAGTACGGAATGCTAGTCAATGTACTTTGTTTAGTGCCCATAGGTCCTATATCGATCGATAACTACTTTAAGCTCACCTGCCATGGTATAATGGGCTTTCCTCACCGACTGGTCTTCTGTGCACCAGCGGCTATAGATTTGTGTCCAGCTCGGAATTTTTGTACTAAGTTGATAGTTCTGGGAGTCTTCTGAAAAAATACGTGATTTCGGCCCAGGTCTTCATACAGAGAACTTATTTCATCTTAGACTTTGTGATGTTGTTTTATTCACAGCTTACCAGAGAGGATTTTTTAAAAGCAAGACATAAGAGTGTTGTTCCTGTCGTCAGCAAAGCTTTACATATTTATTTTCAACATCCCAAGCAGTTACCTCACACACATTGTAAGTGTTTTCGGTAAAAAGAGTCCCTTTCCGAATGTCCCGCCCAATTCGTGTGGTTAACTCTAGTGATATTGAGAAGAAATAGAGTTGGTGAAAGTATAGACCCTTGCGGCACTCCTGCGTTTATAGCAAACGACTTGAACGTTACAACACGTGCCTAAAAGAAAACGCTCTGCATCAATCCGCAAAGTTTGTTTGGTAATAAGGCGCTTACCTGCTTAGTAGGGCTCTATGCCAAACTCGGTCAAAAGCTTTTGAGACATCCAAAGCTGTGGATTCACCATGTTGTTCAATCACGTGCTTCCACAAGTGGGTGAAGTATTGAAGTAGGAGAGAGATCGTGTACTGCTATAGCTCATCGATTTTTAATGGGCGATTTCATATTACTTTTGATATTTACTGTTGGTTGGAAAGTGTGCTATTTGCAAGCTGTCCAAGGCTATCGAGTAGGCAGTAAATATCAAAACAATAGCTGTTTTTTATTATCAGCGTGATCTGATCCCGATCAGATTACGAAAATAAAACAAGACGACCCATTGAAAAGTTTAATTTTTGAGTTATGGCAACAGCTGCTTTCAAAAACAAAACAGATAATACAGGGTATTACAAACTTCACATTGCCACCAGCCATATTGCAAATATTCTGCTCAACGTGACGTCACACAAGGCACATGTCATTTCGCTTGCAATGCCGGGGGTGTTACCATATTTGAATCAAATTTAAACAATTTTTCTTTTCCATATTTTTTAGAAACCAATTTAGTATTTTATGTTCAAATATGCAATACATGAACAATATTTTGCTGCTAGCACATCCGTTTATCTTGGCATATTGAGGTGTGTCCAGACCAGCGAAACATTTCAAAAATGTTTCTGAAGCAAATCGGACATATTTATAAGAGATTTCTGAAATTTAGTTATTGAATGTTTATGAAATATTTCAATTTTATTTTTCTAGTCCAACTAGAAGAAAATATTGTGGTAGGGTTATTAGCAGCGAGTAAAGTTTATATATTTGTAATTTTGGTCTCTGGAATCTCGGGATTTAATTCAAATATTCGTATTAAATGAATCACTTTCTCATTAGGTATTCCAAGCTTTTCTTGACATTTTTATTTTATTTAAAAAAATAAATAATAATCAAAAAACAGCGCTCACTTTCTGCAGTTAAACTTGTAAAACAAAAATGATTTCCCATCACGATTGGGAAACTGTGAAACATTTCATTAATTTTTTTTTTGTGTCCAGATCCAAACCAGCAAAACATTTGATAAAAATTGTTTTGTTTAATAAATGTTTTAGAAATATTTATAAAACATGGAGGTATACAATTGTTTATCAAGTGTTTGGCTGGTCTGAACATACCTTTATAAAAAGAAAAGAACACGGAATACGGATGGGGATTTAATTCGTGCGCGAAAAAATCAATTGATATTTTGTGGTTTAATTTTTTTGTCTGGCAACATGATTAGGTAGCTATCGTTTACAGGCACACCAACATTTAAAACTGAAACAAGCCATCTAGTGGGAAATAGTAGAAATAATTTTCAGATCATGATTCGTGATCTCGATGAGTAGCAGGATCATGTCATGTTGTTGTAAGTGCATGTAAATCGATGATCTATATGGATCATAGCTGATAATAAAAAACAGCTAATAAAATGAAATATAGCTCAAGCCAAGCGTGTATTTATTAGCTATTTAATAAAATTATTACACATTTAATAAAATATTTTGTCGGTCTTCTCTAAATGTCTCAAAAAGTAAGAAGTTAATTTTGGTCTATTTTTAGCCACATTTTATTCTAGTTCATTCTGCGAAAAAAAATTACCAAAATTGTATTTTTTGACACATTAAGAGAAAAGCGACATATTATTTTATTGAATAGGACAATAGGTAATGAGCACACGCTTCTCTTGAGCTTGGTTTAGTAGAATTCGGACGGAATCTGTTTTTTTTTTTTTTTAATTTTTTAATTGTTTTTTTTTTGTAGGTCTAGCCTATTTTTGTTGGCCCATATAGAGAAGAGAGACCAAATATTTGAGTAGCCTAAAAATATATTTCTTTAAAGAAGTTTGGCGTAGTAAACTTAGAACAAGTTATTTAATTTTCCATAAGTTTTTTGTTTGAAAAACAAAAGAGTTTTAGAGCGAACTGGTGTTTGACAAAAGCATTCAAATGGTAATTGTGGACGAATGGAAAAGTTGTACATTTTCGCAGAGCGATTAATTCGGTGATGAATATTCACGAAAAAAAAAATTCTTCAAAGGTAAATTTGGCGGACCTTTACTGGTAAGCCCTCATTTATAGCCATACGTAAAATGCAACCTAAAAAGTTGGAACAGAATGAAAATGAGTTTTTTTACTTAGAAAAATATGGGTCAGAAAATTGTTTCAATACAAAAACAATAACAGCGAATCAGACAACACTGATTGGATTCCATCAGAAAAAACAAAATTGCTGACAGATGGAACAGTAAAGAAATTAAATATTTCAGTATTTGTTTTTTTTTTTTTGTGGAATTAACTGAGAAGTTGTTCGGAAAAAGTTTTTCGTACAGAATAAATAAGTTTACTAGAAAATTTGAAAATTATTTGCTTATTTTTTATTGATAAACTAACTTTATAATTCATTAGCTACATTTAAAGACCAAAATTGTGTTAAACCATTAGGTCTATGTGGTCAAAAAATGCAAAAGAAAATTTTCACGGTTTCGTTTTAAGTATGGCTAAAACTATAACTAGGGCCTAAGATAGTTCCGCCACAAAATCTACCACTTTTCGAAGAGCGACTAAATCAATATAACAATTAAACGAAATTCCAATGCAGCGAACCCAGCTTTACAAATGTCTGCAAAACTCTTAACCGATTTCACTGGAAATATGACACTTGGTGTAGTTTGCACGCACTATGACGTATGAATGATATCCGGTAGGTGGCGCTGTTGTCCTTAGAGTTTGCCAGTGAGTAAAGGCCATATTATTCACTCCGGATGTAAATCAGATTTAAGTTCATTAATCGGTTTTTTTTTTAAACCCTACAATTTAAATCCATACCCAAAATATTCACTCACGCACACTTAACGTCTTGTCGTCTAGTTGGGCTTCCTTAATTTCCTCGAGTTTACTTTCTGTTGCTGGTAGCTCCGCAATGATTGCTTTAACAAAAAGGTATTCAAGTCCTCTTCATCATCCGGATCGTGTGCTGATGATGTCATTGGGTTTCGGGACAAAGCGTCAGCTGCTATCAAGTCTTTGCCTGAGTGTAGTATATTTCATATGTAAAACGCATCATACGCATTCTGAATCTCTGGAGTCTGGGTGTCAATTCATCTAAGTGCTTGGAAGTGAATACCGGAACCAAAGGCTTATGGTCCGTTTCATTAAAGAATGAGATACCTGTGATATAATCGCGGAATTTCTCGCACGTCACCCACGTTATCGCCAACACCTTCTTCTCAATCTGGGCGTATCTCTTTTCGGATTGCGTTAGAGTCCTTGATACGTAAGCAACTTTGAGAATGCCGCCGCAATCTTCCTGTCGCAAGACAGCTCCGAGTCCAAAAGAGGAAGCATCCGTTGACACGATCGTCTTGTGAGTTGGATTGAACATTTTAAGCACAGGTTCTGTAGCTAAGATTTTTAAGAAATACATATAACTACATCTACATTAATTTCGTCCATTTCACGAATGAAGCCCTTTTTCAGTTTCTTGTCGGTTTTCTCCTATTCCCCTTTTCTACTTTTCTTATTTCTTGCGAGCGAAGAAATGTCAATATTATGAAATTGAGTTTTAACCCTAGTTAAAGAACTTAAACTGGTCTCCGGAGTACGTTTAAATTTAATCGAATAAACGCTGTCAAGTTTAAAAAAAAACGTGTTTATGTTCGGGCTTAACGAATGAATATTATGGACTTGCACGGAAAGAAAATTATTTTCTACACAAAGAAATTTCGTTTCTTGAATCGAGGATATTAAAAAATTAGCATATTCTTCTTTGTTCGAATTTAATTTAATAATATTTAAACACTAATTCTTGGATCTAGAAAATCATCATTATTGGTAAAAAAATTTCATTTTACCGAAACGATCAAATATTTCTTGATTTAAGAAACGAATTTTATATACAAAATTAAATAAATGAAGTCAAGAAGGAATTATTTGATAGTAAAAAGTTTGTCCTTTATTTACAGCGCATACAGATTTTCTAATTCCAAGTAAATAATTGCAGCAATTTAGAAAAATTACTAAAACTATTCCAGCATATATGGAGCATAAATTAAGATCGAATTTGTGGTCTTTTATTTATTATATATTTTTTTCCAAAGAAATGCTTACTTTTGATATCATGGCCGTGTAGTAAGTATAGAGAGGGGTGACGAGAGAAAGTGGATGAGTTGTTTGTTTCGATATACTGTTGCTGCCGTTCAACTTACTTGCATATAAGAAACAAATTCTTATATTAGGGCCGAATATAAGAAATATCTTTCTTCTTATTTCATAGAAACTTGACCAATTTTGTATGTGTTCGGTTGTTACCCATCAAGCACAAACTAGACACGGACACAGCCATCCAATTTAAGGTGTAATGACCTTGGAAATGTTTACTTTATTCACATTTCTTACTTATAAGAAACAATTTCTAATATCGAGAAATGCATGGAGAATAAAAGAAAAGAATTTCTACTTTTACTTTTCGGCACCAAAATATTTTGCAGTGTGCGTAGAGTGAGACATATGTTTTCGTTTGTACACCACCAAGCAGAAACCAGACACAGACATTTGATATCAAGGTATAATGGCCTTGGAAATGTTTACTTCATTAATGTTTACTAGAAAACAAATCTTGTACCTATGCAGAAACTACGGTACAATACAAGAAGACAATTTACCGTTAGTACACACATAAAGTGTATGTCCTTTATTTTCTGCATCCAAGAAAATACAGCTGCAGAGGTTGGTACAACACAGTGGATAGCAAAAGTGGAAACACATTACAGAAATATTTGAATTTGGCTATTTACGTTCGCTTTATGTATATCATTTCACATTACTAATGAAAATTTGGTGTTTAGCTTAAATTTTAGAAACTCACAATACCGATATTTCACATATGAAATGAGCTACTTCATGTTTAAAGACAGCCTTACCTACTAATAGTGGTCAGTATTCATATCCGTCACCATCTACATATATTTTGACACTATAATCTTCGTAAGTAGGCAATGTGTATGTTTTTACCTAATTTACCGCCAATTTCGTACTCCAACAATTTGCCTAGTACCTATATAGTTGGCGCAGAGTGGAATCTTAAATGTATTCTTTCACCAAGTTTCCTAAGTGCTTAAAAATGCTAAGACTGCTTAAAAATGAATGGCATATATAAGGGTCCTGTTTCAAATCGTAGATTTTTAACACTGCAACAACATTTTAGAAAATGTTTATTGATCAAAGAGCTTGGGGTAAATTTTCGTATTTAAGAATTTCCTGCTTAAATCAAGAATAATTCTTCTGAATTCCAGAAATAAATTCTTCATGTAAGAAAAATGTTCTTGGGGAGACAATTCGAATTCAAATATTTGTTTCTGGGAACAACAATAATTGTTTTGGATTTTAGAAAAAAGTTGTTGGTATAAGAAAGTAGTTCTTGATTTCAAGTCTCATTCTGCATGACTCTTGGATCAAGAAAAATTCTGCATGATCATAGATCAAAGTTCTTGATACAAGAAATAATTTTTGAACGTGACATATCTCAAGAAGCGATCAGTTTCTTGGATCAAGAAAACCTATGCACGATTTAGGAAAAATAATTCTTATTGAAAGAAAACAATTCTTGAGAATATTAAAGAATTATTTTCTTAATTCAAGAATTATTTTGTAAATTTTCCTTTTTTCTCTCATTCTTGATTTATTCACAGAAAATGTTAAAAAGAAGAAATAAATCGCTTGGAACATAACCGTTCTTTATTTTTTTGTTTTAAGAAACTTGTACTTCCAATTTAGAAGAAAAAAATTTCCGTGTGGGCTTAGTTTTTGTGTTAAACTCACTTAAGCCCGGGTGTAACCTTTAAGTAAGCTCTCTGTTCTACCTTCATCCGACATAGCATTTATATTAAAATTTCCCTTTTTAAACATATTTTCCAAACGACTCCTTTAAGGGCCATCACATCTCGAACGCAGTTTGAATGCAAAAGAAGTAGTGACTGTCCTGCCACTCATCTCCATAGACGAATTTCAATAGAACTAGTCTATACTCTTTTGTCTCTCATAACTATCCGCGATACCAATAATCATTTTTAGTGTCCATGCTAAATTTTTCAAACTCACAATCGCGAAATTTAAACAAACTTGCATATAGTGACCTACAAAATATATAAGGTGAAGATTAAAAATGATTTTTGTGTGCAGACAAATCCCACTTTAGTTATTCCAAAATTGGATACAGACTATCCCTGATTTCCCTCCAATAATGTTTTAACATGACGAGAATATGGCTGCCAGCAACCTTCGACCACCTGCTCTCAACTTTCGCATCCCATTCCATAGCCGAACGAAAACTATATACGAAAGTGGGAGTGTTCTGTGCATTCCCCTCTTGCAAACCGATTTGCCCCAAGGAAATAGCAAAAAAAAAATATTAATTGCACCATACCCACCCACACAATTTCTTGTTCAAATCTCACCCACATATGAGTCCCTCCCGTCATAAGCCCGCGCGCACGGAGTGCACGTCCGAGGGCAAAGTTGAGGCCACATACAATTTCATTTAATGAACAGCATACACCGCACCCGCAAGAAGACATTAAACGTTTATCATCCAAGTTAAAGCACAAAATGGCTACGAACTGACCCGCTCGAGGTCCCAAGATATATGCTCTCTCTCTCTCTCTCTCTCTCTGTTCCTTTCGGATGATGCTGCCAGAACAGGAACAATCCTTCGGGCGGCCGCTGAAAAATAGCGTTAAACTCCAGAAAATGGATCTCTTCGTGGCGGCCTAACCACATCATCCGCACCAGCAGACCATCACCATCGCAGTAATAACGTAATAACGTGAATATATTGATTTCATCGCAAACACATAAATTAGTGGGCAAAGTAAAAGCCCGAGACCCCAACTGCAGTCCTGGACGTGCCTGGCCAAATGGGCGGTTGCGAGCTGCACGTATTTTGTGTTGCTGTTGTTGCCTGGGCCGTGTGGCCAGGATATGCATCCATGCTGATGCCGGGGGTGGTTTGTGGCGTTGCGGGGCCCAGCAATGTGCGAGTATATACGTGTGTGGTGTACATCGGTCGGGCCCAGGGCCGCGCATAAGTAAGTTATAAATAATAACTGGCGTGTTGTAAATCAAAATTATCAGTTTTGATGGCCGAGTGGTTGCCTTCAGTTGAACCCTGCCGAACGAGGATGGTGCTGCGGGTGGTTCACTGTGGTTCAATTGTTGGTTTGCCTGGCTATGTAGGTATTTTGATTGGACTTCTCCGCTCGGCAGACTTTATTCGATAAACACATGCGAGTTACTGGGCTGCTATCATGGCTGCCCCTGAAGATGGCGATGCCTGTCGTATAGTCGTTGTGTGCATGCGTACGCCAGGGCCGCGCGATCCTATTGAACTTTCCAGTCAAACGCAGATAGTGTATAATTAGGTGGAGTTGCACACACCGTAGATATACGAACGTTCCCACCTCGGTGTGCAGTATAATTTATCAGTTATATGCGGAGTGCATAATCAAGTGATTTTCTTAAATGGAAACGTTTATTTATGCGCGAATTTAGCTGGCTCCGCGCATAATAGAGATGCACACTGGGGGCGGGGGGAAGAAACGGAAGCGCGGGGATCTGCTCGTTGCTGGTTGAGCGTAAATTGCTGCGGAAATTTCCCACTTGATAAATCGCGTCCTGAAATTGGTTTCCACAAAAACACACATCAATTTGAAACGATAGGCAGTGAGGTGTAACGGTCGTAACGGATCTTGACACTAGAAAACGTGATGAATGGCGTGATCTGCCACTTTGCCCTATCACAGGCATTGCGCATTTGAAATGAATATTGTGTGTCAATATTGACTCATTTGACTTTTTGCAATCAAGGAACAAATGAGTGGGCTTTGAAATTAAAAAAGGAAATGGAAATGGAATGGAAACGCGGGTCCGCCCGCAAAAGTGGAAGCTACAGAAATGCAGAAGAGTCAACTGCTTAAGGGCAAAATACCACCTCCCAATCATTCAGACGATAGCCTAAATGATATCACTGCATGGGAGTGCCAAGGCTGGCAGTAGGTAAGTAGATACTTATTTCGTGGTACAATTTCAAACAGAAAGACTACATAACTCCAACGCTACATTAGCAAATCAAAAGTTAGGCGCTTCATTCCTTGTTTGATGATAAATGTTTGAAGGTGGGCATAATGAGCCCCGCCTAAAGCTCCACTTTTAAATAAATTCTTGTATTAGCTTTCTACGGAAGGCCTATTTGAATTAACATTTTTGTTAGCAAAAGCAATTACAAAAACTACATTCTACTGGACCACTTTCGAATTCCAAGATATAAACCAGGTATTTATCCAAAGTAAAAGTGACTGGACAGATGACAGCAGAACTGACACTTTTGTGATATGTCCAGCGCCATTTACTGTCAGCGAGCGGTTACTAAGAGAATGTTGAATACAGTTTAAAGTAGAGACACACAACAAAATATACCAGATCTACACCATTTTATAACCATAATGTCATACTGAACTGTTTTTTGGGTATTTGTTTACTTTATTTTGCTGTGAATGGGGACGTTCAAGTATCCAGTTTAGTAAGTCTGACAGCTGTCTGACTAGATGGATCTCGGTTTTGATTGGATGAAATCAGTCATATGAGCAGATGCTTCAGTTGACATTTTTATGTGGGGGTAGCCGACGAATCTAGTCAAGAAATTCGTGACTGAGTACTAACACCCAGAGAAAAAACAACGTAAAATCAAAGAAAACCACTTTGATTTTAATATTTTTCGGAATGATTTAGCATCGACTACGAAAATTTTTAAATCAAAGTGGCATAACAGTAATTCAAGGGGTTTCCCTACTCTAAATGCATATATTTTTAATTTGATCTAACCACGTATACACCTTGATTTGACGTGGAATCATGCTTAAATGTAAAAGTGAATACGTTTCACTTTGAATCTACGTTGACTTAATTTAAAATAACATTGCGTATTTAAATCAAATATGTTTTAACGTGAAAAGGAATATTCCTTATTAAAGTTTATTCAACGTAAAATCAAATAGAACATATTACATTTTAGTTTGCATTTTTTCCCTGAGTGAAGTTGACAATTCGAATATGTGGATGACGTAGAAAAGTGACGTCCCCGACCAATCTAGTTCTTGCGTTCAGGTTACATCTCATCCAGACCAATCTAGTCGATTTAAGATAACTATATTTTTGAATGTGCAAAATGTTTTCTATCTAATGAAACGTCAGATAGAAATTTGCTCAGATTGATTTGACACATTCAAAAATCAAGCTGTATTTAACCCGACAAGCAAAAACTTGATTGGTTCGTAACGTCATTTTTCTTACGTCAGTACAAACGAACTGTTAATTTTGTACTCAGTCATGAACTTGTTGACTTAATTCGCCGGCTACCCCTCCATAAACGTCAACTGAACAAAATCTGTTCATGCAACCAATTTAGGCCAATCAAAGCTGTGACACATCAAGTCAGCTGCCAGCTGTAAAACTCAGTAAACCAGTTTCTTGAACGTCCCCTTTTATATATTCCCCTGCCTATCTGCATATATATTAAATATCTTACAATAAGTTATTAATAGTAAAAATCTTGATAAAAATGCGTTAAACTGTCTTCAAAATATATATCTTTTTTCTTTCGTCAGAAAGCTCAACAAAGAACTGTTTTATTGACTACAAGATGGAATAACATGTACGCATTAGAGGGCAAGGAACTTTTCGATCTTTCAGCTCATTAGATCGAGAAGCAAAAGCTGACTTTGTGTTGAGAATACAACAAATTGCAGATCGCAGGCCTCTTGTTGACACTTCAGATTCAAATACTTTTTCTAGTTTTAAGGAAACAAATTAAAATCTGAACGTTTACAATTTACATTTTAAAATGTCCACAAGAAGAAAAACAATGTTGCGACGGCTAAAAATATTTAAAATACTTTAGAAGAACTCACAATTGACAAAGAAAAAATTTTCAACGGCACATATAAATAAAAAGAATAAATAATTCGCGCATTATATAGTGTTGTCTTATAAAATAAATAGTTGGCAAAATACATAACCGTGACACAAAGTTTTCTCTGGCAATTATAGCTTTCATTTTATACCTCAATGTACCTTAGCAACAAATAATGCCATCTAAATTAAAATTCTTCAATAACTATTAAAAGTGTTTTGATTATTTGAATTTTTAACTTATCCTCAAAAGTATTTAGTGTATACAATAATGTAATACAAAACAATTGCAATGAAATACTACGTTTAAAATAATACGGCCGGTTTCAAACATTCAACTTTAGTTTCCTCTTCATCCCTTCTTGTCTAGAGGCCTAGAATGAGGTAAGCTCAAGTTTTGAGAAGTACAAATTTAATTTTTAAACTGCAAGACCAAGGAATCTATACCGAGTCGAAAACATGCCTCATTGTGCAATGAAAGCTTTGAAAGAATACCCGAAGAATTGGCACAGAAGTGTCACCGTTATGGGTGAAGTTTTGAAGCTGAAAAAGATGGCAGGGCGAAATTTTTCTATTTTTTTTTTGTTTCTGACAGAGAAAAACAGGTGTGCGTCGTGTTGTAAAGGGTTTTCCAATGAGAGGTGTTATTGTGAATGACCCGCTATTTCGGTAGCTGTCACTTTTGAAGCTTTTATTCTTTGACATTTGACAAGTAGCAACTACGCCATTACTAAAAATGGAACGATACACGCTTCAGCAACGCATTGAAATTATTAAATGGTGAAAATCGTGCAGTCACAGTTCGCAAAACTGAAGCATTTTTTGGCCGTCGCACCTTGTCGGACCGCAATACAGAAATTGGTGGAAAAATTCGAGCTGTTGGGACAAGTTAGTGATGTGAAGAATAAAACCCGTGCACGTTGCTCAAGAACAACTGAGAATATTCCTGCTGTAGCCCAAAGATCTACGCCAACAACCCAGCGTCGATTCAAGACCTCAAAGATAAAATTCGTTGGTTATGGAAAATTTCATGAAAAGGATATGGTCCTGTATGCGTGCTCGTTGTGGCCATTTGGCTGATGTTGTTTCCCATTATTAACGGCATACCTTCCTCTTTATTACGAAATAAACATCCGATCACTTATCTCAAAAATGGCATTTTTCTTTGAATACCAAAATAACACCTCTTATTGGAAAACCCTTTACTTATGACCCCCCAAAAACCTTTTCGGGTGCTAGTCCCATTCTTTAAGCACGCGTGCCGAAATTTGAATGGCGTTAAAAACAGACATAGCATAATAAGAGTCCTTTTGTTTTATTTTGTTGTTACCGTTAACAAACGTTCTACGAACGCTGCAACTTGTGTCCAACTTTCGATTGCCAACTTTGCAACTTGAAACACTTCTATGGTACCTTCTTAAATTTATGGGACGTGGGACCGTTTTTATGGAATAAAATTAATTAAGAGATCAGACGCTAACCTACTGCCGTGTTGTGCTTCTCTATCCCCGATAAGGACAATTTTTATGTCTATTTTAAAGCAATCTCTGTGGCAATTTTGAAATCAATTTTTTAAACAAATTTCAGTCTGTAATTCGATCGAAATTTTTGGGTCGACTTTTAGAGCGACTCGCAGCAATTTACACAGCAATTTTTTGGACAACTTTTGACTTGTTTTTTTTTTTTAGACCTTCGATGACAATATGTTGATTTTCAAAGTAAATTTGATGGCACTTAAGGCTATTTTCGGGTCGCTCTTTGAACGAGTTTTTTGGAATTTTTTTATAGGGTGATCTTTGCCTAAATTTTGTAGGCGGCTTTTGAAGCAATTTTTGACTTATGATTATCATTTCCACCGGAAAGATTTGTGATTCCATTACTGAAGATAATTGTGAGACTTTTTTTTACATGGGACGTCCATTATAAGAACAAATATCTGATATAACGAATCTGTGATCGCTTTGCATATTTAATATATATATTAAGGAATATATAAATATGTTTCAAGTAAATAAAAATAAATTGTTTATATATAAATTGGTTTAAAAACCCTGACTTTTAAATGACAGGACCATCGTCTGTTTAATATAAGATTTAATAAAACAATTTAAGTAAATACAATTTCAATGACTTTTTTTTAATAAAATCAGTGCGAACGTGCTTGATACAATGAATGACATCAAACATTATATCATTCGTTATAATGTGGACATCCGTACTGTATATGTTTTTGGGCGAGTTCCATTTTTTTGATCTGGCAGTTTTAAAATTCTAGCAGAAGCGAGATTGCGTGAGGCCCTATATGACAAAGCGTGCGGTTATACCGCTCTGCCTTGGTATATGAATTAGTAATTTGGCGAGAGTTAGTTCGGCATCGTAAAGCTAGTGTGAATCGTATGAACGAGTAAAAAAAATGTGTTGTTCTATGTCCTACTATCTGAGGTGGAATGGTCTGCATGATGTTCAGTGTGAGTATAGGTACTCTAGGCAGTAGGCGCCATTATGCTCTTTAAGTCTTTGGAACCCCTTTCCATTGTGGATGCCCCAATCGGACGAGATATTTCAGGTCAACATTCAGGCTGGCCTGCAGGCTATAAAGGGTCAGCATATGCGGTCTTAAACTAGAGGGTTGCTAAGCTCAGCGGCGGCTTTAGGGGGGCGACCAAGGGCACCGGCATAAGCTAACCGCCCATTGGAATAACGAAGGAGTCGTTAGAGCAAGAAGATGCTTATAAAAAATATCCGTATATAAAAGGCTGGTCCTCGGGGGCGTTCATTAAACCTCGTCCATATCGACTCCCACTTCAAAGCGGTTAGTTGATGGCGGGCCTTAACTTAAGTCTAAGCTGCTCCCCTCTGTTACAATCTCTGATAGCCCCTTTCTGAACTTGCCATATAATTAAGCAATTGCGCTTAGCGCTCTCGAACCCAGAGATCGATGCGCGGATTACGGAAACAATGTTAGTGCGGTGGTGTACCTACTTGTCTATACTTCTGCAACTTAACAAAAATCAGTTCGCGCGGAGCCTTTATTTTTATGATCCAAATATTTGACTACGTGTGCGCCCCCAGGCCGGTGGCTATACATCATTCCAATAAATGCTGATTGCCTCTTGACACGATTTCCACTTGAATAGAGGAGGGTGCTGCTGGGAAAATAATACCCCCCCGTTCTCCAGCTATCGCGCAAGAGGCAGTGACAAATGAACACAATTTACATTATTACATGGGAATTAAGCAGACATTTTGCGCCCAGCGCTGGCGAGAGAGAGCCCGTGTGCCTCGGTATCGGTATAATATCTGCGGCAATTTTCGGGCCATGAATCGTGTATTTCATGTCGCAGCAGTTCCGTGGAAGTGCTGTATCTGTAACTGTGCTTGTATCCATGCGCTATGCTATTTCCAATTGAGCTATGTTCGATTAATCTTTTTGATTTATGTCCACGTGCGAGAAAGTAGCATGAACAAATGTCTCGCGATGGCATTTAATTGGGAATCGGGACTGCATGGGGGGCAGCAGCGCACTAATGCCGTACAGACACCATTGGGATGGCGCAGTGCTGTTTCTTATGGGCGGATTGGCGTCTCTGGTGTGCTGACTGAACAGGCATTCCAATCCCAATCCTGGCCGAACAGCAAACAGCGGTAAATTATGTTTGACTAGCTGTGTGTTGTCAGCAAGATTGCGGATCATACATAAATATTATGACGGACAAAAAATAATTGGAGGTCAATTATGTGTGGTAGCTATATGAGTGTGTCCTGTCGTAAATTTTCCACCACCAATCAGGGGACATTTCGGCTGGCACACGGTGTTAATGATTAATTCAACCGATCGTCGATTGTATGAACAGTTACAGTTTAGCGCGGCTTAAGCCATCTGTATAGTGGATCGGAGTTGCACGACAACAATATTTTCGAGACTAATGGACTTTGTTTCATGTATTCAGTGTGACCTACATAGATACCCATCAAACGATATCACACTGACTTGCATGCGGAGCGTGCTTCGAAAGAAGATCAAACGGAACGTGAGGAATGTGGCACTGCAACTCTGGCTGGAAGGAGGTCAGCTCGCCCTTGTTTGTGGAGCAAGCTGTGCTGCTTTGTAGGTTGTTTTAAAAATTATTGGATCTCTCTATCCCTCATCGTTATAAAAACAAGTAAAAGTGTTATCATCAGGCTGGCCGATGCTTCGATACGCACCACTGCATACAAGGGTGCCGTGAAATAACGCCGAGCGAAATAACGCCGAATTTTGGAATTACACTTTGTAGAAGCGAAATAATGCCGAATTTTGAAGTCCGGCGTTATTTCACAATGACAAAGGAAAATAACGCCGAACATTGCTTGTGAAATAAAGCCGAAAAATATAATACGCTTTCATAAAGCGAAATAAAGCCGAATTTCGTTAATATTTGCAATTTCTGAGAGTACCTACGGAAATAAGTTTTGCAAGGCCAACTGTACTTGTTAGAAAAACAAGTGAACTTTACCGTAATCAATGTTTGTTGGTTGGAGCTCGATGTGCATTCACCTCATTAGTTGATTGACTTTGAGTGATACACATCGGTAGTATGGCTAATTTTGGTGACTCGATTTTTGTGTATGAAATCTGCGAAGGTTTTAGAAAAGAAAGCGAACTTTTAAACATACCAGAAACAAAACAACTATATAAAATTAAATCTAAATCTAATTTGTGTAAAAGATATACGTGTTATGCGAAGGCGTGCAATGCTAGTGCAGTTGTAGATTTTAATAACGAAAATTTAGTGAGAATTCCCAAGGTCAGTTCTCCACACAATCATTCGACGCAAGAAGATCTTCGCGGTAAACTAGAATTAATAAATAAAATAAAAAATGAGTGTGCAAACGTTTCGCTTAAAAGAAGCGGTATTCGCAGTGTTGCCAGTTTGACTGTTTTTTGTTTGTTTTGACTGAAAAAAAAAATCAAATCCAGCCGACTGTTTTTTTTGACTGGATTTTTTCGTCTTTAAACGGAAATCAAGTCGACTGTTATTTATTTTTTTGACTCTAAAAAAACTAAATTCACCTCCAATGCAAACCTAGTGTAATTGAGTGCGAAGAAAAACTACATGACTTAGAAATGAAATCGGAGGTCAGCAAAGAAGAAGTTAGTTTGTTCAGACAAAACTGCAGAAATTTTATGGTTAAGCTTATAAAGGAATTTTAGCAAAGAGTGCCATCTAATCTAAACACTTTGAAGCAAATAAAAATGCTTTCAGTAGATGAATGTCTTTCGCAAAACAAAAGCTCCTTAAAACTACTGCTTGAAGAGATGAATGTGGAACCAGTTTTACGAGACAACATTTTAAGTCAGTGGAATAATCTTTTCCTGGTTCGATGGAAAAATATAAAGGAAACAGTACCATTCTGGTGCGAAGTTTTGAGCTATAAAGATGCTAGTGGAGAAAATCCATTTCAAGATCTCGCAAAGTTTGCTATTTCTGTTTTAGTTTTGCCAATTTCGAATGCCGCAGTGGAAAGAATATTTAGTCATTTAAATTTGGTCAAAACTAAGCAACGAAATCGGATGCAATTATTGTTAACCAACTCTATTTTGACAATAAGAAATAATTTGCGAGATAAAAAAACATGTACAAATTTTGAAATAACTGAGGAAATTATAAAAAAAAGTTGGAAAGAATACTATATATCAAAATATAGAAATGGAAGCAATAGAAAGCAATGACACAGACTCAGAAGACTGCATTTAATTTAATTTAATGGTATAATTCATTACCAGTTAAAATTAATAATTTATTTATTTTTTTAATTCACCTAGGTATAAGAAATTAGTGCTGTGAAATTAAGTACGACTTATTTTTTTGTTTTCATTAGCCATAAAATAAAAAAAAATTTTGTTGAAAAAAAAAATAGCTGTTTTCATTTTCGACTTTTTTTTTGACTGGATTTTTTTTTCTAAATGTTTGACTGGATTTGGACAGAAAAAATCCAGTCAAACAGTCAAATTTGACTGGATTTTAACATTTTGCCTGGCAACACTGGGTATTCGCGAAGTTTTCGACGAAGTTTGTGGAAGAGGTGAAACCAGTGCTTCTGTTCAGTTTGGCAAAGTACGGCGTCAACTTATAAACATCCGCAATAATTCATTCCCTAAAACCCCCACATCTGCTTCACAAGTATGTGAAATATTTAAAAACCTGAGTGTGATGCAGAACTTTGGTATGTCTCGGTACAAAAGGAGTTTGCCATTCTACAGATGTACTGTAATAGATCAGGGATTTTCACACTACATTTTTATGTCTCCGACAATTTCGGAGGAAATTCAGAAGTTACCGGACGGAAATCAGGAAAAACTATCTTCTGGACTGTACTTTTAGCGTTGTAAGCAACTTTGTATTATACATTTTGCTCACAACGATCACGTAATACTTTATATTAAATTTAATTTTATATGTATTAATGAAATTTTACTTGTAAGGTTTACCCATTCATTTATATATTAATGAGCAATAAATCGGAAAAAAATGTACCTACATGCATGTCAGTACATAGAGGCCAATTTGTTCAAATTTTGCCCAAGCTCTTTTGTCACTGATTTTGAAAAAGGCTTGAGAAATGCTTTTGCAGAAAATATTTCCGCCTGCTGAATATACAACGTGCTGATTTCATTTTTGTCAAGTAATAAGAAAAAAATAATCCAAGCTGCCAGGATTCTGTGCACATATAAACAAAAGGAAAGAAGCAAAACTATAGTCGTTTTTAGTTCTCCCTCTGTTAAAACCGAGGGATATGGACTTAGCGTTTGAACTCCTTAGTAACGAAGCGAAAGGTGTACAGTTTAGAGTAAAAGGGGATTATATTTCGTCGGCTGGATGCTATCTTGTTCAATATCCATTTTTCAAAATGTTTGGAGATCGATTTTTAAAGTTAAGATTGAAAATTTTTGTTCATATCAGAAAATTTTTGATTGGTATTGAATTTTTTCTGAAAGCCTTGACAATTTTGTTTATAAAACAAGTCACAGTATTTTTTTTTTTTTTTTCTTTTATTTTGAATTAGTTATAAATTAAAATCAACGAGGAAGTCATTTTGGATATTGAACAAAGTAATATGGAGTCACAACAAGTTGGTAAAATTTTTGGATATTGAACAGAAAAACTCAGTATTGAACAACATAAAAAAAAAAACACAAAAAGAGAGTAAAGATAAAGTTGTTTATGTTATATAGAACAAACATTTTGTTTTATTGTTTGAAGCTCATTTAATAAAGAATTTTGAAAGAAAAAAGAAACACACACCTATAATGTTGCAATGTTTTTTTTAAAGCAAATCAAAATAATGTACGTTTAAATAAAAAACTTATTTGTTTCTCAATTCTTTATTTTATCAAAAAGTTAAAAAAAAATACTTGCTTCTTTTAGGAACGAAAAACAAAACTGAAATTCAGCCTAATTATTTTATACTTTATAATTATGAATACATTCTATAGTTAAATAATAAAAGTTCATACATTTTTCAGAGTCATTCAATGTCCAAAACGCGTATCGATCTTCATTCAAAAATTTTCTATAACAATCATGACTGCAAGTAATGTTGCAACTGGGGGAAACGTGAATTTTACGTTTTCTACACTTGTGACCTTTTGCATTATGATATTCCTGACCACTCTGATGCAATTTTTTTTATGTTTCTTTTCCATAACGAGGCAGTTGAATTTTTTTTGAAAAATCTTGCTCAGGTTCTCGTAGCTCATTTTCCAATGACGGCGCAGCGATTTCTTGTTCAGATGGAGCTGATGATGAAATTCTGATATAATAGAATCTGAATTTGCTGCATTTATTATTTTGTTAGTACTTCATTATTGTTAACACTGAAATATCATTTTTTTTTTAAATCAGTCTTAAAATTATGGCGCCAAATTTTTCCACACTTACGTTAAGGGATCGATTGTAGCCCTGTTATCTGCGGTAGATAAATCAATATCATTCAAACCCTGGAAAAAAAAAAAGGAACTTAAAAAAGAAAAAAAATTGGCATTAGTTCCTTTATTACATTGCAACCTTATCCGGCAATTCAGGTTCGGGTGAAGACAAATATTCAATTCCTTCCATTACTCATCCACAATTGTGGATATTGGACAAGATAAAAATTATGAAATAGATATTTTTAAAATACACTAACAATTGTTCAATGTAATACAAAATAGATGAAAAGCAGTTAATTGAACAAAAATGACATGACAAATCGTTAAAAAAGTGCCCTATTGAACATTAACAGTTCTCTGTAACTTGAAAACTAAAAGATAGAACGAAATGGTTGGCGCCAAACGAAAGAGCGTCCTAAAATTGTAAAGACTACATACCTAACTCAATTTCGTAAAAAATGGCCTTTACAACAAGATAGCATCCAGCCGACGATTTATAAAGATTTTCTGATATACTTCAGAAAACAGTGGATAGAAAGGGTAAGAAATTGTTTTCGGTATTTCTTAAGGATTAAGATTTAAGAAAAAATGTTGAAATGCGAATAGTTTTAAATTCGAAATTTGAGAAAATAACAGTTTAAAATTCGCGCAAATTTCGAACTATTATTTTTTCAAATTTTTAATTTAGAACAATTCGAAATTTGAGAAAATAAGAGTTCAAAATTCGGACGAATTTAGAAAAATTCGAAATTAGAGAAAATAATAGTTCAAAATTCACCCGAATGTGTGTGTTTGGTGTTGGCTGTTGACTAGGGTACAATCTGATGGAAGACTCCTCAGCAGGTTCGGGATACATGTGGTGCCGCTAATATCTACTAAATTATAATTATTACATATCCATAAGCTATTATAATCCTTACACTCTTACTTAATACCATAATTATCTAAGCATTCTAGTATTTCCTTATATTCAATTCGCCCGAATTTGAAACTATTATTTTGTCAAATTTCTAATTTAGAACAATTCGAAATTCGAGAAATAATAGTTTAAAATCGCTCGAAATTTTTTTTTAATTGAATTCTTTAATTAAATGCAAAATTAGAAAATAGATAAAAATATTTATACAAACTCCTTCAGCTGTATCCCTGTATCCGTGTTCAGGGCTCCTATGAGAACAACAAGCGCTCTTAAGGGATACAATAGTCGACTAAGCCGGAAGTTGGTAAAATTTGGAATTTTTTTTCAAATTCGTAGAGTTGCCTACTGGAATTTATTATGTCAATCGATGGCACCTTTCAAATCTTTGAACCGCCGAAGAAAAAATACAAAGACAGGGGAGAGCAAATTGAAGCGGCTTTAATTAAACTACGACTTTCTCAATCAAATGACTAATGAAAGCAATAATTTAATTTCTGAAGATTTGTTAGTCGAAAATGTAAGCAGCGAAGATGAAGAGGATGGAAATCTAGGCGAAGTAGAACCGGATAATTTTAATGTTGATGATACATCTCTACTGTGTTATATATATTGTGAAAATACTCGAAGTGTCCTTCTACAACCCTGTAATCACTTCAAACTGTGTTTGAACTGTTATACAGAAATATCACATAAGTATTTAAAGGTTAATAACCCAATTTTTTGTCCAATTCGCAGGCAAATTTTTCAAAGTACAACTAGAGTATTTTGTTAAACTGACATTTATTTCTTAAACGTTGTTCTTAATTGTATTACTTAAATTTTTTTATAAAGAAATTGCAAACAAAATGTTGAATGCGTTTTAAATATAGGTATTATCTGAATCCATTCAACGGTACACTTTTTGGGGTGGAAATCAGAAAATAGGAGTGGGAATCTTTATCTGAATGTGTTTGTAAATAAAAAGCGAAATAAGGCCGAATCGGCTTTATTTCACTTTACCAAAGTTAACTTTGTTAACTATTTCGCTTTTAAAAAGTGTAATAACGCCGAATTTTGGAATTCGCATACAAGTCATGCAAAATTGGTTTTGTATGGGAGGTACCAAGCTTAATTGACCGACATAGCCCAATTTTTATATCAACCTGACGACAATAACAGTAAGTCCTCTTACAAAATTTCACTTGCCTATGTGGATTCTTTTAGACGCCATTTTGTTTTCAACAGACAGAGAGGCCGCATTCAAGAATCTTAAGTCGACTAGATTGGTTTGGATGAGATGCAACCTGAACGCAAGAAATCTGACCCGTGGAGTCCCTCGGTCCGTCAGATCGCCTGAGAACATTAAGGGCCGTTTACTGATACGCCTCATAGTGATTTAAAGTGCCACATAAACAGTTTATGCCCTAACAAAAGTAGCCTATAAGTATTTTAGTAGAACTTAAATCGTTAAGAGTCGTATGAGGAAACGGCCCCAAGGCATTTAGAGCTCCAATTTTGCATTCCCCGCGCCGGAGATTTGAGCAGAAATATGCGTTTGAAACTATTTACTAAGTCTCAGAAGAGAGGCACAAATTTTAAGAAATCTGAACAATAACTTCCATAACCCGACGACATCGATATGATGGGCCGAACGCATTTACAAGCAGCAAAAGCAGCAGACTCTTTCTCAATAGACTCTTTCAAAACCCGATGAAGTTCTTTGTTAACTATTTGGCCTATTCACCTTGATTTGGAGTAGAAACTCAGAAACTTCGACTTTTAATCTAAGCCATTGATAGCCTGCGCAGAAGAGGAACCCCTCTACTTAAGCGGCATTCACAAGTGGTAGGGAACTTTAATAGCTACCCTAGACCGGGATAAATAAAGATTTGAGAGAGATATTCGAATCAAACCACCACAGTTCTTTCCTGTTTTAAATTCCCAGTGGCAAACTTGGCATCTGTTTGTGGGGGATCTGTTCAACGCCCTTCTCAATCCAGTGATGGCTCAAGACCTTCATTCTTTTGCTTGCTAGTGCTGGTAACAGGTACTGTATGAGCCGCTGTCACAGCTTCCTTGATAGGGCATAGCTTAGAGGAATCATCGTCTAAAGGTCCATTTTTCTTGTGTAGACCGAGCTCTTAAGGCATCAGATCATCTTGCCTGCCGCGGACATAATTAACTTGCGTTCTCAGGCCCTGAGCATAGGTAACCACAATCGCAGAATAATACCCGAAATCACCATGTCCTCTTGATAACACTGCCACCCGTTTCAATGTTCCCCGATTTGCCCTCAAAACGCTTTTTTCAGTGGAGCAGGTCGGTTACTTTATTGCCATCTTCGCCTGTCTACATTGTCCCAAAGTTGAGGGGTAAAGGGTTTAACTTTTAGTAGATTTTAAAAACTGCTGTAATTTTTGACAGTTTTTTTAAGATTTATGCACCAGGAACTCATTTTGCAAATCCGTCTTCACCTCGAAAGGTATTTTGGATAAATATCGTGCCACAAACCGCTCTAAATAACACAAAGCCTACAAGGCGAACGCAGCTACGGGACCGTTGTGCGGCTAAAGTTATAATTTGGCACTTTTTTCGAGAGCCAGACACATTTTGGAACTTTTGTTTAGTTGGCGAGGGCGCTTCAAATTTTGTTTCAAATGTTGCTATTTCCAAATAAAAACCTTTTAAACGTAACGCAGTTATGTCTATCACAACACTATTATAGTGTTTATCAAACCAGTACTTCAAAACTTCTAAATAAGGTATTCCGCTTCAGAAATGACACTTTTTTCTCATTTGCCCTTTTTCTTGCGACTTTTGAGAATTCTGCAACGGTCACACTGATACGCAGAAGAAGTAGGTAAGTGAGTGGCGGGAAATCCGCAATTCGAATACGAACTCTAAGGCGGACCTGAAAAAGTATACCAAACTCGTAATTTGACATACGAGTAGACCACAAACAGCCGAAACTACCTTGATAATCTCTTAGAGTATAACAGAACTTATTCACTTAAGTTTATTACTCATCCGAGTCCATTGCACGAAATGAACATTAAACTCAATTGAATTCCCCAAGTCCATTGTCGACTCGTAAACTTCCACGGCTAGTGGTTTCCACTTCATTCAAGCCACTTTACGACTTCTCTGACCGTTGTCTCAAAATGCGTCCATTTAGCTCTGACGATGGCCGCATAAAACCTCAGTCTATTAAGCTTTTTATTGCGCGCGCCCACTAAAATTTATTTTTAAATGCTTTATGAACTGAACCTGAATCAAGTGGGAGAGAGCGAATTTCGGAAGAAAGATATTAAATCCTTGATGCCCTAGCAACCAATAACGAAGCCAATTTAGTTTTCGGGAAAACTCTATGTACAATAAATCTTCTCCGCTACTGTTCAGTGTAAAAGGTGTAACTGCCCGAAAAAGTTAATTACAAAAAATTCGGTGGCTAATGACTTTACCACGCTCACCTTACGGTGATTGAAAGGAAGAGAAACGTTTCATGCCAAACAACATCGACAAACCGGGTAGCCTTAGAAATTATGTTTTAATGAGACTATAAGCGCGGTGGAAATGGCTGCCATTGAGGCCATCATAATGGCTTTTCGTCCATCTTCAAAAAGTGAGCGAGTGAGAGGGCGATTCCCGCTTGGAAAATTAAATGCCATTCAATTCGGCGGCTTTCAAAGGAACAGCCCGGTAGGACCACCTCTCTCTATGTAATTTACATTTTTCATTTGTGTCCAATTATTTCCGTGAACTTCAACTAATTTGGGATGCGTCATTAAACTCCTTTCAATTTAATTATCGCTGCAGAGGCAAAAGTGTCTTAACCAGCGTTTTTACGGGACGGGTGTAGTTTTATTACCGTGCGTGCATTGTGTTTCGGTTGATTGGATGCGTTATGAGTCGAGTGGATCACAGATACTTAAACAAATGGTGCGGCGTACAAATTAAGTGGCTAACTGCAAGGGTGACGCAAATTAGGTAGAAGTAGAGTATTTAACCAGGAAATTTTGTCTGTACTTGGAAGTGCGAGTTTTCGAGCGACATTTTTAAATTGAATTAAAATGGCATATTCTCGCAAACAAAAAATGAAAATAAAATAAACACCAGTTCGTTGTGTTTACTTCGCATGTCATCCATTCACTTCGGATGGACATATATTTGGCAAAAATGACAGAGTGACAGCGCATTCAGTTGTAGGTATTTGTCTAGGGTGACGTATATATAAATAATTAAATAACAAAAGCCATCTTCTGTCTGCAGAATGGTGAATTCGCCACCTATAGTCAGTGAATTGATGTCCTTGCGAAATTTTGGCCGTTACAAACATCTGCTCCCACATAAAACAAAAGTCCGCAAATTAAAAAAGTTTTCCCCGTTCTGTTGCATGTGTCATCGAAGAACACATTGAATGTCACTTTGTGGCAATAAACGAAATGGCGAATAAATTGTTTATCTATTCAATTCAAATCTCATTTCAACTGACAGTTTGCCTTTGGGAGCGATTTCAATGGTGGGGTGTTTCATTTGTTTTTGCTGTTTGTAGGTCTGTACGTTGCCTAAAGACTGCCGAAGTGAGGCAGTCTTTAGGTGGTATTAAAGTAAATTACATGGGCATACAAGAAATACAAAAAAAAATACTCGAATATTTAAAAAAAAAATTACCCCCCAAGTCAAGCGTGCCTAAAGAAGTACTACTTCAAAAAACAGCTTTTGGCAATTTGAGGACCATGGAGAGCTGTGTCGTAGTTACCAAAAATCCCCATCTTTACCACAATTTTACACGGAAACTGGGTTGATGTCTCCTTCTACCTTCTCTTGAAGGTTAAGTATCTGGGAGTCTATCTAGATACTGGACTTACTTGGAACTACCATGTTGAGGAGAAGGTCCGGAAGGCAAAAAGGGTACTACATCAGTGCAAACGTGTATGTGGACAGAGGTGGGGACTCTCGCCTAGGTCAGCATACTGGATGTATACGATGATAACTAGACCCATTATCACGTACGCCTCGGTTATATGGTGGGCGAAAGCCTCTCAGAAAACCGTCAGGAAGCACCTGGATAGGGTTCAACGATTAGCATGTATAGGAATTACAGGTGCAATACGTGCAACCCCAACATGCGCATTGGAGGTCATCATGGGGATATTACCGCTGGACTTATTTATTAAGAAAAGAGCAGCCCAAACGTCGGCGCAGTGGCTTAGTGGTTAGTGTGTTGGACTACTAAGCGAGGGGTCCCAGGATCGAATCCCGAGAAAAACCCAAATTCCAACTTAAGGTTTTTTTCGCTGCGCCACCTCTCGCGAACGTCTGACAAACATTCGAGAGTATAACTGTCATGAAAGATCTTCTCAATTGGCCGCTTGGACTCGGCATAAAATTGTAGATCCCTTCCATTCGTCCCAAAAATAAAAACTCACACAAGACGAATGGTTGTGAGAAGCTAGGCTTGGGTCCATACGGACCTGTTCCGCCAATTATTTATTTTTTTTTTATTTTTTTTTTAGCCCAAACGGCACTTCCTTTGCATCGAGATGCGAAATGGCACAATCGTGGTACGATCTATGGACATAGGATGATCCTGGAACTTGTCAAAAACGAGATTAGGGAGCTGAACATGCCTATGGATCGAATAACAAGGGTGCGTATTATGGAAAGAAATCACAAAACTCGTATTGAGAACGGATTACTTCCAGAAAAAAGAAATGGTGAAATAGTGATTTTCACGGATGGATCCATGATGGATGGTGGAGCGGGGGCCGGTTCTATTCAGAAGAGTTGGAACTTGCCCGTCACATAAGCCTCGGGAAATACACTTCATGCTTCATGCGTTGGACTACTTGCTTGAGTGTCAGGTGGAAGGAAGAAATATCCTTATAGCACTGGACAATCAGGCGGTGATCAGATGCATGGAACAAACAAACATCACAATATCATTGGCACTGGAAAGTGTACTTAAGCTCAATAACTGTTCATCTAAAACTGAAGTAACACTGACTTGGGTACGGGGACACATAGGGATCGAAGGCAATGAAAAGGCGGACTCCCTTGCAAAACAGGGGTCAACTGAAAAGTTTCTGGGACCAAAACCATTCTCTTCAATTGGCAGAGGAATGGTAGAACAGCTAATTCACAAATGGATCTCCCGAGAAGGTGGTCAGCCGTGGAACAATGCAGACAAGCTAAAATGGCAATAAAGTGGCCGACCTGCTCCACTCAAAGAAGGGTTCTAAGTATGAGTCGAGGAACATTGAAATGGGTGGTGGCTTTGTCTACAGGACATGGTAATTTCGGGTATCATTTCAGGAAAATGGACCTTATAGAGGATGATACCTGTAGACTATGCCTGGAGGAATCTGAGACAGCGGCACATATACTGTGTCAATGTCCAGCGTTGGCTGACAGAAGAATGAGGATCTTGGGACATCATTGGGTCGAGACCCAGTCGATGAAACAGATCTCCCATAAACAGATGCTAGCGTTAACACTAGGAATTAAGCGTAGCCTCACAGAAAAAAATATAATGGTGTCAAATCGCATGATCTTGGTGGCCAATTGACGTCGCGAAAACGTGAAATCACGCGACCAGGAAACTGCTTACGCAATAAAGCCATAATTGGTCGTGTTGTGTGACTTGTTTCCCCGTCTTGTAATAAGTTCGTAGTTAGTTTTAATAATTTTAACGCGTTGTTCATGACACTTTAAATGACAGCTGAGTTTGACAAGTGTCAAATGCCGGCGCTACCACCTTGAAACCACGAAATGGATGACCCTGTTTAAGGCTTCCACAACCAGCCTCTATATTTTTGAGCCCCAAATTTACTTTTCATACTGACGGGTCAAAGATGCAAAATCACATTTCCTATACCGGTTGCTAAAATGGATGGGACTAGGTTCCACAGAGCTATAGCACTGGGAAAATCAAGCAACATCTTCTGGGGTATAACGAACGCCCGCATTGTCAGTCGATAAAAGGCTTCAGTCCAGAACCATCTGAGTTACACGCAGTCAAAAATCTGGAAAAGGGAAGATGATGACCTTACTGATCCCTGATCCAAATCCAAGGGCCGTAGATAAGATGAGTGTCCGTCAGTACAAACGTTACGTAAGCGATGGGCTCTTTTTGCGGCTGACTCAGTGGCCCTTCAAAGTCGACTTTCCAACATTAGTTTGCCTAATCTGAGGCACATTCAGCCCTTATTTCACAGAAACGCTATATCGTTCAAGAACACTGCCGCGGTCTGAGAAAGTGTAAAGGAAAACAAGAGAGGCAGTCAATTTCTCGCCACAAAAATCGTCCTTTCGCAGACTTCGACTTGGCGAATTTTGCGTCGCGACTTCGGCCTACATCAGTCCAAGATCCAACTGACTCAGGAACTCAAAGACAACGCCGGTTGTTCACTGACTGGGCTTCCGAGTGTTTTGTCGAAAAACCGATTTTGGACTAAAATTCGTCTTTAGCGAGGAGGCGCATTTTTGGACGAACAACTATGTTAACTAGCAAAATTGCGGTTTATGGGACGACGCGAACCCACACGAGGTTCAACAGGGTAAAAGTGTAAGGAATGTGCTCCGCGGTCTGGTCGTAACTCAGAAGTAAGTTGAAAAATATTTAAAATTATGAGAAAATCAAGAATCGTTGTACATAGCTCAAGACCCATTACGTTGATTGGCGCCCAGACTGAGGCCCGATATGATCACTCAATACTCGTGATTCACTGACTTGCGAACTGAACAACTTTTGCCATTAGAACCTAGCCCATAGTCGGAGGTCAACAACAAAACGCCTACAAAACTTGTCGCAAGCCTCGCCCTACGTCCAGTTTCCCGATCAACAGGTTCCTATAGATACCTACGAGTGTCTCGCTGAATAGCACTACCCCGCATGGATAATCCCGAAATTACTACCAACCAATTCCGGCGTATAATTGATGGCAGCTCAATCTTATGCTAATAAAGATTTTTACGTGTTTCGTGAGCTTTTCTCCACACCATGGGCGACTGTCTATCAAAAGTCCCATCCATAGTGGGGGCATATATGATTCAAGCTACATTTCGCTTAATCAAAAGACCCGTGACGACATCTCTGGAATATGATCTGTTCGGTATCCAGTACGGAAACAAAATTTACGACTTAATGTTACGAGTGTTAACTACGGCAACGACGACGACAGGGAGAAGGACGGGAGCGCTTCGAAAAACATAGCACATCTCGGCACAGGATCTTAATAGCATTTTAAATGCTGCCCTCACCGAGATGTGACCAGAATCCAAACGGAGGGCCTCTGATGGTGGACACATTAACCGAGGAAATTTCGTGTTTCATCAGCAAGTTACGAGCATAATAAGCTTATGTTCCCTATTCGTTGTTGTTGTTGTGTGTTTTTTTCTGTGTGTATGATTTGGGATACATTCCAAAAATGGAAGTCTGTGGATTTTTGTCTTATAATTTGGACGCTGCGACTGGTTTTCCCAATTGATTGTGTGTTTTTTTATTGTGTCCCTATCGTGCATCCCATTTATTCCCAGGTCCCATTGGACAACCATTTGAAATTTATTATCTTAGACGGCAGATTTAGTGCCGTGCATTATATGTATAGACGCATCTGCATATATGTACCTACGCCTATACAGCAGACGAAGACGACCGGTTCGACATTGAAGGCCAATTGGTTTCAAGTTTCTAAGACTCTTTGGAATGTTCCCAAATAAATATATTATAGCTGGATGTGTTTTTATTTTATTTTTTTATTACAATCGGAATCCGAAGGGATCCCGAAATGTATACCTGCCTCATGCGAGTGTATGTAATGTTGAGATGATTGGGCATCTTTAGAGGTGTAGTCTTGTGTGGTGCCTAGGTAGTTGGAACCAATTTAGATGTTGCATCCACTTAACCGGTCCGGTAGAAAATGGAGTCCTCTGTTGAATTTTTGTCGGTTTTTCTAAGCCCTCGCAAAGGGATAATTAATTCAGTTGTACGAGTATATGACTGAAGGAAACGAGATGCTGCTCATTCTATATTCGTGAGAAAGTACATAAGTTCTGGTGCGTTTGGGGGGGAAACTCATTCGAAAATATGGTATACATGGAGGTTGTTTGAAGCAGGTACATGGTGGCACCTAATGTGATGGAATTTCATCGGCCTTATGAGGTAGAAGTAGCAAATAGATATAAAAGGGGGGAAGAAGAATTTTGAAGGTGGAAACTGAGGTTGTGCTAAGTTGTTAATGAACTGTAATTGAGTAAAGTGTCCGAGGCCCCTTCGACAAAATTTATGAGCAAAGTCTTAAATGCAGGCGCCGAAAGTCGTGCTGGGTTTGGGTGAGTTTTATGCCAAAATGGGGGCATCTTTGATGGCACAGTTGGGAAACGTAGGTGATGGTTTACCTCCATCGGACTTAAGCTTGTGCCAAATGTGGACCAACTAGAGTACTCAACTTTTGTCGGCGCAGTGGCTTAGTGGTTAGTGTGTTGGACTACTAAGCGAGGGGTCCCAGGTTCGAATCCCGAGAAAACCCAAATTCCAACTTAAGGTTTTTTTCGCTGCGCCACCTCTCGCGAACGTCTGACAAACATCCGAGAGTATAACTGTCATGAAAGAGCTTCTCAATTGGCCGTTTGGACTCGGCATAAAATTGTAGATCCCTTCCATTCGTCCCAAAAATAAAAACTCAAACAAGACGAATGGTTGTGAGAAGCTAGGCTTGGGTCCATACGGACCTGTTGCGCCAACTTTTGTCCAGCGCATGTAATTTTTCACTATTCATATTATGCCCTCATCATACACAAAGAAATTAACTTAAGCTTACAGATATTCAATCCCATCCTAGGTCTCCCTTTACATGACACTTCACATTGCTGTGAGATACAACCACTATTCGGTTTCCATCCTTCAATATTCACATCGGTTTTGGCAGTCTTTGGTTCCACAAATCGTAAACAAAATTGATCGCTTTGCGAACTGCAATTATTTTGACGGTCCGAAAGTTCCGAGCGGTCAGCATTGACTCGGACGTCGGACTACTACCTTGCTGTTGGTATTCTGTAAGTGCGGGCATTGAAAAATACAAACCACACAAGTTATCTGGTTATCGTCGCCCGAGAATTGGTTTGACGTATATGCCATTTTTACGTTTTTGTGAAATAGAATTGCAAGGTTTGTGGTTCGCTGGGATTTTTTAATTCTTTTGTTAAATGCTACTTTAAATATATACTTTCTAGTGATGGTATTAGAAAAACAAAGTCTGTTTTAGTTTTTTTTTAATTTTAGAATACTTTCCTCAACATTGTTTTAAGCTATGCGCCACATAAATCAGTTTTTTCTCACATACATTTACATCAAAGAAATTCTTCTATATGGCATTCCAGTAATAAACAACAAATAAAATGTTACAATGATCAACTTTTTAAATAAAAAAGGGTTTGCATGGAAGTAATGTATTATCATTTTTTTTTTTACAAAAAAAAAATTGATGGGTTCAAATATGGTTAGCGGGTGAATGCGGCAGGGTGGTAAACTTGCTCGTTTTGGTGGATATACGTCAAAAGTGACACTCGACATAATTTAGTATTGGCTAGAGATATACCCAAACAGATGACATATTCGGAAAGAGTGGAGGTGGACGCGGAAACATGAGTCGGCATTCACAGCTGAAAGAGTATATTTTGGCATATGCACGTCAAACGAATTCTCGGGCGACGTTATGTCGACGAAGATAGAAATAGCCGTGATATACATATTTTTGATGCCACACGCCACAACTGGAGTGACATACATGCTGTCTCTGTTTGTGTTTATTTCAAATAAATCCAGCAGACATAACAAAGAATAATGTTGCAGAACTGTACAGAGGTTTAGTTGAACCTCTTTCAAGTATAAGATGTCTGCTCCAGCTAGTGCTGGCTTTTCAGTCCCGATTGGAACCGTAAGCAGAGTGATTGATAGTGTTCTTGCATTCTTAAAACCGGTTCTTTTAAGTAAAATGTATGATCTATATTAAACTGTAGTATATGGTTAAAATCCTCGCGTTAAATTTAATATATTTTGGGGTTGTATATTATGACTACGCCGAAAAAATATTAAAATCGAATGTAACATTAAATAAAATTAAATTTGAACTGCATTTAAATAATAATAGCTATTCTTAAATATTTTCGAAATATTAAATTTCAATATAGATGAAAATGGGTTCCAAAGCAAAAGTATTCAAATAAAACCCTCGTTTTATTAAAAAGTTAAAGTGTTTTCATACTTTTTATGCAAAATAAATAAAGTGCAGATTATTATTTAATACTTTCACTTAAAATTCAATTGGTACTTCTTTTGCTTTATATAAACCAATGGAATATTAAAATGTAATGCAATCTTTTTATAATTTAAGACTTATTTCGGCTTGAATTATGGGAATGTTTAAGCACTAAAAATAGTTTCTTTTAATTCAAACTTTTATTAGTTTTAAAAAGCACAATACAAATAGAAATTTTTTAAGCTTAAGCGAAACTGTTTTGACACTAGCTAAATTTTAGGTCATACATTTTGTTCCTATTAAGAATTTCTTCAGTGATTTATATTTTAAGTTTTTTTTTTTGAAAATAACAATTTTTTTGTTGTTTATTTTTTTATATTTGAATTTAATTTTTGATTTATTGTTCCAGTTTATTTTAGGCATTCTTTTATTGAAAAAGGCTTATTTTTTTTTCTTAAGTTAGGAATTTTTTTTTTTTCGTCAAAATTGGTTGGCAACGCTGTTTATGCCCGAAGTCACAGGCCTATACTTAATTTTTATGTGACCGATTTGATATTCTAAAGCAAATCCAAGCAAATTTATTGAAGTTGGTGGCTTCAGTCAATTCGTGTTAAAATGTAATCAGAGTAGAAGTTATATTTCAGGTGAACTATACCGCAATTGTAATAAGTTCATGAATAAAATATTGCTTTAATACCAACGTTATTAGATTGTAAAACCAAAAAACTACATTTTAATGAAGCAATTAATAAATTTGAATATCAAAATTATTATTGAAAAAGTCAAATAAATTTAAATTTTTTTGAGTAGTTTTATTTTGTATATAAATCTACGGTTTCGTTACCACACATTTTACAATAATTCAGATACATGATAATTTGTATATATATATATTTGTGTAATCTTAGGAATTTGATTGGGCAAGAAATATAAGCAGGTATATAAATACGAAAAAACATTCGATAAAAAAAAAAAAAAATAAATAAATAAATAATAAGTTTATGAATCAATTGAAATTATTAGAAACAAATATGTCTTGTAATATTCCATAGATCTTATTTAAAAAAAAACTTCCATTCTTCTATTTAGTTCAAAATTTCGAACTAGTGATTTTAAGCAATTCTGAATTTACTCAGAAAAGTGGGTCCGCAATGGGTATTGTTGCATATTAGCACTTATTTTAACCGCTCTTTTCATATAACAATTTTAAGCAATAAAATAATGGTATACGTTTAAAATTTAATTTTCTTTGAAATAAATAGGTGAATGCAAATAGCTAAGCACCACTTTCAGTGCCTTAAACACAACATACTCCCTTGTTTTTTGTTGAAAATATTCTGCAAATATAGTATATTGAATATATTGTACATACCTAAGTACGGTGACAGTTCTGTATTTGAAGATGATGTTCATTATGAATACATACATATGTTCTGTATTTTTTGAGTTGTTCATTATTTGTTCTATACTATATTACAATTTTTTTTCACCAATAGCCATAAACTAAGTATTATAGAATACATGTTTCCCTGGTGAAATACAACAACGAATATAAACTCTCAGAACGCATCCATCAGCTGACAGAAACTCACCAAATACACTAACTCTCAGTCAGTGTTCTGAGCAATCTGTCTTTATTTTTCCCACTAAGGGTGTTCATTTTACTCTTTTCACTAAACTCAAATTACCTCAATTTTTTTATGAAAAAGTCATTCTTTCAAAAGTATTTGTATTGTTCGGAAGAAAAATCACACAAAATTAACCTTCAATATAAAAATCGCAGTTTCCTAACATTATAATGATCATTTTTTGGTACTAGAAATTGTTGCTAAAGGCAAATCTCCATTTTATGTACATTTAGTGCCTTGATGAATGGTGAAATGTAGTTTGAATGTTTTTTTGTCAGATTATTGATATTCCCACATTTTTGATGTTTTTTCCTTTGACGCACAGAAAGTGAAAGTGAAAAAAATTTAATTTCCCTCAAAAAGGTAGAGATCCCACGATGTAGGAACACTGCTAAGTGTCAGTATTTTATTACACCTCCCGCCATTTAGAATTTAATTTTTTGCTGCTTCACACTTCTTCACAGATAGGAAATTTAAGAGAGAATTTTCTTTTCAAAATTTGCGGGGGGAATCGGGTAGGTGCGCGGGAGCTGGCGGTCTATTTAATACTCGGTTTATGCAATATCTTCGATCTCAGCAAAGCAAAGTAAAGTAGGATTTTCAGGACGCAATCACAACAACTACACTCTACTGTACACTTTGAATTTTCAGAGTAGTTGTTGTAATTGCGTGCCGAAAATCCTACTTTACTTTGCTTTGCCCAGAAAGAATCTCAAAAAAACACGCCTAATAATGATAACATGAAGAGATCCAGAATTCAATGAACAAAATGATAATGCTAAAGCCCGTATGACACTACATTTTTTCCTCATTGTTATCATGTTGTAAAGGGGACTGAAAGTGTATTACAAAAGGGGTAGCAATTGTTGGCGGAGCAACCACAAATTTTCAAACGAATTTGTTATTCAATAAACCTGAAATGTCAAAAAAAAAACAGCTGTCAACAGCTGAAAAATGTAATTTGAAAACATTTTTATTGCATTTTTTTTATGTATCTTCATTAATAAAGTTGGTGTGTAGGTACTACTCACTTCTATCGGGAATTTTTGTTCTAATTTTTCGTACTTCTCTAGTTTCATTTAAAAAAGCTGAAAAAATGGAAAAAAATGTAGTGTCATACGGGCTTAACGTACCCTAACCAGCGTTGCCACAATGATACAAGTGTAACAAAAGTTTTACACTTTTTAATTATTTTATAATTTTGTTACACTGTTACTTTTTTCGCTTTGTTACACTTTTTCCAGTTAAAATCTTTATTGAAAAGTGAAATGGCAGCACTTTTTTCTTTCAAACAAACTTCTACCAATTTCTGTCAATTTATTTGTTTGCTTACACAGAGCACAAGTTGTGCAAAACGTCAAACTGCGAGTGGGAATGGGAGGGAACGAGAAAATACAACAACATTTTTCTGTCTCGCCGCGTCGCCGTTGACAATGATTTTTTTTCAGTTTGTTACATTTTTTTTCCTTTTGTTGAACTTTTTGAAAAAAACTGGCGGCAACATTGGTCCTAACTTGCTGCACTAGCAAACAAGTAATCTTGTACAAATGTGTTCTATTTGAGTTTTTTTTCTTTTTAAAGGTTTTACTATAAAATACCTTATTTTTAAATAAACTAAAGAATTGAGTAATTGCAAACTGATTCATTTTTTATTGTTCATTATTAGAAATTCTAAAATATAGTCACCGTATATATAAACCAGGTAACATGGTATAATGGTAGAGTTTATACCACTGGGCAAACTCTTGTTTTGATAATGAAGTCTTATCATTTGGGCGTGCTGCTCAATCGTATAACTTGGTGATTTGGCATTAGTGACTGAGTAAAAAACACTAGATACTAGAGAAACTCCACCAAAACAACATGGTCGGCACAGGCTGTCAACATAGACCCGTCTCAATTGTTAAACCCTCTTACGCCAACCGTTTGGGAGACTTAACCTGTCACAAAAATGTTTTTCTTTTATCCAAACCTAGCATACTTGGTATAAGAAACTTTACCAACCTAAACGATCTAATGATATATTGTCCCATACAGAGGCTTGTTTTTGTAATTAACTGGACTCTCAAGTACTCTCTCTGCAAATTAATAAAAGTCCAAATTCCTTACTAACGAGTAACCACTTGGGCTACCACTACCACTCACAACAAGAAATTATTAATTCCATTTCAAGAGTAACGAGTAATTAGAGCTAACGCGCGGTGTCGCTACTCATCACAATGCGTGTTGGCCTGGCCTAATGAGAAAATGGACACTGTCACTGTTACTGCTGTATTGCTATAGACAACCGACTGCGCCTTGGTATACAGTTTCCTTGGACAGTACAAATAATTTTTTATAAACGAATTCCAACTCTGCCTCTAATTAGGTACAACTTCATTCATAAAGCGTTCCAAACCAAATATGGTGGCCATTTAGCAAAATCACATTTTGACAGCACTCACATCGGCTTCGTTATAAAGTCAATGTGCAGCTTAGAGTGTCTGGCCGTTGTGTTGTCCTATCTCGATTGAACCTGTCCTCAAATTAGGCCCGTGATTGGCTAAATCTATATGATTGAACGGACGTTTAAGATTTATTCGATTTGGTGTTTGCTAAGCTTCTCTATGACTCGTAAATTGCATCTGTCATCATTGGTTGACCAAATATGGTTACACATCCAGTGGATAGGGTTTACTGTTTTAATTGGAGATGTAACTTAATTGAGGAAACTGCTAGAAAAGTGTGCAATAGGAAAATGCTTAATGACTTTTTGAGGGAATCCCACAATTTGATTTTACCCGCGGACGTTGATATGGCTATGAGAATGTTTGCCCGATAAGTCAATAAGAAAGAGCCTCTGCTATGGTAGTTGATGGTGGGGACAAGGCATACACATGTCTTTGATGACTATCGTTCTCCACCACCTCAAAGGGAAAGAGGACATTGTATTGGGTAAATGACAGTAAACGTTGTTTTATGATCGTAAATATTTTAGACGACTATCGTCCAAGCTAAAGACCACCAAAACTAGCAACAGAGCGAAAAAAATCGAGTTTGGGAGCTTCATCTAGTTCATTCTCCACAAATGTGTTAAAAACTATAATCAACAAAAAAAGTCGGCTTAAAAACAACTTATTGTCATCACTGTTTCACAAATGATAGCTATTATCCAGACGATCCATTGATGTGATCTGCATCTTATTCTTTTCCCCCTTCGGACGTTTTGCTGATTTTTTAAACCGAGAAATACTTGACCAACCAAGCAATGCTCTTGGGACAGTTGTCCCATCTTTGCTTAGGCCTTCACTGTCCAGCCATGAGATATCTGTGGGAACAATGAAGCCGCTATTTTCTACAACATTAGAGTATTCGCTTTTCCTGTTTGACGTTTGACGCTGACTGAATTTCAGGAGTTCTTCGAGCTCTGTTACGACAGCGGAGATGGAGTTTGCTTTTGTACTAGAACCAGCCACCAGCCAGGTTTGAGTATGAATCTCGGTAGTTTTTAGTACACCATTCTCAAGATCTGGAAGCAATTTCTGGGAATCCTCAAACTAGGATTTTTATGGGCTGGACATTTGAAAAGTAGGTGGCGAACAAATTCTACAGGGTGGGCCAAAAGAAGTCATCCGATGTTGTTTGGCTCTCATCTTTTTTTTTCTAAATGAAAAACTTCGATTCTGTTTTTTGATTATGTTTATTTACCTTTAGAATTTTATTGGTCAAATCGAGAAGATGATGTCGGCCAAATGGGCGCCGTCACAATTGATTGCCATACGGGCTCGTTTTATGGCATTTTTCATCACTTCGGCGAGAACTTCGGGCGACAGATTCTCGCACTCGTATCGAATGTTGTCCTTGAGGGCTTCTAGAGTCTCGGGCTTGTTCACGTAACTTCAAAAAACCCCACAAAATCACGTCTGGAACCGTTAAATCGGGCGATCTAGCCGGCCAGTGCAAATCGCCAAAACGAGAGATGAGGCGACCCGGGAACGCCGCCTTCAGAATATCGGTTGTGGCTCGTGCCGTAGCTCCGTCCTGTTGGAACCACATGTCCTCCAGTCCTAATTCGTCCAATTGCGGCAGAAAAAACTCGGTTAACATGGCCCTACAGCGCGCACCGTGCACTGTTGTCGTTTGACCACCGGTGCTCTCGAAAAAAATGGCCTCCTCAACAGCGGCGATATTCTCGACACAACGGGCGCTCCGGGGCCGGACACTCTTGGCAACGTCTCGTGTGGTCCTATACTCTTCAAGGTTGGTGGCCAAACGGTGCAGTCGGTGTCGGACGGCCGTGGAATCGGCGAGATGCGCATGTACGCCCATCGCACAATGTCCAGTTATAACCCCCGTAAGTATGCAATTGTATTTGCGACTGAGTCCGATAAGAGTTTTTGACTTGATTCAGTGTATTCCATACCTGACGAGTGTTTTTGCGGATTTAAGTTCTGTTGCATAAATTTGTTGAGTAATTTCTTGAAGCTCATCCACATTTATCATAACCCGGAATATTGATATTTCCTGGCACCTTTTCAAAGTATTTCTGGCATTGGTTTGCCGCCCTTGACTTTACCACGACTTTTTACATGGCTTTTTTGAGCACTAGGCTTTTAGAGAGTTGGATATAGTGATGCTTGACAAAGGTAAGTCTCTAGAAGTCCTTGGCTGCTTGACTTATGGTATTAGTCGCAATTGGGCGACTTTTTTCATCTCAGGGCGACGACTTTTAAAAAACTCTCTGTTTTCTACGATTTTTACAAGATTGGCGACTTTTGGGTCACTATTTCCCGAAAATATACCCAAAACTGTTAAACACCTTCCATTGTCCGCACAAAGTGAACACATTTGAGGAAATGTTTTCTGTGTCCGCAAGAATGGGTTTGATTCATTCCAATGCGGAAAATTCCCTTCCATCGTTATTCCATTGTCCTTCCGTCTTTGCCTATCCATAAGGACACTCTTTTTATTTATGATCTATGATTTTGTTAATATGTATTAGGCCCTTTTTAAACTCTCGTACACTTTTTCTTTCAAGACTTTATCATTTTCAAAAAGTCCAATTTGCGAACTGTAAGCGTTTTCCATGTTCAGGGCAGTGATGCCAGATTACAAGATATATCTTCATTTTTTTTTGAGCTTCAAGACATGTTCAAAACTTTCATCAAATTTCAAGGCTTTTGATATCAATAATTTTTAGTTTAACAAATTAAAACAAACTTTCCGATTGAAGAATATTGTTTTCCATTAATTCCATTATTATGTACAGGGTGGGCCAAATACAAGTTTCTTTTTAAAAATTCAATAAAATAAACAAAATTACATTTTATTTTTTTTTAGTAAGAGCAAACATTCCCATTAATTGTGGTACACAACGTCGTTCAAGTGGCTGGTCATGCGCCTTTAATTGCTGAGTCGATTGGACCTTGTAAGCGAATTGGCCGAGATCTTTGTGCAGAATTCTCCTCAGGCCAGTACTTGAAATGTTGAGCTGTTGAGATCAATGGCTAGTTGATGTTCGTAAATTGAGTCTCACTCTAGGCAACAATAACAAAATTATTAGCAAACATTTTTAACTTTCTCCATTACGTAGTAAGAGAAAGAAATTTTATTCGTACAAAATTACGAACTCGAGATGTTAATCAATTCTGACATTACGACGTTAGAGGAACTCCAAAAAGTGGGTGGCAAACTTCTGTCCGTCTGTCTGTCTGTCCGTATGGCCCGAGGCGCACAGCCTAAACGGCTGTCCGGATTTGTTTCAAATTCGAAATTGGAGTTTGTCGGCTTACAGTTCGAGCAGGGCGTTTTTTTTTTTTTTGCAAGTTACCCTCTATATTCATGGTGTTTCCCATAAAAAATGTCCATACCAGTTTGATTTGTTCGAATAACGATTTCAACCAAAATTGATAAATAGGTGAGGTTAAAACAACTTCATGCTCAGTTTTTCGCTGAAAAATCAATTAATAGTACTTTTGAAATTTGGAAATATTTCGAAAACGGTCCATACGATTGTAACAAAAATTTATTTCTAAGGTATTATGATCATTTCTAACTTAATGGCAAACTCAGTTTTTGTCTGCATTATCGTAAAATGGATTTTTGAAAAAAGGATTTTTTTTTCAAAATTTAGTTGTCTTTAGTTTACTTGAAAACGGCAACAACGATTTTGACCAAAATGCAAACCTAGAGTAAAAGTGATGTTTTCAAAATTATTGCGTCCTTAATTTTCAATTCGAATTACCGAAAACGCTAATTTTAAAAACTGCTCATATCCCGAAAAAAATATTTTCAATTTCGATAAAACTTTAAAAACCTAGTAATGCTTACTAGGATGAACAATAACTTGTACTCGGATTTCAGCTAAATAGTTAAGCAATAGTATTTTTTAAACTAAACATTGCAATTTTTGGTACTGCTTTGTCTGCCAAATTTTGCAAAAACCGCTGTAACCATTTTGATCAAAATACATATTATAGAGAATATAAGTATTATTAATAGGATCCCGTACTTAGTTTCTCATATTGACATGTTATAAATATTTCTCAAAAACGAGTACACAAATCTCGATCTGTGTTCACATTGCTAAGGCATATTTTTGAAAAAAACTACAATGCCCCACTTCCAATGAAGCTACTATAACAGCTACGCAAAACTTCTTCTTAGGTAACATGTATTACCAACTTCTTTTTTATACCCTCCACAGGTATATTTAACTTTCCATTACATTTGTAACGCCAAGAAGGAGTCACCGGAGACCTCCTCATAAAGTATAATATTCTGAGTCAGGATCACATTCTAAATAGATTTAGCCATGTCCGTCTGTCTGTCTGTTTGTCCGTCTGTCTGTTAAAATCACGATAGCGTCCAAAGGAAACAACCTAGGCGATGGAGTTTGGTGAAAGGACTTATTTTTATAGTCGTCAAGTTGATATTAAAAATGGGATATGTCGGTCAAGTAGTTCTTTACCTCCCATAAAAACCAATATTAGAAAACACATGTTAAAAACACGATAGCGTCAAAAAGAATCTACCTAGGCAAGTGAAATTTTGTGAGAGGACTTATTTTTATTGTTCAAGTTGATATTAAAAATGGGCTATGTCGGTCAACTAGTTCTTTACCTCCCATACAAAATCAATTTTGCATGACTTGTATGCAGTGAAGGGTATCAAAGCATCGGCCAGGCTGATGATAACACTGTTTCTTGTTTTTCATTCATATTAAATATGCACCCTAAAAATAAATCCAACAACTTGAAATTTCCACAATCAGGCAAGTCCCAATTCATTTGCACCAAAAATGATGTTGAACGAGAAAGTTACGTTCGATACAAGTCGTGCAGTTTATTTTTATACGTTTTATTTAAAGCAGTTCAAATTTGTGTGTCATATTTCGTTCTTTTATGTTTTGAAACATTTTAGAAATAAAAATTGTTTATTTACAAAAAACAATATTTGCAAATTTAACCGTAAATGCGTTTATAGTGTAAAACAATATAACTACACCCAGAGAAAATATCATCAATGACCATTTTTTAACTTTTGTCACAATAAGAATCAAGTTTTTTTAATAGTTAAAAATAGTTGTTTGTGACTATTTTAATTGTCATTTGAATATTTTTTTTTTTCAAAATCAACTTTTACTATTTACTATAATAGTTGCTTTTAAAATTGTAGAATTTAGCTACATATAAAGGGTCCGCAATCTAACTTTTTTTTCAACTAGTGCTTATTTCGCGAATGGTAACACTTAGCTCATGTCTGATTTGACAGATAATTAGTTTTATCCTTCCGCTGAACGAATATAGTTGTGTATACGCTTGAACAACGCTGGGAAATATTGCGACATTACTTTGAAAATCATGGTAATGTTGCAGAATGTGTGCGAAAATTGCGTACGGATTTTGGAAGAAGAGAAGAACCGTCAGCTCCGTATGTTCGTCATCTTGTGAAAAAAGTGAAAGAAACTGGCATCCTCATCGATAAACCAAAGCGTGAAAAGCCAAAAAAAGTGCGTACACCCGAGAAAATTGAAATTTTGGTCCAGAGGCATGATTGGGCCATTTTTCTTCGAAAATGAGCAAGGAGTGGCCGTTACAGTCAATGGCGATCGTTATCGGGCCATGTTGAACGAATTTTTGTGCACAAAAATTGAAGAGGAGGATATTGGCAACATTTGATTTCAACAGGACAGCGCTACGTGCCACACAGCCGAAGCTACACTCGATGTTTTGCGCCCTGTTTTTGTAGATCGCATTATCAGCCGCAGAGCTGATGTCGTTTGGCCACCGCGGAGCTGCGATTTGACACCGTTGGACTATTATTTGTTGGGTGCCGTAAAAGATAAGTGTTACGCCGACATGCCAGAGACAATTGACGCTTTAAAGGACAATATTGGTGAAGCCATTGGTGAAATACAGCTGCACACAATCGATTAAAAATTGGACCGATCGTGTAGGCTACTGCATGGCCAGCCGAGGCAGCCATTTGAATGAAATTATTTTCCATTATTAACCGGAAGGATTGTACTTTCAAATAAAAAAAGAAATTTGAGAAAATATTCAGTAGTTTTTTTTTATAGCATTTTCAAAAAAAAAAAGTTATTTGGCGGACCCTTTATATACAGATTTAATTATACTAAAAAGTTGTTGGATGATTCTTAGAATATTTAATTTTCACTGTACATTTATAGTCAAATGCAAAAACTTCTAATTGCCTTTTTGGTGTATCCCCCTTCAGCTATTAATAATTATTTCGTTACAAATGAAATCAAAATTGCCTTAATAATTCATTAAAGAAGTGAATTGATTTTTAACTATTTCATTATTATTTCTGACTATTTAGTAAATATTTTTCAGAACACTTTGAACTACCAGAGCCCACCATTTTTAAGCGACAAGGTAAAAGGCTTTGGGTTGCATGGGGTAGCTTTCAGCCAGTTTGAGATTTATTAAGATGCTCGCTAAGCCCCTATACAATCCCTTTGAATGGAAGAAAGTAAGGAGTACAACTACTTCCTTTTCTCGCTTAAATTGGGGAACTTGTTTCATATTGCTGGCCCTAACATAGTGCAGCTGGGCTTATCACTTCATCAGAAGCCGACCACCACGAATAACCAAGCACGATCACATCAAGCACACCTATACATCACATGTTCAACCCGTTTCTTTCATAAATCCGCCGAAGGTATTCAAATCATCGCCGCAGCAATTATATTTGAACAGAAATGATCACACTTATCCCATATATAAAAGAGCCGATTTGCAATCATTCCAATCTGACCAATTGCATTTCAATCAGAACTCACAATCGTCAGAGCACTTTGACCATCTACGGCGGTAGGCTGGCAGCATTGCCACCACACCGATTGTCTAACCTAACACGCGCACACCAGTCCAACTCGGCTCCAATTTTACAAAAATGGCTAGAGATCGGTTTGCCCTCGTTGTTGTTGTCGTTGCCATGATCATGGTTATACCTACTGGCTGACGTGGGACGCATGGACACTGGCATGGACGCATATAGTGCCGCCAATGCAACAAATGGGCCATTTGTAGCTGCGATCTGATTTCATAGGGGGATTTTGCTACAGGAGTGGATGGGGAGGGGGGGCTACTGTTAACCATCTCGAATGCCTGCATCATGTTCTACACGAGATGTCACCGATCGGTGAACGCTGGAATTATGGATGTCAAAAGTGTGCTAATGTTGTCGGCGCTACTGTTATGATAAAGCTGCTACTTTTTGTGGCGTGTGCTTATCACAGTTTTGAAGGAAGTGGACAGCTTAATTAACTGTTGAAGATGGTATTAGTTCGATATAACATTGTTTTGACATTCAGATCCAAGCCAAAACCACAATCATTTCAATCATCGCACTTGTGTCGGAATCTGTTTTGCCTGTTGCATCGGTTATGATTTGTATTTTACGGAGGTAAAAACGCACTGCCATTCCGCTTCATCTGCGAACAACTATTGAGTGCTCTTTAACTAAATACTGAAGTCTGATGTTTTATAATCTGGCGTGTTTCTAAATTTCCCCAGTGTAGTTGTTCACTGTGAAAAATGCATTCACTTACAAAAGTAATTCCTTGTAAAATGAAAATTTCATTGGTACTCTACTCCGATCCGAGTAGATTCAGATGAGGTGAGCACCAGCGTTGCCACTTTTCGCAAAAAAAAAATCTACTGCCACTAAACCCAATCTACTGTTTATTAAGAAAACAGCGGCCCAAACGGCACTTCGCTTGCATCGACATGCGAAATGGCACAATCGTGGTACGATCTATGGACATAGGAAGATCCTGGAACCTATAGCACTGGACGATCAGGCGGTGATCAGATGCATGGAACAAACATACATCACAACATCATTGGCACTGGAAAGTGTACTTAAGCTCAATAAGTGTTCATCTAAAAATGAAGTAACACTGACTTGAAAAGGCGGACTCCCTTGCAAAACAGGATGATACCTGTAGACTATGCCTGGACGAATCTGAGACAGCGGCACATATAATGTGTCAATGTCCAGCGTTGGCTGGCAGAAGAATGAGGATCTTGGGACATCATTGCGTCGAGACCCAGTCGATGAAACAGATCTCTCATAAACAGATGCTAGCGTTAACACTAGGAATTAAGCCCAGAGAAGAACTGTGGAGAAATCCAGAGAGTCTCTCTGAGTAAGATTTACAGTGGTAGAGAGACGAAAAGAGACCCGACAATGGTGGTCTGATTCGAATATCTCTCGAAATCTATATATCTATATCAATAAATCCAATCTACTGCACTTTTTTTCTTTGACACCCTCAGACTCTCCTGGGCTTTTAGAGTTTTTCAAAATTTTAATTTAATTGATGGAACGTTTATAAAAAAAACCACTAATTTGATTATTAATACAGTTTTAAGCAATTTATCTTTGTTTTTTGTATAATAAAAAATCTACTGCGGAAAGATCCAATCTACTGCATTTTTTTTTAGTGATCTACTGCGCTCCTCTTTTTTTGAAGTGAGCACCCTATTTTTCTATGACGATGCACTCACTAAGGGGAAATACCCAAACGGAGAAGATTTAGTCATCAAGTGAGTAATAGATTTACCTGCAAGCAGTGCTGGATTTGGTGGCGGAGCTTCGAGAGTTGTGAAAGGTTCAACAGGTTTTTCATTAAGCTTGACGAAAGCAATGATAGCTGGTGTGATGGCGTTCTGCTACAAATACTTGGCATCACTTTTTTTGATATTTCGTAGTAAATAGTTACGAAAACTATAGTTACTACCATTTTTTGTACGATCTAGCAGGTTATTTTGTTTCATTTATTTTTACTAAGGGTGCTTCATAGCGAATCTGTTTCCTTTATATTTAAGGTTGTCATTTTGGCCTCTAATTAAAAGTCGACAAAATACATTAATTGTACAGGGTAGGCCAAATATAAGGTTCTATTTAAAAATGCAATAAAATAAACAAAATTAATTTTTTTTTTATTTGTTATTGCTTTATTAGTAAGAGCAAACATTCCCATTAATTATAAAACTCAACGTCGCCTCTGCTGGCTTCCCAGTAGCGCATTCTGTCACTCCAATTTTCCAAGACCTTGTTGATGGTTTCGGGCTGTAGCCAACGGATATCTTGGATGATATTGACTCTAATTGTTTAAATTGTTTCCGGATTGTTGGCATAACATCGTTACTACACGGTTTCCCACCAAAAAAAAAGTCAAAATCGCAGTTTCGAGGCAGTCAATTGACGTCGCCAAGACTGCTGATAACGCGATTTGGTAATTTGGTGCGCAAAAGATCGATTGTGGCATGGGCTGTGTGGCATGGCGCGCCATCCTACATGAACCAGAGGTCGGGCAAATCCATGTCGTCAATTTCAGCGAAAAAAAAGTCTGCTAACATGGCTCTGTAGCGCCCACAGTTGACCGAAACGTTGTTCCCAGCCTCATTTTCGAAGAAAAATGGTCCAATGATGCCACCACTTCACAACCAGCACCAAACTGTCACTCTCTGTTGATGCATTGGCTTCTCGACAATAACAACGACGGGTACTATGAGTGTTGTCCACTAGCATATCAGTCTCACGAACTTTTGCACAAACTTGCGTACAGCGGGTGCTTCATTTCGGCCAAAACTTATTTTCAAAAAATCCACTGTTTGGCTCAGCACTCACTTGGGAAACAAGTTTTCAATATTTCCCAACGTGGTTCAGGTGTAAAGCGACTCATTTCGTTCCGCGGAGGTATGTTACTGACTTTCTGTCAAGATTTCGAGCGGGAAACAGCTGTCAGTGTCAAAATAACCTACACTGAGGAAAAAAGTGCACTTTGGAATCAAAAGTTCGCAAATTTAAATTTAAAGTGTGCAAATCTAAAGTGTTTTATGTAAGAAACAAATATTTGCGAAAGTTAAAAAGAAAAGATTTCATTTTTAAAATTTTACATTTAAAAATAAAAGAAAATGCTTTTAATTTGTATTTATGCAGAATAATAATAACAGAGTTTTTAAATTTAAAGTGTTTCCTTTGAATTTAAGAGTACAACTTTTTTTTCAAAGTGAAAAACTTTAAATTTAAATGATTTCTCTTTCAAGTTTTAAATTATTTGCGTTGACGGAAAAAATGTTAATTGTAACTTTCAAATTGAAAGCGTTTGAATATGGTTGTCTTTCATACATGTTAACTTTTAATTTTAAAGTGTTTTGTTCAGGAGTTTAAAGTGTTTGAGTTAAAAAGAAACCACTAGATGGCCCACCCTTTATGACAGATTTACCACTTATCAACCGATGGCTGAGCTCCTAACATGGTTACCGCCACACAAACACCCTACAAAACTGTATAGATTTATCTGCAACATGGTCATGTGAAACATTTTTCGGTACTCGCATTTCATGATCACGAATGGTGGTAAACACAACTACCGGCATGAAGTCAAACATTTGTTCCATACAACGACCATAACACGGCCACAACGTGGCGCCCATCTCTAAGAGATCATCATAATCGCGGAACTGATCGAAACTGTGCTTTTGCAAATTACTTACAGAATCCCAATGGCCTATCCGATCATCGACCGATCGACCAACTTTTTTCCAAGTTGCCGGCCAACTCCGCAAATGAATTCGTTTCGATTACCGTCTCAATCGCGTTGCCATATCATTAGGTCGATCATTGCATTGCATACAACTATGGATACAACTGCGATCGTGTGCCATTGCGGTAATTTTTTTTTTTCTTTAATGCGCTTCCACGATAGTTGCAAACGGGTATACTTTGCACTCTGATTACCACAAGGCGAGAGAGCCAGCAACAGAGAGTTGCAGTGAGGTCACTCCACAAGATCCACAAGCATGTGGTAATTCCTGCCCAATCATCATTCCATCATCAATCAGCAATTATCGATTGCAAATTGATGTTGATTGTGCAGATTATAATGATCGTGTTTGTTATTGTGTCTGGGCGATCATCGGCGATCGATTGATCGACTGATGGGTGAACCTGTGACCACAGAGATTTCTCAGCTCTCTGACCGAGAGACGCTTGTGTTTTTTTGCCCCAGGGGCATTCGTTACCGTCTGATATGGATCGTTTCTGACATGTGCCATAACAGGAGATGAACTGGTCAGTGTGCATTGCATCGGTATACGATATGACAATGGCCGACTCCAGGTCCAAGTCCAAGTCTGTGGTGAAAAGAAAGTCGAGTTGCGTGAACGAAACATATGCTTTGGCAAATTAGCTATATTTTGATGTGGAAGTGAATGTGGCCAACTGGGTATTTGTGTTGCTTTTTGTTGAGTTGAAGGGTGTAAATTATTCACGCAACAAGCACGCTCTCTATGGTCAATCTGCGCAGGTGTACAAATTTGGCTGGGGCGTCACAAATAGATACGGCACTGTCAATGCAGAGAGCTGATGGTCTCGTAACTCCTGCCACAATGGGAATGTTCAATTGGATCGGGCAAATGATGGTTAGATTGCATTAAGCTAATCAAATCTTGGAAATGACTGTTACAAGTCATATCCAGTCGCACGGACTGCGGATGGTGGGGTTTGTTGCGTTGGTTGTCGAAGAAACCCGGGCTTTCTTACAGTAGATTCTAAATTGTTAAAGGATTCGTACGTTTGGTTGACCGTTTTGTAGATATTAACAATTTGAACAACTACGTTCAGTGCGACAAAAATACACTTCCTATAAAAAGCTAATTTTAAAACTGGTCTATTACTGTTAAAGATCTCATTCAGCGTCCTGAAACAATGAAAAAACATCGCAAATGACTAAGGACATATTCCAATGGGCATTCTACAAGTGATCTCAAAAATATTGGCGCAATAGCTCTAAAATTTCCATAGCCAAACACATGCGGAAATCCACCTATGGAAATTCAGTTTTCGGTTTATATTTCATTAAAATGCAAGACAGACTGTAGCCAAATCTTGACGAAAATTTTGCATGTAAAGTGTCTTTCTTTGAGGACTTGACAACTTCTTTTTTAAATAAAATACAAACTACTTGAGATACCTAAAAAAAAATGTTTTTGGCTTAAATTACTTTCAAAACATTTATGAATGGAATTCGACTTCGTTCATATGTCCAACACGGCAACGTATGCAGCGGTCGATACGTTGAACCCAATTTTCGATGAGTCGGCCGCACATTTCGACTGATACGGCCGCTATTTCTCGTTCAATATTGGCTCATGAGCTCCTCGAACGTCGGCTTGTTGGCATAGACCAATGATCTAATTTAGCACCACAAAAAGAAGTCTAAAGGCCTTAAATCACACGATCTCGGTACGTTTACCGAACTGAGATTCCAATAACTCGATTGCTGGACCCGTATATTTTGCTTATTGACGAAGCCGTTTAAACAATAATGCGCCTCAGCGCTGAAGATGATTTTGCGAAAAAAATTTGGCGTTAACGCTCTTAAAGTTGCGACTATCGTCTCGGAATTTCGGTAGTAAATTTTAATTATTTGTTAACTTTGCTCATTCGTGTACTTCATCATGATGAAAATGTTGATTTTACTGAATATTTTGACATTGACAGTAATCGGTTTAAGGGTGCGTTCACGCTGAAAGATTGAAGACGTCAAGTCGCTAATGAAAGACTCGTAATATATGTAGGTACGTCATCAGTATGCTCAAGACTTTTTTGGTAAGAGTCTAGTGGATTGCTCAGTATACCTTCAAAATCGTAACCTCAGTCCACATTCAACAAGTAATTCAATTGATAGAAAAAAGTTATAAGTCATAAGATATTCCCTGACCTTAATCTCTTTTAGCACCCCATTTTGGTCCAGTCTAAGAGGTTTGAAGGCATATAGGTTCAAGTTGGTAGATATACGAAGTTTCAGTCCCGCCAAAAAGGCTGTATTTATGGATTTCCGCATTTTTATTACTATTAACGTCTGTCGGCGCAGTGGCTTACTGGTTAGTGTGTTGGTTTGAATCCCGAAAAACTCCAAATTCCAAATTAAGGTTTTTTTTCCCATTGTGCGAACTTCTGACAAACATCCGTCAATATAATCGTCAGGAAAAAGCTTCTCAATTGGCCGTTTGGACTTGACATAAAATTGAAGATCCCTTCTATTCGTTTGAAGTATGAAAAACTCACACAAGACGATTGGTCCCTACGGACCTTTTGCGCCAACTATTTATTTATTTTTATTAACTTTTAAAGCATAGATAATTGGCGCAGGAATATTATATCGGGCTCTAAGTTTTTCGAATTAAAAATGATTATAAGAAAAATAGTTCTTCCAGTTTTCAGCCTATAATAAAGATAAAGTGTGTTTTATTGAATATCTAAGCAAAGAAGGGTAGAATATTCAGCACGCAATTACAACACCTAGTTTACAGCAGCAGCTTATATTAGTATCTTTCCAAATACCAAGATGTGTTCATGACTGTGCCAGCAACCTGCGCGGGTGAAATTTGCTTGCAACGGAACCACAGCCTTTCTTTGCTTTGCTTTGCTTTTTTTTACCGAAATAAATGTTCAATAAAACACGCCTATAAGTTTTCATTATATGACAGAAAAATTGATATACCAACTTTCAATATAAATGCACATTTTATTTGATCTTACCTGGACTAAACATTCATCTGCACTATAAAAAGAACAACTCATTAATAGTATAGAACACAGTAACAGTTAACAGCTGCTACTGGCGACGCACCATATAAACGCTTGCATTCTCGAAACACACCAAACCAGAGACAAATGATACGGTTGCGTATTTTGCGCTTTTGAATATCATTAACTTCGATTTCATGCGTAAATTTTTCTTAGAAAACTGAAGAAAATTTGCTCAATATATTTCTATTTTACTTCAAATAATCTGCATTGTTCATTTTTCATATATATTTTAAGCAAATCTCCACTTATTCCTTAAAAAAAATATTATGCACACGTAACGAATAATTTCAAATTTAACGGATAAAATTCTATGAACGCTGTCAGCAACTTTGCCCACAGCGGAAGTGGCATATGCAAGGTGCGAGCGTGTTGGTGAGTCGGAATTTTTGAAGTTAGGTGACATTTATCAATACAAATTTCTATGTAATAATACAAGCGCACTTAACATTTGCCACCCCATAAAAATATAGCTTGTAGGCTAAATAACGGGAAATCGGTCGGAGTTGGTGGTCTCAGTATTGTCTCTGCACCAAACATTCACACATTCATGCAATAAAATGCCCATAACGATTAACTCATCGCTTAAAAATATTATTGGCGTCAAGCATAAAAAAAAAAAAAAATAAAAACAAACTAAACGAAATGATCATTTTGGATTGATTTCGACTGTCAAAATATTTTCTATTTATGGCGAGATCACCAGCCGGAATTCAATTAACGCTTTCCATATGTTTCGTAATTTATTTTTCAGAGATTTATGACCAATCAGTCATTCAACGAATTTGTTGTAAATGTTTTGACGGCGCTTTTATAAAATGTTGATGGATGTGCGATGTGCCACAGTCAAGAGAAGAGGACTCGTAAATCATCGGCTATGGGGCGAGAGCACAATGTTACGATTGAAGGTGTGCGGGCAAATTGTCAAAAGTTCTCGCAATCATTTCATCACAAAAGGCGAATCGCACTTTGGAGTTAAGACCTTCGATGATCGTTAAATATGAATACGCGGCTTTAAATGGATAAACGAATTGCTTTCCTAGTAATCAAGCGAATTAACAACGTTTTGTGGGATTCCACAAGTTATTGGTTTTTTTTTTGTTTGTTTTTTTTATTGACCCAATAACCGTAAAGATTGAATTTCTCACCAAATTGATGGACAATAGCCCATTTGTCGATGCCGACAAATTTGAGATATCTCTACCTACGCAAATTTAGATGTTTGCCGTTGGGCTTAGGAATATTAGGAATTAGGTCCCAAGGAAAGTCTTCTTCACGGGGAGTGTACGGAGTGTCAAATTTGAATTTAGATTCTGCCCTACATTATCATTACATATACACATGTAAAAAAATTTTGTGGATTTTGCTGTTGTTTCGTTGAATCGGTTGCCTCACTCACTTTTGATAGATCGAATTTTGACAGTTATGACTAGCGGCAAGGAAGAACGCGACCGCTGACTTATGGCGTTTTTCATTGAAGATCAGAGAGAATTTCTCCGCGAAATTCAAAATTCCTCTTTTCAATGAAATTATTTGGAACATTTGTGTAATGGTAGACACCATATATGTAAGATGTGGATTTCTGTTGCTACTATTTTTTCTTTTTTTTACAGTAAATATGAATGTTTTATATTTTTATATTTCAATTTCAGTTTACATTTTGCACGGAAAATTGTATATTTTTGGATCCCATAGCGAAAAATTTGTTTCTAATAACACAACAAACATTTCAATCTGACATTCAGCTCAGGGCGATTCTCTAAAATAATCCCGGACGCTTCTTTCGTATTGTAGCGTGGAACCTATAATGTAAACAACCCATTAGTCACTAAACAAGTTCTACTTCCAATTGGAGACTCGAGTCTGTCAAATAAGTGGAGAGTTATGTAAAATAATTCTAGAACCATCGAGTTTGTTCGGGAGGAACAGGAATTCACTAGAAAGTTCCCGACAGATGGCGGAGCGGATATAAAAGGGCAGAGAACAAGGAGAAGAGTTGACTTTTAAACAGTGATTGATAAAGTTCGAGAGAGTAAAAGGTTGTGAAGATAAAGAAGTGTAAAGTATGAAGTGAATTGGTTTAAGTCGGATAAGAATTGTTTAAAGAAGTATTGTTTTGAAGTGAATTATTAGAATAAATAGTATAATAAAAATGATTTTATTAGAAAAGTTCAACAGAATAGCGTTTTATCTTTTCGAGTTCCAGCTCGGATGTAACAGTATTAAGAATTGACCTGGAAGTGCCCTTTTCTTTCAAAGAAAAATAGAATACATAGAAAGAGCACTTCTAGATTTTCTCTTTTCATAGAAGGGCAATTCTTTTCTTCAATCGAAAATGCCATTAGGGAGGAGGAATGACATTTTTCTACCGAGAAGCTAACATTTTGTTTTCTTAATTACCGCTATCGAAGTATCCGTTCGGAAAAAAATTCGAAGCGAAAGTCAAATCTGTTCGGAACTTAGATGAGTTCGAAGGAGCATCTCTTTCGAAACAAAATAAATGGAGCACATAAATGCGTCCATTTGACATTAAAATATTCCGGCAGCGATTGGAGGACTTCGGAGAAATATGCTGTGGTGTGTAGCTGTCAAAAGTAAGTGACATTATGCTGTACAACGCAATGCGTCATCAGAAAATTTATCCAAATCGGAATCTTCGTTAAGGAGCAATGGTGACAACCAAGACGTACGTCAACACGAATAAAGTTAAGTGAAGTCAGCAAAGTAATATCTAAACCTAAACTGCAACCAATTTATCTGTTTAAAGGCAGCAAATTCATCTCCAAAATGTAGTCATCTACAAATTAATTGCAGTTTTCGTATGGACCGAAAGTTGAAAGACAAGGTCGTCAATAATTATAAAAGAAAACAAAACACAAAGAAAATCTCCGGATTATCGTAAAGAAAATAAATTCACCAGGAAAACATGATTTTCCTGGGTGCTAAAAGTAAGGGTTTCGAAACCATTTTTTTTTTAATTACTAGAGTTCGCCTATTTGTAGAAATTCTACCACTAAACTGACCTGACTTTTAAACAAGATATTTAAAAACAAATTACAGCGCTGCATCTCTTCACAACCTTTCCAACAACAAAATCAAGCGAATGTGTTCTGTTTAAAGCTTAGTATCCTGCTCCCTAGTCTCCACTTCGATTCTCCACACCAAAGATTTTGGTTTTTCGTTTTCTTTTATTTATCATGCTAACGTTCTCTGCGGTTTCCAGATAATATCCATAATAATCACAACACAAACTTTTTCCTCTTTTTCCTTCTGTCAACATTTATGTAGCGGACATTTATTTCGCGAGCTAAATGAGTGGAGACTTGTCATCGGCCCTTCTTAAGAATTTAGCGAGCGAACAGGATACTGCTTTGCTAAACTGCCTCGCTAAATTTTATCTTTGTAGACATTTTTGTATGGGAGATAAAATTTAGCGCGAGTGAAAGTGGTTCTTCACTATTTCCCTTCGCCTATTTATAGGTACATACTATAAGATGTCAACTGCCTAAGGGCCTCGTATCGGCTGAGGAATATTATTGCTGTGATTTCTAAAATTACTGCATTATTTTTTGTAATTAAGGTACCCACACTTCCTCGTAGGACATGAAATTGTCCCATGGAGCTGTAATTGCATCTAACCCTGTATCTCTGTGACAGAAGTCAGTCGGAATCGTTAATTGAACGCAAGCATCTATTCAGTCGACAAAAGACTAAAATGGAACCGTTGTGCTAGGAACTAGGTAATTCTACATACGGAAAGTACAAATCAATATAACAGTTATGGTGTGGAAAAAATAATGTTTTTCTTTTGTGGACATGATAAGGGAAACACTTGAGTTGTTTTGCCTGCCTTCCCGAGTTTTTATCAATTATGCCAGTGGTTGTGGTATATTCTATTTTAGCCGAGATATAAATCAGTTAGTTCTACGAGCTGTTATGCCAATATAAAACAAACTACTATTTATACACGAACCATCTGTCATCATGGATAAAGCATCGAGATTGTATCGGAATCGGTTATTATCAGCGAATACATAAACCAAACGTTTTTGTTGAAAATCAGCTAAATTTACGATATAAATATTGACAACTGTAGGCGGCAAACACATTTCCATACATATTCTAAAATTAATTAGACCAGTCAAAAAGGAAATAGTTGACCGTTTTCTTGGTTAGCAGTCAAGGGAAAACACAATAAGCCTTTCAGCGCCGTTTTGGGGCAACAACTGAAGGGACCTGTAGATAATGAAAGAAATGGGCAAGGTGCGAGTTTGTTTGTGAGCCGGAATTTTTGAAGTTACGTGACATTTGTCAATACGAATTTCTATGTAGCAATACTAGCGCACTTAGCATTTGCCACCCCATACAAATATAGCTTGTAGGCAAGAAACGGGAAATTCGGACGAAGTTGGTGGTCTCAGTATTGTCTCTGCTTAAAACCAGCCTGTGAAGTTGAGGAATTTGATGATGTTATTGAAGTGAAATGGTTAACAACTTGCCTTGTTGTATGCCAAGCTCTGTACAGCGCTTATTAAGATGGATTATATTTTAATTTCTTTTCACCATACAATTTCCGCATTACGTAAGTATTGGCCATGTCATCGCTGTATACATCCAATGGATTGGGTGGGGACGCATACCACAGCGTTCCCAAAGTTTTTTTGGAGGCACATGTTCTGCTAGTTTTTACTTATGGGCCAGAAAAATAACAGCAGCTGGCCCGAACCGTTCGCATCATTTAAATGATATGGAGGAAGGTGTTATTCAGTTAATGGAAATTAACACCTGCATAAATCGCCATGGACGAGAGTTCGGCTGTGAAGACGTTGATCATGATGTCAATACAAATATCGTCGGTGATTTGGCTAACAACCAATCTCTGGAATCAACGGAGGAACAACATCCAAACAATTTAAAAGCTGAATACAGAAATCCGAATGCACAAATAGTGGAAGAACGAAAAAATCTGCAAACTGCTGCACAAAACACAAAAGTAAATAAATGGCCGCATTCAAGCATCTAGTCATCTTAAGTCGACTAGACCTTGTCGGGATGAGATGCAACCTGAACGCAAAAACTAGATTGGTCGGGAACGTCACTTTTTCTACGTCAGCCACATACGCGAACTGTCAACTTAGTACTCAGTCACGAATTTCTTGACTCGATTCGTCGGCTACCCCTCCATAAACGTCAACCGAAACAGCTGCTCACATGACCGAGTTCCACCAATCAAAACCGAGATTCACTTATTTCGTTTTCCACTGGAAAAAAAAATCAATCTTTTTTTTTGATCTAAATCACTTTTGGCATTCCATTGGGAAAAAAAAATCAATCTTTTTTTTGATTCGGATCACTTTTTGCAAATCTCGATATTTTTTCCAGATTTACACATACTTCCACAAATACAGCACGTAAGAAGTTTGTTTTAAAACAGATGTGCAAAGTTCCGTGAAAACCAAAATAAAGAAATATTTAAACAGCAATGGACATAGTTTTGGAGGAATTATTATCTTCATTGTTTTCCTCATCACCTGGAAACTACGAATCACCGAAACTACTCCATTTGTATCTACAACAGAGGAAACATTTTTCAAGCCGATTTCCATGGTTGATTTTACCAAAAACAAATGCAATTTGAGCAGCTGATATTGTTGTCAAATAACGCACTAATCCATTCAAAAAAGCAGATCAATTTCGTTGCATGTTCCATGAGCCGCATAAAATATGAGATCTCAAAAAGATTTTTGGTGGTCCCAATGGAAAACGACATTAGTGAGAGAGCTGTTAGACTTACTAAACTAGATACCTGAACGTCCCCAATGCAATTTTCTGCTCTTGACAAACTGTCAAATATCATACCTCTATAGATGGCGCACTAAAAGGCACTACTTTTGATAGTGAATTGTGTATTTTATATAATCTGTTTTTTTTTTTTCTTTGGCAGATTTAAAATGTAAAGTAAAACAAAAACTAGTTCACAACAAAAAGGTGTCTCGAGCAACCGGAGGAGGTAACTTTAAACAGGCGATACTTTCGGCTCAAGATGAAGCTATTGCGAGTTTGCTCTCGTTTGAAAAATGTTTGAATCCGAAAGGTGCGGCCGTAGGACCTTCAATAGTGCGGGCACAGTCGCCTGATTGTAACATGAATTACCCGTCGACATTGCAGGCTGTTTCCACACCAATCCCATCATAATGGGATGATTTCCCTGAAACGTCAGCCATCGATCTTCTCACAAACTCGCCAACAACATCCACTTCCATGCCATTTCACTGATTTCTTCTTCCTCACCATCTGAACTGTAAAAAAGTTCAAGCTATTCATCTTATTAATGTTTTGAAAACTGAAATCGTTCCACAAAAATTTATTTTCGAAATAAAAAAACAGACTGACAATTTCATATACAAGTAGTGCCACCAATCCTTCGAAAAGATTTTCTAACATTCTAGTCGTCTACAACTTGGTCGTCTGTGTTATGTAATGAGGATTGAAAACCGACACGATTCAAGATACTACAAAAGTCGTTTTCGACAAACGACAACGGTAATCGAGGTGATTACATAGATCAGTGTTTTTTGGTCATTGTTTGTTAACGCCTTTATTGGAATATTCGTAATTAAGAATTTAATCTTATTATTTCAACTGCTAAGGCTACTCTACTCTAGGCGGCGGCGACTATTTTTACGGCTGATGAGTTCCTGTGTCGGCGGCATGTGGCTGACTCGAATCCATCGTGTTTACTTGCGCGATCAATTGGGCTTCGGTCATGCCCAGCTTTACAACCAATTTAAAAAATTCAAAGCGTTCTAATTTTTCATAGTTTCAGTATTGTATTTACGAATATATTTCTTGCATATCGAACATCGTTTTGTTTTCCTAACATATGAGTTGTTTTTTTTTTTTTAAGTGTATATAATATTTGTATATATATTTTTTGTTTTTGTTTATTTTCAAAGAATTCATAACCTAAACTAAAACAATGTGTGTATGTGTGTGGAAAATAAATTAGCAAAAATAATAATAAAAAGGAAACATATCAAACATGAAGAGAATTATACAATAAATCTTACTTTAGCCAGATAATGTTTCTATCCTAAGCTATACCAGTTATTACATATAAAATTAGTTTATAAATATTTAATACATACATAGTGTGAAAAAGAAAGAGGATATAAGTAAAAAAAAATATTATCTGCTATGCGAAGCAAGCTCCTAAATTATAAGTACTATTTTATTTCTACTTGTTTGCTTCGAAAATAAAGAGCGCACGATGATGATAAATATGATGTATGTCATGTTTTGAGAGTTCAATAAAAATTAATAATTCTATTTAGCGACATCAAAGACTCCTCGGATATTTATTTATCCTTTTTTGCTCGTATGCTTTTAGATTATTGTTCTCGTTTTATTTCTTAGAGGCAAAACAAAAATAAATTAGAAAAAAAAATACTGTCAAGTAAAATCTCTAGAAAGTTTGTACAAAAATTTCATTCAACGCGTAACTTCTGGTTTAGTGTCAACTTTAAAATTATTAGGAAAACAATTATTTTGTGTAGCGTAACATCCTGCTGTCCAGCTTTAAAAAAAATCATTACCCAAAACTAAACGTTAATCTTAAGTGTTAAATATAAACATATAACGTAGGCTATTTACAAAACGAAAATTGGTTAAAAGAGTTAAAATCTACATGTATTTACGCCTAAATCTATTCCATACGACTTGGAATAAGTTTTTTTCTCATGTTTTTAATTTTTTTTTTTTCCATTACACATTTGCAATGCATTCTTGTGTTTCTTTCATTTATAACTAAGTTTTGTTTTATTTCTATTTCTAAATCATTGTTTTTGTTCTTTTTTTTTATTTATTTGTGTGTGTGTGTGTTTCTTTTTTATAAATACTATTTAAGCTGTCTAATCATTCGAATACTTTAGGTGATGCATTTGATATCATGAATGTTTGTTATCAGTCAGTTCAGCCCATCGGACTTCGAAGAATTTCCTCATGCCGTGTCCTGCTTTGCCGACAGGTGAGTCATCTTCGTTAAACATTTCGCAGTTGTCAAAGATTTGCCGCACATCCACGCAGAAATCCTCACGAGTTTTGTAACTGAAAAGAGACGGCAATATTGTGATGTGTAGCAATTAAAATAAAAATGTTTTATTGGGTGATTTTTGGAGAGAATTTACAAAGTAACCGATTCGAAATTATAATTGGAGGATTAATCGAGGACATCCGGTCATATTTCGAGGAGTGGGGAAGTTAACCCGTTGACGCATATTGCTCCAGGCGCGCCTACAAAGTTTGTAGGTTGTCTCATAGAGTGAAACAACACACTGCACTTGTTCTAAACAATTTAAACTGTTTAGGAGGCGGAGGCCTTAGTCAGTGTAATTCGGAAAGGTAAGAAATATTTCTACGGTGGTCTTGGTTGGTTTAAGTCGCTGTATTTCCCGTACGAGGGAACGACACAAATAACGCAATTGAGCGCCGTTTTGAGACCACAACTCACGGAACGTTTTGGAAACACAACTCCGATCTCACCTGAATGCTGCAGTATAATATGGAATCCGTTTTATGAAGTGCATTATATTAGAATATAGAGGATCCAAAAGCGTCTTACTAGAGTAGCCGTTCGTAGACTGCGATGGAATATTGAAATGCCATCTTACGATACAAGGTGCAAATTATTTGGTATCTTACCTCTTTTTAAACGGAGGCAATATTTTTCAATTATGTTTATTAGTGATTTGATAAACGGTCATATCGATTGCCCTTTCCTATTATCATTAATTGGCTTTTATGCTCCTTCGAGAGCTCTTAGAAATCGTCTTTTATTTTATATAAAGAGTTAATTATGGATACAATGAACCAATTTCTAGATGCCTTAGGGAATTCAGTAAATATTGGAGTATATTTGTTAAGCAACACATTGAGTGCTTCGAACACCGCACCCAGTGACGCACTCAGTCACAAAACAATAACAAAAACACCGTCAGCACACCAGAAGCAACAATCGCTTGTTGTGCTGACAGACCATATAGCATTAAGCAATTTAGGTTATTATAGATTTAAGAACTATATTATAAAAGAGGCATTCGGCCCACCAAAAACATCTATCAATAACCATTATTGATCCACCAACAAACCGCTTGCTGTTAATTTCTGTGAACAAGTTCAAGTGCTTGGATCACGACTCAACATTTTGGTGAACAAGTTAATGCGCTTGGCTCCCAACTCAACAATATTCGATTTTCATCTTAGTAGGGATTTATTTAGGAATAAATTTATTCTGTTATTAAGCTCGGTGGTCGTTTTGAAGATTTTTTTTTTTTGTATTAAGTAATCTAGCGAAATCAGTAGATGTACTCATTTGATTGGAAATAAATAAAATAAAATAAAGAAACCTGAGAAATAAAGGGGGAGAAGGACGATGAGGGAACTTACAACCAGCCTGAGGAGTTAAGAAATTTGATGATCTTATTGAAATTAATACTTTGGATGGCCGAAAGGTCATCATAAAAGAGATGACCTAGATCACTGTGTCTGGTTTTGGCTAGGGCTGGACACTCACGCAGGAGATGAAACACTGTTTCCCTCTTATTTGTGTTAGCGCAACTACGGCAGTGGGTGTTATGGTGGATGCCAAGCTTGGCTGCGTGAGCTCCTAAGGGCCAATGACCCGTACTAATTGCCGGTAGTCTGGCGACATCTACACGCGTTCTGGCTAAGAGGTTGTTTGTTCTGGCATCATCGTAGGTTGGCCAGATCTTCCTCGAAATGACACAGCTCGTCATGTTCAACCATGTGGTTTCCGCCCTTCAGATGCAGTACAGGATGATTTCTCTCAAAACGTATCCCAGCGGAGGGAAGACTTCCTCCGCCTGAGACACGCACAGAGCAGAGCCACGTCTGGCAAGTTCATCGCCTTTCTAATTCCCCTCTATGTTTCTATGGCCAGGCACCCAGACGAGAGTGTTTTCAAACTGATTTCAAGTTTGGACGTCGATTTAGTTGCCGCGACAGCCTTAATCGCGGCCTACCTGTCGACGAAGATGCCCATTTTTTTCTGTGTGTGGTTAAGGTCGGATAAACTCTTAAGTACATTGGACTTAAAACAGACAGTGATAAATACGCGATGACGACTGAGGGTTGACGTTTGGTCTATCTTCGATTAGGTTTGCGTCATAGGCTTTTGTATGAATATAAATGTAGCTTATATTTGAAAGTAGACCTTCTGATAAGAGCTTACCTTAAGTCCTGAAGACGTTTTTTGATTGTAGATAAATCCATTGGGATCTTAATAATTTTACGATACGTTGGGAATTGCTTTGTATTCACAGGTAATAAAAATGGCCAAGAGTCTTCGTGTAACTAGAATACAGTGAAAGGATTTCATTATAACAGCACTTACACTCGAACAAACAAAAAAATGTCATTTATATGATGATTGGTTGCAACTTACCTCCATTTCCCCCAGAACGGTTTTGCAAACAGCTAAATCCTTCATAAGTTTCTTGGTGGCATGCTTCTCCTTCTTTTCCTGTTTCAATTTCTCCTTAGCCTCATTCAGAACTTGTTGCTGATTTGTCTGTTGCTGTTGTTGTTGTTGTTGCTGCTGTTGTTGTTGTTGCTGTTGTTGTTGCTGTTGCTGTGGTATTAAAGGAGCTGTTTGCGATTGTTGAGATGGTGACGACATCATCTGTTGTGGGGGCTGTATTATTGGTACTGGTGCTGGCGGAGGTGGTTGTTGTTGTTGCTGCTGCTGCTGCAGAGGCTGTTGCTGTTGCGGCTGTGGCAACATCACTGGTTGTTGAGGAATAATCGAAGATAGTTGATTGCTCTGATTGCCAATATGCTGCGGGGATAATGCATGTGCCATTTGTTGGGGCATCGGTGACATATTCGACACGAGGTTCGGTTGGGCACATATGCCAACGCCAATTGGCGTGGCATCCATGCTAATATCAACATAGTCATTATTGATGGCCATCGGTGTTGATGGACGTGTCATTTGAGTTTGGAAACGTGTCGCATCTATAGAGTTGTTTAGATGTTCATCGAAAGATGTCGATGCAACCGAATGTGCAGGACTGAAAAAAAAAGATTTTTATGATTATGTGAATTAGCAATGCGACGGATCTATTTGTGCAAATCCAAGAAGGTCATAGCAGCGTAACAGAGAAAAGACGGCACATGTTACATTATAAATAAAAATATTCGGCAGCTCTTTTTATAAATCCGACGGCTAGTAACTGCGGTTCGAAACTATGCAAACTATTGTTTGTTCATTAAAGAGGTGGATAGGCGGATCATAAATGTGTATTATCCATCTCTTCATTGGTCGCGTAAGCCTAAAGGTACTTTCTCTCAAATTCTATTGTTGTGGATGGAGTGGAATTAGGAAAATCACGTCATACGTAGCATGGGACGCGGCTCACGTATCACAGATACTGCTAAGCCGAAAGCCAGGGAATCGTGAGACCGACGAATTCTCTAAACAAACCGAATATGGGAGGACTGAATTACCTCCTCTGTCTCCAAGAAGATCGAGGGTTTTACTTTTGCTCTTGATTGGACACTTCCTCGTAAGCCAACATGGCAAAAGGTTACACCTTCATACAATGACGAGATGCCGGGATGAATATGCTGATGCTGGATGCATTCTCCACTATCTTTCTTACTGTGCTATCTTATCTCAATGAAGAAGCTTCAAGTTGGATCTTTTTCTTTGTTTTCCTTTTAAGTCTAACCGTATTGTCAGCAATAATATCACATTTACTTTATTAATAGAACCGCTTGGTTTTGATGTTAAAAAGCGTTAGCACCCTTCGGTAATAGATGCGTCACGTGCGTCTGCGATTTGAAGACAGTCTGCCTATCTTAGTACTTCTGACAACCACGGAGACACCAATTTTCCCAAACTACAGGACAATTATACTTTGGAACTCGGTTCATGATGAGTGGTGGCATATTTCCATTTCCAAACTGGAGATTAAGACATACAACAACTTAATCGAAATCAGCAGAACTGATTGCCAGGTGGCGTGGTTGATTCACTGGCCATTGCGCAATATGAGAGGTGTCCTCTGCGCTTCGTCATTCCAATTGAATTTGACGGACTTGCTTTTGCGTGCGGTCAGACATCTCTTGCTTTGTGCAGAGTGAGGTTAACCAACTGCATTTGATTTCGTTTCAGTGCAATTGTATTTGGGTAGATTAGATTAGATTGTTAGGGGGAGGTGGAAACAAGTTGCCGTATCCCTGCGGCCACGAGTGGGCCTATTGTGATTTCCTCCAATTAGAGTGTTTGGGTAATTTGTCACGCAATGAAAAATGAATAGTCGGCTCAGTTATAATTTTGCTGCGCAACCTCAATGCACCGAAACTTTGTAATGGAACGCGTTTGATTGTGAAGAATTTCAAATCAAATGTCATTCAAGCGGCGATTTTAAGGGGAAAATTCAAAGACGAAGATGTTCTCATTCCGGTTATTCCGTAAGATTTTGACATTTAACCCCGGGCGTCTCGCTGTCGCTATGACAATTAATAAGTCGCAAGGACAATTGCTGCATGTTTCTCAAATGGTCAATTTTATGTGGCTTGCTCATGTGTCGCAAAGATCCCGCTTCGCACGTGTACGCGCTCGAGAACAGAACAAAAAATGTACCATAAAAAGCGGAATGTTGACCGGCACGTGAACTATTGTGGTTTGATTTTGAAACACATCGACATTCACCCCGAAAAAATTCCGATACGAAAGTCAAACCCGATCGCAACTCAAATTCCGTTCGAAGTATCCGTTTCGGAACAAAATAAATGAAACATATAAGCGCATTCATTTCACATTAAAATATTCCGCAGCAATAAGTTTGTCGGAGAGCTTCGCAAAAAATGTGCAGCGTAGCTGTCAAAAGTAAGTGGTATAACGCGGTTCCTCGCGATGCTACAAGGTGTGCTACACGTCATCGGAGAATCGTATTGGAATGGATATCTCGAATGGGAATTCTCCGATTTCTGAGCAAATTTCGTTCCGAACGGATACCTTGATAGGTGTGATTGTCATAATTCAGTCTAACTTTTGAATAAAGAACTTGAATGGACCGAATTAGATGAAGCAGAATGTGCATACTCGGATTTATTATATTCTTTACATTAACGAATTTGTGCGGAACAAAGTTCGCCGGGACAACTAGCAAATAATAAAATTAAACCAATCATAGACATTGTGCTATTTTGAAATGGAACATTCACATCTAAAAAAGTGATCACGGACTGACAGCACATGAAAATATAAGACATGTCCTCTTAAAGTACTTTTACATCAAAATGTGACATTTCATGCAAGGCGAAAACACGCAACATTCAAACGATTGCACCACATAGTCTTTTTATCTGCAGTCTCTATCGATGGCAACTAGATCGTGAATCGGCTGTGTTAAAGCTCATTCACATAACATTGTATTTTTTGTTGGTTATGTTTATATAGAAAAAAAAAATCAAAACAAAACTTACCTTAAGGGGGCCGCAATCGAATTCATTGACTCATCGTGCGATGAGTTCAGCGACTGTGATGAACTGTGCTGCTTGAGTTCCTTGCTGGAAGGCTTTTTACTGGGACGCTTCTTCGGGGGTGGCGCCTTCGAAATACACCCGTGACAGTACCATTTGCCGCGCGGCACTTTCAACAAAGGCGGTATATAGCAGTCGTGATGATATGCACGTGGACACAATTCACAGAAAATCATTTTACCCACCGGAGGAGGTCGATGACCGCCACAAACGATGCACTTGCGCTCATTTGTCGCCTTGTTCACGCACTCGTAGCAGTACCTATAAACAAAATGTACACTGCAAACCATCCGGCATTTGTGTTAATTTGATTGCAAACTATTACCAATCTCCTTCGGGAATATTGTCCATTTTCGGCTTAAAGCAGTATGTATGATAGCCCTTGTCGCAACCATCACATAACAGCAGTTTATCCTCATTCTCGCCAGATGTGCAGAACTGGCAATTCTGTAAGTAATTGTTTTGGGAAATTGTAGTACGTTTCGTGGTTGGTGTGGTTGTTGTTGTAGTAGTAGTTGTTGGTGTGCTAGTTTCAGTGAATAACATCGTCATGTTACTGTGGTTAGTAGTAGTAGCAGAAGTAGGAGTAGTAGTAGTACACAACATCATTCGAAAGGATTTATCGGCTGCATACAATTTATTCGGAGTGTTCATCATCGCTTGGTCACAACTCGTGCTAGTGATGCTCTTGTTTGCTGTTTTTGTCGATGATGACGATGAGGGCGATGCTGGTGATTTTGGCTTCGATTTACTTTTTGCCGATTTTTTCGACTTTTTCGACGATGACGAGGACTTTTTCTCTGCTTTTGGTGTTGTTGTAGTACTACTCTCCTTCTTGTTAGGGGTTCTAGTGGTATTGGGCTTACAACGGTCACCATTTTTACTTGATTTCGATTTCGATTTGGATTTTTTCTTTTTACTCTTATTAAGCTAACATTTGTTTGTTTTATTTTTTGCAATCAGATAGTTAAATGTGTGTTTTTTTTTTTTTGTTTGGTTTATTGTTATTCAAAAGCCACAAGAAGCGTTAACAGAAACAGAAAAGAAGTACCACATACACCAAAGATATAGAAAAAAAAGTTAAAACACCATTTATGTAAGTAATATTGAACAAATTTTGTTGTTGTTTGTTGTCGAATTTTTTTTTTGTTATTTGAGTGTGTTTTGTGTGTTTTAAGTTTGTTTTTGGGTTTTGTATTGTTTTTTTTTTGTAATTAGCGTGCAGGAAATACATTATTTATATTTCATTTAATACGTATTTCGTTTTTTTTTTAGGATATCAGCAGGCAGGCAATTATGATATATCATATATATTGTATAGCCACGTTAACATTTAATATATTTTTTCCAAATAAATTTACATTAAATGCGGAAAAGAAAGAAAATAAAAAAGAAAAAATGTAATTAGTTAAAACATAGGAATCAGTATCAATTAAATTAAAGTAAAATACGTATAAAACAAATAAATCTACGGGTGCAGAGAGGCAACGATAGTAGCACACAAAATAAGAAGCGTGAGAACTAGATCATTTGTGGTGTGGATAGGAAATACTACGGGTAATCAGTGGGCCAAACAAAATACGGATACACGACGAGATATAGACGACGGTTAACACATTTTGTTGCTGCTGAAATGGCACAGAGGTATTTTCGAATGCCTGCTAGTAAGTAAGAGTTTTAGTGGTTAGAAATCAACTAAAACCAAACACAAGAAAGCTTCGCTGCCAGCTTTTCCGCTAAAATGGTTTCGTCTATAAGCTGGGAACTTTTTTTCGTATATAAGATGGCGGGTGATGCCATACACGCATACAATGTCGTTTTCCATTGCTTCCACTCATTCTGAAATCCAATGGAACAAAAAAACAACTTTTGAAAGAATCCACAATAGTATTGGTGAAATGCCAAAAAATAATCTACGGCGGCTGTCAGCTGACTTGTATAAAATACATAAATTACATTTGTGTAAGTGCTTCTTGAGTGGATTCTGTCTTCAAATCGAGAAACGAAATTCTCTCCTCAGAATCACCAGAAGAGTATTTTTTGTGCCAATGGAACTATTTCGGCAGTGATTTTATCGATTCCGGACTCTCCCGGACGCTTCTTTTTGCCCAATGGAAAACGACATAACATTCTCAACGTGTGCACACATTCTGAGAGGTAAACGTGGACTCTGACGATTAGCTTGTTGCGGGCTCGGTGTTTGACTGTTTAATATGCTAAAGGGGTTTTCAATGAGAGGTGTTATTGTGAATGACCCGCTATTTCGGTAGCTGTCACATTTGAAGTTTTTATTCTTTGACATTTGCAAGTAGAAACTACCCCATTACTAAAAATGGAACGATACACGCTTCAACAACGCATTGAAATTATTAAAATTCACTACAAAAATGGTGAAAATCTTGCAGTCACAGTTCGCAAAACGAAATCATTTTTTGAACGTCGGGAAGCAGCTTGTCGGACCACAATACAGAAATTGGTGGACAAATTCGAGCTGTTGGGACAAGTTAGTGATGTGAAGAATAAAACCCGTGCACGTCGCTCAAGAACAACTGAGAATATTGCTGCTGTAGCCCAAAGTGTTGAAGACAACCCAGGTTTGTCCTTTCCTCGTCGTTCTTTGGAATTGGGCATTCCACAAACCTATCGAGAGATGATTGATGATTTTTTATGGTCGGAGTTAGATGGTATTGATCTGTACAAAGTTTACTTTCAACAAGACGGCGCTATGTGCCACACAAGCAACGAAACCATTGATCTTTTACGGGAAAAGTTTCTGGACCGTGTTATCTCTCGAAGAGGTGATCACAATTGGCCACCGAGATCTTGTGATTTAACACCTTGCGACTTCTTCCTTTGGGGCCACGTGAAAGATAAGGTCTACGCCAACTGCCCAGCGTCAATTCAAGACCTCAAAGATAAATTCGTGAGGCTATCGAGGACATTGGGCAGCCACTTTGCGATTTGGTTATGGAAAATTTCATGAAAAGGATACGGTCCTATGCGTGCTCGTGGTGGCCATTTGGCTGATGTTGTTTTTCATTATTAACGGCATACCTTCCTCTTTATTATGAAATAAACATCCGATCATTTATTTAAAAAAAATTACATTTTTCTTTGAATACCAAAACAACACCTCTTATTGGAAAACCCTTTACTTATCACCCTCCAAAAACCTTTATAAAAACCGACTGTTCGGACAAATTCAAAGTTGGCCGCCTTTTAACAGTGAGAACCGCTCGAAACTGCATTTTACCTACCGCAGACGCAACATCCAATTAACCTGCTATGCTGGCCTGGCCGGCAATATGCATCGCAGTCCTGGATGCTGACCACGCTAGTGACCACTGTACGATAACAAATGAATTGGTATCGTTTTGGAACTACTCCACTTCAGCAAATATATTTTGAAGTACAAAAATGTTTTAACTCAAACTACAATTTCTTTTCAAATAATTAATCCACCATCAAAGCAATTGATGCAGCTACATTGTCCAAAACAGTTATAGATCAATCAATTTACTTAATATACACTGAACCAAATACCTGGGCATAGAAACTTGGAGGTTAAGTTCGTGCCGACGAACTGCACAATTAAGGATCGGCTATTAGCGGCACTCTAGCGAAAATATTTGTGATTCCATATGCTACCGTTGAGGGCGTTGTATGTACATATGTACAAGGTGAGCCAAAAGAAGTTATCCGATGTTGTTTGGCTCTCATTTTTTTTCTAAATGAAAAACTTCGATTCTGTTTTTTAATTATGTTTATTTGAACCTTTAGAATTTTATTGGTCAAATCGAGAAGATGATATCGGCCAAATGGGTGCTGTCACAACTGATTGCCATACGGGCTCGTTTTATGGCATTTTTCATCACTTCGGCGAGAACTTCGGGCGACAGATTCTCGCACTCGTGTCGAATGTTGTCCTTGAGGGCTTCTAGGGTCTCGGGCTTGTTCACGTTACTTCAAAAAACCCCACAAAAACACGTCTGGAACGGTTAAATGGGGCGACCTTGCGGGCTAGTGCAAATCACCAAAACGAGAGATGAGGCGACCCGGGAACGCCGCCTTCAGAATATCGGTTGTGGCTTGCGCAGTGTGTGCCGTAGCTCCGTCCTGTTGGAACCACATGTCCTCCAGTCCTAATTCGTCCAATTGCGGCAGAAAAAACTCGGTTAACATGTCCCTATAGCGCGCACCGTCCACTGTTGTCGTTTGACCACCGACTTTGTCAACAGCGGCGATATTCTCCGCAAAACGAGCGCTAAGGGGCCGGCCACTCTTGGCAACGTCTCGTGTGATCCCATACTCTCCGAAGTTGGGGCGACCTTGCGGGCTAGTGCAAATCACCAAAACGAGAGATGAGGCGACCCGGGAACGCCGCCTTCAGAATATCGGTTGTGGCTTGCGCAGTGTGTGCCGTAGCTCCGTCCTGTTGGAACCACATGTCCTCCAGTCCTAATTCGTCCAATTGCGGCAGAAAAAACTCGGTTAACATGTCCCTATAGCGCGCACCGTCCACTGTTGTCGTTTGACCACCGACTTTGTCAACAGCGGCGATATTCTCCGCAAAACGAGCGCTAAGGGGCCGGCCACTCTTGGCAACGTCTCGTGTGATCCCATACTCTCCGAAGTTGGTGGCCAAACGGAGCAGTGTTTGCGAAGTCGGTGTCGGACGGCCGTGGAATCGGCGAGACGGAATTCGCGCTGCGCCAACACTACAGACGAATTGTTACGCAAAAAATAGTCACGATTATTCCGCGTTCTTGGGGAGTGTATCGCTCCATGGCTCCGTTCATTTGTATTCTACATCTGTCTAGTCCACAAATGTCAAAACAGATTTGACATTGGCGGCCATTTGCAAATATAAGAACATCTTCCAATAGGGTGATTTCTTTTGGCCCACCTTGTATATCTTCGCTTTCGTCCAGCTAAAAAATGGCGGGAGGAACAATTGCTCCATTTCAAGGATGAAACAACAAAATCACCCCGAACGGATACCTGTTCGGAATGGAATTCTCTCCGAATTATACGAAAGCGGAGAATTGTCATTCGAGATTTCCATTCCGATACGATTTTCGGAAATATACCGATAAGAATCGGTTGGATTGGCGATGTATTCACTGGGGAGGCCGCCGAATAACAACAAAATAAAGCAGAGACAACGTGCAGATGGCGATATTGCTAAAGCATTGTTTAGAAAACGAACCCTTAACTATTTCAAAGAGGACGCAGAATCATTTGCCGTCCTTAGCTTGACTTAGAGATCTGGATCTGTGAACATATACCTACGCGTCGAACTCTGCTCACTCCATCATATGCAACTTTAATCGTCGAAAATTTGCTCAACAAAATCAGTACAACAAAATATTTGAACACTTCAATTAAAACAACAAACACAAATCCAATTTAGCGCGATATAATTTCCAGAGTTCAAATTGAAGCTTAAAAACATATTAGAAAAAATGAATAAAACCCACACGCATACATTAAAAAAACAACTACTACACAAAAAGCAATAAAGCGTTACATTGTCACAGCACCCGGCACAAAAACATGAATAGGAAAATTAATGAAAAAAAAAAGCATCGCTTCCAAACAAACTAATCATTCGGGGTGTAACAAGTGAAAGGAAATCGCCACTTACCGCTTTCATGATGCTCTTGTCCCAGGCAACACACGATTCGAGGACGTACAAGGCCATTGCCAGCTGCGCGGTGGTATGCGAACGCGATACTGCTTCCCGCCATGACATCAAGCCCTTTGGAATGTTCTCCTGAGGCATATCCCTCTCGCTATCACACAAGCTGGCCGGTGATGCAGCTGCCGAATTGATGTCGCCCGCTACACTATCAGAGCAGATTTGCGGCTGGCCACTGCCATTGTCGCTGTTGTTTCCCGATCCATTTCCGCCGGAATTGCTGTTGTGCGTTTGTTGCTGATGCTGCTGCTGCTGTTGCTGTTGCTGCTGCAACTGCTGTTGATTGACAAGCGATGTGGTATTGTTTTCCGACGACGAAGACGTTGATGATGAAGATTTCTGATTTTGTTGGTTTTGAGCGATCACGGCCAAGTGAGCATCTCCCGTTTGACTGCCCAGCGGAGGTTTTAGGTATCGCCTCTCGATAGCCGCCTCCAAACTCGAGATGCGTTCTCGAATCATGGGGATTAATGTAACGAAGTCCTCCTCGGTGATATCGTCGTGATCGAGGGAGATTTCGTTTTCGATTCGTGATGGCAGTACCCAGTTTTTCACCTGCATAGACGCGCTGGCAATTTTATCTTCCAGGGCCTCTAACTGCTCGAGCAGAGCCATTTCTACACGCTTGGCGACTTTAGGATTCCAATCGGTTGGCCCGTCGGGCCGGAATATCTTCTCTTGCTCGCTATCAACGTCGCCAGTGGCTGTTGTCAATGGATATGGTGTGTCCAGTTCGATTTCTTCAGAAAGAATGCGATTCAGGTTTTGCTTCAATTCGCGTTCGCGTACGCCCTTCTGGTTTAGATTGTCAATTACATTTTGTATCATCTCCACAGTGTCCACTTTCCACCAGCCGTGGCGGTATTTGCAGGGAACAAAGTTCTTGTCTAGCTTTTTGGGAAACCCCTCGTTTTTTATCTGCTCCAGCAGGCGATGCTCGTCCGGTGTCATTGAGAGAGGGGTTGGAATGTCGCACGTGATGTAAGCGCTAATGTTGCCCAATGACATGTTGGCTAAATTTTGAAATGAAATACCTGTTGCTTCATCTAGTTTAAGTTCGATGCGGCCTGCCTTTAAATCGATACCTGCGCCGCTTGCATTACCGCCTCCTTCTGTTCCTCCTCCACCGCCGCAGGTATCGTCAAGAAAGGGAAAAAACTTCTGCTCCTTAAGGTCGTAGCTGTCTTCGTGTGAAGGACCGGCGTCCTCGCCGGCTTCCTTCAACGCATAGGCTCTTAGTTTACGCTCAAGACGGGTCTCGTCAAGGCCTGATAAGGTCAGGATGCTGTCATTATCAAAGTGCAAGTCGACTTTCCCGTTCTCCACGGGCACTGTAAAGTACTGGGCATTGTTGGCGATGTCCCACCTGTGTCCCTGGATTTGAAGGACACTTCCGCAGTGGATGTTCGCATAGAGCTTCTGGAAATCGGTGTTATCTGCCTGCAGTTCGGTTGTAGTGAGCGGCATCTCACGATTGACAATCGAAAACCACCTATCGTTGGCCGTGGATGCAGCTGCCTTTAACGCAAGGTCCTCGTTGATTTGTCCGGGAACATTGGCAGTGACAGTGACCGCGGCATCATCTTCCTTTTTAATGGTAGCATCGGCCTCGGATTTGATCTCCCGATTGCTTGTATCACAGACATTCTCCTCGTTATCTTCGATTCTTGTCGATTCGATCTTGTCCAGTGCGATTTCCGTCAATTCTCCGCTGGAACTTTGTGGGAGTGGTGGAGGCGGTGGTGGCGGAAGCAGTTCAGAATCGTTTTTGGAACAACTCGTTGTATTTGGTGGGTTTGGGGGGAAAGCCTCTGCCGCTGATTCATTGTGACTTTCGTCTACTTGCATGGATTCGTTCTCCGAATGCTGTTCAGCGTGCGAATTCATCAATTCGCTGTTGTCTAGCTTGCTGTCAACATCTTCATCCTCGTCCATTTTTTCCTGTTCTTCGTCGTTTTGGTCATCAGCATCTTCCTCTTCCTTCACTTCGTCAGGGGTCTCCAATTTGACTTCCCTTTCTAGGACTTCGTTGAACTGGAAGATGTCATTTTGAGCCGATTCGAGCGCTTCGATGAATATACCTCCAGCCTTTGGCAGTTTCCAATATCGACGCCAGAACCGATCTTGACCGAAACAAGACGCCCGCAGCTGATTAGTGCTTTTCTCTAGGGCCTCTTTGCAATGCAGAGACGATTTGATCATCTTTTCGAGCTTCTTCTGGACCTCGTCGGCCGACATTCGATTGTCTTCGTCTTCTTCGATGTTGGTCATCTCGCTCTCAACGTCACTGAGGTCATCGTCCATACCGACGTCCGTAGAAGCGTCGTCGCACCGCGAGTTGTTCTTTTTGTTGATCAACTGGCTCAAATCGGAGGGAACTGTCGCCCCATTCTGATAAGTGACGCATTCCTCGAGTTTCGATTTAACCGGAGTGTCTATGCTACTCTTCGATGGGCTGTCGTAGCAGTTCTTCTCTCCAGGTGTTGATGGTGGCACTGTGAGTTCTGGTTTGACTGAATCCAACGCGTCGGACAATGCATCAGGCTCCGGTTCTTTGACTTCTACTGGTGGGGACACTAATTGAACTTCCTCCACTTCCATTTTATCCGGTTCGTCGCTGTTGCTGCTGTTATTTGTAGTGTTATTATTTGTTTCACCATCTACAGTGGCGGCAGGGACTGTGACAGCTCCATCTTCCGACGCTAAAGCAGACTCCTCTAGTTTTCGCGTCAATTCGGCCTGTTGCTGCTGCTGTTGCTCTTCCAATTGCTGCTGCAACTGCAATTGCTGCTGCTGCTGTTGTTGAGCGGCTAGAGCGGCCATCGCCACCTCCCTTTCGATTTGAGCCTTTTCGTAAGCCTCTAGGCGGGTCTTCCTTATATGCAGTGACTTATACTTGCGGATTTTCATGTCAGTCATGTATTTCTCTTTCTTGATTTGTGCGCATGATTCCAGACTACCTTCGATTTGCTTTAGCACAGCTTTGTTCATCAACAAATCGTTGCACAGATGTGCTAGGATTTGGGTCTTCTTCGTCGGATTCAAGGCTACAAACGGCCGGTCTTTTAGACACACCGACAGCCTCCATGTCTCGTTCTCGTGCAGTAACTCATAATACTGCTGATTCTTTCCGGTGGTTGTGTTTAGACAATCGCCATCCATCTGGTGATGGTCCGGTATGCGTTTTTCCTTCTCTCGGTCGAGTGTTATGCCAAACATTTGTCGAATTTCAGCAGTCGATGTGGCGTACAGATATATTCGTAGGATCTCCGAAACATTCGAATTGGTTATGTCGGCATTGCGGAGCGATTGTCCCAACAGGGTAGTGTGACGACCTGGATTCGGAATACCAGGGTCCTCAATGGCGCACACAAGTAAATGTGTCATCACGGAGAGCAGTTCTTCTTCGGCCTCGGCGTTGCTATCAGCGACAAGGGCATCGTGTAGATTCTGAAGCGTTGGCAGGGATTCCATATCTGCAAGGAAATTTGCATCACTTTAGTCATGAAGTTCCCATTGTTCCATTGATACAACTTACCAAAACCAAGAGTTTCACCAAAATTGTGGAGAAATTCAAAGACCATCAACAGATCGGCCATTGCCTGACCAGGTAGACGACAACCGGCGATTCTCTTCAGCTCGGGCAGGTCGATTTGATCCGGTATTTCAGAGTCCTCTTGGGGTTTTCTGAGAGGACAAAATGTGTAAAATTAAATTAAGTCGGTAATAAGGGTAAATATTCGGACCACTGTTGTTAAACGACTGTTGCAAATCATCACTGAGTAGAGACTGAATTCTGCAAGGCATTGATTACTATTCATTCGAAAAAAGGTTGCGATTTATTGTCAGTTGACATAACTCGGAATAGAGTTACAGTGTCTGAACTGAGCTTCTTTGTTTCCGCTCACAGACGGGCGATTAACAAATGTATCGTCTTTGGAGGCTATTTTGTAAGACAGATGTTACATTTTAAGTTTCGAGGGAACCCGCAAAACTAGCTACTTACTTCCACAAGTAAAAGCTTTTTCTTATGAAAATCCTACGGAGAAGGAAGTTTGGTGTACAGTCATGTGAATTTAAGACTGACATTTGCGGCACAAAATTAATTTCAACAAATATCACAAACAAGCAGCCAAATAAGAGTGTAGAAGGTTCCATACCCTTCTTTAACGACTGCCTTAAAATAAAAAAACCAGGGATTAGTAGCGCAGTCCTCGTTTGCAACTCAAATACATACTGGGCCTCTAGGCAGCACTAATATCAGAGCACCCGAAACTAATCCCAAAGAGGTAGACTGTAAACCGCCTGAGAATCATTACTTAGCAGACAATTTGTATGTACGAAATGACATTGAAGTCAACATACTCCCGAGTTCTTTCACGGAAATTATCACTTAGCAATTCATAAATCCAAGCAGTTCAAATATAGACAAATGTAAATGGATATAGTTTATCCAAGGCCCGGTGACCACAAGCCAAATATTGCAGGTCGTACAGCACATGCAAGTAACTCATTGATTTAGAATTCAACGCATTCAATTCTAAAGTGAGAATCTCTATGATCGGTCCAGCCAATCTGTTGGAGACGGTTGCTATTAGTACTGGCAGTGGCACCAAGATCTCCCTAAACTGCTCTTTCTTATCCTTTCCTATTTAAAACTTTGTTTACAAATGTCTACTTCGAGGAAAAGCACAGTTTTGTCGTTGTAGCTAAATTTAACAACCGATTTTAACAAATCTAACAATAACATCCATTTTGAATGGTTACCAATTTAAAAAAAAAAAAAAAAAGGCTCACCTGATTTGATTTAGGATTTCAGCATCGCGTTTTCGTGCAGCTACTCTTTTTTCACGCAAAATCAACCGGTCCAGCACTAGCTGGTGTTTCTTCTTTTCGCGATCTTCGAACTTTCGCCGTATCTCTAGCTGTCGGATGAGTGTCATATGCTGTCGACGACGTTCTCGTTCCTTTCATCGATACAAAAAACAAAGAAGAAGCCGTTAATAAAATGAAAAATGTTTGCAAAATGATACACAGCAAAACTACTTGAAAACAAATTGGGTTAGTAAATTAAATGTTAAGTGGTATATTGACAAATCAGTTTTTAAGGCATGCACTAGGGTTACTGTTGTGTAAATTATAAGAAAGTGAGAGGTCTTGATGTAACGAAAATCGCGAGAACTGTTTTTGTGTGTTGTTCCTTATGTGGATGTTTATTATGTGAATAAAGTTTGAGTTGTGTAAGTTAGTGATGTGATGACGGTGAACAAATTAAAGCGGTTATAGAAAAATTTATTAAACTTGGATTTGTTTGCATACCAGTTCGACAGCGTAGAGCAATTCCTTCTGCTTGTTGAGTTCCTGCAGATAAATCTGCATGTCAGTTTTATAATAATTTAATTAAGAAACAAATTAAAAGACAGTAAAGAAAACTAAGAGTAAAGCATAGTTAAACTTTTCCTTTCATTGGGGTGAGTCCGATTTGATACAAGCGCAAAATTTAGCGGTGGGTTACGACACAGATGGGTTGCGATTTAAATAAATCATGAGATAAAAGGGAACGAGCTGGACTGAGTCCGCTTCAGATAATAAATAAATATTTTGTCCAACAAATATATGTGAGGCTGCACCTGAGGCGGTCTGCCACTCTAACCTTGTCCAACAACCATTTGTTGTTATTTTGCTTGGAACTTCGTCACATTAATTTAACCTTTTGATTGTGTGTGCATGATTAAAATGAAGATGATTAAGGAAACGATTTATAATTTTCAATGTGGGCTTAAATCTTCACCATTCTAATCTTCATCTAACAAAACAATGACCACCTCTCCCATCAAGATTTGAGCACTTTATCAATTTGTCAAGTAACCCACTCCATACAATACATATGAGCCGTGCGTGAAGGTTCATTCAGGGTCTTTCATGGACTGATAACTAAAGTATATATCTTCCCAATCGAGTTTTTTTGCTTTGATTGTTCTTTGGAATTTATGTTATTCACTGTAATAGACAAATTGCGATGAAAAGGCTTTCACCAAAAGAACACTTCCGTATCGTTCACCCCTATCGAGGTATCCGTTCGGAACTGGAAGTGACACGTGGCGCACCTTGTCGCATTGCGAGGAATCGCTTTATATCACATTTTTTTCCGAAGCTCTCCGACAACTTATTCACCCCTATCGAGGTATCCGTTCCGATACAACTTTCGGAAAAATTCTCCGATGACATGTAGCGCACCTAGTCGCATTGCGGGGAACCGCGAGTGGTATACACTTACTTTTGACAGCTACGCTGCACATTTTCTCCGAAGCTCACCGAAAACTTATTGCTGCGGAATATTTTAATGTGAAATGAAAGCGTTTATTCATTTTGTTCCGAAACGGATACTTCGAACGGAAATTGAGTTCCAATCAGATTTGACTTTCGTATCGGAATTTTTTCCGAACAGATACCTCGATAGGAGTGTTTAAAATTTACCTTGAAAATCGATCCTAAATTAGCGAAACGTATAGAAGATCCTTGCGTCGGTAGTTGGTGGATTTGTCTCTGGAGCAGATAAACTCCGACTCTTATGTTTATTGATTAATGGGTTTGTTAACATGCCACTCCATGGCTTCTTGTAGGGCTTTTGAATATGCTGAATCTATTTGGCCAACAACGCACAGCAAGTTTAGCTTCTCGAAATTAGAATTTTAGCTCATCTTGGACTCTCCCTAACGATAGCTATTGAATTATTTTTAGTAAGCGAAAGCCTCTTAACGAAAGCACGATCTTTCAAAAGTCCGTCCAGTTACTCGCGTACGCCGACGACATTGACATAATTGGCAGAACGTAGCGTGATGTAAATGGCGCGTTTGTGAGTATTGAGACTGAGGCGGCGAAGATGGGTTTGGCGGTTAATGAGGGCAAGACAAAGTATATATGCTGTCAACTAAAAAGGACACCCAACACCGACGGCTCGGACAGAACGTCACAATAGACAGTTATAACTTTGAGGTGGCTAAGGACTTTGTCTATTTAGGCTATGAACACCGACAATGACAACAGCGCTGAGATTAAACGTGGAATAACTTTTGCCAATCGCTGTTTCTTTGGGCTAAGAAGGCAATTGAGTAGCGTGAGTGACCTTTTATAAGACCCTAATCGTCTCAGTCCTGATGTATGGCGCAGAGGCATGGACTATATCAAAAGCGGATGAGGAAAAACGGAAAAATTCTTCGAGTGATTTTTGGTCCCGTCTGCATTGACGGTGAATGGAGGAGGAGATTCAACGACGACCTGTACGGGCTTTACAGCGACATCGACCTAGTCAGAAGAGTGAAGGTCCAACGACTGAGGTGGCTGGGTCATGTAGAGCGCATGGACACGAATGCTCCGGCCCGGAAGATCTTCGAATCCACACCCGAGGGAAGGCGCAGTAGAGGAAGACCGCGACTCAGGTGGCGCACGCAAGTGGAAGGGGACCTTAGCCAACTTACCGTGCGAAACTAGAGACAGCTAGCTAAAGATCGCGCTGGCTGGAGACGCTTGATGGTTGAGGCCCAGGTCCACCCCGGACTGTAGAGGCACCTTAAGTAAGTAAAGCCTCTTAAGCTTTTGTTTTCTTCGGCTTATTTTTAGCTTACAAAGGGTTACTGCACAACGAAAAGTGGGACGGAATAGCTAAAAGTTTAACCGAAAATTCAGCTTACTGTCGAAATTTAAAGACTGATACAAATAGTCAGCAGTTAAGGCGGTAATTGGGGTGAATAATACAAAAAAAAAATGTCCAAAGAGCAAAGAGGTTTCCTTTAATGTCAAAGTTTAAAAAATTAATAAATAAAATAACAAAATTTGCTGACTGTATTGATACTTTTTATGGCTGGTGGCTTTCACCCAAGGGATGTCTGAATCTCTATGAAGACGGCATACCAACACGATGTAACTGCCGGATTGATTTACTAGTCAACTGGCCGGGGCATGGGTCACATCAAATACATAAAGGGTTTTTCAACAGGGACGCTACAAAAGTAGAGCGACAGGGACAGCAAACGACGCCGAATTTCTTGCCGCTCTTTTGACATTTCTCTGCATCAAGGTTTGCCATATATACGAGCCAACGAGTCGAAATTATTAAAATTTACTACCGAAATTCGGAGTCAGTGGCCTCAACGTTAAGAGCGCTACGTCCAATTTATGGTCGTCATAATCGTCCTAGCTCCTAGCAGATCAACAATTGAGCGTCTAATGGAAAAATTTGAATCCACAGGCACAGTACAAAATGTCTCCGTGCCAGTGAGACAAAAAAGTGCCCGTAGTGTCGAGAATATTGCTGCCGCTGAGGCTTCAGTTGAAGAAAGCCCAAATGTGTCTCTCACACGTCGTTCTCAAGCGTTGGGCATCTCTGTAACGTCGTTCTGCCGAATTTTGCGAAAAGATCTTTGCCTACATCCTTACAAGATTAAATTGACGCAAGGACTGAAGCCGTTACGGTAGCGTTACTGTGAATGGGAATCGCTACCGTTTAATGATAACCGAATATTTATGGCCCCAATTGGATGATATGGACTTGGAGGACATGTGGTTGCAACAGGACGGCGCCACAAGCCACACAGCGAATGTCACAATCAATTTATTGGAAACCAAGTTTGGAGAACGTGTTATCGGACGAAATGGTCCAGTCGCTTGGCCGCCTCGGTCGTGCGATTTGACGCCGTTAGACTATTTCCTGTGGGCCTACGTCAAGTCTATGGTCTATGCCAACAAGCCAGCGACGATTGATGAACTTCGTACGAATATCGAATGTGAAATTGCAGCAGTATCGGCCCTTTTATGCTTGAAAACCGTCGAAAATTGGGTTCAGCGTGTGGACTTCTGCAAGCGTGCCCGTGGTAGCCATGCAAAAGAAATCGAGTTCCATACATAATGGCATCGAACGTACTTTCACAGGAATAAAGAATTTCATTGATCAAAACCATTTTTGTTTTATTTAAAAAAAACTTTTGTAGCGCTCTTATTGAAAAACTCTTTACATTGCTATGAAAATCTAGCTACCAAAGCGCATGACATAGCAGCACCCTGTAGAGAGCGTAAGGGGGTGGAAAAGACTCACGTTTAATTATAGGGATTGGTACAATTTTCAGAAGCCGTTACATGGGAGGATGGGAGGCGGCAGTGCCTACATCAGCGACCCACAGGCAGCTAGTATTACAAGTCCAGCAATGATTGGTGATTTCAAATTATCTTCTACCAGGAGCAGACAATGGACCTCTTGTCTCAAGACAAATGCCACAGTTCCTCATGCAAATACAAATAAATTGTTCATCCCGCCTACTCCTGCTCAAACTTAAGAAGAATCCTGTCCCATAGCTTACACACAGCATCGATACAAGACATCCAAATTGCTAAATCAAAAAATTAGGTACACTAACTAAGAGGCGGTTGATGAAAGCAACATTTCTATGTATTTACTGGGAGAGACACAAAATGGCGGATGACTTCGCCCCATTCACATCCAGATGATTTCTGTCTAACAGCTAGTCTCAGTACAAAATCATATATTCACACTTATGTATCAAACTAAGCGAGCGTATAAAGGGTGGAACGACTGGACTCTGATATTACACACACAGCGCAACTGGCCAGTTGCAACGAGCTTGCAATCTCTGTTGCAATTGGCCAAAGCACACTATAAATTACACAGATACGGTCTACAACTAAGTATGAATACTAGTGTATAAATGACTTAAAGTATGCAATACCTGTTCTTTAGCTAAAATAGCTTCTTGTCTTTTCTTTTCTTTTTCCTATAAAACAATAATAAACAGAACAGAATTAGAATTGTTGAAAATCAAACAACTGAAATCAAAGAGAGAGATGGAGCGCAAGGAAACAAGGAAGTACCCACCTGCTGTTTTTTTAGAATTTCTTCTTGTTTGATACGTTCGAGTTCTTCTTGGCGTTTCTTGCGAGCCTGTGAATAGAAAAATTGGGTTGTTTATAAAATGTTTCAACACGTGTGGCTAGGTGGAAATGGTTAGAAAAAGAGCCAGACCGCTCACCTCAATCGCCTGCTGATTCTTCAGCTCTTTCTCCTTTCTTTGCTGTTCTAGCTTCTCGTTCTTCTCCTGGCGGGCCTTTTCTTTATTTCTTGCCATTTCCTCTTTGGCGAGCTTTTTTGCCTCGCGCATTGCTTGCTGTTGCTTGGCAATCTCAATGCGCTGTTCAACGTTCAGAGTTTGTCGGGTGAACATCTTCAAGTCTTCCAAGCGTTTTGCTACGTCGGCGTCTGACATGCGAATGTATTCGCCATCGTTGGCGTATGGCGGAGGGGCGGGCTGAAGAAATGATCCCACTATGGCGCGGGATGAGAAACTGAAATTGTCCCTAGTCAACTTGGAGGGGTTCTTCTCCAGATACTGCAAGAGGAAGAGAATTTTGAAAAAAAAAACATCATCCGACGAGGATGCACCCTCAAACTTACGGCGAAAATTTGTCCAATTGTCTTGAGTTTTGTTGAACTTCCGGGAGAGAAGTAGCAGACGTCACCACGAATCTGTCCAGCTTTGGTTAGACCTTTGATGACAGTTTCGCGTTTCCATCCTAACTCGAGGGGCGCACGCAGTTCGGTAATGTTGATAATTTGCGAGTCCTCTCCTTCGGACTCGGAAAGACCGCTTTCGGCAGCTACGCTTTCGGAATCAGTCGATACGTCCAGTTGAGCATTGGCCTCGGTCAGTGCTTGACGGATTTTCTCCTGCAAATATGAAAGAAAACACACGTAAACACATACACATTTCGGGGTATGAAGTTATCAGTACTTACAAAATCAGCACCCTGCTGCATAAGCTGTTGAGTGGAGAGCATTGGTTTCATTCCAACAGCCCGACTCTGGGCCAGCAACGACGCGACGGTGTTCTTTTTCGGCTTTGACACGCCGCGACCCAAGTTTCGAGGACGTCCTTCTTTATACTGCGGCTGAGAACGATCGCTGCCGCCACTGCCACTTGAGCTGCCAGACCCCAATGCTGCAGTAATCGAGCTTAGGCTTTGCAGACTGTTCGAGGCACCGCCACCTGATGCTCCGCCGCTGTTGCCACCGCCACCACTGTTGCCGGTACTGAGATTCAAGCTACCGCCCGCGCCTGTGCCCATGCCTCCAATACTAGAACCACCGTAGTCGTTACTCGATGATTTATTGTCTGGTTTCATGGATAGATTAAGGGGAGCGTCAAAGTCCTCAACGCTTGACATTGAAGAGGCAGTTTTCATGCTGAGATTCACGCCAGTGCCAGACATGCCCAGATGATCAGTGTCATGGGGATCCTTGTTTTTGCTGGACAAATTGTACGCTCCGTTGGAAGTTATTGTCGGGGGCAACTTAATTACTTCGACGCGATCGGCGCTGCCCGATAGATCTGTTGCCATTCCACTGTTACCACGGCTGGACGACATTGAAGACGCTGATAGCGAGGATCCGCCGCCGCTTCCCAGTCCGGGATTTGTTGTCGCCGAAGATGCACTCAAATGGGCCGCCAGTGATGATGCCGATGTTCCAGAATTCGTTAATGACTGCGTTGGACCGGTAAGAGATAGCATCCCTCCACCACCGCCACCACTTCCGGATGACTGCTGCTGCTGTTGTTGTTGTTGTTGTTGAGCTGCATTGGCGGCTGCTGCCATGGCCGCATACTCCATCTCGAGACGTGCCCGCTTTGCTGGACTTAAGCCTGGAAATGCAAGGAGAGGATTTGATGGATCGAGAGATATTGTCTTTTTGCGACCACGATTTGTTGTACCAGGAATTTTGGGGCCAACTATAGATGAGGTGTACTTGATGATTTCAGTATCAGGTGGCAATCGTACTCCCAGCAAGGATGGATGTTCACTGGAAACGAAATTCAGGGAAGAGAAACGAAAATTGTTCGGGAATTAGTGCCACCAAAGTTAGCATATAACACACACACACATACAGAAAGAAAATGCATTATAGACAGTTACACAAAGAGAGAGAGAGAGACTAATACTAAAAATTAACATCAATGTGAACATCAAGGAAGCTTACTTTCCTTCCAGTGCAGCACTTTGTTTATTTCAACAATGGCAAAGAAACGTATACAAAAAAAAAACAAAAGGAGTCACATAATGAACAATGAATGAAACAAATGTTAAGTGTGGTTCATACTCGGCCGTTGTATCCTTGTGTTGTTGGATAACAGTTCACTTGTACTCACCTCAAGATTCCGGACGGCATGTAGTCCTTCACTTTGCCGGTGTTGGCTGCTAGACAGGCATTCATGGCGGCTTGTACACTCTGTTGCGGATTAAGACCGAGACTTCCAAGCTGCGACAAAGAGTTGAGGGCATTTAGTGAGTTGTTCTTGTCACGATCCTTGGACGAGTTGCCGCCTCCAAGACCACCGCCGCTAGAATGAGAAGACATCATGTGATGGGAAGAGCCAGAGTTGCCTGAGCCACCGCCCATGTGATGATGTGATATAGATCCACCAGATGATTTGTTGCCGGACAACGATTGATGCGACTGGGACGAGTGGTGGGACGAAGACGAGGACTTTTTCGAGGACGACGAAGCTGCCTGTGAGGAGGCTGCTGCCGATGCGGCTACCGCTTGCATGGCCAGGAGCTCTTTGTGCAACGTTACTGGATCGTAAGCTGATGAGGAAGCCGGTTGCATATTCGATGACATTGATGATTTCCCATAGCCCGACTGGAACACAAAAAATGCAAATTAGTTGCAAAATGCATATTAAAGAGCCACACGAACAGGAATAGTTTCAAGTCAATGCCAATGTCAATGTCAATGTACAGGTCACCATGCTTTCCATCAAATATCTAAAAAAACAGCTCAGCCTACGTAGCTGTTTCTCAAAGCTGGTCGGGATACGTACGTGAACCTGCTTTCTTGAGAATTGTCAAACGAAAGAAGTGTATGTGCGAATACATAAAGCATGTAACATCTGCGATTTTAAAGTTAATTTTCACTCAATGGCAGGCTTAAACTTTGCCAGTATATTGAAGTTATATTTGTAATTTAAAATTGTGAATGTCCGTTCGGACATTGCGCCAATACATCGTGTATATTTTGCGATATGTGGACACAATGGACCCAACTGATGATCTATATGAAGCTGTGGCATAAGCCTACCTACCTACATTGCGATATGTGCGACAAAGGAAACATATTTTTGGTTTTACAAAAGCTTTACGATTGTATGAATTCATGAAGTAATTCGTTTAGGACCTGTTAACTTTTCGTACAATTTATGCCAGGGGTTGAACCGGAAACCTTTCGCTCACGTGCTCAACATACTAACCAATGAACCACTGCACCAACGGAACTACTACAAGCCTTGGAAAAGGCAGTTATATTCTTGACAACCGATGGAAATAAAACAATAACAACGACGTTCGGATGAACATGTAGATTGTTCGAATTATTAGAAGAAAATGTGATCAGGCGGAAGAAAACAGGATTAGAAACTGTGAATCCACTACCGTGATTGTTATAAGGAGCAAAATCAGTGCTTATTTGGATGCGAATTTCCAAAAAGATTTGAGCCGTCGGCTTGTGAGTGAACGTGAGCACTGCGCCGTTTGGCCACCAACCTTGAAGAGTATGGGACCACACGAGACGTTGCCAAGAGTGGCCGGCCCCGGAACGCCCGTTGTGCCGAGAATATCGCCGCTGTTGACGAGGATGTCGAGCTGTCGCCGGAAACATCGACCAGACGCAGTGCCTCGCAATTAGCCATCAGCCGGTCGTCCCTAAGGCGAATTTTGGTCAAAGACTTGCGCATGTTCGCGTACAAAGTCCAGTCCGTGCATCAGCTGCTGCCTGTCGACCGCCGAACGCGTGTAACCTACGCCCAAGCCATCCTTAATCACGAGGACGAAGTGGACGATTTTTCGACCAAAATCACAATGAGCGATGAGGCTCATTTCCACCTCAGCGGGTACGTGAACAAGCAAAACTATCGCTTCTGGGCCACCGAAAATCCACGAGTAATGCACGGGGAGCCATTTCACCCGCTCAAAGTTACTGCATGGTGCTCTGTTCACGCTGGAGGAGTCATCTGGCGATTTTTTCGAGAACGCCCCTGGTCAAACGACAACACTGGACGGTGCGCGCTATAGGGCCATGTTAGCCGAGTTTTTTCTGCCGCAATTGCACGAATTAGGACCGGAGGACATGTGGTTCCAACAGGACGGAGCTACGGCACACACTGCGCGAGCCACAACCGATATTCTGAAGGCGGCGTTCCCGGGTCGCCTCATCTCTCGTTTTGGTGATTTGAACTGGCCCGCAAGATCGCCCGATTTAACCGTTCCAGACGTGCTTTTGTGGGATTTTTTGATGTTACGTAAAAAAGCCCGAGACCCTAGAAGCACTTAAGGACAACATTCGACTCGAGTTCGAGAATTTGTCGATCGAAGTTCTCGCCGAAGTGATGAAAAATGCCATAAAACGAGCCCGTATGGCAATCAATTGTGGCGGCGACCATTTAGCCGATATCATCTTTTCGACTTGACCAATAAAATTCTAAGGGTTCAAATAAACATAATCAAAAAACAGAATCGAAGTTTTTCATTTAGAAAAAAAATTAGAGCCAAACAACATCGGATGACTTCTTTTGGCCCACCTCGTATAATAGGTGGTATTAATTTACCAAAACAAAAAAAAAACTTGTGACGCCTTCATGACCTCATTTTAGAAAAGGACGCGCGGTCAAAGTTAGTTTCAATAATAATCTCGGCCAGTTACATACAAGGTATGTCACTTTCACTCGGAGATATATCTCCATTTGTTATTCCTCTACGGCGAAGATGAGTTTGTCTGTTAATCCAGACAAAACGAAGTATAATTAAGAGGACTCTCAACAACGGCGAATGGGTTAAAATCAACCGCAGACATCAATCGAAGAAGTACTCTTCTCAATCGGCGTGTCGATTTCATAAAAAAATGTTTTGTTTGCCTGAGTTTTCAGACGAACGGATTGTTATATTTATATTCATTTCAAACTCTTTTTTATTAAATAAATAAATTGTGCTATAGCTCAACTATTATCATCGTTTTTTTTTTTGTAACTAAAGGATGTAAAGGGTCAACTTCAACTTCTTATTTAACTAAAATGCAAACCACTTCAAAAAAAATGTTATTGGCTTAAATTACTTTCAAAACATTTCGTTCATATGTCCAACACGGCAACGTATGCAGCGGTCGATACGTTGAATCCAATTTCGATGACTCGGCCGCACATTTCGACAGATACGGCCGCTATTTCTCGTTCAATATTGGCTCTGAGCTCCTCGAGCGCCGGCTTGTTGGCATAGACCAATAATTTAATTTAGCCCCCTAAAAAGAAGTCTAGAGGCGTTAAATCACACGACTTCGGTGGACAATAGACGGGTCCGTTTCTCGAGATAACACGTTCGCCGAACTGAGACTTCGATAACTCGATTGTTGCACCCGCTGTGTGGCTTGTGGCACAGTCTAGTTGGAACCACATATCACTGATGTCGAATTCATGTTATTGCTCAAAGAAATCACCTTCCAACATGTCTCTGTAGCGAATCCCGTAACGTGACGGTCATTTTCATCGACGAAAAAAAAACGGCCCAATGACGCCATCGGCATGAAAACCGCTCCAAACAGTGACTTTTTTGCGGATGAAGTGCTGTTTCATGAAGCACATGAGGGTGCTCACCTATCCAGTAGCGCATATTTTGCTAATTGACGAAGCCGTTTAACCAAAAATGCGCTTCATCGCTGAAGAAAATTGAAAATTGGCTATAACCCTCTTAAACTTGCAACCACCGACTCGGAATTTTGGAAGTAATTTTTAATTGTTTGTAAACGTTGTTCCTTCGTGTACTTCACATGATGAAAATGTTGATTTAACTGAATATTTTGACATTGACAGTTCGTTAATCGGTTTACGGGTGCGTTCACTCTGAACGTTTGAAGCTGTCAAGTCGCTAATAAAAGACCCTTTATTCAATACTTCTCAATGTTTGTTTATGTGATATCTGCTTTACTTAATTTTTTGCTAACTATGTGATTTTAATTATGTGATCATTAGAATAAATATGAAAATGATATCCAAAATTGAACTAATCAAGTACGGTTAGTTAAAACTTCCGAAATTTAATAATCTTTTTAATTCATATGAGTTCTTATTTCAATTTGAATACTCATATACTCTACCCATATGTGCAGTTTTTCCCACCGACCACCACCCTTCAATTTGAAGTTATGTTTGTCCGTAACACCACGTATTTGCAGATACCAAAATAATTCAACAAAATCCATAAAAATCAAATGATAATTAAATAACAAACATTGCCATTCGAACGCAGTGCTACCCTTTAACAACTGATTGTAACCCTTCCAAAATAAACACAAAATATTGGTCCTACCGCAAATAAATTGCATGATTTCAAATTTGGTTATGTCGAACGTGTCAAAACAATTCAAAAATGGCGAATAATGTCCCTCACGCTACCGCAGTTGTTTTGACATTGCGCAAATACAACATCGTATGTAATAATAATTCTGCATATTGCATGATATGAAGTCAAAGGGAACAGATAATTATTTTTGCTATCGGGGGGAGGATTTATTTCATCTGCCTGTACCTGTATTGTGTATATTGTCGAGTGGTAAGTCACTAGACAAATAACCAGGAATGTTTCTAATCAGTCTGGCAGGTGGATGCAGCAGCATTTTCAGCGTACCAAAATTTGCACATGGATATATAGATATCGTATGTGTATGTGTTTTGGATGTGAAAAGTTTTGTCGACATGTAGTGCTAGATGCATATGGTGTCGCATCGAGGTCTTGCATACTTTTTAAACGACATCATCTTAAAAAAAAACCTGTCTGTCTGTCAAATATGCATTTACCATGTCTGGCTTTCAAGATTTACTGCGTTTTGAGTGCAAATTGTTGCAACGACTGCAAAGGCAGGTTCAAACATACAATTTAGGAGCAATGGTACATTTGCGGGTCAATATCTAAGCTTTCGCTTGAAACTAGAATGATAGGCCTTTTCATCATCATCTCGTATAATGTTTATGCAGCCCCCTTTGGCGGCTCTCAAACTCAACCAATGTTAGTAAACGAGGTGTCATCGACATAACCTAAGAAAGTATCTCGCTTACGGGAAAGAATTTGCACGCAAGTTAGAAGTTACGCAGTGACCAACAAGCGGTAATGTGCGATATAAGGTTGGTTTTATCAACACTAAGCACAAGACGATCTACACCACTAAAAGCTTATACACAGACAAATATTTTAGTTAGTTAAATAAATGCTTGTTTAGCAGCATAATTCAAGCTATTTGAACAATTTTGACGAGTAGTTCCGCTGTGAACTGATGACCGATAACAATATTTATGAAATTTCGTAGAGAACGCAACATCACTGCAAGCGAAGGGCATTAAAAATGCGCGCGATGCTTCGATCCAAGATCAAGGACAACCATAAGGCGGCCATTTTGTGAGACGAAAGAGTGGATCGGCATTCTGTAAGGGGAAACGTTCAAACATTTATGTTTACTTCTGCTACTTAGAGTAACTAATTCGTGCGCACGAAAACGTTTCAACGTTTCGCCTTACAGAATCTGACCACAGGATTGTGCACTAAGCTATGAAACTCGCGAAGTAAGAAAGACTTATGAGGGAAAGGCAACACTTTGTACAAGTTAGGCGTACAGTGTGGTAGAACTGAAATCAACACCAATTTGTTTAGATTTATTCACGAAAATGCGAACAGCACTGTTCCCGCCAAACAGCAAAACATATCACGACAAGTACAAAATTATAGTTCACAATTTTATAGCAGAACTTGTCGATGAAGGATTTTCGTTGCCGTTTGCGTTGATGGACCAGAGAAGTGCAAATCAAATCACTTTGTGGCCGGAAGTTCAAGTCTAGACTAAAGGGAGACAACTCATAAGGGAAAAGCTTGAAAGGAGTCTCTTAAAAACTACAGATTGTGGAGCTCCGAAGGCAGCAATAAGACGTACCTACACATTCATTTTCAGTCAAAAATGCATATTTTGAGTAGATGCCATGGGAAATATTTAAACTGTAGAGCATGAAATAAGGGCAAGACCGCTTTATATCCTACAGTCAAAAGTTAATTGAAAATTTTAAATTACCTTGTATGACGAACCACCACCACTGGAACCGGATGCCGATGTTGGAGTTATTGTGGTTCCCGAACCGAGGCCATGTAGCCCAGACGACGAGGAGCCTCCACCACTATTCATGTTGTTTGACATGTTCTGTTGCTGCTGTTGTTGTTGCTGTCGCTTTTCTTTGCGAGTCTTACTTGAACTCGATTTGTTATTTGAAGAGGAAGAACCACCAGACACTCCGGCTGAATTCCCACTATTCCCACTGCCACCGGCACCACCCAATCCCAAGCCCGATGGAAATGCAGACGCTAAATCAGGATGAGGAAATGGTGATAAACCTGACGCCTGCAAACGACTGAAGTAATCTTGCGCCGCCAGTTGTGCCACAGACCACCAACCTTAAATTAGAGAAAATTCATTTAAATTTGCATCAAACTCAAGCATTTTCAGACGACCGATATAATGATGTACTTTCGATGGGATTAAATAATGGTTCTGCCAACGAGCACCAATTGAATCCCACCGACCGGCTCAAAACTCACTTGCTGGATGCAGACCTGCTAAACTTGCCGCTTGTGATGCCGCGACTGCCATTGTATTTTGATGATGATGACCTGCAGCGGCAGCCGCTGCTGCCGCCATCGAATAGCGATCATTGTTTGAGCTCGGACTTGGCAGTAAACCAAGACCAGCGGCTGCAGCCGCATTAAATTGTGAGCTGAATAGTGGATTAGATGCTGCTGCTGCAGCAGCGGCTGGATCTCGGCCCCAATATGCTGCAAAGCAAGAATGTCCTCAAAAAAAACAATCTAATAAGTAAGAGATTATTGCAAAACTTACCAAATAGAGAGGCTGCGTCAAGAAGTGACTGATCGTGACCAGCACCTCCACCGCTCGATGAGCCGGACTTGCCACCGCCGGACTTGCCATCTCCACCGTCGTTATTTTTATCCATGTTCTTCATTTGGAATTGCTTGTGATTTGTTTATATCCTAGATGATTTCGTTAGAGTCGCTTAAAATAAAACTATGTGCGTGTTTGACTACAAGTTATATTCGTATATTTGTCTCCATGTTGAGAATTGAGTTATATGGTGACGGGATTTTCAGTTTATCTTCTTATTTCTGTTCAATATTTGTTTTTTTTTTATTTATCAGCTGTGATGTAATTTAATCATCTGCAAAAAGAGAGAAACAAAAACTGATATTAATTTGATGACAGATTATTATGCATGCATTCCCAATAAAAATAAATATGCGCCTATATCAACACATCAATAAAATTATAAAACTTTGTAATTCCTTCCCGATAAAGCCTGTGGCCAGAGGCAGAGGCATTGGACATGGGATGGGAGTACGAATAGGATGACTATATTAGCAAACAAAATACACTAAAATAAAACAAAACACTAATCCTCTCCTCATCAAAGAGAATTAGAGGAATTGAGAGTTTAAAGAGCAAACAAAATTGGCGCTCGTTTTTGGTTTACATTTTTTTGTTTGTATTTTGCGCGAAATAAAACTCTTATCCGTTCCACTTACAAAAGTGTTCCACGAAAGAGAACAGAAAGCGAGAGTGGATCTCTTTGCGCTGCAAAAACTTTTCTCTTCTGTACTCTTTACTATTGTACGCCTGTTTTATGATTCCCCTTCCCCCAATTGCTACACAGTTTTCATTCATACTTTTTGCACTAACACAATGCCAAAGGTGCGGTTATTGTGTTTTATTATGTAAAGCGGAATAAAAATGAGAGGACTACCGAGCGATGACTGACAGTGGGGACAGAAGACCCATGCCTGTTTTATTTTTTTATTTTTATTGTTGTTATTATGTTATTATATTAAGTGTGGTCGGCTTTTTACACTTGTAAATTGTTTTTCGTTTTTTTTTTGTTTATGGGAGGTGGGGGCGGAACGATGCCAATTTGGTCAACAAGTTGAATTATGTAGTATTTATCATCAGTTATGAATATTTTTTTTTGTGTATAATATAAAACAAATGAAGGTCGCGGATTCAACAAACGTTTGTTGTAACACAGGAGCATTGTGTTTTTGGTTTGTGGAATAGATTTCGTCAAAATGATGTACAAGACGAATAATGTGAGGAGATTGCAAAACCTGATACAGTGGATTCCATTTAGAGCCAAGTCTTGAAGGTGACTGCTGGCAGTATTCAAGCGTCTGGTGGTCGTATTGTCACGCTTGCCAGGCCAGCAAACGGGTTCTTTCTCGAAAGATGTATGAAACATCTGTTTGGTAACAGGAAAAGACCTGAAACTTAATTGTTGCTAAATATCAAATACAAGGTGGCGCAAAAATAACCTTCCGATGTTTTTTGGCTGTAATTTAAAAAAAAAAAAATGAAAAACTTTGATTATTCTTGTGGATTATTTTTATTTCGTCTTTTAATTTTTTTTACATCAAGTCGAGAATATGATGACATGTAAATGGCCGCCGCCACAGTTGATTGTCATTTGAGCCCTTTTTATGGCATTTTCCATCACTTTGGTCAAAACTTCCGGCGATAGGTCCTCACATTCTTGACGGATATTGTCTTTAAGAGCTGCAAGAGTCTGAGGCTTGTTGACATACACCCGCGACTTCAAAAAGCCCCACAAAAAGAAGTCTAGAGCGGTCAAATCAGGCGATCTTGCGGGCTAGTGCAAATCGCCAAAAACGACCCGGGAACACCGCTTTCAGAATATCGGTTGTGGCTCGCGCAGTGTGTGCCGTAGCTCCGTCCTGTTGGAACCACATGTCCTCCAGTCCTAAATCGTCCAATTGGGGTAGAAAAAAATCGGTAAACATGGTAATAACTGTTGTCGTTTGACCAGCGGCGTTCTCGAAAAAAAAATGGCCGCGTCAACAGAGGCGATATTCTCGGCACAACGGGCGCTCCGGGGCCCGCCACTCTGGGCAACGTCTCGTGTTGTGCCAGTATCTTCGAGGCGAGCGGCTAAACGTCGCAGTGTTTCACCAGTAGGCGTTGGACGGCTAGGAAATCTGCGACGAAATTCACGTTGTGCCAAAGTCATTGACCGATTATTGCTCAAATAAATAGTCACCAATATTCCGCGTTCTGGAGCAGTGTAGCGTAACAGTGTTTATTAATGTTTATTAACGTGTATTTCGCATGTTTTTACTACACAAATGTCAAAACAGAACTGACATTAGGGGCCAATCGCAAAATTTATAGCATTTTCTGATAGGAGGATTACTTTTGCGCCACCTTGTAGATATGAATGTTAGATAGATATTTATTTAGCTAAAGATAGGCCTTTATTTATTTTGTACAGTGTTTAAATGGTTTGAGGTCTACTAATATTACGTTCATTTATAAATTACATTACAGTTTATTATACATAATTACATAATTGGTATTTCCTTGCAGAGTTTATATTTTATTGAATTATACTTGATCTTGATCTTGAATGTCTCCCTAACAAAGCAAAGAGGTGTTAGAACTGTGGACCTTACATATGGGTGCATGGCCCTTCAGGTTGGGCAACTAGGCTCCTCGAAACCGATACACAAAGGGTCTCGGAACCGATACACAAAGGGTCAAAGACCTTGGAAATTAGCTGTTAGAGCAGGCAAATAACTTGAGAGTAGCTATGCGAAACGTTAGACCTTGCTCACTGATCTAGAAACAAGGTGTTCGACAAAGCATCTGCGGTATTAGAAGAAGAAAGTGCAGCATCATACAGGTGTCAAATCGAAAGATAGAGCGAGCACTTATCTGAGTGGCTTAATCCAGGGCCCAAAATGAGGTGATCACACATCTTTCTTCTGGCCGACGGGGATTACCCCTAATGATTTAGAATCGATGGCAGCAGCACAGTACATCCTATATCTGAATGAATAAATATCCTTGCGATTTATAGTCTCTTTGTACACGTGACCAAGCCACTTAAACATGAATCCCTCCGTAAAAAATAAGTAACTGCTCGATAATAAGTACGGTGAGATCTCCAGCTCTATATTTTAATATTTTTTAATTTATGCATTTTACGACGTCCTAGGCTTTGGGCGCATTGACGTGTAGATCCAGGGCGCTGTCAGTTTGCTGGCAGTAAATCAGGGGGACTCATCTCTGAAAAGATCCTTTGGATCTGTCTATGAAAAGCTATTTTCTGGCTTATGCGTCGGTTGTTTGGTTTGGGGAGGGCTTTCGCTTAGGTTTGGTTAGGTTAACGGGTACGGGTACCCTACGATAAACCACTTAGGTCCTCGGGGACCCATTGTAATGCCCTATTTGGGGTTTACCGATCGGTGTTCTTCAACGCCTCTCCTTTGTGGTTAACAGACGCTGTCTAGCCATCCCGATGTCCTCAAAAACCTGTAAAGATCAGACAGTGAGACATTCAGAAAGTTCTTGTAAGTCATGGAAGTATTAGCTTCCAAGTGTGCTGTTCCTCAAGTGACAGAGACTGGGGTATTGACAAAGGAAGTGAGGTGTGTCCTCGTGGACCTCTTCGTCTCCGCAGCTTCTACATATATCGTCCTCATTGAGTGGTTTCTTCGGAAGTTATGACCAGTTAGAGATCCAACTAACGTAGACTTGTCAAACTGTAGAAGTTTGTTGATTACGCCTCTGTTATATTCTGGATAAAGCTTTCGTGATATTTAACAGGTCGCGAGTTTTTTCCACCTGTTGTTGGTCATTGATTCATTCGAATTTCGTCCTCCACACGCTCTCTGAGATTGCAAAGTGGCAACTGAAATGCTCGATCCCGATCCATTACGGACCACTTTCTTGCCAGTTTATCCGCCCTCACATTGCCCGTTTTGTCTCTATGTCCAGGGACCTAGCAGAGATTCGTGGTGTGCTAAGAGCAAAGAACCTTCAGCTTTTCGCAGTGGACTAGTTGGGGTTTGATTTCATTGGCAGAAAATGCTTTTATAGCCGTCTGCCTGTCACTACGAGGTATTGCCAATATTGATTCCATACGGGCCGCTCCTGCAAAACCTTCGCATGGAAGAGGAGGCTTGGGCTTTCGCGTAAATTAGATAAACAACAACGAAAGGCCTGACTCTGCTCTGAATTATTTGCATTGATACTTTTATTATGGATTGTACTAATAAAACATATCTGCCGCCTAGGCCAGGTTGCCAGAACTAGCAAAGGTCCAAGGGAAGTGGGTAATACTTGATTTTCTTCTTGATAGTGGAAGAACAGAATAGAACCTTGGGCTGCTTCTGCGCTTATAGTAAACAAAAAATCGATGACACCTTCTACTACAACTTGACTTGACCATTAAGTTTAGTATCCTGCTCGCGCTAAATCTTAGCGTCCCTAGTCTCCACTTCGATTCTCCGCACCAAAGATAAAAATGGTCGCTAAATAATTAATTTGTATTTTGGTTTTGCGTTTTTTTTTATGTATCACGCTAAAGTTCCCCCTGCGGTTTCCCCCGAAAAATCCATAATAATCACAACACAAACTTTTGCCTCCTTTTTGTTCTGTCAAATTTATCTTCGATTTAAGGTACCGAACTGTTATTTCGCGAGCTAAATGAGTGGAGACTTGTCGTCCTGACTGTATACTTTATCTATATAGATAAGTTCTTAGTTTAGTTTTCTGCTACTTAGGCCGTATGAAACTACATTTTTTTTTGCATTTTTCTGGTTTTAAAATGAAACTAGAGCAGTACGAAAAATTAGAACGAAAATTCCCAATAGGAGTGAGTGCGTACACACCAACCTTATTAATTTAGAAACGTCAAAAAAATGCATCAAATTACATTTTTCATCCTTTCATTTCTTTTTTTTTTTTTGACATTTCAACATTTTTTGAAAATAAATTCGTTTGAAAATTTGTGGTTGCTTTGCAAACAATTGCTACCCCTTTTGTAATACACTTTCAGTCTCTTTTCCACACCGCTGACTTTTCAACATGACAAAAATGAGGAAAATGTGTTGTGTCAAACGGGCTTTAAACAGTTTTTAAAATCTGTATTTTTCCAAATCGAAATTAAAATTAAATTAAATGGCCAATGAAAAGACAAATTTTGCTCTTATTGACATTTTGAGATGGCTTCCCCATGTGGGTAGGTACTTTGCAATGGTTTCATGTCAAAATAAAAAAATATTCATACAGCTGGAAAGAAAGATATATAATTTCAAAGTTTGCTGCAACTTCAACAGATTTGGGAAAATAAATTTCACTTTTGTTAAGTGTTATGTTAGGTTATGTCGACTGTTCGTAATGCAGTATTATACATGATTTTTTGTTCTGTATTTTGAAGAATTCTCTTCAATTCGGGAATAAAAAATACAAGCTACAGGAAAAGAGGGAGTGGACTTAAAATTGTAATTCTGCTCTGAATATATGTAGATAAGTATCTAAATTAGGAAAAACCAAGCCGAACTTTAAATCTGTCATGCTCTGCTCTCTAACGCGCATTGGCTTTTAATCAGCATTACGTTTTGCAAAATTGTTGTTTGCGCACTTTGACATTATATTGTAAAGTTTCTAAAAAGGGTTGCAAAGCGGGAAGACGCACCCACTCCTCAACGCTTGTTTCCGAATTGGGAACTCAACTTAGAATTCATTACTATTTTTTCAGAAAAACCAGTCAAATTGCATATTTTAAGTTGCAAATGCATTATGGGTGATTTGAGACGCGTTGGTTTCGTACAGTTGGCAAATGTTTAAACTGTGAAAGACCAAACTTACCAAGTTTTACAGTCATTTACGAAAACAGACACCTGTGACATTCGTACACCAGTAATTAAAAGTTCTGACAGTTATATCATAACATAATGGGGACGTCCAAGCACCTAGTTTTGTAAGTCTGACAGCTGACAGCTGATGTTTCCCAATTTTGCATTGGGTTTTTCAGATTTTTCGTGGCCAATGGAACATGAAATCAGATGACTCTTTTTTGCATTTGGATTTAAAAGTCAGCTGTTCTTAAATTTAAATTTGTGTTTATAAAAATTAATTTATGCATATGTATGATATCCACTGCAACGGCCAAAAGCAAATTTTTCTAGGGTAAATCGTAAATAATATCACACTTCAACGTTTGACAAATGGCAAATGTATTAGTGTTAGTGAAAATAGGTGTAAACCTCTGATCTGTTTTTTTTACGGCCAATGGAACATGAAATCTGACAGCCAGCTGATTTCGACAGCAGAAAAACTGCTCTGAATGTGAAAAAAGTGCTATTTCTGTCCCAATGGAAAACGACATCAGTTTAGATTGGCCTAGATCGGTCAAATAAACGATTTATTCAGTCTTTGGAGGAATAGACCACTTGTCAAGAATTTCGTTACTCAGTTTTATAATGACAGTTCGTACATGTGGCTGACGTGTGAAAAATTACCTTTCCGACCAATCTAGTTTTTGCGTTCAGTTCACAACTAGATTTTTGAATGAGCTCATTAGCTCAACAATGTTTTCGACATTTTTTTTGGAATTCACTGGGTTCAGCAATTGTCTCTTGGTAATTTAAATGTAACATATAAACTCCCTAAAATTTATAAAAATTAATAAATAGTTGGCGCAACAGGTCCGTAGGCTTAGTTTTGTATATTTATATTCAAAAAAAACTAAACAATCAAGTTAACTAAATACTAAATACAAATATCGACGGTTAAATCGCATAACACAACATATAAACGCAAATGATTTTTAATCATAAATATTCTTCAGTTAAAAGGAAATGGGATACTCGTTCTGTCTGAGTTTTCATATTTTGGAACGAATGGAAGGGATCAACAATTTTATGCGTATAGTCTAAACTGTTAATTAAGCAGCTCTTTTATGACAGTTACCCTCGAATGTTTGTCAGACGTTCAATAGACGTGGCGCAGTGGAAAAAAAAACCTTTGGATGGAATTTGTGTTTTTTTCGGAAATCAAAACTCGGGCCCGTCGGTTAGTAGTCTAACACACTAAAGACTAAGCTACTGCGCGCCTACATAAAAAATTTAGCTGAGTTAAATCTAAAAACAAGTCTCTAGCCGAGTGGTACACAGCTTTAGCTAAAAAATTAAATTTGTGTTTGTACCCAATTATTTGTCAAAATTTACTGCACAAATTTAAGGTACGGCTTACGGCACTCTTTTTCAAGCTAAATGTTCACATAGTGTTTGTATTCAGTTGTTCTGTGGAGTTTTTGTGCTGGGAAAAAGCAAGGATGAGATTTTCTAATGATCCAATTTCATTCCATAGCTGCCTCTATTTGTTGATTCTTATTAAATCCCTTGATTCGATTTTCTTAGTTGATTGTCAAAGAACAGCTGTTTTCTGTGATACCTTCAGCTAATTTCGCTGACAAAAATCTTAGATATGTCAGAATTTGGAAATATTCGCTCTCATTATGTAGTCCTTAAGTAGAAAAATCGATTTCATTAGACTTAAGTGGGCAATGATTAACTAGTTCTGCATTTAAATGTTTAAAGTTATTTTGAATCTTTAAGAAAAAAAAAGATTGTATAAAGAATACTATTAAAAATGTTCCCATGAACTAAATAGGCACAACCGGTTGTTACACCCACTAAAAATAAAATAAGAAATAAGATCGTGACCATCACAGAAAAGAGCATTGCCTTATTGGTAAATAATTATTCCCACAATTTATTCGTTTCGCTTTGAAATCCAAACACAAATCCATTTTATTTATGTTAACCAACAAATTAACTTTAATTGCATTCATCAAAGAGTAACAACAACAAAACTGAACGTAAAATTCATTTAACAAGGCGCTATTTCATTATTACTCACAATAATGTAACATGGAAAACCCCCATAGAAGGTCATTCGAAATCGAAAACAACAACAAAACAGCACAAGTGTCAACCAACTTACCCTACTCTCCAGAGTAGGTACGTAGAATGGGGTAACAAAAATCAATTTATGTTTGACATTTTCTTTTAGGCCTTTTTTTGTGTGTTTGTTTTTTGCTCGTTTGTTTTATTTTACGATTTGTCTCCTCCGGCTTTCTCTTTTTACAAAATGCAAATGCTCTTGTAGAAGAGAAAACAATCAGCCAGACCAGAAGAGAACCACCACCGGAAAGAGAAGAGAACATGAATATCAATTTTACTTTGTTTTCTTTGCCCGTCGAGATTCGAGAAGTTTTGAAAAAGAAACCAAAAGAAAAACAAAACTGACACTTACACACACACTCCTACACCACTCGGCCAGCCGCCGCGTTTACTCACGCATATTATCTCTGTTCACATAATTTTCACACACACATCCACCCGCCCGAATTCCCAATCACAAATTTTTTTTTCTCCAATTTTCATAGAATTTTATATGCAGCAGCACTTTTATTTGGAAAACTATTTTACCATTGAATGTGGTTTCAGATATCCATCCTTTTTGTTTTTATTGTTGGAAAAAATTAACTACAACACTTTATTTGTGGAATTAATTGATTAGCACAGAAAAACAGGACAGACACGCTTTGAAGAATTTATCGAATTTATCACTGACTTATGCGATGGTGTGGCCCCGTCGCGACTCATACCGTAATTTGTTGTTTTATGCACTTTTCCCATAGTTTTCGGGCGAAAAGCTGCACTTTCTCGAGGCAGCAGCACCTAGTGAACAATTTTTTTATATTTTCCGGTTGAATTTGTTAATATTTACTGATAATTTTCTAATTTTCGTGTCGCGGAATTGGTTTGCAGACCGTCGTCTTTCAAGATGGCGACGAAGTTGCTAGCGAACAGCAGCAGCGCGAGAGTGGTGGATTTGTAGTTTTCGTTTTCGCACAGAATTGTTTTATTTTTCTTCTCTCTGATGGTTTCTCGTTTTTCTTTTATTTCATGTTTTTTTTTTTTTTTTGTGAGTCGTTTTCTTGGTTATGTGTCGTTTGCGTTTGGTGTTTTTTTTTTGTTGGGAGAGTGCATGAAGGAAGGTGGTGGTTTTAAAGGGAATTTTAATCCAAAAGGAGTTTTTCTTTTGTTTCGGAATTGTTATTGCTTTAATTATTGTTGTCTTATCATGGCAATGGCATATTGTTTAATTTGAATAGTTGTTGATGGGAATGAGTTCTTAGTAATAATATTTATGGGCGATTAATACGATGGCAGTAATGTGGCCACTGTACTTGGAGAAATGTGAGATTTCGGTCAAAACTGTCACCTAAGAGGCTTAAATGTCATTGAATTGAAAGGTTATCTGAATCGGATATCGATAAAATTGGAATGTTCTTTGATTCGGCGGCATGGCTTTTATAAGGATTGTTCGCAGTGAAGCGAGGGTAAGGCTTTTAGCCGATTACCTTGGTAGTATGCCGTATGCCACGACAAAAATTGGAAAATCGAATACCTACATACTTCTCCTGACTCAAGTAAAATTCTTGGAAACAAACACACGGCGAGAATGGGTGTCATTATGATTGCAGAGGTAAGGACACAAAAGTCGAAAGAATCTCCTTGGGAGAGGGAATCAAAATGTGTATCTATCTTTTGCGGAGCAGCAGCACCAGCATCAGCAAGCAGAGCAGCACCCGTCGGGTTTTCAATTGTTGCGGTGGGGAGACATACACACAGATAGTTATTTAGCGAAGGGAGCCCTTAAAGAAAGGTGCTACAACGGCCAGAGAGAGAAGCATTCCATGTACGAGTAAGTATCTAGTGGATGTTTTCACTACGATGGTGAAAATGCTCTACCTATAGCCACAATCACATGCAGTCAAGAAAGATTCGGGGGTTTGCGCTTTGCAAATGGCTTGAACTTGTGTATGCAGTGCGGAGTCATAATTATGGTATGGATGTTGTTCACTGAACTTATACCGCAAAGTAGGTAGGTAGCTGGATCAATAAAACAAAAGGCCAATCCTTAAGTTGATGGTGTGTAGGTAGGTAAGTACATTAATGACATTCAATTTATTGAGTTTGGTTGTAGGCACAACTTAAAAATGTCTAAAAAAAAAAAACGGCTATAGGTAAGCAAATTATATATTTTATAATCAAAACGGTAGTGTTTTTAATGCGTGTTTAACTGGAAAGGTAGGTAAATCGTGCAGTTACATGTTCAGACCGCTAGAATTCTAGTACACAACGTCATAATATATGAAGCCATAGGGCAGAGTAGCGCAGTGGTTTAGTGGTTAGTGTGTTGGACTACTAAGCGAGGGGTTCCAGGTCCGAATCCCGAGAAAACCCAAATTCCAACTTAAGGTTTTTTTCACTGCGCCACCTCTCGCGAACGTCCGATAAACATCCGAGAGTATCACTGTCATGACGGAGTTTTTCTCAGTTGGCCGTTTGGACTCGGCATAAAATTGTAGATCCCTTCCATTCGTCCCAAAAATAAAAAAAACTCACACAAGACGAATGGTTGTGAGAAGCTAGGCCTAGGGTCCCTACGGACCTGTTGCGCCAATTATTTATTTTTATAGGTATACGCCTTTATAGAATTGAAAACAAGTCATGAGTAGAAATGGAGTTTTGCATGGGTACATTTCTTTTCACGCAACAAATAAGACTACTAACTACCTATAAAAGCACTATTACACTTACGAAATATAAGCAAACCTATTTCACAACAGATTTGGAACTTGGTTACGAACAGTTCTGTTACTTTTCGCATGAACTAGCATTTACTGCTTGGCTTAGCGCTAAAGTTCATTAACCGCACACTAGATGACAGGCACTTAAGGAACGCCACTTTTGATTGTGACCATTATTAACATATTTTTGATTGCATTGCATTGTATAATTGATAAAGTTGCGTTGATGTTATTAGTCTTTTAAAACCGTCTCCTAGTACGATCGATCGCAATATTGCTAAAAGTCTACAAACGTTCAAAAACGACAAAACATTTTTAGATTCGGCTATAAATTTTAGTGGTTCACCGTGGATACATTGTCTATATAAATTTCGTGATTTAGTAAATTTTGTTATTACACAGTACTTCGCAGAAAGAATAATTTTAGCAAAGGAGGTATATTCACTAATGAAAATGCATTCGAACGCACTAGTCCTTCCGCAAAAGTTGGGTAGGAGGGAATGAAGTTTGGCTTAATTTGACACACCTAATAAAACGAGTAACGAGATGTTTTCCTTTTGAAGTACAGCGGTTCACTAGTAGCTTCTCACAACCATTCGTTTTGTGTGAGTTTTTATTTTGGGGACACATGGAAGGGATCTACAATTTTATGCCGAGTGCAATTGAGAAGCTCTTTCTCTCGGATGTTTGTCAGACGTTCGCGAGAGGTGACGAGGTGAAAAAAAAACCTTATTAGTTATCAACGACAAATAGCTGTCAAATCATCATATAAATAAGATTGGTGTAGTTCTGTTCGACTATGATTGAATTTGACTGCATGTATTTAAACGCAAAAATCTTAGAAACTGCTAAGTATATTCTGGTGCAGGCCTATAGACGATACTTAGGCCTACAATATCTATTTTGTCTCAACTCTATATCTCTATAAATTTCGGAAAAAATTGGACAAGAGTAATTTTTTTTTTCGTTTCGTTTTTCTTTGTCACGCTTTCCGTTCGAAAATACTGGGAGCATTTAAAGTTATAGTTATAGTTAACAGCAGCTTATAGAGGACATCTGCAGGTACAACTAATATCCAATAACTCGATAACTTAAAAGGTTTTTAAATAAATAGGCAAAATTTGAAACATTTCTACGATTTTCACCTGCATGAGTAGATATGCACTTCATTCTCAAATCAAACATACCAACCGCGCAATATTTTGACATCTCTTTTAAACCTTATTTTACTCCTGTGACGGAGAGGGAGACAGACAGAGGCAGTATGCTGTTTGGTGTGTTAAGAACAAAAAAAGCCATAAAAGAAATGTCAAATATGTAGGAAAGGAATGTCAAATAGGTATAGGTATCAGTGATACCAGATCGTGGTATTATTACATTAGGGAAAATTCCTGATGATATACGTCGTACCTGTTTATAAATGCTATTTGCAATCAAGATGAGGCAGTCGAGTTCGGTCGAGTTTTTAAATAGAATTACTGTCCATGGCCTGGAATTAAAAGTTGGAGTTCCCATTATGCTGCTTCGCAATTTGAATCCCCTAAGTTTTGTAATGGAACCAGTTTGAGAGTGATTTCGTTGCAGAAAAAAGTAATTGAGGCGTTAATTCTAACTGGGTCTGGTAAAGGAGATACGGTGTTTATACCAAGAATACAAATAATTCCCAGCAATTATCCATTTCAGTTTAAATGGATTCAATTTCCTATTAATGTTTGTTCTGCCATGACAATCAATAAGTTAGTTCAAACTTTAAGAAAAGCGGGAGTTGAATTAATCAAGAATTGCTTCAGCCACGGGCAGTTTTATCTTATATGTAGCGTGCTCCAGGGTAAGTAATGCAGCAAATATCACTATCTTAGTCGATAGAAACCGCTAATATAGTATACAAAGAAGCGTTACATTAATAAAAAAAAATGAGCTAAATATTATAAAATTATTTTCATTGTCCAAAGAATATTAAATTATTTCCGATTAGTCCAACGAGCATGTGCAATGCCATGAAGATAAAGGCAGAGTGGGCCCAGTCTACGGGAGGCTTTTTAGTACGGGTTCAAGTCACTTTTGCAGAAGTCTGTTTCTGAAATTTTTTTCCATCAATTGTTCTGAAACCACATTTTGCACGTGCAAAGCCGGGCGGGTACGGCTAGTTTGTAAATAAAATTGCGGAGAAAACTCGCTAAACTGAGAGAAATACAACATTTAGGCAATCAACATTGGTCGAAAAAGTACGCAAACAGGCCTAGTAGGTATAGGTAATACAAGTTCATGTCAAACTGTCTGTCAAACTGGACAAAAACTTTTAAAGACTATTTGGTAAACAATAAAAATTCGGATTTTTATTGTATGATGTCAGATAGAAGTGTGTCAAATGCAGGACCTCGAATCGTGTCAAATATCTAACCTCGTGTCGAAGAATATAAGCTTTCATTTGCACCTTAATTTCAATATTCTATCCAGACGTATTATCGATCTAACGGGATTGAAAATTGCTTCAAATGGGTTGCGTTTAAATAAAAAGAAGTATGCAGGTACGAATGTGACTTTATTTCGTCACAAGTTTGTCAATCTGTCCCACTTTATTCACATTCCACATAATACAGTCGCGATTCACAAGCCAACGAATGAAAAATTCGTTCTAACTTAACCTTTCAAAATAAAACTGAATCGCGGGTTTTTGCGACGAGAAAATTGTTCATGTGAATCAAGTGTCAGAAAATACGAATAATTAGGTTCGTTCGGGTACTTTTTTGCAAACGTAAAATTATTAAAAATTTGATAAGAAACTGTGCGAATGCGACCACGTACTGAGAAAATTGAGAAAAAAAATGATGAAATCCGAATTTCGACTTACTGAAAAATGACAAACTGAGAACTATGTGACAGCGCAAAAGTTTGACAAGTAAAACTCTATTTATTTTCGTCTTCAACGATAGTCCTGTTTTTTTTAGCTTTGTTCTCAGCAAAGCAAAGTAAAGTAAGATTTTCAGCACACAAATTACAATAACTACTGCGAGTCTCGAAGTGTCAAGTAGAGCGTAGTTGTTGAAATTGCGTGCTGAAAATCCTACTTTACTTTGCTTTCCTAAGTAAAAAGCTCAAAAAAACACGCCTGATGTCGGAGGTATTTAGGTATTTAGCTTATAAAAAATTCAATTCCAAATTGTTTTGTAGATGCTGCATTTAACGATAATGTCAAAATGACATTACTTAATATTTTTGTAAGAAAACTGGTCAGGTACTTCTCTTCAAATTAAGAGATTTCTCTCTCGATTTCTGATATTTGACGTTTTTCATTGTTCTATGCTGAAAGTACACGACCGAACCTATTGCTTGTTCGCAGTTCGCAACTCGCTCTCATGTGAATAGTCCTTTATCCGTGCGTAAGTTCCGTTCTTAAAAATATATTTTATCGAACTTTATTAATGCAATGAAAAATGATGATCGAATGCGATGTTATTTGAGAAGATTTTTATTAGGAAATGTCAATCCAAAAAAATGAGGTACCAAACAATGTGGCAAAATGTGGGTGACACTCGACAAATGTCAAAAATATCAAAGAAAAGTTCTAAAAAATATAAGTTTGACAATTATGTACGACACTTGCAAGATGAGTAAAAGTACATATACTGTTTAAACTAAAATTAAAAATGCGATCTTAACTTGATTTGCATTTTTAAAATATCATTTTCTAACCACCCTATTCCACATAAGCACATAGAGGCGACACAACTATAAATTTCGATGATGTAAGACAATCGCAGAACAATCATCTCAACTGATAAATTTCCGAACAGAACTAAATAAAAAGTTTCGCTTCAGTGAACAAAAGTAGCAACGACATTATGTACCTACAACTTTCTGTTGAAATTAAATTTGGAAATCATAAACGCTCTTCACGCATTGAAACTCCTAACTATGCGCTCGTCATGTTGTAACAATAAAAATAAAATAAATAAAGATCATCCGGCGACAATTAATCTTAATCAATTTTGATATGTCTGAGAAAGACTTAAAAAAATACCTGATCTCAATAATAAATTATGATGTACATATACTGTTTCAGATGTTTGCCCACTATACGTGAATGTGAATCGCTATTAACATATGAGCATTGCTAGTACACGAGCGCGACGTGCGAGCAAGAGACCGGGGTCAACAACCCATACCTCCCCCCATTGGAATGAAATGAGAAAACCAACAATCGTAGAAAAACGCATATAGGAGAAGACGCGAAGTAGAGTGAAAAATTATGTGATTGCCTCACTAAATTACGATTAAGAAAGGTCGGTCCGGTCCGAACGACTAAACAACGCAACGCACTCGACGTTGCCTTGAGTTTGAGAGGTGTGGATAGGAGGAGATGTCTATGTACTGCCACAAAGAAAACTTAAACTTGGTCAATTGTGACTTCAAAAAATAATACACAAAATAGATAATTGTTGTCATGTGTCAGAGATGTCAAAAGTTTTTACTGGATTAATCCAAAATATTTATGAACATGAGTCACATGAAACACTGCCACAAACAGAACTGGAATATCTTCCCGGAAGTTTGGAAGTTCCCATTGCATATTCCCTTTGGCATATTTTATTGTTCGTGGACCTTTCTATGGCTACACGAACACATTATATGTATACCCAATGTAAATACTTAATTTGGTCAGATATAAATATTAATTTTAAAGTGCGTAATAACATGTGTGTGATTGTCATAAGAACATTGTCAAGTGCGTAGGACTGCTTCCATTTTTGTATGCTCTACGTACGCGGTAAGGGTTCTTACACACTCTTCGCAGAGTGGGACACAAAACACCGCCTGGCCTTTTAAATAAACACATTAGAACAATAACAGCAAGGTAACCCACGATCCGCGTGCTTGAAACTTTGCTAGCACATTGGTTACTTTGTATTTATTTTTGCAATCTTACAATAACGACTCAATTAGAGGGGTGAAAACGAATTATACTCCTCTTTGAAAGTTGAACTAATAACGAGAGTTGGATTCGTGCGACCTACCTGTTCTTAAGGACTATTCACATGCGAACAAATCAATTTAATTGTACTTATGAATTGAAAATTACTATTTGTTTTTGTACACTTTATTTATTATGAAATGAGAAGAATGAAACTTGTGTCATTCGAAAGGTACCTACTGTTGCAACACTTAAAAGAAAAAAACAAAAAAAAATTGTAAGTGGTAGGGGTGACGGATAGCATTAAGAAACTCAGTGAGCAATCAACGCAGTAAGTCGGACGTGTTCCATTATCCATTTAAGCGATCCTTTTGATAATCAATAAAAACTGTGTAAAAATAAAAACAAAGTTCATTTGTATTTTCTTTAGTAGTTTACAGTATTGTGCCGTAGATGTTCACAAACAAATTATATTTATTAACAAATTAATTTTACAATACTTTTCAAACCCTTATCTAATCTAGAAAAAAAACAATTGCACAAGGAATTAAGGATTCGTTATGTTTATATTGGAAAAAAAATAAAAAGAGATTAAGTTGATTAATGCAACTTTTATGACGCTTTTCTTATAATTTACCTATTTTTGTTTCACTTTATTACGAACAGTAACTAACTCTACCTGTTACCATGTTTTAAATCAAATAAAAGGATACTTCGAGTTTTGGGGAGCTTAGTTCAAGCATTAACTTCATACACTCCACATCTATGGGTAGGGTATAAAGGAAAGACATTAACCAAGGAGGAAATAGGCCAAATTCGAGCCTACCGGGAACAAGGAAAACCCATCTGTTTCGTAGCCAGCAAGATTGGAAGAGGCGCCACTGTTGTACACAGCTTTATTAAGGACCCGGAGAAGTATGGAAAAAACCGCAAAGGAAGTGTCAGCAAAACCACAGCATGTCAGGACAGGCGGGCGAAACCGAGAACTGCATCAAATGCAATACTCTCCGTAAGTAAAATTAGGGCAGAAAGTGGAGTTACAGCTACAGCTGGCCGTCGTCATTTCTGATAAAAAAAAATAAATGAATTTGGACGGACCTGATGAATACAGCTTTTAATAACATGATTTGAGAAAAGAAGAAATACATCTTCAAAGGCGGCACAACAAAGTAGGTGGTGTAATGGTATGGGGAGCAATAAGCTATTATGGAACTGTGCAGCTGGATTTCCAAAGCTCCAAAATGACGGCAATTACTTAGAAAGTTTTCGGAGATATTTGGTGGACGGCGGTGGACTTTCCAACAAGACAATGCACCGATACATACCGCACGGAAAACAAAAGCCTGGGGTCAGATTTTGTAAGGCGAAACGATCAAACGTTTTCGTGTGCACGAACGGCATTCTGTAGGGCGAAACGTTCAAACGTCTTCGAGTGCACGAAGAAATTTCCTTGTGTAACATATGGCAAATCATTCGTGCACACGAAAACGTTTGATCGTTTCGCCTTACAGAATGCCGACCCTGGAATCTGAACCAAAATGTAAACCTACTTCCATGTCCGCCATAATCACCCGACCTGAACAACATGGAAAACGTGTGGGGTTGGATTTTAAGAAAAGTATACAAAGCAGGGATACAATATGATGAAACGGAAGACATTATTGAAGCCATAAAACGAGCCTGGTCCAAAATTTCGTTAGATTATTTAACACCACTCTATGAATCTCCACACAGCAGGCTGCTTGAAGTGATTCCGCGATCAGGAGGTAGTATACCCATTACTAAAAACTAAAAAAAAAAAATAAAAAATGGGATGGGAGGTACTACAACTACTTGACCGACATAGCCCAATTTCAATATCAACCTGACGACGATAAAAGTAAGTCCTCTCACAAAATTTTACTTGGTTAGGTAGATTCTTTTCAACGCTATCGTGTTTTCAACATATTTTTTTCTAATATTGGTTTTGTATGGGAGTACCAGAACTACTTGACCGACATAGCCCATTTTTAATACCAACCTAACGACGATAAAAGTAAGTCCTCTCACAAAATTTCACTTGCCTAGGTCGATTTGATTCGACGCTATCCTAATTTCAACAGACAGAGAGACACATGGACCTAATATTCGTTTTGTATGGGAGGTACCCATTTTTAATACCAACCTAACGACGATAAAAATATTCATTTAATGAATCTAACATCCAATCTGAAAAAAAGAAAAACTAAGTCTTGATTGGTTTAAATAGTGAAATTTACAACTACAGCAATTTCCCGCGAATTGAAGATTCTTGCCGCAGCAAACTGTCACACTTTATTCACATTAGGTTCGCGAAAATGTCAGTGTCAAATGATAGAAAAAAAAAAAAACTAAGTGACATCTGAGAAACTTGTAGGAAAACAAACTAAATTTTATGTGGCGGGAGATATGTATAAGTTGGTTTGACGTTTAAGTGAAAAAGAAAGCACAGTTGTGAAAGGGATAGCTTCGCGAAATACTCTATTCACAAAATACAGTTGCGATTCAAAAGCCAACGAATGAAAAATTCGTTCGAACTTAACCATTAAAAATGAATCTAAATCAATTGTCAGAAAATACGAATATTTGCTTGTTCGCAGTTCGTTCTTTTGTGAATAGTCCTTTATCTGTGATGCGTAGTTCCGTTCATAAAAATATATTTTATCGAATGCGAAGTTATTTTGAGAAGATTTTTATTAGGAAATGTCAATCCAGAGGTACCAAAATAACAATGTGGCAAAATGTGGGCGACACCCGACAAATGGCAACAATATCAAAGAAAACCTCTAAAAAGTTAGTTTGAATGTTAGGTAACATATTTAAGGGTAACACACACAACAAAGTGCGCCTCTAAAGCTTGCATAATTTTGACTGTCTAGTCAAATCTGCCTTAACTCCTGCTTCACGAACAGAAAACATACGGCAAGCTAATTGAATTTTTCAGAATACATTCCCGTTCGTTCAATGTGCGTTCAACTTGTCTCACGTTTTGTTACTTCGCGTCATTTCGTCATACATGCGTCACTCTATCCCTTTGCATTGACGTACCGAGAGTTATGTCCAAGCAAGCTAAACTGTAATCGAACTCAACGAAAGGCCGACGGGTGCATCCAGTAATCCGTTTATGCATATAATGTACTCAACTCATATTTACTATGGTGGCGAATGTGTTATTGCAGCGTTTCCACTGAAATATCATACCAAAATCGAGCCCTTCTGATCCGTGATCCAAATATACATATATTGTCATCAATGCCTAATGAGAGGGTGAATTTCAAACGCAACATCTATGGAAATGGATATTTTAAATGCGTTTATTAATTTAGCTCACCCCCGCGCGTAATGCCAATCGAATTACATATTCTCTATCTGCGGGGTTGGCGGCTATGGCTCTCTCTCTGTCTACGTAAAATTTGGATATATCCTCCCAATGACAGCACATAAATAAATATACCTACATAATTCTGATACAGAAATTTAATAAATTGTGAAAACGCAGGAGCACTCATACAAGCCAGAGAGACACTTCAACACCAATTCAGGAATTCGCCGCATACAACAGCATTATTCTGCTGCTATGTGTAACAATATGAAGGGAACAGGGACACGAAAACGGCACACGAATTCGAATTCATTCCAAATGCGGATCCTTGTTGTTGGTTGTTTTTCATTTTCTTTTTTTTAATTTCGGTGTCTCATATTTTCCTACTGTTCTCTCGCTCGGTTTATAATATACACAAATACAAGTGCAGAAGAAAACTATACTACCGCAGGGGAAAACACACGGCAGCACCGAGCACAGCGGAGGCTACAATCTACAAAGCCCAGGCCGTGAGGTGGTAATCCCGCACAAACATTTTATAGGGAAACAAAAAAAGGAGACAGAGTAGAAGAAAAAAATCCGAAAAAAAACCCACCCGAGTACATCTGCTAGTTGGACGTGGACATGTTCCACAAAAGCAACGAAATGCCAGTAGCAAAACGATTCCATGAAATATTATTACATATGCAGCCGGAGTAGTGAGCCCAACAATAACAAAGAAAACGGAACAAAGTGTATCCCGTTCTCCAGTGTTGTCTGTGAACCGGGTAAACGGGTGTGTGCACTATATGCACTCCGAATAAATTCTGGGCATGTGGAATGTATGTGGGTACTGGCTACTGGGTAGCGTTAGCGTGTTGCCGCTGCAAACAGTCAATGTTGTGTCATAGATTGATGGGCAGATGGATTTTAAGAGATCACCACAAATTCATCGGTATCAAAATTAAATGGACATGTTTTGTGTAGTCCTCATGCCAGCATCAGAGACAAGCGATTGGTGTCGGGGGGATTGCTTTTCTCTTATTCGATTTGGGATGGTATTTTAAAATGGGCATTTGCGCCGGAACAGGCTTAACATTTGCGAATGAACTTATGGATGAGTTGGGGATTTCAATTTTCGGCAGTAGGTACTTTCCTATTTGAGAAACTAACCTTACAAACGCCGACATTTTTCACCTTTTATAGGTAGGTATAGGAAAGAAATGGGGTATTAAGCCGTCAATGTTATAATTACTTATGGGGCTCTTGTTTGGTGAAAGGCCATGAACAAGAAGTATGTACGCGATATGTTGACCAGGGTACAAAGAACAGCCTGCATTGCCGTTACGGGTGCTTTACTTACCCGTACTGGAAGCGTTCCTGCACCTTTTACCTACAAATACAATCAAGCTACGGCTTACTAATTTAGGGCTTCTTAAAAACAGTAGTCTAGGGCATAGCACTATTTTGAAGAAATCATTCTCCGAAATCCCCGAAAAAGCGGATGAAAGTCTTGATACACTTGATTTTGACACTCCATACGATGTGTCGTACGCAATGTTGGAACAATAATTAAATTCCGCAGGTAAATTGACTGTTTGGGCGATTTGATTTAGGTTTTTAACCGTAATGGTACCCTGGGGATGGCGATTTTGTGACGATCTCGCAACCCCACTCAGCCTGACCTAACCTAACTTAGGTAGGTATATTATGGCTGAACATTTTTGCAGGTAGGTTTTGCATAAGGGTCCTATTGAGGCTACAGTTTTTGTATGGACTTCTCTGTAAAATAAATTAAATTAAAATAATTATGTATTTACTTTACTGTATCAAAGCATGTTTATTTTTAATTGCTGAACGATGTAATTTTGACGACGACTCAAGTGTAAACAAATTCCATGAATGGAGCTTCATTTTAACTTGTGGCACAAAAACATATTCAGAATAAAAATTGTGGCGGTAACATCATCTCTCTGTCATTCTTTTTCGTGTTCTAAAAAGTGACAGCTTTAAGATGCATTCATAGTGTTATACATAAAACTGGCTTAAGGAACAATATGGAAAAAAAACTATTATTTGTGCCACAACCTGGAACTTGCGGCCCACAATCGATTTTAATAAAAACTAAATATCTACAAACCAGACACTTCATCAAAAATACAGCACTGAAGATATGACTTTTACAGGACCTGCTTAGGGACGAAGAGGACACAGAATCTTCGTTTGAACATGATACTTCGATTTTCGATACCTTCGACCTAGCCCAAATCAAAAAGTTTTTGTGTATCATGTAAGTAGAAGTTTCCATGAGTTCTGTATCTCAAGTGTAAGAAGAAGCGTCCTCTTCATTTTTCTCATTTCATTCTCATTTCAATCTTCTGACATCGGCTCTATTCAATTCAATTTAATTTATTAAACAATATTTATAAGTACAGTAAGACTTGGTCTTTTGTAGTACAAAGAGGGTTTAAATGTAGTAACAAAGTTCTTAAAACTATCAACGCAGCCTCAACATTATTTGTGGTCACAAGGAAAAACCCCTTAAGTCCGTTTTACCCATTGTTCAGGAGATCAGTTTAAAGTTTTTTGACTCTATTGACTTAAGCTGTTGTTTTTTTTTTTGAAATTGTGGCCACATTTTAGAAGATATAAAGCTGAAAAACTTTACAAAATAGATTTGAGTACGCTGAAGCTAATGGCATCAAAATCTCAATTTCGTCTAATGTCTACTTTAGCGGTTATGGTTTGTGGCCACAGGTTTATCATTATTCTTGAGATTTAATTGCATCGTATGGTTTATTAGTAAAATATGGCCCGTCAGAGCTAATGCCAACTTAAATGGCGATGAACTGTCAAACTGTACGTTTTTTGGTCCGACTTTTGTCCAAAATTTCTGTCACATTTAACATGTTTTCACCCTGAAAAATTTTAACGCAGTAACAGTGCTTGAAATGTGATGTATTAGGGTATGCTCAGTCGTTTCACGACTTTAGTAACGCATACATAAATTTAGTGTTAGCTTTTAAGCGTAGGTAGATTTAGAGAATTTTTCGGACTTGTGTATGACAACTAACAACTTATCTTGATAAGAGAGGAATGTAGACAAGATCTCTACAGCAGAGAAAGATTATTGCTATGTCAGGGCACTCATTCCGTAACTTTTCAGACGATTATCGTCGAAACGATAGACCTCCAAAAGTAGCAACTAAGTGCCAAAATTACGAGTTTGAATGAAAGTAATGAAAGCTGACGATAGTGAAACAAATTTGGGCAGTATATAAGTTTTTAGGGTAATCGAAGTTTCAAAAACCATATCGTCCCGACGATTATTGTTATACGGAATCTGCCCCCAGTATTTAGTGGACTGGGCTAGCCCCGGAAAATTATACATATATTTTTGCGCGAAAACGTGGGAAGTTTTCATTTTCAATTCGAAGGTTTTAAGACGACTTACATTTGTAGGTCACTTCCACGAACCTCTCGAATTTTCATATCATCTACGAAGAGTTTATGACAGAGGTTGAATATTCCTATCACAGTTATCCACTGTTTAGCTTTCGTGTTCACCAGTTTAGAGAAAGCATGTCAAAGCCGTTCTTAATGCCCAAAACGTCATAGCATGGCCATATTGCATCGAGCTAGTAGATTAGCCGTATCGGCACTGTCGGTTTCTTTTATACACAGTTTTGGTCGACTTTAGATTCGAACGCATTGAATAGGATAGGACTCAGCTTACCGCGAATATGGCTTTTTCGCTACCCAATTGAGGCTTTCAAATTTCAACTAAACAATTGAAATACAGACCGTCCCGTTCAAAAGCTGTGGGCGAGGTTGCACGAACGCATTTGAAACCATTACAATTAACCGCAAAACTCAACATAGGTTTTTCATCAATGACTACGATAGAGCTACGAGTTTACAACTAAAGTTCAACTATGCTTAAATTATTCCTTATCAAAAAGGCTATTCAACTATTTCAGTTAGCCGAGTGGCCCATATTGAATATGATGACGATAACGACACCGCGATATGGTGTAAGTCGCACTCAAACGCCAATTGAATTTAAACTAATTTACATTAGTTATATGTTTTTTTTCTGTAGCACCTTATCGCGCTTATCACCGGCATTCTAACATGGAAAACACATAATTATTATCACTTATTTTTGATAAATAAATCGCCCAGCGGAAAGGTGTGGTTATAAATGTGAGCTAGTTGTTCTCGGAAAGATAACAGAAAATGCCAACACAAAACCAACTGATTATGGGCAATTCAAGAAAATACCACTTGGCAGGTATAATTGTTCCACTAAGCTATGCGACGAATTGTAGATTGTGCCCCTTTAAATGGTAGGTAATATGGTGCTATATCTAATAGGGACTGTCAAACGATTCAAGATGTTCATAAAGTTGACTTCTTTTGCAGCAACTTTTGTTCCAAGGACATTAGGTTACAGGTTAGCGTCGACAACATGGGCAATTGAGTATAGTTTCAATAGACTCCGTCTACGAAGCTTTTTGACACACTAATCAATTGAGATGGCATGAACCATTAACATTCATGGCAACACTTTCACTGAATTCAGTGGTTTTCCAGGAAAGCGAGTGCGGTTTCCCAAGCCACAAGCACTCTACCATGATAAGTCTTTATATACGTATACCTTTCAGATACGTAATAATTTAACTTGTTCTAAATAATGTATACCCGCAAAACCGACCTCGCACTCTTTACTGGGGCTGGTGTGGTTTACAAAGAAAGTATAATTCCTAAACGCTTGCTGATAAGTGAACTAAAAAAAACAAGTTCTAAGTTTATTAAGCTTATTATAGTTTATTTGGTATAACGTTAACTGATGTTGTTGCAGTAGCAATTTATGAGCACGCTGGCTCATAATGACATTAAAACTGATGCAGACTGCCACTTTGGCCTTTACAACCTTAAGACGTGTAACTTTTTTAAGAAAAGTTGTACATTTTTCCAATTTTGTCTTACAAACGTCAAAGTGCTTCCAGAAATCACTTAACAGCTCAAAAAACTTGGGCTCGAGTAACATTGCACTAATCGACTTTAATAGGCGCTTAAAAGATTTAAGGCGTTGAGGCCAACACCTTCGGCGAAAACAAATTTAGAGTAATAAAAAAATATGTACATATAAAGGGTGTTTTTTAGAACTTTAAGTTGACAACACTATTTTAACTGGCGGCCATTTTGTCAGCTGTCAAGTGATTTATTTTTAGTTTGATTTGGCATTTCAACATGAATAGACTGACGCCTGAACAACGCTTCCAAATTGTGCAAATTTATTTTGAAAATCATGGTTCTGTTCGAAATACGTATCGCGTTGATCCCACTTTTCATAAACGAAATTTGTTTAGCGATGCAGCTCACTTTTGGTTGATTGGATACGTCAATAAACTAAACTGCCGTATTTGGAGTGATGATAAACCTCAAGTGTATGTTGAGACACCGTTACATCAACAAAAACTGACTGTTTGGTGTGCTTTATGGGTTGGTGGAATAATTAATCTTTAAAAAGGATGCTGGCCAGAACGTTACAGTCAACGGTGACCGCTATAGAGCCATGATTACTGAATTTTTCGTTCATCAATTGAACAACCATGATGTGCAGGAGCTGCGGTTTCAACAAGACGGCGCAACTTGTCACACAACGCGTGCCGCAATTGATTTATTGAAACGTTTGGTAACCACATAGTTTCACGTTACGGACCCTTGAATTGGCCTTCAAGATCGTGCGATTTAACGCCGCTTGACTATTTTCTGTGGGGATATGTGAAGTCGCTAGTCTACGCCGATAAGTCCGAAACGATTGACCACTTGAAGGACAACATTCGCCGCGTTGTTGCCAACGGCCACAAATGTTGGAAAAAGTCATCCAAAATTGGAGCTCCAGATTAGACTACGTCTGAGCCAGCCGTGGCGGTCATATGCCAGAAATCATATCTAAATTATTATGCCAGAAGATCTATCGAATAAAGTAAATGTCATGTCAATTTAAAAAAAATCTTCTTTGTTTAATTCCAATTCAAAGTTGTATACCTCTAAAAAAAAAACACCCTTTATAAACAAAAAGGCACTCAACGGATGTAGGTATGTAAAGGGTGTCCGATAATTCACACAAAATTTAAATTTTGCGCCATTTAATAGTAAAGGGTGATTTTTTAGCTGGTTTGGTTTTGGCAACACCGGTTTTGACAGCTGACGTGTGTTTAGTACCTTGTGTCACTGTCAAACAGCTTCAGTTTGGTTTGCAATTTAACCATGGATCGTCTTACAAATGAACAACGCTTGCAAATTATTGAATTTTACTATCAAAATTCGTGCTCGGTTCGAAATGTTCATCGCGCGCTGCTTCCAATTTATGATCGGCATTCTCGACCTTCTGAGCAGTCTATTCGGAAGATTGTGACCAAATTTCGCAACAAATTTACTTTGTTGGACATTAAACCACCAACACGTTTACGTACTGTGCGTAGTGAAGAAAATATTGCGGCCGTATCAGCTAGTGTGACAGAAGACCGCGAAATGTCGATTCGGCGCCGTTCCCAGCAGTTAGGCCTTTGTTACAGCACTACGTGGAAAATTTTGCGGAAGGATTTGGGCGTAAAGCCTTTTAAGATACAGCTGGTGCAAGAACTAAAGCCAGCCGACCTACCACAACGCCGAATTTTTGGTGAATGGGCTCTTGGAAAGCTGGCCGAGGATCCGCTTTTTTGTCGAAAAATTGTGTTCAGCGATGAGGCTCATTTTTGGTTGAATGGGTACGTAAATAAGCAAAATTGCCGCATTTGGAGTGAAGATCAGCCAGAAGCATTGCAACAGCTACCAATGCATCCCGAAAAAGCCACTGTTTGGTGCGGTTTATGGGCCGGCGGCATTATTGGGCCATATTTCTTCAAAGATGATGCGAATCGCAGCGTTACTGTCAATGGTGAACGCTACCGAGCGATGATAACAAACTTTTTTTTGCCCGAAATGGAAGTTCTTGACTTGCATGATATGTGGTTTCAACAAGACGGTGCCACATGCCACACAGCACGCGAAACAATGGCGCAATTGCGAGGCGAGTTTGGTGAACAGTTAATTTCACGTTTCGGGCCGGTCAATTGGCCGCCTAGATCGTGCGATTTGACACCATTAGATTATTTTTTGTGGGGGTATGCCAAGGCTAATGTGTATAGGGACAAGCCCGCTTCGATTGACGCACTGGAAGCCAACATCCATGCATTCATTCGTGAGATACCGGCCGATATGTGTGAAAGAGTATGCCAAAATTGGACTCAGCGGATGGGCTACCTGAGACGCAGCCGCGGTCAACATTTGCATGAAATTATCTTTAAACATTACATTGCAGGGTTCAAACTATCGATTCAAATAAATATTTCATTCATTTTTTCCAATTTTTTGTGTTTTTTTTTTAAAAGAAGTTCTAAACCTCTTAAAAAATCACCCTTTACATTGATGCCAACGGAAAAAAAGATAACAATGTGAGAGCTGACAATTCGGAGTAAGTAAAAATGGAGCGCCTTACGAAAGAACAACGCATTTTCATTGCTGAGCAATATTTTAACAATAATGAAGGTTTGGCAGCTACAGTCCGCAATTATGGCCGTCATAGTGATTTAAAACCATCAACTGTGAAGAGAACAATTTAAAAATACAGGGAAACTGTATCAATTAGTGATCTTAAACACTCTGGGTGTCCTGTCACAAATCGTTCAACAGAAAACATCGAAGCAGTTCGCGGGAGCATTGCTGGCAATCCAGGAACATCAATTCGGCGCCGTAGTCAAGAATTTGGCATTTCGAGAAGTTTTTGTTTACAGCGAATTCGCACGGAGGACTTGAAATTTAATGCTTACAAATTTCAATTGACTCAAGAACTGAAGACTACTGACCATGCAGCGCGAAGAGAGTTCGTTGAATGGACTTTGGAACAACAACAAGTGGATGCTGATTTTTCGAACAAAATCATCTTCAGTGATGAAGCTCATTTTCACCAAGATCTTGCGATTAAACGTCATTTTACTTTTTTCTTTGTGGTTATTTGAAGTCCAATGTCTATGCAAACAAACCCACGATCACAAACGCCCTGCGAGAGGAACTTGGGAGTTGTATTAATGAAATTCAGCCACATTTATGCGAAACGGTCATTCGAAATTTCAATAAAAGAGTACGTGTACTTTCCAGCAAAACAGTGGAGGCCATTAATCAGATGTGCTATTCCATACACATAACCCCAATCTGTATACTCTATGAATCAATAAAAAAAATGTAAGCTTTCCAATTTAAAATCTGTATTTTTTTTATCAAAATACGTTTTTGACACCCTACAGACGGAATAGGTAATCCGCCGATTTCGCTGAACTTTTATCAATTTGTTCTTATTTGCGTTGGCAGTGTATGGAGAGCGGATTAAAAGAAATCTAATTTGTGTCACTGTAGCTAGTCAGAGATGCAACACAGATGTCCAGACAATCGTTTGAATTTAAAAGTATATTCTGGCGCCAGATCACATACGACAATGGTCGGCAGGAGGATATTGTTTTTTGAAATTTTGATGACCATAACAAGTTCTTTTTTGGTCGAAATTTGTTTGATTATCTTCAATTTTCAGTACATTTTTGAATAATGAACTGAATAGAGCTCTCAAACTCGTAATATTTGCTCTTCGTTCCAAGTTTTGGAGGTCGATCGTTTCGACGACAGTCGTCTGAACAGTTACGTGATAAGGATCCTGATTTGATGATTTCCAATGTATAGGTACAATTCCAACCGTGTTTGTTATCAAGTTTTTGTTCCCACAAAATACATCAAAACGGAAAATTATCCACCCAAGGTCAAGGATGCAAGACATCCAGTAATGAGTGTCAAATAACAGTAGCAGATCCATAGCCGAAGCTGAGCATTTAAAGGGACTACTCCAGTCGATTATTCAACAGCGGATCATATTTAAAACTTTCCAAAGGACAGCGATAGCAAAACTTAAAACCAACCAAGTTGTTGCTTCGAATGGCCAGAAGCTTGGTTTTATGAAATCATTCCCGATAAGCGTAAAATCAGTTCCATCCATACAAGAACAAATACTCTGAGATGTATGGAAGAGCCTTAAACCTTTTGCTAATTACTCAATCCTTATCCAATTCGTGTGTGGTTTAAGATCAGGAAAGTCAACGATTGTCGAAATCGTCACGCTCCAGGGAAAAATCCCACCACTTCTTTCGACTGGCAAAATCATGTAAAATTCCGGGATTTTTGACGATAGAGAAATTTACTCCGGCATTAAAATCGGCATGTACGTCCACATTTCTAATGGAACTACTGAAGCTCACTAGCTTCACAGAAGTATATTTTCTTCAGTCTGTTCGAAAGCTTGTTCAAAATATATAAATTGACACAGAACTGCACTTTTTGAAAATTCCGGTTAAATGCTGGCACATACTCATGATATTTGGACGGTTTGCAAGTCTTAAAATGGCGATAAAGGGGCTACTAATTTTAAGTAAGAACATATACAGGGTGGGATGGTGCAGAAGTAGAATTGTGAATCAATTATTGAAAAGTTGTTTGGTTTACGTATTTTTTTCCCCAAATAAACTTTAAAAAATTTGAGAAATTTATGATGGAAAGACTTATGTCGTTTTCCATTGGCCAAAAAGAAGCGTCCGGGGAGAGTCCGGAATCGAAAAAATCACTTCTGAAACCGTTCTATTGGCACAAAAAAATACTCCTCTGGTGATTCTGAGGAGAGAATTTCGCTTCTCGATTTGAAGTCAAAATCCACTCAAGAAGCTTTTACACAAATGTAATTTATGTATTTTATACAAGTCAGCTGACAGCCGCCGTAGATAAGTAGGTAATTTTTTGACATTTCACCAATACTTTTGTATTGGATCACAGAATGAGTGGATCCCCGAGTGAAACCAATGGAAAACGACATTAGATGAAAACAAAGAACCATAGTTGTTCAATTTTGTTTTAAAATGCAAAGCTTATAATAGGCGTGTTTTTTTTAGCTTCGATCTCAGCAAAGCAAAGTAAAGAAGGATTTTCAGCACGTAATTAACAGGTGGCGCAAAAGTAATCCTCCTATCAGAAAATGCTATAAATTTTGCGATTGGCCCCTAATGTCAGTTCTGTTTTGACATTTGTGTAGTAAAAACATGCGAAATACACGTTAATAAACAATGTAACGCTACACTGCTCCAGAACGCGGAATGTTGGTGACTATTTATTTTAGCAATAATCGGTCGGTGACTTTGGCACAATGTGAATTTCGTCGCAGATTTCCTAGCCGTCCAACGCCTACTGGTGGAACACTGCGACGTTTAGCCGCTCGCCTCGAAGAGACTGGCACAACACGAGGCGTTGCCCAGAGTGGCGGGCCCCGGAGCGCCCGTTGTGCCGAGAATATCGCCTCTGTTGACGCGGCCATTTTTTTTTTCGAGAACGCCGCTGGTCAAACGACAACAGTGAACGGTGCGCGCTATAGGGCCATGTTTACCGATTTTTTTCTACCGCAATTGGACGATCTAGGACTGGAGGACAAGTGGTTTCAGCGGGACGGAGCTATGGCACACACTGCGCGAGCCACAACCGATATTCTGAAAGCGGTGTTCCCGGGTCGTTTTTGGCGATTTGCACTAGCCCGCAAGCAAGATCGCCTGATTTGACCGCTCCACACTTCTTTTTGTGGGGCTTTTTGAAGTCGCGGGTTTATGTCAACAAGCCTCAGACTCTTGCAGCTCTTAAAGACAATATCCGTCAAGAATGTGAGGACCTATCGCCGGAAGTTTTGACCAAAGTGATGGAAAATGCCATAAAAAGGGCTCAAATGACAATCAACTGTGGCGGCGGCCATTTACATGACATCATATTCTCGACTTGATGTAAAAAAAATTAAAAGACCAAATAAAAATAATCCACAAGAAGAATCAAAGTTTTTCATTTTTTTTTTAAATTACAGCCAAAAAACATCGGAAGGTTATTTTTGCACCACCTTGTACAACAACTACGTTCTACTTGACACTTTGAGAACTCAGAGTAGTTGTTGTGATTGCGTGCTGAAAATCCTACTCTACATACTTTGCTTTGCTGAGATCGAAGATAAAAAAAAAAACACGCCTATTGTTTTTCACGAAAACAAATTATGATATTGGAATTCTGCGTGACAAAAAATGTAATAGATTAGTAAGAAAGTCTTCGTACTAGTAAAGGTGTAGGACAAATTGTTTATTGGTACCATTTCAAAAAGGCTGTACATTTTTATTTAAACTGGCAACCAACTAATAATCGACATTAGTGTTTGATTATTAGTAAGGCCGAATGTCTGATAAGGTCGGCTACCCTCTTAAATATTTAAAAGAAAATATTTTTAACATTTCAAGTTAAGACACAATAAAAATTAACAGCCAATAATATAAAAATAATCACAAAATGCAAACACCTTAAATGGGTTGCTAATTGTATCACTTTTCCAAATTCACTTCAACAATTTTTTTTTTTTTTTTGTAATATCACTTCTGTCCTACGCTTTTGAAAACTGTACGGAAATATCTATATTTTAAGATTGTGGCAAGTTTTTGGACAAAGATAGATGAAATGTTAGCCGAGGAAGTAATATCTTTCGCTTGGAAGAAAGACAAAAGGATTTACTATTGCGCTGTACTTCGTATTCCAGAGGCTGACTAGCGGGTGCTGAACTTATACGCCATCACCCAATATTCCGTCTAAGATGGCTGCGAAGTGTAGTGCAACTTGGTCTGCCAGACGACATCGAGTGATTAAGTCCACCTTTAGAGAGCAGCGAAGCAGAGGAATGCCACACGTACTCTGTCGCGCGCCATTGAAGAGCGACCGTAATCAACTTGGTGTGCATATCTAGAACTAGGTGTTTAGCTAGATGCTAGATACTTGCTCTGCCGCACCCACCCATAAACCTAGCCAAACCTAACCTAGCTAGATACCAGACTGACTGGAAGGAGCTTGTTTGTGCTATAAAATGCCCTTTAAAGCACAGTAAAGAGCCAGGGAGTGATGCGTTGTGCTCGTTGTAAGTTGCCGCCCATAAGTCTGTTGTCCGCCTTCCTTTCAGGCGAAATACAATTTACGCTTAAGCGACGTTTAAGGTCGCCCAAAACAATATTATATATACAAACTGCTTTTCAGATTTCAGACTTAAAACCAACAGGCGGCACCTTTTGTGCGAATGTCAAGCACGTTCCTACGAGTATTTAAACTCACGACAAAAGAGTTTGTTTAGCTCAAAGAATAGTCCCGATTTCATAAAACCCACTGCTGTCGGTGTCACTGACTCAATTTGTGAATAACCCAAAAAGTCCACAGCAAGCTAATCAAAATGGCAACACACAAAATAATCCAACAACAACCTCAAGTGATACCAATCAATATGAAACATGGGAACCTAAAATTAGAAGAGCCAATGATCCATGACTAATTTTTCTTGCGCCATTATTATATACAGTTGACTGTCCGCTGTCGAAGAGCTTTGTTTGCGGCCATAAAGTTCACACAATATAATTAATCAAGTTGCCTGAATGAAATGTTATTGCAATAGAAAAAAAAAAAACACTATAAATTCCCTGAAATATAACAATATTGTGTTATTCATAAACATATATAAAAATTGCTAAACACAACACACATACCCGTCACTCAACACACTATACGTCCAGTGTATCCAATTACGAAGCCTGGTTTGTGCGAATCCAGTAATCCACTTCATGCTGGTTTTTCATTTTCTTGTTATACTGTATCTGCACTGTATATCTCCTCAAATATATTAGCACACCTCGAGATTCATATCGCGAAATAAATGTTCGCATGGAGAGCACAAATAAAGAAAAAACAAAATCACCTACCTACCTATCAGATACATTATCTCTAGCGCGCACACATTCTATAGGTAATACGGTCGGTCGTATAGCTGAAACATCACAATTAATATGCACAGTAATTTCAATTGGATTTCAGCTTTTACCCGTTTAGACAAAACTGAATTTAAACTGACGCACATTTTCGAGATACATTTTTATATCTTTTAACATTTCACATCCATGCCCATCCATCCATCCATCGAGGGCACACACATTACACACAAAATCCAATTCAATCCAATTCATCCGGGGAGAGGAACACAACGAAAGTCACACAGTCACAAACACGACTGAATAAATAAATAGAATATTTTATTTATCCTCTTCGGGCATTCATAAGAAGAAGAGCCGAACGCGAACCGTCCCGTCCGTTCGTCTACGATGCCTATAAGCACTCGCGAAATATATAACAAATTAAAAACAAATAAAAAATGAAGAAAAATGATGATTATTGTACTGTATCTCGCATTGCGCGTCTAAGAAGTACAAACTCGATATAAAAGATTTCTGCTCCAAGTGTGTGTTTGCGTGTGTGTGTGTGTGTGTGCATGTGACATCGACCCGAGTGCCGAGTGTGGTTAAAGTGTCTCTCTCACTCGCTCCGGTTGGGTTGTCGTCGTTTTGATTGCTTCTCTTTAATTTATTCGGTTTTCTTTTGCACTCACACGCGATTACGATTACGAGACAATTTTTCTTTTAATTATTGATTCGAAAGTGCAAAAGATACAACGAGACACTTTTCTCAGGAAACAACTAGAAAGACTGTATCTAAAGCGGAAATAATTCACCTCTCAGATTAAGACCGCCATTCGACTCTAGATAGATATACCTAGGTATGTCCTCGTACTTTTGGTGGATACTATATTCGAATTTCCTTTGTTCCCCGGGGTGGTAAAGTACAAGAACCGTCATCTAATTTCTTCCTTTCGTGTGGAATTATCGAACTAAACTACCCAACGAGTTGGCAGTCATGGCACAGGCAACCCGCCGAATACAGGCAATGAAACAGTGCCACCACTATCAGCGCGGCAGGACAGCTCACAGCCCTGTGTCCCGAGTTGGAAATATGTACATTTCTCTCTTTCTCACGCGCGCACTACTCCTCCTCTATCCAAAGTCCTAAGCAAACCACTTTTATATTATCATCATAATTTTTTTTTCTTTTTTTTTTTCTGTTATTGTTCCGATTCCAATTCAATGGTGGTGACTCTCTACTGTACACACAACATATAAAATGACGATGACGACGACGACTTCACAGATACAAAACTCACAAAAGGTACAAAAACGCCACCAGCAGCACCCCGAATCCGATGTTACGAGTACATATGCCTCCACCCCAACCAACCAACGAATATCATCATCATCATTGGGTTTTCCTTCATAGACCATGCACCGAATGTGGTACTCTCTCTCCCTGTTCCATGCTGTGCCGGTGCTGCTGCTGCTATCCTTTCTGCCCGCCCTTCAACACCCGCTCTTGTGCAATTTAGAGCTGAGCTGTGCTGCTGCTGCGGGCCTGGTCTCTGGATGATGCATGCATAAAAGTACCTATGTTTCATGTGTAATTTATGCTCGATGGACAAGGAGGTGGAGGACTGGGCCGGGTATAGTGAGCCGGGGCTGGAACAGCAAAAGCATAAAGTGTTCAGAGTGCAAGTCGTAGGTATTTATGCTCTTAAAATTGTTTTCTTGTCTTTCTGTACGGGTTTAGGTTATTTTTTTTTTGTATTCGTACATTTGTTGCTGTTCTTCTTCCGTCAGAGTCAGAGTGTTTTGCTTCGTCTCAGTTGTGCCTTGTGCTATCTGCAGCTCCACCATAATACGACTATATAGGCACCGGGAAAGAGAGCGATTTCAGAGGAATCCTACTTTGCATTCATTTGAGCAGAATCAAGTGAGGACCGGGTTTCCAGAGAACCAACACCGCCGCGAACCAGCGGCAATTCCAATTGCGACAGCAATTAGAGCAAACTCTTGGTCGATGACTTGCAGTGACCCAACTCTCGATTTATTCGGCAAATTGTGCGAAAAATTTACATATCATCGAGTTGGAGTTGTTATTGAAATATTATATATAAAGACATTTGCAGTTATAAGGGCAAGATTGGCGAGCACGTAGGCAACACATGCCTCGGGTATTCTACAAAGAATTGATTTTAGTTTGATTTGCGTGGTACATACGAGTAAGCCCATAACAACAATGTAACCAAGTCACATCAAAAATGGAAGGGGAACTCTTGAATGAGTTTGGAAAATGGTGCTCGAAAACCAGATGGAACCAATATGCAATGTGACGTGGAAATATTTCAGTTACGCTGTTTTTTTTTACCTTCATAAGGTATTAAATATCAGCATTTCCAACCAGGGCACTCATTCCGTAATATTTCAGACGATTATCGTCGAAACGATAGATATCCAAAAGTAGCAACTAAGTGCCAAAATAACAAGTTTGAGAGCTTAATCCAGTACATTTTCCACAAATACAATGAAAGCTGACGTTTGTCGAAAAAATTCGAGCAGAATATGACTTATTTTGGTGATAAAAGTTTCAAAAACGATATCGTTCCGACGATTATTGTCATACGGAATCTGCCCCCAGCCAACTGACCGGTTCGTTTCGAGCTCTCCGGAAGAACATTTCCTTTGCCGGCGAGTTTATTTATGAATTCCCGGCGATACATGCATCGTGTGAAACGGTTGACGTCGCGACAAATGTCCCTTGAAGAATCGCCGCCGATTCACAAGAACCCACGCAAAAGAACAAAATGAAAACAAGTTTTTGGTAAACGTGGTTCTATTTGTAAAATAAAAATACAGCTTTAAATATTTAAATTCGCAGCGGACTCGCTTCAACGCAACATTTGTTCTTCGGTCGCAGACGAAAAATTCTTAAATAACGCTCTTTATACGTTTCATACTTGTTATTATCAAAGTCTTTCTGCACAAGTACACACGTACGACCAAAAGTGTCACATGTCGCCTGTCACATGTTATGTTATAACGCATTTTGGTATAACCTTCGCTTCACAAATTTATAGAGGGATACTGCCTCCCTCTATAAATTTGCCGAAAAAATGCTAACTATATTTATATAAATGCTTAAATAGCTAAAAATGCTATATCTCTTTTCTAATTCATGTAAATTCCCGGAACTTTTGCACAATGGTTTGCTGCAATGACAGAACCGAGGCTTTAAAGTTGGAAATATATGTCAAAAAATGTGTTATGGTGTAATTGAAGTTCACACCGAGGTATAGATGCACTCATTAACTACCCTGAAGTTTAGGCTATCAAGAGTAAAGTGTTGTCCTAGATACACCCTTTGCAAAACAATAACGAACAACTGGTGAGAGCTAATCGGTCTTGGTATTCGACGTATTGTTCAATAATGAACCGATGTTGCCGAAACAAGAGGACAAAGCGCGGGAACACGCACCTTCAAAACCATTATTAGTTCCGCAAATATTTATGCAGTTTTCGCGTTCTTTAAGACATTAAATGCACTTGCCTATAACTCTCTGCTTCCATACGTCGGGCAAACTCTCTGTGCTCAACTTTGTCCACTAGTATAGATGGAGTAAGTCTTACTAACTTCGCTTGTGGTCGAAAATCGACCCTACCTTTCATAAGTATGTACGATATTTATGTTGTTTTTTTGTATAAACGACATCTGGATATCTCATGATTTTTTTTTACATTTGAATACATAGAGCAAACTATTTGTCGACAAAATTTTCCCACAAAGTGGATGTGAACACCTCGCAGACATATGCCCTTGAATTAAGTTATACGTACTGTTGCTTACTTTTAGGGGAAGGCAAATTGCGTTCCTTCAAAAATAGGTTCCAATCTAAGGTAATAAAAATATTTGAATACGTTGCTATGGCAATATGGCGGCGACAAATTGAATGTTACCAAATATGGTCTCATTTAACTGATAAGCATTTTGTATGGGAAATTGTTAACTTAATTTAACCAGCCTTAATGGCGACATATACCCACGATATTATATTTGTGCACATCTATGGCACAGTACCTGTTGAATGATGTTAGTTTCATTCTACTCATTTCATAATAAATACTATCAAAGTGTACGGAAACTTTGGCTGTTCACGTATAGATTTAATGATGATGCTTACTTAGGTGGCGCTACAGTCCGCGGTGGACCTGGTACTCGACCAATACGCTTCTCCACGTTAGAGCGATCTTGTCTTAAGTAAATGTCAGTTTGTAATATTAAAAACATTGTTTTTTTACAGTAACTTGTCTCGTGTGATCCGACCCATATCTTATAAATCATCACTAGAGGGCGATTTCACCAAATGAAGTTAGCTGCAGTTGGTTTGTCATTTTGTCATAAAACCAACGCCGCCATATTTCTTGTCCTCTTCCCCTTTTTTGCCACCGTTGGTGATCCGGGAAACGGTTCTACTTCATATGCTTCTGTGGCGAAGGTGTTTATGTAGTTACTCTTGTCACGTCGTTGAACTTCTTTCAACTTTTCATTGCATTTGTGGAAAATAAATAAATAATAATTAAAATAAACTGGATTTAGTACTCAAATTCATAATTTTTGTACTTTGTCGTTTTCCATTGTTTTCACTCGGGGATCCACTGACTCTGTGATCCAATGGAACAACAAAACTAATTCTGATTGAACCCACAAAAGCATTGGTGAAATGTCAAAAAATAATCTACCGCGGCTTTCAGCTGATTTGTATAAAATACATAAATTAAACTTGTGTGAATGCTTCTTAAGTGGATTCTGTCATTCTGACTTCAAATCGAGAAGCGAAATTCTCTTCTCAGAATCACCAGAATGATTGTGATTTTTTCGATTCCGGGCTCTCCCGGACGCTTCTTTTTGCCCAGTGGAAAACGACATAAGTCACTATTTTTGGAGGTCTATCGTGTCGACGATAAAGGTCTGAAAATTTACGGAATGAGTGGCGATGTTTCTTTTCCACGGAATATGACTTCCCTGTCATCTACGGGTAATACTTTCCCCTCCGGATGAGAATGGTTTTTCCACAACGCCACAACGCACTTGTATGGTTGACGGGTGTAACGGGTAAACTGCTGATTGAGTCTTTGTTTATTTTTAACCAGTCGCATTGATCAATACAAAGCTATGTACAATTGGCTACCATAGCATGGTGATCTTGCGCTATTCCGATATCAGTGCCTCTTCTGTTGCCTTAGGAACAGCATCTAAGACGTCGTTAGCTGATCGCCAAGTGGTCAGTTTGGTTCAGAGTTGGTTGCGTGTGAGCTGTCAGCCGACTGACTTTGTGACCGACTTTCTACTCAAACATGGTGCCTCCTTACCATTTTATTTCATCAACTCGAATTAACATTGAATGCAGTAACTCCTGCTCCAGATGGAGAATTGTTGCACTCCGGGGTCATACCCTGCGTCAAATTGGGTCCTCATACATACCAGAAACAGATCTGGTGAAGCAAATATGAATACAAGCAGCCTTTACTCCAAACTATTTCTGTTCCGCTTCAATATCGAGAATGCTGGGGGTTTATACCTACCCAAATGCGTGGCGGATTAGAATTTTTGTATTTCCATTCGACCACATTTTTATTAGGTTCGCAAACAATCCGCCAGCAATCCGCCACCTAAACACCTATCGCTTTCAATGCAATCATAAAATGACGTTGGAACCCCACAGGCGGACCAGTAGGAATGCAGCAAAGCGGGAGGGTTATGATCCCTATAATCCTTATCATAACCTCGTCGTTTAAATGGAGAGAAGAAGAAGACATAAAGTGACGTTGTGTTTGCGCTTTATACAAAAATTAAAATCCGCCATCACAAGCGATCCGCCGCGCATTTGGGTATAACCCCCCTGCAAACGTTCCTTAACCGTTGTCTATGATTTTTCGGCTTAAGAGGCAGCTCAACAAATGAAGAGGTCGGGAACCAGTGCGCATTGCCAACGAAATTGGCAGTTGATCGGGCAGGTATTTTTAAAACGCGTCGATTTCAGCATAGAATTAAATGGAACCTTTTAATCCAAGATGGTAGAAGGGGAGCGACAGAGAAATCGATCAAGCTAAACCGTCCTGGTTAGTGAGATTACCAAAATGCGCATGCTAAGGGGCGTAGGAGTATAGAAATCGCCTGAGAGCTCTCACAAGGGGAGAAGGCATTTCAAAGGAAACAAAAAATCCTTAATCGCTTAAAGGCACTGCCTCCGGCATAAGCAGATCTGAAAGCGCAATGTTTGATACGAATGACAAAGTTTATGTCGCCTGCTCTTCGGAAAATAGCTAAGAATCACAACTGCAGCCCCATCAATATTTATTCTTGAGTCGTATGCGCAGGCGGAGCCGAGAGGATACAAATTTATTTAATATCTAAAATACACTTTGCAATCATTACAACTCTATTGATTAACCGATCACATTTGGGCCCCTAAAATGCATGCAGTTCATACGAATTCTTTGACATCCAAGAAGCTGTGTGGCAGTCTATTTAGGTGGAATACTGCATCTGCGGCAAACAAATAGGAAGCATCCGAACAGCCCCAGCCTGTGCAATTAGTTTGAACTTTCAAAACGAATTCTCTCATCTTTATTAAACTACTTAGTTACACAGACATAATAAAACAACTCTTAAGTACCTATACATAGGTATATGACTGACTAAAACTGTCCATACCACATAAAAGCAAAGTCATAATGAAATTACGAGATAAATATGAAATTTTGCAGATAGAACAGAAACTTCGTTAAGTTATAAGTTGTTCCTTATGAACGAGTATGGGTATACGAATATTTGCGTAGATTAATTGAAATTACATTAAAGTTCCGTTTCGTATCAAACAATTCAAAAGCTTATTTTAATTAAGATGCCATTTAAAGTTTGAACAGCTTTTGTAATAAGGCTCAAGGAACCATTCATTTGCATTTAAATTTTTAGATAAAAAATAATAGCCTACGTACGCCACAATGTCTCTAGGTATAACGGAGGTCTATATAAAACACAATATTGCAACTTATTTGTTGATTTGTTTATTATTAATTGTTTTAGCTATAATAGCGCATCACTTTACCGTGTCATCGTTCAAAACTGAAGTGAAATTTTTAACGTATTTGTTGTACATAAAACGACTTAACGCAAAAATATTATAACTGTCATAAAATAAAATGTTATAGTCCAGGTTCGCGCCAATAGCGCTTCAACTTGTTAGCCATCATTTTAATTATGTAAGTCAAATCGAAGCACCGCTAAAATATTTAATGGATCGTCACCATTCGTATGCGGAATGATTCAAAGCGTCAGACTCTAGTACTAGTTTAAAGAAGAAGGCGAGTTTCTTTGCTGGATTCCAAACTATTGAAATGCTTGATCAAATTTCGCTCATATAAGGCGTGTTTTTTTGAGTTTCGTTCTCAGCACAGCAAAGTAAAGTAGGATTTTGAGCACGCATTTACAACAACTACGCTCTACTTAACACTCGCAGTATTTATTGTAATTGTGTGCTGAAAATGTTACTTTACTTTGCTTTGCTGAGAACGAAGCTAAAAAAAACACGACTAAAGTTGACTAAACAAAGCCTTATTTAACTTTTTGGAACCATCTTTGCAGCGTCCGCGCAACCATGTTTTTGTTTTTTTTTATTTCTTCTTATATCTTCCAGTCCTCTTTGGTAGAAGATTTTGCCTAAAAAAATTTTATTACATTGTTTACATGTATTACATTTTTTGTGGGAATCCTGCATCCTGTCGAAGCAACCAGTTCGCTTGGTATTGTGCCCCATGACTCTACAGCTACATTTGATTTTGCGCTTGCAGACGAACCGCCATCCAGGAAGTGCGATGCAATAGGACTGCCAAAAGTAGAGAATATTGTCTATTTGGGTGTACGTTTGATAAGTGTCACAAACTTAGGCAAGAAGTATTTAGCTTATGATACGCATATACCAAAGACAGTTTTTATATGACCCGTCGATGACTATTGACAAAAGGAAGACTTTAAAATCACCAAAATAGGCAAGTAGCAAATGTTTGGTAATGCAGTAGAAAATGAGAACGAACTTTGCCTAATTGACTTTATAATTCGGGACGTAAAGTTTCCGTAGTTAGCCCGGGTTTCCACACTCAATCCAGTATAGTCTATATGCCCAAATATTCTAATCTGGCAACATTCGGGCCAGTACCTTATTGAATAGAGGCTAAACTAAATTTTATATTTAAATCTTGTAATAGCTTCATAAAAAAGAGCAATTGGTTGCAGGAGCGAGCAGCGTACCTCATAAGTTGTTCCCAATGACACGACAATGGACATATCCTGATTTAAGTGTACCTTGTTGGCAACCCCTTTAAACCAAACAGCACTCGTTCTGTTTCCTTCGCTTTCGATCATATTGGTCAAAAAATCAAATACCTACTTCAGTTTGCTTTAAAAGCACCAAACTCGAATTACAATATCGTTCATTTATGTTGTTTTCGAATCGATTCGCCTGAACAGCTTTTACCGATCAACAGATGTTATGCACTCACGAGTTGGAGGTATCAATATTTTTTTACGTAACATTTGATGTCACAGTCAGTCCGCAGCACTAAAGAGCAAACCATTTTTACTTTGTCGCTGCGAAAAATTAAAACTTGAGTTTTTTTTAAACGACGTGCGGCAGAAGTTTAAAATTTGTTAACTAACAAGATTGCGGAAACGATGGTCGAACGCCAAACTTTCCATTGTGCTCCCACAGTATGGACTTTAAGAGTATTTCATTTTGACAGCACTCTGTGTCACAGTAGTCACTCCATTTTGACATCTTAAAAAATTATGTCTATTTCTGTGCTCCCACAGTATGGACTTTAAGAGTATTTCATTTTGACAGCACTCTGTGTCACAGTAGTCACTCCATTTTGACATCTTAAAAAATTATGTCTATTTCTGTTTTATTAGGATTTGGAAATCAATGTCCTTTCCACATGATTATAGAAGACTATATTATTTTAAAAAAGAGTAATGCCGGTTGCACACGACGAAAACTCAATGCATTCAACTCAAATTTACAATTTTTCCAACCTTGTCCAATCATTTCGTGGCCATTGGTTAAATAACACTGCTAACCGCACTTTACATCAAGTTGAACACAATTCTTCATCGCTTGGAGCAACAATGTCGATATGCTGTAGATTTTAATTCTAAACGTGTTGTGCAACAAAAAATGAACTACTATATCCATCAACTTGTGACGTTCCTTTGCTGGTGCGACTGAAGTGATTGTTGCTGTAAAATCTAGCATGGACAGCGGTGTAACCAATTTAGCATATTTCCTGCTAAATTTAGCAGGATTATTTTATTTTTAGCCTCTTTCTTTTTCAAATCATGGCAGCATTTTTTTTAGCATGATTTTATGCTGTAGCAGGAAAAATCAGAAGGATTTTGGTTCAGTCAAATTATGAATTAAAATAAAATCAAAGCAGACGAACCTTACAGTCTTATTCTGCTATTCACGTGAATCGTAGATCCGATTCACCCATTCGATGCCCTTTCACTCTGCCTTTCCATTCTGCTATCCATCGGGTGAACTGCATTATCCAAACGAATTGTTCATTCAAGTAAACAGCTGTTCACGTGAAATCCATAAGAAGTTTGTATGGGTAGTATTGGACTTTTTTTCCCACCTTCAAACAGTGGAATAAAAGAATCATCAAACAGTGGAATAAGAGAATCATCAAACAGAGAACTTCGCAGAAACGTTAGAAAATCCAAAAATGATATCATGAAACTGCAGGATGAACCATCAGTTGATTCATTTTCAATTTTTAATAGATAAATCAATTATTACAAAACCGTAGGTTTGTCAAAAACTTTCGCTTAAGTAAAAAAGCATTCCAGTACGTATTGAATATTGTTGAATCGAATCCTCCACCTCCACAGCGAAATAATGCACTTTTTACTAGCATTTTATCAACCACAAACCAGAAAGACGATCCATTTAATTTCAAATCCGCAACATTTGACATGCGGATCTGAATTGTATATGCTTGCGTTCACGTGAATAAGAGAATACCGCACAGTATTACCGTCGTTACCGACACTAACGAGGTAAATCCACTTTCGATTCTAATGAATACTAGAATAGTGTGTAGTGAAAATTGAAGAAAAATTCCCCCCGATGAATAGCAGAATGGGGCTGTTAGTGTGAACAAGCCATTACGATTCTGATTTCACAGTGAACACTGAACACAGCCATTCAACAAACAGAGACAGAATTTAGGAATTTCACTCGCAGGGTCGCAACAAAAAACCTGTGACCTGATTTTGATTTCAAAAAAATATTTATCGTAATTTTTAGCACTTTTTTAAACAAAACAAAAACATGCTATATACTTAGTTTTCAAATATTGAATGGGTCACACTGATTGACACTAAGATAATTAATATCGGGCAGTGTCTTTACCAAGTGCTTTCAAAGCGTTGCTCAACGTCACGCTTACAACGCAACACCTCAAGAAACAGATTTGCTAACCAAAATCGTACAAGTTAATCAACTAGGTTTTTGAGGATATTCAATAATTGAAACTAGGAATTGTTTGTGACTCGCAACGCGTTGAGCATGAAGACGTTGCATTTTTAGATGAATTGTGTTGTGCAGTAGTCTTACCGCGATACTAATCATTTTTACTGCCCAGACCAAACTCTTCGAACTCACAATGGCGAAATTTTCCATGAAAAATTGCATATTGTGACCTATAAAATTTTTAAAGGTCAAAAATGATCATTATTAAGGCCCTTAGAAAACAAATCAAGAGTTCAATTGACCGCAGTCGATTGAATCAGTTGCGCAAACAGTGTGCGACCAGCATTAGACTGTGTGTTTTTGTTCTTCGTTGCTCAGGCAGCTTCTCTCACTTACCAAATTTTGGCAACACAAAATGTGCTTTCTGAATATGTATGAATGAAAGATGAAGAAGAAAAATAGATCTTCAAATATTTTCAAATGTTAAACTCCATATTTAGACCGGAACAAGTCATGGCGTCCACTACAAGATTTATGACACATCGCATGCGTGTCCTGTCTTATTGGGTTCGATTCATTTAAATAAGACCAGGCCCATGTGCGACTTGGTTGGTTGGTTGGTTAAAGTGGATGTATTACCCGTGAGGGAAAAACACAAATAGCGCAATGAGCGCCGTTTTGATACCACAACAAACGGAACCTAAAATTGAGGGGGGAGAAGGATGTTACGGGAGCTCAAAACCAGCCTGTGAAGTTGAGAAATTTGATGATATCGTTGAAATTGATGCTTTGGATGGCCGAAAGGTCATAATAAAATGTATGACCTAGTGCGCTGCGTCTGGTTTTGGCTAGAGCCGGACACTCACAAAGAAGATGGAACACTCTTTCACTCTGCGCAACTACGGCAGTGTGTGTTATGGGGAATGCCAAGCTTCCTAAGGGCCAATGGCCCGTACTAATTGCCGTTACTCTGGCGACATCTACACGCGTTCTGGCTAAGAGATTGTTTGTTCTGGCATCAAGGAAGGTTGGCCAGATCTTCCTTGAAATGACACAGTTCGTCAGGTTCATCCATCAAGTCTCAGCCCTTGAGGTGAAGTGCAGGAGGATTTCTCTCTTTACATATCCCAGCGGAGGGAAGACTTCCTCCGCATGAGACACGCACAGAGCAGAGCCACATCTGGCAAGATCATCGGCCTTCTCATTCCCTTCAATGTTCCTATAGCCGGGAACCCAGACGAGAGTGATATCAAACCGATGGCAAGCTCGGGGTCAGCGTCTCCCTGCCTTCCACAAGCTTGGACGTTGACTTAGTTGAACCGACAGCCTTAATCGCGACCTGACTGTCGACGAAGATGCCTATTTTTTTTCTGGGTGTCGCAATGTTGGGGAGCAGTCTACATACCTCTGGCTGTGCGACTTGAGTTCGTAACATACAAAAAAAATGTCATTTGTTTCAATATGAATGGGTCCACACGGCACCTGACAATCGCAACAGTTTTCTATTTTAAGTTACAGGGTCTTTCTATTAACTAATATATTTTGTAGGTCACAATATGCCACTTTGGTTCGCCATTGTGAGTTCGAAAAATTTAGCCTGGACACTAAAGACACTAGAATGCAGTCCGTTTAAAAAAATATAGAACTGTAAACTTTTGACCGCGTCATGTGGAACAGAGCATTTGATTTTTGTGCGACAAATGTTGAGACAGCGTCAACTACCCCATTTTGATTTGCTCTTTAGTCATGACGCATGGCGCCTGGTAATTCTTACCTTTGGCCTGTTTCCTCCAAATAACTACCTACTTGCAGCTTTTTAAAATAAACAAAATTTTAAGGCTCAACAGACAGATATTATTTGCTGAAAATAAATACAAATGGATATCAGATCAAATACCCAATCAGATTCGATTGAAACTTCGATTCTAAACAGCGAATGAACAAGGCAGACAACATACATTGTCATTCCCACATAAATATTCGATTTATACTTGTCCCTTAATTGAACTTACAGATCCATCTTTGTCAAACGAAATAATAAACTAGATGCATTCAAAATCGATCTCAGAGACGTACAACCACAATATGAAGTGCTGCGCTGACACGACAAATGCTCTCGATACCGACACTGAAGCAAGTTTATTGGCCTATTAACATGCAAAATCCACGAGTAGGTACACCCCGATGTGACGCTGCAGATGCAACCAACTGCACTATGTATCTCTGTACAACTTTCCACTGAACGGGTACGTTTCTGTGCATAGGTGTATTTGCATTATCCGCTGGTACGCTACACACTACACATCGCTGTATCTACTTACAATCATGCAGTTCGTGTACTGCATTTGATGGACTTTGTATTTTATTACGTTCACATGGATGTGAAACTGTGAAGTGGGGAAAAAAGCGCCATCTATCGATGTGCAGAGCAGACTCATTGCTTGCAATTTAGTTGCTGATTGAATTGTTTTTATAAATGTGCACAGTGGTGACCCCAAGCCATGTACATATGTAGGGGGCGCGCTCGTCGTTTATGCAGCCGCCAACAAGCACTAGCAGCAGCACCGACCGTCATAATCATTCAGTTAAACAAGTACTATAACCAAATCGACTGGCCATAAGACCCACCGCCAGTGCCAAGTCCCTGTCCAGCGCGCATTCCTCATTTTCGACTGCGAGCTGGTTCGGCATTTACCATCGACGTCGTCGTCGTCGTCGTATTGTTGTCGTCATTTTCAATTTTATCTCCATGACAGGAACGCCAGAATGAAACATACAGCGCGCCCTGTGTGCCAACTGCCAACAATATAAAAGAGGAAGACGAAGACGTTGATGAAGAACACCGGGGAAGAGGGGGAGGGAAAAGAAACACTGACTGGGTGTTTTTTTTTTTTTTTTAATGGTTTCCTCTGTACTCTCTCTCGCTTGCTCGGTTTTATGTGTGTGTGCCTGGTGCCTGGTGTTGCGCGCGCTATGTGCTTGTGCCACTGCCATCGAGATGTCCATAACCTCGAAGATTTGTTTTCTACGCCACATCTTGATTCTTGATGCTGGTGAGATACTTTGGGAGTATTATACCATATTTTAGGGTAAAATTGTACAGGCAATTCAGCGGTGAGGTTAATTACGGCAATTTGCTCAAGCTAGCTGCGACTTGACGAAATCTGTGGGTATCTTTCGTATCGGCAATGAATCTAATTGGAATATACGTGAATTGTATTGGAAGCTGCGAATAGATCAATCCATAGCAATCCATTCCACTATGACCAGGGAACAATGGAAAAGATACTAAACTCATTGCCGACGATAGTTATTGCAGGTCTACATCATGTTATCTTGTATCTATTGCAGAAATATACTACATAGTAAATCTGAATCATCAATTCACAACCTGGTATTAAATGGACTTGGTCTCCCTCGGTATCTTCGATTTATTATACCCGCTATCTCACTCATGCACTTATGAAATCGTCGTTGGATAGCCCCATAGCCAGTTAAAGATACTTTTTTTTTGTGTGTGGCTGGGTTGTTCGTCGTTCAAATTGTGTGTAAAGTAGAGTATCGATGGCGCGGCGGCTGTGTGTGCAGAGGAATAATATGGAAACCATGCACAGCAGGACAGACATACACAGAGAGCAGGGACAGCAAATACACAAAACGTATAGTATAGTTGACAATCACATCGAATCTGTATGTAATCCACTGCTCGCTATTCATATCCATTGCTCTGCGACTCTACCCATATGTAGCAACACCCAACCCACCACCACTGAGCAATCTATCTTCTCATCTAGGAGTCGGAGATACAAATATGGTGACTGTTTTCAACTTACCGAAACTATATAAACGGCACAGGTAAAGGTAATCCCATCGTCTGCATTTTGATTTTGAATCAATTAATCCTCTTTTCAGTTTCTATGAGATGGATCTTTAATTTTTAATTTCGTATGAATACTACACAGCCATGCGGAGCTTTGAATGAGATTATAACTATATCTGCCGACAACGAGACGCATTCAGCAAAAAAAAAAAAACAAAAAGACCCAAAAACGCGGCGAAGGCGAATCAATCGACCGACCAAAACGGAAAACGACCGACCGATGATGAACAAACACACTATTACACACAATCTCTGATACTTTTTTTTTCGTATTGTACTCGTACATCTAGTGCTACTTTTCACCCGTCTTCCACCACTTTTTGCTTTGTATCTGAATCACAAGAAGCACCAACAACAAAAATACACAAAATATTTCCACTGTACTTTTTTTCCCATAAAATTAACCAGAAAAAAAAAAAACACAACTAAAACAGAAACAGAAACACTTTATCCGGCGTCACACTGAATAACGATCGAAATGTGTGTAATTTTCGTCTCTGTCGCGTTATGAGAGCAGCAAAACTGTATCTATAACTGTGTTTCATAAATATATCATGGATTCGATTAGGTTTATTGGTTTTTCTTCGAATTAAAATCACTTTCTATAGGTTGCGGTATGCATAAAGAAACACTTTGTTTTAGCTGCCGACAATTGATCAAGAATATTGCAGATGTGGATAATGTAGTGCGGAGTCATTGCACAGGAGAAAAACAAAAAAAAAAAGGTAAAAGATGGATACTAATTCAAAGCGATTCTAAAACAATTAAACACCTGACCGTAATCCCAAGTTCACTCCTCACCATTACGAGATAAAATTTCAACTGAACGGAGAGGTCGAAGTGCTCTTCTCTGCGGCAAAACCAAAACCATACACAAAATGAAGCGACAAATGCACACAAACGAACACAAATGGAACAAGAGATATCGTATACGAATACGATACGAACACGGCATTTCGTTTTTCGTATTTCGTATTCGCATTCGTACACAGCTCACTCACACAAAGTTACACGCATTATTTTGAACAAAAGAAATTCAATGGCTCTCTTTAGATATGCTGCGACTGCGACACCGACAACGGTGAATGTGTCGAATACATAGGTTTTTATAGCTAAGCGTCCTGCCTGTGTGCTGTGTGTCGGTGTCCTGTTCCTGTCCTTCCTGTTTAGCCCATGCATATAGTTTTGTTTGCTCTCATTGTTGGCATTATTGTTTCAACTGCAGGTATAATTGTGTAAATTTATTGTTCGAATTTTCTCAAAATAGTGATGGATTCACCGAACGGCAGTCAATATTCGTGGTAATTGCTAATGTTTTACCTTTTCTGTGATGGCTACTAGTGTGTGTGCCTTGTGCCACAAGGTCGGCGCAGCGCTTACCTACTTGGATGAAGATTTCTGATTAGGTAAAGAGCAGTGATGCCCCCAAAGTGGGCCAGGTGGACCACCGGGGGTCTACGGGAGACTCGACAGGGGTCTACGTTGGCTTCAAAGAAAAATGGGGGTTCACCAGTTGCGGTTATTCTTTACAAAACCTGAAGCCAAATATTGATAATTTTCTGTCAATCCATCAAGTATTAAAATTATGAATTTTTTTTTATTGTTTATTGTTATACGATACGATATTAATGTTTAATTTTAGTTCCATGAATTTTGGTGGGGCAAAACCCCCATTTATTTGGCTTATTACAATGACTTAATCTACATTAAAACTAGGACTAGAGTAACTTCGGGTAATATAATATAGGCATTTGTTATCTAACAATTACTCGTAATTTTAATGACATAGCTCTTGTCGAACTATTCAATATAGCTCTTTAATGCATTGCGCATTATACATCGATTTTAGGTTTCTCCACAGCAATCCAATCTGCAGCTATTTAAAAAAAATATAAAAAGAGCTCTGTAACTCCCCTTAATAAAACTGGCGGATAATGTGATACACTACCTTCGGATAAAGTGATATACCAAACCAAATCACACTGCAAGCATGGAACCCATTTCTTGGTCTTCTTATACCTGGAAGCATTTGTTACAAATACTGTCGTTGTTAGGTAGAGTTTCGGCCGAAGGATCGTCGGTTGAACTCAGTAAATGCAACCTTTCATCTGAATCGTTCGAGGAACTTTCTTTTGTTTGCTTTGGCCGTTTGATTTTTACGAGCATGAGCCTTTTCGGCTTTTTCTTTCGTTTTTCAATATTTTTAATACTCTCTTCCAACAAATTTGTGTATGGTGATATCGTTAGTACAGTGATGTAGTATATCACTTTACCCACCTTTAACCATATCACATTAACCGCATTTAGCTTTTAAAACAATCAGGAGGATTTTTTTTTAAATATACTTCATCAAATTAAAAACTCACCCAATATATTGTCAGCTCTTTGTAATTTTGGGTAAATTATCAAAGAAAACTCAAACAGAAAAAATATCAACTGTAGCGCTGAAACAATTCCGATACATTGACATCAAACAGAGTCAACGCGAGCGCGCTTAAACCTGCAGCACGTGTCCTCTTCCATCATTGTTATGTGGACAAGAAAATTCTTGCCGAGAATTGATTATTTCGGAAAATATGCTGGTATATCACAATAACAGACCATATCACAATACCCGAAGTTACTCTAATAATTAGGGCTAAAAGCTAAGGAAGGTGAAGGAGGTCAGTTTTAAGGGAGGAACTACTGCGGTTGAAGTCAAACACAGTAGGTAAGGTTTGAATTGATTGGTTCGTTTGAGCCTTATGAGGTGCGGTGAATGAAATTTGTAAATGTATTACCTTAATAAATAGAACCTAAGAAAATATACAATTTTTCTTTTTATTTATTCGCATTTTTTGACGAATTTTGGAAATATATGGTTAAAATGTATCAGCAGGCGGTCCACAAAAACCAGGTTCATTTTGAACCTACGTCACCTCATTTTGGTCTACGAGAAGAAAAAAAGCTTGGGAAAATCTGGTATAGAGAAAAGAAGTCCTCAACTTAGTCAGGGATGAATTTAAAAATATTGTGCTGATTTTGTGTTTATATTCAGAGGAAAATGTAAATGTTGATGCAACTGCTGTAGCATTTTATTTAGTCAGGGATGAATTTAAAAATATTGTGCTGATTTTGTGTTTATATTCAGAGGAAAATGTAAATGTTGATGCAACTGCAGTAGCATTTTACAATCTTCTCGTAAAGACTTGGAGCGTCTTGTCACGTTGAGATTATGCTAAGCAACCTTAACGTGAGTTTCTTTGGTTTTACAGTCAGGGGAGACGACTGTCATATTGTCATATAGCTTGACAACCCCTGCTCATAAATATATACATAACATATTACTCACTTTCAATGTGTTAGTAACTAATCATACCATCTCGAACATTAATAAATAAAAACGCAACAGCAAAACTAGAACTCAAAACTTCCGCAGATCCAGACCTCCAGAAGGTTAAAAAAGTTATTTTAGGAGGCTGGCCAGAGAAAATCATCGACTTACCACCAACGATACGATGTTTTTGGAATTTCCGCGACGCTTTATCGTACAACGATGGCATTATCTACAAAGCATCAAAAATAGTTATTCCCAAACCCTTGCGACCGGAAATCATCGAAAACATCCACAAAGGCCACTTCGGAATTAAAAAATGCTTGCACCGGGCGCGTGCAACTGTCTTTTGGGTAGGCATGCAACACGACATACAAAATTTTGTAGAGAAGTGCAGCATTTGCCAGTCTTACCAGCCAGCAAAACCCAAAGAACCACTCATCATCAAAACAATTCCCACATTACTATGGGAAATAGTAGGAATAGATATTTTTCACTTCCATAATAATGAATATTTACTCATTGCAGATAGTTACACCGGTTTCTTTGACTATGCAGAACTCAAGCAATCAACATCAGCAGAAGTCATCAAGACCCTTAAGGTCTGGTTCGCAACGCATGGTATACCATCAGTCCTGGAATCAGACAACGGGTCCCAATTTTCCTCTCACGAATTTGCCGCATTTACAAAGCTATGGGATATCCAGCATCAAACATCGAGCCCCCGATATCCAAGATCCAACGGATTAGCAGAACGTTATATTCAAACAGCAAAAGCAATGCTGAAAAATTGCTACAAAGACAAAACGGATCCCTACTTAGCACTTCTCAACTACCGAAATACACCACGGAATGAAAACCTCCAGTCGCCAAACCAATTCCTTATGAGCAGAGTCACAAGAACAACATTACCAATATCGACAGAAATCCTTAAACCGAAGGTCATCCCGGACGTACATAAAAACATTACCAAAATGCGACACAACTACAAAATCAGATATGACAAACACACAATACAATCTAAATCATTCCAACACGGAGAGAGAGTACGTATACAAAGGAACCATCGAGATTGGATTAACGGAACCGTCGAAGAAATACCCAAAAACGCACCAAGGTCACTAGCGATTAGGACAGATGACGGGAAACTCCTTCGACGTAACCAACTAAAGCAATCATCCAATATCAGTAGCGTCTAATACTCCTCCTTTGCTTGAACACCTGCTTTAAGTGAATACCTGCCTTGACGGCGTAATTTCACGATGGGCATACCCATATTAGTGTCCTTGAGAATGACATGACGTCCCAGAGCCAATACAAGTATTGACCCTGGTGCAATTACCGTGGCTGTTAAGTTGGCAACAGCCAACGACCCTTTGGTTTGGGCGAGGCCTACCAAGACACCTCTTCGTTCTGAAAGAAGCTTCTTCGTCTCCGCTTTCGGTTAAAGCACAGCCACCACGAATCCAACCTCAAATGATGGGGCTGCACCAGTTTTGGCACAGAGGCTGTCCCCATCCCCGTGGTACCATTATATAGCTAATGGTCGAGCTTTCGTAACCCGATTCCAATTTGGATTGCCAACCCAATCCGAGGAAAGGTGAACCTCAATATCAGGTGTATAGAGCATCTTAAATTCCATATTACTAGCGAAAACAAGATAACTCTCACCTATTTCATTTAGCACTGTTTAATTTGGTGATGCCCACAATAAAAGCACCACTCAAATTTGGGCAGTGCCGCCATCAGTTGGATCAATTGTATCCAATTATTGCCACTAATCAATGCAACTAGATAGACACAAGCAGACTGGACGATCTCTAGATAATTAAGCCCATTGTCGCCACAATACGCAAAGGATGCTTTAAGAGGTTTTGGCGTTACAATACCGCCACAAAAAATTTTGCCAAAAGCCTCTACATTAATTTTTTTTTTTACGGAATAATTCGTCGGTGGTGTTTTCGGAGTGTGAATTTCGGCGCAGATTTCCCGTTGGTCCGGCACCAACTGAGCCAATAAAGATGCTGTTAGGTCTGACCGTCCCCGAAGCAGCCGTTCTGCTGAAAATATCGCAGCTGTGGCTGAAGATGGCACGGAGGACCCCGGAGTATCGTAGAGGCGACGTGCCACACAATTGGGCGTTAATCGGCGGTCTTTACAGAGAATTTTGGTGAAAGAATTGAAGACGTTCTCTCACAAAGTGCAGACAGTGAATTAGCTCTTGGACCGCCAAGCGCGTATAACCTACGATCAGGCCTATACTCTGATTAAACCATTGCAGACTTATATTTTAGAGTTGTTTTAAGTCACGAGCCTATGTAAACAAGTCTTAAACTTTTGAAGCCATCAAAAAGAATGCGAGAACCTCTCACCGGAAGTTCTGGCAAGAGTAAAGGAAAATCGGGCCCGAATGCTCATCAGTTCTGGCGGCGGCGACTATCATTTTAAGATATCAAATAAAAATAATCTTAAAACAACCAACGTTTTTCATTCATAAAAAAAGTAACAGCCAAATTGGGTGAATACTTTTGCGACACCTTGTTCAGAGATACATATGTAAAAGCCCTATACCAGAGGGATCTACAAAGCCTGAAAAGAAGACTCCAGAAATGAGTCAACCGTTTTAGACTTCGCAAATTTTTAGAAAAAGCACATGAATTTAGGATTGATACTTGATCACCTGTTATCCCCAATGAAAGCCATCACAATGGGTCCACAAGAAGAAGAGTAGAACCGCAAACCTAACCTAACCTTCAAACCCAACAGTGCACCGAAAACGGAAAAATAAGAAGTCCACTTATTTATACTATAACAACTTTTGTAAAGTCTCAGGATTCATGTAAAGCAGGCTTTTAGTAAACATGGCGCCACGCAATGTAGCAACTGTCGAAATACAATAAATGTGCTTATTTTACCTTGAAGTGATATATCAAGCGCGTACCTTTTACGAGCTTGACCACCCGGACCTTAGAAGGTTACAAGCGTGAACAATAGCTCTGTTGGAATTGACTAGCTGAATGAGTCTCAGAAGTCTAACATACGTCCCTCAGAATGTGGACGAAGACTGAATGGACTGTGTCGGTAAAAGTTAGAATAGCAGATACCTCTTACGTGAGCGGTGAGCCACTCTGACACATTTGTAGCTAATGTCAGTGGGGACTATTAGAGGTTTCGACGTGGACCCCTTATGACAATCCGCATTACGGCATAATTTCCCAATATGTGCATTGGGCATAGAGGAAAAAGCTGTTTATGCACTCGGCAGAACATAAGAGTGTGCCTGTGAAACACTCTAGATGACCGAACAGTGCCAACTTGAACATAGGCTCAAACAACTACAAGAAACGAATGCGGATATTCCAAGCACCACAGGGAAGTACTAGCTGTAGGTATTCGAAGAAAAATTTTCGAAAGTTTTAGCAAAACGGGCGACAAAAATGTGTGAAGGCAACAAAAAACGGAAAAGTACAATCAGATAGAAAAACGACTGCTCTTGACTATTAAACGAACCTAATTCCGCTGTCTATCAAAACGCATCATTGAACATGGGCGATGAAAGCCAAGGTTTCAAACCCAAAAATTCTGCTCAAACACACGACCCTTTCCAAGCACTAATCTCATAACTGAGTAGTAAGCCTTGTCAACAAAACTCCACAGAAAAAACGACACATAGAGTTTTGGTGTATAGGGTGATCTCACCAGTAGTCAGCCTTTTAACTTGCATATATATTGTTTTTTAAAAATCCCTTGTTCAAATATTTAATCAAGTATATTTGGTTTAATGCCCCTCTTTATTATTCAACAAAAACTATTTTGAGCACTTTAAATTAGAACACAAAAAAAAAATAAACGTCAATATCATAAAAATAATCACAAAATGCAAATACCTTAAATGTATTAGTAATCAGGTTTGTTTGACGTGGGCACTGCGTTGACCCTAATGCGTTCGATATAGCACTGAACTCGCCCAGGTAATGAAAACATGTGTTTGACATGACTTCTAGAGCACCCCGGTTGCACCCTGAACTGACCACAGTTAATTTGTCGGTGCAAGAATTTAGTGCTTAGTTTGCTGTCATTTCGCTTGCTGTTATTCATTTTCAAACTCATCATCTATATTCCGAACGCTTTTATCAACTAATTGCATTATGACAAACTCAAATTCTGAATTGAGTTCACTCGTTTTTAACAATAATCGGAAAAAAGTTTTAGGTACCAAAAGACAAATATTTGTCAATATCAAAAACTGACAGACTACAGGGCAACATTTTGCGTTCGATATAGAAGTCAAATATTCAGGGAATTTTCAACTTTTTATTTTTTTTACATACAGAAAATACATTATAAAGGTATAGACTAAAATGCTTGCAAATTACATTAGCGGTTCTTGACTGATAATAAGCGGTCTCTGACCAGAGTTGCCAGGTCTTGAACTAAGTCGATATCCCAACTTCAAAATATTTGTAGTCAAAATAAAAAATAAACACATTATTTAAAAAAAATAAGTAATCAGAAAAGGAAAGTTGTGGTTATTGTGAAAAGTCAAAATCGATGAGTGAAATCTGTGAATGGAAAGTACCGGCGAATTCTAGAATTCTTTAATGGTATGTTTACGAAGTGCTACAGAAACAAATACTCGTCCAAGATAAAAAAAATGGGTAAATATACATCCCAATTAGGATTAGGGCTATAGTACTAAATTTGGTGTCGAGAATTTAGGAAGAAGATAGCCCATTTCTGATAAATAGCCCAATCTGGCAAGCCTGTCTCTGACAGACAAACATACGTTGAGCTGCACGCACAACTTTATACAAGGATAAGACAGTTAAACTCAAACGGACTTACCAATAATCAACTTTAGTCTGGCAATTTACGCAAAGACTCACTTTCAAATACCTTTACCAATAAACAAATATAGTTGCCACAATATCGCTAGCAGTAGGATTAAATGTTAATGTTGGGAAACCCATGTTTTACCTAAATAAATACACCCTTATGTCGTTTTCCATTGGAACCACCAGATATTTTTTGTCTGATCTCAGATTTAATGCGGTTCATGGAACGAAATTGATCTGCTTTTGTTAATGGATTTTGCACAATGGAAAACCACATTAATGTCATTTTGAAGAGGAGTGTTGTCCAACCATCAAAAATTACGGTATTGAATTTCGTAATAGGTGCGAATTTGAACACACAGTTCAGCCTGAGCGTTTATTATTATAAAATAATTTTACTAAATTGTAAAAAATGTTTTCTGATTTGGAAAACACAAATTTTCGTTTTATTTCTTAAACACTTGAAATGCTATACCTATCTATGCTTTTCTCTGTTTTATCTTGTTTAACCGTTAGTGTTAGCTTTTTGATTGGTTTTCCCTTTTTAATAGTTTGGAAGTAACGAATGCTTGAAGTAAAATATAAATTTGATTTATTAAAATACCTATCTGTTCATTTAAGATTGGACAGCTCATAGTTGAATAGATACCTACTTTTTCTACAATTTACAGTACCTTAGACGGCTCAATTCAACTTAAACCCTCTTCGAAAAAGAAGTTTGTTTCCGGAGAATAAGAATCTCTAATGTTGGTGTGGTTTCGGTTGGCGCGAAAAGGTTAACTTCGCGGCAAATATAGATATAAGAATTTTTGTTTTTTTAATTTGATTTATTCATTCCATTGGAAGTTAAAACAATATTTATTACAATTTACTTAATTTAAATAAAAATAAAAACTGCTTCCAACCATAAGTAAAGTATAAGTGTTTTTCATTTCAGCATTAAGCAAAATCCACGCGAATTCATAAAGTTAGGAACTTCTGGCGGAGTAACAGGTAGTATGTTCGAATTCAATATATACAGAATTCTGTATTACTTGGTGCGAATTCTTGAAACATGACAGCTTTCGTGTAGAAGAATGTCCATACTGTTTTTTATTCGTCGGTTTTTAAGTATACAAAATACAATTTTTGAAAGATCAAATTGTATCCATTTTCACACTCCATATACTTTTGCAAGAACTGTTTCCTGTCTCATTACTTTATTATTTCTTTCGAAAATATTCACTTGCTAACGATTCAAATCTGATCCTTACGGCCATATTATTCACTACGGGTGTAACTGAGGTTTAAGTTAATTTTTTACCCGATCATTAATCCGCATTTTTTAAGCCCGGCAATTTAAAACTATGTCCATATTATTCGTTGAAAAACATGCATTAAGAACGTGGGATTAGAGATGAATTTCCATGCGGATTTAAAATACTTTAAACCGTTTTAAACCCACGTAATGTCAAATTTCACAAATAATGACATTTTTTTTTTGTTGTTTGTCACTTGGAAATTTATTTTATTTGTGTTGGGCCCAGTTATATTTTAAGGGGCATTAATTATGCCGAAATTTGTGTCGAATCATCGAATGTAGCCTCCAAAATGCCTCTTTTTCAGCCGGAAATATTTCCGAAAATATACCACATCGTTATCGTCTACGCAAGCCTGCTTGTGCATTCGATATATTGGACGACAAGGACGACAATGATTAACCATCAGCTGCTGTTTCATCAGCTCTTCGACAAATTCGTCTTCTGACGACGCAGACATCAACATTAATTTCGTCCATTTCACGAATGACATTTTTAGTTTCTTGCCACTTTTTTCCTATTCCCCCTTTTCTACTTTTCTTATTTCGTGCGAGCGAAGAAATGTCAATATTATGAAATTCAGTTTTGACCCGAGTTAAAGAACGTAAACTGGTCTCCGGAGTGCGTTTAAATCCAATCGGATTAAACGCTGTCAAGTTTAAAAAACTGGGTTTATGTTCGGGATTAACGACTGAATATTATGGACTTGGGTTTAGTTTTTGGGTTGAACTCACTTAAACCCGGGTGTAACCGTAAGCCCCGATTAAAGGGAGTGAATAATTTGGCCGTTAGACTACCAATAAGCTTTGATATGCATCATCACCCTACGAATAAATCAAAGCACTCTATTAAGCTGTGTTCCGTTTATTGAATAATGTGAAAGATATCTTATTACGAAATAAATACATCATAAAGTATTAGAAAACAAAAGAAAAGCGTATCTACTATTAAAAAGTACCGAAAATTGTGTCTGATCGAATGATATGGCATTACTGATTTGCATATGATATTTAACGGATCAACGGTTATTTTGTGCATTTCCTATTTTGTGTTTTGGTTTTTTCTTATAATACGCCTTGGAAAGATATTTGGGAGCAGATTCCTTATATCAACGATCGTCTAAGGGATATTATTTTTTGAAACTTTGATCACCAAAATAAGTTATATTCTGCTCGATTTTTTTTAACAAACGTCCGCTTTCATTATATTTTTGGAAAATTAACTGGATTAAGATCTCAAACTTTTAGATCTAGCACTTGATTGCTTGGAGGTCTATAGTCTGAAAAGTTACGGAATGAGTGTCCTGGTTTGGCAAATTTAATTGCAATTTATATATTCCTTTTTTAGAATAAAATCCTCGTTGCGAAATAAACCATTGACTTTGTTTTTCACGAAAACAGATTATAAAATTTGAATTCTGCGATGTTAACAAATGTAGTAGATTCTAAAAAAGTTATCAGACTAGGAAATGTGGAGGTCTAATTGTTTATTGGTACAGTTTAACTAATGCTGTACATTTTTACTAAAGCTGGCAACCAGCTAATTGTCGACATTAGTGTTTGATTATTAGTAAGGTCGAAAAACACTAACAATTCGATCTTTTTAAATACAAACAATTCCCAATCAGTATACCTAGATATATGTACATTTTAATTATTTATGTTGATAATCCGCTGCTATACTAATAATCATTTTTAGTGTCCAGACAACATTTTTCGAACTCACAATGGCGAAATTTTCCATACAAAATTGCATATTGTGACCTAAAAAAATATTTAGTGTGAATGTTAAAAATGATTATTAGTACGGCCAGATTAAACTTAACAATACTTGCGGTAATAAAAAGAACTGCTGCTTGGGTTAGGTTAGGTTGGGAGGGCAGTTTTGCAGCCGATGCAAATTTCACCCGGAAGCCGTGAAGGCCCATTGTGAGTACCCTGTTTGTACATGTAAGGACATGTGGCTAACAAAACCACTTCAATCTGTTTAGGAATAGTTTTATGTCTGATAGAGGTACCCCCGCCAAGTCTTCCAAACTTTCGAAGAACCTTGCTCCCATACAGGATGAGCGGCGTTCCTGTAAAGCTGGGCAGTGGAATAGAAGATGTTCCACCGACTCTATTTCCTCTTCGTCTCTGCAGTTTCTGCAGATGATGTTCCACCGACTCTATTTCCTCTTCGTCTCTGCAGCCTCTGCAGAAGTCATTTACAAAAAATTTACAAAAAGTCCTAGCCTTTTAGCCATGTTTCCTATGGTGCAGTGTCCGGTTAAAACCCCGACGAACATCCGGATTCGACTTCTATTAAGGGAGACTAGGAACTTTGATCTTTTGGTGTCAACCGCAGGCCACAGACTTCGGGTAATGACGCAACCGATGGTGTTGCTCCATTGTTCCTTAGCCAGTTGTGTGGTGAAGCCTTCAATAAAAGTCTTAGCAGTGTTGAAAGGCGGTAGCACCTCTCCGTCCGCTAGTTGAGGGTTCATATCAGAGCCGTATCTGGACAATTCGACCGCTTTTTCGTTCCCTTCCACCCCAACGTGTCCCGGAACCCAGCAGAGTAGAACTGAGTGATGACGTATAGCCAAGAGGCAATCTGAAACACATTTCGCATTAACAAGGTTAGAGCCGATAGCTTTAAGTGCTGCTTGACTGTCCACACAGATGGTTATTTCCATTGCTGGTAGTCCCATCGATAAGATAGTCTATGCTGCTTTCTTAACCGCATAGATCTCAGCTTGAAAGACACTACAGTGATCAGTCAGTCGAAACGACTGGCTAATAGTAAGCCTTTCTGAGAATACGCCGGATCCTGTACCATTTTCTGTTTTTGAACCATCCGTATAGACGGATATACCTTTAATGATGGAACTGGGTGAGTTCCAGTCCTGTCTTTTGGGTATAGTGATTCTGAAATTGTTCTCGAAGTCATATCTGGGTTTCTCGTAATCGGTGAGTGACATGAGTCCCTTCCGATCAAAGATTTCACGTATGCTTGAGTGTCCGCAGTAACCAGGCTTCCAAGTTTTGTTCTCTATTAATCTGAGAGCCGCTTTGGCTGCCACGTTCTTAGTGATTAGCTCAATGGGTAGCAGGTTCAATAGCGTTTCCAGACCTAGTTGTGGTGTGGATTTAATTGCGCCTGTTATACCCAAACAAGCAATTCTCTGCACCTTGTTCAGGTTCTTAAGATATTTGGTTTTAACCGTCTCCCACCAAACAACAGAACCGTAGGTAAGAATGGGTCTAACAATCGCGGTGTACAGCCAGTGCACATTGTTCGGTGCATTTAGTATTATTTTTATACGTCGATGATGTAAGTCACATAAGTATCAGGGGTTGAATCGCGTCGTCCGTGAACGAGCATTGACGTGACGGACTTTGCTTTTGTTTCAAATGTAAAATCAACTTAATTCCTTGAACGTATAGCTCGTTCACGGAAGTGGCGATTCGACCCCAGGATACCAATATCTGTATACTTAGGTACTTTATTTCCTTGTTGATTCAAACTCGTATTAAGAATTTAGCTCGTTGCGTACCTATATTAGGTATATCGTCTGTATAATTTATTTTTTCTTTAATTCATTTATAACTCAAAGTTATACAAAAGTTTAAAACAAATTCAAAGATAGATTTAAAAGATAGAAGATCATTCAAGTTAGAAACTAGCTCCCTAGTTATGTACATGCTGTTGTCAAAATTAGACAAGTACATACTTATAAAATTAAGATTTATTTTTTTTTCGATGGGGATGCGTAAAAAAATAAGTTTAAATTTAGCTATAAAAAAAATTAAAAAATACAACAAAAAGAAATCAAACCAAAGATTCAATACATTAACAATTACAGCGTGGTTTAACGAGAAAAGCCAGCATTTTACATTTTTAAGATATACGAATTTAACTCGCTCACATCTCAGACTTGAAGGTCATTTATTGAACGAACGCAGAGCAGTAACATTACAGAAGGTGGAAAAATGTGATTTATTGAACGTAGGTACATTGACGAGATTACTAGTGTTGACGGGCAAATTACGGTTTTCATAAACCCTTAGGAGAGTTGTACCCGCACTTTTCAAAACATATTTTTTAAACTTTATAGAAGTATAAATGTCTCAATGGAAAAAATCCAAGACTTTTGAACAGTCCAAAACTAGGAGTACGAAGGTTAATTTTACACATAATACGAACAGCTTTTTTTTGTTTTATATATGCTAAAAATAATGTAATTTGATCTTGGAAAACGAATTGTTTTAAGTAAACAAATTTTAATATATTTTTAATATGTAATAATGGAAAGAAATGGCTATTAAGCCAAATAAAAGATCACTAAACTAAACTAAACAAAGGCTCTAATTTATTATAATGTGTACCACTACCACCCCAACAAGCTATACCAAACTGAAGTTTAGATTTGAGAACACCATTATAGACTAACTTTAAAATTGGCAAATCACAGTATAGGCTGAGTTTATAAATCTGTCTAACAACATTGTTTAGATAATTTTTTAAGTACATAGTAGGTATGCTCCAACCAAATGAGCTTTTTAATCCAAGGTAATACCTACGACAACAAAGCAGTCAGCTGTGCAATAGGCATGTGTACCAAAAGTGGGTGAATTATGATTGTGTGTACAAGGATTAATACAAATTATAATACTTCTCTTCATGTGAAGAAACTTTGGAGTAACTTGCGAAAAATTTGAATATCCAGTGGAAGCAATGACTCTAAATGTAATCTTGATCCGGATGTACTAAATAGTTATTTTCTAGGCACCTATCTCACTGCTACTTGTTTTGCTTCTGATCACTCGGTAGACTCTATTAGCTCTGAGCCAATATTTGAGGATTTTGTAGTAGCCACTGAAGTCGAAATTGCTGAATGCGTAGCATCTATAAAGTCTAATTCCATAGGTGAGGATGGCCTTCCAATACGTTTCATTAAACTTATTTTACCTCAAATTATTTCTCATCTCACGCATGTGATTAACTGGTGCATAACAACATCGACTTTTCCTCAGTTCTGGAAAATTGCAAGAGTGCTGCCAATTGCAAAGAAAACTAATCCATCTTCTCCTGCTGACTTTAGGCCGGTTAGTATTCTTCCATGTCTGTCAAAGGCATTTGAGAAAATTATGGCTAAGCAGATAACGAAGCATTTAACACTCAACAGGCTGCTGTATGCTCAGCAATCAGGTTTCAGGGCTAACCACAGCTGTTATTTGAAGAGATAAGGCAAGACTACGCTAGGGGTTATGTTTCGTTGCTTTGCTTGTTAGACTTCTCGAAGGCCTTTGTTAATGTAAATCATAAAATCCTGTGTTAAGAATAATTTTGGTTTCAGTGAAAGGGCAGTCAAATTAATTAATAGTTTTCTTTCTGGCAGATCGCAAAGGGTTTTCTCTGGTGAACGTCTTTCATTTTCAAAAGACATTATGCAGGGAGTGCCTCAAGGTTCAATATTAGGACCGATACTCTTCTGCATGTTCATAAATGACCTCCCATCAGTATGTAAATATGCTTCTGTACATTTATATGCTGATGATGTCCAATTACACCTAGCAAAACCCCTTAGCAACCTAAATGAACTTGTCCTTTGTTTAAACGAGGAGCTACGACATATTCACACTTGGTCAATAGCTAATGGGTTAACTACTTAATCCATCAAAATCCCAAGTAATCCCCATTCCCAAAAGTATTTTTAGCTTGTGTCTTTTACCTGATATATAACTGAATAACAATAAAATTAAAGCTGTCGAGTCAGTCACTAATCTTGGCTACACAATTAATCGTAACTTGTCCGGTTATAATCATACAAACGTGATCATTGGTCGCATTTACGGATGTCTACGCAAATTATGGATTAGTGCTTATTTTACTCCACAGGAAACGCGACGAAAGCTGGTATTGGCATTAATCATACCACTCATAACATATGCTGAGGTGGTCTACAGCAGTATAGCTTCATTATCCCAACGTAAACTTCAAGTTGCCTTCAACGACGCAGTGCGTTATGTCTACGGCGTTCGTAGATATATATCTCTGTGTTTGCTAGGGGTTTAATTGGTTGCACCCTGAAAAAATATATCAACGCCAGGAATTGTATCTTTTTACATAAAATTATAAATACTCAATGTCCGTCTTATTTGTATAACAGACTTCATTTCACTCGCTCCTCAAGAACTATCAGCCTTATTCCCTCCCGTTGTAATTACCTTAATTGTTCACGTTTATTTTTCATATATACTGTCAGACTTTGGAACTCTTTACCCTCTCAAATTAAAAATATTTCAAATCCCTCATATTTTAAAAGTGCAGCCCTACAACATTTTTCCAACCTATCCCACCATATCTGAACCTTCAGTATAACATCTCTCCATAAACTCAACCTCTCATCTTAGATTAAGATCTATTTTGTGTCAATTTTCCTGAAGCAAACATACTAAGTACTATAAAAGATTATATCTTAATGTACAAACCAATTAATTGAAATAAATGAAATGAAATAAATGAAATGATGTGTCTGTTGTCAGACCCATACTTACTTATGGAGTAACCGTCTGGTGGACTACCCTTATAATCACCTTAGCCGTGTTCAAAGAACGGCATGCGTGTGCATTAGTGGAGCCCTCAGGACCACTCCAACAGCGGCCATGGACGTAATGTTCCACTTACTACCGCAAGACATCTATTGCAAACAAGTGGCAGCAAGCACAGTCACTCGAATAAAAGCATTTCGTTTGTGGACCAGTAGGCAAACTGGTCACTCGTCTATTCTTGATACATTAGAATTCATTCCAAAAGAAACTGATTACACCCTCCCTCAGCTTCAATTCTTCAAGAATTTCGAAACCTACATACTCTCCAGGCATGACTGGGAGAATGATGTAGTGCCTCGTAAGGAGTCTGTCTGCTTCTATACAGACGGATCCAAGACCGAAACAGGAGTTGGGGGGGCGTTTTCTCCTCTGATCTAAATTGCAAAATCTCATTCAGCCTTCCTAATCACTGCAGTGTATTCCAGGCGGAAATCATGGCGATCAAAGAAGCTTCGGTATAATGTAATATCTGTAAAGGATATCACCATCTTTACCGACAGTCAGGCCGTGATTAAATCCCTGGATTCTGTCATCTTCAATTCGACAACTGCCCTCAATTACCGATTATCTCTTAACGAGATGGCGGAACAATTCAAAATTCACCTTATATGGGTGCCGGGTCATAGAGACATTACAGGTAATTGTATGGCCGACTCTACCGGAAAAGGAGAATCTCCACATGCCTACTTTGCTACTTGTAAGCTCCTCAATAAACAAAACGCATTATGCGCTACAAATCTCAGGTGGTCTAACTGCACAACGTGCCGCACCTCGAGACAGATCTGGCCTCAACTGGATCTCAAGCGCTCCAAGAATCTTATTTCACTGAAAAGACCCATGGTAGGCACTTTAGTAGGTGTCATCACGGGACACTGCCTCATTGGGAGACATGCCCTCAGGTTAGGCCTCCCTTCAAATGATTTCTGTAGAAGCTGTAGGGACGAGGAGGAGGAGGAGACTATTCTTCGCCTTCTTTGCACGTGCCCAGCACTGTCAGTCCGTAGAAAACTGTACCTCGGAGAATACTTCTTCGACAATCTCAGCGAAATTGCATTTATAGGAATTAATTGCCTCCAACGCTTCATTCTTAGCTCCGGCTGGTTCAACGGGTAGTGTGAGAACACTGATCCTGTGGAATCACAATGGGCCTTCTTTGGCCTAAGTGAGGCTGCACCTGAGGCGGTCTGCCACTCTAACCTAACCTAACCTAACCCCTTAGAGGTTGAAGAAAAAGTGAATTTACAAAAATTAAAAACAAAATAGGACCCAAAACAGATCCTATATCACTGAGATTTTTCTCACTTAAACCATTTCGAATCTTAACTCTCTGACTACGGTTATCGAGATAAGATGTGAACCAGTCATGAACAAAACCTCTGAAACCCGCGTTATAAAGGTTTTTAAGCAATATCTTATGGTCGACCGTGTCGAATGCTTTAGTGATGTCAATGAATAAGGTAGCAGGATATCTGAAATATTTAGACTACTATAAATTTCACCGCACAACATTAACAAGGCATCTTCAGTAGATTTGCCACAACGAAAGCCATATTGCGAAGTACTAAAGAAATTAGTTTTGTCTAAGAATGACAGCATTCTAGATTTGACAGCATTCTAGATTTGACAGCATTTTTTCTAAGACTTTGGAAAAAACAGCTAACAGGGATATAGGGCGGTAATTGTTTAAAGGCATGGTACAGTCCACGACGGATAAAATAAACACTCATATAAAAACACTTCGTTTATAAGAAACGCATGTGGAAACACCTTAGACTTTGTTTCTTGTATACATTTTCGCATGTAAGACCACATCGGATATAAGAAACATATTTTTTAGATTTCAAAGGTTTCTTATATCCGTCGTGGACTGTATCACCTTTTTTGTAAAGAGGAATTACAACAGCTGTTTTAAGTATTTCCGGAAAAATACCTTTTTGTATACTTAAATTGAAAATATGACATAAAACATCAGAAACAAGGGGCGAAATTCTTTTTAAGATATTACTTGAGATTTGATCGCATGACGTTGAATTTGACGCTCTTAGGGATTGTAAAATTTTATGAACTTCAAGAGGTGAAACAATTTAAAAGAAAAAGCTTTGTCTTTGGAATGTGCATATACAGAAAAATTAGAATTATCACAAAAACAGTTAGAATTATTATTTATTGCGGATTCCCGAACAGCCTTTGTGATGTTGGAAAAATAGTCATTGAACACAGTGGCAACTTCTAAGGGCTCAGATAGAGTCATTCATAGTAACTGCAATATCAGAATTAGATTTGTTTATGTTCAAAATTTCACTGACAACCTGCCATTCTTTTTTTGGAATTACCTAAACTTTGAGCTAACTTATTACTAAAATAAGTATCTCTTTGAAGAGGTATTTCAGTTTTCAGCTCCCGACATACCTTGTCATAACACCCTTTCAGTTTAAAGTTGTTGGGATGTTTTAAAAACACTTAAACAGGTGATTTTCTTTCTGATCTTACTAATCAGAGTACCAGTCATCCACAGCTTAAGAGGTTTCGACTTGTTGGTTTTATTGATGTGTATACTCGCGCGAGATAAGTGCAGTTGAAGTATATAACAAATCAAAGGCAATCGTTGGATCCTCTGCTCTGTATACATCATCCTAAAACTCAAAAATTAAAGCTGACTTTAGAGCTGGAAAATCAATTTTAGTCAACTCTTTATACATGGTATGCGTATGATAGATATGAGACTAACAATATCCACCGAATAAAGTGCTGTCACACTAAATCCGATTAACTGCTAAATGCTTACCACTTTATTGAAAACAATTCCACACAACAATGTTAAGCCATAGCCACGGCTCTGGCTTCAGCTCCACCATTGCGCGCTGCCACAATCATTCGATTCCCTTTTATAAACTCTGCGTGTCGCGTCGTTGTATCGTTTTTCTGTAATCGCTAAAAGTCAAACCGACACCTCGCTGCGGCGACAACCAGACATAATTCCAATAAATTCAACAACAAAAAGTGGTAAATCAACTTTTTCACTTTTATTTCATGTTTTTCCGGCCGAACTATTCATAGCCACCACCACTTGACTTAAGTTGTAATTGGCAACGCAAAAGAGAAAGATAAAAATAAAAAAAAAAAAATACAGCGAAACACAAACGCCACCGACAAAACTCGAATTGAAATTATTGGAGTAGATTCACTCAACAACCGGAACTATACATCCACTACCAAGAAATGCACTCGACTACGTGAATAGAAAAAAAAAAAACACCGAAAATAGAGCGAAGCACTGTAGTATCGATTTTTCAAAAGCACCACCACCATCAACAGTGAGGGCCCTCACACGAATCCTCTAAACTTCACCAAACTCAAAGTATCTGTCGGATCAATGTAATTCAACCGCCAAATCAGTGTAATTTGAAAATATTTTGACGGCGATAACAATTAAAAATTGAAATTTCAGTTTATGTATTTCCAAAAAAATGTCCAATAGCGGGCACACTCCGATGCGGGTATCTGCCACTTCTTTCTGCACTCTCTGGGACAGTTTTCAACTTCATCGACTGGCTTCTTCTGCTGTGTGCTATCTCGGCGCTGCTGCTGCTGGTTAGGGTTACATTCAAAGCAATGCAGCAGAGGGAGACCAGAGCCGGAGCTCGAAATGGAGACGACGGTAACGACAACGACACGACGAAAGAGCGCACATACTCTATACACAGCGCGTACAATAATAATAAAAATAATAAAACATCCAAAAAGAAAACATAAATAAAACGAAGAAACCCCGCACACACACGGTTCGAATCAAACAATTACAAAAGTCGAAATAAGAGATCCGTAGCCGTACTCGTTCGTATGTAGGTATGTCGTATGTTACGTTCCCGTTGAGTTTCACAGTCACTTGGCTTTGGCTTTGGCTTTGGCTGGTTGTGTACTGACTTCTCTTTCCGAGCACGGAATGCTCGGTACGGTACCGTTTCAGCCAATTGCAAGAGAAATATCAAAATCAAACTGTCGCAATCATGTTGCTGTGCGGCTAAGGCTGAACTTACTGCGGGACTATTTGGATTTGCGACTTCTCCTCCACATGCGGTCGGTATCGGTATACTTGTAAGGAGTGTGCCTGTGCATATAGAGTCCAACACACATTGCCGAGGTGAGTCTCCTTTTTGCTGCGCTCCTGAAGGTGACAACTGTGACAATTATGGGAGGAACATCTTTTTGCGCGGTTTTCGCCGCATATTAATAACTTTTAAGTCGATATCTTTCATGCACAGTTCTTAACTTAAAGCCTATAATCAATAACCTGCTTTGTGTAGGCATTTCAATCGCATAATAGTCCTCAGAGTAGGTAATTTATTTGTAAAAGCTTTTCAAACTGCATTTGCAGCTCTATCGTCGTTTTTGTGAACAAATTAAGTGAAAAGCATATCAAATCTGAATGGCTTAATAACGGGCGCCCAACGGATGAATTCCTAAAACACATCACAGTTTGCTAATTGACGTATATTTTTTAAGTCTCTCGGCTTCATTTTGACAAATTATGGAAGGAGCAGTGTTTAATTTTCCTGTAAGAAAAGCTAAATTAAAATCTGTTATCAGAAGAACTGAACTTAATGTCACAGCGAATTTTGTTTTTAATTCGGTGTTGGTTCCAGTTAAACTATAAGAAAATATATAACAGTCTATAATGCCTTAGAAATCAAGCATGAGCCCATCATGGATTATAAGGCATGCTTCCCTTTATTACGTGAGCTAATCCGACATAATTGTAGCTTGGGAAAATGTGAGAGTTATTTTTCAGGCCCTTTACTGACTAACAACATCTTTCACGTTGTAATGGGACGAATGGAATGGACTGACAATTATTTTATGTCATCCTTTATCCTCTTTTTAAACGTAAAATCTTACACAGCTATGAGTTTTTTTAACTTTCTCCAATACAAAGTAAGAGAAAGATATTGCATTCGTACAAAATTTCGAACTCGAAATGTTAATCAATTCCTCTATCAAGAGGAAGTCAAAAAAGTGGGTGGCAATTTTCTGTCTGTCTGTCTGTCTGTCTGTCTGTATGTCCCGACGCCTACATCCTAAACGGCTACCCGGATTTCGTTAAAACTTCGGATTTGGAGTGTGGGGGCTTACAGTTGGGGGCGGTTATTTTTTTGCACGGTAACCTCAATATTAATGGTACTTTCCATATAAAATGTTCATACCAGTTTGATTTGCTCAAAAACGGCTGTAACGATTTTAACCAAAATTGATATTAAAGCTTAAGTAGGTGATGTTAACATGACTGCATTCTGAGATTTCCGCTAAATTATCGAAATTTGGACATATCTCGAAAACGGTCCACACAACAAAAATTCATTGCTAAGATAATACTGTCATTTCTAGCTCAATTGCAAACTCTGTTTTTCTCTGTATTATCGTAAAATTGATTTTTGAAAAAAGTATTTTTTTTTTTAAATTTAGTTTTCTTTACATTACCTGAAAACGGCTATAACGATTTTTACCAAAATGCTAACTTAGAGTAAAATTGATGTTTTCAAAATTATTGCATCCTTAATTTTCAATTCGAATCACCGAAAACGCTAATTTTTAAAACTTGTCATATCACGAAAACCCCATTTTCGATTTCGAAAAAAAAAAAAAAAATTAAAAACCAAGTAATGCTTATATCCCGAGCAATAACCTGCACTCGCCTTTCAGCTAAATAGTTAAGCAATAGTTCCTACCAATTTTTCAAACTAAACATTGCAATTTTTGGTTCAGTTTTGTCAGTCAAATTTTATAAAAACTGCTCTAACGAAGACTCCGTACTTAGTTTTATTCAAAAAATTCGAAAAAACAGGTTTTTTTTTATTTATATTTCCCGATCTATTTTCACATATCTATGTTATATTTGTGTTATGTACTCCCCACTTCCTATAGAAATGCAATAACGCTAAACTTCATTTTAGCAAATATTATCCTTTTTTCAACCTTGTTGAATATGCACCTTAAAATAATTGCAACCACTTCCTTACAAAATCAGAAACTCCCACTTCATTTGCACCCCTCACACGTCCATCGGCATATTCGGTTTATAACTGCTAATGCAATTTCAAAAACAAATTTTTAAAAACTTACATATACATCTACGTAAATATATCGATCTAGACATTTTAAGCCAGCGTGACTAATCTACGCTTCTAATTGTCCTCGAAAACGTTTTTAAATGTAAAAGCTTATAAAATAGTACTGTAGACGCCTCTAACTCTTAACCATAATCATAACTTCGGACAATTGCCTGTTACTGACAGCTTCAACTTATAAAAACTCACATTTATTTATATTTATGTACTGCCTATCAGATGAATAACCATTTTACTATATTCTATGCTCCGTTTCCTTTATCTAGCATTGGTTCTCGGATTTTTACCTACCTACTTAATAAAATAAGAAAACAACCAACCAAACTTTTGATAAACGAGAAAGTTTCGTTCGAACCAGTCGTGCACTTTATTTTTATGGTTAAACGGCAAAAGCAATAAGCAAAGTTGTCGGATTTTGTGTGCCTATACACAAAAGCGTTTGTCGAGTCAATGTCGCATCCACTAAATGAACCTGTTTGATCCGCAACAGCCCACATTTCTTCAAAGGTTATGCCGGAATGTTACAGTCAATCTGTATAAAGCCATGATTGCTGACTTTTTGAATGGCCTTGTTTTGGGAGACCTTTGGTTTCGACACAAAACATTGGATTTATTCGATGAGTGCATAATTTCGGGCAATACTCCAGTGGATACCAAACCTACAGTTCCCGGTAATAGCGTTTGTTAGTTTGTCAATTGTAATTCTTTACGTCCTAGAAGTCCTAGTTATTGGGTCGATTCATGCGATTCCCAGCACTAAAGATTTGTCATTCTTAGTGTATCGTCAGGTATTTTGCAAACGACATTAGGCGTGTTTTTTTTTTAGCTTCGATCTCAGAAAAGCAAAGTAAAGTAGGATTTTCAGCACGCAATTACAGCAACTACTTTCTACTTGACACTTCGAGGAATCACAGTAGTTGTTGTATTTGCTTGCTGAAAATCCTACTTTACTTTGCTTTGCTGAGATCGAAGCTCAAAAAAAAACCCGCCTATTGCCAGACTGTAGGCAGTTCCATTATAGTTTTTTATAAAGGATAAAGCCAGTGATACCAGATTGTGGGTAATTTGCCTTTTAAAATAAGCTAAAAGGGCGAAAAAAGACATTTAAAAAAAAAAAAAAACTAGAGTATTTTGTTGTTGTTTTGTCAGCATGGGCAAAAAGCGAACTTTTTGGGCATTTTCGATAATAGTCGTGGGCAATTCAGTCCAAAAAGTCGGGCATCACTGAATAAACCTCGTGCAACCAATTTATTAGCTTGGCAATTCTCAAAAACATCGAAGTGACCCTGACGTTTAAATGTTTTCAAATATCGTTTCAGAGATGTAATTCATTTTAGAGCAGTCGTCCACTGCCTTAGATTTTATTGTGCTGGCTTTAAGGGACAGCTGCCTAATTACTGTCGATATAAAACGATATCTATCTGCGTTAAAGTTTTTTTACTGACAACAAATCAGAGACTCAGTGCTTTCATTTCAAAAGCTCAGAAGTGCGAGCGGATATTTTTTTCTAATGCTTCTAACTTTCTAACGGTTAATCTACAAACGAAACAAATTTCACTACAAACAACTACAAACGAATGTCTATCGAGCTGCATTTCACGTTTTTCATTCTAGAAAAAGTGCGTGCCAACTTCACATAGGTCTTAGTTTGCTGTACTACTAAGTGAGAACTGAGACACTAAGGGGTCTCAGGTTCGATCCCCGGAACAAACAAAAAAACAGAAATTAGAATGAGACGTGGATATCCAGGTCCTCCGAGAATACACCAGCACCGATTCTTTGTTTTAAGTCCATCGATTAATATTGCAGGTCCCTTGTACAGGACATCGCATCGACTGTTAAACCTGAATTATAAAGTTAAGAGTTAGCACAGGTAGTCTAGTCATTTGACCCGTAAGTTTGGAAACATCACGTTTGCCATTATTTCGTTTTCCAAAATTAAACCAAATTTTTAATTCAGCTCTATTTCGTTAGTAGAAACGGAACAGGATTAATTTGGCATTATTGAATATGTTTGGGGAGATGCTGCCCCCTGCACCCTCCTACTTGGCATCGCTGTTTGGTCGTTGAGTACACGTGAAGTTCTTTCAAATGCATTAAAAGCATGAATATAAACAGCTTTGCATATATGCCAATAGTGACCCCAAGCAGGGGGGTTGTAGGGGGGGCGCATGCTTCCCACACATATTCCACTGTTTATGCATTCTGTTGTGGTGTTATTATTTTATTAGTTTTTTTTTTGCATTATTTGCTTTTGCATAATGAAGTTAATACAAATTGGACAAACTTTGAAATTGGCCTTATTTCGTTTGGCTTTATTTCATGTCACCTTCTGATTCACGCAAGAAATACACCATCTGCCTGGAGTCTTTCAATGGGAAATATTTCCGCATGGTCCAGTGGCAATCTTGTGGTGGCTTGTTGTTCGTTGACATTTGAGGTAGTTAAGACAGAAACAATAAAACGACTATACTGCATATTTCAGTGGCCTGCCCGTTCGAATTCACTTGCACAACTAACACATAATATTGTTTTCCAAGACCTGTCGTCTCGGCTCGGTTTTATAGACATTAGGAAGCTGCAGCCCATGCGTTCCTCAAATCCTGGGGCTCACAGATTCGATGCGCATGTTACAAACTTAACCTCCGTTTCAACTACTAAGAGTGGTTTGTCTGGAAGCAGCGTGCCCAGAGTATTTAAGGCTCTAGCAGTCAGAAGCGATAAGTTGCAAAAAGCAACATTTTGTAGTTGAAAATGTTTTGCGCTTATGTTTGTTACATTATTATAAAACTTACAGGTAAAATCTAAAATTAATTGAATGGTTTTCGCAGGCTTAAAATCCGAAGCGTAATTCAATTCATTTACCTATCTACAATATGTATGCAACAGCATGTTTCTACATATTTATAAATTTTAAATTACTTAAAATGCGTGTGGGGGAAAGTATTTAAAAGAAGGGTGACAGCAAAACCACCGTGTTACACTCGTATACATAAGTTATAGCCACATTTTGTGTGACTATATGACGTATACCGTACATACACATTGACTATATTGAGTTGCTGTTGCATCACGAATTTGTCACCCTTCTGGCATGGGCTAGGCACGAATTTCTGCCAACTTTTGTTAATGCAATATTAAAGGGAGATCCACACGACCTTTTCATAACCCAGTTTTGGCTTAGTTCAAAATTTAGTAGTTTCGTTTCTATTTCTGTATTTGATTACCCGCATGTAGTTTGTGACCCTTTCCAGTGACTCGTAATTTTTTCTTTCTGCCACTACAACTGCCAACGTTTGCGTTACGGCTGATTAATCGTTATCTTAGATCATTTGCACAAACACCGTATATATCTAGAAGATTCCAATAATTGAATCGCCCCTGAAAACCGGTCGCGCATATGTAGGTGTTTGGTCTTCCCAAATAACATTCCACCTTCGTGCCCCCCTTCAATGCGCACATAACCGTGATTTGCGATTGTATTCGCAATTATCAATTCCAATTCCAGCCGGACAGACAGACAATTTATTGAGAATACTCGTACACATACAAATAGCTCATCCGCTACTAAATAAAAATAAATATATAACCAACCATGGTTTGTGTTCTCCTGATGAAATTCCATTCGGTTGGAGTTGGAGCTTGGGAGAAGGGCTGCCTCAGCTCCCTCGGCATGACCGCGTCACCATAACACTCCTGATGTCTCAGTGTGTCCATAAATTCGGAAAATGCTGAAAATGAGTGAGTGCACGAATGTATGGTAGGTATACAATGGAATAGGAAGAACCGTGTCGTATAGTGCTGCGCTAATTCCGCCCGGCAGTGTCGCGGGAGTATGTTTTCTCTTCCGATGTACCTAATACAACTCGAACTGTACCTCCTGCGCACTCTAGGCTATGGGAATCGTATTTAAATTTGGGTTGGTCCACATTGTGATTTGTCCTTTTGTTGAGTTTCATTCGCTTTTTTCTCCCCACATCCTAATGCTATTGCTGAGCTTCCTCGGTTGTTTTTTTTTTTTTTTTCTTTATTTATTATGTTCGTCCTGTTCCTTTTCATCTATGTATGCACGGGTGTATTTTGGAAACGCTTCGGTTTGTGTATTGATTTTTCACATTTATCCGAAGGTGGAAGAACTTTTGATGTAGAATTGATTCGAAATTGGAGTTCCATTGAAGGATAAAGGCGTTTTGTTAAAGATTCATCCCTTGAACAGACATTTTGAGCGCCTGTCTGATGGATGTCGACGGGAAAAAAACACAAATGAATATTACTCTCACCGATGTTTGGACTTACGGGTTGATTTTGGGTGTGAGGTGAGTATGTGATCTCATTTTACAATGCTGGCGTTAAGTTAAAAGTGTTATTTTTTTTTATAGGTCTGGGATATTCCATATTGAAAACCAAAAAAATCCTTTAATTCGATTAACTGAAAGCCGCAGGAGGCTACTGGGAAAAAAAGTTCAACTGCTCTTGGAAGCTTATTCCGTCTGGAAGTGAACATATTTCCAGCTGTAGAAAGAGAAAATTGCAACGACGATTCGTCATATTGCGTTGACCACTTGTCCTTAACCTAAATTTCAACTTTAATATATGTACCTACCTACATTTCATTTTGAAAGCGCTAGAATTTTGTGGATCAATTCAATTTAGTAGCATTTTAAGCTGCAATAACTGACTTTTTGACATGTTTGTCAGATTTTTCCTTATTCATTTTGGACGCTAGCTATGCCAGTTCGAGCGTCATTTCCCCATTTATGCCTGAGTAGTCAGTCAGAATTTGCTTATCTTCCGTTAGCAACAATCGAAAAATTAGTCATTTGATCAACCAAAAGAGAAACAAATGCTGTCAGACATACTAAACCAGGAATCTGAATGTCCTCAATTGCGATTCTGATGTCTGATGTTATTGGGTAAGTATACATCAATAAAAGCAGGTCTATGATCCCCTACGCTAATCTATGTATGCGTTGCTACTTTTGACAAATGATTAACTGTCAAAATTTGATAAAACTGCAATTTTCCACCAAATTCTCCTATTTCCATAAGTTACTTGAAAGAAACTTGAGATTGGAAAAAAGTATAAGTGAAATGTATGCATGAATTCTGAAAAAAAACTGTCTAGACCAGTCTGTCCCAAAACTGGTGGATTTGACTCAAGAGGACTTTACTTTTCAGCCGATAATCGTCGATAGGATAGACCTCCAAAACTAACAATTAAGAAATTACAAGTTTATTTAGTTTATTCAGTTCATTCTTCTCAAATGTAATGAAAGCTGTCGCTAATAAACAAATTCTGCAAAATATATACTGAGCTATCAAAATTTCCAAAACTATATTCAAACGATCATTGAAAATATACTTGTTGGTGACATAGAGGAATAACTCTTGTCTAACTCTAAAGAGAAGTCGATCGTCAATCTTAGTGCAGTCAATTTTTTTTTGGTTTGAATGCTTAGAATGATAATGCAACTTGAAAAGAGCCTTTCCAGAGACTCTAGCCGCTAGATTAAAAAATAAACTGGCCGAAAAATTTCAGCAAATGTGACCTATGGTTACATATACAAATACTACGTCTACAATGCAATGTGGCTAAAGATTGTAAGTATGCATCAGTTTTTTATCAATATTAATCAAACCTCTTGCTACCTCTGTTGTCCTTAACAAAGGTAGCGGTCTTCCGAAAGGTGGAATAAAGCTTATAACTCCATATTTTGCGCGGTTTTTTGTTTCCTGCCCCATTTGGGCTCTCAAGGTTTATTAAGGTAGAATTACGCTTGTCCGCACTCTACGTAAAGCTTTTATTAACTCCGGATTGAAATAAAAAAAACTTTTTAAAACAAGGCCTTGGTGTCTATTGTCGGGATATAGGTTAGGTTAGGTAAGGTGGCTGTCTGGAAGAACACACTTGGATCATATTAATTTAGGTCCTTTGTGATACCACATGATGTCGGGATATAAGGGTGTGGTCTGTTAAATCAAAAGGCTTGAACTTTTAATATTGTTGGGTTTTTAGTACCAGGGTGATCAACATTTTATAAAATAAAGGGATACGCATGAATTTCGAATCAGCGGAAGGTAAACTGAATAAAATGCGAAACAGCATTGGCCGGAATAATATAAATGTGGCATCCGTAAGTGGTTAAAGGTCGAGCGCAGTCTGCACAGTTTATAGCTTAAATCCATGGTCTACGAATGCCTACGAATGCAACCGATCAATATTAAGTCTAATGCAAAATTTATGACCACTCTAAAACTAAAAAGAGCTATAACCTACAGCTACCGTCTTCTAACCTTAAAGGGCATCCGCACTAAAAGATCTCATTAATTTCATGGAGGATTTTGTAAGCAATTATGTTCTTTGATATAGCCCTAGACACATCCCTCTGAGATTGACAAGCGGGGTAAAATTCAAGCAGGATATCGTAGAAGATCTGAACCAATACAGAATACACCATTTACCTGGGGGCTTAAAAGCACAAACAATATATATATAAGACCACAGAAAAGAGACGATTTTGATAAAGATATGCGGATAGGAGGAAAGGCAGCGACATTTGTTAAATTTAATGCCTTCAAAGCGTCAAAGTAAACGCTACGTATCATGAACAATAAGTGCCGGCAAGATATACAAACTGACACCGTCTTTTAGGCCTCCAGCGAAAGAAAGGTAAACTGTGGTGAATATAAAAACCACCTATCAGTGGTTGAGTATGATTTTACTGTTGATATGTCCTATGGAAACTAATCAATTCAAAACCAGCGTCTATTTAGATGGGAATGTGTTATGGAAATAGACTTAGGCAAAATCTTGTGCTTCAGACATGTAAGCAAACGCGTATAGCCGCAACATAAGCCGGATGGTCGTGGATAGAGCTGACACCTGACAGTGCTAGTGAATGCGTTTATAAGTTGAAAGAAAGTACCTATGAGGAGTTTCCTAAGTGGAAATGATATTGGCGATTTCAATGCCTAAATAAGCAAAGAGGTCCGCTTGCGATTATCACGTACGATGTCAATAAGATGTGATCGCAAGACTCTAGCAGAGCTTTTGAAGAGTGCGTTTACCTCAATCTGGTAAAGAATTCGCATGTCACCAGGCCCTGCAGAAGACTAGTCACAGCGGAACGGAAATATGACGAGCACAAACTTCTACAAAGAAAAAAGACAGATTACGAGAAGGATCAGTCGATAGAGAGATGCAACTTTATAGAAATAAAGTTCTAAATTTTTGTTAAAAGCCAGAACTAAAGACTGCAAGAATGAACAAGGAAACTGTAGATATAGTTAAAGTCAAACCCCCACACTAACAACCATTTTTAGTGTCCAGGCTAAATTTTTCGAGCTCACATACAAAATTGCATGTTGTGACCTACAAAGTATATAAGGTGAAGGTTAAAACTGGATTATGGTTAACAGGTTTAGCGCCCTGTCCAAGCTTGCTGTGCAAAGGGTGTCTTATTTTTTATATTCGGAAGTTTGGAAGGGACCAACAATTTTGTAATTGAAAAATGTTCTCGGTTACATATACCTTTGATTGTGTGTGAGACCAAGGGCGGATCCAGGAACCCCTGTGCCCCCCCCCCCAGAGAGCACTGCATTATTACTGCTTGCTCATTCCATTATCAAAACAACACAGACACTTCGCCTATGTGCGAAAATAAAAGTCACTTTTCTAACAAACGATGGAAATCAAGACGAAAAATTACCCAAATCTATGTCTGCATATGCTAGGGCGCGTGCATGAAATTTCTAGCCATAAGCGCAAAGTCGTACAGACCACATTTTTAATCGTACAATTTTTGTATTTCCGACGGCCGTAAAAAAAAAAGAGTTACAAATTTGGCAACAGATGAAAGAAAATATTCCTAAGTCACCAGCAGAAGCTTATAAAAAGCAACAGCTCTGTCAAAGATAAAAACCCTTTGTCAATTATTGTGCACATTTCCTGTGACAACCAGCACTGCCGAACGACCTTTCTCCACCTTACGCCGGATAAAGACATATCTTCACAGCAATATGAGAGAAGATCGCCTGAATGGAGTAGCCCTAATGCATATCCATCAAGACAATGCTTCAAAGATGAACCCTGAAGAAGTACTAGATATCTTCAGCAGAAAACATAAAAGAAAACTGTCATTATTAATCATATAATTTTTCATTATTACACCTTTATAAAAAGTATTTTTTATTCTTTGTTATTCTTCAATGTTATTGATAAAGAATGAATCCCAAAAACAAATTGCAATGCAATACTATGGGGTACACTCTTCACCTATCTGGCCTTTGTGCCCCTCCCAGAAATAAATCTTGGATCCGCCCTTGTGTGAGACGTTCACTATACAGGTGGCATCACAGGACAACAAATAATCATCCAGCTAGGGCACAAAACTTTATGAACCTCGATAAAGTTACAGTCAAAATGAAAATGTTCAGCCAGTTTAGCATATTTTGAAACACCCATTCGATGATTTCAACTTACTCTTCATCTTCACATTTGACTGTATTTATTACTTGTCTATCCTCAATAGCTTCGGCACACTACGCGCCGTACACAAATTTTAGTCTCGATCTTAAGTTTACGGAAGCCCACAATTGCGGAATATGTATGGCATATATAGCTAATCCGCGATACCAATAATCATTTTTAATGTCCAGTCTAAATTTTTCGAACTCACAATGGCGAAATTTTCCACACAAAATTAGATATTGTGACCTACAAAATAGTTAGTGTGGAGGTTAAAAATGATTATTAGTGAGGCCAAATATGAGCTACTAAAATTTAGAGTCGAAACTTGAAAATGTTTATTGGTAAGGCCCTTTATGAACTCGATAAATAGCAAATGCTGAACGACTATAGTGTCTCTATAGCCTATACAACGAAGCTGATATTCGAAGCCAGCTATGACTGTATGTCCTCATACTCGGGTCTATAGAATGGACAATAGATGGAGCGTCGGTATCTCATGCGTTCATTTTACACTCACCCACCGCTCATGTCTCATCTCGGCCAAATTAAAGCGCTGCCAAGCCAAACGAGTCACCCACCCCTTCTGTCACGTTTTCGTTTCCCTCCCTCTCATTTCGCGCGAGTTCCAACACACATTTTCGTTTTATCAAAGTTCGGAATGCCCAATGAGCTATGAGAAGTTTACTCCAAGCTGTCTTGAAGCTATTATTAAAAGAGTTTGTGAACTTTTAAATACAAATTTCACTTTATTCCTTCACTCTTAAAAGTGTTTCTTTAATCTTAATAACTACTATGAAAAATTAAAAGTGTAGGTATGATAAGATGCGCGATAACGCGTGACCAACGCCGTGTACCTCACTACTGCAACTCGACTAACTCGTGTCTATTTCACTTGACGTTAAACTATGGCTACTGCTTGGAATTTGGAAATACGGTATTACTTATTGTGGAACACAATGCAGCGGGAAGTTTGAATTGTGGAGTGTATTTATTTTAATACGCTACAGTCTCTTTTTAATTTTATCCGAGTTCGAAATTACTGATCAATGAGAAGTTTCGAGTCAAAAAACCTTAAATAGAGCTGTTCTTCAGAATCAATTACCTATAACTTATAAGTTTACCCACATTACGCACAAAGTTACACTGTAATAGCACTTTATGTATATTTCCAATTATTACATTGCATTCATGTATATCCTTAATCGGTCGAAATACTTTCCATTTTATTATATAGATAAGCTAATTAGGCAAATTTAAAGACGCGTCTCATGGCATCAGCCCGCCGCGCCAGCCTCCAGCATGCTCGATTTTTATTTTTCACAAAACATAAGACAGGTCATTTATCTTCAAGTGACGAAGCAAAAGAAGTCACATAGTCTTCACATATGCATACTGTGATACATACATGTAGTGATACACGTTCAAATTACGAAGAACTGGTTCGCGGGCTCTTGCAAGACGCGCATAGTTGTTGCAACTGAAATGCGAAATGCCGCGATGAAGAAGTGAATATCTCGTTGTCGTCTGGTGGCGGCCAACTCTCGGTATCAAAATGTGAAGAGAGATGCCCTTCAGAAAATCGCAAAGAAAAAGAACAGTGTATAAAGAAAGATACAACCAGACGCACCTTTAGGTTTTGTCCTGATAATATCAAGTTGAAGCATCACTGTGTAAATGATTTGAAAACGAAAACCGTTTCTGAACGAATTGCAAGCGAAACATTTTCTCCGCGACATATACACATGTACGAGTATATCATTCGGGCTGATGCTGCTTAAAAAGTAAAACAAATGACATTGGGTAAAGTTTACCAAAAATGCTATTGAAATAGTGATCTGTGGTGAAACGTCTTACATCCCTTGTTAGCAACAATTCCTCATGAGTCTGTTCTGAGGTGTTGCTATGGAAGGCTGCCATGAAATTGTTCTGCAATACTCCAGGCTTTAGACCAGTCACTGGCTTGAATTTACGATTTTGCGTGGGCTCAGTAAGGTCTAAAAATGAGGTAGCGTCATCAGAATACACTCTTCAAATATGAGTTGACTTGATGAAGAGCTGGGAATTCAACATCAGGCGAACAAAGGAAACTATGATTTGATTTTAATCATCAGCTACATTCACCTCATGACTAAAATTAAGAAATAAGGTGAAGCATGCTTTCCCCCATGAAATCTCCAGCTGTGCTAATAACTAAGCGGGTAACCTATCAGGTCCAGCAGCATTCCTGGCTTACTAACTGATGTCGTTTTCCATTGGGACCACCAGATATTTTTTGTCTGATCTCAGATTTAATGCGGTTCATAGAACATGCTACGAAATTGATCTGATTTTGTTAATGGGTTAGTGCGTTATTTGACATAAATATCAGCTGTTGAAATTGCATTTGTTTTTGGGAAATTCAACTATGGAAATCGACTTGACAAATATTTCCCCTGTTGTAGAAACAAATGGAGTTGTTTTGGTGATTCGTATTCTTCAGATGACGAGGAAGACGATGGAGATAAAAATTCGTCCAAAATAATATCCATGCATTTCTTCAATTTGGTTTTCACGAAACTTAAAACAAACTTCTTAATATGACGTAACACATCTGTGACAAATACAGCTATATTGGCATTTGGGGTAGTATGTGTAAATCTGAAAAAATATCGAGATCTGCAAAAAGTGACCCGAATCAAAATAAGATTGATTTTTTTTGTCCAATGGAGCATGAAAAGTGATTTAGATCAAAAAAAAGATTGATTTTTTTTTTCCCAATTGAAAACTACATTAGGTGGCGCTACAGTCCGGGGTTGACTTGGGCCTTGCTGACTTGAACATCACTATGTTCCCACTTCATTTTGATTAACTTTCTATCATCGTCTCGATTGAATGGTTCGCTTCGCTACAGCTGATGTTCATCTTCAGTGCTAGACTCTGCAGAAACAGATTTTCCATATGCTCAGCACCGACTCCGATTGCGATTCTGCTAAAATGTTTTGTTTGTCATCTATTGGAGCTCTGTATAGTGCTTGCTACATTAGATCATTATAACGACAGAAGTTGGAAAAAAATATCCAACTATCATCAGCTATTCAAACAGAAGATCAACTAGAAGAAGCAGTCAAAATATTGACGATTGATATACAAAAAGCCGCGTGGGCTGCAACTCCCAAAACAACAAAAAAGATCAAACAAAGCTCTTATCCTCGCGAAATATGTGAAATTATTACAAAAGGGGAAAGCTAGAAAGCGCTGGCAACAGACAAGGGCGCCAAGCGACAAGACCACACTGAACAACTTAAATTATAAGCTCAGAAAATCGATAAGAGTCTTTGAAAACTTACCGCACAAGTCTTACAAATGATGCTAGTACCGACTACTCGCTCTGGAAGGCAACAAAGAAAATGACCAGACCAATAGCTCACATTCCGCCAGTAAAAACCAGAGAAGACAGCTGGGCGAAAAGCAGCCAAAAGAAAGCCAACACTTTTGCTGAGTATCTTGAAGACGTATTCAAACCTTATGAAGGTAAAGGTTATCAAGGACTCGAAGTAAGTTGCGAAGAAGATAGACCTATTCCGTTGGTAACAGCTAAAGAACTTGCCAAAGAAAGTAAAGAAAGCATAAATACAAAAAAGGCCCCAGCGTTTGATATGATTACAGGAGAAATTTTGAAACAATTTCCACAAAAAAGTTTAAAAAAACTAGCTATAAACGCTGCATTTAAAATAAGATGTGTGCTAAACATGTGGAAAGTCGCTGAGGTAATAATGATACCAAAGCCGGGCAAACCACCTAACGAAGTTACCGCATATCGCCCAATATCTATTCTACCAATGTTGTCGAAGTTATTCAAAAAAGTGCTACAAAAAATAATAGTTGAAAAAAACGCTAGTACCCATTCACCAATTTGGATTTAAAAAGCAAGCACTCTACCATTGATCAGGTGCATAGAATCACAGATAAAATCAAGAAAGCATTGTGTGCTCTACAGTATTTCTTGATATAGCACAGGACTGATACACAAATTACAAAAGCAACTGCCGAAGCAGTATTCGACCATTCTGGAGTCCTATATATCAGATCGATTCTTCAGAATTAAGCAAGATACAGAGTACTCAACTCAAGCTGGTGTACCGCAAGGTAGTGTACTAGGTCCAATTCTATACCTAATTTTCACTAGCGGTCTGCCTGAAAGTGATGAAACCACCATAGCTACTTTTGCAGATGACACAGCTTGCCTTGCTGTCGGAGCAACAAAAAAGCTTCAAACAGCAATAAACAATATAATGGACTAAGAAATGACAGATTAGATTAAATTACCGCATTAATTTTATGTATAAAAACGTGCCACACATTCCAGTCTATATCACCAACAATGTAGTGGAATAAACAAACACAGCCAAATATCTAGGCATGACTCTAGACACTAAAGTGCGTTGGAAGGCGCACGTTAAGAAAAAAAAAAGATGAGTTGAACATGCGATACGGTAAAATGTATTGGCTTATTTGGAAATACTCATCCCTGTCCAACTACAATAAAATATTGTTATGCACGCAGGTTCTGAAACCAGTATGGACCTACGGGCTCCAGTTGTGGGTAAGCACATGTCAAACAAATTTACAAAAAATTCAGGTTTCCCAAAATAGAGTGGTACTAAGGAACATAGTTAATGCACCTGGTACATACAAAACGCTGATCTGCATAGAGATATAAATGTTTAAATGGTTGAAGATGAGGTAGGTAGGTTGTTAGGAGTGGCAGTTTTTATAAGAAAAACCCAAGTAGCACTATGTGCCGTTTTGTTACCACAACTCATTTGACCTGTTTGTTTAGGATTGTCGAAAAGGAGAGTTAAGATTCAGCTTGTGGAGTTCAAAAAGGTTATCAATTCTCTAATATTACTTCTCGAGACCTCCTCAAGGGAGTCGAAAGTCGAAAGGGTTTACCCAGAGATCGCTGTCTGGCCCTAGCTAGTGCTGGACAGGCGCAAAGGTAGCGAGTGAGTGTTTCCTTTTCGGCTGCATCATTACAGCTGCGGCAGTGTGTATTATATGGGATGCTTAATCTAATTGCGTGTTCCCCTATTGGCCAATGGCCCGTTGTTATCGCTATTATTCTGGCAATATCTTTTCGTGATTTGCTGAGAAGATGTGTTGTTTTTTCCATGCTGTAGTTTGGCCACAACCTTCTGGATGTGATACAGTCCGTCAGAATCCTCCATCTGAGGTTTGCCTTCTGAGGAGATCTTTGCTTTGCCTGCTCCGAGCGGTATGTGAACCGATTCCGCAAGTGAGCAGTGAAGGGCTGAGCCTCGCCTGGCCAGCTCGTCAGCATGATCGTTTCCATAAACGTTGCTATGACCTGGAACCCAAATCAGGGTGACCTTGAACTGGTCAAGCGAGGCCAGCTCCTTGCGACATTCTAATACTGAGGTTATGTTAACTGAGGCGATAGCTTTAATGGCAGCTTGGCTGTCAATGAAAATGTCTATCTTTTGCCTCGGATCTATGTTTGGGTGTAATTTGATTTGACGACAGGCCTCACAGATAGCCAGTAATTCCGCCTGTAACACACTGGCCGTATCCGGGAGCCTAAAGGATTTTGAGATGTTTAGGGACTCAGAGAAAATACCTGCCCTACTCCATAGTCCATTTTTGAACCGTCTGTGTAGATTGATAAATTCGTGTCCCTATTCATCCGGCCATCTTGCCAATCTAATCTTGAAGGGAATTATACTTCAAAATGTTTAGTGAAAAACATTTTGGGAGTGATATCGTCCGTTGAGGGTGGTATGAGTTCTCTTGATAGAGAAAGTAGAATGTTGCTATGGTCGTAGGGAATCGCAGACCAGCACCCCGACTCTCTGAGTCTGATTGCGCTATGTGCTGTAATGTTTATAATGTGAAGGTCTAAAGGTAGGAGATGCAAAAGGACTGTAAGGGCGTCTGACCTATGCGCCTGTGGTGCCTATGCATGCTGTTCTTTGTACTTTGCTTAGTTTGGTTATGTTGTAAGCTTTTTTTAGAGCCGGTCACCAAACTATACACTCGTAAGTGAGGATTGGTCGCACGACGGCCGTGTACATCCAGAGTGTCCGTTTTGGTTGCAGGCCCCATCTTTTGCCAATTTTTTTTTTTTTGTTTTTTTGGTTGCGCCTGGAGGTGAGTAATCTTCAAAAGATACCAATGGCCCGTACCATTGGTTATGCCCGATTAAGATATATCTCGTCTGCCTACGGGCTAAACCTCACCCCTCAGAGAGGCACTATGAGACCGGCCGCGCGAGCTCATAGTAGTATGAAATTTGTTCCTCTCATTTTTTTCATTTTTGTGATGACTACGACTAAGTTACCTTAACAAGTAGTTTACGCTTCTGTAGTGTTATTCGCGTTTGGTAGGTAGCTTTCCAGCGAACACACACTACTACCGTCATTACATGCGGCTCCTCCTTATGGCGCCAGGTCGAACGGTCTTGCTCTTTGCAGTCGGCGCTCAAGGCTTGTCACGTCCAGAGTACGGATTATTTCATTATTACAATAACCATGAATACGAGTACGAAGTTTGCGAGCAAAGTTACAGCCCTATTATGGCTATCAAATATCAATTATTATTATTTGATATTTGATAACATCTATCAATTCATCGATAATTTGGTATTATGAGTATCAATTGATCATTTTTACCCCTAATCAAAATATCATTGAGAATGGGTACTATTTTGAAGTTTGACGTTTCTAATTGGTATTTGGTTTTTGTCTTGTGGCTGACGTCTAATTTTGGTGAAATAATGTAAGTTGTTTTTATTAAACAAAATTCGCCTTTTTCTTAACAGTTTATTGTTTATTTAGGAGTAGAGTAGTAAGCAATAAGAAACAAATCGAAAAATTGATTGAATTGATGGAAGAAAGTCCGGACCTCGCAGTTGCAGTGCAGTGCAGTTCTCGCGCTTGCAATAGGCATCTAAATCTACTTTTTAAAACTCCAATAGTCCGTTCGACAATATTTCGACCCTGTGCATGTTTTCTATTGAAGGTTGCTTGCAGAAAATTTTCTGCAGCGTCTCTATATGGTGTAATTAGGTACGGTGAAAGAGGATATCCTCCGTCACCAAGAAGTCGAAAGTCGGTTCTTCCATTACGATAGTCCCCTTCTAACTTGACTTTTAACTGTGACACATTCCAAACATTTGCATCATGTGACGCTCCTGGATGTTTTGCATTTACAAACCGAATGTTCATTAAGTGATCACAAGCCTTTAAATAAAAAATTAATAATAATTGCATATTGCCTTGGAAAAATATACTTACAAGCATGGCATTAATACTATAATAGCCCTTTCTATTGTAATACACATGCCGAAGGTCTTTTTTCGGTCCGATTATTTTCACATGCGTTCCATCCCCAACAACATTTGGAATTCTACTTCTTTCGAAAAAGTATATTTTTGCCCGACGTTCTTCTTCCTGCGTGTAATTAAATCGGATACATTTCGGACAAATGTACCTTTCCAAAACGCTAAGCAATTCACTAAGAACAACCGATACGGTTGGTTGTGCCATGCCAATGCGAAAGTCATTTCCAACGTCATTTCAGTTGGTAGCTTCCTTGAGCATAAAATTTTAAAACTGCTGCTAGTTTTAGTATATTTGGGATGGCTTGCTGACTTTTAATAGGTTTGAGTTTATCCTCAATATCGGTCAACACTTCTACGAAGGCTTGTTTTGAAAGTCGGAACCGAATCACATCAAGTAAAAAAAATAAATATATTAACTGCTTACATATGTTCGTGCAAATCCATTGGGTTTGATGCATCTCGTAAAGTCCTGCGTATGATGGCTTGTTCCCTTACACCTAATTCATCATAAAGCCCTTCAAAATATAACTCTACCGATGACATTTCGGTCTAAAATTTTTTTTTTTTAATAATAGGAACAAGGAAATAATTTTTATGATTCGATATCAATAGAAATTTTGAACCGCCCGAATATTTTATATGTACCAACAAGAAATTTGTGGTTGATAGAAAATTTGATGAATATCAATTTATTTGACAACCGTAATACCAAGTTTACCGATAAAACTATTCACAATAGATCTTAAATCTAATACTATTCACAATTCATCAAAAATGTTGATAGATTGATAACCATAATACCGATTCGTTCATTTTGTCAATACGTATCAATTATTATCAAATATCGTGTTGATATTTGATAGCCATAATAGGGCTGTTAGTTACTTCGTTACTCACGGTAGCAATTCCTAGATCTCTGTGAATATCACTATTCCTTATATACCATGGAGCATTCACGATTGCTCGTAGCGTTTTGTTTTGGAATGTTTGTATTACAGCCATATTGCTTGGTTTGGTACAACCCCAAAGTTGTATACCGTATGTCCAAGAAGGTTTTAGCACTTGTTTATACAGGAGCAGTTTGTTGTATACGCTTAGCTTTGAATATCTTCCGAGTAGCCAATACATTTCTCTAAGTCTGATTGCGAGCTCGTCGCGCTTTTTCTTAACGTGTGGCTTCCACTTAAGTTTTGCGTCTAGGGTCATGCCTAGATATTTCGCCTCGTTTGCGTATGGAATTTGTAACGAATTAATGAAAACAGGTAAGTTGTTTATCCTTTTGTACGTGAAATTGACATGCCAGATGTTCTACTGCAGGCGTAGAAGGCTACGCATGCTTTCTTTACCCGTTGTTCGATGTTAAGTTTCCAGTTGATACCTAGCACTGGTGGATAATGATAGCTATGTTGGCTTTAGGCGAGGAAGTGCGAAGTCGGGTATTTTGGTTTTTGTGGTGAAAGGCATCAGTTCGGTTTTGATCGGGTTGACACCAAGACCACACCTCCTGGCCCATGTACTAACCTTCACTAGAGCATTTTCCATAATTCCACTAATTACAGAAGGAAACTTTCCTGACACCAGTATCACCATATCGTCCGCATATCCGACCACCTTAATTCTTTCTCTGTCTAAAGTTACGAGTATTTTGTTCATCACTATGAGCCACAGCAGTGGTGAGATAATACCTCCTTGGGGTGTGCCTCTGCTGGTAAATTTAGTTATTTTGCTGTTTCCTAGTGTAGACTGAATTATTCTGGTACTAAGCATAGAGACAATCCATAGACTATAATATGGTTCTCTATCCCTAGCTCCGTGAGGGACTCCAGGATTGCTTCAGTGTGTACATTATTGAAAGCCCCTTGTATGTCTAGAAAGGTTCCAAGAGTGTATGAAGATGAAGTGAATAAGGTTGCTCGAAAGCTCAGAAGTCGGCTTCTCAACCACGTAAACACAGAAATAACCGAAATTTTAAGTAATGACAATGTAATCAGGAGATTGAGACGGTTAACACCTCTTGATCTATAAGACTTAGCTAGGGCTAAGAAATCAGTTATTGTTTTCAAACAAAACAAGTTTAGAAATCCGTCAAAAGGCGGATCTGTCTTAAATTCATAAAATAATTCAAAAATAAATTGCTGAAGACTCGGTGCAATCTCATCCGGTATGACGAATGTCAGTCCCCCGGGAGTTTTTTTTAGGTGAGTTAAGGTCCAACACTATTGCAGAAGCATCCCTCACGTACTAGCTCTGCGATGTCTTTCGATGATTTTTTACTTCCAGCAAATTCCCAACACAAAAAAAAATATTACATTCTATTGAAACTTCCGATCATCGCTTTTGGAATATAGCATCGGCATCACTTACTCCTTTTGATCGCGAGCTTCTCGTCGTGTTTTTTTTTTTTTTGTCTCACAACGATTAAATTAAGAGCTGCTTTTTATGGTTATTTCATCGTTTTCTGTCCTGTTTTCTTTGTTTAACTCATTCCACAGTAATATCTGGATGGCAGTTATTCTACATTTTCTAAGGACTTTGATAGAAGGTATATCTGAATGTAGCTGTCCTTACTACGATTTGCAGGGTTATCAGCAGTGGATTCTTACTTTTTTCCAGCCTTGTAATCACGCAAAACCACTACTCTAGAAAAGCTCCATTAAATACCATGGGACTAGACGCCGAGCTACCGACGCCAGTAATCCGCTTTGAAATATGAGCTCTGCGTTTGCCCATTTAAGGGTCCATCTACCACCAACTCTTTTTCCATATACTTTCACCCGTCTTACGGACACTTCCGCTGTTAAGAATTGACCTGGAAGTGCCCTTATTGTTTCAATGAAACATAGAATACATCGAAAGACCACTTCTAGATTTGCTCTTTTCATAGAAACGGCAATTATTTTCTTAAATCGAAAACGCCATTAGTGTTGGAGAGACCCACTTCGAATTATGAGCAATTTGCCTGCCCTTAAAGGGTCCATAACTATCACCAACTCGTTTCCCATACCTACAGCCAGCTTAGTATTGGAGATTCCTAAATACCTGGTATTCAAAAATGTCGATGCAGCTCTAACAATAGAGCCAACAAGAGATAGATAATTCGTCCTGACTGGAACCGTCGACCCCACGACTACCTCCGTAAAGAAAATTCGGCCGCTGGCAAAAAAAAAATTTGTATCTATAAAAATATGTATTCAATATAAATCCACACTTTACTTAAGGAAAAGAGTGGACAAAGGTACGTACACTCAATTCAATATTGAAATCGAACACTGTTATACATTTCAGATAAAATGTTAAAACAAAAATAAACTGATACCTACCTACATTGTACGAGTATTTCTCTTGAGCCAGTGCCAATATTTGTTCTCCTCTACTTCCGACAAAAATATCCAAACCACCACCCCTTATATAAAAAAAAAAAAACATACATCAAAGCATTTGTATAGATGGAGATACCTCCCTACATATTTAAAGAGAACTCCAAAAATATATTTGGAAAAAGCCATTTGCAGTGAATTTTAAATGCAATATTGCAATCCCTCACTTTGTTCCATTCCTTCTTCAGTTTTTTTTTTTTGTAACAGTCCTCTGTCCCTTTATACAATCACTTAAGCGAGTGAGTGTGGCATCTCCTCCGCAGCGCAACTCTACCCAAATAAAATAAAAAACTGCCACCGATGCGGTCAAGTGGAATGAAAGAACATGAATAATAAAAGCAACACAAGCTTCACTAAAAGGGGAACAAACGACAAAAAAAAAATATGAACAGAGGAAGATGGTTACACAAATCAGCCCCGCAAGGCACCTTTTCGATTTATCGTGCTAAAGAGCGCGATTCTCATAGCGATGCGTTGCATTGAGCATTATGTACGGCATGTACCTGTATCTGCACTGTATCCATAGCCATACTTTGGGATACATTGTTTCTTTGATGAAGCACTCCACTCAGATACACACCGAATAACAAAAAAAAAGAAGTAAGCTAAATACCAAACAAACAAAGATGCGACGGTTCATTTTTACACTGGGACCGGGGTGCTTCATTTTTTATGGATACTGTTTAATTTAAATGGGTCTTATTTTTTAAACGGCATGCTGGTCAAGAGAGCGCGCACACTGCACAACTCTGTACAGGAGAGCGCGGTCTAACAAAGAGAATGTGTTCCTTTCCTAATAAGAATGCATACTCCCGCGGAATGGATTGTGGAGCAAACAGCGGAATTTGTGATGTGACAAGAAATGGATACACCACATCCTCCCACCGCCACCATACCCCACCGCAACAGCAGCGAGAGGAAGGAAAAGTAAAGTTCAACTTCTCATCGCCACATCGAAGGTGCGCGGCGCGGCGAAGGCGAGGTGATACTAAGTTGGTTTGTTCATATTCATTCCACGCGATTCGATGACTCTCTGAAGTGGATTAGCGAGCTTGTATCTCATTCTCATATGCTGGGCAGGGGGTTTATTGAACCCCCTTTGACAGAATGAAACGGATGGACGAGGAGTCTGGAGTGTGTCGTGTCGATAGATGTACACACATAAATGTCTATCACTGTTTCCACGGTGATCTAAAACGATCACTGCTATGAAGTGCGTCCGGAAGGGTCTTCTTGATTTAATTAAACACTTTTTAGTTTAGTTGATGTGATAGGCTTCCAGCTAATATCGATTATTATGGAATACATTAAGGCAAGGGGCGATTCAAGATCTTAATTCTTTAAAAACATAGTGGGCCTTGTTATTATTATTATGTGAGAGGGGTTGTTGTACTGCGACCTTTTGGTCTATTGTACCCCCTGCTAACGCCTCAGTGAGGTATATGCCCTCATGAGAGTTCCCCTCACATTATAAATCCTTTCGGAATAATTTTAGAGGTTCTTGTACTCTCGCTACTCCTTGGCGGAAGAAATCCGTCCTATAGCACTCTCTCCAGTCCAGTTTCCTTTAAGAATCTGAGGATGAGAGCTGGCTCCTGTGCCAGTATTTCCTCATCAGATAGTTGGTACTTGCCAAAGTATTTCAGTCTTTTGTGGGTCAATGCCCCACATGATCCCAACTCGTGTTCTGGGATTTCACTGGACTCATCTCAGAATCTGCAGCGACCTTCTTCAGATATACCCAGTTTCCTGAGGTGTTCCTTGAGCCTACAATGCCCCGTTAGGATAAGGAGGTTATGTTTACTCATGCCGATGCAAGCTTGGAATCTTTTCCGGTTGTATTGCCCCAAAAGTTTTTTTAGCCTGCCTCATGCCTTGAGCGTTATGCCAAGTTCATGGCCAGTTTTCTTTCTCTAGTTTCCTAAATTCATCTTTGAGGGTGTGATCCCCTATTCCGCAGAATTGTTCAGGACCTATGAAAGCTTCGGATGCTCCCTTTCTTGCTAGAGAGTCGGCCATTTCATTACCCTCTAGTCCCATGTGGCCAGGCACCCAGCAGAGGGTTATTTAGTGGGCCTTCCCAATAAACAATTTTAGTTTCGACTCTAATTTTTAGTAGTTCACAGTGGCTATATTTTCTATACAAATTTTGCAATTGTAAGCTTCCGTAAATTTAAAGTCGAGACTAAAATTTGTTATTATTTGTTATTATAACTTTGCTTAAGGCACCTGCAACAAATTTGGTTAAAGGAAGTGTCAAAGAATTGACTGCGTTATTTGCTTCATGACGCCTAATGTAGTGACGCGTCGAAAATTGATTCAAACAAACAAATGCATTGCTCTTAATTAGGTAGATATTATGATTTGTAGCTGTTGGAGACAGCCGCCCAGACACCTATTGCAAATGTACTGAACACAGCCTGAGTGACAACAATGCCTACATGTCAAATACTGAAATGTCAAATATGAGAACAACCATGAATTGTCAAATGCCAAATAAAGAATTATTATTCATTTTTATAACGTGATCCAGAAAAGTTGAGTTTTTATCTCCGTTTTAATAACGTGGTTCTTAGCAGTCTTTTAATTGGTACAGCTTGGCCTTTGTCTGACTTTTTTCTTCTTTGTTTCTGCAAAGAACAGTAGCTGAGAGCTGAGATCCCAAGATCAATTACAAGGGGGGTATTTAATGACTCCGAAAGATGCGGTCAATGCTCCATTAGTTTGGGCATGTTGAATGTATGTTATGTTCCTAGCCCGGCTTCCAAGATGTACCAGTGCCAAGGTACGGGTAGGGGCCACCTGTGTATGCCAAGATAGAACTACAACCCAACTAAAATCAATGGGAAGAGTTTTAATGAAGAATTTTCGTAACACAAATTTCAAGATACAGATATAGCGAATTTGCGATATAACGAACGCTTTTCAGATGCAGCGTTCTTATGTGGTCGTATTTATCGTAAATGTTACGATTTTCGAAGGTTGATACGACGCTCCGATTTTTGCTTTTTTCGCCCCAATTTCTACGATTTCGTAAATATTTTTCCGATTTTTTTCGATATTATACAAACATTAAATACGATGGGTAAACCGAAATACGACTCGATAAATAAAATACAATTCCAGAAAAAGAACCCACAAAAATTAAGAACTGCATTTAATATGACTTTACCTTACCAACACATCCCTTTGCAATTAGCCGGCATCGATTACTGAGCATACCCTTTTTTTGGTACTGCTGCGTTATGTCAAATTGACAATAGCTACTTTTACGGCCATATTATTCACTCACTTTAATCCGGGTTAAAGTTTACAACCGGATTGAAGTGAGTTTAACCCAAAAATTAATCCGTTTAATCCGACTGAATTTAAACTACACTCCCGAGACCAGTTTAAGTACTTTAACTCGGGTTCAAACTCAATTTGCGCAGGCGGCAGGAAATAAGAAGAGTAGAAAAGTAAAAAACATTTATGTCGATGTCTTCATCTTCAGAAGACGAATTTGTCGAAGAACGAATTTGAAACAACAGCTGATGGTAAATCAACCTCGTCCTTGTAGTCGAATATATCGAATGCAAGGATGTGGAAAAAAGAGACATTTTGTACATAATTCGACATTTCGGCATAACCTTAAAATAAAACTGGGCTCAAAACAAATGAAATAAATTTCCAAACAACAAAAAACAAATGCAATTTTTCGTAAAATTTTACATTACATGTAGGTTTAAACTGTTTTAAGTCCGCGTTTAAATCCATATTTAATCCAGCATGTTTTCGAGTGAATATTATGGATATAGATTTTAATTTTCGGGTTCTAAAAAATCGGATTCAATGGTCGGGTGTAAAATTAACTTAAACCTGATTTACACCCTGAGTGAACAACAACTGTCCGGCATTATAAAATAACACTAAAATTTAGTACAAAATGACAAATACTCGTCAAATTAGAAAATACGTCAGATACGAACATATAAGTTAGTATAAGAGCCCTAAAAGCATTTAAACGGAAAGCCATATTCAATTTAATATCAAATAAAACCGCTTGAATAAACATATTTTTCAATAAATTATTTTTTTAAAACTTAGTACAAAATATCGATCGGTATAACGAATGCGCTCGATATAGTGAATGACATCAAGCATTAAAACGGATGATTTTTTAAGCGTAGTTATTTTAAAAATCGAATAAAACGCTAAAATTTGCATCAAATATTCAAAATTTGTATTGTAATCGATATATAGGTCTTTGCCATTTACGTTTTAAAGACAACTTCATGTTAATGTTGTCCGCGGCTCCGTTTCAAATGGTACATTCGAAAGGTCCAATTTTGCATCACTTTTGCGAGCATTTCGGCTTGTATTCCACGAATTACGCGTGTTACCTGTAAGGCTTCAATCGTGTTCGGCTTGTCCACATAAGGCGTTTTTCTTTTTTAGTTCAGAGCACAACCTGAATACTGTTCAAAAAGTTCGTGTTTCTTTTTTAGCTCAGATACTTCAAAGTCCAGAATTTGTGTTTCTTTTTTCGTTCAGAGCATGATCAGAGCGCGCTCTATGAGCTCAGAATAAATTGACTGAGCGGGCTGAGTATAAAGCTGATTACACACTTACAGGCACATTTGACAGGAAAAAAAAAACAGGATAAACAAAATAATTGAAATGGCAGACGAACCTTGTTGCTCTGGAACTGAAGTTTAACCAATTTAATAAACAACAATTAATAAATATTCATATTTTACATATATTTATTAAAAATGACAGCTATTTGCTCAAATGTGTTTCATAAATACATTAGAACGTTCTGAGTACGCTCGGTTCAGAGCGCGCCCATAATGCTCGAGCTCAGTTCAGAGCTCAGCTCTGTGCTAAAAAAGAAAAACGCCTGTAGGCTAACGAATTTACATAACCCTACAAGAAATAATCAAGAGGCGTTAAATCGCACGATCTTGGCGACAACTCTCAGGGCCATGTCAAGAGATAAGCTGCTCACCAAATTCATCCTTCAACATTTCCATTGTTTCACGAGCTATGTGACATGTGGCACCGTATTGATGAAACCACATGTCAACCAAGTTCAACTCAGCCAACTGGGGCAAAAAAAAATCGCGTACCATGGCTCGATTTAGTTCGCCGTTGACGGATTCACCAGGTCACATTTTTCACAGAGCATGCATTTTTATAATAAATTTCAATAATTTGCAATCGTTGCTCGTTTGTAAGTCTTTCCATGATTAAATGGCAGAGTATACTGAAAACTTTTCACTTTGACAGATGACGTTTGGACGCCATTACTAACCAGTGCTGCCAACCCAAAAAACTTTACTCTTAAAAAAACACCCTTTATCATTCGTTATACTGTAGATAGGTACTTAAATTTAATTTTGAACTTAATTGTATTGGACTTTATTTCATAACCGTTAATAAATTGTTTGTCGAACGACCCCCTTTAATTTGATCTAGGTTTAACGCACATTTGCTGAGCAAGTTCAGATATGATCACTCAGCTGTGGGTTTTATTTAACGAACAAACTCCAGCAAACCTACCCAACGAGAACCAAAAATTTCAACGCTTTTTTGTTGACTTTAAAATGTCCTTTTCCATTGGGACCACCAGATATTTTTTTCAGATCTCAGACTTTACGCGGCTCATGGAACATGCTTTTGTTAATGGATTAGTGCGTTAGTTGACAACAATATCAGCTGCTCAAATAGCATTCGTTTTTGGAAAAATCAACTATGGATATGGACTTGAAAAATGTTTCCCCTGTTGTAGATACAAATGGAGTAGTTTTGGTGATTCGTATTCTTCAGATGACGGGGAACACGATGAAGATTATAATTCCTCCAAAGTTATATCCATTGCTATTTATGTATTTCTTTATTTTGATTTTCACAAACTTTGCGCATTTGTTTTGAAAGCAAACTTCTTAAAATTACGTAAGGCAGCTGTGCAGAGTACAAGTAGGTATATTGGTATATTTCGCAGTACCTATGTGTAAATCTGAAAAAATATCGAGATCTGCAAAACGTGATCAGAATCAAAAAAAAAATATTGATTTTTTGTCCCAATGGAAAACCACACAAAACAGTGCCCTGGGCACTCATTCCGTCCTTAACTTTTCAGACGATTATCGTCGAAACGATAGACCTTCAAAAGTAGCAACTAAGTGCCAAAATTACGAGTTTGAGATCTTAATCCAATTCATTTTCCACAAATGCAATGAAAGCTGACGATAGTGAAACAAATTCGGGCAGAATATAACTTCTTATGTTCATCAAAGTTTCTAAAACGATATCGTCCCGACGATTTTTGTTATACGGTTTAATCGCCAAGTCCTTAGAAGAAAAATGAGCATGCGTTTTGAAATCTTAGATAAATATTCAACTGGTTTGAGTCTCGTAGGTGAGTTAAAGTTGTGCCTTTATAATCCATTTTTTTTTTTTCATGTGATCTTACAAACATTTTTGATAGAAGGCGTAGCATTTGCTTAAGTCTTCTCCTCTGCGCTCCGGATTATGTCATTCTGGCCGACTCACTAACGATGATCCAAAATTCTGACGAATATTGACGGATGTTGCTTTTGGGGTGGATGATCTTTTTTCGTGACCAGGCTGAAGTAGTCCGGCGACGAGTCGCTCCGGTGCCTAGATCCAATCATCGTGGAAGGATGTCAAAAAGTTAACAACTACAAGGCTCGCCTAGACCCCAACATTGAGAGCAAATGTCCAAACTGCAACGGAGGCCCGCACGACATACAACACATTTTCAACTGTCCATCAAAATCAAACGTGCTATGGACTCACTCGATTGAAGCGGCCGAATTCCTCAAACTTAAAACTAGAGACGAATCGACGAATGATAAGTGAAGTGCTAGAACAACAACAACATTTAGAACTCCTGATGGTGATGATGATATGACATATCAAAATGCCCCCGTCCTCCAATTGTGGTTTGAAAATATACAAAACGAAAAGCAAAAAGGGTATGCAATTGCAACTGGAAGGGGGTCAAGGAAACAGAGTAATGTTCCATCGAGTTCATACATTTTGATGTTATGATGAGATTAATCATGTGGCATGCAGCACAAGTTTGGAGTGTGTACCAGTACATATTTACTATGGGCGCCATCGAATACAATACTTCACGTTGAAACAAGTCGCTCACTGCGCATATATTTCATATAATTATATACCTAAGTACCTAACGTCAACTTCCAGTCAGTGCATTCCAAATTTATTTAGCAAACTATCTTTGGACGTCGAAAACTTAACTTCTTCAATAAATGGTCCAATCAAACTAAGCTGAATATAATACAGAGACAGACTTGGAAGAACACAATGAATAAACCCATGCGAAATTTGAAGTTTAAACGCAGCAAAAGTGTAGGAATAGGTTTGTAGATTGAATGACTACTGGGTCTGCCGTCTGATTTCTTATCGGTCTATATATTGCTGTGCACCGAATGACTTTCTAGAAATACTTACTTCTTAAGCTCTCTGTAAGAACTCCGGCGAAATCGTGAAAAAAAAGACTGCCAACAACAAATTTCGTTCCGTACAAATAAAATAGGTACGTTTGTTTTTATTAAATAAAAAATAAACAATTAACAGTTCCCGACATGATTCCCCGTACAAAGTTACGCTGGCCGTGGTGCAGGTTTCCTTCTCCACTTTTTCCTCGCAAGCAGATCCTTGGCCTTTTCCTTTTTTAAATTCTTGTCATAGTACTTGCCACTTTTCGTGAAGAATTTCTGTTCATTTCGCATTTCGGCCAACTTTCGATTCTTTTGCTTCATTATATTCTTCTTGTTCGCGGACTTCTTTTTGCCACCCTCGGAGATTTGCACTTTTATCTTGCGCCCCTGCAGTTCGGTGTCGTGCAGTGTGAAGCCCTTCTGAAATCCATCCACTGTTGCCATCTCAACGAATGCAAAGCCACCACGACGCTTCTTTGGTATGCGAACACTTTTAACGGCGCCCATTTGACTGAAATAATCTTCCAAGTCTTCCTTGACTGTATCGAAATTAAGATTCGTCACATATAGAACGAATCGGTTAGCTTTGCTGGCTCCACGCATCAAAGACGCCAATTGATCGCTTGTGAGGTGTTTGTTTGAAGTTGTGGCCGCTGCAGTTTGCTCACCGGCATCGTCCATATCCTCGTCATCAGTGGCAAGACCATTTTCTTGATTTTCGCCATCTGATGAACCACTGTAGTCTTTCACTTCTTCATCTTCGTCGTCGCTGGGATTTCCAGTATTAGGATCTACATAGGTGCCTTCGAAGATTTCCTTTCGTTTTGCGTCGTCAAAGTTTCCCAGTAAATCGGCAGTGTCGTCGTTTACAGGTTTTCGAATTTTGTCCGGACGTACAAACTGTTCCACTTCGTATTCACTTCCGCTTGAGTCTGAATCTGTTGGATGCATTTTGTATTATTTATTTGTAATAACACTTTATTTTCTCATTTGAACTTGTTTGCTTTGTTTTTGAACAGCACTTTGGTTGTCTCAAGTAAATGCACTGACAGTTAAATTCTTGACTGCTGACATGACAGCACGTGGTGCTTATTTTCGCCTGAACTGTTCGGCTAGCGGCTAGCGAATAGAGAGAAAATTGACTCCACACTATTTGCTGCGACACCTATATGTAAGATTGTTGAAGGCTATTGAAGAGCTTTTCAAAGTGTGCGGTGTGCCGAAATTGGATGAGAGTACTAATTTTGAGCAATAATTTGCTTTTAAACTGTTTTCTACTTAATTTTACATAGAAAAGAGTACAAAATTGCCGTTGAACACATAACTCATAAGATGACTGCTTTACTATAATTGTTGTAGCTGTGTTTCATAAAAATGACAAAGTTTTAAATGTGAGAGCAAACACAAGCCGATTAGTTATTTAAAATATATTTCGAAATCAAATAAAGTCCTAAGGTGACAAAATTGTCCATTTTTACATTTGAGGTATAATTTAATAATGAAATAGACGCCCCTACTCTGATTGTTGATCGGTAATCGTCTTGATGATTGGTTTAACATTAGGCGTTTATCTTTTTTAGTTCAACCTTTAGGCGTTTTTCTTTTTTAGTTTAGAGCTGAGCTCTGAACCGAGCTCGAGCATTATGAGCGTTCTCTGAACCGAGCGTACTCAGATCGCTCTGATGTAATTATGAAACACACTTGAGCACATAGCTGCCATTTGTAATAAAGTAAATTTATAAATTGAATATTTATTAATTTTTGTTTATTAAATTGGTTAACCTTCAGTTCCAGAGCAACAAGGTTCGTCCGCCATTTCAATTATTTTGTTTATCGTGTTTTTTTTCTTCTGTCAAATGTGCCTGTTAGTGTGTAATCAGCTTTATACTCAACCTGCTCAGTCAATTTATTCTGAGCTCATAGAGCGGGCTCTGATTATGCTCTGAGAGAAAAAAGTAACACAAATTCTGATCTCTAATGTATCTGAGCTAAAAAAGAAACACGAACTTTTTGTATAACAGAAAAACGCCTAATTTGTGTTTTTCCGGATCGAACCTGTATACTAAACAGTACACAAACCACTGAGACCATACATTGCAATATTTTATGTTTTATGATGAATGACTACTTTTAAGAAATGTTACAACTATTCTCTTTGTTATTTTGCGTTTAAGCCTAGTATGATGTTCCGCGAAAGCTAAAATTAAGCGCCTCTCCAATGTTTCTCTCCACCACTTCGCTTTATGTTCGCTTAATTTTGACAGTGTAAGTTCCGTCAAAAAAAAATGTGTTGGTAAAGCTGATTGACTTTGTTCTGTCTCGTTATTTGTAATTCTACAGCTCCCTCCTCAAAAACCTCTTCCATTATTCCTCGTTAAAATATTCCACATCTAAAAGATTAACAACAACGAATTTCTAACCATTCTCCAAACTGTTAACTTGCTTTCGTTTGAAATTTTATTGCGAATACCGATATTTCCTTGATCTATCTAAATTTTGCTGTGGACAAATGTATTTTGCATTACTAAAATTCTGTAGAGATTTTTCGTACAGTGGCTAACAAATTTAGCTTGAACTGCGTACTGCTTGGCTTAATTGCTTTGCTTAATTTTATCTTCGGAGACATTTTTGTATGGGAGCTTAATTTAAGCGCGAGCAGCATACTAGGCTTAAAGCATCCGTAGCTTTTAAGAATTAAAAAAAAAAACAGTTTTGTATTAAACAATTTGCATATTGCACAACGCATGCTGTCACATCACATTTTCTCGTTCCGATCCGTTTTTTGTTTGCTTACCATTTTCTTGCTGTGTTTATATTTTCTTTTAGCAGAGTAAAACAAAAATTTTTCACACATCGTTTGCATTTTTATTAAGATTTAATTTTATTGCACTCTTAAATGTCTAATAATAAATAACTTATTACGTTAAGTCAAAAGTAACAACTTCTAAGAATATTTTTTTTATTTATTGCTGTACTTTAACTATTACATTTTTTTTAAACTGAAATATAATTTCATAATTTTAGGCTTGCTACAAAGAAATTTAAAAAAGCGTATTATACTGTTTTAATAAAAACAAAAAACTTATATAACATTTGTGTATTATTTATTTCAAATTCCGATATTTTTGTTTTAAAATTTTTTGAACATAACAACGGTTTAAATGATAAAAAAAGCTTGTTCATTTATGTAAATCAGTTTACTTAAACTGTTGTAATTGTTCTTTTATTTCTGAAATCAAGTTTATCTTAAATTTTTATTAAAAAAAATACATTGAACAATTTTGATCGATTATATTTGGCGTAATTTTGTATGAAAGTTTATTATCTATGTAAAAAGTAAAAATGAAAAGGACCTACACAAGTTGTGGGCTATAATAGTATAAAATATGTACATACGTTTTATAAGGAAAAGACAAATGTTCGTAGCAACATTCAGTTGAATGTTCTCATATTTTTCGTACATTAAGTTTACAATTATTAACATTTTATGTTTCTGATGCACACAGTTGTGTTTTTAGTTAGCCGACACTTTAAATATTTTTTAGGGAGTTTTTTATTCTATTACTTTTCTCAATTGATTGACATTGACACGAGGACAAGATTTCGGTAATTATTTGTATTTATAATCCTGCGTAAGTTATAAACCCTTAACTGTACCTAAAACAGTAAAGAGGAAAGCACAAACAAGATAAGAACAGATACACAAAGTAACCAACCAACATGACCATAAACCCTGAATATAAGAAAAACGACTCATCGGGATAATGGGTATAAATAAATAAAACACAGGAGGAGCGTCACAGTTGTTGCTGGCAAACCAATTCAAACGTTTGTCCTATTTGTTATATTATAATTGAAAACTATTGTAGTTTGTGAATGTTAGAATAAAGTAAAGGTTTGTAAACCTTTTTGTTTCACCTTTACGTATATATACCTTTTGTTTTCGCCTGTACTCGGTCACTGGTTGTCTGAACGGTTGATGTTGGCGTAGTTGGCTGAACTGAACCGAAGAAGAGGAAGAAAAATAAAAGATGGAGGTTGAACAGTCAGTTCAGTTGGTTTTTCTTGTGTGGTAAATTGTATTTCACTTTTTGTAGTCAAAGAAATCAGTAATAATCAACAATTTCGAATTGTAATACGATAAATAAAAATTTTTAAAAATCAAACTTATAGGTTTAAAACTTTATTTTTTTATTTACTATATAAAAAATTCCGATGAACAAACATCATTCGTATAATCACAGATCTTGGGTTATTTTTTTTGCTTAGTACGTAATAGTACCCGCAAAAGTTCAAACAACCCTAGAATACCTTATTTACATTATAGAATTGGTTAGAATTATGTAGTGCACCCACAATTAGAACAACCCAAGCAACTCAAGATAAATCATATAATCAAAACAGCAACGCTATCGGCAAACGAAGGCGCCAAGCAAAACACAAAACACAGATCACGAGTGACCTAATGGCTATGCACTCCACATTGCATGAGCATTGATTCACTCAGGTTTATGTTGTGTAAACACAACGATAATTTACGACACACAAGTGTCATGCATTTACTTATCTCGTCACAAGAACCAGACGTGACTGAAGGAGTAATCAGACTCCTTCAATTCGGGTCAATTATTGAAATAGATTTGGGAATGCTAAGGGTCAACTAGTATTAATTAATTTTGATACTCGTACAACTTGTTTCTCATTTTATGACAAACCCTATGGCGCATTTGAGCCTGCCTTATACCAAACCTTACAGGACTTTAGATCACAACATTTGATAACTTACATGGCGATCTTGCCAGGCTACACGAGAAGATTCTAGGAGAAACAAGGACCGATACAAGAGGCTTTGCTTTGAGAAATTGGTTAAATGACCGAAGAATACATTCCACAGGGTGGAACAAACGCCCCAGTATACACACCAGCCCCTAAACCTCTTACCATAGAGCAGCGTTTCCCAAAGTGTGCTCCGCGAAGGATATCCTGGTGCTCCGCGGCAAAATAAAGAAAAAACGAAATAGCAAAATTCCATTACACTAGTGACTATTTCATTGTGTGCTTCTGAACTTGTCATTTTAATCGCAGCAATCGAATTTGAAATGCTCATTTAAAAGAAATCAATACATACAAAAAAACTAAAAAATAATTCGTGTAAAAAGATGGGGGAATCCCCGACAAATGAAAATTATTAAAGAGACGTACTAGAGACGACCATATACGCTGACGCTAACTGAAATTTGTTCTGGGACGACGTTTCTCTGGTTTTAAACGCTCCCAATAGACGGTTTTTGTTGGGTCGGTATCTATTTATACAGGTTAAAACGAATCGTAGTGCGGTGTATTTAATCTATATTCTATATTTTGCTTTTAGTGCGTGAATTTTACTTTTTATTTGTTTTTTTTTTTGTATATTGATGTGACTCTGTGGATCTATCGACGTGAAAAGTTCAAAAGATCGTGAGAGATCAAATATGATCGCTGGCTAAAGTCTGGGTCGTTAAAAATAACCGCTGAAAGCTCCTTAATAACCTTGTTTAATTAAATTGATTTTTTTCTTTTTTCCTGACTAGACTAGACTAGTTTTGTTTTTTCTTTTTTTCCTGACTTGTAGGAAACGCCTGCCAGTATTCGTTCCACTCCGCATCGGTTTTCTCGACCAAGTATTTTCGTTCGTACTGTACGCCATACAAAAGTAAGAAATATCCTTGTATCCAACAGTATGGGCGACAGGCTATTGAAAAGCAAACAAATACATTTAGTTTGTGGCGTGGCGGGTATACCAACAACAACACCGCGCCATGGTTTTAAATCGGCTACATGAATTCCCCATGCACATACAGCAGATAAAAAGGTTATTTTCAGCTAGAATTTTATCAGAAGTATGCCGATCAGACAAGTTTTTATTATTATTAGCGTATGCAATATCGTGTTGACGACAAGCGTCATATCCAATTGATTAATTCCCTGATCTCCTCAAGCCCGACGTTCTTTAAGTTTAGTTCCTGGTCCACAGAAATTATATGTGGGTAGATGCAATTAAAATGGCAACTTATTAATTAAGTTTTTCACTAGTCGATACCCCTGGTATGCTTTGAAGAATATAAAGGAACCCATCGATTTTGCTGATGCAACCACAAAACAGTTTGTCGCCAATCATATGAGTGTTACACTTAAACAAAGCAACACAAAATTGCGCACTTGTGGGATTCGCACAAGCAGAGTCGTGGTTGCAGCTGGTCGTCAAGCGGAGAAGAAACCCTACAAAGAAGACATTATCACACCAAGACAGCGTAAAAATTATAAAAAAAAAGTATTGTTTACGAGTTATTTTTCAATTATTTTTATACTGCTGGTATATTTATATTATAATACGTAAATATTTGAATTGTAATTGGGTCGTACATTTTAAAAGTAAATTAATATGAATTTAGTAGATGTACTACCTCTGGCAGTGGACGGACTTAGACAAAAACTGACCGAACTTAACTTAATACCGATAGGACGTAAGAGATTCTTCAAGATAGGCTTTGGGAGCATTTAGGCTTAACACACGAAATGGCGAGCAGCGCAGGTGATTCAACGGTACGGTGGAATAATTTGCAGAAGTATGTTTATGGGAAACAGCTGTTGAAGGGAGCAGCCAAACTCTTTATTCGTAACCAAAGGGAAATAGGAAATTGAAAGTTGTTAAAGGCAGCGTTTATGAATGAGAACAAAATATGAACAATCTTCAATTGCTAAATAAGTTTCGAAGTTAATTCCACGATATACTCGAAAAATTTCACAACGGAAACAAAAACAAAAATTACGATTTCCACCATTTTAATCAACCTATCAGAAAAATAAAACATTTTTTAGATTTTTAATTGACACGGGCGCAGATATTTCCCTTTGTAAAGAATATCTGGCAAAAGATATAAATGAAAATACAGCATGCCAAATAAATGGCGCTTTAAAAACTGCTATTCTTAGCGAGTTACGCTTCATATAACTTAGGGATCAATACACGGCGATCCAAACGTTACAAATACATTACATGACATTCAGTCAGTGAAAGACAGTGATCTGAAGTGGTTTAGTAGGTAGAGTGTGGTTGAGTAGAGGAGGAAATAATAAAATAAAATAAAATAAAAAAAAAGGAAAATAAAACAAAACAATGTAGTGGCGCATACACTAAGAGGCCAAAATGTATAACCAACTGTAAAAAGAAAACGGAAAACCACCGTAATTCGTATGAACGAGCATGTTTTCTCCTCTTTTTAACGAATGGACTGCCGGCTGTAGGCAGGGAGAGTCAGTATTATTGTAAGAGACCACGACGAGTGTACGTGTTGTATTACCTACTATTATCGTGTTCTAATTATATATTCTAATAAAGTATTAATTATTATTTAATAAAGAGTGTACTGTCTTTTAGTAAAGAGGATCGTTATTTGGCCCATCGTGAAGTCCCCTTACAACAAGGAGAAGAATATTGAACTGAGGGTGAGTAATCACTAAGCTGTGTTATTTTTAGTTATCAATTCGATACTGTTTTGATTTTTCAAATTAATTGTTTGATCAAACATTTTTTTATATGAACGATATAAGTAGTGAGGAATAGTGCGCGATTTCCTTCAGAGGAGAGGTAGTGGTGTTGTGAAAGTGGTATTTGTATTCTTTGTAGCTCATTTCTTTCGCACAAATGGTGTTCGATGGACCGCCTACCTCAGTGGAAATAGGGCGATGTGTTCCTCCCTGTTCGGTGCCGGTAATTTGGACGGTGAGCACTATTAGTTTCTGTTTTGTTTCCGTCGGCTTGCTGTGGTGTTTCCGCTTATCTGACAAGAGCGCCCACATACGAAGATGTGGGTATTTCTGCTTCGTGTGCTGTGTTGGCATCATAACACAGTCCGCTCTTCCGAGAGGGGATGGGGTGGGGTTACCTCCCTATCCGAACTGTTGAGCAGGATGGTGCGCATCTGCGTGTACTGTATGGTGTATTCGTCGGCTCGCTGTGGTAATTCCGCTTGCCTTTTTGTTCACAATTAAGCACACGTACGCAAAGATATGTGTTTAATTGTGCCTTGAGTGCTGTGTATGCACTTTAATTTTAAATACCAAATTTACACTTCGCCACGTTGACTCTTAAAGAAATATATGATAGAGAAAATAAAAAGAGAAATAAGAAAAATAAAACCCCTTGAATTAACATAAACTCTGAAGTACTGTGTTCCTGTTATTCCTTGTTTTGCAGGATATTATGGAAGGAAAGACCCATTGTATGTGTGGGTATAAAAGGTAAGAGAGACTAGAATCTGCGCTCTTGCTAGTCATTTTTGAGAATGGCAAGAATCAAGGGCAGTTACGCAGAATCTGTAGTGACGACGGGACGTGTGGGCTCGCTGTTGTGCTCGTTATCATTGTTATTCGATTATGGTTATTATTATTATCATATTGTTATACGTTAATTTACCCGAGAATTGGGCTCATGCGGTTTTATGTTTTAATTTTGATTGCAGTTGCTGATGACGAGCCTTTGCCCCACAACCAGAAGAGACCGCGCCACAAAATAATATTATTAATAAATCAAATAACCAGATAATAAAAAAGAAATATGTCTGCAGTTCGTTTGTTTCTTTTTACCTTTCTTACCCATGGAACAAGTTGACCAACTGTATCCAGTATATTCTAAACAATCAGAGATATGGGAAGTGATTATAGAGGTGGATTTTAGGGATTTGTTAACTAAACACATTGCAAAAGTGAATAACCCAAGGATAAACTTAGATCGGTTGACAACATCTATCCCTATATATTTAACAGGATTCACTTCTGAAAATGTAATTTCAAAAAATTGATTGATTATATTGAGTTAACACGATCGATCGTTCGATTTCCAAATCGATTCCCACGATCGACGCCTTACAGGTTCCCACAGAGAACACCCGACCCAAACCACATGTGCGCATTACGATAGGACGAAACCCGATCCAAGCCACTTGTACGCAGGACTAATGTGGCGATAAATAATCTGCTCTAGATAATTTACGATCACCTACTTAACAGCGTCACCAACGCAACCAGATAACAACCCCAAATCACACACCACACAAAACATATAAATAGACAGCACAACCAACAGGAGGACAGTTCAACCCTCAGCCGACAACAGACAGGTCAACCGTCAGCAACAAACAGCAAATAATTCAATAAATAAAGTTGATCAAGTAAAAAGTCGGTTGTAAAATTAATTTATTGTCAGGCAAAGGTTACCAAACTGATGCATCAGAAATGAATATGACTGAAACAGATATTATTGGTGATTATCAAAAAAGTTTGGACAAACTTAGCCACACCTACAATGAAATGTCTGTGGTTTGCACTGTTTCCAGCTGCCATTCACCTGAGTAAACACTGAAACGGTATAAGCTGATTAAGAATGAAGCAGATTCAAACGATGTTGTCACCATAGGTGATGAAAATATGGTTGAAACCAAGAGACCAGTCAAAGCATTTTTAAAACTACTGTTAACCTATAGTGGCCTCTATTCCATATGAGTGGCAAATCCCTTCTACTCATTGTTAGTTAGTGTTATTGTAGGCTGCACATGCAGCTCGACGAGTGAGGCAGATGGATTGAGTGAAGATTCATTCCATATCTGACCGGCAGGGCGCTCGGTCGAGTTCGTTAAGTGTTTAGTTTTCTTTTAGGGTCAAATTTGTGTAATAGGTCAGCAGTGGGATCTTTAATCCAAATCCCTCGGTCAATGTTAGGGCTCATACTCATTGTAGGGGGCTCAAAACATTGACCAAGTTTTTTTTTCAAATATTTTTGATTCAGAATGCCAAAAGCAACCAAAAAGCGACGTTACAATAGCACTTCAGCTAGGGATATGGAACTAGCTTTGCGAGAAATAAAAGATGGAAGATCAAGCATCAACGCGTGTGCTAAAAAGTACAAAATAGCGAAGGGAACCCTTATGAACCGAATTAAAGGAATAAGAGGAAAAAAAATTGGTTGTCCAAAGGTACTTTCAGATGTGGAAGAAATTGAGATAGTCAATTCTTTAATAACGGTAAGTGAGTGTGGCTTTCCTTTTACTGGGATAATTTGAGATGTCTCGCCAAAAACTATCTCGATTCCTGCAACAAGTGTAACTTGCCGGGCAGAAAATGGTTAAAAGGATTCCTTTCAAGGCACAAACATGAACTTTGTATTCGAACATCGCAAAATTTAAAGCCGGCCAAAGCAAAGGTCAGTCATGAGCATGTAGGCGACTTTTTTAGTAATTTGAAAACTACACTAACCCTGGAAAATTAGTTCATACCCCCTGATAACATTTTCAATTATGATGAGACAAACCTTTCCGATGATCCGGGCTCCAAAAAATGAGTCTTCAAGAGAGGAGTAAGGTACCCCGAAAACATAAAGGACTCAACAAAGTCTAGCATATCGATAATGTTTTGTGGATCTGCGGCAGGGGAGCTTATGGGCGTCTTGGTTATTGGGAGGTCCTCCAAAAACGAAGTACAACCGAAGCAAGTCAGGGTGGTTCGACGGGGCTATCTTTAAAGACTGGTTCTTAAACCAATTTCCTTCCGAACACGAGGAGGTTAAGCGGTCCTATTGTTCTTCTTGGTGACAATTTGGCAAGTCACTTTTCCCCTGCTGTCGTTTCAGGTGCTCAGCAAAACAACATACGCTTCGCTTTGTTGCCAAACTCAACACATATTTGCCAACCTTTGGATGTCGCCTTTTTTGGACCGCTTAAAAAAGTTTGGCGTCGAATTTTAGATGAGTGGAAAGACAGGCTTGCATAAAAAGGCAAGCGCTTTCAAAAGATGCATTTCCGGCATTATTTAAAAAATTAATAGATGAAAGCGTGAACACACAAAACCGATCCACAAACCTTATATCTGGATTTAGGAAATGCGGTATAGTGCCTTTTAATCCAAACGAAGTTCTTTCACGTTTACCGCATCCAAAAAATAGCAAAATAAATACTGATGAGATTCGGTCCAACGTAGCTGAATCTGTTGTAGCAGTTTTAAAACATCTGCGCTTTGGTTCTGGAGAATCGAAATCCGAAAACGGCGCACAAAGGTCAAAACTCAGTCAGTCCTTGGAATTATGCTTGAGGATATAGATGGTTACGATGTAACCCTTGAAATGGAAAATGCTTACGCTACCAATACTCAACATCCCCTTGTAGCAGATGCCGCTGAGCTTTTAAATGAGCAAGTTGAGACTGGTTCACTCCAAGAACTCCAAATCGAAATCTTGGGTTCCAATGGTGATGATGACTCTTCAGTCGAAGACCTTTTCCAGCAAGTCTCAGCTCCAAAGATAGTTATTAGTTCTAAAACTTAATATTTTTTTTAACCTTTTTTTTTAAATAACCTTGTTAATATAATATATAAGCAAGACTGGTTTTTATATAGATGCAACATAAAAATTACAATGAATTAAGTACCTGATCTATGTAATAAAAATGCTTTAAGTTTCCTTTTTTTAATTAAGTCTGCATGTTTTCTGTATTTATGCATTTAATTAAATTGTTACTGTGTTCTTTTTCATGTTAATAATTCTTAATTTTCTTAATTTTATTAAAAAATACGAAATAAACAACTGTGTTTTCATTATTTAGCCGGTGGTCAATGTTAAAAACATTGCCCGGTCAATGTTAGGAGCAAATGTAAATGGATGTAACATTGACCATCACAATTTTCTTAATAACTATTTCAAAATCAATTGCATCTCTGCAAATTTCTGAAAATTGGCGAAGGGTGATTGTCCCCCTTGCCTTCAATTGTATTTATGCAGATAATCCTCCACAGAGCTGTTAAATCTGCGTTTAAAGTTCAAATTTGGTCAATGTAAGGGCATTTGACGGTAAGAAAAGCCAAAAGTGTGGGTAAGTGAGTTTGTTGGAAATGTAGCAATATGATATTCTTCTTGTAAATGTGTTGTTTTCGTTGGTGCAACGTTGAACAAAATGCAAACCAAACGCCATTCATACTTTGCGGTTGCTGGATTCTGCAATATGGTACAAGTAATGTGCATACAGCATACCGAAATTTCAGATTGAAGTGATTACCGTATCATATACTTCAAGGGATGTTTTCTGTTAAAATCACGTAGGCGAAACAAAATAATTCGCGCTTTGTGAACATTCTGTGTGATCAATAGCCATATCGAAAGGTAAGCCAATTTTATCCAGTGAACGGAAAATTCGGGCGCCAAACTGATATGGTGTCTGCCTTTGCTGTCCAGTTTCTTTCAGAGAGCATAAGGAATTACTGGCGCGAATATTTAAAGTCTATGTGCATATAGAATACGGTAAAAAAATTAGAAATTTTTTTGAACACATAATTAGTAAGTAACCCGTGGAGGTTTCTTGATTTTGAAAATAAAAAAATTCGGGCGCCAAACTGATATGGTGTCTGCCTTTGCTGTCCAGTTTCTTTCAGAGAGCATAAGGAATTACTGGCGCGAATATTTAAAGTCTATGTGCATATAGAATACGGTAAAAAAATTAACAATTTTTTTGAACACATAATTAGTAAGTAACCCGTGGAGGTTTCTTGATTTTGAAAATAAAAAAATTCGGGCGCCAAACTGATATGGTGTCTGCCTTTGCTGTCCAGTTTCTTTCAGAGAGCATAAGGAATTACTGGCGCGAATATTTAAAGTCTATGTGCATATAGAATACGGTAAAAAAATTAGAAATTTTTTTGAACACATAATTAGTAAGTAACCCGTGGAGGTTTCTTGATTTTGAAAATAAAAAACAGGAGAGTAGAGTAGTAAAGTGAACGTCGATAAAGAGAAAAAAGGATCCTGGAGAGACGGGGTAACGGGACAGAGGATTTTGGGAGAAGTGCAGCTAGATAAGGAAAGACAAGTAGTGTGCCGAATTAAAATCGTTTGGGTTAGGCATTGTTCAATAATCGTAGTTTTGGTAGTTAGTAATTATATATTTGTAACAACGCGATAGCGTGCCACGCCAACGGTCCAAACTTTTCGTTGTACATAATATATACCTTGTTGTTATGTCGTCACAACCTCGTCATACCGAATTTTTCACGTGAGGGTTCAGCCTCAAACAATAAAAAAATAAAGATCGTGCTTTATAACGTGGTATAACATTTGTTTTCCTTTTTAAATTTCATTCATTTCATTTTCAGGTTTCGTATTTTACCCAAAATTACGTGGCGCCCATTTTTTTTTATTTTCATTTTCAAAAGATCTACGGACATAATTCCGGCAAATATCTGCCCATACAAAGCACAAAGTGCATTTGCATAGTGCGCTTCACTTACATTCCGAACCCACACCCTTCGCTGAGCAAACCGAACGTAGCCATTTCACTGGCTGCGGTTGCAAATTTGTTCGCAATCTCTTCTCACCGATCTCTGGCAAGTGTCATTTTCCCAATACATTCGATATTTTCTTCGGGCAGTGGCGACTGCAAATTTTGTTCCTTTCTTTTCGTTTTGTTTCGCCAAATAACAATTAGAAAAGTGGTTTGATCGCGAAAATATTCAACTAAATAATTTTGCAACAGACGTATTAAATAAAGAAGAAAAGTGTTTTGTTTTTACAACGGCAACAAACATATTACTAGTTGTAGTGCCGACCGTCGTCGTCGCGAACGACAGATGCTCTCGTGTTTCGGTTCGGTGCGACCGAGTGCGAAAAGATAATTCCTGTATTCAATTCGGTAGATAAGAAAGGGTTGAGTGCGGAGGCTTGGGTAAGTTCTATTCTTTCAAAAATATGTTTAATTGGGACGATGTGACTACCACCTTCTATGGGTCGTTATGGCTGAAAGATGCAGCAATAAGTTGGTTCCAGAATCAGAAATCGCAGATTTCAACGTGGGGACAAGTTAAAAATGATTTTGTCAAGGCTTTCCCCCACGATAGCCGACGATTCCACTTTCCTCCTGCAAATAATGAGCAGAACCAACCAGAGTGATGAAAGCGTAGAAAATTACTTCTATGACGTGGTAGGGCAGTGCACTCGAGCACGAATGGTAGGTGCAATGACCAAGCGCTACATAGTCTCGGGCCTTAAAGATGAGAATCTCAACTCGCTAACGGCTTCATCAAGCCAGAATTTTGAGGAGCTGTTACATAAAATAAAGAACTATTTCGCCATTAAGGAGCAGAAGGAGAATCGCGAAAAAATAGGTCGTGGATGATCCACCGGGGTTCAGAGTTTAAGGAAATCAAGCACGCAGTTAATGGGAAAGCGCGGTTACGCAAGGTCGTGCTTTATTTGCAAAAGCGAAAATCATTTGGCTCGCAACTGCAGGAGTTATATACAGACAGATATCAAGCACGAATGCACATGAGGCAGCAATGGGAGCTATCCAACGTTTGGCTACATATGTGGAAGGTGTTCTCCCTGAACGATTGCGAGTGCTTTTGGAGCGGCTGGACGATGCATGGGGTAGATTTGAGACCCTACATTCTGAGCTGATCGACACGATTGCCAGCAAGGAGCAGGTTAAAAGGGAAGAGAGTATGTTGCAGGCAGAGTCCCTATACTATGACACGAAGGCAACGTTTCGACGTCGTTTGGGAAATTTGAAGCGCCAGCAGACAGCCGAACAATTGGAGCAAGAACCGACAGTGATGCAAGCAAATCAACTGCAGCCGATAGCAGTGCAGGTACAGTTGCCAGTACAGATCCCGGAGAACTCCTGCGGAGAACTTGACGGGTCATTTACCAAATGGCAAGGTTTCCGGGACAGCTTCGTGGCAGTCATTCACGACAACGAAAGTGTACCGCCAGCATTCAAGTTTTTCTTGAGTAAATCATTGGTCGGCAAGGCAGAGCGCGTACCATGGAAGAGTGCAGTTCACCGATGAGTACGACATTAAGTACACCACCTGTTGTGAATTATTGCACTTTGAATAAATCTATTGCTAAGCTGAAAACTTCAGTCAATATTTAAGTAACTATAATAATTATAAATTTGTTTTTCGCGTACTATACGATTCATCGCACATTGATTTTAAGTTAGATTTAAGTGATCAAAGATTTGAATCAGCATTCGCTATGGTAGTTCTAGGGGTAGACCAACCCCAACGACAGGCACCTGGTGTGTCTTCGCCGTCGTGGTGAAGTAGGATATTTCGTTTTTTTTTATTATGCACGCAAAAAAATTAATTAATATTGTAATGTGAGTCTTGCCTTAGCTAGAGCAAGAACCCCCATCCGGCGAGCCAGCTAGAGCAACGCTAGGCGTTCATGACCCGATCATATTCAAAACATATGCAGTATATTTGCATCTTCCGCTGAATCTCCTGGTTCCGCACCATGAGGCATTATATTCGCTGCATATATCACAGGACATTACAATACCCAACCTCATCTGGAACAGAGCAGCAAAGTGTGAATTATTGAACTACAAGAACAGCAACGCATCTTACAATCCGAAGAACATTTTATCGTACTAATAGACATCCCTACAACTGAACTCAAGACGACATGTACACTTCAGACAAAAATCGTATCAGGACCACTACTATTACACTACGAAGAATGCACGGAGTCCATCAACAACGTAGAATACACAAGCAAATCGCACATCTTCTGGGACGAAATTCAATTCGTTCCATCATCATTCATCCCGGTCAAAGCAACAAAGGTCATCAAGGAACTTAACCTACGAAAACTTGAAACCTACCATTTCGAAAACAAAGAAACAACAGCAAAACATCTTCTCGAGGTCCATACTACTAATCATCCATTTACTGGAAGCATTACCTGTCAATAAGAAACAGTCCAGAAATACAAAGCCCATAGGAACTTCAACAATTCAAGAGGGGAGGTTACGATTATTCAACCTCAACATCCACGCATAGTCATTTAAGCCGCATTTGCAGAATTTCAATTAATATTTACTAATTTTCCCATTACGGCTTTGTCTTCTTAAGTTTTTAATATTAAATCTGGAAAGGCAGTTCTTGTCAAATTGATGATGATGGTGTCGGTCTGTCGATTATCCTTCGACTTTCTTCATCAAAAAGGAAAAACCAAAATTAATGGTGAAAAGCAAGGACGTAGAAATGTCCGAGTTAAGGAAAATTGTATGGTGTGGATTGGAAAAGGGTATTTTACAAGTTGACACAGCAATAGCTTACCTTTACAAACTCCTCTCTTCTTTGATCAGTGAGTTGGGAGAGGATTGGGTGTCCTATGGAGTAACCATAGCCAAGAAAGGAGGAATGAAAATATATGATATGTTTGATGTAGTAGAATCAAGTTTCGAAAAAGAGGGGAAAGAGGAGCTTACTTGTCCTCAGAATCATTAAAGGTTAGACGCCGAATTTTCTTACTTCCCATATCAGATTCCTCTGGGTCTAGTTCATAAGACCGCTTACTCTTCTGTCGTTAATCCAGCATTATACATATTTTGCCACATCACCGCAGTGTTTTTGATCAGCAGCACATCTTTCAATGCAAGCATGTTCTTAGAAACAGATATTCATGATGTAGTAGCTAATGCCAAGCTTATGGAATTTGCATACGGAATATCTGCCAAATTCGAACTAAAATGACTAAATGACTTTCGATCGGGAACCTGGGCAAAACATTTTTGATTGACCTTTCCCCCCCCCCCCTCTCGCAATTGATACCGCCTGTCCTGGTGCTATATCAATGTCCAGCAGTGCATGCAACCCTACGACTGTTTTTTTTTTGTTCTCCATTCCCGGCGTGGAAAAAAAATGAATCGGCGTTTCTATTGCATTATTTCCTACCCCATCCCTGGACTAGAGGGTTCAACACTTAGCGAACCGTCGTAGACCGCAACCGAACTCAACAGGCCCCAGTACAGGATCATCGTGAGAGTTTTGTTTGTTCATTGTTAATTCTTTTTTTTTGTTTTAAAGTTTGCATTAAATAAAACGTTGATTTAAATAGCTACCGTGATAATATAGATTAAGCTTAGAAATTATTTTTTTTTGAGATAGGCGATATCGTCTAATGGTGAATTAGAATAACAATGCATTTTCAGTTTTGTATACTATCATTGATCTTTTAGTCAACTATACTAACATCTATGGGCAACGGCTGTTCAAAAACAAAAATTTAAAAAATCTGCGTAATCGTCCGCAGCCCAATTTTCGAAACGTTGATTCTTCGGAATGCTCAAATTTATAGGTTTATGTTTTCTCCAAGCCCAATTCAAGCCTCTCTATTATCATCCCGTATTTCCAACTGTAATGTCGGGTCGTCGGTTCGAAGAAATATTGAGATGATTCAATTCAAACTGTGACAGCCAAGACAAGTATACTGTCAAAGTTATGGGTATTTTGAATTTATTCAACCACCAGTTTCAAAACGTGTATAAGCCAGAAAGAAATTTATGCATTTATGAATCATTGTTGCTTCATAGAGGTCGCTTGCATTTTAGACAATATATAAAAAACAAAAAAAAAAACAAAGTATGGTATAAAATGTTTCGAGCTGTGCGATCCAGATGGTTACGCCCTAAACATTGAAATTTACCAGGGAAAAGACCTAAATAAAATAGCAAAAGGAGAATCAAAAATAAATAACTTGGTTTTACGTCTCATGAATCCTTACCTTTCCAAAGGTCATTATTTATTTATGGATAACTATTATAATAGCGTTATTCTCTCCAATAAGCTATTGGCTCTCGGAACCCATACAACTGGTACAAAAGAAATTATGAATCGAAAAATTAAAAAGGGTGAACATATGTATATATGGAGAAGGCAAAATAATGTTTACATATCTAAATGGAGAGATAACAGAGACTTGCACATGATAACCACAGTGTTTAAAACTAATAATAATAAGTAATGAGATCTAACTCGCACTGGACACAACCGCCCATCTTCCAGCCGACTCTCTTTGCGTTCCAGTAATCTACTGGAATTTGTGCTGGCAGTTGGATATTGTGGCGTAAATTAATAGTCTGTGGTGTTCGGTTTTTAATTTGTACTTCGATTATTATTTTTTGGCGCTGAAGGAAATAAAACGTGCTTTTTGGTTATAAAAACATTTTCTTTTTTTTGACATCGGAGTGGCGGTAGTGCGTCGTCGAACACACAGCATATCATCCAATTTTAAAAACTGTATATAATCGGTACAAAGTTCCTTCTACGAATCCTCATGAAGTAGAAGAATATAATGTCAACATGGGCGGAGTCGATAGGCTTGATCAAATGGTTTCATACTACTCCAGTCCTCGGAAAACTGTGCGTTGGTAAAAAAAAGTTATATTTCACCTCATAGATGTTGTTGGTTCCCAACACAACATTTAAAAACACAACACTTATCACACTATTTACGATTTTCATAATTGTGAAAAAAAAACGCACATTTGACATTGTAGGATGTATCATATTGCGCACATTTGGCTAGTCACTGAGATATGGAAACAAATTTCCATTCAATGAGAAATACATAATAATAATGGGCGCAACAAAGAAAAACACTCGCGTCAATATCTTTGCTGATTTATTTAATTAAAACACGGCGAAAAAGAACACGACCGACCAAGAACAATTAAACAAACACGAAATGTCAAATCTGCGGCACACAAGAAGGAAAATAGTCACAACAATGCGTTTGTCCCTCTTCCTCTACACAGTTAATACATGAAGGAATCCACTTGCGGTTCCCCTTCAGCCAACTCACATGGCTTAACAAACAATCGTATAAGAGACAGGAAGAGAGAGAAACGCATTGTATCATAAGTATGATCAGCTCGTCTAACACCATGTTAAACAGGGGGCATTAGCGAATGAAATGGCCATAGAATGCTTGAAATTATGTTACACACGCTGTTCGCAAAAGAAATGTAATAGTACATATGTAAGAAATTCAAATTCAAAAAGTTCAATGACCAGTGTTAAGATAAGCTAAGTTGAAACTGAAGTATTAATATTACCTAAAGTCAGGCGTGGGACCAGACATCGAGGTGTCACCGTTATTAATGCTATTTTATATATCAGATGTACTGACCCAATGTCTGTTCCCACGCATTGTTTAATGTCTTATCAGAACTTGCACTATTTAAGTTTCAGCGTGAGACCAGACATAGAATTCGCGCTTCACGCGTATTACATTTCGGTGAATGCTTGGTCTCACGCTCACCTGTATGTATCTAGTTATAGTCGATCTAATATTGTATTTTTTGGGCTGAGTCTGATTCGAACCGCCAAGGAATAAACTTGTATTAAATTTGATTGCGCTTGATTTTTCTTTCTAAGACAAATTTATCTGAACAACCAGGAAAATACAGTAGTGATTGAAACTTATAAGCATTTTAACAATAAAAATGTATAACGTAAAACGAAGAGTGAAGTTTTTCTCATCACCAAGGTACTGACCAAGACATCTTCTTAGGTCAGACATTCTTCTTAATTCATCTCGATTAAGAACAGATGTAGCTGTTTTCAACGCATACTTCCTTTATAAAAAACATTCGAATATTGAGTACAGTGGAATCCGTTTAGTACGACTTCGTTTATAACGACGAACCGTTTTAAGCGACGTAGAAACAACAACTTGTTAGGTTTGCATACTAATTCCTATGAACGAGCATCCGTCCACATTACGTGGGACAGTCCCACATTTACATGAACTGTCCCACATCGAAAATTGTCCCACAAAATTAGAAGATGCCCCACACTGTCCCACCAAATTGAACTTCAATTTTTCGATCGTTTATTTTATAAATTATCATACTAGTTTAACTGAACGCTACCAACATTTACAAAATTAGATGCAGGAACATAACGACTGAGCTGAATGCACTCATAGTTTTCACAGCTGATTGCCAGTGTCAATAAAGCAAAATTTGCATTTGGAATACAAGAACCGAATAGAAAACAAGGTAAGTTGTGATGTTATTAATTCTGTCTTAAATCTATTTCTTTTTTTAACTCTACGTTTACAGTTCAGTTATGGTAGACAGAAATCGAGCCATATTATCCTTTCATAAAAAAAAACAAAAAGAAATGACTCCACAGTGTTTTGTTCAATTTGCAGCAGCAACTTCGCCATGACTAGTGGCCGGTATGATATAAAACGACATTTGGATACTGATAAACACAAGAAGACATTGCAGTCCGCTGCAGGATGTAGCAATTTGGTAAATTTTTTCAAGCCTTTCAATTCCATTGCAAAAAGAGAGAAGAGGCATTCAGTCGGAGGAAGTGGATGCGTGCGGACGCCTAATTTTATGCGGAGAATAAAGAAAGAATAAATATTGGAGCGCGTGTTTTATTCGGCGAAATAAGTAAAAAAAAAGGGCAAGTAAAATAACGTTTACAGGATGAAGTTCAACAAAATTTTAGTTATTTAATTATACATTTTCCAAATCATAAAATTAATGAAAATGATTTGTTTGATGAAATATCATGCATAAAGAAATATGCAACTGCTAATAAATTACAGAACTGGAATGATGAAAAAATATCAGCTGATATAAGATGGGTGGAAATTTTGTCGCACTTAAAAAACTGCAATATTCCCTACCAAAACTCCAAAAAGTTTGTTGAGTATACCCTCTGTTAGCCGGGGACTAATGCGTCGACGGAAAGAGAAGTCACAACTTTCTGTCGAAACAATTAAAGCAATATTGACTGTGAGATCGAGCTATTCAAGCTGCGAAGAAGTGTCACAAAACAATAGCTTATTGAAAATAATTCATTCTTCAGAGAAGTATGTGTGAACAATTTATTAATATGTAAAATATATATTTTTTTTTGTTTTTTTTTTTTTGTAAAAAAGTAAAATCTAGTCAATTTTTTGTAACTCTCGTTTTTTGTTAAACTGAACTGTTTTTTTTTTGTTTTTGTAGGCTAGCTGATTTTTTAATAGTTATTAAGACTTTGCTCCTGTTTTTTTTTTGTTTAAAATAAGTGTTTTTCATTCTATCCCGCAACTTCTTTTAATAAAATTGAAATTGTCCCATATTAAAAAAAAAAAATGTGTGTACTATTTTCGGGTGAATTTCTTTACTTTGTCCCACATTTTGACTTTTTGGATCTGGTCACTTTATTTAAACGACGTAATTTTCCAATAAATCGTTCGGTTACAGCGACGAGTGGTTGTTGTTTAAAAAATATAACGCAATCGTAGTATGCCACTCTTTGAATTTTCTCTTCTCTATGCAATAGCAGTAGGTAGCACAATTTGCGCGACAGGCGACAGTATTTACGCAACAGAGTTACGCGACGGTGGAAGTTTTTTGTAAATTAAAATGAGTTCGATTAAAAAGAAAAGTTTCTCAATTGAAGAAAAAAGTATTATTATACATCGTTTGGATGTTTAAAAAATGTACGGTCATTGCCAGTAGATTATGAGAGCAATCGGAGAGCCTGGATGACATCTGAGACTTTCATCAAGTGGGTACGTGATTGGGGCCGTGAACTAACTAGCAAGAAACAAAAAATTCTGCTTTTGATTGACAATTGTCCAGCACATCCGAAAATCAGTGATTTAAAATTCGTAACTATGTAACTAACCACTTCGGTATTGCAGCCCATGGATCAAGGTATTATCCGAGCTCTTAAATCACACATCCGCAAAAATCAAAATCAAACTGAATATAACGTTTGTCTTAGTAAAAATAAAAACTTTTTGTCATTATTTGCTAGAATAAAATAAAAATTTAAAAATAAATTCTTTTCTACTTTTTTATATTCCGACGAATAAATATAATTCGCCCGAATTCCACGGTATCGGCTGATTTCGACGACGAAGATGAAGTTCCGCTCTCAGTTGGGATGAAAGCTTTAAATCATCAGATTTATACAAAACAAGGAGCTTGAAGAATATGCTGCTATTGATGATGCCGTAGCAACTTGTGAAGAACCCTCCGAGGAGAATATTGTGCAAAATGTTATTAAACAACCAATAAGCATTTTATAAGCATTTTAACAAGACACTTGTCATTTAACCGTGCACCAAGTAAGACAATAAAAATTTATAACGTAAAACGAAGAGTGAAGTTTTTCTCATCACCAAGGTCTTAGGTCAGACATTCTTCTTAATTTATCTCGATTAAGAACAGATGTAGCTGTTTTCAACGCATACTTCCTTTATAAAAAACATTCGAGCATTGAGTACAGTGGAATCCGTTTATAACGACGAACCGTTTTAAGCGACGTAGAAACACGAACTTGTTAGGTTTGCATACTAATTCCTATGAATGAGCATCCGTTTAAAGCTGTGGGACTGTCCCACATCGAAAATTACCCCACAAAATCAGAAGATATCCCACCAAATTGAACTTCAATTTTTCGATCAAGGAGCTTGAAGAATATGCTGCTATTGATGATGCCGTAGCAACTTGTGAAGAACCCTCCGAGGAGAATATTGTGCAAAATGTTATTAAACAACCAAGATAGCGACGAAAATTATGACGAATTGGAGGAAACGTGATCTATCCCCAGTGCATCCGAGGCTTTGAAAGCTGCAGAAACGCTGAATGTGTTTGTGCATACTACATTCAATGATGGTGCCGTGAAAAGTATGATGCCTCGCCTACACAATGCTGTACGATAAAAAAAAAAACTTAAAATAGGTACACAAACTAAAATTGACAAATAACTTTATTTATATAGGTAAATAGACTGAAATTTGGAGAAGTTGAAAGCGAAAGTCTCAGAATAGCCAATTACAAGAAAAACAATATTTTAATATAATTAAATACATACATATGTATGTACATAAATATGTATTATGTAACTAGCTTAAAAAGTCTGTAATTTTAGCCCCACAGGGGGGGGGGCACCTTTGAACATAAGGACCTGCTTCACTCAAAAGATAATAATAAATCGAAATCTTCATAAAATGGATAGAATTGTGCTTTTAAACTAAAGCTGAGTTCCATTTCTAAAAATAAATAGAAGTTACAGATCAATAATTCAAAAACTTAGGTTTTTATGAGACTTGGAAGCAAAAAGTGTTCATAGGTGCCCCCCTCTCCCCTATTACTTACAGTATACCTTACATCAGATGGCTTTCGGATTTATAGCTCAATGCGTCAGAGATTTCTGTTAGCTCAATATCAAATTGCAAAGGTAGTGGTCAGTGTTGGAATAGAGGATGCAAACCAAATGAAGTTAGCAATGAATTACTACTCAACTCGTTAAATGGATCAGTCACTGGTTATGGATGCTCGTCTGATTCAATTGGCTGTGACACTTATTGCTGGCATGGAGTTTCATGCACTTGGTATAAATGGTCAATAAGAGGGGTTGGTGAAAAGAACTCACTTCATACAAAAAGAAACTCTGAAGTCTGGGAAACAATTGTTTCTATTGGTTATAAGGGTGTTGTTGTGGTAAAACATAGAGTTAATGTTAATAACCCCAGAATAAATCTGAATAGGATTTTATCTAACATACCACTATATGTTACTAGCTTTACATCTGAGGTGCCATACTCAAAGAATGAGATTGTACTTGTTGTAGACTACGACGTCTCCAAAGTAAAGAACTGGAGGCAGCCGACCAGACACCTATTGCAAATGTACTGAACACAGCCTTAGTGACAACAATGCCTACATGTCAAATACTGAAATGTCAAATATGAGAACAACCATGAATTGTCAAATGCCAAATAAAGAATTATTATTCATTTTTATAACGTGATCCAGAAAAGTTGAGTTTTTATCTCAGTTTTAATCACGTAGCCTTTAACAGTCTTTGGATTGGTACAGCTTGGCCTCTGTTTGAGTTTTTTTCTTCTTTGTTCGCCATGCAGATTGCCTTTGCCAGCGATTGAATCTTTTCCTTTTGTTTCTGCAGCGAACAGTACTAATTAATGGAAAAGGTTAGCAAACTGAAGTGTCAGGTAGGAACATGCCAGAAACTGATTTAATAGGAGATTTTCAGATTAGCCTTTACGAGAGGTCATATGGCTTCAATGAGCACAATGTAGACTGTAACGTTACAGATTGAAATTGACTTTGGCCAGTTTTTCCCCGAAAACATTCAAGGCTTTTTTTCAAAATGGGACCACTTTAAGGAAGTAATATTACATTACTTCAATGAAAAAGTAAAGGACGCGGAGTCGAAAAACTTGCTACAAAAGCTGGAAGGTGATATATCATTAGGTAAATTTCATAATTAGATAACTAGAATTAAATTTTTTTTCTTATCGTTAAATGTTAGATTTAACCATTTTTTTCCAGATTCCAAAAACTTTTTAACGCTGCTTTTATTACATGTTGTTGTTAAACCATCGTTAATTTCTACAAACGGGAGTAAGCGGACGAAATGGAAGCCATCAATTTGTGATGCACCAGCGGCCACAATTCTTCACTGTTTGTCAATTAATGACTACAGCAGGAGTTACATGCATTTCGTCACCATCATCATATAAAGACAACCGCTAAGCCTGCCGGAAAAAGTCGGCTTGTAAACAAACATCGAAATTCGACGCATTGGCCTTGAAAATTATATATACCTGCTGCATGGCTTGGCGTGGGTAATAGGTGATGGTGCGAGTGTTCAGTGGAGAGAGTCAGACTGGCGTTGGCCGTAGACCTAAACATATTACATATGGTTCTCTGTAAATTTTCAAAATGAATTGTATAAATAATAAATAATAATTTCTAAAGACAACATTTTCGTAACAAAGTGTATTTAAATAAATATAAAAAGCTTGTGAATGATTGTTTTATTTAAACAAACATAACTCAGGCAGTACGAGCTCCTTAAACAAAAATCTTGTAAACCAGATAGCCCCATACAACCAGTGATTTTGGTTATCGGTAAGGAGATTACAACTATTGAAAGTTTTTACGTCCTTGTGGACAATATTTTATACAAGTTGCCAACATTTTTAAAGGCACTTGATGTTCTATTTAATTTGCATTATGTAATGAAGTTTAAGTATGCGGGTGAATCCAAATTTTTTTATGAGTTTGTGGAATCATATTTTTTAATATTGGAATTGCCTCTAACCCCAATGTAGTACATCTAATAAATTACCTAAACAATAACCAATAATGGTATTCACATGCTTCCTTTGTAGCGCTCAGGTCTAGACCTCAAAATCTTTAATTGGGCATTTGAAGGCCTTCCACCCAATTTCAAAAATATCAAAAGTTATACGTAATTTTTCAAACTGTGGCCAAAATTTGTCAAAAATTTTCTCTTTTAAGAATCATTTAGATAGAGTTCACAGCACACGCAATATTGAACCAATAAAAATAAATGTACCAAATATTGATGACCCATCTTGTAGCTATATGACCAATAAAAATATTGTCGATATTAAGAAAACTATTCCAGATAAAAATACTTGCACTTACCTTTTACCACAACATTTAAACTTAAATGTCAACCAATTCATATTATCATTACATAGCAAAAATAATTTTAACCGAAAAGGTGTATTTTCTTTAGTACATCAAATTAATGATATGATTCTTAAACCGATTCATACCTATATAATGAATACTATTTCGCCACTAATAGATGATGCTGGTAGCAGATCAATTGTCGAAAATGGTATAGAAAAATGTTTTTCGGTTTTTAATAATGCTCAGACTGAATACCGTTTTTTTAAATCTTTAAAAGAGGCAAACATTTTTAAAATTCCCATTTCACACACAATTAATGAAGAAATTTCTGAAGGTGTCATTAATAACAATCCTAGTTTAGTCTCAAATGAAGTAGTTAGACTATTAATGGAAATCAAATTTCAGTTTAAGAAGTTTTTTGAAACGAGTGATAATTTGCGTATAACTTTAGAAAACATGAAAACTTTAGAGAAAACTAGCGGAAGCTATAAAAACTTGATTAATGGTGAGATTAGGAAAAAGAATATGGAAAACTATAAAGAAAAACTTGTGATTCCTTTCGTTCTTTATTTTGATGATTTTGGAGTTGACAATCCTCTCGGGTCTCATGCCACTGAGCAAACAGTTTGTGGTTTATATTGCAATTTTCCGTGTATTCCAAAACATCACTTATCAAAATTGGATAATATATTTGTTGCTGGATTTGAAGGAGTTTGGTAATATTTATGATTTCGAGCCTTTAATAAAAGTGTTTAAAACCCTTGAAACGGAAGGCATCCTTGTTACAACAAAGGAAGGAGAACTGCATTTATATCTTGTTTTAGCTTTTGTAATAGGCGTAGTTAACACAATGCACTTGGGCCACGAGCTAAGTGCATGCCAGCGAACCACACGGGATTCGCTGACTCATCATTTTCATGCTTCAACCTGTTCCCACAGTCTCGGTGCATTGGGATTGTGTTGCATATAAGTTATCACCCAAAAGATTGACCGAATCGTAAGTCAATCCACTTCCGCTAAAACAATAGAACTAGAGCACATGCGGGATCGCATTGCACTTCATTTTCCTCAGAACCTAAGTCATCAGTTCCCACAGTCAACAACCGAATTCCGAAGAAATCACCGACTCAGCGTCTGCACTTACCTGCGACACCTTTGTTTGCCTTAGTTTATAAATATCTGTAATAAGTAGATTTTGCTTTGAGTTTGAATCCAGTTGTTGTAAAATATTGTACGGGGCGACCTGGATTTCTACTGCAAACAGACCTAAATCTCTGAACGCGTTCATCGCGATTGTCATTTAAGAGACGTCAAAACTTTCACGCGGCATTAAATCTGTCGTTTTAATCAATTGCCAGCCACTTTCTTGTTTGTCGCAGAGGAGTCCAGGTCGCCAGCCCATAAACTAAAAAGTAAGTTGTATTTTAATAAGATAAGTTGTAAATGTTCAATAAGCTCTTTATAGAGAATAAATCTACCGTAACTTCGGAGGTTCGACTTTCATTGGGCAGGGGCTCTGAAGCGGCAACAAATTTTATTCTTTTTTATTTTGAATTTCCCCGCCTACACAGTTGGCAATAATTGTTGTGGAATAATGCGAATTTAAATATTTCTGCAAAGAATAAGCCGCCGCAAATTTGCAACAATTACTGTAGCCAATAAACCGCATATTTCCCTGTGGAGTTTTGCCGCTAGCCCATAGCACGCCAAGGAGAGATACAGCCGCCATTTTATTTGCCATCTTGACCGAGCAGCAAATTGCACGAGGATCGTACAAAGGCCGCCATTTTGCTCTACAATTTGCAAAGCCACGTTTCGATGTCAAGCCTAAACGAGACTTTAAGAAGAAGTGCTCGTAATAAAAGAGTGGATATTGTAGCCGATCCTGATCCACCAATAGCCGACGCCAATTCGACAGAAGACAGCGATTCCGACGTAGACAACACCATGATCGAAAATGCTGATCAGGGACCGTCAACTCAATTAGTAGCGATCCAGAAGCAAATGGACGAACTGCGTTTGCAACTTCAGGCAGCAACAGCCGCCGCTGCAAATGAAAAACGTGAACGCATTCGAATCCAAGACCTGCTTAGCCGCCATCAGCAGTCATCAACTGCCGCCTCTAACTCTGATGCTGGAACAGCTCAGTACGCGCCGATCACATTGAATTCATTGCCGCCAACTGTGTCAACAACCACTGTTTCGACAATGTGCATCGGTGCTGGAACCGCTCAGTACGCACCGAGTATATCATCATCGCTCCAGAAACCAGTGTCGACATCAGTACTAATGTCGGTACAAAATGATACTGCGAGACACCAATACACACCAATCACATGTTCCCACGAGCCGCACATACCTTCATCGTCTTTATACACGAGCGTCGCAGCATCACAGTACACGTGGTCATTGCCACATAAGCCCGCGTCAACAGCAACCATCAGTACGTATACAAGCAGCCCCTTCCATGCACAGAGATTACCATCGTTCCTGCCCCCGTTAAGTGAACAGCAAGTTAATATGCCTCCACTACAAAATAGAATATCGTCATCGTCTGCAACCAGCCAGTTAATAACGCCGCAAACGGGTTCGTATGGAAATGGCCGAAAGCTTCACGATCTGCCAAACTTCACCGGTCGTCCTGAGGAGTGGCCGATGTTTAGTACAGCCTTTCGCGAATCCACAGCAATGTTCGGATATTCCAACGTCGAGAATATCTTTCGCCTACAGAAATGCATTAAAGGAGATGCAAAGACCGTCACGGAGGCACTATTGATACACCCGGACAACGTTGAACGAGTGATGGCTGCGTTGGAATTCCGCTTTGGACGCCCAGAATGTTTACTGCAAAGCCAACTTAGCAAAGTGCGAGAAATTTCGCCTATTTCGGAGGGAAAGTTGGAAATGCTCGTTCCATTCGCCACCAGGGTGCAGAACTTTTCTACCTTTCTTGAGGCAAGTGGCCTACATCAGCATCTTGCTAATCCGACTCTCATAGATGAACTTGTCGGTAAGCTACCGATGAGTAAACGTTTAGAGTGGGCCCAGCAAAGCGTTCTTATCCAGCCGTACCCTACCGTCAAACATTTTGAAGAGTGGTTGAACAGAATCGCCAGACTAGTGTGCTTGGTCACAACAAACTCTCTTGCACCACAAGGTAAGGCAGAAAACAATCAAAAACCTAAAAGCGTTCTCTTCACTTCAGACAAACCTGGATCTAAATCTAGCGCCAAGGAACGGTCCATATCTGCTTCAGCCAACAATGATATTTGTCGCCACTGTCAATTAAAGTGGCATCCAGTACCTGAATGCAGTGCCTACGCTAAATTGGACAACGTAGAAAAGTGGAACTTTGTTAAAAGAAACAGGCTGTGTTTCTCTTGCCTGAGATACGGCCACAACACAATCTCGTGCAAGCGCCGAAAGAAATGCGAGATTGGTAAATGCACTCGCAACCATCACTCTTCACTTCATGATCCTGACGATCCAAGTACTTCATCGCCGTCGACATCCGCTGCCGAGACCGAGGGTCAAAGGGCGCCGAAGTCTTTGCTCAGCTGTAATGCAGATGCCAACGTAAAAATACTATTTCGTGTTTTGCCAGTCAGGCTTTACAACAACGATACCGTGGTAAAAACATTTGCCCTCCTGGACGAAGGATCGTCCATTACTATCATGAGCAACGACATAGCCGGACAACTTCAATTGGATGGTCCCAAGAAAAGCTTGGATCTACAGTGGTTTGGCAAAGAGACATCGACGGAGGAGTCTTCAGAAGTAAACCTTCATATCAGCGCCGACAGAGATGATGCCGAGAGATTTTCGATGACCGGAGTCAGGACAGTTAGTGAGTTATGTCTGCCTACACAAACTCTGAGTGCCGCTGATTTGTATCCACTGTTCCGAGGTAAGACTATGCCCTCGTTCGCGGAATATGAAAACGCGAAGCCTCAACTTATCATCGGTCTTGATCACTGCCACTTGGGGGCACCAATTAGAGTGTTGGAATCCGCAAACGTTCAACCAATTGTTACGGAAACCAGATTAGGATGGGCCGTGTATGGGAGGTCAGCAATTGAGACTGGGAGTGACTTCAACGACGTCCGGATCCTTCATTGCAGTCAAGCCAGAAGTGAACAGGACTCGTACCTGGATTCTGTCATCGAGGAGTTTTTTAGCATGGAAAATTTCGGAGTGAAGAAACCAACACAGAAGCTGATTTCAGAGGTTGATGAGAGGGCGTTGCGGATTCTTTCCAGCACAACAAAGCAAGTCGGCTCTCGCTTCCAGACAGGCCTGCTGTGGAAGCATGACACGTTTGAAGTTCCTGCAAGTTTTGACATGGCGAAAAGAAGACTATGGAGCCTTGAAAATAAGATGAAGAGGGATCCCGAGTTCGGTGCGATTTACAAGAACATCGTTGCAGACTATTTGAGAAAGGGCTACGCAAGGAAGCTGACGAAAGCCGAAGCGGAATCGAGCACTCCCAGAACCTGGTACCTTCCACATTTTGGTGTGCAGAATCCGAACAAGCCTGGTAAAGTTCGTCTCGTGTTCGATGCTGCTGCGAAGGTGAGTGACGTTTCTCTAAACACCTTTCTACTCAAGGGACCGGATGAGCTCAGATCACTGCTTGCGATACTCTTTAACTTCCGTCTGAGGCCAGTAGCTGTAACTGGTGACATTAAAGAAATGTTTCACCAGATACAGATACAACCGGAGGATCAGGACTCGCAACGATTTCTTTGGAGAAACGAACCGGAACAGGACATCGGAGTCTACGTTATGCAGTCAATGACGTTTGGTGCCAGCTGTTCCCCATGCTCAGCGAATTTCGTGAAGAATCTCAACGCTTTGAGATTTACGGAGGATAGCCCGAGAGCCGTCAGCGCGATTATCCGAAACCACTATGTAGATGATTATGTGGATAGTTTCACCAATGAAGCCGAAGCGATCGACGTAACCAAAGCCGTCATATCCATACACCATAGTGCGGGCTTTGAGCTACGGAATTTTGCCTCAAATTCGAAAAGGGTGTTACAAGACATCTCTGCGCTGGAGAACGAATTGCAACCAAGATCGGAAGTTGACCTGAACATCGATGCCGCTGTGGAAAAGGTTCTTGGAATGTGCTGGGAGCCTAATAAGGATGTTTTTACGTTCAAACTAAATTTTCCGCGTGTTAACAAGGACGTTATGATGAGCCGCAGATGCCCGACCAAAAGAGAGTTCTTAAGCATAGCCATGTCGGTCTTCGATCCGTTTGGGATGATAGCTAACTTTGTCATTCATCTGAAATTGCTGTTGCAGTCAGTCTGGAGTTACGATGTTGAATGGGACGAGCCGATACCTGAGGAAATTTTTGAAAAGTGGAAGCTGTGGAGAGCAGAGCTTCCGAATCTGTCTCATTTTAGTGTGCCAAGATGTCATGACTACTTCCTGTTGTCAGCAAGCAGTATTAATCTTCACATTTTCGTCGATGCCAGTGAAGAGGCGTTCAGCGCAGTAGCTTATATGAGGGCTGAATTTGGCGAAAGGACGCAGGTTTCCTTCCTGTGTGGGAAGACAAGGTGTGCGCCAAGAAAACTGATGACGATTCCCCGTCTCGAGTTGTCTGCTGCCGTTCTGGGTATTCGACTTTCGAATACCATAGCTGAGTACCACGATATGCCGTTTACGAGTCGAGTCTTCTGGAGCGATTCGAAAACGGTTCTAAGCTGGATCAGATCGGAGCCCCGCCGCCACAAACAGTTTGTTAGTTTCCGAATTGCCGAGATACTCGATAGCAGCCGATGCAATCAATGGCGTTGGATCCCCTCCAAGTTGAATCCGGCTGATGAAGCCACTCGAGCGCGTTACCCGCCAAGGTTCCAAGCCAACAACAAGTGGGTTAACGGGCCTTCATTCTTACAGCAGCACCCCGATTCATGGCCAATACCATCGGATGATATTGAGAATCATGTGTGCCGGGAGGAAATGAGACCGAAGTTCCTGTTGCACGTCGCTACTGTGAGTACTAATCTTTTTGATTTCTCCAGGTTTTCTAAGTACTCCAAGTTGCTGAGAGCCGCGGCGTGGGTTATCCGGTTCCTGAAGGCGTGTAGACGTATGCCTATCGAAAATGGAGAACTTTCGCCAGCCGAGCTCGACGACGCCGAAAAGGTTCTCTGTTGCGAAGCCCAACGTGATGCCTATGCTAACGAGATAGCTCAACTTAGCTGTCAGCGGCATGTCGAAAAGACCAGTAGCCTGTACAAATTGACGCCATATTTGGATAACGATGGTCTACTGCGCGTCTATGGACGTATAGACGCTGCTTCGACCATCCCGTTCACTGCCAGACGACCGATGATCTTGCCCAAGGACCATAAGTTGACTAGGATGATTTTGGATCACTTTCACCGTCGCCTGTGTCATCAAAACAATGACACTATAGCTAACGAAGTGCGCCAAAAATTTTGGGTGCCTAGCCTACGTTCTGTCATTAAAAGGGTGAAAAACGACTGTCTGTTATGCCGTATCCGAACCGTTCAGCCGACGCCACCGCTAATGGGCCAACTGCCGAAGGATCGTCTTACTCCGTACGTACGGCCGTTCACGTTTACCGGCCTTGACTATTTCGGCCCGGTTCTTATTACCATTGGCCGTCGCAAAGAGAAACGCTGGGTAGCGCTCTTCACGTGTATGACAATTAGGGCCGTACACCTCGAAATCGCCGCTGATCTCTCTACGGACGCGTGCATTTTGTGCATCCGCAACTTTGTCAACCGGCGAGGGGTGCCAGCAAGGATAAGATCCGACAACGGCACGAACTTTATAGGAGCGAGGAACGAGTTGCAGACCAATTGTATCTTCGACAACAAGGCAATCAAAGCTGAGCTATCTGCAAAGGGCATTCAGTGGATTTTCAACTGCCCGTCAAATCCGCATGCTGGTGGGTGCTGGGAACGACTGGTACGGTCGGTAAAAAGGGTGTTGTCGCATACGCTTAAAGAAGTCGCACCAAGGACTGAGACGCTTCTGAGTGCTTTGGTCGAAGCAGAGAACATAATTAACAGTCGCCCGCTTACATATTTGCCGGTTTCGGTCCAAGATGAGGAGCCTCTGACTCCTAACCATTTCTTGCTAGGTGGGCCGAACTCGACACATACTCCAGGCGGCGTAGATGACCGAGTCTTATGTCTCCGCAAACAGTGGCGGATCAGTCAGCAAATCAAAGACCGATTCTGGAAGAGGTGGATAAAGGAATACTTACCAGTTCTGACAAGACGCTGTAAGTGGTTTGAGAACGTGCCGCCTATCTCTGTCGGGAACCTGGTACTCATCTGCGATGCCGATGCTCCTAGAAGTCAGTGGAAGAGAGGAAGAGTCATCAAGGTGTATCATGGGATCGACAAACAGGTACGCTCAGCCGAAATTCAAACAGCAACAGGAGTTATTCGACGACCGTCCATCAAGCTGGCCGTGTTAGATGTTGGTGAGACGTCGGTGGAACCGGAGCGCCTCACGGGGGGTGGGGTGTTGTAAAATATTGTACGGGGCGACCTGGATTTCTACTGCAAACAGACCTAAATCTCTGAACGCGTTCATCGCGATTGTCATTTAAGAGACGTCAAAACTTTCACGCGGCATTAAATCTGTCGTTTTAATCAATTGCCAGCCACTTTCTTGTTTGTCGCAGAGGAGTCCAGGTCGCCAGCCCATAAACTAAAAAGTAAGTTGTATTTTAATAAGATAAGTTGTAAATGTTCAATAAGCTCTTTATAGAGAATAAATCTACCGTAACTTCGGAGGTTCGACTTTCATTGGGCAGGGGCTCTGAAGCGGCAACACCAGTTGTGAACCAAAAAAGAGGTCCCATGCTCCAAATAATATTTTTTTAATTCATTTCAACGTGAATAAACGTAATTTATATGCCCTCGTCACCGGATACGCGTGCGATGGCCTATTTGACGGATCAGCGATTCGCATCGTGGGACCAGCGGTCTCCTAACGGCAATCTTTCATCATTACTGGCAGTCTAAATCCAGACCTCGAACACGTCGTGTGCTTTACAGAATAAAATTAATCATTCATTTCTTGATTTAACTTGTATTTCCGATATTAGAATTATCCACCTGTAAGTCGAACAGTGGGTGTGCCTTCGGGCACACGTTCGCGTTTTTTTTAGATAATCCACGGGGATATCTTTAATGGCAAAGGCTACCAAACTGAAGTGTCAGGTAGGAACATGCCAGAAACTGATTTAATAGGAGATTTTCAGATTAGCCTTTACGAGAGGTCATATGGCTTCAATGAGCACAATGTAGACTGTAAGGTTAGTAGTTGTTCTACAACCTGCAATGAGCAAAATAACATCAAAGATCATGAGGTTTAAGAATCAAGTAGATAAGCTAGAATCAGAAGAGTTAGCTATGTTAGGGAACATGAACATAATAGAAACTAAGAAACGAGTTAATGGTTTAATAAAATTGTTGATCGGTGTCTAGAATTGACAATCACTCATCTGGGCAATTGGTAGTGCACCAAAAAAAAACAACAACACGAGCACCCTACAGAGCAGTAGACGATTTCATAGCGGCATCATAAGATCGTCAACCAACGGGCAGCCAGACGACCGCAATAAAATCCACAACAAAAAAAACAGAACAATATCATTACGAGCAACAAACGCCTTACCTTTTCATTACGCGGCGCAAGGAAGGAGCGAAGAAAGAGGAGCAGCCGACAACCCGACCGTTTGCGAGACGATGCAAACGGGACCTGCGACCGAAATGCATGGAATATGCAGGCACATGGCAGCTGTATAAAAACCAGCAAAAACTATTGGAGCTTCACTTGATGTGCAAACCCGTGCAGTGCAGTTCATTTAAAATACAGTCCAAGTTAACGGCAAACACTTCCAAGTATTACGTCCAACATATAAGTCAGCGCATTCCACCACGAGCAACGACAAAACACGCTTTAGGGTCATGTTGCGGACAAGGCGTCTCAACTCTCAGAAACCATCCCATCGCAAACAACACAAATCCCATACTCATCCGACACCGCAGACATTCCACAATCCGACACCGCACTCCAGTGTGGGAACACATCGCCACAGTTAGATTTAGAATAGTATTTAAGCTGTAGGTTTTAAGTAAATTGTGTTCAGTTCATTTGTAGGCAGAATCGCTGCCAGTTGATAAATAAAGTTTTTTTTTAAGAAAATTAGTAATCAGTTTATTTAATTGGCGCCCGAGCAGGGTCCCTGTCGAAACTATCGTCTTAAGTGTCATTCAAAATAAGTCGACCTCAAGAAGCTCGCCGCGAAGTGACTCTCTCCGTGTAAAGCAATCACACATATAAGTCAACCCGTTGACTGCACAGTGACTGTAAAGTGAGAACTAACTGGTGATAGTAATATTGGGCAGGGTCTGCCAACAAAAATTATCCGTACATCATTGGAGGTCGGTAGACCGAAAAAACCACGAAAGGGTGTGGACCAGATACCCCAGTAACGAGAGTAAAAAGGAATAATATCGAATCCATCATCGTGGGATGTTCGTTGCAGTAGCTTTGTAAGAATAGAAATTAAGTTATTTAAATAAGAGGTTAAAAGAAACATATAGTTAAGTAATTAAACTAGAGAATAAGTGTTAAAAATTATCCGTATATTTCTTATATAGATCCAGTAGAACATATAATTAAGTGAAACATATCACATATTACAAAACGGCAATCTTTCATCATTACTGGCAGTCTAAATCCAGACCTCGAACACGTCGTGTACTTTACAGAATAAAATTAATCATTCATTTCTTGATTAAACTTGTATTTCCGATATTAGAATTATCCACCTGTAAGTCGAACAGTGGGTGTGCCTTCGGGCACACGTTCGCGTTTTTTTTAGATAATCCACGGGGATATCTTTAATGGCAAAGGCTACCAAACTGAAGTGTCAGGTAGGAACATGCCAGAAACTGATTTAATAGGAGATTTTCAGATTAGCCTTTACGAGAGGTCATATGGCTTCAATGAGCACAATGTAGACTGTAAGGTTAGTAGTTGTTCTACAACCTGCAATGAGCAAAATAACATCAAAGATCATGAGGTTTAAGAATCAAGTAGATAAGCTAGAATCAGAAGAGTTAGCTATGTTAGGGAACATGAACATAATAGAAACTAAGAAACGAGTTAATGGTTTAATAAAATTGTTGATCGGTGTCTAGAATTGACAATCACTCATCTGGGCAATTGGTAGTGCACCAAAAAAAAACAACAACACGAGCACCCTACAGAGCAGTAGACGATTTCATAGCGGCATCATAAGATCGTCAACCAACGGGCAGCCAGACGACCGCAATAAAATCCACAACAAAAAAAAAACAGAACAATATCATTACGAGCAACAAACGCCTTACCTTTTCATTACGCGGCGCAACGAAGGAGCGAAGAAAGAGGAGCAGCCGACAACCCGACCGTTTGCGAGACGATGCAAACGGGACCTGCGACCGAAATGCATGGAATATGCAGGCACATGGCAGCTGTATAAAAACCAGCAAAAACTATTGGAGCTTCACTTGATGTGCAAACCCGTGCAGTGCAGTTCATTTAAAATACAGTCCAAGTTAACGGCAAACACTTCCAAGTATTACGTCCAACATATATGTGGGATGAGTAGCCAGACCAATATACGAACGAGCCAGCAAACAAGAAGTACACAACAGACGCATACCGACACCAACGTAGCAACAAGACGCGACCGACACCGACCGACGTACATAACAAATACATAACGCGATCGTTCCCTTTCCACAAAACCCAGCTATGATGTAAAAGAGTAAAGGAGAGTAGTTTCAACCACGCAACTGGCCGGTCGTTCGCTAAAAATATTAATGGATTAAATAAAGTATTAATGGATTAAATATAGACAGTTGACAATTAACTAAGAAAGTGTTTTATTTGAACCTACATATAAGTCAGCGATTTCCACCACGAGCAACGACAAAACACGCTTTAGGGTCATGTTGCTGACAAGGCGTCTCAACTCTCAGAAACCATCCCATCGCAAACAACACAAATCCCATACTCATCCGACACCGCACTCCAGTGGTGGGAACACATCGCCACAGTTAGATTTAGAATAGTATTTAAGCTGTAGGTTTTAAGTAAATTGTGTTCAGTTCATTTGTAGGCAGAATCGCTGCCAGTTGATAAATAAAGTTTTTTTTTAAGAAAATTAGTAATCAGTTTATTTAATTGGCGCCCGAGCAGGGTCCCTGTCGAAACTATCGTCTTAAGTGTCATTCAAAATAAGTCGACCTCAAGAAGCTCGCCGCGAAGTGACTCTCTCCGTGTAAAGCAATCACACATATAAGTCAACCCGTTGACTGCACAGTGACTGTAAAGTGAGAACTAACTGGTGATAGTGATATTGGGCAGGGTCTGCCAACAAAAATTATCCGTACATCATTGGAGGTCGGTAGACCGAAAAAACCACGAAAGGGTGTGGACCAGATACCCCAGTAACGAGAGTAAAAAGGAACAATTTCCCCTTCGACAGCTTACTGTCTTCGATCGTCGCCGTGTATAGTCGCATTTTCTTTCTGCTCCCTAAATTAATTGAATTATTAACTACCCGTCAGCAGTTCTTCTGACCCACTCCGCGCCTGTATTAACTACCCGTCAGCAATTCTTCTGACCCACTCCGCGCCTGTACCTAGTCCCTCCCTTAAAACTGACCTCCTACACCATCCTTAGTTTTAAGTCCTAGTTATTATATTTAGTTCTTAAGTTAGTTTAAGTCACTGTAGCTTGTAATAAGCCAAATAAATGGGTTTTTTTTTATCCCCACCAAAATTAAAAATTAAAATTAAAAAAAATCCATCATCGTGGGATGTTCGTTGCAGTAGCTTTGTAAGAATAGAAATTAAGTTATTTAAATAAGAGGTTAAAAGAAACATATAGTTAAGTAATTAAACTAGAGAATAAGTGTTAAAAATTATCCGTATATTTCTTATATAGATCCAGTAGAACATATAATTAAGTGAAACATATCACATATTACAAAACGGCAATCTTTCATCATTACTGGCAGTCTAAATCCAGACCTCGAACACGTCGTGTGCTTTACAGAATAAAATTAATCATTCATTTCTTGATTAAACTTGTATTTCCGATATTAGAATTATCCACCTGTAAGTCGAACAGTGGGTGTGCCTTCGGGCACACGTTCGCGTTTTTTTTAGATAATCCACGGGGATATCTTTAACTGCGATAATCTAGGATTAAATTCAATTCTTGGTTTTTCGTCCAGTTTTAATTCCAATTGTTATTGCCACAATTGCAAAAGACACAAAACTAATATGCAGAGTGACACGATCGAATATCCAGATTTTTTTGCGAAACTTGCAGAATTATTCCTCTGACTGCAGCCTTAATGATGATAAACTGACAGGAATCAGGGAATATTGTGTTTTCAATAGCATAGACAGTTTTCATGTCGTTGATAATTTTTACTTTGATGTGATGCATGATTTGTTTGAGGGGGTGTGCAGGTATGACATTGCACAAATTCTATTACATTTTATAGAAAAAAAAAATGTTTACAATCGACACTTTGAACTATCGAAAGCAAATGTTTAGGTATGGGGAAACGGAGATTGGTAATATTTCTCGACCTTTAGTTATTAATAATTTGAAAACTGCGAAACATTCGCATGACAGCAAGTGAAATGATGACTTTTGTTCATCACATGCCTTTGATAATTGGAGACTTAATACCTGAGGGTGATGAAATTTGGAACTTTTTTTTGAAACTTCTGCAAATCATAGATATTATGATGACTGAAATTGATAAGATATATTTAAATAGATTGAAGTTATTAATTGAAGAACACAATTATTTGTATAATTTGACATAGGGTCATGTAGATTATACAGGTAAGCATCGTTAACATTACAGTGCACCATGTTGATTCATCGGGGTTATGATGTAAGTTTAACATGACAACGAACGTCAATTTGACAAAGTATCAGGTAAGCATTGTTAATTCTTCGGGATTTCGATGTAAAACTAACATTATAAATAAAGTTAATTTGAAAAAGGGCCATGAACTATTAACGGGATAGCATTTTAAAATAACATTGCACAACATGTTGTATTTACAGGGCATAGAGCAATTAGTTTACAAGCGATCGTGTAGATTCAACTTTTTTTTTTGGTGTAAATTTAACATGATTAATAATATAAACAGCAACATGATTGTTCACGTTAGTATAACACTTTTAAATGTTAATACTACGAATTCTGTCAAAATCGTGTATCGTGTTAAAACTTAACACGGCCATTCGTGTTGAAAAAAACAACATGATAATTGGTTAATTTTTGGTTGATTTAACAGGATTTTTTCTCTGGGTGAAGGACTATAATTATAACAGTGAAAATATCCGAATCATATTACAGAGCTAGGTATTCTGTAAGTAATACATCAGAATATGAGATTTCTGTTAGCTCAACATCAAATTGCAAAGGTAGTGGTCAGTGTTGGAATGGAGGATGCAAACCAAATGAAGTTAGCAATGAATTACTACTCAACTCATTAAATGGATCAGTCACTGGTTATGGATGCTCGTCTGACTCAATTGGCTGTGACACTTATTGCTGGCATGGAGTTTCATGCACTTGGTATAAATGGTCAATAAGAGGGGTTGGTGAAAAGAACTCACTTCATACAAAAAGAAACTCTGAAGTCTGGGAAACAATTGTTTCTATTGGTTATAAGGGTGTTGTTGTGGTAAAACATAGAGTTAATGTTAATAACCCCAGAATAAATCTGAATAGGATTTTATCTAACATACCACTATATGTTACTAGCTTTACATCTGAGGTGCCATACGCAAAGAATGGGATTGTACTTGTTGGAGACTACGACGTCTCCAAAGTAAAGAACTGGAGGCAGCCGACCAGACACCTATTGCAAATGTACTGAACACAGCCTGAGTGACAACAATGCCTACATGTCAAATACTGAAATGTCAAATATGAGAACAACCATGAATTGTCAAATGCCAAATAAAGAATTATTATTCATTTTTATAACGTGATCCAGAAAAGTTGAGTTTTTATCTCAGTTTTAATCACGTAGCCTTTAAGTCTTTGGATTGGTACAGCTTGGCCTCTGTCTGAGTTTTTTTCTTCTTTGTTCGCCATGCAGATTGCCTTTGCCAGCGATTGAATCTTTTCCTTTTGTTTCTGCAACGAACAGTACTAATTAATGGCAAAGGTTACCAAACTGAAGTGTCAGGTAGGAACATGCCAGAAACTGATTTAATAGGAGATTTTCAGATTAGCCTTTACGAGAGGTCATATGGCTTCAATGAGCACAATGTAGACTGTAAGGTTAGTTGTTGTTCTACAACCTGCAGTGAGCAAAATAACATCAAAGATCATGAGGTTTAAGAATCAAGTAGATAAGCTAGAATCAGAAGAGTTAGCTATGTTAGGGAACATGAACATAATAGAAACTAAGAAACGAGTTAATGGTTTAATAAAATTGTTGATCGGTGTCTAGAATTGACAATCACTCATCTGGGCAATTGGTAGTGCACCAAAAAAACAACAACACGAGCACCCTACAGAGCAGTAGACGATTTCATAGCGGCATCATAAAATCGTCAACCAACGGGCAGCCAGACGACCGCAATAAAATCCACAACAGAACAATATCATTACGAGCAACAAACGCCTTACCTTTTCATTACGCGGCGCAACGAAGGAGCGAAGAAAGAGGAGCAGCCGACAACCCGACCGTTTGCGAGACGATGCAAACGGGACCTGCGACCGAAATGCATGGAATATGCAGGCACATGGCAGCTGTATAAAAACCAGCAAAAACTATTGGAGCTTCACTTGATGTGCAAACCCGTGCAGTGCAGTTCATTTTAAATACAGTCCAAGTTAACGGCAAACACTTCCAAGTATTACGTCCAACATATAAGTCAGCGCATTCCACCACGAGCAACGACAAAACACGCTTTAGGGTCATGTTGCTGACAAGGCGTCTCAACTCTCAGAAACCATCCCATCGCAAACAACACAAATCCCATACTCATCCGACACCGCACTCCAGTGGTGGGAACACATCGCCACAGTTAGATTTAGAATAGTATTTAAGCTGTAGGTTTTAAGTAAATTGTGTTCAGTTCATTTGTAGGCAGAATCGCTGCCAGTTGATAAATAAAGTTTTTTTTTAAGAAAATTAGTAATCAGTTTATTTAATTTCCATAACCAAATAATATAAAAAAAAATAAAAATAATAAATTCTCGACATTATTGACAGTGCGTTATTTTGTTTTTCCTTTGATTTAAACAATCGGCAATGTAAAATTCAATAACCTACAGGTAGAAGAGGCACAATGCATGTTAGATATAGCAGGCACATACTCATGCTCTGGCTGTGAAGTTCAATCCTATGCTACAATACAATCGTATAATATCAAGCATGAAGGTATTGTGCCTTTTGTCTCTAACTGCACATTTGATAGGGAGTATATTTCTTGTAACCCGGATCCATATGAATTAACCCTTACCAAATATGTATGATAAATATACTATGCTTCAATAAAACTCTAAATGTTGACTTCAGTTTTACATTCATAGGCCAGTTAGACCCTTCTAAGGTAATGTATGCTGTTTAGAATTAAAAAATAAATTATTTTGACCACCCTACTCCTAACATCGCCCACCCTATACCTAACAAAATTCATATTTCCATAGTATATCAGTATTTTTAGGTATCCCATTCCCATCAAAACTCATGCTTCATGCACATTTACAGGTGCTTTCCGATTCCATTACAAAATTATTCCCATAGAATTTAATGCTGATTCGTCATTTTAGCTTATAAATTACAATATACATAGCCATAAGAATACGGAATTAAAATTACTTTACGTTTGTAAGTCATTGGTTTCATTGCTACCCCCCACCAGAGGTCAGGAGCATTGTGAAAACTCTGGAATCAAAAGAGGTTCCAGGTCAAAACATATGCATCTGAGACACAGATGGATATTGCTAAAGGTCTTCTTAAAAATGAAGGCTTTTTAAGTGGCATAATAGGTGTATTTAGCTTCATATAATACACTTTTATATTCATACATTATTTATTTATTCTTTTTTTTTTTTTTTTTCTATTCAATTTTCAAGTCCGTACTATGCAAAATCAAATGGTTTTGCTGAAAAAATGGTAGGTATCGCTAAGTCGCTAGTAAAAAAATCTCAGTATGACAACCAGGAACTATTCTTGCACTGTTAGAATTTAGAAATACACCGATCAAAAGTCTAAATGCTTCACCATCTCAAATTTTATTTAGCCGAAACTGTCGAACTTAACTTCCGATGCATAACAAAAAACTCGAACCTAAAATTAACGAAAATGTACCTGAAAAATTAAAAGCATACCAAGAAAAAGTTAAGTCACAGTATGATAAAACTGGAAAACTCCGCAAAGATTTTAAACCGGGTGATCGCATATATTTCCAAAAACGCGACAATTTATGGTATCCAGGTTTTATCGTAGATCAAGCTAACTGTCCAAGATCGTACATGGTTAGTGAGGAAGAAAGAAAATACCGGAAAAATAAAAGTTTCATAAACATTAGCACTTCTATCGACCAAAATGATTCAACTAACAATGGCACTAGTGACATTCGCTGGTCAGAAAACTGGAAACTTCGTTCTTGGCGGCGGCGTTGCGTTGCCGCGTTGAGTCCTTCCGACAGAATAAAAATAATTAAATAATATTTGTAAAATCTATCGCACAATAAAGCGACCATTAATTATATTTCCTTGTGTTACTTGTTCATTTCGGCGACCACAACAAACAGTGGGTTCGTAAACCCCACATGCGACAAAATAATTTTGGGAATCTCTTTGAAACAGCAAAAAATTTACCGACAGATTTCCATCTAAACTTAGCGGCTTTGGTGCATTAAAATCCATCTTAGAATGTTCTGAATCCTCTTCAAGAACTGCTATATTTATTGGACAAACGTTTTCCCGTAATTCCTCCTCAGTTAATAATAATATGCTCTCTGGACACTCCTTATAGATTTCCTCCTCCTCTGATTGTGTGCTGCTGTCACTTTCACTTTTTTTCTTGACTTTTAATCCACTTGTTGTACTATCCATTGGCCCTTGAACTCCCACTTAAATGCACGACTGCGCCATGTTTTGGTGTTTTATTAAAACAAGAGACCGATCTATTCAATGGTCAGACATCGACTGACGTTTATTAAAAGAGCGCTTTAAGATGTGCAGTGTTGCAAGTATTACATGTAATGGTACTATTAAAATATAAGTACTTTCGAACACTATAAGTACTTTCGTACTTATATAACATAAAACTCTATATGTTGACTTCAGTTTTACATTCTTAGGCCAGTTAGACCCTTCTAAAGTAATGTATGCATCTGAGACACAGATGGATATTGCTAAAGGTCTTCTTCTGGAATTTTTAAAGGAGTTCTTAGGAAAGTGTGCAGTGGAAATAATTGTATTACACCTAATCCTGTGGTTGTAGCGGGGAGCTTTAATAACCCCATTCTCCGTACAGAGGACGCTAAGGAGCTTTCTTAGAAAAAAACAAACAGATAAGTAGAGTTTGGTGAAGGTGTATTAAGTTGTTCTTATAGGTTTCTGATAAATTGCGAAAAATTTAATCGAGTGAGGTTTCGTTCCGTTTTTTGAGCCGTTGTGTTATCCGTTATCCATCGAACCGTATGGTAATTGGAAGTTACCCGTTGGAATACAGTTTAAGAACTACTGTCAAGTATATTTATGACACAGAACGATACCAATCTAATCGAAGAAGTATTTAGAACAGTGCGTGAATTAAATAACACAATTCATTCAGTCACAGGCTACAAATCTAAAAGAGTGTTTTTTAATCAAGAAAAATTTAAAGATTCGATATACACACAAAACTTATAAAAGCATCAGAAAAAGTCCTCGAAAGACTTAATAAAGAAACAAAACATACAGTGGGTGATCAAATTATTACGGCCACCATAAAAAAATGCGCTATTTCAGTATTTAGTTCAAATAAAGGTATTAGATAACAACATTAATATATTAGTTTCCTTCTGAAACTAATTTGTGACCAATTAACTTTAAAAATTATAAAAGGAATTATTTCAAATAGCGTTTATTTTTTCGGTAGGGTTCTTACCAAATACATACCTAATTTCCTATAGGTTATGGTTATATTTTTTTATAAACATAGTGTCTAAAGTTAACAAATAAACTCTAACAAAGTGTCGAGACTATTGGTTTAAAGTTTTTATTTCCGGTTATTGTGTCGTATGGCTCTAAATCCGAAATTTCTTGGATTTAATTGACTTTTTAAGTGAAAATCAGTTCGGGCAAACATTTTGATTCTGTTTTGTCATTGCCGTACCACGACCACCGTCATCTAACCGAAACTCTCTTTAATCATGTCCGCTCCCAACCTACGAACAAGACCGATCCCCTCTAAAGGCCTGCCATCAAGACAGCCCAGTGATTGTGATGCTCCTCTCACCGCCAAAACTCTAGAGGAACATCTCAAAAGGCAGGCTGACACATTGCAGCACGGGTTTACAAACGAAATTTCCAAAATGCAGAAGGAATTTCTTCGTAAAATAGACGAAGTGAATGCAATTTGGAATCAACGTTTCGATCAAATGAAAAAAAAAATTATCGATCGCATTGATGTGCTTAAAAATGACACCAACACAGCAATACAGGCGCAAAGCGCTGAGATTGTTGCTCTTCAACGACGTTGCAACGCTTTGGAAAGGAGGGAAGTTGCTTGTGATGCAGTGCTCTTCGGAATACCTGCACTCCCAAACGAGAACCTCGAGAGTTTATTTGTGCAACTCTGTCACACTATCGAATGTAAGCCGCCTCCATTACAAAATATATTTCGCAGTAAAAAACGAAACAGCAATATCAACGCCACTGCATCTCCTATCATACTAAAATTCAATACCACTCTTGAGCGAAATGCCATTCTCATATCAGCTGTCAACTACCGAAAGAAAAATGCAACTGAACTACGTCTCCAACATGTGGGTATTGCATCGGAAAAAAGCTGTTATCTCAATGAGAGCTTAGCAAAACAGGCTCGCTTTCTCTTAAACAGTGCTCTCGGCCTCAGACGAAAGAAACAACTTTTTTCTGTCTACACGATGCATGGACTTGTTTATGTAAAGAAACTGGCGAATGGAAAAAGCTTTCTCATTGAAAGCACTGAAGATCTGCTTGCTGCTGCTGCGACCAGCGCTGCCACTTTGCTACGATCGTAGCAAAACTGCTACGCAATTGCCAGTTTGCTACGCTGCTACGCACTCTCCCTAAAATCGCCTATTTTGCTACTTTTTTTTTAAGCACAAAATGTGAAAAAAAATCTTGTAATTTTTCTGGAAAAAAAACAAACGAAAGTAACTCAAACTTTACTCACTTCCCCACACCAACTTATATTCTTGTTCTACCATACCCAACAAGTACCCATTTCTTTGGATGTGTCAGTGTTTGAATTTGACTGGAATCTGGAATCGGTCTGGAATTACATTGCAAAATTGTAATGGAAAATTAGTGAGTGTTGCAAATCTACATGCACGCACATCTTTGTCCATGTTCTTGATGTCAGAGTTTATTATTGTTTTCTTTGCGACGCCGCGAGTGTTTGTGTATTATTTTGAAGCTTAAAAACAATAAATCTTTAGTTAAATGCTGTAGTTCTTAATATTCTGGATGTCATGGATAGGTATGAAATAATTTAATCAACAACTAATTCCATTCAACTATGCTTTTCAATCTGAATTATGTACTTGCCTATAGATTTATTACAAAGAAGCCAAAGTTGTCCAAGCCTGCAGCTTTAATTAAACCAACACAAGAGGATCCAACGCCCAATGAAGAGCCAAAGTAATAAAATTAAAATGCAATTAGACTTCCTTTAATTAATATGCATTGCCTGCTTTTAGAAATGGCACCGATATGGATAATACCGGCATCCAGCAGGAACATTCCGAGGAGCCCTCGACAAGTCGAACTTCCTACTCCCGGGGCTTCAAGTCGGAATGGAGGCAAAAGTTTGACTGGCTCGAAGCAAAAAACGGAAATGCATTTTGCATGGTGTGCTTTAAGGCTTTAACCAATTGCACGTCTCATTTGAGTCGCCACAACCAGTCCACGGCGCATAAAAAAAAGTATTGCGGAAAAAAAGGACAGCCAGCTGTAGATATTGTACTGCAAAATTCGGAGGAAATTCGATTTAAGAACAAAGTCAATCAGATAGAGGAAACGATTGTTATGTTCTTTATCTTACATCATCTACCATTTGCCTTAATGGATCACTTTATTCCTCTACTGAAGACCTGCTTTCCGGAATGTAAGCTTATTGAATTGATTCACTGCGGCAAAACTAAGGCTTTGCAAATCGTCAAAGATGTTTTAGCAAAAAAAGGAAGGCAAAAGATAATCAACGAACTCAAAATAAATAGTTTTTCCTTAATTGTTGATGAGACAACTGACGTAAGTTGTTGTAAGGCCTTAGTCTTAGTAGCTAGGCATTTCGACAGTGCCACGAAGTCTATTAAAGACAGTTTTTTATGTTTAATAGAGTTGATTAAAACAGACGCAGAGACTATAACCAAATCAATTCTAGACTTCTTGGCACAGTACGAAATACCTTTGCAAAATTGCATAGGGCTTGCGACTGACAACGCAAGCGTTATGAAGGGGGAGATGAATGGGGTACAGGCCTTACTTAAACGAAAAATAAGCAAAGACCATTTTTTCATGGGGTGTATATGCCATTCACTTCACTTGTGCGCTAGCTATGCCTGTCGTAAGTTGCCTATTGGAGTTGAGCAATTGGCTAGGGATATTTATAATGTTTTTGCCCACAGCGCTAAGAGGGTAAGTGATCTAAAAGAGTTTCAAGAGTTTTGTAATTTGAAACCACACAAAATTCTACGACCTTGCCAAACACGTTGGCTTTCGTTACAGAGTGTGGTGGATCGAATTTTGGAGCAATGGCGGTCACTTTCCCTCTTTTTAGTTTCAGGATTTTTCGAAGACAATTCAGAAAAATGTAAGAGTCTCGCTGAAAAAATGAATGATGAATCTAGATTGTATTTCTTGTTTCTTTCTTACATTTTAAAAATTGTAAACAAAATGAATATAGAATTTCAAAGCTCCGAAGTAAGGATTCACATTCTTTTAAAAAACATAGAAGCAATGTATCGAAACTTATTAAGCAATTTTATAAAGACTGACAATATTACAAGACAAAGTCATATTGAAGATTTAGATTTCGAGGAAAGTGCTGTTTTAAATTTGAATAATGTCTATGCAGGAGTAGAATTCGAAGACTATGCTCAATCTAACGACATAGACCCAGATATAATAGCATCCGTTAAAGACAACATTGTCCAATTTTATCTTGAGCTATGTCGTCAAATTCGCAAACGCATTGACTTCAAAAATAATAAATTAAAAGTTTTATTTTATTTGGATCCGAAGTGCGTAAAAGACGAAAACGCGCCGAATATACTTAATTTATTAAAACAGTTTTCAAATCTGGCTCCTCATTCTGACTGGGAAGACATAAATTCCGAGTGGCGACTTTTAAAACAAAGCATTCATTTATTTAAAGACACTAATGTTGTTGATTTTTGGGTTCATGTTAGTGAAACGAAAGATGGTCTTGGCAAGCCACTGTTTTTAAAAGTTTCCAATTTAATGAAAAAACTTCTCGTTCTTCCTCATAGCAGCGCAGCTGCTGAAAGAATTTTTTCAGATTTGAGCTTGACAAAGAACAAGAAGACGAACTCATTTAAAATAGAGACAGTAGATAAATTAATGGCTGCAAAATGTTTAGTTTCAAAAAGAAACGAAATATGGGTGTCAAATCTTTAATTTTTTCTAAAAGATACTTAAAAACTTAATTTTTGAACTTTTATAAAAAAAACTGTTAATTTAAGACTTTCCGGAATTTGTATGTTATATTAATTCTGCTATTGGTACAAAGATCCTACATTTATAATTTTGTGATATGAACTATTTTTTTTTAAGGCAATGCTTACATGCAAAGCGCCTTTAAAGTGAAGTTTTTAATGTTTTTTTTTTGTTTGTTTGTTTATAGTTTTGTAAAATATATAGTCTACCGACTTTACTTGTACTAGTCCTTAAAAACATATTTACTTTTAATAAAGAATTAAGTGTTTTTGTTTATTTTCGAAAAAAAAATTTATATTTTGGACTTTTGAGTTTTGCTACGCAAATTAAGTTTTGCTACGCAAATTTGCTACGCAAATTTTTTCCCTTGTGGCAGCACTGGCTGCGACACAATAAATTATAATTTTTGTTCTTGGACCTGCTACCAACTATTCATCATATAAGATTAAGATATTTTTATTGTAATTCTGTTGTATTTTCCTTGGTTTTTGCCACTCTCTCTCTCATCTTTTCCCACCTTCGTAAGTTTGATTGCACTTCTTTTTTGTTTTGTTGTTAAAAATTATTACTAATACCATGATGTTGGGACTCCAAAACAGTATGAATGAAAAATCAACGTACACTATGGTAAATATTCTTTCAAAATATTGCGATGGACTTAAAGTCTGTTATTTAAATGCGCGGAGCTTAAACAATCAAAAATTAGATTATTTAAAGCACTTGTTTTCCAATTCCTGTGTTGATGTTATTTGTGTATGTGAAACTTGGTTTAACCCTGATCTAAGTGACTTGCTCTATAAGATTCCCACCTATGAACTTTTCCGAAACGATCGAGTTACTGACACTACGGGTGGTGGGGTTGCTATTTATTGTAAATCAAATATTAAATGTGATATTGTTACTAAGTCCACTGGAAGCAGAATCGAATACATTTTAGTTGAATTACGCGACTGCAATACCAAATGTGTAGTGGCTTGAGCTTATAATAATAATAGAAGTAGCTCTGTCATGTCCTTTTTCTCAGCTATTTCCGAATATTGCGCCCTATATGAACACATAATCATTTGTGGGGATTTTAATGTGGATTTATTAAAATATGATTCGCTGGCCTTTCAATTGAAAGACTTAGTTTATTCAGTAGGAATGCAGCTAGTAAACACAACCTACCCTACACGTTTCGCGAAGGACAAAGTACCCAGTCTTCTTGATCTTATTATTGTTTCGTGTTCGTCGCTCGTTCTCTTGTTTGACCAACTTTCATTTGATGTTTCAGACCATGATCTACTTTTTTGATGTTATGACATTAATTTTTCGAAAACTGCCATCCCTGACACTTCTACCTTTAAAGACTTTAATTCTATTGATGCTTACGTCCTTCAAGCTGCGACTTTTTCTGCTCCCTGGGAGCAATGCTGATGACCGGTGATCCAAATGAAAAAGTAAGACTGTTTCAATCAATACTGCTAAAATTGTATGATGAATGTGTGCCTATAAAAACAGTGAAAGTTCAGAACAAAGTATGTCCTTGGTTTACTTCGGAGGTGGTCTGCTCTATTAAGACGAGGTAAATTCGTCAGCATACAAAGTGGCTCGTAATCACGCAACCACCATCTTGCGTGCGTCAAAGAAAAACGTTTAAAACTAAACTAAACTAAATTCTTCCCTTCCTGCAAAGAAACTTTGGAGTAACCTAAAAGACAATAGGTATGTCAGTTGGAAGGAATAACTCTCCTTGTGCGCTGGATCCAGGTGCCTTGAATAATTTTTTCCTGGATGATGATCCCACTGCTGATAGCTCAACTTCTAATCGAACAGTAGACTGTGTAGGCTCTGTACCAATGCTTGAAAGTTTTGAAGTAGCTACGGAGGTGGAAATTACTCGATGCGTTCACGCCATAAAGTCCAACTCGATAGGTGAGGATGGCTTTCCAATTAGATTTGTTAAACTTATCTTACCTGAAATTGTCTCCCATCTCACTGATGTAATTAACTGGTGCATAATTACGTCAACTTTTCCTAAGCTCTGGAAATTTGCAAGAGTTTTACCAATAGCAAAGAAATCAAATGCATCTTCTCCTGCTGATTTTAGACCGGTTAGCATTCTACCTTGTCTATCAAAGGTTTTTGAAAAGGTTATGGCAAAGCAGATAACGAAGCACTTGTCGCTGAACAAATTGCTGTATGATCAGCAATCTGGTTTTAGAGCTAACCACAGTTGTGCTACGGCTATAGTTAACCTTTTTGAGGAATTAAGGCAGGAGTATGATAGGGGTTATGTTTCGTTGCTGTGTTTGCTAGACTTTTCTAAGGCTTTTGATAAAGTGAACCATAGAGTTCTGTATTGGAAGCTCAAGAATCACTTTGGTTTCAGCGAAAGAGCAGTAAAATTGATCAGTAGTTTTCTCTCTGGTAGATCGCAAAGGGTCAATTCGGGTGAAAGTTTTTCACTGTTGAAAGAAATAAAGCAGGGAGTTCCTCAAGGCTCAATATTAGGTCCTATACTCTTCTGCATATTTATTAATGACCTTCCAACAGTCTGTAAACATACAACAGTACACCTTTATGCTGACGATGTTCAACTACATTTAGCGATGCCTTCTGGTAACCTAAATGAACTTGTTGTTCTCATCAATGAAGACTTAAAACATATTACTACCTGGTCTGTAGCTAATGGGCTGCTTCTAAATCCATCTAAATCTCAAATAATACCCATTTCAAAAAATAATTTCAACCTTTGCCTCCTTCCAGATGTTTACCTTAATAATAACAAAATTAAAGCTGTTGACTCAGTTACTAGTCTAGGCTATATTATCAACCGAAATTTGGCTGGTTATAATCACACAAACGTGGTCGTGGGTCGTATCTATGGATGTCTGCGCAAATTGTGGATCGGTGCTTACTTTACCCCTCAGGAAACAAGACGAAAGTTGGTACTGTCTCTAGTCCTACCCCTCATAACATATGCTGAGATGGTCTATAGGAGTCCTGATTGTTCATCCCAGCGAAAACTGCAACAGTAACCAACCCTTTCACAATTTGCTCATATTTATCTATCATCTCCCGGTAGCAGTCTTTATAGTGAGCGTCTGTTTTCAGAAGCAGGTATCATTTATGAAGAAAAACGCAATCGTCTGCTATCGACAAATGCTGAAAAAATTGTTTTCATCCATCATAACCTACCACTGGTAAATTTTAAATATTAATAATACCTATTTTATTTCTGGTTAAATAAACATCTTTGTGAATAATATTTGGAGTTCTTTTTTTTCATGATTTTCTATTAACTTCTTCACTATTCGAATAGTGAAAAATGTGGCCGAATGGCCGAATACCGAATAGTTGCCGAATATTCGTGGCATCTCTAATATATATCTCCTAATATAAAAAAAAAATAAAGCCAAAAATATTAAAAATAAAAAGAATATATGTGTTTACATTTAAAAATATAATTTTATTTTCAGTGGCCGTAAGAATTTGATAACCCACTGTAAAGAGTTTAAGTAGGTTTATATACATAGGTATGTAAGATTCTTCATTAACCATTCCTTTAGCAAAGCCCACGCATATCCTCGACGGCAGGTCTTCCTTCGACGGAGTCTTCGTATTGGGGTGAGTAGTTTTATGATATTTTTCTGTTAACATACATATATAAGTTAACACAGTTAAGCAGCAATTATCAACAAACGCACGAACTACGCGCTCCCGATAACGAATAGGCAGACACAACAAACAAACCAGAGATAACATCCTTCAACAAACGAACCCGAAAATAGTATTATCATCATCACACAACATCCTTATCTACTTCTTCACAATATAAAGGACTATAACATCAGACTCGCGATGTTCAGTCTCACGAAAATTGCAGACAGTGTCGTGTATTTTGAAATAAAGTTATTATTTTTATTAACGAAAAAACATATCGTATTAATTTATATACATTTGTTTGAGGATGCTAATGTAGTTAGTCAATTAAGTAAGTTCATAGAGGTAATCGAATGTTGCTCTTTGGTAACAAATCTATCTGTAATTTTTTCATAAATCTAAATTAGTATTTAGACTAAGTACGAAATGGAATAAATGACCTTTTTATGAGGTAATGAAGTAAATAAGCAACGAGTCTTTACATTTATGGGGCCATTCCTAAACCTACGTTTCTTGAATCGCGTCGAATGAGCCACGGTAGGGAGGGTACAAAACCAGTCCATCTCCGGTTATCGAACATCTTTTCTCGCTAATGCCTAGATTATCGCGTGGTTTCCTGTCATCGAGCATAATGTGTGGCGACATATTACTGACAAACAGTACAAATACTACTGGACACTACCATCAGCAAAGATTAAGAAGTTGTCGACGGAACACAACCAACATCGAGTATCGTTTTGCTTTAATTAAATGAGAGGTATATAAACCGAGCAGTGCAGATAGATGATGCCTTCCTCATTCGCTGGTCAGAAAACTAGAAACTTCGTTCTTGGCGGCGGCTTTGCGTTGTCGCGTTGAGTCCTTCCGACAGAATAAAAATAATTAAATAATATTTGTAAAATCTATCGCACAATAAAGCGACCATTAATTATATTTACTTGTGTTACTTGTTCATTTCGGCGACCACAACAAACCGTGGGTTCGTAAACCCCACAAATGTTATTTTTTGTATCGGGTATGATTCTGCGACAACCCACCCCGGACTGAAGCAGCCGTAGTTTATAAAGTGCTCAAGACCCGCAGTCAAATCATGGGAAATTCCCAACCTCTTCCCAGCCCGTCGTTACAAAAATATGGCACTAGTCTAGTTTATTTTCTTGTTTGAAACAAATCACTATATAAGTTATTATTGTCAGTCTTGTTAATTCTTGATGGATTCATATTTTTGCACTTTATCGTCAACGAACTGTCACATTTAAATTTCTATCTTCTCTATCTTGCACAAACATATGCTACATAAATTTGTTTCTCTCTTTCACAAATAAAATTTCCTGTGACTGCAAACCTGACGATGGGAAAGTTCAGGAGCATTGACTTTTATATTTTTTGCGGAAACGTTTTTGAAATTACAATAAGCATGTTTTTTCAGCTTCGTTCTCAGCAAAGCAAAGTAAAGTAAGATTTTCAGCACACAAATTACAATAACTACTGCGAGTCTCGAAGTGTCAAGTAGAACGTAGTTGTTGTAGTTGTTGCTGAAAATCCTACTTTACTTTGCTTGCTGAGAACTAAGCTCAAAAAAACAGGCCTAATATTAATAAAAATATAGTAAATATTCTCTGACTGTTTTCGAAACTCCCTGACATTCCCTGACTTTCCAAACCAGTGGCAAGCATGTAATAATTAGTTTTGAACAGAGCTACGATAAAATGTGGTTATTCAAAGGAAAAACAACTTTAAATCAAAAATATTATTCAGAGCAGCTAAAACGCGAAAACAACGAGGAGATATTGTAACTTTTATATTTTAAATTTAATTCTACCAATTCCCACCAATCCCTTCACGATACTGCCTTTTTCTTAGTTTGCCTCTTTGTCAAATATTACTTATCGTTTTTAGTTTTTGTTAATTTTTCAGTATTACAATACTTTTTCTTTTAACCTTTTTTAATTTTGCATACCTACGAAGTGCGCAATCAATATAACGTAGTTGAGAATATACACTTTGAGTGATGGAAAGAAGCATAAAAATCAGTGGGTGACACTAATTGCTCTTAAAAAGTGAATCTCCCTTTTTCAAAAATATTTAAAATGTGCGGCTGATATAACATTCCTTATACAATATCTAAAACGTACTTATAAAACCTAACATTTTTTAACAAAATTATTCATATCTACAAACAAAAGAACTAGAACCATTAGGTTCTTAAAAGAAGTTAAGTTTAAGAAACATACTTGTGAAATGCACCTGCTTCCGCCGGTCCGTGAAGTGAATTGTTTCCATTTACTGCAATTGCAACGGGAACATTGATGACAGGTACCTTCCTTTGTTGTCGCTTTACATGATGCACGTACAAAGTGTGAACAGTTATCAAATGATTTGATTCCTCACAATAAAGGAAATACGAGATTTTCGTCTTCAATACGTCTTCCATATTAATAGACAACATTTTGTTCCATTTGAGTTAACCACTCAAATCGACATTTTGTTTCTCGAAAATTAAGAAAATAATGGCCGACATTTTCAGATTTTTCAAAACTCTGTTTTTGTTTCACTCCGTTGATTTGATTTACCAAAAATGAAGCAAATGGAACGCTTCAATTTAGATTTGAAGTTACTCTCTGCATTTGACACATTCTACTTCGAACTTTGTCCCATTTTCAAACCGGGGTGATGTTTCAAGTCGTTGAATCTGCACATGTTTTCGTCAACTTTCCAGCATGGTCCAACATTGATTGTGTACACTTTGTGGACGTTTTCCAAATATTCATAGCTGTCTTTATATTTTGCTGGACTATCTAAACATCGGCTAAGCAATCTGTTATGATTTTTATACATAGTCTGGCATCTATGGGGACGTTCAAGTATCTAGTTTAGCAAGTCTGACAGCTCTCTGACTAGATGTATCTCGGTTTTGATTGGGGGAAATCGGTCACATCAGAAGCTGTTTCAGCTGACGATTATATAGGTTTAGCCGACGAATCGTGACTGAGTAAAGTTCGCGTACGTGACTAACGTAGGAAAAGTGACGTTCCTGACCAATCTAGTTTCTGCGTTCATGTTACATCTCATCCAGACCAATCTAGTCCGCTTATGATATGTAACTAGATTCTTGAATGCGGCCTATTCCAAGACAATCATTATTTACTGCCGCTCGTATTCTACCCGAATGCCAGATCGTTGAGTAACAAGCACATATCGCGCCGGTATGAATGCATTCTATGCCGATCAACGACTGTCTATGTGTGCTTTTTTATATTTTAAGCAATATTCGTCCTTTTCTATTTGTAAAATGAAGCCTCTGTTTTTTACTTTTGCCATATAGAAGTTATTCGTCAGCTTACTGGCTAAAAAAAAATAAGCATAAAAAGAATATAAAAATAAATTTCATTTAAGGTTTATTTTAATTTTTACCTCTGAATTTCCAAATAATCTGTGAGTTTTTAATCCGATTGTCAGTACTCTGCATATTCGCGCACGGTTTTAGGACAATTACGACTTCAATCAAGCTTCTGCTTTTGTGGAAATTGTCAGGCAAACCGAAAATAAAACAAAGTACGTAAGTAAGATGAATTTTATTTAATTCGATAGCATCAAATATACGATATTGCGAACAAAGTGATCTTAGGTTTGCTTACTGAACACCTATCTCAGTAGATGATAACTCTTTGTGATAACTTTGCTCAATAAAACAGTTCACAGTGGCATTTGTGATAAAGCTGTAGGTATAAACGGGTAGGTACATTATTATGAAACGTCAATTGTAACCTTGGTTGAGAAACCGCAGGCACTGTATGTCTGTTCCTTTACTTTTAAATCTTACGAATTTTTACTAATTCTTACGAATTTTTAATCAATGCCGTTCCTTAACTCGACAAATTCATAAAAGAGAGTGTCATCGAGAGAGCAAAATATTACTCCTCCACTTAGAATGTAACGAATTTTTACTCAACAAATTTCTTGGTGCAAGAATTGAAAAAGCTGTCAGTCACCTTACAATTAACAGCTGATTTGAATTTTGTTGCCCTATTTGACATATGAGTGCATTTGTTTTGATTTCTTGCGTATTAAAATGGTATGAACAATCGGGAAAAGAAAATTGAATGTTCTCTTTAGATTATTTTCGAATGTCGCGGCGAAATTCTTAATTGCTGTGAAGAAGGGAGTAAGAAAGGACAATCGCCTCCACGTAATTTGTAATACCGTGCCATTCTCCTCTTCCATATACATACTCGGATTTATGAAGAAGTTCGATTAATTCTGAATCACTTTCATCGCTGGTAGATCAATCAACTAATTTTGTTTGTAAATTAGCACATTCTTCGAGTTTATACGATCTTTTTACGACTTTTTATTCCACTATTTTGAATTTTTGAATTATGCATCTGTCATTTTCGTAGATTACTACAAAAGCGTTCCCTAACACCGTTGTCATTTTGACAGTCTTTACCATTCTTACTAAAAAAGTAAAGGAACAGACCTTGTATGTTGTACAAGGTGGGCTAAAAGAGACCACCCTATTGGAAGATGCTCTTATTTTTGCAAATGGCCGCCAATGTCAAATCTGGTTTGACATTTGTGGACTAGACAGATGTATAATACAACTGAACAAGCCCTGGAGCGATACACTCCCCAAGAACGCGGAATAATCGTGTCTATTTTTTGCGGAAAATTGAGCATCCGACATGCCAGTATGGCGACTCATTGGTAGACGACGCTTTACATACCTTCTTCACGTGCAGCAGGTGGACCGTGCAAAGACAGGATTTGGAATCGGAGATAGGTTATTTTTCCCCCGAAAATATCATTGAGAAGATGATCGCAAGCGAACGCAGCTGAAAACGGGTATCAGCGTTTATCGAAACCGTACTCAAAACCAAGAAGAAAGCCAGAGCACACCCTCATAGAAGAACATGACGTTTATGAGGTAGAAAGAAAAAAACGGCCCAAAAATCATAATGAGCGATGAGGCTCATTTCCACCTCAGTGGGTACGTGAACAAGCAAAACTATCGCTTCTGGGCCACCAAAAATCCACGAGGAGCCATTACACCCGCTCAAAGTTACTGCATGGTGCGCTGTTCACGCTGGAGGAGTCACCGGGCCAATTTTTTTCGAGAACGCCGCAGGTCAAACGACAACAGTGGACGGTGCGCGCTATAGGGCCATGTTAACCGAGTTTTTTCTGCCGTAATTGGACGAATTAGGACTGGAGCACATGTGGTTCCAACAGGACGGAGCTACGGCACACACTGCGCGAGTCACAACCGATATTCTGAAGGCGGCTTTCCCGGGTCGCCTCATCTCTCGTTTCGGCGATTTGCACTGGCCCGCAAGATCGCCTGATTTGACCGCTCCAGACTTCTTTTTGTGGGGCTTTTTGAAGTCGCGGGTTTACGTGAACAAGCCCGAGAAGCCCTCAAGGACAACATTCGACACGAGTGCGAGAATCTGTCGCCCGAAGTTCTCGCCGAAGGGATGAAAAATGCATAAAACGAGCCCGTATGGCAATCAATTGTGACGGCGCCCATTTGGCCGATATCATCTTCTCGACTTGACCAATCAAATTCTAAAGGTTCAAATAAACATAATAAAAAAACAGAATCGAAGATTTTCATTTAGAAAAAAAAATTAGAGCCAAACATCGGATGACTTCTAGTATATCTCGAATTTTGTTCGATTCAATGTTTTCCTAGTACCCATTCACTGAAAGCAGTTCACTATCAGTGTCATGAACATTTCGAAAGTAACCGTTTCAGTAAAGTTACAACAACAAAATATGCTGATCAGAGAAGATATGTAAGGACTGCTTGGATTCTTTCACGATGCTCACCCAACATCCTCACAGGGATGTTGTAAGGAAATCGAACATGCAATCAATTGCAAATTGTAAATAAGCAGTAAACGTGTCGGTTACGTATAATATACGTAACCATTTTATAAAAATTGAAAGAGAATTCAATAACAACCGTTTTTGGGATGGGAATGGAAATAGACAGTAGAAACTCTTGACTAATAGAAAGAAGTGTTATTGCCATAGGAAACTATTTTACAAGGACGACTACCAAATATTAATGTCAATCAGAGCTGTGACTGCTATTTCACTCTTTAATTTGTATAAAACAGATCTGTAGAGATGATTTATATTTTGGCTTAGTTTCACAATGGGAGTTTGACAAGCATTTAAATAACTAATAATACATTTGGCTACAAGCTGCTTGTTCTGCATAGGATTTCCTAAGAATTTATGCCTGTACAAATCAAACGACCGCCATTGCTGGCGCACGTATAGGTACTTATGTGTGCATTCGATTGGGCGCTCTAGGAGCACTTTTTTAGTTTCAGTAGCATAATTTATAATCCGTAATTGGTACGTAAAATTCATACTTGCACAATAGGACACGACTTAGGTCGACGGCTACGATTAAACGCGGCAAATAGTGGTGATGTGGCTAGCTTCGCTCGCTTAAAGGGATCTAAGCTCCAGTATTTCATTTTCGGGCACGAGCCTGTCGTTTTCAGGCCCAACTTTTTTTCTTAAAATAAAATACATACAATTTTTAATTATTACGTTACAACAAAGACCTAAGTTGTGTCCCTAACGACGTGCGAATATCCACTTCGATATGCATAAAAAACTGAAATGTGAATGGATGAATAGAGACCAAGTTAAGCTAAATAAAAAAACATATTGACCAAAAATATATATATTTTTTGCATTTATTGTAATAAATTCATTCACAAATTGTTTTTTATTGAAATAGTGCCACCCGGCACCGGCAGCCATTAATACACGACATTTACAGACAGGAAAAAAAACACGAGCGAGGTAGAATTTTCGTGCAAAATTTGAGGGGGAAAATCGAGTAGGTGCACGAACGCACGGACCACGGAAGCCGACCGTCTTGTTTGGATAGTCTTTGATTTAAGTAAAACATACAAAAAGTTGCAACGCTCAATATTATTCATATAGATGAGACACTCAAGGTATATAAATATATTTTTACATACCTACGCCATTAGAACTAAAATCAGATCTGCACAAAAACACTACACAGCAAAAATGCAATTTCGATGCTCTGAATTCCGAAACCTAAATCATAGAAATAAATTCGCAGAGTAGACATAGAAATGTTTCCATTGTTTTATACTGGCCATTACAAAAGATGTTATTTTTACAGAAAACAAGTCGCCACAATTAAATTATTTGATACAAATAAGGCAGAAACATATCCTATTTTATACATTTCTATACATCCATGCGTATATGTAACTTTAAACACAGAACTGCACTGCCTTCATTATTTAATTCTGATACAAATTCAGTTCCAGCTGATAAGAAATTTATTGAAGCAAATAACATTGAACACGAAACTTATAATGGTATTATTAAATAATCAAATGAACAACACAAAACTTGGCAAATATTGGAGTAGAAATAATAAAATTTCAATTTACAACTTCTAAAAACGAGTAGAATTACAATGAACTGAATGAACTCTCATTTCAAGCGAAATAAACGGAATTTGCCTATAACGAACTGAACGTACAGCCAGACAGACTTGAAGTTGCGCCGGTTGATGGTTAATGGTTGAGATTGTGTTCAGCCGACCAGTGATGAATGAATAAATTCCATTATATTTGCAGTCGACTTTGAGCTTCTTACCAGAGACAAATCATACTGAGACCCCCAACTCACAATCCTCTTGCCGCTGGGCCCCTTGTCACTGCTTCTTACATGGTGTTCATATCGTTTTAAAAAGAGTTTATGAAACTTTTAATAAAATCTGTCTCAAATAAAATGACTGATATGAAGTAGTTATGACGCCGGAAATAGTATAGTAAACATAGTATTTTTAACGTTTTTTTTCGCTTGGAATTTTGTAGCGGTTTCGATAAAAGTTTATTTATTGTGAGTCGTTCCCACCGAGTTGAAGTGAGTTCAAAAGTCATAAGCTTTTTGAAGTAGCTGGCAAAACAGCTGTTTGTTGACGCAATATAATAGTGTTGAAAAGAAGAATTACTAAAAATGAGTTCTGAACAAATTGATGCGGCATTTATTACTTATACCTCTTTTTTGTGAAGCAGATTATTTTCTTCTTCTATTATTTTTTTGATTGTCACAATTGTTTTTGGCGTTTAATATTGTGACATCCAAAAATAAACACAAAATAAACCATAGTTCACACTGCAGGCTTGTTTGGTTTGATAACTTCTCACGGGCGGATGAACTCAGAGGGGTTTCAAATAGGTTTCGCTGAAAACTCGAGGTGTTGAAACACATCAAAAATGTATGGCAAAATCTCGGAGGTTTGGACAAATGTTACGTCACATTGGTGGGAATATGACATTAGAAAAAAAAACTGATTTCTATTATTCGAGAGAGACACACGGCGTAGTATCCTAACATGCAATATTATTCACCACAACCCTACCCTTCTCATCAGTCCACCTTCGACGTCGTTATACTCATATTTCATATATACACGTATTCATCAAAATCTATTTTCTCAGGACAACAGAGTGCGATCGTGAGAGGATTTTCTTTCAGAATTTGCGGTGAAAATTGGGCTTTCGCAAATCTGAAAGCTGATGGTCTATTTTACAAAGTTTTTTGATTTTCAAGTGAAGCGCCAATTTTGTGCCGGCTTACAGATTCAATTTACTGCATATATGCCAGTGCTTCCACTTAACTGCAAAAATATTTTGGTACTAGTAAAGTCCTTCATTAGAATAAAGTAATTGTTACCGGATATTTGAAAAAGTACCCACCTAAAGGACTATTTTTATGAATTGAAAGTTGCTGTTTGTTCTACAAAAAAAGCATGATTGACTTGATGGATTTAAATAACGAAATTTACAATTAAAACAATTCCAATTTCCCCGCGAATAAAAAATTCTTGGCGTAAACTGTCACAATACATTTACAATTCATATAATACAGTCGTCATCCACAAACCCACGAATGAAAAATTCGTTCGAACTTAACCTTCAAAAATTAAACTGAAACGCGTGTATCTGCGACTAGAAAAAGTATCAGAAACTACGAATATTCGCTTGTTCGCAGTTCGCAATTCGATCTCATGTGAATAGTCTTTAACTGTGTTGGAGAATATACTGAAAAACAACACATTTTCTTATTTCGTTTTCCATTGGTTTCACTCGGGGATCCACTCATTCTGCAATCCAATGGAACAAGGAAACTGCTTCTGATTGAACTCCCAAAAGTATTGGTGAAATGTCAAAAAATAATCTACTTCTGCTGACTTGTATAAAATACATAAATTACGCTTGTGTGAGTGCTTCTTGAGGGGTTTCTGATATCTGTTCTGACTTCAAATCGGGAAGCGAAATTCTCAGAAGAGTATTTTTTGTGCCAATGGAACGGTTTCAGAAGTGAGTTTTACGATTACGGAGACGGATTCTCCCGGGTTCGAGACGCTTCTTTTTACTCAATGGAAAACGACATTATATCAGGGAGTACTGCAGCCAGAAAAGTCGAGTATTTAAACAAAAATTGGAGTAAAAACATTTTCATTTTTATTTAAACAAAAATTTAAAAAAAAATCAGTTAAAAAAAAACAAAAACAAACTAGAAAGAGGGAAATTCCCTTTTTGACGACATTTAATAATAAAAGTGCTGCCAAATTTGCATTAAATTTGAAGTGAATTAAATTTATTAATGTTGAAATTAGACTTTGCTGCAAGTGTTAGATATTTTAAGACTTTAAAAACAATAGGAGTACGAATGTGAAAGGAGGAGCACGGGAGTACGGAGGTGCTGAAAGTAGTACCTACAATACTCCTATGGGAGTACTTTCGACAACGCTGCTGCCATCCATTATTACCTAGTAGTCAACAAAGTTATGGGTTGTGAACTAGCTACTTAAAATGTCTCTGAGTGCAAAACACTTATCTTTAAAATTTATAAACCTATTTCTACAAAGTATGCTGCATTAGCTTACCGGGTTTTGAGTTTTAATAGTGCTTGCATAAAGACTGTTCGCGGTGTGGTAATAGTGTGCTCTATGATTGTTTAATAATAACCCAAACTTTTGCATGCAATTTACGAAAATCCTTACTGAAAATATAAAAACATGTCTCTTTTTCAAACTATGAGGATAGCATACTTATTTTATTTGGAATTGAATGATTTAGGAAAAGTAAATAAGACCGATCTGCATTCTCAATTTTGAGTTTCTGAAATATTTTATTTCGCTCTGGTAACACTATTCATAGGTACATTATGAATTTGCATGGCCAATTAAAAGTATTGTACCTATGGATATATTGTGGACAAATTATGGCCTCTCAGTACAATAAAGTAGCACAACAAGTGTTTTCTTATTTTCTTACCATTCAGATGTTCCATTCCTCATTTTGTATAGGAAAAACATAATAATGACGATAGTCTTGCCGGCCGCCAGTTTTGATTGTCGTATAGGTATATACAGTTTTAAAAGCAATACCTAATGCTCAGCAAAATCATGTTTTCTGAATATTTTAAGATTCAGTCAGAGTGAAAGAGAGCGCACAAGCACTACGGCCTACGATACACGCCAACGCCATTCTTGTTGGTGGCTGCATTTGTGTGTGATATTTGACATTCCATTTTCATCCAGGTCATTTTGTTCAGATTCTTAATTTCAGTGAGCTCTGGGTTTCAAGAAGTGGCGTACGTATCGATTAAGTGCGCGCAAAATACAAAGCCACGCTGCAATAATGTTCCACACAGACAAGTTTATTAATAATATTAAGAGAAACCCATGCCTGTGGAACACAAAGTGCGATGAATTTGCACGTCGCGATTTAAAGGAAAAAGCATGGAACGAAATTGGAGGAAATGTACACAACGATTGGGCGCACTTAAGTTCAGAAGAAAAACAGAAAAAAGGTTAGCATTGGATTAAAGTAATTTCTATATCAAAAGCAAACAACAAAACTGTGCAGACAGATAATCTAAAAATTGGTTATATGTACCTATCTAGTTCTTGTGTTGTTTCTCTTCATGCTTCTTTTTGGAAACAAAGCTATGCTAGCCGCGGTTGCCACTTTGCTTGTTTTAAAGGCGCCTGTTTACAAATAATTTTGCCGTACTTAGTTTTCGTTGATTTTTATTCAATTTTTAAATATTTAACCCAGTATTTATAAAAAAAGATACTGACAGCAGTTAGTTAGTTTACAGAAGTCAGCAGTTTACATGCAAAGTTTTAAAGCAACTTCTGTGTAGCCATGTGATAACTTTTACGCAGCCTTTGTTAATACGATTGTAAGTAGATAGGAAAGTCGTAAAGGCTGGTACGGTGTTCGAGTGAAGTGAAATGTTCACTCCTCTCCAAAAAGTGCTGTGAAATCGAAAGTGAACATTTTTTTTTTGGAGATTTTTCGTGGAGAAATTTATGCAGGCTACCTATAAAATAAAAAATACTTCAATATTCAATTTTCACACTCTTATTCTACTAAAAAAACACAACTGCAGGAAGAAATTAAGATCTTCACATTTTGTGAATCATGCGGTGAAATGTATTGGCTTATTGGAAGATATTCATCCCTATACATCTACAATAAGTTAATACAAGCAAATTCCAAGACCAGTGTGAGCCTACGGGCACTAGTTGTGGGCATGAACACACCAATCGAATTAAAAAAAAACTAAGGCCTTTCAAAATGTATTATAAAGGAACAAAGTCAACGCACCTTGGTTTATACACAACGCTGATCTACATATAGATCTAAATATTAAAATGGTTAAAAAATTAAGTTAAACAAAACCTTAGCTTAGAAATAAACGATTTATTAAATACAGACAATGTAAACCTCTTGATCTATAAAAAGTAGCCAAGGCAAAGAAATTCCGTAGAAATTCTATAGAAAAATATCAAAAATTCGACAAAAGAGGGATTTTTCGTTTAAAATTTTTCAAATAAACCATAAACAAATTGCCCTTCAGTGGAACGGCTACGTGCAACCCCATAGGGTATGACAAAAGTCAGTGCCCTCGGAAGGGATTTTAGATCGGTTTAAAGTCTCTCCCTATTGCAGAGGTATCTCTGGCGTACCTACTAGCTCTGGAATGCCTTTCAAAATCATCGAAAGGCATTCCAGAGCTTTCAGTGAATCTCCAAACAAAAAAAAAACAAAATGTTTTGTTTTTTGTTCATGACAGTTTTAATAGTTTTCAATTTGGCAAATAATGTCTGATTTGTAATATAATAAGAGCAGACGTCAAATTTTAACAATTAATAGTGCATGGAAATTGTACATAATTGTCAAAGATCCGTTATTGAGGCACCCTGCTAATGAAAAAGTTCATCCATGCCTTGTGGATCATCGCATTATATTCAATGAACAAAACTATAAGTGCGAAAAACTTAGTAGTCTCTTAAAGAGACAAATGAAATTCCAATAAATTTCTAAACCGCTTTCTTTCAAATCATTTTTCACGCTGAAATGTCAAAAAATTAATGCGACGGACAATAAAAACAAAATGAAATAGCTGTAGAGAGATTTTAGTACCGCCACCTACAACTCAGTTTTGGAAGCGCTATTTTTCACTTGAATTGCGTACTGGCTAATGAAATTTTAATGTGGAAAGTTCACTTTGACATTTCGCAATAAAAAATTTGTATAAAAAATTGGATTTCACGTGAACTAGGCTTAACTACAGACCTGCTTTTTTTAGCTTCTCTCCCAGCAAAGCAAAGTAAAGTAGGATTTTCCGCACGCAGTTATAACAACTACGCTCTACTTGACACTTCGATACTCACAGTAGTTGTTGTAATCGCGTGCTAAAAATCTTGTTTTACTTTGTTTCATTGAGATCGAAGGTCAAAAAAACGCGCCTTATGCCAAAAATTGCTATTTTTATTTAAATATTTATAAGCTTTGGATTAAAAAATACCTGGCAGCACTTACATTAAAGTACAGATCAGATCACGCATGTAGGTGGACACGTGGTACTACGATGACGGAAGATATGTGTAAGCATTCAATTAAAATAAATGAAATGAAAAAAATAATAAGTTATTTCGGGGACAATTTTTTGTTGATTATCGTCCGGTTTCATTGCATTTCTGGAGAATAAACCGGATGACCTCTCACTTTTTCCTAGTTTTTTTTGACGACACTCGTCTGAAGAGTAAGATTATTTCCCCTCGTTTCCCCATTTTTCATTGAAAAAGCTCCAAAATTGGCGCTTTTCCCGCCATTCCAGGACCACTGCCCCTAACTGAATTTCGTTATCGAACACTAAAAACCAGATGGTTTTTGGAACTTCTAATTTTTAAGAAGGTTACTTAGCTGAGTAATCCGTTCAATAAAACAGGCTATCTTCTATAGGCTAGCCGCTACCGGGGACAGGTTGTTAAGTTGTATATTTTTGAGAATATTCTTCACTTTATGCCCAAAGGGTTTTTGTTTATAGATTTAAAATATTTTAAACCTGAAGCTAAAAAGAAATTATTTTAACAGTTGCAGAAATGAAAAAGAAGTGGAATAATATACGAGACTACTACAGACGTGACAATCACCCCGACAATATAAACTTCAAACGAAGGAAATACGTATTCGCCGATTTACTAGAATTTCTCGATCCTGTTTATGATATCAGAGGGTGAGTTCGTTAACAAAATATTTTATTTTACCTACTCATTTGCTATATTATTATTCTTTCAGAAGTGACTGCGACATGCCCAATCTGACATTACCAGCTGCAAAAGATACAGAGGACGATGACTATGAAAGTATTGAGGAATATACTCCCAAGAAAGTTTTCAAACCAAAGGCGATTTCCAAAAAACATAAAATCAAAAATAAAAAGATACCTACCAATGTTCAGAAGAAAATGCGAAATGTGAATATCATAAAACAAAGGCCTACTGTTTTAGCTAGTTCTACCACCGAAGAAAATCCTCATCTTTCGTTTTTGAAGAGTTTCATTCCGGAAATGGAAGAGATGTCACCATATGAGCGACTAGACTTTAAGGCAGGGATGATCAGCCTGCTGAGAAGTGTTAAATTTCCTTTCGCAAAGGAGGACCACAATGGAGCAATGGACGCCAACCACCTTGCTGTTAACGGTTCGAAAATAAGACAACCATCAGATTTCCTCTCTATTCGGTTGACATCATCCTCAGCAGTCTCTCCATCTCCATCTCCGTCTCTTGCTGTTTCTACAGAACTAATATCGCCCAAGACTGAGTTATTTACTGAAGATTTCTGTTGAATAATATTTTTATGTATTTTAATTAAAAATTTATTTTCGTGTACTTTACTTGTCTCCAATGGAAAAAGAACTTCAAGCGTTCGAGTAATGATAAATTATTTTTTATTATTTTTAATAACTAATTTTGTTAAGTGTTAGAGAACTAATAGTGTATCGTAAAAAAAAATAGGTTCACTCTGAAAGTTCCAAACAAAACCTGTACAAAAAATATGTTAATTGGATAGGGATCGAAATTAAAGTTTCGGGCAAACGAAATAGCGTAGATCGGTCGCAGCTAATAATATATTTGACTTCTGTGGAGGGCTAGGCGACGAAGCAAGTCAAGAATTTCGTGACTGAGTACTAAGTTGACAGTTCGCATAAATGTGGCTGACTTAGGAAAAGTGACGTTACCGACTGCTAGTAGTTATACGTGCTAACTACGAATGTAAACGAGCCGTGCATTTTCCCCTTAGAGAAGCTGACAATTTGTCGATTGTCCTGTCATATTAACTAACCTTAATATTAGAACAACTTTGACGTTTCGAAACGTGGTTTGTTCTCTCGTATTTACTCTGTACTTTTGAAAGGTAATCCCAAAAAAGACTAAAGTAATTAAATTTTGTTAATTATATTAGAATTGAATTATATATGAATTATTTAATAAAGGATTTTGTAACTCATCATCACATGGAAATTCGTGTTTGAGTTAACAAAAGGTCTCTGTTGTCGCCAATTTGCGCCAACACCGACCAATCTAGTCGAATAAAGATAACTAAATATTTGAATATGCTCAGTTCTTCTGCAAACTGCACATGCACTGTTTTCAAGATTGTTCTGAAATGATTGTTTTTCAAATGTCAAGAACGAGCTCGGGTTTCGCAGTCTGAGCAAAACCCTGAAATGTAAGTAATGTCGTGATTTTGCATTTCATTTGATTTGGTCTTAGATTTCAGATTTCTGCCCCCAACTAGAACATTTAATCCGAATTTTATTGGTTCTTGTGTGTATTGAGTTGGCCGCAAAAACACATTTTTTCCACCTGGACTGAAAATCCATTTCAATTGATTTTCACACATTTATAATAACGCATTTCGAAATAATTTTATTTAAAAACTCATTTCCATACGTGCAAAATAAACAATTCATTTAAAAAAGCAATCCTTCCAATTTGTGTAAATCTGAGTAAAATTGAGATTTCACAAAATCGTCTTCAGCGATGACCCGCTTTTTTGGTTAAACGGCTTCGTCAATAAGCAAAATATGCGTTACTGATGAGAACCCTAATGTCGTTTTTGATAGAAACGAAAATAACAAATTTTAGTCATTATGGCGTCAAACAATATGAACCCCCAGCGTGGAATACCCGCAACAGGCTCCCAGGGCCAAAATCAACGTCGCTCAAATAGAGCACGAGACGTTAACCGGATGCGTGACTTCAACGGGAGTCGGCACCAACAACAATATGGAGATGGGCACTGGTCAAACACCATGCGGAACGAAGAAGCTTATGATACAGCGATTTCTCGTATCCAGACCAGACCACCACCACCAGCGCAGCGTGGACCGCCCGCGCGCCGTCCACCCCGAGGAACTCCCAGGGTGAGACCAGCCGTCGATGTCATTCCGACGACAGTAGAAACGCCTCCTAGGGATGAACCACTTTATAGTGGGAACAATCGAGGCAGTAAGCCCGTGAAGAAAACACTTGGGCAAAACTTTGACTGCTCGGGCTTTATTCCTTTAGTCCGACAAGTCTACGATCGGATCGCTATAGAGGACCAGCGAATCCCAAGAAGCATGCCATGTGTGAGTTCCTTAATGCGTATATGTTGCATCATCGAAAACCGTTACACATGAAGCAGCACTTCATCCGCACTTTCTAAGGAAATACTAGTTACTTCCGGTGTCCCTGAAGGAAGCCATATAGGTCCGCTGTTATTTTTACTTTTTATTAATGATCTACCGGACTTAATAGAAAACTGCTCCTGCCTTATGTATGCAGATGATATAAAGTTCTTTAAGAGAATAGTAACAATATACGACTGTTTACTTCTACAAAAAGACTTGGACGCTTTCTCTGAGTGGTGCTGTTCAAACGATTTAATGCTAAATATCGACAAATGCGCTTGTATTAGCTTTAATAGAACTTTTCATTCTATATTTCCCCAATATTCTTTAAATGGTGATAGAATAAAAGTGGTTAATGACTTTAAAGATCTTGGTGTAATTTTTGATGAAAAGTTAAGTTTTCACTTACACGTTAATTATTATGAGGTTTCCAGGGCGAATTCCCTATTAGGTTTCATTAAAAGGAATGCTGCAGACTTCAAAGATCCTTATACTCTTAAGGCATTATTTTGCAGTATCGTGCGCCCTGTTTTGGAATATGGTTGCGTTGTGTGGGGTTCTACTACTGTATTAAATGTACGCAGAATTGAAAGCGTTGTTTGTAATAATGGAGTTGAAGCCCATCATTCTTACCGTTCAAAATATCTTTTACTTGGATTCCAAACTCTTGAATCGAGGAGAAAAATGTATAATGTTTTGTTTATTCGTGATATCTTATCTGGAAGTATTGATTGTGAGAATCTACTTATGTGTTTGAATTTGTATGCTCCTTCTAGATCTCTTAGATCAAGACCACTTTTATTTGAAAGTAGCCACTCTACATTGTATGGTCAACGTGAGCTTAAGGCAATTTGTATTAAATAGTTTAATCTGTTCTATTACGGTTTGGATATATTTTTGCCCAGAAATATTTTTAAGGATAGATTAATTTTGCTTATCTTCCAATGAAATTCATATTTAACTTATTTTTATATAACTTATTGTATTGTTTTTCGAAATCTGTGGATTATAAATCGTAGATTGAATAAATGAAATGAAATAGTCACTGTTTGGTGCGGTTTTCATGCCGGTGGCGTCATTGGGCCGTTTTTTTCTTCCTCGATGAAAATGATCGTCACGTCACATTACGGTAAATGGTATTCGCTACAGAGACATGTTGGAACGTTAGTTCTTTGAGCAATTGCATGAATTCGACATCAGTTCAAAGAAGACGGTGCCACAAGCCACAAGCCGAACGTGCTATCTCGAGAAACGGACTCGTCTATTGGCAGTCGAGATCGGGTGATTTAGACTTTTTTATGGGGCTACATTAAATCATTGGTCATCGACTGAACGAGCCAATATTGAACAAGAAATAGCGGCCGTATCGGTCGAAATGTGTGGCCGAGTCATCGAAAATTGGGTTCAACTTATCTACCGCAGCAAACGTTCTCGTGAACGAAGTCGAATTCCATTCATAAATGTTTTGATAGTAATTCAAGCCAATACTAATTTTGAGATATACAAACTACTGCATTTTATTAAAAAATAAGTTGTCAAGTCCTTTATGTTCCTAGTCAAAACAAATAAATATATAAATGAGAAATCACTTTGAACACTCTTGGTTTAGAGCATGCTCGACGTACTTGGGCTCTGTTCAGTGATCAACTCTGAACGGCAAAAATAAAAACTCCTTTTATGGCAACAGGAATTATTTGTCGTAAGATCATAAACTAATATTAATATTATTTAATAGTTAGTTTATGGTTAAGATTATCGTGTTTACGCGCTTTGGCTGTCTTTCGCACAATTGAAGGGAGAGAGTAAATTATATTCGATTCCTTGTATACATCAAACAATGAACAAGCATTTATAATATGCACATTTATTGATTTAATAAAGTAATAATTAAGAAAGAAACAAATTAATTCCTTATTCAATTTATAACCAAATACAATTTATTTATGAAAATTAAGTTGAAGAAGATTTTCCTCTGCTCCTCTGCTGTTTTCATTTGCGTTCTGCACTTCCAATGAAATTTAAATAATAGAAAATAGAAATAGTTTGGTTTTCCTAAAGTTTAAATCAAACAATCGCCAATATTTACATCTTTGCTTGAGCTGTTTACCTTTAATCCGTTGTATGTGAATAGTACGAAAATGATAGTTATTTAAACTAATTCACAGCAAAGATAAATGGAATCCTAATTTTTAGGTAAACAGGAAATTTTACTTTTATAATTTACAGCAACAGGAATCGTTTTGATATTAGTTGTTCACATTCATAAAACTGCTAACTAATTTACACTCGCTGTATGATTTAACAGTCTCCAAAATCCGTGGGTGCTGACTGAAAATGCAACATCAACAGTACGAGCAGGACAATACAGCAGTGCCCTCTATTCCGGATTGTTGTACATTTTTCTTAAAGAACACCCATAAATATGTAAATTTGATCGAATCTGCATTCGTTGATCGTGAATAGCTTTTCATTTCCGGAAAATATGCGCCACTCTTTGTAGCAGATATCTGTTCCAGGCTCCAAAGCAGAACGTTCCTTAGAAAGCGTTCGCATGTAATAAACAAAACAAATATAAGGTAAATACAAAATCAATTTTAAAATAAAAACAGATTGTTGTTTAAGTTAGTAAGTAAGTTAACCCAATCACTAACTTGGGATACAGTTCCGCTGGGTGTGTTTCTTGTTCTTGTCATCATTAAATTCTTCTCCTGTGATTGCCTTAAAGAAAATTGAACATTAATAAAGTTTGTAACGACGAAACTGGTAACTGCAATGGCAAAAGCCGAACTATTGTATTGTATTATTATGTTACTTTTTGTGATAAATTGTTTTACTTACACATAGATATAATGAATTGTAACGAACTCGGCATGTTGTGGCTTCATTTTTCAATACTTTGTTCTGTAATAAATTCTAACAATAAACTGAGTGGTATTCAGAATTTGAATTTCATATTTATACACTTCCTGATACACAATGGCCACGATATAAATATCATTGCCATTTAGTACTTTAGACTTAAGGGTAACAATAGGCGTTTTTCTTTTTTAGTTCAGAGCTCAGCTCTGGTTGTGCCCTTTGTCACTTTTTTCAAATGGTGTTATTTTCAAATAAAAACATTTTAAATGTAACGCAGTTTCCTTTCACAACACTATTATAGTGTTTAGCCAAACAATACTTGATAAATATCGTTCAAAAATTCTAAATGAATCTATTTCAGAAGTGACACTTTTTTTCCTCATTGGTCCTTTTTCTTGAGACTTTTTAGAATTCTGCAAAGGCCACACTGGGTGGAAGTACAGATACCGATCGCGATTAAATAAAATACAAACGTCGAGAGAAAGATGCGAATACGAGGAACATTATGCAGATCTCCTAGGAAAAGGTTTCTAAATTAACCGTTGTGGATTATGCAAACTCTTTAGGGAATGGGTGCTATGAATAAATCGTAGCAATTGCTTTAATTCAAAGTGTCAAAATCAAAGAATTTGCAACATTTCGTTTGAATAAAAACTCATTTGAGTTTAAACCAACTTTTTACATGTTCAAAAAGCGGCGCCACTTTCGTTTTACTCAGATCGGTATGAATAATCGTAGGAATTGCTATGAAAATCCAGTCTGTCTTCAAGTCAGTTTTGGTGACACAGTCCTTTGGCTAAATATTTTGTACACTCATTTTTCACATAAACATAAACCGGTCTAAACATTGTGAATTATTTTTTTTTATAAACAGTTACGTTAAATTTTGTTTGTACAGAAAAACCAACAAAATACTTACTTACTTTACTTTAGGTGGCGCTTACAGTCCGGGGTGGACCATGGCCTCAACTAACAAGCCCCTCCAGCCAGCTCGGTCCCTCGCTAGCTGCCTCCAGTTACGCACACCAAGTTGGTTGAGGTCGTACTCCAATTGTGCGCGCCACCTAAGGTGGGGTCTTCCTCTGCTGCGTTGTCCCTCAGGGGTGGATTCGAAGACTCGTCGGGCTGGTGCGTTGTTGTCCATACGCTCCACGTGCCCCAGCCATCTCAGCCGTTGTACTTTCAGCTTTTTGACTAGGTCAGCGTCGCTGTATAGCCCATATAGTTCGTCGTTGAATCTTCTTCTCCACACTTGGATATCGCTATCCTCACTTCGTGTAGGTCGGGTGGACGGAAGTTTTGGCTATCGTCGTCCAAGCTGAATAGATATTCTGCCTGACAGCGGGCTGTTGGTTGTCTCCGCCGTTTAACAGTCTGCAGAAGTGTTCTTTCCAAATCCTCAGCACCGACTGTGAATCTACCACTGTATTCCCATGCTCATCTCTGCAGGCTTCTGTTCGGGCCTTGTATCATTGAGTGGATCGTTTTACCCTTTGGTAGAACTTTCGAACATTGCCTCTGCAGTATCGTCCCTCAATTGATTCGACCGCTCGCTTCTCGTGCTCTTTATTTTTCCTTCTGAGAAGATGGTGTTCCTCCCTTCTTTTTTGCCCGTAGAGCTCGCGGGCAGCTCTCTCAGCCGCTCTGGTTCTTGTCTGCAGCATTAGTTGGTAGGACTCGTTCTTGGCTGCATGTGCCTGGCGGCATTCCTCATCGAACCAAGGGTTTCGTTGTGGTCGCCTAATGAAACCCAGCACTTCGATGGCGGCAGTCCTAATGGCACGCTGGCAGTGCTGCCACTGGTCCTCTGTGCTTGATGCTGGTGAAGCTGAGGATGAGCTTGCTGAGAGGTTTAGGGAGACGCAGTTGGCAAAGTTTTTGGCGGTCTCTTGCGATAGTAGCCTTGCAACGTCAAATCTTCTCACAGTATCCTCTCGGTGTTGTGGAGTATTGGATATCCGCATCCGTACTTTGGCTACTACCAAGTAATGGTCCGAGTCTATGTTGGCCGCTCGGAACGTTCGGACATCCAAGATACTAGAGGCATGTCTGGCGTCGATCGCAACATGGTCAATTTGGTTGACGGTTTGTTGATCTGGAGACCGCCAAGTCCCCTTGTGTATGTTGGGGTGTGGGAATCGTGTGCTGACAATGATGACATTTCGCCCCGCCGCAGAGTCGATTAGCATGAGTCCGTTTCCGGAGGTGTTGTCGTGCAGGCTGTGCTTTCCGACTGTAGAACCAAAGATGCCCTCCTTTCCGATTTGGGCGTTAAAGTCGCCAAGAAGATCGTAGAATGCTTCTTTGGCTGTATCGTCTTTCTCCTCTGTCGGGGCGTGAGAACAGATCAGCGTGATATTTTTAAATTTGGCCCTGATGCGGATTGTAACTAAGCGGTCGCTAATATTGCGAAATCCCAAGACTTCTTGCCTAAGTCTTCCTCTAATCACAAATCCACATCCAAATAGCCGCTGACTCTGCTCTCTGCGGCACTCGCCGTAGTAGATGTCACAGTTTTCCATCCTTCTTTTGCCTTCTCCATCCCATCGCACTTCCTGGATGGCTGTGATGTCGGCTTTGTACCTATCCAGGGTCTCCACAAGTTGTTCGGCTGCACGCGGTCTGTTTAAGGTCCGGACATTCCACGTGCAGATCCGAAGTTCGTTGTCCTTTATTCGTTTGCAGGGGTCGTCAACATTTGGATCATCCATATCCGAGTCTTTTAGTTGTTTCGGAACTACATTTTTTTTTCCATGGTAGGGAAGTTACCCCGACGCACAACCCCCAACCTGGAGGGCCAGGCCCTTTGTTTAACCCCTTGGACAGAAGGGGCCGGATATTCCGGAGTCAGTAACCCGCTTCGGGGATTCGAGAGCTGTCGTTGACCCATTAAGGGCTCCTCCGCCACCATCTCTATTTCAACACCCTGACTAGTATTGAAAAATCCTTAATGACCTCAGCTCCAAATACGTCGAAGTAGCTCATTAAGGTATCTGTCATGTTGACTGTTGTTGACGCCACCGTTGATTCAATCACGTGAATTCATCCGCCGAACGTCCTCTTCCTGAGGTGCTCATGTTAGACTTCTGAGGCTCGAGCAGACAGTCAATTCCGACAGAGCATTATAGTGTTGCTATTTTCTTCGTGCTCAACACTCGCGCTAATAAGTTCAGCAAGTTGAGTCCGGATGGACAGGACCAGTACCCGGCGGCTACCACTTGGAGGTAAAATAAGCACAATTGATGTGTATGAGAAAGTTGAAACCCTGGACATTGCCAAGTTAATGCCAATCAATGTCTGCCCGATTCATACACACCCAACCAAAATACTTATAAAACAGTAATTGTTTAATGTCACGCGATGTGTGGATTGTGGACTATTTGGCTAAATTTTATTTGAGATGAAAATGTTAAGACGCTCCCAACGTATTTAGGACATTAGGTTAACATTTCAGAAATCTATCGGTAATTCATAGTTCTCCATTAACTTCCTAATGGGCTAATTATTTTTCAACAAGGCAATTGCTAAGGGCTTATACTTTAATCGTACGACCCAATGTATGGTTGAATATCGACTAGAATCAAATGTGCGTAACATTTAATTCGGAAGATCTTGAGCATTATACCTAAATAAACCATACAAATAAAAATAGAAGGTGATTCTATTTTCTGGAGCATATTTAACTGGCAAATAATATTTGGTTAGCTACCAACAATTTTTCTAAGAAATAAGTTGGGTCATGTCCCGAAAATGATATACTAATACCACGAACACTTTTCTAAACTCACTACATACGTTTTTATGATTTTCTTACCTGAAATGTCATTTAGAAAGGCAAGGAAAATAATCCTCAAATAAGTAGCAGTGTTGCCAGGTGATACAATTTTATTGCAGTGTATAACAGTTATGAATACGAAGCAAAAATACATACTATTCGAAATATACTTGGTAAGAAATTTAAACAAGCTAAATCTGTAAAATCTTAATTGCAAGAAATCAGCAGACAGTGTGAGAAGAGAAAGCTGTTAGGAAACAATCCATTTAGTTTGGATTACCCAGACACAAAAAAAAATTCATTCAATGTTGAAACTCATAAAATTTAAGTGTTTAGCTATTTGGAGTCCGAGTCGTTCATAAATTGTTTATGTTTAAGTTTCAGCCGATCCTTTAGATTAAGTTTAATCACTCAATTTATTTATGTAATATCTATTGCTGAATAAAAATATGAAATCTCTAAGTTTAACTGAATATAGGTATGAACAAGAAAAACCTTTATGATACTAGGTATAGACGTCTTAAAATAAAACTTCAAAAACTACACAAGCCAATAAAATTGGCATTTTTAAAACCCCTACCTGGCAACACCACTCATAAATGAATTAGCACAGACGGTAACGAGTTCGAAGGATGGGAAAAGGTCTTTCGAACGCAGCTTATCAGGTAGAATTTTGAATATTATCCGTGACATCAGGAAGTGTATAAATATGAAATTCAAATTCTGAATACCACTCAGTTTATTGTTAGAATTTATTACAGAACAAAGTATTGAAAAGTGAAGCCACAACATGCCAAGTTCGTTACAATTCATTATATCTATGTGTAAGTAAAACAATTTATCACAAAAAGTAACATAATAATACAATACAATAGTTCGGCTTTTGCCATTGCAGTTACCAGTTTCGTCGTTACAAACTTTATTAATGTTCAATTTTCTTTAAGGCAATCACAGGAGAAGAATTTAATGATGACAAGAACAAGAAACACACCCAGCGGAACTGTATCCCAAGTTAGTGATTGGGTTAACTTACTTACTAACTTAAACAACAATCTGTTTTTATTTTAAAATTGATTTTGTATTTACCTTATATTTGTTTTGTTTATTACATGCGAACGCTTTCTAAGGAACGTTCTGCTTTGGAGCCTGGAACAGATATCTGCTACAAAGAGTGGCGCATATTTTCCGGAAATGAAAAGCTATTCACGATCAACGAATGCAGATTCGATCAAATTTACATATTTATGGGTGTTCTTTAAGAAAAATGTACAACAATCCGGAATAGAGGGCACTGCTGTATTGTCCTGCTCGTACTGTTGATGTTGCATTTTCAGTCAGCACCCACGGATTTTGGAGACTGTTAAATCATACAGCGAGTGTAAATTAGTTAGCAGTTTTATGAATGTGAACAACTAATATCAAAACGATTCCTGTTGCTGTAAATTATAAAAGTAAAATTTCCTGTTTACCTAAAAATTAGGATTCCATTTATCTTTGCTGTGAATTAGTTTAAATAACTATCATTTTCGTACTATTCACATACAACGGATTAAAGGTAAACAGCTCAAGCAAAGATGTAAATATTGGCGATTGATTTAAACTTTAGGAAAACCAAACTATTTCTATTTTCTATTATTTAAATTTCATTGGAAGTGCAGAACGCAAATGAAAACAGCAGAGGAGCAGAGGAAAATCTTCTTCAACTTAATTTTCATAAATAAATTGTATTTGGTTATAAATTGAATAAGGAATTAATTTGTTTCTTTCTTAATTATTACTTTATTAAATCAATAAATGTGCATATTATAAATGCTTGTTCATTGTTTGATGTATACAAGGAATCGAATATAATTTACTCTCTCCCTTCAATTGTGCGAAAGACAGCCAAAGCGCGTAAACACGATAATCTTAACCATAAACTAACTATTAAATAATATTAATATTAGTTTATGATCTTACGACAAATAATTCCTGTTGCCATAAAAGGAGTTTTTATTTTTGCCGTTCAGAGTTGATCACTGAACAGAGCCCAAGTACGTCGAGCATGCTCTAAACCAAGAGTGTTCAAAGTGATTTCTCATTTATATATTTATTTGTTTTGACTAGGAACATAAAGGACTTGACAACTTATTTTTTAATAAAATGCAGTAGTTTGTATATCTCAAAATTAGTATTGGCTTGAATTACTATCAAAACATTTATGAATGGAATTCGACTTCGTTCACGAGAACGTTTGCTGCGGTAGATAAGTTGAACCCAATTTTCGATGACTCGGCCACACATTTCGACCGATACGGCCGCTATTTCTTGTTCAATATTGGCTCGTTCAGTCGATGACCAATGATTTAATGTAGCCCCATAAAAAAGTCTAAATCACCCGATCTCGACTGCCAATAGACGAGTCCGTTTCTCGAGATAGCACGTTCGGCTTGTGGCTTGTGGCACCGTCTTCTTTGAACTGATGTCGAATTCATGCAATTGCTCAAAGAACTAACGTTCCAACATGTCTCTGTAGCGAATACCATTTACCGTAATGTGACGTGACGATCATTTTCATCGAGGAAGAAAAAAACGGCCCAATGACGCCACCGGCATGAAAACCGCACCAAACAGTGACTATTTCATTTCATTTATTCAATCTACGATTTATAATCCACAGATTTCGAAAAACAATACAATAAGTTATATAAAAATAAGTTAAATATGAATTTCATTGGAAGATAAGCAAAATTAATCTATCCTTAAAAATATTTCTGGGCAAAAATATATCCAAACCGTAATAGAACAGATTAAACTATTTAATACAAATTGCCTTAAGCTCACGTTGACCATACAATGTAGAGTGGCTACTTTCAAATAAAAGTGGTCTTGATCTAAGAGATCTAGAAGGAGCATACAAATTCAAACACATAAGTAGATTCTCACAATCAATACTTCCAGATAAGATATCACGAATAAACAAAACATTATACATTTTTCTCCTCGATTCAAGAGTTTGGAATCCAAGTAAAAGATATTTTGAACGGTAAGAATGATGGGCTTCAACTCCATTATTACAAACAACGCTTTCAATTCTGCGTACATTTAATACAGTAGTAGAACCCCACACAACGCAACCATATTCCAAAACAGGGCGCACGATACTGCAAAATAATGCCTTAAGAGTATAAGGATCTTTGAAGTCTGCAGCATTCCTTTTAATGAAACCTAATAGGGAATTCGCCCTGGAAACCTCATAATAATTAACGTGTAAGTGAAAACTTAACTTTTCATCAAAAATTACACCAAGATCTTTAAAGTCATTAACCACTTTTATTCTATCACCATTTAAAGAATATTGGGGAAATATAGAATGAAAAGTTCTATTAAAGCTAATACAAGCGCATTTGTCGATATTTAGCATTAAATCGTTTGAACAGCACCACTCAGAGAAAGCGTCCAAGTCTTTTTGTAGAAGTAAACAGTCGTATATTGTTACTATTCTCTTAAAGAACTTTATATCATCTGCATACATAAGGCAGGAGCAGTTTTCTATTAAGTCCGGTAGATCATTAATAAAAAGTAAAAATAACAGCGGACCTATATGGCTTCCTTCAGGGACACCGGAAGTAACTAGTATTTCCTTAGAAAGTGCGGATGAAGTGCTGCTTCATGTGTAACGGTTTTCGATGATGCAACATATACGCATTAAGGAACTCACACATGGCATGTTGGAATATTGGGAATGGCATGCTTCTTGGGATTCGCTGGTCCTCTATAGCGATCCGATCGTTGACTTGTCGGACTAAAGGAATAAAGCCCGAGCAGTCAAAGTTTTGCCCAAGTGTTTTCTTCACGGGCTTACTGCCTCGATTGTTCCCACTATAAAGTGGTTCATCCCTAGGAGGCGTTTCTACTGTCGTCGGAATGACATCGACGGCTGGTCTCACCCTGGGAGTTCCTCGGGGTGGACGGCGCGCGGGCGGTCCACGCTGCGCTGGTGGTGGTGGTCTGGTCTGGATACGAGAAATCGCTGTATTATAAGCTTCTTCGTTCCGCATGGCGTTTGACCAGTGCCTATAATAAAAGATAAATTATCATTGCTCGAACACATGAAATTCTTCTTCCATTGGAGAATATCCGGCTCGAAGGACCAAAATGTTCTTTGCAGAAACAGAGGGAGAGATTTTATCGCTGGCAAAGGCAAAACTGATTCGCGAACAATGGAAAAGAAACTCAGTCAAAAGCCAAGCTGTACCAAACTAAACTGTTAAAAACTACGTTATTAAAAACGGATATAAAAACGCAACTTTTCTTGACGACGTTATAAAACAGAATAATAATTCTTCATTTTGGGTTTGACAATTCATGGTTTTTTCTCATTTTTGACATTTCAGTATTTTGTAGGCATTGTTGTCACTCAGGCTGTGTTCAGCATGTTTGCAGTAAGTGTCTGGTCGGCTGCATCCAGTACTTTACTTTGGAGACGTCGTAGTCTCCAACAGGAGACAAGTAAAGTACTCGAGCATTATGAGCGCTCTTTGAACCGAGCGAACTCAGATCGTTCTGATGCAATTATGAAACACACTTGAGCACATAGCTGCCATTTGTAATAAATATATGTATAAATTTAATATTTATTAATTGTTATTTATTAAATTGATTACCCTTCAGTTGCAGAACAACAAGGTTCATCCGCCATTTCAACTATTCTGTTTTTTTTTCTGTCAAATGTGACTGTAAATGTGTATTGTGTAATCAGCTTTTCACTCAGCCTCCTCAGTCAATTTATTCTGAGCTCATAGAGCGCGCTCTGATCATGCTCTGAACGAAAAAGAAACACAAATTCTGAGCTCTGATGTGTCTGAGCTAAAAAGAAAAACACGAACATTTTGTATAACAGTTCAGGTTGTGCTCTTCCGCGTTACGGAATTCAAAAGTCAAGCTGTTATATAGCCAGCCAGAGTTGCCAACCACTGTTGACGAAAAACTTGACAAAAATCTTCCTTTTTCAATAAAATAATGCCTTAAATGATTTGTTTTAGGTAATTGAACAATCCATCAGAATTTAAACACAAAAATAAAAAAATAAACAAAAACATTTTTTATTTTCAAAAAAACACTAAAATTATCAAAAGAAAAAATTCTTAATAAAATTCATGACATTTACAAAGTAGGGATGAAATGGAGCTTCGACTCCGAATCAGATATTGCACCCCCGAATCCGGCTTCAGTTCCGATATAATCACATCGCAGCTTTTTCGGACCACCATCGGTGGCGAAACGACCGATGAGGTCGGTATGCGGCTTCCGACTCCGGTAAAACCACCTCCGTAACATGCTTCGTACAAGGTATCGAATACAAAACAAGCATAGTTTTAGTCCATCAGATCGTCTTGGCCCTTGAGATTGTTGTGGACGGGACTCGATTTGGGTTGTTGGTTATCCCAGGTAAGCAGCTAAGGGCACGCTGGTGGATGCTCGGGCATCAGCTCGTCGGAGCGGGGAGGGGTTGTTGCTGCTATGCCTCCGCCAACAAAATTAAATTTTCGTGCCAATAAAAAAGAAAAAACAATCTCCTCCAGAAGTACCGAACCTGCTCAAACTTATACCGGCCCAAACCATTCATCTCGACAGGCGTGAACGTCGATATTGGTAGCCATAAAAAAAAAACGTTGATTCGATTAACACAAAGTATAATAAATTCATTTTATTTCTAAACTATTCAAATTAAACATTATCCCAAAATAATCTCGACACGAATCTAATCGAAAGCCAACGAAAAATATTCGTTTAATATCAACGAATCAATGAAAAGTATGAAATCAAAAATAAATTTACTCACAGCTTTTTTTTGTTGACGATGATCCAGCCATGATGATGTGCGCACATTTGCTTCCGTCGATGAATGATGCTTAAGTAGTTGTTTACGCTGCGGAAAAAAACTAAGCCACTATCCTAATCTGATCATTTTCGTTCACTTCAAATTAACTGATTAACGTAGTCTATTTCAAAAATGCTAAAATTAATTATTACTTTCAAGTAAGCTTACGGAAGGTAAGCAGGCGTAGTTTGCCAACAACAAAAAAAAAACATTTATAACTATTTTGATAATAATCAAATCACTACATTATGTTGGATATTGTATAGCAGGGTATTTATGCTCAAAAGCACACAAATCTGCGACACTCATCAATTAATTGCTGATTCACTTCACATGTTTGACACCGTTGCAGTTTAGTGCGGCGATGACTGGTATATTCCCTCGAGCGGTGCGTCAGAATACGGGAGTTACAGCTGTTTGATAAGAGAGCAATTCGATTGTCTCCGCTGGTCTTTGCATCGAGTCGCTGGTTTAGAAATGGCCAGGCGGGTGATGTGATGGGTGGGGGGGGCATCGCCGTGTGAATGCTTCACAGCGCTGATACCGATTCTGCGATTACTTCGTGTGGGATTTTTGCAGGTGGTTGGGGGGAGGTAGGAGCGATCGCATAAATTAATCAGCGGCTCGATTAATGACGGCGTTTCACCCGCGTGCATGAAGCATTTAGGGATCCTTTAACAGGGGCAGGCATGGACATTCGGGAAAACCAAACTATTGAGTGCTTCTTTAATCAGCGCGGCAAGCGGGGATATTTCGGACTCGTGCCAGAGCCGAATCGCTAGTGGTGTTGCGTATCCCGAGAGATTTCGCACACTTTTTGCACTGGCACTTTACTTTTGGTTTTTTTTCGCCGAAAAATCTAAAATCTGCAGTGTTACCAGGTTTTATAAAAGATGTTGAGGAAAATTTCAAAAATCTTGGAAACACAATATCAAAGATCAAAAGTGAACAACTTTTGCAATTCTTTAGGCACAATTATTCTGATTACATTGTTTTTAAAGATGACAATATTATATAAAAAAAACAACACAACACGTACTCACAATTGAGAGATTTTTCTAGTTTCCATTTTTCAATGTTAAAAATGTTAAAAAGAAAGAAACGCCTATGGAAACGAGTTTTAATATTAAATTATTTCGAAATTGGTTTGTATAATATGTGAAAATCAATACGCAAAAGAATAAATAGAATTCGGATTCAATTCGATTTGACAGTAGAAATCTGAAATACTATCGAAAACTACATAATTGTTTAGAAAGTTTTTGTTATACAAAAAGATTACGTTCGCAATAGAATTATTCATTTAATAAATTCCTAAGGACCCTAAAAATCGCCAAACTTTAAAGTGAATAGCGTAAATTTGGATAAATCCCAAATGACAATTTAGCCAGTGAAAAATTCGAGTGGCTAAATCAGATATAATTTGAGAGTGCTGGTAACACTGCTACTTGTGTATCAGTTGATGGAACTCCCCACAAATTATTTGCCGCTGCCTTTTCGCAGATGTTTCGTTGTCCATTTGGAGACCACCGGAAATTTTCGTTCCGGAACAGGTCCGTACTAGCCTTACTGCGATTTTTAACTCATTCCATTTAATATTTTTTCATACCATAATCATAGTCACACTTCACAGACTCAAACTTTGAAAATCACAACGAACGAGTCACGACCAGTGTTATTAGTTCGTGAGAAATTTAATTCGCGGACCAGTTAGCGTTACTAACCAATTTTGATGAAAAGAAGATGCCTTTTCCAATAAAATAAAGCGAATAATGAATCAAAAATTAAACAAAAATATAAAAAAAATAAACAGAAACAGTTTTTATTTCAGTATTAGTTCAATTGGAAAAATATTTAAATAAAATATAATAGATTCACTGATGGCCTGTATTCTTCTCGATTTTTCTTGGTTTTTGAAAAGAAACACGTTGGTCCAGCTTGTTTCCTCAAAAAAGAATTATATATATTCAGGGATTTTTTTATGACCGAACATACAATATTCATCTCTTTCTAATTTCCCTACCAATACATTTATTTGTGCCATTACTCTTTAGTGATACCAAACCACCATCTTCTGTGTGTTATTCTATACAATTCTACTACAAAAAAACATGCCTTTTTAAAAAAAATCGACGTCATTTACAAAACAAATAATTTGTATTAAATAGATCACTTAATACTCTTTAGCCTAACAGTGCTATTTATTTGTTCATGTGCAGATAGCAGGATTGGAAAATGTGATTGGCTGTATTGATGGTTGCTGCACCTATATCCGAAAGCCTGCTAAAAAAAGTTCGGTCTACTTACGTGAACAGACATGGACTTCTTTCAATTACGCTGCAAGGAATATGTGATGCCGATAAAAGGTTTTTCGATGTCTTTATTGGCTCACCTAGCAAAATTCATGACTCGCATTTTCAAACATCTTAGGCGATGCTGCATATCCCCTTAGAGGTATTTACTTACCGCAATCGCATACCGAGATTATGGCAATCTCACAATGCGACAAAAAAATACAACAAAAAACCTGCCAGACCAGGGTAAAAATTTAAAATTACTTTGGTTTATTAAAGCCGAGATTCAGACAGAGCTTAATCGTTTGGATTTTTTTACTGTCAAAAGAATGAGTAAATTTGTTTTCGGATGTTTCGTTTTACATAATTTATGTACATATAACCGAAGGTGATCTGTGAGAGGACATCGAATTCTTAGAAGAATCAAGTTTATCGGAGAGACCAACAGCTGATAATAATACCGAATTACCGAACATGAATGCTTAACTGAATCGGTTCTTCAACATTTGGGGCAGCTAAACGAGTCGAGAATAGCTGTAAGCTGAGTTCAATGTATGGGACTAATTTAAACAAACGCCGGAAAACACTGACTAACGTAAGCAAATTCTCCATTTTCAAAATGATATTGAATCGATTTTATCGGACGCTCTCGTTTGTTTTTGTTTTGGTGGCGATTGACGCTGTCACACGATACTGATAATTAATTGTAAGGAAAAAATTATAAGAAAAACATAGATACGTTCAAATTGCTTTTTAGTTTTCTTCTTTATATTTCTTCGAACTGTTGCTTCTTAAGTTTTGAAAATAGCTCTCCATCCATTTTTCTCTCGTGTCTTGTTTGTTTGTTAACTTTTTTCTTTATTTCGTTCAATCCCATAGACTAACCAAACTAGACAGTCGACTTTCACTACACCCACCCGATTTTTCCGCAAATTTTGACTAACAGCTCTCTCGCGCTCTTTTTTTCCTGTCTGTGAATACGTGTTAAAGGCCGTCGGGTGCCAGAATTTCATTAACAAACAAAATGTAAAAAATAACAATAAAAGTAAAAAAAATAAATGTTGAGTATGGTTATTTAGATAGCTTAATTTGTCCTTCATCCATCTTCGGCAGTAAAAGGTGTTCATCCATTCACATTTCAGTTTATTTTTAATTTTGTTTGTATGAATTCTATATTTGACAGCAAAATGCAAAAATGAAATCATTGGGGGTTGTTCCAAAAATGAGTCAACAACTTATAAGTTAAACCCAAGACAAAAGCGAATTTTAGTAAATGTTCATGAATATTGTATATATTTCTATTATGGTGAATGTTTTCAAATTCGTTTATTTAACACCATATTTGTACAAAATCAATATATGATTGGTAATTCTGTAGTTTAATAACACTGAACATTGTTGAATAATGTTAATTAGGAACGGTAAGAATGCAAATGCTATTCTTATTTTAAAAACAAAGAAATATGCAAAAAAAAAGCAAATAAGCATTTTGATTTCCGATTTTGCGTATTCAATCGAACGTAAAATTCAAATTGTTTTGTTAATTGTTGGTATTCGCACGCTTTAATTCGTTTTCTATACACATAATTCTTTTACAAATTTTAAAACATGTATTTCGAAATGTGCACAGATTTTTCTATAAACCTTCCTAATTATTAATTAACGAAAACAAGTGCACTATTTGTGTTTTTTGGAATACGAAAAGTGATCAAAACATTTTTTATCGTACGACTAAAATAAAGGACGAACTAATTTTTTCAATTCAACAAATTCATACTTGCATATATTTCATTTTCATTTCATTTCATTTTTTTTCATTTCTCACTAATTACAAAATTAGAAAATGTACCTTAAGTTTTGACATATGTAAATGGAATGAATAAATTCAATGATCGTTCTGTAACTATAAACAGTTAGTGGCGAACGACCTTACAAAAAAAATTCAAAAATCTGATGTGGGGTAACAATCAGGTAGGAATGGAAATAAATCTTAATAACAAAAAATATTATTATAATGAATAAAGAAAATTCATGGAGGCAAAAATATACAATAATTGAAAATTAATAAATTTAAGCAAAAACTTTCTGGAGACAAAAATAAAGAGTACAAAGGAAAACAGAAGTAATCACCAACCAATTAGAAGATTATCCTTCTCTTGACATTGATTATACAATAACTCTAAACAGCAACTCAATTTCGTCCTTATTCTTGGTGAAGAGCCAACCTTTTAATTTTTGAATAAATAAAGAGAGACCGTGGATTGTTCTAATACAAAAGGGGAGGTTGTTAAAAAGTCTAGGTGCAGTCACATAATAAAAACGAGAAAAATGAGTCTTGTGGGCAATAGGTACATCGGTAAGAGTTAAATTGTTGACACGTAAGTTATAGAGACTGGAGTTTCTTGTTGCGATATTACCACTTTGCTTAAAGAACTCCTTCAGGACTTTAAATACATAAAGGTGCCTAAGCGGAAGAACTCGCAATTCACAAAAAAGAGGCCAGCTAGAAGTAGATCTGGTTTTACCACGGATAAATCGAATCAGGCATTTTTGTGCTACCAAAAGTGTACGAAAACTGTTGAAGTAGACTCCACCCCAACAAGTTATACCATATTGTAACTTTGAGTTAGCAAGACCATGATAAATCATAGTAAGCAAAGTTTTTGAGCAGTAGGCTCTTAGCATAAACATCTTACGTGACACTAGCATCATATGTGATTTAACTGTTTGAATGTGATCTTTCCAATTCAACTTGCAGTCAATCAGTACTCCTAAATATTTGAAGTTCTGTACTGATTCAATATTAAAACATTGAGAGGAACATTTGTTAGTTATTTCAATTCTACCGCAGCTATGAACAGGTAGAGAAAATGTTTGCAGTCATACGAGTGACAACAAAATACTAAGATCTGTCGGAGCATCGCCCGATAAATTAAAATTAATCATTTTCGTTTTTTCACTAACAACTAGCTTGTGGAATGCAAACCAAGATCTTAATGTTTGTAGGTCTTCATTTATAGCAATTATGCAATCGAAGATAGAGTTACCAACATAAGTTAATGCAATGTCATCAGCAAAGGCAGTTGACTTGCCATTAAGGTTTTGAATAAACAGAGAGTTAATGAAAATTAAAAACAAAAGCGGTCCAAGGACAGATCCTTGGGGAACGCCATTTTTTAATATAAGCGACCTACTGAATCTTTCATTAATATTTACTTTCTGCTGTCTATTCTTTAGGTATGAAATAAACCAGTTAAGAACAACTCCCCTAAAGCCAGCTTTGTACAGTTTATCTATTAATAAATCATGATCTACCATATCGAACGCTTTTGTCATGTCTATGAAGACTGCCATCGTAAATTTGTCATTATTTATACCTTCGTATATATATTATTGTGCTAGTGTACATTTTACGTACTAATTACAGATTATAAATTATGCTAAAACTAAAAAAATATTTTTCTCCACGACATACAAAAAAAAAAAACCTTTTCGCTAAACTGTGTTAAAATATATTTTTTTCAATGGGGCTTCGAAATTTAAAGCATTAAAATCAACGGAAAAAAGTGTATTTTCTTAAAATATGCAAAGAAAACCTAAAGTTACAAAATCTCTTTTAACAGAAGTGGAAAAAAAAACCGTGGTAGTTCATTTTCCCTGATTAATATTTCTGCTAGATATTGACAAATAGTTATTATATTAATTTATTTGGCATTGTAACAAAATTATAACAGGAATTCCATTTGATACCAACAATTTCAAACTCTTTAAAAATTCTTAAAATAAACCGCCCGGATGACATGAAGTCCCTGCAGCAAATTGTATAAATAAGGGTGCGAGCAATGGCGCTCCTTTGATTTGTACATGCATGAATCTTTATGCAATTTGCTGCAGGACAGGCAGCTAGCTTGTAGGCAGAAAAGTACTGTTTCTGCTCTCAGTCGACTGTCTAAAGTTTGGTTCAATCTATGTTCAATCCTCTCCCTACGTTTCTTTTGCCTTTTTAGTTTTTGCGTTTGCAAATTCAAATACTTTTCAAATAATTGTTCCTGAACGCTCTTGGTCTGGGTCTTGCTACCGAGGAGTTTCCATGTTGAAGATTGGTGGAGTAACCATCTTGTCATTCGTAAGTTCAATTTTTATTGGGCCGATCCCGGCGGTACTGCAATACCGGGCCAACCCGCGACAGAGGTGGAGCAAGCTCCTAGCACTCCATCTGATTCCAAAAATCAGTTTAACATTTGTTGTTCCCCGATGGGGAATCTATCAGATGTTAAGCTGATAAGAACAGATACTACACTTTGATCTTAGCCATAAGGCCGAGAAGCGATAACAATTCCCCGTTGAATGTAGCCACTCATCGAATTTTCTCCAAAAACTGCCTATGAAGTATGAAATGAAATACAAAATTCCCGTCTGAATTTTTGTTGTTTTTTTTTTGTCTCGATTTCGTTTCTGTTTTATGGTGGACTTTTCTCGTTTCATATAGGACTGTGTAGGTATAAATATGTTGCATTTTGATATCCTTGTTGTTATATATCGGGATTGGGATTGGGAATGTGACTGAGTGGTATGGGTAGCTGGTAGACTTAAATAGACGCAATTAAATTTAGAGATGTAACACGGATAGTAACTTAGCCCGATACCGTGTAGGTCAGTATGCAGCGTTACCGAAAGTACTCCCAGAGGAGTATTATACTACTTTTGACACCTCCGTACTCCCGTACTCCTCCTTTCACATTCGTACTCCTATTTTTTTTAAAGTCCTAAAATATCTTACACTTGCACTAATTTCAACATTAATAAATTTAATTCCTTCAAATTTAATGCAAATTTGGCAGCATTTTTATCTCCCAAACTGTCGTCAAAAAGGGAGAATCCCTCTTTCTAGTTCGTTTTGTTTTTTAACTGATTTTTGTTTAAATAAAAATAAAAATGTCTGTACTCCTATTTTTTTTTAAATACTCCCCTTTTCTGGTTGCAGTACTCCCTAATAATATTTTTCTCCGGCAACGCTGTCAGTATGTAATAAGACCGAATTTTTAGTTTGCTCTTATGTAATTACTAAACTGCTCTTTTATTTTGTAAAACAAAGTTTTTTTCACCATATTTTTTGGATGATTCTTTTCTTTTTTTGTTTTAACTTTTTGTATAGTTACAAGGACTATTCGACAACTAAGATACCAAGAGTCTATCTGACAATGTGTCGGATATCAGAAAGGTAGCCGGAAAGGCTGGATTTATTTGTCTAATTTTATTTGCTTGCAATAATAGGTACTCGTAATGCATTTTAGCAACAACATATCTACTATACCAAGCAATACAGGTACCTAACCTAAATATAAAACAATATCTGTGTTTATTAATAATAATAGTAAATGAAAATGCGTTATGACCATTAACACAACCGAAATGTCAATCTAGACGGATTTACCCATGGTTTTGGTTTAATATTGCCAGCAATCAGCAAGTAACTAGTATTTGGATGAATGGTATCATATAGGTATGTTTCATTTTCCTCATTTCATAATAAATACTAAAAGAGTATACGAAGGCTGTGGATAATCACGTATTAACATAATGATGGCGTCCTTGGTGATTGGTGTTACCTATTCTTTTTCAAAAATGGGGAAAAGCATCAACGAAATAAAGAAATGGATCTGAATAATTTTGGAAAAGCGGTCACATGTGGGGGGATAAAGAAAAAAAAAAGGACAAATGCAATTTTAGTCGCATAAAGTCAGCCCCTAGCTAGCAGCACATAGGTAAAGAGAATACGTGGTATGACATTCCAATCAGACATTTTTGTTTGTTCTGCGCATCTGTACAGAGTAGTTTGTGTTTAGGTCAAACTGTAATCGAACATAGCTTTCCGAAATTATTGCAGTTATTTTTTTCAGAGTGACAACGTTGCTTAAATAGCATAGTACTTTGTACTTGTCCGAACAGAAACCACTCTTCCATAGTTTGTAATTTATTTTTTCCTTCTTCTTGTGTACAACCTCAACGAGGTCAACACCTCGACTTCATCGTTATCATCGAGCGACCAGCCGGGGATACTTCGCCTCCCAAACAGTTGGTGTTTGACTTTTGGTTCCCTTGTTGTTTGCAAATCAGCTAACCAACCTATTGCAATCTTTATTTAATATCCTGGTGATGTACAAACATATTGAAAGCAAATGTGCGAACTAAAAATGTCCTGTTCAAAGTGGCACCGTTGGTCGTGACATTTCCCTCAACCGTTGGTGGTACAATTTCCGCTGTAACTGCAATTTCTCCAGTTGTAGTTGAAGGTAGAAAAAGCTCGTATAATATTCCTGTCCAACGAATGAACGTTCCATGCTCCAATTCTCGTGCCAAAACAAAAGTATTATCTGCAGCATTAGCATTAGAAAGATGTCCCGATTTATCTGGTTGTCCGATTCATTATTTGTAGTGTTTCGATTGCCGGTTGTTACATGAAGGATGCCTAACGTTCCCATCTATCCTGTTTCTCTATGCAAAATCCTGCCAAAAAATCAATCCTGTATTAATCCTGTAAAGCGGCTGTGTATTAATCATGGGTAGCTTTAAATAAAACACTGGATTTGAAAGACGTGGAAGCTACAATGGGGCAGTTGAACGAAAAATAGCTCTACAAGGCAAACGAAAAATCGTCTCAGGTCCACAAAGACCTCTCTACGTGAGAAATTATAGCTCACAAGCAAAAATTACCGAGTGGAAAGGAAATAAAACGCCAATCCCAGAGCGATGGAATGAAATTTAAGGATAGCAACTATTGTCGAATTAATTTTATGTCTCCCGGGCTCGACTGCTCCTGTTGAAAGAGTTTTTTCAGCGATGAACAAAACGTGGGCGGAGGAGAAAACGCAACTTAAAGTTGAAACGTTAAAAGCTATTTTAACTAGAAAAATCAATTTAAAAATGATATGCCTCGAATTTTTTAATTGGTTGAAAACGCAACCAGAAGTTCTCAAAAAAAATCAAGCGAGTACAAAGTACTCTAATAACATTGAAAATGAATTGTAAGTAAACATATACTTAAAAATAAAAATGCATATCAATATCATGCAAAAATTTCTTTTTTATCCTGTATGTATCTCAGCAAAATAAATATGGGAACGTTAAGATGCCGCTGCTCCCCAGTCCCCACCAGAGACAAATGATACTGAGACCCCCAACTCACAATCCTCTTGCCGCTGGGCCACACAGTTTTTTTTCAAATTCGCCATTTTGTTTTCCTATCGGTGTTGTGTCAATTAAGAATCCGTGTGACATGCAAAAACATACAAAAAATACAAAAATAAATGCTGCCAACCTCGACAACCGTGGGGAAATGTGCTAGAATTCGGAAATACCACATTTTTACATTACTGAATGCCATTGGTTAGTTATTATTAATTGTTAAAAGGCGAATAATTTGATTTCTTTGGTTAATAAAACTAGCTAAATGAGATGTTCTATATACTAAAAACTTATTATGACAAACACGGTTGCGTATTTTGCGCTTTTGAATATCATTAACTTCGATTTCATGCGTAAATTTTTTTAGAAAACTGAATAAAATTTGCTCAATATATTTCTATTTTACTTCAAATAATCTGCATTGTTCATTTTTCATATATATTTTAAGCAAATCTCCACTTATTCCTTAAAAAAATATTATGCTCACGTAATTTCAAATTTAACGGATAAAATTCTATGAACGCTGTCAGCAACTTTGCCCACAGCGGAAGTGGCATATGCAAGGTGCGAGCGTGTTGGTGAGTCGGAATTTTTGAAGTTACGTGACATTTGTCAATACGAATTTCTATGTAACAATACAAGCGCACTTAGCATTTGCCACCCCATAAAAATATAGCTTGTAGGCTAAGTAACGGGAAATCGGTCGGAGTTGGTGGTCTCAGTATTGTCTCTGGTCCCCACTCCGATGTGCGGTTTACTACAGCCGTAGCGTCAACGTTTGGATACCCACCCTCCATCTTGGGACTATATCAAACTCTACCATTTGTTGTCATTTTTCATGTAAAAACTTTCATCGCTCACCGTTGGCGTTTTCTAAGATATGGATAATAACCACCCCATCCATAAAACCCATAAAAAAGCCTTCGATTTGACAGGCACACCAGCCCTAATTGGATGGTCGAACATATTCCCGCCCAACATGGGAAAACCGCTTAAAACTACGATTTTCGGGGATTTGTGAAAAATTATAAAAGTAACCACTCAGAAGTCGTTTTATCCATTATACCGAGCGATCATCGACAACATGCTGTCTATGCGTTTAAAACGCCGGACAACAGTCAAAATCTCACGCTGCAGATAAAACGATATACCTCGTCATCGCGGGTGCGTTTTCTTTCAGATTGCTCAAAAAGTAAATGAAGACTGACTACAGAAATGATCCTGTGAAGTATAGTCTTAATTTTTCCACCACAAAGCAGCGGTATACCTTAATTTCAATACAATACCCTAGTGTGAATCATAAAAACGAAGAGAAATTTTATCCCAACCAAACCAATCTGTATTCTGTGTTTTGTATCTGTACCTAGGTACCTATGCGATATTTTGAATTTTTTGTTATTTTTTTCGCAAAAAAACCGCAAAATTACGAAAAAGTTATTGCAAAAACCGCAAAATGCTTAAAAATAAAAAATAACACTTCAAACTTGATTTTTAATATTTTCGGTTAGGTAACAAAAAACAATAACAAAGTAAAGGAACAAATTAGTATAAGTATTGCAGCAAGATGAAGTTAATAATCTGGGCAATTTTTTTATAAAATAGACTACAACGCCAATTCAAAGAACTTCCGCAGAGACAAGACATAAATACTTTAAAAAGGAATGTTGAATATCGCCGCTTACATTCTGATCGGTTAAAAATTGCGGAGGCAAAATACAACCCCTTACAGGAGATTAAAAGTGTTATTCCTAAAGACTGTCACCTTTTTTATGATTCATTACCATTTACTTGCAAAAAAAAATAAGACTGAGTTATTCAATAACTTAATAAAAAATGTACTGATATTGAATTAACTGTAAGCAATCTCATGCTATTCATCGCAATCACATGACTTAATAAATGTGTTCTTTAAGTTATTCATTTAAAATTAATGAATTTTTTTCTTAAGATCATGTATGAGATGCTCTTTCCATTACGGCATTACTTGCTGGCAAGAATTTTATTGAATTAGCACTTTATTTTGTCTAAATGATTGATTAATAAAAGAAAACATCGCAAAAAATAAGACATATCGCAAAAATTCTAATCTTACACCGCAAAATAGACAAAAAAAAAATACCGCATGTTTTGCGATATATCGCGCAATCCCCGCAAGCCTGCTCGTCACGGTTGCCTTTTTAGTGAATTTGTCGCTATGTCTAGTGGAATTTTCAAAAGTTTAGTGACAAAAATTTATTTATTGTCACTAACAAATTTTAGTATTCGAGTTTGACACTTGCAAATTGCAATATTCAATTTGATTTTTGCGTGTTGTTTATTGTTTTGTTGTTATTTTTTTATAAGTATTTAAATATTGCAAGTTTTTGATTTGTTGTTCAAAATAGAAATGTTGTTAAAATTGAATTTTATTTTTTTCATTTGTAGGTAGTGAACATTTTTTTTTCTAGTGATTTTTTTTATTAAATTTTACCATATCTGGTTCGAATTAGTGACTTTTTTTTAAGTTAACGGCCACCCTGCTGCCGTGGCCTCATGCTCCAAGTCAACTATTTACTATAGGGCATGGCATATCTCAATCTCATACGTTAAATGCTATTTTTTATCTTAATATGTTCACAATAACAAAATGCAATATATGGAATATAAAAATGGTCGGGACGGCGCGAACGCCATTCCCGGCTACCAAAAATTACACGCACGAGTTATTCGCATTAGGAACAATCGCGGAGGTCAATCTAACCGAGTGTGCAATGGCTAAACCTCACTCCGGGGGAACCGCCTTCGTGATCACGGTAACCCCTACGCCAGGTAAGTATGCTTTCTCGTCGACATACCCGCTATCTAGTCAAATATCTGGTAAAGAGCAGCTGTGAATTTTAAACTTCAATGAAATAACAGAACTACGAGCAAAAATACAGAGAATCTACATCCACCCTTGCATAGGCATGAATTCTACGTATACCTCGACCTACCCTTACCCTTGTATTTTATTTCACTCATTTCTATTTGTAACATTTTACTTTTGGTATGGCGAGGGTAAAACTCTTCAAATAAACGATTCGCTGTGCGATAGTGTGGGACAAGCATAGCAGTAGTAAAAATACCAGAGTAAATAAAATAGTTTAAATAAATATTTTTTATATTTTACCTACCTATAACACTAGCCGTATTATATTAAATATTTTAATATAATATATGTATTAAAATATATTTGTAGTCGTTGAACAAGTTCGCAATTCAGTTCTATATTAATTTAAAAAGGAGTTTGCAAGTACTTAGCAGCGTTGAGCTTTGCCGCTAAAATATTTCAAAAGGTGATTAAAAGACGAAATACCTACCTATTAAAATAGCAAAAAAGAAACAGCAGCAACAACATTTATTTATAGCAAAAATAAAATCATTTATCATAGACAAATCATACTGAGACCCTTCAAATCTTTTTCAAATTTTGTTTTCCTATCGGTGTAATGTCAATTAGAATCCGTGTGACATGCAAAACATACCTACCGTGGGATATACCGGATACCCCATTTTTACATTCCTGAATGTTGTTTTTATTTATATTGTTAAAAGGCGAATAATTTGATTTTTTTGGTAAATAAAACTATCTACAGAAGATGTTTTACATTGTTCAATCGGAGCATTTTCCGACTGCTCCATAGAAAAAACTACTGTCTTGAAATAATGCCCAAGACGAGTATGAAATTTCACCGGTTTGAATACTGTAAGCGAAGTGCGACGTTAGCTTTAAACGAGACGACGAATGAAAAATGGTAACGAGAAATTAATGAAAAGCTCTTCTCCATTTGGAGTTGACAACGATAGTGATTTAATTTTCTAGATTTGGTTTTCTTGTCACATGGTTTAGTACAAAAGAGTAATTTTTAGTAAAGCATAAAATATGCAAAAGATGGCCGACTTTTATTTTGTGGCGCCAGATTTGAATTTTACAAATGGTATTATTATCTAGTTAATTCATATTTCAAATACATTATATTGCAAGAGATTTTAATACATGGTAAGTAGATGACTATTTTACGAATTGAGGTAATTAATTTAGAAACGTATGCGTGGTATGTGTTGAGACGGGGACGACTTCCCCAACATTTGAATTTGGAACATGTTTATCCTAAATAAAGACCGATTTCATTTGCGCATTTTTCTTAAATAACTGATAAAGATTTGGTCAAAATCTTATTACTTTCATACGCCACAGTATGTTAACTACCCCACGTACGTGGTGGCGGCCCATCTACTTGAGTGTTTATCTTTTTATTTTTGACAACCAATAATACATTTTAATTGTATTGATTGATTCCGAGTACAGATCTGCGAACGAGAACATGTAAAGTATAGAGTAAATCTTTGCGAATTATTTCACTTAATTTATAAATATATTTTCATTTGTATTGAAGTACTTGTTCTTATTAACTTAATATTATAAATAAAAATACAATAAATACGAATATTTATTGAATGAAAGAGGAATTTAACAAGTAAGTACACTGATTGCTTAAAAAAATACTAGGTACTCACGGCATATAAATAATTTCCAATTTAACGGATAAAATTCTATGAACGCTGCCAGCTACTTTGTCTACAGCGGAAGTGGAATAATGCAAGGTGCGAGTGTGTTCGTGAGCCGGATCTTTTGAAGTTGTGCATACGTGTTTGTATGGCCGCGTTAAACTGCCCGCTAGACGTTTAGCAAATAATATCCCAGATGAAGGAACGCCCGCGCTAGAATCCTGGCGTCAGCGGCAAAGTGACAATTGACATATTTTTGAAAGTTTAAAATAAATTGATCTATTTGATTATTCATGATTGTTAAGTTATATATTCATATTTTACATTTATGTATATTTACTAAAATTTGTTAAAATATTTAATTTCTTATATTTTCCAGCGGTACTCGGGAACCTTATGTCCGTAAATATGGGGACATTCATTTTAGATAATCCTTTGTTGTGGGGATTCTTCAATGAAGGTAATTGAAATCAGCATTTTTACGAGGTGGTAGTACCGATGTATTGATTGGATAAGTTCCGGTGCCACTTTCGCATGAATCGGAGTTGCTTCTCAGTGAGTAATATTTTTGAAAGTTAATCTATCAATTTTCCAATAAATTTGCAAACTTTATAGGATTTAATAAACAAATTTGCTCATAGCAGGACTGTCTGAAAACTGGAGAAGAAGTTGCTTTTTGTTTAGCAGGCAAGAGAGTTTAATTGGCAGCTGGCGGGCGATAGGTTTAATTTTTGCAAAAGTGTTGCCCATAGAACTTTTTGCGAAATGCTAAATGCAATAGGTATGGGACAAATACGAAGAAAAAGCTCAGGTAATACATTGTCATAACTACTAATTTATCTGTAGCTGAATATTCTTTTTCATCCTACCACAGTAGCTATCATTTGTTAGGAGAATCGGCATATCCGTTGACTCTGAACTTGGTGACACCATTGCGAAACAATGGACATCTAAACATAGCTCAGCCCCGCTTTAACTTTAGTCACTGCAAGGCTAGAGTAGTGGCTATGGAACGAGCTTTTGGTCTCTTTAAAGGTCGATTTAGAAGACTCAAATAAATATCGACAGAAGTAACCAGAATTGGCCAATAAAATTGTGTGCTGTAGTGTACACATCTAGCTTTCGGTGACGATGATATGAAATAGATACGGAGGAGGATGATGCCGAAGAAGTCACAATTTCCAATGAAGAAATGACTTCAAGAAATAGAAGAGATGCTGGAAATGTTAAAAGAAACAACATTTATTCATTATCATTACATTAATACGTGAACATCAAAAGTTGCGGTACACTTTTTAAGTATTTATTATGAAATGAGGAGAATAAAACTTATATCATTCGAAAGGTACTGCGCCATAGATGTGCACAAACCAAAATTCATGGGTATATGTCGCCATTAAGGCTGGTAAAACTAAGTTAAAATTCCCCATACAAAACAGGTAATTGAAAGGATTTTGGCGACATTTAATTTGTCGCCGATATATTACCATAGTAGCGTACCTATTCAAATATAAATCATCTTAGATTAGAACCTGTTTCCAATGGAGGAGCTCATTTACGTATTTTGTCGACGTCTAGATGTCGCTCTTTTCGGTAATAAAAAAAAACATAAATAACGAAAATAATTGTGGTACCTACGCTTTTTAGTATTACATTTTACATCCTTTTAAAAGGAATGGTCGAGTTTCGACCACAAGCGATACTAGTTCTAATAAACAAACAAAAAACAATAAAACACGTGTAATGTGTTTTCTTATTAGATAATTTAAAAAGAATTAAACACAATTTGATTAAAAGTAAATTAACAATTCAATTCTGCTTTCAGGTTTTAATAACACAAAAATAACTTAAAATAACATTAAGGGTACATATCAAAGGAAAAAACGTAAATTATTATTTTCAATTCGGTCTTTAGGTTTCAATAACAAAATAACTTAAAATAATAATATAGGTACTATACATTCATGGTGGATACAATTTTTTCACTTCAATTCCGTGGAATAAGATTGGGGTTTCTCTGATAAAACACAATATTACATAAGAAATTAATGTTTATTTGGTTAACAACTTCTGCTTTAAGAATATCCAAATATTCCCGCTTTAATTTGTTTGACTCAATTATAGCCTTTGCAATTGTTTCTGCAGCATGGTACATGGTGGCAAGATTCAACGAGGAGTCCAAATATTTTCGTGTAGTCCCTTCTCTACAGTAATGTGTGGGAACACAAGGATAGCTAGTGATGTGTTTCAGTCAATGACGAATCGAGGGTCGCAGTTCTTCCTTTTCCTCTACCATCAGACGAAGTAACATTCTCATCAGATCTTTTCCGCATATTAACTCAGCAAATGACATCCTATAGTGGAGATCCGGCGAAGAATTACCCTAGGAAACCGCTGTAACTTCGTTTTGGCAAAGCAACTGGTTTCAAAATTCCTAACCCAAAGGGCAAAATGTATGCTCTACAGAACCCTTATCCTGTCAGTTCTGCTTTATGGCGCCGAGTGCTGGACGATAAGCAGGAAGGGAGAGCTAATACTGGGCTCCTTGGAAAGAAACATTTTTGGGCGGATTTTTGGTCCGTTGTGCGAGGAGGGCGAATGGAGGAGAATGTACAACCGCGAACTCTACGAGCTGTATCAAGATGTGGATGTAGTCCAAAAAGCCAAAATACGTCGACTACATTGGCTCGGCCACATCGAGCGAATGGACAATAATGCTCCAGGTAAGAGGATTTTCGAATCCTAGCCCCCAGGCTCGACAAGACAAGAAAGACCGAACCTCCGTTTTAAAGACCCAGCCATCGCGGATTGGATTTTTATTTTATTAAAAATTTATAACAAGATGGTCGGATCTGTGTCCAGTTAGTCTTAGGTATATATTCAATATGAAATTGGCCACAGCTACTTCGTTTTTGTTCGAACCGAAGTTGGCTCTGATTTCTTATATTTTACTTACAACGGGAATAGGTAGATGGCGCTACCCGAGCCAAAGAGGCTGAGTGCGTCCACTAAACATACTATAATCTTAAACATGTTTACAAAGTACTCTCTTTTTTTATTCCTAAGGTATTAAGAAACATTGTTTTTCACACTTTGATTTTTTAAGAAGCCTTTCTGTGAAGCGATCGCAGATACTAATATACAAAAATGATATGAGCTTGATTCTTTCGCCCCCTATATTGCAATCTTCGAATTAGGTACGTACACATTTGTTATTTATTACTATCTACCCTCTCTTTCTTCCGGTTAACATTTTTACTACTTGCTGTTTCTCCTGCCATCTATATTTTCAACGTGCAACCGCTACACAATACATTGTCATCGAATTAAAGTAACAGAAAACGTAGGTATCTCCAAAGCGAAAAATGTTGAGCTATCCACTTCTTGCATTCAGGTGACGACATGGTGATCCTAAATATCATACACTAGTCGAAAGTAGTTAAGGGGTTACGCATCGCCGTATGGGCAGCCTGACTGTTACGACAGGCGCATATCCTCTCTACCTAGATTTTACATACACTCATAAGGATTTCCTTAATAGCAATAACAGATGCATGTCTTCCTTGCTAAAAATGCAGACTGATGTGCTGCGTAGTATACGAAGTACCTAAGATCCCTGGCCGGAGCCTTGTGGCACAAGAACTGCGAATCACATGGCAAAAATAAATATATTATATAAAACAAGAAAAACAAAGCGACCTTTTTAGTTTATAAATTAAAAACAAAGATAAATTTATTTTCAATTGAACATTTTTAAGTGCCATTTTGACGAGTCGAATGAATTTCCAAACAGCACCGTCTGCCTTCGGCTGGTGTGGTGGCAGCTAGAACACTGATGATTAATCCGAATAATACGCATACCCCTGAGACGATGACTCTCTTGCTGACATTTGAAAACGCACACTTTCGTGAGTGTTGTCCGGAATACTGGTAATATCGTCAATAAGGCCTAACGCTCGCCTTTTGAATAGTTTCATTTGGGATTCGGTCATTTCATTTATTTCCGGTAGGAGACTGAGTAAAAACATTTTCCGTGGATTATTGTCGTCATCAAAACTATATTCTTGTTCTCGCCTTCTCTTTGAATAGTTCATAAGCAACTTTTGACCTTCATCGCTAGATTGCGTATGCTGTCTGTACGAGTGTTCCCCTGATTTTGATGATGATGTAGGCAAATCGCCCAAGTCGGTAGCTTCAGCTTTTACTTCCGCCCCTAGAAATCCTTCCGAATCATCATTCTGTTGTGAGGACACCGAAGGTGAATGTCTGGACTCTGTTATGCTTTCGGGAGAAATTGGCGGCACATGCCAAGGCTCTCTCGGATTGCCAATTTTAATAAATGGTAAAACAAACTGCATTACGTTGGTTAAGTAATAGGGTTTCCTCGCCTTAGTCCCATTTGGAGGAGTTTTTATATGCCTCGCCAAAACGGCCCTTAAATTTTTCCAGCGTTTCTTGCAGGCTTCCACTGAAATAAGAAAGCCGTTAAGAAGATAAGTTAATCAATTATGAGGGAATAATGTCACCGATATAAGCCATATAAAGAGGGTCAATGCAGCACAGTCCAATGCCTCAAGTACTTATATCGACACTTTGGACATTGTAATAATTGTAGTGTATGCCATAATCCCATAGCGAACCTAATACCCTATTCACACCGAGCCGAAAACACTGGAAAACTTAATCGAAAACAGGAGTTTTTTGTTACATATTTCAGTTTTCAAAACGAGTTGTTTAAAGTCGTTTTCCACGAAAGCGATTTCCAATCGTTGGGTAGTAGCTGATTGAAACGTCAAACGAAAACAAGTTGGTGTTCGGTGTGAATGCATCGCAGAGTTGTCAACGGAAACACAGTTTTCGGTGTGGTGTGAAGGGTATTAGATCACAAAAATACAAAGTTGGAGTGTAAACAAAAAAGCGATATACAATAAACGAGTTAACTCAAAATCGCAGCCATTAAAAACATTAACTGTGTAAACAAAACCCAGCGGACGTTCAGATTTTCTCATATCCGCGATCGTATTTTAATGTATACCTATGACTTATCGAAGAAAAAATTGGAAGTGACGCTAATCATTCTAAAACTCGTTTAATTGTCCAATGTAGATTTAATATTGTTTCAGTATGAGATGGTCCTTTAACACCTTGTGGTTTGATAATGTGTGCTTTATTTTGCTTTTAAGACATAACTAGCCACTTTATCGATTCGCACCCATTTCCGTTTAAAGTTCCCGTGCGACTCCATTCATCAGCCATAACCATTTCCTGATGACAAATAAAATTACAATTCACCATTATTTACAAACATGCACAGCTTAACTAATATGTACCTACATCGGTAACGATACTTTTCCTTTTCCTGTCATATTTAGTACTGAGTAACAAAATTCTTGTCGGCTAACCCTTCATAGACGTCAAATGAAAAAGCAGTGATCATGTGAACGATCTAGGCAACTCAAAACTGAGACAAATCAAGTTAGCCAGCAGCTATCAGTCATATGTCAGACTTACTGAACTAGATAAAGGGTCTTTCATTAGCGACTTGACAACTTCAAACTTTCAGTGTGAACACACCCTTAAACCGATTAAATACGGTCGAAATGTGCGGCCGAGTCATGGAAAACTAAGTTCAACGTATCGACTGGTGCATACGTTCCCGTGGTGAACTGAACGTTGACAAAAAGGTATACTTTTATGTCGTTTTCCATTGGGACCACCAAAAATCTTTTTCAGATCTCAGATTTTATGCGGCTCATGGAACATGCAATGAAATCGATCTGCTTTTGTAAATGGATTAGTGCGTTATTTTTATTTTGGTTTTCACAAAACTTTGCAAATTTCTCTTAAAACAAACTTTTTTAAAACTGTTAAATGAATATTGATAAAACCTTTGGATATTAAAATAACTACATAATTTTTTTTAGACAAATTTAAAATTCTGTTTGAAATGAAACTAATTTTTACATCGTTTTTAATTAATTCGATTTGCCCTTATAGGTATTTATAAATCCAAATTTATATTCTGTTTGCCATTATAGGTATTTATAAATCCAAATTTATATTCTGTTTACAAACTGAGCTACAATAAATTCGGGTCTGATTTTATCAAATGCAACAATTTAAGAAAAGATTGTTTTCGATTGTAAAGGGTGGGCCATCTAGTGGTTTATTTTTAAATCGTATTGAATATTTTGACACTAACAGTTGTTCCCCGCTCGAAATCTTGACAGAAAGTCAGCATCATACCTCCGCAGAACGAAATGAGTCGCTTTAAGCTTGAACAACGTTGGTAAATATTGAAAACTTATTCCCAAAGTGAGTGTTGAGTAGCCCAAACAGTGCGTTTTTTGAAACGAAGTTTTGGCCGAAATGAAGCACCCACCGCGCCTGGTGTACGCAAGTTTCTGCAAAAAGTTCGTGCGACTGGTATGCTAGTGGACAACACTCATGGTCCCCGTCGTCGTACGGTACGCACAGACGAATATGTGGCTGCTGTAGCCGAGAGTGTGAGACTCAATACACAAAAGCAATTGCACAAAATAATCGGGCTACAGCCCGAAACCATCACCAAGGTCTTTTAAAATTGGAGTGACAGAACGCGTTACTGCGAAGCCAACCGAGGCAGCCACTTGAACGACATTGTGTTCCATAATTAATGGGATGTTTGCTCTAATAAAGCCATACTATATGGTAAAAATTAAATTTTGTTCATTTTATTGCATTTTTAAAAGGAAACTTGCATTTGGCCCACCCTGTGTAGTTACATTTTGTGATAGTGGATAAGGTGTAATGTCCTTATGAATAGACCTTGGTACATAGCAAAATATGGGAACTTCAAATCGGAATTTATCGAATTGTAAAATTTAACTTTTTTTAACTTAGTTTCCTCAATGCTAATAAGTTATTACTGCTTAAGCTTAGTATCCTGCCCGCGCTAAATTTTATCTCCCATACAAAAATGTCTACAAAGCTAAAATTTAGCGAGGCAGTTTAGCAAAGCAGTAGGTATCCTGTTCGCTCGCCGAATTCATAACTTTATATAGATGGACCGATGGCAAGTCTCCACTCATTTAGCTCGCGAAATAAATGTCCGGTACATTAAATCGAAGATAAATGTTGGAAGAAGAAAAAGGAGGGAAAAGTTTGTGTTGTGATTATTATGGATTTTTCGGGGGAAACCGCAGGGGAACTTTATCGTGATAAATAAAAACCAAAATACGAAATAATTATTTAGCGACCATTTATCTTTGGTGTGAAGAATCAAAGTGGAGACTAGGGACGCTAAAATTGAAAAAAAACCAGCCTACACTCTTCCGGTTTAAACCGGATGTCGCCATGTCGGTAGCCTGAGGTGGACTCTCATTTCAATATCGAGGGCTGTGTTGTAAACAATAGTTTTTCTTAGTTCCAGGTTGAGATTTTTCGCTAGGTACTTTTTTATATAAGTTATTGTTCGATTTTCTCATAATTGAATAGAAATTAATGTTCAAATTACAGGATATAAAGAAAAGGAATATTTTTTAAGTTATTTTATAATGAATTTTGGATAGATAGACATAATTTTTATGATATCGATATAAAAAAATTGTTCGCATGTTCGCCATAGAATTTCCTTTAAGTTTCGCAACCAATTTCTCCTTTCACATTCACATTTTTTTAATGGTCGATTTGGGGAAACAATTTACAACAGTATTAAACGAGACTGACAAATGTACTGTCACTTAACTCAATCAAGTAAAAAAAATACGTCAGTTTCATAGAAAAAATTTTGGGAACAAACAATAATAAATATGCAGTCATCATTTTGCAACTTTATTTTACTTTTCACATAAATAATGATATTATTTTCATTCATAAAATGTCTACCAAAAACTTTTGAGTTGTTTTTTTTTTTTAGCAAAAATTAAACGCTTACTAACATAAAATGTATGATTAGTAATATGTGAATTCGTATAAATTAAAAGAAAAAACTTTAGGCAGCCAAACTTAATAGCGTGACAAGGGTACAAAAACATGTTTATTTGCTTTTTTGCTGATATACATTTTGAGTTTCGTTCTTTCCGTAGATTTTAAAGAAAATGTTCGTTCATTGCATTTGTTATTTTTTTTTTAACAAAAACTAGCATTATTCATATTCTTAGCTGAAGCAGTCGTTTTCAAATGGAATATCATTATTTACTCAATTATTTAAAATTTTCTAATAAATTAAATATGTTTTTTTGTTGTTTTCCTCTATTAAATGGAATATTCATGAAAAGCTTATAACTCAAAAATCATATTTCAAATCTTAATAATCTTAATCAATTAATTGCCGTTTTTCTGTTGACATTTCCGGCGAAATATTTTTTCCCCAAAAACAACAAACGAAAACAGACACAATAATTGTAGGAACAAAAATATCTTCTTTTATTTCAACGAATGAATTTTTCACACTTTATTCCTTTATTTATTTATGTTGATTACATTCGCAATTATAAATTTTGTAGAATAGAATACATGTTATCGTGGTGCAATATAACAACGAATTTGAACTCTTAGAACGCATCCATCAGCTGACAGCAACTCACGAAATACACTAAATCTCAGTCAGTGTTCTTAGCACTCTCTTTATTTTTCCCACGAAGCGTGTTCATTTTTCCACTTTCACTAACCTCAAATTACCTCTATTTTTTTTATAAAAAAAAAACACGCTTTTAAAAGTAAAATTTGTATTGTTCGAAAAGAAAATAACATTAAATTAATCTTTTGGTACTGGAAATTGTTGCTAAAGTCAAATTTCCTTTTAATGTACGTTTAGTGCGTTGATATTCATGGTGAAATGTAGTTTGAGCGTTTTCTTGTCAGATTGTTGATATTCCCATAATTTTGATGTGTTTTCCTTTTGCGCACGGAAAGTTTTTCGAAAATTGAAAATCCCACCAAAAGGTAAGGATACAATGTAGGAACACTGCTGAGTGTCAGTAGATTATTACACTACACTACTATTTAGAATTACATTTTTTTGCTGCTTCACACGTATTCACAGGCAGTAAAATTGCGAGCGGATGGAGGGGCTTGTATTGAAAAAATCTGCGGGGTAAATCGGGGAGACGTAGGAAAGCTGTCAGTCTATTTAATAGTTAGTTTATGGTTATGTGGTACATTGCATCCATCTGGCAACTGCCCTCAGTTTACCGGAAACCACAACTGAACCAAACCCCAAAACCAGAGACAATACAGTCTCTGTATATTGTGTCTCTGCCCAAAACAACAACATGCAAAAACTTTATTAAACTTTGTTCAGAAATGAACGGTGCAGATAGGTTTAACCTAGTAAAAATAATTATCTTTCTCTTAGTAAAACTCATACTACTGTAAAATTTAACTATCATAGCAGATCTATATGAACAAATGGTAAAACGGATGACATGATATACAGGTATTCGTATCGAATCGTTTCGTTTCGTAATACATAATGCAACAAAAAATTCAATGGAAAAATAAACCACCAACAACCAACAGCACAGAATGTCAAAAGAATTTCATTTCAGTTCCATGTAGACACAAATTGCTATGGATTCGGATTGTTTCTGAGAAAAAACTGTTTTACAAGCTAAACTGGCAGCGACGCAATGTAAAGTAAATGCCAAAATGAAAATCTTTAGCTAAACAAAATATGAAGCCGGTATATTTTTGCATTTGTTATATTGAAGTTTGCAATAAACAAAACAATAAATCTGAACTTGGTAGGTATAAATAAATAACAACAAATGTAAGTAGACACAACCGCACACTGTTTACCTGTCATATTCATTTCTCTCGCGACTTTTATCCACCCTTCGTCAACTACATCTTTCCGCGAATATTCGGGTAGCTTGTAATTGTACAGAAACGGATACATTTTTATTTGTCCAACGAATTTTATATTCTGCGTTTGTTCATCCATTGTTATTGTCGGATGTATGCATAAACGCTTATGTAATATTTTATACACTGTAATAAAACGTGAGACGTGACGACAATTCAACGGGAAAGCGACTGTAACTGAAATGTCATTAGAGTTGCTTGCCCAATGGTTGGTGACGCGTTGACTGCTGATGCCTTGCCAGTCAGTGTGAGTGCGATAGAGTAATACTCTGAAGAATCCGCAATGCTTGGCTCTTTTGCTTTGGCTTATAATAGGAAGGTGCCCTCTCTTAAGAGAAAGTAAAAATTCAACTTTCAAAACTGAACTGCGATTTGTTTACTTGGCGGTGAACAAATCGATTTTTTGGAATCTGTTCTGTTATCATAATCAACTGACGTTGATGGTTGCTGTATCAACTAGCGACAACGAACGATTGTGTTTATGATTGCTTATCGGAGGAAATAGAAAAAGTACTTTTGGAACAGAGCAGTGGTGGCGGTCAGTGTTGCCATTATGCGGGGAAGATTTATAAAAAGATTATTATTTTATTTCGTTATAAAATATTTTACGGATGTGGTCAATAAGCACGCATTTTCCAATACATTTATTTGGTGATTATTAAAATTTTTGTTCCTAATTTTAAAACGTTTGGTAGGTAACTATATCTGAACATTTTTGAAAAATTTCAAAACTCGAATAATAAATATGGATATAGATTTTAGTAAAATCAATAAATTTTTTCCACAAAACCAATCATTACCTTGCTTTCGTAATAGTTTTTTTTCAATATATTTTGAGGAATTTTCTTCTTTTTTTAATTTTGATCGTGAGATCGCATTCTTCTGCCTGATTTTGATGATTTCGGAAATTTTCTTTATTTCAATTTTTTACTAATTTGAAATTGTGTTTTCGTTAATTTGTGAAACGTTGATTATTTAAATTTAATATCTCCAGCAGCAGAATGTAAATTTTATTAGCGACAACAACACATTATTTCAACGTAACCTCGTATGTAGGAACATCGGAAACGCTATTTCTCCACACGCATGGCAGCTAAAGTTCTTAACTGTCAAAGAAAAGCACTTTGTGAAATATGAGCGGAACTTTAGACAAGAACATATTTAAGTCAAAAACTTCCTTAGCACGGGCAAGGACAGGAGGCTGCAGCTGGTTGAGTATAAATAGCAACTTCATATTGAACGTTTTTGAACTGGAGATTTTTATTGGATTAATAAACGGCTTTATTAAAAACGACGGGACCATGTTGAAAACGCGCAGTGTGTGAGGTATTTGAAAGGCCAATGCTGTTTTGTATGGAATATCGTTCAAATGTTAAATTTTTAATGACTCTCCCGCATAAATCCGACGGCATCTAAACGATGTCATTGCATGAATTGTCTTAGAAGATCCAGGAATGTATGACGATTTATGGACAGATCGGGGAAAGTTTCTGGACGTACAGAGGATAAACAGAGAGACATGTTGCATTCATTTTTAAATATATAAGTATAGGAACACAAACTTCGTCGTTTTCTGGAAATGGGTCTTGCATTTCCAATTTTCCAAATAACCAAGCGCCTGAGGCCTGACATTCTTCCACGAATTGAGAGAGAATCATAGCACTTCTCAATTTTTCAACTAAACTAGCGGACGCTTCGCTATTGCTACATTTTAGTAATGTATGTATCTCTCTAATTAGGTTTACTTTACTTGTTGATTGAAGTTGAATTGAGCGTTCAGTGTTCGTATTGACCAGCTGTGCGTGTATCTTTCAAGTTTTGCTTCCAATTACTTCCATAAATGTCCAAAATATGACCATATTTATGGCCACTTTAAACATGTCTCGTGCAGTAGCTATGCCAAGTGTGTTCTTGATCTTATGACCACAGATCACTCTATGACAGGGCTTGGTATAGACATTGCAAGAATAGTAAAACACCACTGACAAAGTGATGAAAATCGACTTCAGTAAGCCAAAAAAACAGTCTCTTCTATGAAAACCAATTAATTGAAATAAATGAAATTAAATTTTTATTGATTTATTAAAAAAAACATATCCTTAACAGCTCATCGAAATTATCATCGAAAAAACGTTTAACAAGGCTTAAACCTTGGATTTCGAGGTAGTTGTTGAATAAGGTAAGACTTAAAAACAAACTAAGGTTGAAGTGTTACAAGTACCCTTGCAATCTGAGTTTAAAAAGGAAATTTACTAAATTGTGCCTTGAACTCAAAAGAGAGATCCCGATTTGCCGCGATCCCTATTATCGTACTTAGCTTAATTTGGCTAAGGGAAACCTAAGAAGTGCATAAGAAATAGTAAATAGCCTGCTTAATAAATCTACTTCCACTAGAAAAGCTTCTGTTATACGTGTGAATGACTGTGAAGTTTCAGACAAACTTGTTTGCTGATGCCTTAAACTCCTACTTCACAGATATAGCCAGCAGCTCACAGCCGTCCTACCGCTCTGTACCGTTTGTTGTAAACGATAACAGTTTTATTTATGAGCCTATAACTCCTCTTGAGGTATTCAAAGTTATGGGCTCCTTATAAAATTCCAATACATCTGGAGCTGACGGCGTTTCTCTTATTATTGTAAAAAATGTTGCATGTTTCATAGTTGAGGTCTTAGCAGATATTTACAATTGCTGCGTATTGGAGGGGATCTTTCCAGAAGCCCTTGAATGTGCTGATGGACTTCCCTTATTTAATAAAGTACACGACTGGATCGAGCGAAACTTTCTCGTTCATCAAAAGTTTGCTTGGTTGTTTTCTTATTTTATTAGGTCGGTAAAAAACTGAAAAACAATGCTAGATAAAAGAAACAGTGCATAGGTAAAATATCGGAAATGGAATAGTGTTAAATAAAATTCACTTTAGTGTTCATCAGATATGACTGTACATATCAAATAACAATGTGAGTTTTTAAAAGTTGAAGCTCTCAGTAAAAGGGAATTGTCGCAAATTCTTGTTGGAGAGTCATAATTATAGAATTCGGAGATAGTTGTTGAATATGCGTTAGCAGTTATAAACTGAATATCCTCATTGACATGTGTGGTGTGAAAAAGAAGTGGGAGTTTCTGATTACGGTTGGTATTACTTTTAAACAAAAGTGGGTTATAGGTTTTTGTTTAAAATAAGTTGCATTTTTATGGAAGTGGAAAATTGAGATTATTATAAAAATATACCGTAGACATGTGAATACAAATCGGGATTTGTGAAGTATTTTTGAGAAATAATTATTAATCTAATTTATTCGAATGTCGGCGCAGCGGCTTAGTGGTTAGTGTGTTGGACTACTAAGCGAGGGGTCCAAGGTTCGAATCCCGAGAAAAACCCAAATTCCAACTTAAGGTTTTTTTCACTGCGCCACCTCTCGCGAACGTCTGACAAACATCCGAGAGTATAACTGTCATGAAAGAGCTTCTCAATTGGCCGTTTGGACTCGGCATAAAATTGTAGATCCCACAAGACGAATGGCTGTGAGAAGCTAGGCTTGGGTCCATACAGACCTGTTGCGCCAATTATTTTTTTTTTTTAATTTATTCGAATTTGTTGAGAAAAACTAAGTACGGGGTCTTATTCGGAATACTTTTATTATCCTAAGCATTTTGATAAAAATCGTTAGAGCGGTTTTTGTAAAATTTGGCAGACAAAACAGTAGCAAATATTGCAATGTTTAGTTTGAAAAATACTAGGTATTGCTTACTATTTAGCTGAAAACTGAGTACAAGTTATTGTTCGGGATGTAAGCATTACTATGGTTTTTAAATTTTTTTTTCGAAATCGAAAATGGGGTTTCCGAGATATGAGCAGTTTTTGAAATTAGCGTTTTCGGTGAATCGAATTGAAAATTAGGGACGCAATAACTTTGAAAACATAATTTTACTCTAAGTTTGCATTTTGGTAGAAATTGTCGTTGCCATTTCAAGTACACTAAAGAAAACTACATTTTTCAAAAATCCATTTTACAATAATACAGAGAAAAACTGAGTTTGCCATTAAGTTGCAAATGACCATATTACCTTAGAAACTCATTTTTTGTATAACAATTGTATGCAACAATCGTTTTCGAGATATGTTCAAATTTCAGAAGTACCATTATTCGATTTTTTAGCGGAAATTGAGTATGCAGTCGTGGTACCCTTACTTACTTAAGCTTAAATTTCAATTTTGGTTGAAATCGTTTCAGCCGTTTTCGGACAAATCAAACTGATATGAAAATTTTGTATGGGAAGTACCATTAATATTGAGGTTACAGTGCAAACAAAAAACTGCCCAGAATTGTAAGCCCCCAAATTCCAAATCCGAAGTTTGAACGAAATACGGGTAGCCGTTTAGGCTGTAGGCCTCGGGACGGACAGTATTTTGCCACGCACTTTTTTGAGTTCCTCTATCATCGTAATATCAGAATTAATTAACATCTCGAGTTCGAAATTTTGTACCAATACAATATCTTTCTCTTTTAAGTAATGGAGAAAGTTAAAAAAGGTTATTCTAATGAAATGTGAAACTACAGATCCATCTCACTTCTCCCTGTTTTCAGCAGTTGTCGAAAAACTTTTGAAAAATCGGATAGTGAGTTTTCTAAGTAAAAGTTAATACTTTAACGATAATCAATTTGGCTTTCAGAAAGGCAAATCAACTGAATGTGCTCTTCTACAATTTTGTAGTCATATAATGTCAAATCTTGAATATGGCGATATAACAAAAGCGTTTGATTTGGTCAGCCACAAAATTTTGTTGCGTGAACTAGAAAACTCTGGATTTCGCTGCTTTATTCTTGATTGGTTTAGGTCGTCGGTAGTGAAGATAGATCAGATAAGGAGCAGAGCTGGGTTCTTTAATTTAGATGTACCCCAAGGCTCTGTTTTAGGGCCAATTTTGATTCTTGTTTATATCAATTCACTGTTTGCACTTAATTTTAAAGGCTTACCGACTGCTTTTGCAGACGATATTGGTTATTCTTTTGGCTCTAGATCTAGTCTCTGATATAAACTGGGATTTTAACTTGTTAAGGAACTGGTCTGCTGAACATAATTTGGTTTTAAGCTCCAACACTAAAATAATGTTTTTCAGTCTATCATTCACAAACTGTATGGTTTCATATCACGCACCTGAATGCTTAAAATATAAACTTTCAACTTGCCACTGCAGTTCTTCTTTTAGTGATGATGTAAGCTGTAGTGATAATTGCTTCCCAATTACAAAATTTGGCTTACCATAGACGCTAGAATAAGCTTTTCCAATCATGTAGAAACTTTGAAGAAGTATTTTGCACAAAATTAAAAATATTCCGTTTTTGTTATAATTCCAAACACTTGGAAATGTATATTTCGAATATTTTCATTAAATGAAATGTTTGGTATCTTTTTTAACCGCTAACTTGCTTTTTGATTGGTTTTCCTTTTTTAATAGTTTGCAAGCTACAAATGCAGACGTAGTAAAAAATAGATTTGATATAAGTTTAGGATATTTCCAAGACTTTCTGGAGAGTCGTCGAGAAGAGAATAAAATACCGGCTCACTTAAGATTGGACAGCTCATACCCGAATACCTATATTTTTCTACAAGTCTCAGTACCTTAGGCGGCTAAGTTAGAAATTTGGCTGCAACCAAACCCTCTTTGGAAATAGAGATTGTTTTCAGAGAATGAGAATTTCTAATGAATCAGTGGTTGATGTGAAAAGGTTGACTTCGCGGAAATATAGGTATACGAATTGTCAGCATTCAACAAAATCCCCGCGAAATAATAAATTTAGGAACTTCTGGTGGAATATCAGGTAGTATAATATGCGAATTTAAGACATACATAATTCTGTTTTATTTGATGTGAATTCATAGAGGAGTTCGCATGACAGCTGTCGTGTAGAAAAATGTTCACAGGTTTATATTTTTCTGAATGAATTTAACATTTTGTCGCTTTTAAGATTCCTGAATTAAGTAATATAAGCTATACAAATTGTATTAATTTTTATATTTCTATATACTTTTACAAGCATTGTTTCGTTACTTGACAGATAGAAATTCAAAAAAACGGAAGCGATTGGTTCTTAAAACGCTTTTGGCTTCCAACGTGAGTTTTTAATTTATTCTAAAATAAAATAGCCGGCTATTATATCTTTTTTCAAAAATATACACTTGCTTACCATTCAATCTTTAGATCAATAAGCTTCGATTTGCATAATCAGCCTAACCAACTGTGTTCCGACACAAATTCACTCATAAATAAATCGTGAAGTATTAAAAAACATAGTGTGCTATAAAAAGTACCGAAAATTGTGTCCGATCGAAGTAAAGGGCATTACTGATTTGCATATGATATTTGACAGATCAGATGATATTTTGTCGCTTCCTATTTTGTGTTTTGTTGTTTGCTTATAATAAGCTTCAAAAGACCTTTGAAAGATATCTGTTGGGCAAATTAATTTGCGATTTATATATTCCTTTTCTTAATAAAATCCTCGTTCTGAAATAAAACATTCACCTTGTTTTTCACGAAAACAAATTATGAAATTTGAATTCTGCGATGACAAAAAATGTAATAGATTCTAAGAAAGTTGTCGCACTAGCAAATGTGGAGGTCTAATTGTTTATTGGTACCGTTTCACTAATGCTGTACAATTTTACTACAGCTGACAACCAGCTAATCGTCGACATTAGTGTTTGATTATAAGTAAGGCCGAGAGTGTATACTTAAAGTACTTGTAACATGCATTTATATATTTTTCTAAATTTTGAACTTTGAATTTGTATTGAGTTTTATAGAAATAATTTATATTTATCTATTCATCTATATATCTATGTCGATCCTATTATCAGTAAAAATCGATATTGGATTTAAATATTTTGTAGTGTGTCGGAACTTTCTGATTATTTTTTGTGATTGAATAGAAAATTCCAGGTAATTAATTTAAGATCACGTTTTTACTACTGAATACTAGTTCATCAGTCCTTTACTCTTTCGATCTACCATTCTTCCACTGAAATCTTTGCTTTTTTAAGGAGTATATAATATTCATGTAATATTTATTTTCCGATCAGCGAAATGATTTTTGATGTGTCCATCCCGAGTCGATGCCGTTGTCGTGAAACCATAAGACACTTATGCCCCCATTGATGCAAAACGAATCCACCCTCCGACTCCCATATCAATTTGCTGTTAGTTACCCAAAAAATTGTGTATTTTGTGGTCTGAGAGAGCAGCCTAATAAGCAATTTCAGCATCTCTGCAACTGGGTTAATCATATCGCTAGCTAAAGAAATATAAATGTATTGACAATTGATTGCAATACGATATCCTATATCTGTTTTGCGGTTCATAACAACCTAATTGCAATGATGCCAACAAATTATTACCCATATAGTGCAAAAGAAGGGAGTTACTGCATTTTTCTTAAGCAATTACAATTAGTATAATATGTAATAGCAACTTGACATAGATTATTGAAATTATGAGTTGTGAGCGATTCAATGATAAATACTTTTCAAATTCGTTGGCTTACCTTTTATGTTTATAACAATAAAATGTAATTTCTACTATCGGCTACACATTAAATATTTATTTCGCTAAAAACTATACGTATTTACAAAGAGCACATAAAACTTACATCTAAGAAAAAAAATTGACTATCACAGGCCCTTATATAATTTAAAATAATGAAATATGTTTCTGAGATGATCAAAACTGAGAATGTGAATTTTTAACATGTAAAGTTCGCTCTTCTGACCGCCTAATCTAAAGCGTTGTCGGGCAATTCTTATTTTTACTCAAGACCAGCCGATCCGGTTCCAAGCTCAACTTCTTGAGGGCATCGTAGATCTTAACTCGAACTTCGGCGGGAAAATCACGATCTCGCCCGAAGATCCAAATTTGATCCGAATACCCAATTGATCCCAGGCTCGAGCATGACCAGAGAATCGCAAAGTTTTCATAGTCTGTGTAGAGGACTTGATATTTCCCCGATCCGGGGAGTAGTCTTGCGATGACATCAGGAAATCGGGTATTGAACTATTGAAAAGGGAAATTAAATTTTAAATTGATTTCGGATGCACGGTTTGTGTAAATACACACCTTGAAGTCCATAATGGATGACTTTCTGCTCTCTGGGGTTGCGTAGCCAAGGTTAACTGAGGGATTTCCGGTTCTAAAAGTATACCTCTTATAATTACAGTTTGGAGCATTTTGTTTAAAATTACTATTTACATTCTGTTGATTGTTTTGATTGCAACTTCCAGCTTGTAGATACTGTTTAGATTGGGATCATCCTCGCGATCGGATATGGACGGCTGGAATGTTAGCGTTGTACACCCTGATGCGATTTCGGGCAAGTAAAATGAGCGCTCCACCTCAAACCACTGGCCAAGTACCTGAACAAAAATAAATGGTTTAGTTATATAGTTTCATAAAAAAAATTAACAAAAAAATATAATAAAAATTACAACCCCCTTAAAATTAAGAGGTGCACAGATCAAATTACCCTCTGTGCACTCAAGTGGTTCAATTACATTAAGTTTTCTGTCAAAATGCTAAGTTTTTTGTTGTCATGTACAGAAGTAATACATGTGAATCAGATCCATTTTCATAAAGTTATATAAACGGTCTATGAACCCTAGTTGGTAGCGCGACTTTGAAGCCCACCTTTTCTGAATAGGAAATTAGTACACAGAACTGCGTTGCCTAGTTTGTTTATTAATTAAACCAACTGACTTAACTATTGACACGTTCGAGTGGTGATAAGCGGATTGGCACTAGTCAGCAGACTTCACCACCGAAGCTTGCCATAGCTAGTAAGTATAATTAAGGAAGTCAACTTTAGCTGAAGGTGCTGCATACAAATTATCTAACCTCAAGTCAGTAGCCGGTAAAAAAATGTTCAGGGAAGTTGTTTATTTTTGTTATCACATTTTTCCTGAATGCAACATCATTCACATGTAATGGAAAAACGCATTGATTGGCACACTGACCCTGGGCTAAATAACACATTAACGCAGTACATTTCAAATCGATTATTGGTATACATTCGCCTGTATTTTTTGTATTTAATGAGGGATATGCTTATGCAAATATAGGGTTTTCCAATGAGAGGTGTTATTGTGAATGACCCGCTATTTCGGTAGCTGTCACTTTTTAAGCTTTTATTCTTTGACATTTGACAAGTAGAGACTACGCCATTACTAAAAATAGAACGATACACGCTACAACAACGCATTGAAATTATTAAAATTCTCTACAAAAATGGTGAAAATCTTGCAGTCACAGTTCGCAAAACTAAAGCATTTTTTGGTCGTCGTGAAGCACCTTGTCGGACCGCAATACAGAAATTGGTGGAAAAATTCGAGCTGTTGGGACAAGTTAGTGATGTGAAGAATAAAACCCGTGCACGTCGCTCAAGAATATATTTGAATATTGTCAAATGTTTTCGTTCAAACCGAAATGCCAGAAGTTGCTTTATCCTTTCTTATAGCTTTAGTTAGTAAAAGATGACTCCACCCCTGAGCATGCAAACTTACACAAACCACAGTGAGGCAAAGAGAGGTTTTCTAGTCTAAGTCCGGGCCTGCAGCAGTGATATGTTTGTTCGACAGCAGCACTCAATGAAAACCACTCTGGCCATTATAATAAACGCCTGATCAGATGAGAGAATGGCCAGTATAGTCAAGAGTGTTGCAAGAAGACTTAAAGCCTGACCCTGTTTTACATTGCTTACAAGGCTACACCCCATCGGTATGAAAAAAACTAATACTTATCGTAAGCCCGAATTGATATCACATTTATTAAGATGGTCAATTATGTAGTTTAAGAGCTTCAAACCTTCAGGTTATCCTGCGAAAGAAATTCACAGATCCAAAGCTATCGCAAGTAATAAAAATAGTTGGCGCAACAGGATCGTGTTTCTAGAGTTTACAGCTCTGCCTTTTAGAACAATTCGATTTAATTTTTTCTAATGGGATGGGAAAGATCCAATCCCCTTTTTTTGGGCATTTAATTTCGCGATTTTGCCAAAGGCGAATACTGAATAAATAAAAATGTCAATCTGTATCTAGGTACCTGGTTGGTTGGTGGTGAAGATTTTTTTTTAAATATTTATTATCATGTGAATGCTAAAAAAATCTTCATTTGAAAAGTCAAAAAATTGTTTTGCTGGGTTTGGGAAAATTTGATTCACTCACGCTTAACTTTTAGTCTAAATTTTAACAGCAGATCCTTAATTGTGTATTTGTTTAAATATATCTCTGCTATATTAAACAAAATAAATATGTAAAAATTATTATTATTATTATTATAATTGGCGCAACAGGTCCGTATGGACCCAAGCCTAGCTTCTCACAACCATTCGTCTTGTGTGAGTTTTTATTTTTGGGACGAATGGAAGGGATCTACAATTTTATGCCGAGTCCAAACGGCCAATTGAGAAGCTCTTTCATGACAGTTATACTCTCGGATGTTTGTCAGACGTTCGCGAGAGGTGGCGCAGTGAAAAAAACCTTAAGTTGGAATTTGGGTTTTTCTCGGTATTCGAACCTTGGACCCCTCGCTTAGTAGTCCAACACACTAACCACTAAGCCACTGCGCCGTGTTATAAAAAAAAAGACAATCGCTAGTAGTTTTACGGCCGCTACTGTGTTGAAATCCTAAAAAGTATGCCCTCTATTGATTAGCATAAAATAAGTAACGAAAAATTTTGAATCCCATGAGTCGTGAGCTGAAAGCTTAGGTTAAGGTAAAAGAGGGAACGTATATAAACGTCCGAGGGAAATACCATTCCAATAACACTACCACTGGTTGTGGTATAATAGTGAGTCCCATAATTATAACAATATCGCTAGGACCAAAATCAAAAGTTGTTTAGTCGTAGTTATGCAGTTATACCGTTCGCAAACCAACAATCAAGCAATTGAAAATAGTGCTATGCAATTTTTTGTAGACCTTTGGCGATTGAAGCGCGTTGCGAATATTTGGATTGTGAATAAAATCTGATAGTACGCAGGAGAAATATTTTTACGTGAATTACGAACTGCGAACTAACAAAAATATTCACAATTTTTTACAAGTCTTTAAGATTAAACTCGAGCAATATTGCGCAGTAGGTACTAATAATAAATTTAAAGCTCGACTTTAAATTTACTGAAGTTGACAATTGCGAAATTTGTATGCAAAATATAGCTATTGTGAACTACTTAAATATAAAGTCAGAACTGAAAATGTTTATCGGTAAGTTTTGTTAAGTTTTAGTTGGAGGGATAAAGAAATTCGCGGGTTTGTACAACATGTTGTAAATGTGTCGATTGTGAATGTGGTTCGCTGAAAGAAAGACCTTGTTTTTAGACAACATGTTTTCCAAATATTATATTATTATTATTATATTAAAATATCTTACAGTCAATTGGCCTTGACTTCGCTTAGGAAAATAGGAAAAACGTACCCGAAGAATAACTTAAAAAAATTTAATTTTTCTTAAAAAAAAAACACTCTTACGATGACACTCCAGAAAATAAGTTCCCGAAAAAATTTTTATACGATGTATACAATGATCTGATATCTATATGTTCAATATAAGATTTTGAGTTTTAGCTTCCTAAGCCTAATGGGCTTGGATTTAATTTTTATCTTAGTACGCTGCTTGAGCTGAATTTTGGCTCCCATACAAAATTCTCTCCAAAACTTAGCTTAGCTAAATAAAAGCGAATTCCTTTAGCGGAGTGGGAGAATTTACTTCATGTATCTGTCAAAATTTAGCGTGGCCATTTAATGGGTCGGCACAAATTGTGACAGATCGTTGTGTTCTGTTGTTCTGTTGTGGAAAAGTATGCAAGGATGAGTTTTTTTAGTTATTACATAGACGAGAAGTACCTAGAATGTGAAATAGTTGAAATGAGAGAGAATGCAATTTTTGAAGAAAGTTTTTTTTGCAAGGAACAACTGTTTTCTGTGACACTTTCCCATAGCGTACTCTATGTCAAAATTTAACTAGGATTTTAGCTCGTTTTTGGAGAGAAAAGTTGGAGAGCATCTAAAATTTTTAAGCTTAAGAGGGGGTTACTTGCAGAGGAGAAACCGATTATCTATTGATGTAGGGAGACTGCATTTTTTTGAAATAGTTATTCATTCACCTTTTCGGGGTATAAATCTCCCTCAGTGTGGCGATCTTCTGCCGGCTGAACTCTCTCCACCTGTAGCACCTGAACTGCTTCCTTCAATACTTTATGGTGCCACTTTTGCTAGCTTATGTGGGATTGAATCTTTCTGACTGACTTATTCCCTTTGCGCGATACAATTATCGTCTAGACTAGATTTTACGAACTCTCCCATTCTCATCTACAAAATATTGAGTGTGAAGGTCAAAAATGATCATTAGTAAGGCCTTTGATCTTCAGCTCTGTCTTGATGTAGGCACACTCAGGTCCCTCTGCCACGTTCGTGCGTGTTACCGGGAAACTGTTTTTGCCTCTGCATACATCTAGTCCATTCGTAGAAAATGTCTAAAGCGTTGCCTCGATTTGAATCACAATATTGACATGTTTCTTTGTTTTTAAATTTTTTGTCGAGATAATTATTGAAACGGTCACTTTGCGTTTTTGGTGATTATCTTTCTGCTTCTCAGGAACCATTTTATCATCTGTCAAAGATAGAGTGGCACATCGTTAGCTCATCCAGACGATCAGTTAAAGTTATGTTTCTAAAGTCTTTTAGCAGGGTTGCCGGTAACTTAAAAAAAAAGTCACTAACTCGAAACTAAAAATCCACCAGATATGCTAAATCTTTTAAAAAAAAGTCACTAGAAAAAATCTTCACTACCTACAAATGAAAAAAAAAAAAACTTACAATATATAAATTTCTACATAATGTTTATTTAAAAAAAAAAGCAAATTCAGTCTCAAAGTTACAATAAAAATGTCATTGATTTCATCTTCACCACTTTAATTTACCTCAATATAGGAGGCATTTTTTAAATTATTTCTTAAAAGAACATTTTAAGTGCAATTTGCATGTGTCAAATTCGAATACCAGGGATGTAACATCACCAGGGGTGTAATAAAATTAGGAAAACATGTTTTTGCAAAAAGTCTAGAACTAGAATTTTTTAGTGACAACAAATAAATTTTTGTCACTAAACTTTTGAAAATTCAACTAGATATACCGAAAAAGTCACTAAAACGGCAACCGTGTCTCTTAGTTGACAGCAAGACGATTTTTCTTGGCAAAGTTTGTGAATTTGTGTAATATCTTTTGATAGAGCTTTTCCCCGTGTCAAGCATATAATAAGAATCTGTAGGCCAATAGGGATAATTTTTCCATACTTATTTCACAAGTTGTTATTTTTCCAGTCGTTGTCGAAAATTCTTTCATGTACATGTTGAATAAAAGTCATTTGATTTTGGCCATCACAATCAGCACTTCTGTTAGTATTCGATTTACCATACAAGTTGGAAACCATTCTTAATTCAAAAGTGAGGCTTACCTTTTGCAGAAGGAATACATCTGCTTTGCACAATGTTCTTTATTTTTTTACATTTTCGTGCTACTTTTGTATTTAGCTAACCTTTACCCAGCCCCCCAGGGATTGTTATTAACGAAGGGGCAGATGTCGTCCCATTTTTTGTCTAGGTAATGCTAATTCTGATTATTTTTGTAAGCTTTTATTGTTTTTTCGGAGTTCAGCCATGATTGACAGAATATAGTTTGCTTTAAGCCCTCAAACCTTCAAAAAAGTATCCCAAAATCGTTGCCCAGAAAGAAGCACAAAAATCGTTGAAAATTGTCCCAATTCCTTAAAAATTTACTTATTTTTTGTATTTTTGATATAAGAACTTTATTTGACTTCTATCATCTGCAATAGGGTAGTTCGCGAGAATGTCAGTGTCAAATAAGAAGAAGGAAAAAAACAAAGTGACAGCTAAAAAAACTTGAAGGAAAACAAAACAGATTTTATATGGCTGTAGCATAATTATGTTGAAAAATTACTGAAAAGTTTATAAAAAAGTGCAAAGCACAAAATAAAATCATTGTAGAATTGAAAAATGATGTTTAGCAAATGTATTAGGTAAAGTACGAGAAGTTAAGGTAATGGGAATTGTGCGCATTTAAACAAAATACTACTCTGGCCATTACAAATCGGCCAGTCGGTAGGATAGTATCCTACAAGATTTTTTGACGTTTGACGTAAAGGATGGGCTTCGCGAACACTCTATTGGCTTTTGTCGCTTGTGTAAAATCAAAAGGCGTGCAAAATAAATTCGTATGCGTGCATATTGAACGACTGATCTATGTCACTTGACTGAAAGAGTGCTGCCAAAGCGCCAAGTTTTAAAAGTGCGGGTTTGTTCGGAAATATTTCTCTTTTTTAGTTTTGTGAAGGAAGCTTAAACTCAAAATCGTATATTGAACGTTTAGATATCAGATCAGGAATAATTTGTTGAGCTCGTAATTTTATAACCACCAAAGGCAGATATCTTATGAAGGCTTACAGTTTTTACTGAATTTCATAAGAAGGACTGCCAAAGGTATAAAATGTTGGTCGGTTAAATAGGATAGGAACTTTAATCCAACAGCTAGTTTTTAAAACACAAATAACTAAATATTGCATTTTTATTAAAATGTACATAAACAATATTTACACAATATTTGTAAAACATTATATAGCCCATAATTGTTTTTTTTTTTTAAGAAACGAGAAAGCCCAATCTGACAACACCGAGTTCAGCTAGAGCAGTGTCTATCGATCTTCTTCTCCCTCTAATGGGTCTGTGTCTGAGATGGAAGTACTTTTGTTTTTGCAATTTTCGCCGAAATTATTTTCTTCCGTAAAGACATTGCCCGCTAGGCAAATTAATTATATAAATTGCACTGTAGTTCCGGCATTTTCCGCCGTTTAAAGGAGTCGGCCATTTTTCTGTTCCGCTTTAAATACGAAAAATACGACTACTGCTCATAAAATCAGAGTACATCTACATAACAATCTGTTTTACTAAAATCCCTGAAAATTGCCATATTGACAAAAATCCCATCGACTAGAGCAGTGCAGTTATTTTAAAATGCATCTTTATTACAATGCTATTACAAGTTAATGGACTTTCTCGGCTTAACTTTTATGCAGGCCCGATGACCGCATGCCAGCGCAATTTTAATGACTTGCTACTAGCGATGTATACCTATCCGAGTATAGTTTATATTTTCTAACCACCCAAACAATGTCAGTAAGTCATTAAATCTCACATAACTGTGAGGTTTAGCCACCAGGCCGATCTGTCTCATGTCGAAATCCGAAGAAAAGTCCACACTTCGCCAAAATAAATAATCGCAAATAACACTAAAAATAACACCGATTCGATTAAATACTCGTACACAATAATTTTCATTTCACCTTCGGAAGAAGAAAAAAAATGCAAACACCCATTCGGTGGAAGCCTGAATATCCATAGAAATGAAATCATTGCAAAAGTGTCGATTTCGTTGAATAATTTATCGATTTTATTTAGTTTTTGTGTTTTTTACTGCAAACGGTTTCTTCGAATTCGCAAAGTTCAACTCGACGGTTTTGTTTTCTCATGCGGTTGCCCTTAATTGCCCGCTGTGTCCGTGGTTTAAAGTTGCCTCCGTTCAAATAAATCGTCTTCTTCGATTCGTGTGTGTAAGCAAATTCAAATGTCATCTTTGGCAAAGTTGTAAATTTTGTTTTTGTAAGCTCGGGGCTTCTTTGTGCTAAACAAACACCTTTGTCTGGAGATGCTGATGAGTCAATCGAGGAAACAACTCACATGGTTTGAGGTTTGGCCTTTGTTTGGCCTTTGTTTGGCAAAAATAAATTCTGTTTGTGAGTAGGTGTCAGAGGGGGTCAACAAATTTGCAGTTTTGAGCTTAGTAGCCAATTAAATAATCAAACCGTCTACTACTCTTACTGATACTGGCCTAGTGACCCGTCAAATCGTTATGCTAATTGTTGATTTGATATAAATACTCCTGCTCTCTTTAACTGGTTTAGTCTGTTGTGTGTTGAGTGACGTCTGCACGATGGTGGCAGGTGCTACCAATTTGTCGATACAATTTCTTCTTATGAATCAATGTGGCCTTGGTGATTGATTGCCAATGAATAGTTTTAAATATATGCGGAATAAGGTCACGGATAAACTGAAGATCGGTGATTGCTGGATAGTGATGCATGAAGAGAGGTAGTGCATGCTATACGTAATTTATTTAATGAGCAGATTGACAAATAAATGCATTATTATCCTTCCATTGGGTTGCATTTGGTAGTCAACGTAAGTGAACTTACCTAACGATGAGCGTGAACTGTATGACGTGTATGAGTCTGAAAACGTTACAAGTGTGTACCCTCGTAATATCTGACGGGTCATTCGAGTTTGTATACACAAGGTGGGCCAAATACAAGTTTCTTTTAAAAAAATGCAATAAAATGAACAAAATTAAATTTTTCCATGCATTATGGCTTTATTAGTAAGGGCAAACATTCCCATTAATTATGGAACACAATGTCGTTCAAGTGGCTGCCTCGGCTGGCTTCGCAGTAGCGCTTTCTATCACTCCAATTTTCAAAGACCTTGTTGATGGTTTTGGGCTGTAGCCGACGGATTGCTTTGATGATAATGGCTTTAAGTGCTTGAATCGTTTCCGGAGTAAAAAAAAGTCGGTTACTCTGTAACGCCCATCGTTGACCGAAACGTTGTTCCCAGCCTCATTTTCGAAGAAAAATGGTCCAATGACGCCACCACTTCACAATCCGCACCAAACTCTCACTCTCTGTGCATGCATTGGCTTCTCGGTGACGGGAACCAAGAGCGTTGTCCACTAGCAAACTAGTCTCACGAACTTTTTGCACAAACTTGCGTACAGCAGGCGCTTGATTTCGGCCAAAACTTCTTTTCAAAAAAACAAATTGTTTGGGCTACACGGCACTCACTTTGGAAATAAGTTTTAAATATTTCCCAACCTTGTTCACGCGTAAAGCGACTCATTTCGTTCCGCGGAGCTATGATTCTGACTTTCTGTCAAGATTTCGAGCGGAAACAGCTGTCAGTGTCAAAGTAACATTTGATTTATAAAGAAACCACTAGATGGCCCACCCCAATAAGAGGTGTTATTTTGGTATTCAAAGATCAATGATCGGATGTTTATTTCATAATAAAGAGGAAGGTATGCCGTTAATAATGAAAAACAACATCAGCCAAATGTCCACCACGAGCATGCATACAGGACCATATTGTTTTCATGAAATTTTCCATAACCAAATCGCAAAGTGGCTGCCCTATGTACTCGATAGCCTCACGAATTTTATCTTAGAGGTCTTGAATCGACGCTGGGCTGTTGGCGTAGACCTTATCTTTCACGCGGCCCCAAAGGAAGAAGTCGCAAGGTGTTAAATCACAAGATCTCGGTGGCCAATTGTGATCACCTCTTCCAGAGATAACACGGTCCGGAAACTTTTCCCGTAAAAGATCAATGGTTTCGTTGCTTGTGTTTTTTCACCATTTTTGTAGTGAATTTTAATAATTTCAATGCGTTGTTGAAGCGTATATCGTTCCATTTTTAGTAATGGCGTAGTTTCTACTTGTCAAATGTCAAAGAATAAAAGCTTAAAAAGTGACAGCTACCGAAATAGCGGGTCATTCACAATAACACCTCTTATTGGAAAACACTTTATATATTTTTGCTGTTAAAAACTAGCGTGGATTTTCAAAAAGAGCAAGCTTTTGGAGTAATTGTAGAACTGATTACAACGAAATCTCATACAGAGGTGAGAATAGCCTCAAAAACTAGATTATATATGTAACGATCATGAAGGAAAAAGAGGGATAGTGGGAGTACATAGTACATGAAACTTATGGTAAAGAAAAGCTAGTCATTCGTGCGATAGCTACCCAGTAGAACGGACGTATAAAGATTGTCTTAAGAAACGTTGCTGCGTTTGATTTAATTAAACAGAATAAAAGTAATTAACGAGTAAGAACTTATTTATTGTAAGAAGTTATTTATATATATTGCCTTATTCGCCTCGGGAAAGGCACATATACTGGAACCTTTTCCTTTTATCCTCTTTAACACAGTAGAGTCTTTCTCAGATGGCAACCAGCAGCTCTAGGTTCAGTATTTTTTCTCATCTCAACCTAAGGGTATGCTTGACAATTGTCTTAGCTATAGAGCAGAGTTAGTTGTATGGTCGATATAGCCAAACCAATGATCTCAATATTTTCCTAGTTTTTTGTACCGCATATACACAACTTTGCAGCTTGTAGAGTTCGCGGTTGAATCTTCTACTCCATTCTACCTCACTCTCTTGGACTCCTATTATCAGCTCTTTTTCCGTGCTAATCAATCAGCATTTGTCACATTTAGGCAGAGGCAATATGCATTCCCTCCATCGAACCAGAAGTTTTGGGCAAAAAGTTCCCATAAAAATTCCACATAGTATGTCAATCTTTTAGCTGATATTTAATGCGTATTCATTGTGAGGCCCTTGGGTATTATGATGCTCATACTGGGAAAATCTATACCTACGTTTTGGCAAGCCCATCTTCACACATCTGTAAAGAGAGAAGTTATAGTCTCAGGCCTTCATGTCCCCCAAATTATCAGACCTCAGAACGTCTCAAGATCTTACATAAATTCAATCATGATGTCGATATTCATTTTTAGTGCCAAGGCTAAATTTTTCAAACTCGAAATTTTCCATACAAAATTGCATATTGTGACCTACCAAATATTTAGTGTGGAGGTTAAAAAGGCCGAACGTGTATAAAAAAGTTCAGAAAATTTGAAAATTTAGTACCAAACATGGAGGAAAACAAAATTTGAGTACCAAACTTGTAGGAATACAAACTACAAATTTGGTACACAACTTGTAGGAACACAAACTACAAATTTGGTACACCGACGCCGACGGTTCTAAGAGAGAATAGTTGGCGCAACAGGCCCGTAGGGACTCCAGACCTAGCTCCTCACAACCATTCGTTTTGTGTGAGTTTTTAATTTTTCGGAACGAATGGAAGGGTCTACAATTTTATGCCGAGTCCAAACGACTATTTTCATGACAGTTAGGTATACTCTCGGATATTTGTTACACGTTCGCGAGTGAAAAAATACCTTAGGATGAAATATGTGTTTTTTCGGGAATCCGGACTCCTCGAGCTGAGTAGTCCAACATACCAATCGCTAAGCCACTGCGCCGACGGTTCTAATACAGACAATTTCGCTACCGCTGTTGTCGTCAACGGTCCATTGTTGCAAAGAGCTCTACACTGGGAGATCCTCACAATATCTGTTAGACGAAAGTGTACGTTTCCCTTCCGGGTAGTGAATTAGCTTTTAAGGTCCTAAGAACGTTTTCGATTGGGTCACACTTGGTTTGGGATTGATTTTGCCAGACTATTGAGCAGTTAAGTCACAAGTGCGTAAATACCAAGTCTTGCGGGATTTTAGTGTAGCCAATCCGCGGATTGTTGTTGATGAGATGCCGCTAATATCTCATAATCTTAAACTCCACTTAAGACTAACCGATATTACTGATACTCTAAAAATTCAAAGGTACTATAAAAGATTCAGAAGACCGCCAGCCTGAAACATTTAAAAACAAAGAAACAAATTAATTTTTGATTATGTTGGTGTTTGTTTTTTTTTTTTTTATTTAACCAGTCTAAAGATTCTTAGTCTCGACTTTTAATGTCAATTGCGATCAACAAAATAGACCTCGTCAGGCTTGAAATAGAACCCAAGAAACTAAGAATCCATAAATGAAAAAGTGTTTAAATCTTGCCGAATCTTTTGAGAGGAGAATAAACTGACACACCACTTACTCTGTGAATGTGCCCTTCTGTGGCAAGACGCAAGAGGCGCAGGGACTTATGTCCCAATTAAATGGGTCCCACTATACATTTCCCAAATATAAGAAGACCACTCCAAATGCTACAACAAATAGTCAAACCGGTTTCGTTACCTCAATGTTGTTTTTGAGTATTACCTTTAAAAAAAAATGCAGTTAGCTACGAGCAGTTGGGAAGAATGCAAATCATGTAATTTTGTGTTCGCCTTTTCTCAGTTTTTATGTCTACTTCTGAAATCGATGTTTTTTATAATTTGATCAAATAAAAATAAAAAAATTGTCAGTCAAACCAAATGATTGACATTGAATACTCTGATTCATCAGCAGACGAAAGCGAAGAAAATGTTTTGAATAACGCAGGACAACACGAAGAAAACGAAACATTGATACAGCCTTGTAATCACTGTAAGATGTGTAGGTAGTTTCTGTTTCAAGAAGCTATATAAAGAGGCGATTGCAAATAAAAATGAATTGTTGCGTCCTTTTTGTAGACAAATTATAAAAAACAGTTCTTTTATTAATTTGTAAAACGACCGAGTTTTAATAGTTTGTTGAAAATGTTTGTTTAATTTGTTTCGATGATTTTTTTTCTCGTTAATTATGTTTTAGCTATCAATTTATGAACGTTAATAAAATATTTTCAACTGTTTGTTTCATTCGGGACTTGTGTCCCATTTTCAACGATAGAAATTCGGGACTAACACACACAGTACCGAATTGATTTCGGGACTTGTAGTCCACTTAAGTGGGACATAAGTCCCGAAAAATTAGTTCGGGACTTTTTTTTTCGGGACTTATGTCCCTGTGCCGACGCAAGAGTTGTAGAATCGACACTCTTTCTGTACAAATGGCGTTTTTGAGCTGGGAGGAGGCATACGAAAAATGGTACGGAATATCGTTTGAGGCTTATAATGAGCATCAGCACCTGCTTATAATAAAACAATTATAAAAAAGTCTGGACAATGGACCTCTCCTGGCCACAGTATACAAGATTAGATTAATATCAGGTAAAAGAAAAATCAAGTATAGGTCCACTATGGTCGTCACCAAGGACTTTAGCGGTCTTTAGCACTTATTTTATTTTTCTGAAAGTGTAGACTATTTTCCTTTTGATATGATTAAAAATTTCTTGAGTAGTAGCATGTTATGCGTCAGAAATAGAAATAAAGGGTCATTAATTTTTCGGTTTCGAAAGTGAAGCATAAAACACACACAGCGATACATTTTTGATGAAAATGTTATTTCATTATAAAGTTTGGCCTTTGCCATTAAGTGTGAAATATACTATCATTCAAATGGCCGCCTCGGGAAGATTCGCAGAATGCGATTCTTTTGGGGTCATTTTTACCCATTTTTTTGCACATTTCGGGCGGTATCTCTGCCATCACTTGAGTAATGTTGGTTTTTAATACGTCTACAGGGATTATTCGTGTAAACACGGTCCTTTGCGTAGCTCCACAGAAAAAAAATCTAACGATGGCAAATCGCATGACCTTGGTGGCCAATTGACGTCGTCTAAACGTGAAAATCCGCGGCCAGGAAACTTCTCACGCAATAAAGCCATAATTGGTCGTGTTGTGTTGCTTGTTGGAAACACATAATGTCCGACTCGTTGTTTGATTGTTAAGCGATTCATTATTTATTAATTTTATGACACTTCAAATGACAGCTGAGTTTGACAGGTGTCCAATGACAGCGCTACCAACTTTCAACCACGAAATGAATGACCCTGTACATTTTAGTCGAATATGCTCCCACAAACTAGGAGTGGCATTGAACGCTATAACCTAAAACCTTCTTGGAGTATTAAAAGAAGATTTCAAAATAAGTTTAATTGAAATTGTGTCCAGTAGTTTTCAGATACCAGTGTTACGATATGTATGGATCTTCTGATGAAAAGAAACATTCTTCAGTTCGTAACAGTTTTTTTTTAAGGTGGAGGCGGATTTTTAAATAATTTTTGTTGTCGACTTAAATTTGTACTCAAATGAATTAAATCAAGCGCTGATTATTTTAGTGTCGGTTTGGTAAAAATAGCCTTTCAACGACTCTTCTTTGACATTGGGTCTATTCAGAGATCGTTTTATTTGTTCTACTTTTACCAGTGTACGCATTAAATAAATAAAGCGTTCTCTACAAACAACTACAACCAATTGAATATCATTGCTGCGTAAATACGAGTATGTTAAAATATAATTGAATTAAATTCAATCTTTGAACCGTCCCTTCTTAGAATCACGTTCTTAAACACATGAGGCAACAATAATAATAACAATCAATGAGCTAAAGTGGACTTTGTTATTTTACAACAGAGCTGACAGCAATTTTCCATTCTCCAGGTCCCAGAAACTAGAGTAGATATAGATGCGTACACGAGTATGTATACACAACGTATCTGTTCAACAATCATTGACATAAAGATTTCACTGCAAGACGGAATAGCCAAGTTATACGTATACGAATGTAAAAAGTGACATTCGAGACCAATGACAACATACAAAAAATATTGAGTAGCAACAAAAAGAAAGACATCTCATGCACTTGTCCAGAGGGTATCGTGAGTGAAAAGTTCGCATGGAAAATGTCAATAACGTTGCAAATGGGGACATCAGGTTAGTCATGCACTAGAGTGAGTATACACGTATATCTTTTGCATGTAGTCTCATTTAATTTCATTGAAAAAAAATTTGCCAAAGCTTCTAATGAAATGATCAGCCGAAGACTGTTTTCATCGCAAGAATAACCTGTTTAGATTAGCACAAAGATGTTAATTGAATTGCAGTTCAGTCTTAAGTTTATAAATATCATAGGTTGACGTAATCACATTCTAATCTCGTTTGACTTTTAACCAACAATTTTATCAAGAAAGATGTATTTTGGTCAATTATTGTTTCTGACATTCCGACTTTGTAAAATCATCGTAGCAGAGGTTGATTTTGTGGATTATTATTACGCAGCACTGGGAGTTTGATTGTATAGTGGGTAGAACCGTGCCAACCGATTGGACATAATTGAAGAGCGCAAAGTATCAACTGCAGACAATTTGATATATTAGCGGCCATCCACAGTTTATATCGTCGAGTTGCTTAAGGCATTTTTCCACTTATGTGCAAAGTTATCTAAGATTCGATCATCCATAGAGATGTTTATCAAGTTAACTGGCGCCCAATAAATAAAAAAAATCAGTAATTTCATGAAACAAACTTTGGAGACATCTGAACAAGAGTTGCTTAATAATGAAAATAAATAAATAATTGGCGCAACAGGTCCGTAGGGACCCTAGGCGTAGCTTCTCACAACCATTCGTCTTGTGTGAGTTTTTATTTTTGGGACGAATGTATGGGATCTACAATTTTATGCCGAGTCCAAACGACCAATTGAGAAGCTCTTTCATGACAGTTATACTCTCGGATGTTTGTCAGACGTTCGCGAGAGGTGGCGCAGTGAAAAAAACCTTAATAGGCAATAAAGCCACTTAAACCAACCATACCCCGTTGTACACCCAAACAGTGTATGGTGTCTTTGGCAGAACTTCAGAACAAATCAGCTGTCAAACAGGTTTTAGCTGAAAAAGTGTTGCCAAATCGAACAAAAATTCTATAGAAAACAAAAAACGCATTTCTACATAGTAAGAGAAGGCTGAGTTTGTTTTTTTTTCGGGGTTCGGAGGAAAAGATTTAAAGGCGAACTATACCAGCTTAGTCAATAAATTCAGCAGTCGGTTTGGACATGTCTTCGAGAAAGACCTCGTCATAGGTCACGAGCACAAGTAAAATGGGAACTTAAACGACCTACTTGGAGGGCGCAATTGAAGGCTTACTGTAGAGGCTCTCTAGTTGAGGCCAGGGAGTTAAAACGAAATAAAATTGAAAACACGCATCTTTATCTCCTACGGACTATTTTTTTCAACTCTCTTTAATTTTATTCTTGATATACCCTCAAAGTTAGAAATATGGTGTCTCACAATGGATTTGAGAAACCACTTAAATTTCGAATTTAAATTGAGAAAAAAAAGAATTCCCTTGCTTATTTAGTCAAAAAAAAAACTTAAACCATCTACGCCGATGGTTACACAAATAAAATTAACTTACTTTTGTATTTTGTAAGCATTTTGTTATGAAACGAGCGCCAATGCCAAGGCGGCAATTTTTCGGTTTACGATTTAAGGCATTTAAAAAAAATTAATTCCCAAACATTTCCATGAGTAAGCAAAATTGGCATGTTAACCACTTTTGCGTAACTAAAGGGTGTAACACTGTAAACAGAAAGCTTATTCGAACTGGTGACCAACTTTTCTTGTGAAAAATGAAAATAAATAAAAACCTTCCAAAACGAAAACAACAAACTATAACTGTATCAAAACCCAATTCAGTGCCATTCACTTGAACTCGATTAACAACTTTTAACACCACTTACCCGAGTCATGTTGAATTTGGGCATCGATGGGTACTTCGGACACCTTCCGAATCCATAACCAGCCACTGAGGAAATCCAAAATGTCAGCCAGACAATAATTGAAGTTCGGTGAAACTTCATATTTTCCGGATACGTCGAGTACGTTTGCGCGTATATAGACACAGCCACTAATGGAATGCGCGCGTTTCACAATTTGAAACAGACAAATCGAATTCAGCGTAAACGCGTGCCAAAAATGTCACACTGCCGTTGTGTATCTTTCAAAACAAACTCAGATACAATTCCGCACAAAATTACCGTCTTCGATTGCGACCGTTTGTACTGTCGCTAACACTTGGGCAATAGTATGAAATATTGGGCGTCTATGGCTCTTCAAATATTAATATTCTACTTGCGTCCACAAACGCTATAGTTGCAGCGTCCAGTCACTTGCAACAAATGATGGCTTGGTATCGTATCGACTCGCTTGCAACACACATCGACGGTGGCGACTCAACTTGCAATTTTTGTTTCGACGATCGCGTTATATAACATGCATTACATGCCAGAGAGCTTGATCTATTGGACCGATGACGACGGACGACCACAACGACGACGACGACGACTGGCTCTGGTAACTTCGTTCCGCCGCGCAAATTACACGCCACTGCGATGCAAACTATAAGTGCACGCGTGCATTCAACTGTCCCGCCAACTTGTACTTGAATGGAAACAATGCGCACCGTGCGTGGTGGTGGATGTAGAAAAAAATACAGCACCACTTCGGGAAGTGGAAGCGACTTAGGAACCGAAGCCGAAACGGATTCAGGAAGACCGAGGGTCAAAACACTTTGGCACAGTGGAGTAAGTTTTAACGAGCCGATTGCACAATGTGTTACAGGTTACACTAACGGAACGTATGTTCGTTAACGAAAATCCGAACCACAATGAACCCGAATCGAGGTCGACTTTAAAGTTCAAGTGAAGTTGTTTAAATTCGTTGGCTGCAACGGTGATTATACGAAGCTGAGCAGACACAGTGTACCTGCCGTATGAAGACGAAGACTCAGCTAGTGCGAATGAACCTGACGATACGACAACTTGCAGCGAACTAAAAGCCGCTGCGGATTTCACTTAAATCAGTTTCAGCAGCCTCAGACTGAGCACCGAGATACACTTCGGAACTTGTGCTCTGCTTAATGGAGAAAGATAGAGATGATGACGTCGTCGATTTATTATAGTGCGAACTCTTGATTGGCGATGGTAGTTTCAGTTTCAGCTCCATTGTGTTTTTTTATCGACGGTCTTTGCTGTTGCGGAGCAAAGCACCACCACGTTGGTGGTGACTGGTGCGTTGGTGAGATTGCTTTTGGTGCAGCTTTTACATGCATTTTCTTATGGCTGCCCCAATGGCTATGAACTTTAAATAATTAGTTGCCACAGTTTGGAGTAAGATGGCGCTACTTACATTTGAAGATGTGACGGTTATTATTTGAATTGGGAGAGTGTATTCACCTCGATTACCGTTGTCGTTTGTCGTATCTTGAGTCGTGTCGGTTTTCAATCCAGACAGACTACCCGCCAAATTTGAAGCAGATTTGTAAACGACTAGAATGTAGTAAAATCTTTTCGAAGGATTGGTAGGGTAAAGGCACTAGTATCCGAACAGTTAAAACATTTGTTACCTTTGACTTCCAACAGTTTCGCCACTATTAAAGCTACCGCAAAAAATTAAAATATTTGTAAAAGTGACGATATTGGCTAATAATAATACATTAACGTTTTTTTTAAATGTTACGTTCTGAATATTTATAAAAAATAAATTCAAAAAAGTTCGATTTACTCTAGTATCCGGACAGCAGAATTTAGCCTCCGGACACTTTTTTGTTAGTGCCCGGACACAGGCCTTTTTTGCCTTTGTTTAATTTAACGCTTTTATTTTTTTCATAAAATATAGGTATACTTTGATTCATTATTTATTATGTACCTGCATATATTTATTAAAACTAAAACAAAGGTATTTAAAAGACCTGGAGAATTCACAACACTTGAGGATACAAGCCACATCTTTTAAATCCATTTTGCATGACTAATTGTCATGTTGCAGCGTAAGTATATGTTTTTGTAACCTTTGGGGGCTATAACTTTGCCATTTTTTTGGACAGAGGCAAAAACTATTTTCGTCATCATTTCAAATTCGTTTACACCCATTCAGGATATGCTCGTGATCAATGCTTTTCAAATATTAAATTAGTTCCCTAAACCATTTTAATATGGTTTCCTGGGTGACTACTGCCCTACCCTTGCTGATACTTTCTGCTTCTCTCATTGACAATGAAAGGTTTCGTTTCAAGAAAGCTCTCATCCATGTTTTTATGGGGCGATCGTTTTTGGAATGAGTTTTTTTCTTTTTGAATACTTTATGATTTACCGTATTTAACAGATCTCCGATTTTGAGATGAAATCCACTGCGCAATCTGTTCCTCCTCTTCATTTGTCAAATAAGGATCTGGTCCCATTTTCGTAGCTTTTTCACCGACCAATCTTTTGCCCTTTAACCGGTCATGTAATGTTGAACGATATAAACCATATTTATTTGCTGGCTTAGGAATGCTTAATTGGTTTGTTCTTATGTCGTCTAAGGCCTAAGCTATACTTTCTGCATCCGTTCTTTAAAAAATAAGTTAAAAACAAATGCCTATTAAAATAATTTGAACCCTAAAAATTACATGCAAAACAACAAGTTTTCCGGAAACAGAAACTAATTTTTCAGTACCCGGACAGATATATTCTCACTTAGTAAACCCTGTTCGAATACTGAAACCCTGCGAGAAAAACAAAATTATCTTTCTCTCTCTTATTAGGAACATAAAGAGGTATCGTTTAGGAGCATTCAAATGCAAGTTTCTATCTCCTCTCAAATTTGCAGTAGTCGGACAGTTTGTCTGGATACTGAAAATGGTCTTCAATTTCAGTTTCAGTATGCGGACACTAAAAATTAGGCCAATAAAATAATTTTATTGTATATTTTTTTTTTAATTATGAAACTGGGTTCTATTTAAAGGAAAACAAAGTACTTTGCAGAAGAATAAGCTAAGAAATACTCTTTGAAGAACTTACTTTTTGCAAAGGCTCGCACTATTTTTTTGGTATGCAAAATGACAACGCAACTACATTCTCGGAGCTCAGCCACAACACTGACGCTTTTCTCTTACATTATGCTAATGATTGATTTGAAATTTTGCATGAATATGAGTTATATATAAATTGTTTTATTGTTGATATTTGAGACTACATATTATGTGTTATGTACCTATTTTTCTCAGATAAACAACATAGTGTCCGGACACTAACACTGTCCGGATACCAGTGCCTCTACCCTAGCACTTGTATATGAAACTGTCAGTCAGTGTTTTTATTTTGAAAATACATTTTTGTGGAAAGATTTCCGTTTTGAAAACATTAATAAGATGAATAGCTTGAAATTTTTTACAGTTCAGATAGTGAGGAAGAAGAAAGCAGTGAAATGGCATGCAAGTGGATGTTGTTGGCGATTTTGTGAGGAGATCGATGGCTGACGTTTCAGGGAAACCATTCCATTATGATGGGATTGGTGTGGAAACAGCCTGAGATGTCGACGGATAATTCTTGTTATAATCAGGCGATTGTGCCCGAACTATTGAAGGTCCTACGGCCGCACCTTTCGTATTCAAACTTTTTTTCAAACGAGAGCAAACTCGCAATAGCTTCATCTTGAGGCGACAGTATCGCCTGTATAAAGTTACCTCCTCCGGTTGCTCGAGACTCCTTTTTGTTGTGAACTAGTTTTTGTTTTACTTTACATTTTAAATCTGCCAAAACAAACAGATTATATAAAATACACAATTCACTATCAAAAGTAGTGCCTTTTGCCAACCCTTTCCATCTCTAGTCGGAGATAGTCGAATAGACATAGCTATTTAAAGTTGTAGCAATACCACTCCAAGAACGTTCAAAATCCCCCTTGCTGAATCCTTTCGCCAGATGAACATTCTTCTCCATTAATGAAGTAAGACTTCCTTCCGATTGTTTTTTTTATTTTCCTTCCATATTTTGTTTTATGTTGTTCTCATAACTTATCCAACCGACATACGCAATCAAACTGAAGGTTTTGAAAATGAAAAGAATAAAAGCGGCAAATTTTCCACCAATAACGAACGCCTGCATTTGCGTGTGCGTTCTTCCGTTAAAAAGAAATGAATTCTGTTTAACCAACAACAAATACAAACGCAGAAATACAGCCGACTACCTGACGGAAGCGAAATTGCTAACAACAAAAAAGGTCGTTTTTATACACTCCACAGGAAGGTGTATTCACTTTGTCATTACATTTGTAACGCTAAGAAGGAGTCACCGGAGACCTTATAAAATTCTGAATCACATTCTGAATCGATTTAGCCATATCCGTCTGTCTGTCTGTTGAAAGTACGATAGCGCCCAAAGGAATCACCCTAGGCGAATGAGGTTTGGTGAAAGGACTTCTTTTTGTCGTCGTTAGGACTATATTTAAAATGGGCTATGTCGGTCAAGTAGTTCTGGTACCTCCCATACAAAACCAATTTCGTATGACTTGTATGCAGTGGGGGGGTATCATCGGCCAGGCCGATGATAGCACTTTTACTTGTTTTTTTGTTCCATGGAAGGGATCTATAATTTTATGACGATTCCAAACGGCTAAGCTCTTTCAATGGCGCGCGCCATTTTCTTGCTCTCTTCCTCTGATAGCCAGTAAATTATTGAAGAAAATTGATATATTAGAATGTATAAACTAAACATGTATATATAGATGGAACTAAAGAAGTTTTACTTCAGTCGTGTGGTCTAAAGCACACTCGTTTTTTTTTAGATCAAAAATCTTGGAATAAGTTTTAAGCCATAAGATCGTAAAAATACGATAAATCGTGGAATCTGGCACCTCTGCGGAAGCAGCCCTGAAATCGAAATACAATCAACTGAAATGCGGTTAGGAAATATTGAGATGCACTACAAACTTCGGATGTTTGGTAAAGGAGTCATTCATACTGCCACCAATTGTAAAATTGTACGGATTAATCGACGGCATATTACAGAGAGAAGGAAACATATCCTCGGGGCAGATTCCGTATGATAATAATCGTCTTTAAGTTTTCGTTTGTGAGACGCTGATGACCATAATAAGTTATATTCTGCCCGAATTTTTTACACAATCTGCAGTTGTGATTACATTTGTGGAAAATGAACTGGATTAAGCTCTCAAACTAGTAATTTTGACTGCTACTTTTGGATGAATTTTAAATTGAGAAAATTCGTTAGGCATCGACGGACACGTTCAGTAAAATGGGTCACAGTTAACGGGTTGTAATAAATTTTGCGACTGGTTTTAAACCCCTTCTTTAGATCAAAGATTACAGCTCCGACTTCATATTCTGTAAATATTAATCTTATATTTATTTTCGAATTTTTCTACAACATGCATTTACATTTGGGATTAAAATTACATTTACTTCTATATTTCAAAATTTGCCTACAATATAGCTTAAATGTTAATAATAATGTTAATTAAATTTAATTCAACATTCAATAGAAAAGAGAAAAAAAATCTTTTTAGTTAGACATTAGCTTTTCAATAAAGTTTTCGAACATAATCGCACATATGTATCTGCACAATGCCTATTCGGTTTCTAACTTACAAAGGTACCTAATTATAAGTGTAAGATAATTGGTAAATAAATTTACAATTTTTAACAGATTTTTTTTTTATTTGGCAGTGAGAATGGGATTTAGTTTGTAAAAACAAAAATGTTTTTTTTTTTTTTAATATTATAAACATTTTTCATAATCTACATTGTTCTAATAGTTGTACAAAATTGTTCATTTGTATCATTTTAAAAGTTGTTATAATTTGTGCTTCTTAATTTAGGGAACAAATTCTACGTAAATTCATAATCTACAGAATGTGCTTAGAAAAAAAATGATAATACGAGATGACTTCCTAAAAGTACAAATATTTAGACGACACAAGTTTTCAATGTCTACTTGGTTTTCTACGAATGTTTTCTCTAGAGATAGCTGCATGGGTTTGCATCCGAAACGAAGTAATGTCTGTTCATTATTCGAACTCAGCAGGAGAAATTTCGTCATGTGTCACTTGATGACAGTGTTCTGTTTATATTCAGTAAATACCAAAAGAAGCTAACATTATTACCATAAAAGTAATAATTTATATTTCAAGAGTCAAGAAGCTGAAAGCTAAATTCTTGAACGCCATACAAAATAAGAGATCTGTTAAGAGACCACAGCCAAAGCAGCTGCCGCCCCCTCATGCATTACGTTACCATAGTTTTACTTTGCCATGCACGTTTTTTCGCAGTCACTTGCAACCTCAAGTAATATGCGCTCAATTTTACAAAGGGTAGGTTATTCCAGTGAAACCAGCAGCATCTTTGACCCTGAGCAGTGCGAGGCTATTATTCCTTTCGGACCAATGTGACACCTGTACCAAAAGAAGACACGGCAACATCACAACAAGGGCGAGCCAACTCTACCGATCTAAATAAACGTAGGAACAACATTCACGGACGATACCCTTGTTTTAAGAGGGACTCAATTTTTTCTTTTGTTTGGTTTCATTGAATTCGATGGTATATTTGACCGGGGATCATTTTCCAAAAGTTAACTCTAAATGTAGCTTGCTACATAACTGTAGTAAGATCTAAACTGACCGACCAATCTGTGAAGCAGCAGCCAGTTAGACTGATTGAGGGCAATTCCACCGGAAGGTATAACCTATTTTATCGAGTGCAAGGCAGCTTTGAAAACAAACAAGTGCACCAGAAATAAAATTGAAGCTTGTTAAAGACTGCCGCGAAGAGTTCAAGGTTTTTGAAATACAAAATAATGTGTCGCTCTGCTGGGTCATTTCCTATTCAGGTATTCCAAGGAATAATAAAGCAGATAAGTAAGCAATAAGAGGTTCTACAGCTGTTTCAGAACAAGCCGATCCGCCTTGCACACTGAAGATTACAAAAAGCTAAACCAAAGGTCATTATTAAACGAAGCTAGAACCGAGAGACTTATACAGAAAGTTAGAAAATTCTCTTCAGGAATTACAACTCGGGAAATTTTGCTCTGCGGTTTGGTATGATAAAAATGCAGCTTTGCAGAAGTTGATGTGATGGTTGAGGATGCAGCCCAGATATCCGTTTAGGGACAAATGCCTTGCGAAGTTCTTCTTCCAGGCTCCTGGCGTGCTGTTAAGCATACCAATAAGCAAGATTTTTTAACTTTATCCAATATTTGCATGGTATTAACAATTTGGTGACAATGGGTCAAGAACAACGCATTTATGCCAATAGGCATCACAGTAGCATCAGTGTGGCACGAAGTACTTCACCTCGCCAGCCCACTTACCTATGCGGAATGGAAAATCGACTACAATTGACAAATGGTGATACCATACTTTGATTGCACAATGAAGACAGGCTCTCAAATTCACTCTGGCATGGCACAGCAGAATATAAGTGATTCCCTTTTTAAATCGCCTTTCGAAGTACGATTCTTTTTCTCCTAAAAGTAGTCACTGAATATGACCAGCAAATAGTTTACTTGTAATAAAAAAAAAAAAAACATAATCAAAACTACGGATGTACATAAGTTACTACAATTTGTTTAGTAATGTTATTTATTACTGTTACGGTTATATTTAATTTTATGTTTAAATTTGGAATAGTACGGGTATGTCGCTGCTTAATGTTTGGGTATACTTTTTACGTCGTCTATTAATTATGATTTATACGATTAACTTTCGGTGGTTCATCATTGTGTAATCTAATACAAAAGATTGTACAATTATGTTTTTGTGTAAATATTATATATTTGGTTTTTGTTTTCTCCGTTGAATCTCAGCTCCTTATTCTGGTCTAGGAATTTCAAGGAATTCCTTCTAAAAATCAAAAAAAACAATGAAAACAAAAAATATTTAAATAAAAAATGTATTTATTTTTATGTGTTTTACAATAATTGAAAAACAAATTATTAGTCCTAACACATAAATGAGAAAACAATCTAACAAAGAAAAAAAAATTTATAATTTCTTTAAATTTAACAATACATATATGTAATATTCAACGAATAGGTAGGTACAATTTAATATAATATTTGTAGTCTTCTTAGAATGAATAATATAGTTCCTCTGGTAAATTAAACAAAACTGGAAAACGTTTTCTTTTGCGATTTTCTTTGTGCTTTAGACGAAATGTTTAAAATTATTTACTTACGATGCGTATTTTTTTTTACTTTACTTTTAACGATCATTTCACGTATTTATATTTTTTTTTTCTTTATGTCACGTATAAACTATTTAGGTATATATAATATTATAATTATCATTATCGCTTAGTGTTTGTGTTTGTTTCTCTACTTTTATGTAATAAAATTATATGAGTTTTACTTATTTATTACACAAAAAATTGCTTTCGAGTTTTTATTTTGTATGCTTTTGTTTTTTTTTAAAACTTATTTAATTTAAATACGTTCAGTAACATATACTTTGGCGGTGGCTGGAGCGTTGGATCTTCGTACAGCAAAGGACACAATGATACCGATTGCAACTAGGACAATACCCAGTGAGTTCATGATGTAATGTTCGATCTTTGAATTATGGGCGCTGGAAGCAAAATTTAAATTTTAATAAATTTATGAATGAGAATTAAAATTGTAATGGTTTGGAAGTTTTCAAATGCATAATTTATTTATTTATTTATTTATTTATTTCATCTTATAAGTACAACTTATTTTAGATTACTTTGCAATAATTTACAAATGTTACAAATTATAATTTACTTAAAACTACAGATTTACAATGATCTCTACTCATATTAAAATCTATTAGGTTATTGTATTTATTGTAATTTACGCAAGCCATAGTGATAGGATCATTCAGTCCATAATTAGTTCTGTGTCTAGGTGGCATAAAGAAAAAATTTTCCCTAGGTCGAAGAACACGAGAAGGAGCATATATATTAAATAATGACAGCAAAAACGAACAATCGATGTGGCCAGTTAAGACGTCATTGGCAAGCATTGCGGAATAATAAATCCTTCTTTTAGAAAGAGGTTTCAAATTTAATAAGGAACATCTATCGTCGTATGTTGGAAGATTATTATTCCAGTCGAACTTTCTTAGAGCATACCTAGTAAACCTTCTTTGAATTTTCTCTATGCGAGATTCAGCATTGCTGTAAAAAGGATTCCAAACAACACAGCAGTATTCCAATATCGAACGAATCAAAGTATTATAGAGAGTTTTAAGTGTATATGGATCATTAAAATCTTTAGAGTTTCGAAAAATGAAACCTAGCATTTGATTAGCTCTGCCAACTATGTAGTCAATATGCAAAGAAAAGTTTAGTTGAGTGTCAAAAATGACCCCCAAGTCTTTTTGGTCTGAAACTCTACTCAGTGTTTCGTTTTGTATTTTATAATTAAAAAATATAGGGAACTTTTTTCTACTAAAAGTAAGAACCGAACATTTCTTAATATTAAAATAAAGGCCATTAAAAACACACCAATTATTTAAACGGTTTAAATCATTTTGTAACGCTAAGACATCTGACATACAGTTTATGGTCTTGTAGATTTTTAGATCATCTGCGTACAAAAGACATTTTGAGCTTGATACGAAAGAGGGTAAGTCATTGATAAAAAGCAGAAATAGAAGAGGACCAATATGACTTCCTTGGGGAACACCCGAAAAATTACGAATTTCATTCGAAAACGCGGAACCAATTTTAACAAATTGTTTGCGATTGGTCAAATAATTACCAATCCATTTTAAAATACTGGAATGAATTCCAAAAAGTTTAAGTTTATTTAAAAGAACATTGTGCTGCACACGATCAAAGGCTTTTGAAAAATCAGTATATACGCAATCTACTTGGAGACGTTTTTCAATATTCTCTAAACAGTACTTGGTAAGAATAACCAAGTTTGTAGCGGTTGACCTACCACTTACAAACCCGTGCTGAAATTCAGAAATAAAAATGCGAACAACTGAGTACAACCTTTTTTTAACAGCCGCCTCGAATACTTTAGGAAACAGTTGCAGCTTAGCTATAGGTCTATAATTCTCGATACATCTCCGAGAACCCGATTTAAAAATTGGAAATTTGCAACGCATTGTGGTGAATGCTGTTAACAATTAAGGGGAAATCAGCGTCACTGACAGTAGCTTCAAGCTCTTCACTGACAAAAACCAAATCCAAAACATTTCCCAAAGAGTTGCGAACCTCATTTAATTGATGGAAATTACCAGCTGACATAGTGTCTACAACTTCAACTTCATTAGCTTTGTAAACATTAAATGGGATAACACATTTTACATCGTGAGAAAACAACCAATTTATATGAGGCAAATTAAAGTCACCTAGCACTACAGCAAACGAAGAGTCATCTAAATTCTTCACAATTTCAATAATATTTTTCATATGAGCTTTGTAAATTGCAATACCTGAGTAAGGTGGAATGTACGAAACAAAGAAGTTTATGTGAATAAGAATGCCATTTTCAATATAGAAATCAACACACACACAGATTTGTTCAATCAAACCAGTTGAATCAAGTAATTCAATTTCTTTGCTTAAAAAACTTGAACGAACAGCAAACAATACTCCGCCACCTCTTTCAAACCCAGTTTGAATGGGACATCGATCCTTCCGGTAAACATTGAAGTCAGCGGTGAATAATTCAGTAGAGGCGATTTCTTTATGCAGCCAAGTCTCAGTAACAGCAACAACATCGTACGAGCATTCAACGGTGTTAAGAAAAAAATTGTTTAATTTCGATCTCAGTCCTCCAACATTTTGGTAGTAGAGAGAGCGAACAGAATGCAACAATTGACGACGGAACAGCAACAATTCTAGTAGCAGCAACAGAAGCAGAATGAATTATGTTTGAGCATTTTGGTTCTGTGGACGCAACTCGTTTTTTGGATGGAACTTAAAAGTGCGTACACGAATGCCATTAAGCCAGATATCAGAGTTGAGAAATTTATCCAGCAAATCCTCTGGGACTCCCAGTTTAAAGTTTACATGCTTTAGAGCAATTTCATCGGTTCCTTCTCGAATAAGTCTATGGCACTTCAGTTTCGTGATATTTACGTTAAAAGCAGACGAAACATAGTCGAGTATGGACTGATCTGTCGTGCACGGCTTGAATGATGACAAATGAAGCCATTTAAGTTTGGTTACAACTTCTAGTTCAATACCATTGTTATTAGAACTTATGTTTGTTCCAATAATTGAAGCATTTTTCCTGAATGTGTCTCTAGTTTTGGTAGTGGCATCGATAGCGGGGTCAACAACAGTATTCGCAGCACCAGCAAACGCAGCAGCAGCGGAGGTGGTGGCAGAGGTAGCAGTGGATGAAGCAGCATCAGATGTGGCAGCAGCTAAGGCAATAGCATTAATTTTTTTGACGGCGGATATGCATGAGTCCGATTTGGACTGAATGACCGAATCAGCAGATTTTTTGATTGAATTAGTAGGCCTATTTTCAGCTTTGGAGGCAGTAGAAGCACTTCGGAGGATGTAAGGGCTATTATTCTTAAGCTGGGTCGTGGAGATGTTGAGTTGCGAGTTTGACGCGTTGGATCGTGTTGGTGCGTGGACTTTACTCGATGTTTGAGAGCGTGTGACGATAAGATTCGATTTTGATTTTTCACCGACACTCGAGGATCGCAGAATAATCTCCTTTAACTCCGAAATTTCTTTGTACAAAATATCGAATTTTGTGTTAATAAATTCGTTACTTAACAATGAATGACAACAATGAGGGCACTGTAATGCAGCCATTACGATAGCTTGACTGAATGGATTAGGAACGGTGGCCTTTTGATAACGTTGTTTGATGTTTAAGGACAGAGGGAAGATTGTATACATTTTGTATAGAAAGGAATCTATTGATTGGAATTTACACAATGTATTGTATTTTGAAATAAAATGAAAGTCATTTTTTAAATAGAGTAGTTCTCATCTTAAGGAACAACGCACGAACATAAGTAATAGCGGTGGCCACTGTGCAATGGAAACAACAGTACACAACCACCGACCACAACGTAAAACAGCCAATGTCAGATATTTTCCAATCACTGCACTGAAACAGTCGGTGCTATGTATTACAATAGGCCTTTCAAAGAATTGATGGACCAAAATAGAGTGAATGGAGTCGGCACGTGTATGTTGGACGTTGGTGTTACCTTGGACTTAAAATAACCCATTCTCGCAAATAACCCCACTGGCAACCACGATCCCTAGAAAGTTGACAACATTTGTGACACCACCGTTATCGGTATGCGTTTGAATGAGCTTGAGACTAATCCACGCGGATAGCAACTGAGCCCTAGCGTGTATAAACTAGACAAGGATTTCAGACTGCCGTCAAAATGGTAGACCTACAAAACTATAGCAACTAGCTGAAGTAAAGAGATTGAGAACTGCACCCAGCCAGATTAGTTTCAAAGACGTTAGAAAAAACTGCAGCCCCGAAAAAAGTGTAACAAAAATATCTAATTATGGTCATCAAAGTTTCGAAATCGATACCGCTCAGACGATCATTGTCATATATGTAACCTGTCCCTTGGTATAAATCTCAGTTTACTGATGGAATGAAGAGATCTGCACACGCAGCTTTTCATTTCCGAGAGAGTTGAAACTACGAGAAAACTTACCAAGTAGTGGGCAAAAGCCAAAGTATTATTATGGAAACCCCCAAACAAGTCTTTAACTTCGTGACTGTACAGGTTCATTCATTTCGTGGTTTGAAGTTGGTAACGCTGTCATTTGACATCCGTCAAACTCATCTGTCATAAAATTAGTTGAATGTTTGCCATTTATACGATAATGAATCGCTTAACAATCGAACAACGCGTTAATATTATTGAAAGTTACTACAAACTTTTTACAAGAAACTTTTACAAACTTTTGACAAGCCACACAACACGAGCAATTATGGCTTTATTGCGAGAGAAGTTTCCTGACCGCTTAATTTCACGTTTTGGCGACGTCAATTAGCCAGCAAGATCATGATATTTGGCACCGTTTAATTTTTATCTGTCGGGACCGTGTTTATACGAATAATCCCTGTAGACGTGTTAAAAACCAACATTACTCAAGTTATGGCCGAAATAGCACCCAAATTGTGCGAAAAAGTGGTTAAAAAATACCCCAAAAGAATCACATACTGCGAATCTAACAGAGGCGGCCATTTGAATGATATTGTATTTCACACTTAATGGCAAAAGTCCAAAATTTTCAGCAAAAATGATCGCTGTGTGTGCTTTACTTACGAAACCGACAAATGAATGACCCTTTAGTTCCGATGCATTAACGACAAGTATAAAGTGGATTTGAAATCAATGGAGGGTGTAGATTTACAATTTCATTACTATTGAGAAAATTGTTGTTTACACGATTCGTCTTTGAAAGGAACTATTCAGATATAAAGCCAAAAATGTTGGGGTCATTTCTAGCCATTTATTACAATTTATAAAAAAAAACTTTAAATTGCTTGAAGACTTAAAATGTCTTTGATTTAAAACATGTTATTGTCTTCAAAAACAACAAATCAAACGATCGTTTTCATAAATGATCTATATTATACCCAGTTATAGCCGAAGTCGAATCGGAGAAGTTTGTTCGAGGTTGATGTGAAATGGGGGACAAAAAACCTCTTGGCCTCGTGGACTGTCGCATATTTTATGTTCAGCTGTTTGTTCTACTTTACCAAACAGCCGGAACCTAGTCAGCGAGACCTTTTTGTATTAATACTTGAAAAAAGACGCCTTTTGCCCGTTTGACATAAATCTTAGACTTGAAATGCTCCCCAATTGTGCGATACATTTCATGTGTTCCCTGTTTTCACCTATAGCTGAATTGGCACCGGGTTTCAGATAATACAACTGTATCAGATCAGATTCTGTTAAAGGTCTGGCTAGCTCATAAAATTTTTCGTTGCCCTCAATTTCCTTATGACCATCAGGAGCTAACCAGGAATTGGTTTCACTTCAGACGCTATCTTGGGTTTGAAGATCATTAAACTTTTTTAAATAAAGTTCAGAGGCATATAAGTAATTTTATCCAGCAGTTTCTGGGTCAGTAACGTTTGTCAGAACTATTCAGTAAGCACTCTACTTTCGTTACCATCGTCATGCCAATTATTACTTTTCGTTAGTGTTGTGAGATCAAACCTCACCTTAAAAGCACTTTAAAGTGTTCAATGACTGCCGTACTTTGGTATCACAGGGTCTCAACCTGCTCAACTTATATACGAATCAAGAATCAAGCCGGATTAATTGCCATAAAACTTCACTGGTACAAAAATTTAAACTAAGTAACCTAAAGGGTCATATGAAGATCCGGCGATTTATAAATACCTTGTCGAGTTTCTCGATTCAAGTAACTGACTGTATGTCAACTTCCATCGTAGGTGCAAGATATTCATCCCTGACCAAACTATGTATGGAGAGAGGTGGCCCTAGACTAAATGAATCCCATTCAGTGTGGTGCACGGGCGAACCAAATAAGTCAGCTGGTGTTGGTGCAGGAATCAGTGGGCCTTACTGCAATATCTCGGTTGGAGATAAAAGAACCATTCTTTAAGATGAAGTCTTTGCAATTGAACTCTGTGCCAGGGAATCCTTAAGACGACGTACATAGCTTAGTAAAATAAAATCTCAACATATTTTCAGACAGTTAAGCAGCATTCAAAGCTCAAGACTCATAGAAATTTAAATCCAGACTCGTGTGGAACTGTTTAAAAAATATCAAGCAGCTTGCAACCCACAACGAAGACACTTTTTCTTGAGTTCCGGGCCACGAGGAAGGCAACAAAAGTCCCATAAACAAGCCTGTAACAGCTTAACAACTCCCTTAAGTGGCCCAGAACCTTTCTGCGGCCCGTCGGCCAGTAACATACAGGCAGAGCTGGATTCGTGGAAGCTCGAAATCAAGATATGGTATTGGAACTCCACGCAGGGAGAAAACTTTTCAACTGCGTTAACTGCCCTTCCACTACTCCCAATAAGTAAAAACGACGTAAAAAACCTACCTGATTTTATGACCGCTGCCCTCAACTATATCATCTCTAAAATCGTGAGATGCTTATTAAACATCTGCTAACCGGGTAACAGTGCTGCATTCACTTGCAGCGAGTAATTCAACCAACCCACCCCAAATTAAATAAAAAAGAAAAACCTCACCCCACTTCAAAAACACCCAAACCTCTTATTTACTTACCTCAAATCCTTCTCCAGTGTCAATTCGCGTTCCTTCTCCACCAAACCAGTCACACAGGTCGCAATGGCTAGCATAAAGTTCACCAACCCAAAACTAGCGTGTATTGGCACCATGGTCGCTCTGCATCCATAGGTTGCATTCTCGCAGCACAATAGCACCAGAAAGCTAAAACAACAAACAATATTTCAATAGTCATAAATGCACATTTGTTTGGGGCAGTGTCCTTCTGCTATACCAACCTGAAAAATCCAACAACAAACTGCAATGCGAACAGACCCATTGTCACAAAGCCCAACCACGAGTGTAATGAATAAAAGTTTTCCTTTGGCGGTTCGGACAGATTGTGCGAATCGAATACGGACAAGAATCCCAGAACAACACACGGAATGGCACAGGCATGGAAAAACATATGCGCCAGCTTTACATAGATGTGCTTCAGGCATCTGCACAGTCTGTAGAGGAGTATCGCTGGAAATGAATGGTAAGTTTTTTACTCTTTGGTCAGTTGAGACATGACAAATTGATGCTACTTACAGAATCCTGAGAATGTGACGAATCCTGCAATCATCAGTGCTGGATGCAGATTGAATTGCAATTGTGGATTGTCTGACCAGGCGAATCCTCCGCGATAGAACATTATCCAGAAGAGTGTAAGAACTAACACGCCGACGAGCAGAATAGTCGAGAGAATCACTATTAGCAGATACTCGAACCATGATCCGCAATTCCAGGCGTTATCGGAATCGTCTTCATAGCGCCTGAAAGCAAAACGGATTTCATTAGATGAGAGATAACGTGGATGATAAATTTAGTATGAGTGAGGGAGAGTCCTTGCCCTTAGACTGGGGCATGACATGTACGCAGCTTGTTTTTCAACTTTATTTATTATTTTGTTAGCTTATAGGCTAAATAAAAATCATCAATCAATCAAAATTTATCAAGGAATATAAGTAAAAGACAGTAGCACGACAGAAGTGAAAACCTTAACAATTACATGTGTATTTTTTGAATCGTCAGAAAATATTTTATTGTGCAGGAAATACTTTTAAAAGAAGTGTTTGTTTATTCATTTTTATGGACCACTACTACAAAAAAATGCCAACTAAGTCTTTTTCATGCCAGTTAGGCATTATTTCATTAGTTAAGGCTTTAAGGCTTTTTATCAAAATGACATTTTTTTTATTTTAAATGTGTTTTTTAGTATTTTTTTTGATTCGATTTGATTTGATTTGTATTTTTTAAACATTCTTAAAAAATCATTGCCAACAAAAAAAAAATATATGTAACCTCGGTCTCAAAGAATGTGTTTCCACCTTCAAACTCTGTCCATTTTCGGAACACTCTATCTGTCATTCCTTTAATTTGTTCATGACAGTAAACGTTATTTTAATTATTCGCGTACATACAATTTTCCAATTTGAAACTTTAAAGACAATGCATTGTTTGAATCGTTCCAAAACAAAAGATATAAGCAAAATTGAAGAAGATATTATCATTGCGTTCCTTCGCGTCGGGTAAATCCCTATTTGCATTGGAACTTTTCTGCAATTTCCATATTGCTGATCGTTCCTCCACAGGCCCTGCAATTGTTTTATGTTTTTTTTTTATCGCATGAAACGGAATTTTTGGTTTTGCGTTCACTTTTATTTATCGCACAAATGTTTTCTGTGGTTTCCTCTAAAACAATTTCAAAGTAAACACAACACAAATTGTTTCCTCGCCTTTTTATGTCAAAATTTATCTTCGATTTAATGTGGAGACTTTTCATCGGCCCATCTATATGAAGTTAAGAATTTAGCGAGCGAACAGGATACTGCTTTGCTAAACTGCCTCGCTAAATTTTATCTTTGTAGACATTTTTGTATGGGTGATAAAATTTAGCGCGAGCAGGATACTAAGCTGTTCGAGCTACACTAAATTTTATCTGGTCTCCAACTTTTCTCTCCAAACATCAGCTAAAGTCTTAGCTAAATTTTTATATATAGTACGCGATGGATAAGTATCCCAGAAAACGGCAGATTTTTGAAAAAACTTCCTTCAAAAATTGAATTCTCTCTTATTTCAACTATTTTCGATTCTAGGTACTTCTCGTCCATGTTATAATTAAAAAGCTCATCTTGCATACTTTTCGGCAGCAGAACAACAAATACACAACGATCTGTCACAATATAGCTTTAGGAATTGTGCGGACCCATTAAATGGGCACACTAAATTTTGACAGACACATGAAGTACGTTCTGAAACAAAAGTTTAATTATTTAGCTCGAGCTGTGTATCACACAGCTAAATGGGTTCGCTCAAATTTATCTCAGCTAAATTTTGGAGAGTATTTTGTATGGAAGCCAAAATTTAGCTCGAACGCGAGAAAATTTAGTACGCTAAGCTTTAAAATTAATTCCAGCTTCCACTTCCAGTAGATGAAATGAATTTGGAAATAAATTTAAAAGCTGTTTGTTGTATAAATAAAAATGTTTTTTGTTTATTTTTGTATATTTGTGTTTAGTTTTTGATTTATTATTCCACTTTACCAAAAAAAAAAATATTTTAGGCATTATATTATGGCAAAGGTATCTTTTTTTCAAGTTAGGTATTTTTTTTCTTCAAAAGTAAGAGCACTGGCTTTGGAACATTGGTAACAGAACCTGGTGTCGCGAGTTCAATGGTCTTATCCCATCTCAAAAATGCCCAACGCGCCTAAAAAAGTTTTCACTTCAAAAAGAACACTAAGAATCAGCGCAAACTAGTTCCGGCAATATCCCCCTCGGCATACCTACTCCTTTTCAGAGTTCTAAATTGAGATATGGAAATATTTGCATTTGATAAAGTAGCAAACCCAACATCCCTTACCGACCCCGATTCTTTTCCCGAATGTGTTATATTTCGAAAAACAATCCTAAATCTCTTAAATGTATGGCATACACAACATAACCACAAAACCACTCCCTCTTTAAACACCTCACCAAAATCAGGAAATGTATTCGCAGTTTTAAAGTGCCGAACCAGCACTTACACAAAAATTTCAGAGTTGCATACGTTCGAAATTAGTTCCACATAATAAATTTTCCAATTTTCAGAAAACTTTTCCCGTTATTCTCTCATTATCGATTGCAGCTTATGAATACCGGCGGCGGGACGGTTTAACGGGAAATCTGCTCCTCGCACAAGTACAAGTATACATAGGTATTAAAGTTTTTCCCAGCCACATTATATAGAAACGTTACGAATTGGAAATTCTTAACAAGCTCCAGGGGAGGTTAGCAGATTCTAAGTAGCATCAACAGGACTCAAAAAAGTTGTGTCCCCATCGTTCGGTGTTATGTTGTGTCTCGTAGAACTTTTTTTTTCCCCTTACCGAAAACAACGAACAAAGAAACAGAAAACGATCCCATGAGCGAAAAGTTTTCCGATGAAGAGAAAACAGAATTTTCCTAATTTTAACATTTGCTCATTTGAAAATAATGTCGGCACGTCTGCATCTGGAAGTTTACGTCTCAAGTTCACAGTTGTACGTATATGTGGTGGAGTATCCTGCCGGCTTTGTGTAAACAAAAAAAGGAAACAAGCAATTATATGGAAGTGGGACTGGTTGGCCAACATCTGGGATCTGAGTTCGTTATTCATGGCAAATGAAATGTGTAACTGTATCCATGTAATGAAGCAATGAGCAGTTTCCAGGGAGACTTTATTTGGGAAACTCATTTCGAATCATTTATTTAATGCAAAAGTTATTTGTTTTTGTTATTGGTATTCAGTGACCTTTTTGCCTTTTGCTATGGTGATAATATCAAAGGGGATGAAATGAAACAGCTTCTGTATTCCTGCTGGAGACAAGGATGTGCGCTGGTGAATGAATTGGCCGATTTTCATCAGTGATTTTGAGGCCGAAAATGAAATTGGTTGAGTTAAGGTACCAGCATGAAGCTGGAATTATGTATGTAGGCAACTTGCAGTATTAGGTTATAATGAGCGTAATTTTGGACAGTCCAGTCCCCACTTATTGGCGTATGTTGACAAGTAATACCACTGTGACTTAAAACTCAGATTTTTAATTATACGTCTTAAAGCTAGGGTCAATGGTGAAGAAGACTGAGTTGAACAGTGGAAATGCTGCAGTTGAAATCAAAAAATGGTTTCTGAAGCACACTGAAGATTGTTTCGTTGGACGTGCGGTGGTTTCGCAGACAGGAGAGAAAGCTAAGAACAAGTACCGACAGAACCAAATAGAAGTTGACGAATGAAGAGAATGTATGTAGCAGAGACAATACTGAGACCACCAACTTCGGCCGATTTCCCGTTACTTGCCTACAAGAAATTCGTATTGACAAATGTCACCTAACTGCAAAAATTCCGACTCACCAACACACTCGCACCTTGCATATGCCACTTCCGCTGTGGGCAAATTTTCTGACAGCGTTCATAGAATTTTATCCGTTAAATTTGAAATTATTCGTTACGTGTGGATAGTTTTATTTTTTAGGACTAAGTGTACATTTGCTTAAAATATTAAGGTAAGATGAACAGCGTAGATTGGTTGAAGGAAAATAACAACATTTTGAGCAATTTTTCTTCAGTTATCTATGAAAAATTTACAAAGGAAATCGAAGTTAAAGATATTCAAAAGCAGAAAATATGCAAACATGTTTGTCCTAATAAGTTTCTAGTATATAGAACATCTCCATTAGATAGTTTTATTGACAAACAAAATCGAATTATTCGCCTATTTACAATTTATAATAACTAACCAATGGCATTCAGCAATGAAAAAATGTGGTATTCCCGAACTCTAGCACATTTCCCCACTATTGCCGAGGTTGGCAGCATTTATTTTTGTATTTTTTGGATGTTTTTGCATGTCACACGGATTCTAAATTGACATAACACCGATGGGAAAACAAAATGGCAAATTTGAAAATACATTGAGGGGGCCAGCGGCAAGAGGATTGTGAGTTGGGGGTCTCAGTATGGTTTGTCTATGGTATGTAGTGTCATTGCGTGTGTCAAGACTTTTGTCTTAGGCGTGCTCAACAGGGCGACAAGATTACAGAATATTTTCAAAAAAAAAAAAAAAAAATCAAAAATATCAACAAAAAAAAAACGACGATATTTGATCTCGAAAATGGCAAAAAGGATGACAACGCTTGGCTAGCATTTACTTAAAAGTGGCGAATAAAAGTGAAATATCTGCTTACGTATAGGTTGGAGAACTTTTTAGACAACCGTTTAATGAAGCCAGGGAATGGTTCGACCTTAGGATTATCTCATCAATATGCGGCACAATATGCCGAGTTCATGATGATTTTGAACGATGGATATTAAAGGTAGGAATGGGAATGGGACTTGTTGCACTTACGCGACAGGGTAGATCGGCGTTTCGTGATATTTAGCTTTAGGGAATTTTTAAGTAGTAAAATAATCTAGGACTTGTTAAAGTAAGCAAAGCTTTTGGTTGTCAAGAAATGGGTTTAGAAAATATTGATATCGTCGCAGTAGAGAGGGAGTTTTCAATGATCCTTTCAAGATTGTTTGTAGTAAAAACAAAGAAAAGGTGACCAAGATGACTGCCTTGTGGAACACCAGAGTTAGGGCCATTGGGAGGGGAGGGCGGATTCTCCACGGGCCTGCGGCTTTCATAAGGGGCCGGGAAATTAAAAACGAAACAACTTATATTGTACATAATCCTTAATGTTCCTTTATATGGAATTTGGATTGAAAATATAAAAGGCAGAGAAGTCACTATTGAAGTTGAAATTCAAAATCTTTGATCTCTAATTTGGACTGGATTTGAATTGTATACGAAAATCCCAAATAATTGCGACTGTATTGGGAGAGATTCCATCGCACCGAAGAAGACAATTGAAGCAGTGTTCCCATTTTGAGGGGTTTATCCCTTTTTGACGGGTATTCTAAAAAAAGGTATAAAGTCCATCGAAAAGGGATTTTTTAACGGTCTATCTGGGATATTCCATCATAACTGTGGAGATCGCGTGTGAACACTTAAATAAAATGTTTTCTTTCCAGTAATGGATATAATTCAGTTTTATTAAATACTACTTAAAATAGGCTGCAAAATACTCGCTGAATTGAACGGGGAGGAGGCGACCGGTCGGTCTGAATATTAACGTCACTCTGATTTTATCTCTCTAGGAAGCGGTTAAGAAACCACTGACATGATAAGTATATACATAACTGTGTAACTAAAAGAGATGCGATGATACTAGCGTACCCTTCATTTAGTAGTGATTAAGACTTTAGTAGTTAATGCAAGAAATGATACTAAAAAGTAAATATACATACATAACCTTCTGGCAACATGGAATTACAGAGTCACTTCGAAAAAAATCCAGACAACAAACAAACGAAATAAGACAAAGGAACACGTTTCTTGCGATATTTGATTCGATTATTATTGGAAGTTCTCGCCAGTTCAATGCAATGAAAAATTTGAATGTAACCTTTTCCTTTTTGTGGCAATTTTTAACTGAGATTCGAAATGCGACAACAAGATTCGTCGAAAAATACAAGTCACAATAAATCTGAAGACTTGAAAGAAGAGTTTATCCACCTGAAATATATCTACAAAGCCAACATTGAAGCAGACCTCTCACTATATTGAGTTTCCTGAATGCAGTGTTTTCGCAGAACTGGGATGCGATTTTCCCAATCGTTTGTGTTGCTCTGCGTGTATTTTGCACCATACCCGTCTCAGTATATAGCGCGTAAAGTTTCTTTAGCATTCTTGCAAGAATACAAAATTTGCGTGCTCAACAAAAGATCGTATTTCAGGACTTGCAGCATTTTGTATCGAAGCACCTTTAACGAGGAAATTAGATTCCCATGCAATTATAGGTAATTTTTCTGCGCAGAAAATTAGAAGAGTTCATATATGAAAGAGAAAATTTAATGGAGTACAAAACAATTCCAATGAAAGTCTTATGAAAGAAAATGTCTTATGCCTGAAAATAGCTTCTAAAATATAAAGATAAATTGACACGTATTTATGAGAAAAAAATTGTGATTCTCGTTCCACACAGGTCAGTCAAAACCACACTCTGATTTATATGAATATCAGAATCTATTAACATTTTACGGGTTAAAACTCTTTGCCGTCCCTTAAAAAAAAAAAAAAATCAACATTCAAATTATTCAATGATACTCATTAAGTATTTTTATACTCGTATTATGTATTATTACTCTTTTGAATTCCTTCACTATGCGTACAGTACATGGGCCCGGCATTTTTCCGGGCCCGAGTTTTCTCCCGACGGCCCTGACCAGAGGCTGATAGGATAGGATGGACCTGAAGCGGTTAACCTGCTAGAAAGATACCCATTAGAGCAATACGTGTACATATGCAAGGGCATGAAATTTTCCATAACCAATTCGCAAAGTGGCTGCCCATGTCCTCGATAGCTTCACGAATTTTATCTTTGAGGTCTTGAATCGACGCTGGGCTGTTGGCGTAAACCTTATCTTTCACGTGGCGCCAAAGAAAGAAGTCGCAAGGTGTTAAATCACAAAATCTCGGTGACCAATTGTGATCACCTCTTCGAGAGATAACTCGGTCCGGAAACTTTTCCCGTGAAAGATCAATGGTTTCGTTGCTTGTGTGGCACGTAGCGCCATCTTGTTGAAAGTAAACATTGTCCAGATCAATACCATCCAACTCCGACCATAAAAAATCATTAATCATCTCTCGATAGCGCAATCCATTCACCGTAACTGTTGATCTAACCTCATTTTCGAAAAAGTAAGGTCCAATGACACCGCCGGACCATAAACCGCATCAAACAGTCACACGTTGAGGATGGAGAGGCCTCTCAACATCAGTAAATTGTCCCAACAGCTCGAATTTTTCCACCAATTTCTGTATTGCGGTCCGACAAGGTGCTTCACGACGACCAAAAAATGCTTTAGTTTTGCGAACTGTGACTGCAAGATTTTCACCATTTTTGCAGTGAATTTTAATAATTTCAATGCGTTGTTGAAGCGTGTATCGTTCCATTTTTAGTAATGTCAAATGTCAAAGAATAAAAGCTTAAAAAGTGACAGCTACCGAAATAGCGGGTCATTCACAATAACACCTCTCATTGGAAATTAAATTAATTATAGTTGAAATTTTTAGTCTTTCATTAGCGGCTTGACAACCTCAAACTTTCAGTGTGAACGCACACTTACACCGATTACCGAACTGTCAGTGTGAAAATATTGAGTAGAATTAATATTTTCATCATGGTGAAGTGCACGAGGGAACAACGTTTACAAATAATTTAAATTTACTACCGAAATTCCGAGACGGTGGTTGCAACTTTAAGAGATAGAAAAAGAAGAATTTCATGGCAAAATCATCTTCAGCGATGAAGCGCTTTTTTGGTTAAACGGCTTCGTCAATAAGCAAAATATGCGTTACTGTTGAGAACCCCAATGTGCTTCATGAAACAGCACTTCATCCGCAAAAAGTCACTGTTTGGTGCGGTTTTCATGCCGGTGGCGTCATTGGGCCGTTTTGTTTTCGTCGATGAAAATGATCGTCACGTCACGTTACGGAAAATGGTATTCGCTACAGAGACATGTTGGAACGTTATTTCTTTGAGCAATTACATGAATTCGACATCAGTGATATGTGATTCCAACAATACGGTGCCACACAGCGGGTGCAACAATTGAGTTATTGAAGTCTCAGTTCGGTGAACGTCTCTCGCGAAACAGACCCGTCTATTGGCGGCCAAGATCGTGTGATCCAGACTTTTTTTTTATTAGGTCTATCCGAATAAGCCGCCGATGTTAGAGGAGCTCAGAGCCAATATTGCATGAGAAATAGCGGCCGTATCGATCGAAATGTGCGGCCATTCGGACATTCCCGATGTGGACATATGAACGAAGTCAAATTCCATTCATAAATGTTTTGATAGTAATTTAATTTTTTTGAGATATCTCAAGTAGTTTGCATTTCTTAATGAAAGGCCCTTTATAATTCCGTGGGGAATATCGTGGGATTTTTTCTATCAACTTCAGGGTATTTTTGATAATCATCATGAGCAGTTAGCCCGAAAAGTCTGGCATCAATGGGGGGATGTAGAGAATGGAGAAACACTTTTTAACAAATATACTCTGAAGTGCTGAGAATAATACGTTTGTCATTTTCATTGGAAATTCGGTGTGTATTTTATGTAAATAAACCAGATCCAGATTTCCCCCCTCACTACATTTACGAAATATCACGCAAATCTATCTGACATACAGCAGCTTGATGTGACTTCAAAATGGTTGTTTTATTTTCGTTCTGACTTCCGACACATCGGATTCAATATCTCAAAGTGACCTCCTGCTGAACAAAAATGTTTTTTTTTTTTTTTACAACGCTACAAAAACAATTCTCATTCTGCTTGCACAAAGGGTGCGATTCAAAGCTACAGTATTTATGACCGCGTGATAGCGAAACGTTATTCATCGTCCTTAATCCATGCACAATCACTTTCCACCAACACCCACTCCATGGGCTGGGAACTGTTATATTCCCAGCCAAACAATGGCCGTTGCAGTATGCTGAGGGCCTATATGCCTGCAGTCATCAATGAATGCAGATTGCGCCTTTTCTCCTGAAAGGAATTTTTAAGACAAAAAGCCTTACAAACAAATGTCCCAGATTATTACCACGAACCCTCGTTACCATATGAGAGGGTGCGAAAAAAACAAACATAGAATTATGAACCCGCCGCCATTCAGTCAATGACCACTCTTTCACTCATTAACCAAATGGTGGGGATTTTGTTTTTTTGCTCCTGCAATTCTAGTTAATTAAATCCACTGAAACCGGGAAAAAAATAAATCCTTTAATAGCAGGCAGAATCGGTGTCGTTTGTGTTGTAAAAAAAAGTATTCCACGAGGTAAATCTGAATTTCAGATGGAAACTGGCGCGACTGACGGAATTTAATTTCATATTTTAAAATAAATCTTTACTGTATCCCAGTCTTCCAGGCGGGATTTGTTTTTCCATCAAGCAAAGCCAGACAAAGCGCGCGACTGTTTTGCATTGCGAATAATTATGTATACCAATTGACAAAGGGAGTATGGGCGCCACATTCTTTTGAATGGGCCAGGCGAAGGCCTCTTGTGTAGAGAACGTTCATCTATAATTAATTCTCTTCAGTAAATTAAATAAGAAAGCCGACATGCGAAATCAAACTCACTTGAGTGTACTAATAGTGGCTGCGGCTCGCCCATAATTCATTCAATCTAAAACTGTTTAGGGCGATAGCAATTGGAAGATACAAATCGCAAACACAAAAAGCACATGTTTGAGATACACATGCGAGTAAATATATACAAACTTGCATGTGGGATGGGGGCGGGGTATACACATTTGTCATCTCTTAATTGCCACAATGATTTGCCTATGAATTTGTGGCCATGCGTATGTGTGTGGTGGTCCAGATGTCAAGAGGTCATACTGGTTTTAATTTGTTTACATTTAGTTGACGTTGGTTGTTAGCATGAGGTGACTAAGAAAATTCGTTATAAATCATCACTTCTGACAAGCAGACGGTTATGTGACAAGAGTACTTCATTCCTTTGAGTGCCAACAAATTAGCATGTGTTGGAAAGTGCTGAGAGCACTCAATTGGTAAGATATGGAGCAAGGGGAGTTATTTTTAGAATGAAATATGGCATTGAAACGTCGTCTACACTTCATCGAAGATTTACGAGTCCTGTGATGTAAGCAATCCTTCAGAATAAGTAAGAAAAAAGGAATGATTAACAATTTTGTTTCCTTAACTGGCGCCCAAGTGTAAATTATCCGAGAGTGGAACATGTTTATTTCGCTATAGTGTTGATTGTTTTGTATCTTTCTTAGTCGAATGGAGTGGTCCAAACATTTATGAAAAATATACCAAATGATATTATTCATAATGGCTCGAACGAGCTTGGTCGAAAGAATAAGTCGCAGATGCAGCGCTAAGCAAGTTTTGTTGCTGGTTACTTCAAAGCCGAATCTGTCAGTTGTAATACCTCTACTATTATTTTACCCGAACTTGGTGAGCGCCGGTTTTGACAGCTGACGTGTGTTTAGTACCTTGTGTCACTGTCAAACAGCTTCAGTTTGGTTTGCAATTTAACCATGGATCGTCTTACAAATGAACAACGCTTGCAAATTATTGAATTTTACTATCAAAATTCGTGCTCGGTTCGAAATGTTCATCGCGCGCTGCTTCCATTTTATGATCGGCATTCTCGACCTTCTGAGCAGTCTATTCGGAAGATTGTGACCAAATTTCGCACCAAATTTACTTTATTGGACATTAAACCACCAACACGTTTACGTACTGTGCGTGGTGAAGAAAATATTGCGGCCGTATCAGCTAGTGTGACAGAAGACCGCGAAATGTCGATTCGGCGCCGTTCCCAGCAGTTAGGCCTTTGTTACAGCACTACGTGGAAAATTTTGCGGAAGGATTTGGGCGTAAAGCCTTTTAAGATACAGCTGGTGCAAGAACTAAAGCCAGCCGACCTACCACAACGCCGAATTTTTGGTGAATGGGCTCTTGGAAAGCTGGCCGAGGATCCGCTTTTTTATCGAAAAATAGTGTTCAGCGATGAGGCTCATTTTTGGTTGAATGGGTACGTAAATAAGCAAAATTGCCGCATTTGGAGTGAAGATCAGCCAGAAGCATTGCAACAGCTACCAATGCATCCGAGAAAAAGCCACTGTTTGGTGCGGTTTATGGGCCGGCGGCATTATTGGGCCATATTTCTTCAAAGATGATGCGAATCGCAGCGTTACTGTCAATGGTGAACGCTACCGAGCGATGATAACAAACTTTTTTTTGCCCGAAATGGAAGTTCTTGACTTGCATGATATGTGGTTTCAACAAGACGGTGCCACATGCCACACAGCACGCGAAACAATGGCGCAATTGCGAGGCGAGTTTGGTGAACAGTTAATTTCACGTTTCGGGCCGGTCAATTGGCCGCCTAGATCGTGCGATTTGACACCATTAGATTATTTTTTGTGGGGGTATGCCAAGGCTAATGTGTATAGGGACAAGCCCGCTTCGATTGACGCACTGGAAGCCAACATCCATGCATTCATTCGTGAGATACCGGCCGATATGTGTGAAAGAGTATGCCAAAATTGGACTCAGCGGATGGGCTACCTGAGACGCAGCCGCGGTCAACATTTGCATGAAATTATCTTTAAACATTAAATTGCAAGGTTCAAACTATCGATTCAAATAAATATTTCATTCATTTTTTCGAATTTTTTGTGTTTTTTTTTTAAAAAAAGTTCTAAACCTCTTAAAAAATCACCCTTTATATATATATAAACGTAGAATATTTTAGTGCATATTTGCTTTTAATAAAAATATACTTTCAAATATTCTTGCGTTTATTTCTTTTTAGTTTTGCGACGGAATTTTATTTATGGAAAAATGCCCACTATGTTATAAGTTATAACATTATCCATCCACAAACATAGTTTACTGCGAATAAATAAATTTTTAAAACAGAAAAATGGCCTAAAATTTGTTAACATTGAATAATTATGACATCTGGTCGAATACGAAAAAGTCAAGATACGATCCGATTGAAAAACGATGGATAGTTTTACAAGAAAATACAAAAACTAAATGTCATAATTGTCTCTGGCGAGATTCTTTATTTCCGTAATATTCGTCAGGTCTGAATTGTTATATTTATAGGCTATACGTTTTTTGTGTCGTCTATATCATCTACAAAAATATTCAACACTATTTTTCAATTTGACCTCGGTCGCCTTATCGACACATTAAGTAGGTGTTTCCAAAAGCCATCTGAGCAAGTGCCAGTTGGTAATCGAAAAACAAAAACACTAAACTGTTGCTCTATTTTCAATTACATACATAGAAACTTTTGTTTATGGATAGAAGCTAGGGCGCAGTGGTGGCGGATGATTTGATTTCTGGATTGCATGCTATCTCACCAAAAAGAACTTCAAAATGTAAAAATGATTTGCTAAGAGTGAGATTTTCCAAGTAGAAATTAGTTGAAAACTTGATCTTGATTCGATTGTGAATAGCAAAAGTTTCCTTACCCCAGGGATTCTCGCCTTGATCTCGTCTTTGGATCTTATTATGACCCCAGTGGTAATTTCGTTGCATAAAGAGTTTGTCGGAGATTGTCTTACGGCCATATATTATTCACTCCGGGTGTAACTCAGGTTTAAGTTAATTTTACACCAGGTCATTAATCCGCAATTTTTAAACCCGATAATTTAAACTTATGTCCATATTATTCACGCATTAAACCCGCTGGATTAAAAATGGGTTTAAATGCGCATTTAAAACACTTTAAACCATTTTTAATCCGTTTTAAACCCACGTACTGTCAAATTTCACAAATAATGACATTTTTTTTTGTTTGTCACTGGGAAATTGATTTCATTTGTTTTGGGTGCAGTTATATTAATATTTTAAGGTGTATTAATTATGCCGAAATTTCTATCGAATCATCGAACGTAGCCTCCAAAACGACTCTTTTTCAGCACGAAATATTTTCGAAAATATACCACATAATAATCGTCGACGCAAGCCCGCTTGTGCAATCGATATATTCGACGACAAGGACGACGTTAATTTACCATCAGCTGCTGTTTCATCAGCTCTTCGACAAATTCGTCTTCTGACGACGAAGACATCAACATTAATTTCGTCCATTTTGTATCGTAGCTCAGGGAATTGAAACACAGAAAAATTGCAAACCTTCACACGCTGACTTAGAAATATAAACCGCCAGAATAAAAATAATAACACAACGCAATTATAGCGGAAAAATCAAAATGAAAAACCACTTTTATTCATTAACTCGTGCTCACCCAACCTACTTGGTTGGTTCCTGCTGAAGAACTGACTTTCGTCATACAATGCTCAGAACCTTCTCGGTCTTTCGTTAAGTTTATATTATCGCTCAATACATCGACAGCAGAGTTGCAATACTCATGCAGTTCGATACACATTTCACGAATGAAGTCCTTTTTTAGTTTCTTGACATTTTTTTTCTATTCCTCTTTTCTACTTTTCTTGTCATGTCAATATTATGAAATTGAGTTTTAACCCGAGTTAAAGTACTTAAACCGGTCTCCGGATTGCGTTTAAATCCAATCGGATTAAACGCTGTCAAGTTCAAAAAACTGGGTTTATGTTCGGGTTTAACGAGTGAATATTATGGAATTGGGGTTTAGTTTTTGGGTGGCCGTTATTGTCGGTGTTTTAAAAGGAATTATTATGTATTTTGAACATTTTTCTTCATAAAGAAATTTGCACAAAAATATTTTTTTTTACAAAACTCTCTCTATATAAAAAAAAATCGGACACTAATTGCTCTCAGTCAGTGCATCAGCGGGCAAATATCTTTTGGTTTCCACGCGGTCAACGGCGGAGGACTTTCTTCTTACAATAAAAACATTCAATGCTAGAACTTATAACCATTTAGTATATGACAAACTCACAAATCACAATGGTAAAATGTTCCACAATGAAATTATCTGTTGCCATGTATAAAATATTGAACATAAAGTTGCCTGAGCTTGACATGGAAAATGGTGTGTTGAAACAGCTAACGCCCTCTGTGATATACTTCATGCATCGCAACTAGTCGCATATTGTCACAAGTTAAAATTTCAAATAACATTGTACCCCATTCCCATTTGTTAAATTATGTTTTTGTTTTTGTCTTTGATTGGTGCAAATTGAAAATTCTGTACTCGAACGAAATTCCTCCATCTTTTATAAAAGCCATATGAAAGTTGGGAGGAATGAGTTATAAAGCAGACAAATTTTTAAAATTTTAAGTGAAATTATCAACAGTAGTATCATAAAAGAAAATACGAAACGAAATCGTGTGACTGGTTTTCTTTTTTTTTCCACCTCGAAAACGTCATTTTCGGAATAATAACTTTAGTTTTTGACATCACCATCTAAGCGCAGAGTTACCGCTTAAACATTTCAATATGGGGAATAAAAAGGAACAAAGAACCCGAGCCATTATAAAAAACATTTTTCATTTTTTGCATTCCCTTCCCTTCAATAAAGAATTAAATCTCACTTAAACTGAAAAAGTGGATTTATTATTTTTTTTTAAAAGACGGGTCTTGAGGCTCATAAACAGCGTTGCCATTTTGAATGCTTTCCAGTCAGATCTGCCTGGATTGATTATTATTATTATTATCATGTGAGAGGGAAGGCGCAGTAGAGCAAGTCCGCGACTCAGGTGGCGCACGCAAGTGGAATGGGACCTTAACCAACTTAGCGTGCGAAACTGGAGACAGCTAGCTAAAGATCGGGCTGGCTTGAGACGCTTTTTGGTTGAGGCCCAGGTCCACCCCGGACTCTAGCGCCACCTTAAGGAAGTAATCATGTGAGAGGGGTTGTTGTACTGCGACCTTTTGATCTATTGTACCCCCTGCTTACACCTCAGTGAGGTATATGCCCCTTAAGAGTTCCCCTCACATTATAATTCCTTTCGGAGTCATTTTAGAGGTTCTTCTCCTTGGCGCAAGAAATCCGTCCTCTAGTCCTCTCTCTAGTCCAGTTTCCTTTAAGAATCTTAGGATGAGAGCTGGTTCCAGTGAGAGTATTTCCTCATCAGATAATTGGTACTTGCCCAAGTTTTTCAGTCTTTTGTGGTTCAGTGCCCCACATGATCCCAGCACGTGTTCTGGGATTTAACTGGAATCATCGCAGAATTTGCAGAAACCTTCTTCAGATAAACCAGTTTCCTGAGGTGTTCCTTGAAGCCCGTTAGGATACGAAGGTTATTTTTATTTTTTACTCATGCCGATGCAAGCTTGGAATCTTTTCCGGTTGTATTGCCCCAGAAGTTTTTTAGCCTACTTCATGCCTTGAGTGTTATGCCAAGTTCTTGCCCTGTTTGCTTGCTATAGTTTCCTAAATTCTTCTTTGAGGGTGTGATCCCCTATTCCGCAGAATGGTTCAGGACCTATGAAAACTTCAGATTCTCATATTAGGGAGTCGGCCATTTCATTACCATTTCATATTCTCATGTGGCCAGGCACAAAGCAGAGTGTTATTTTGTTTCTCCTACCCAATTCATTTAATTTTTGTAGTCATTTTTGTCAGGATTGATTTATTTGTTTGCTCTACACTTTGTTAACTTACTAGTGCTGCTTCAACTTTGATATGTCGTCCGATGTTACAAAAACTGTTCGCACTCCTATTAGGTACTTACAAAAGCAGCAATATAATGTCCGACATACAGATGCAAATGATGAAGATGATGAGGAGACAATTGAAGCGCCCAGAGGCATTACTATGTAAAGTTAATTTATGAGTTGAACTAATTTTTGATTTTTGCTGGATTTAATTTTTTTGACTGTTTCCAGTCTATGAGGCCGATTTCAAAACAGCAACGCTGCTTTTCAAGGCAAAGCTGCCTATGTGTATATTATTCTAACGTTATTTTTATCTCGAACGAAACAGAAATATTTTTCGTTTTTAAATTTACTCGAAGCAATAAAAAAGAACGAAAACGCGAATAAAATTCTTAGTTTCCGTTCTTGTTTCGTTATTTTTGCTTCCAAAGTTACTAAAAGCAAAACGTTTGTGGTAACAAAAACGAATGAACGTTATTATCTTCACCTTACAGACAACCTCGCTGTCTATATTGACAAGTAAATAATTATTTTAATTAACTCTGATCCACCACTATAAAATGTTCATGCGTATAAGCGAAAAATTTAAGGCGCCCATCGTCAATATACATAACCAGAAGGCTATGGTTACAGACGACTCCAGCCGTCATTAATTGTGCATTGTGCAGCTGACATCTGCAGAAGTTATCATTTTGCTTTGTACCGGTGAATCCCCAATTTATACACACCTCCTCAATATGTTTAATGAACCCTCTCAATGACAAGCCAACAACGAAGGGTTGTTATGGAAATCCATTCTTTGACACCATCCCATCAATGCGACTGTTTGCGACTGGAGGGCTGTCTATTTGAACTCCCACCCTGCGTGTCGGCTGATTCCTCTCCCATAACCACTATACCAGATCTGTAATTATACTGCAAGTAACACATATCGTCAATGCGGTTGATTGCATTGCATTTACCCATCCGATTCGAGACAGGCAGACATCACACATGTGTGTCACTGTCGGTGGTTGCAACTCGTTTCGCTGAATAAATAAATGCGACATGGATCCCTTTGTTCTACTGCAACGCCCTGGATTTACTGCAACAACGTTTTCACGCGACAATATTTTCTGAAGTTTTGTGGGAAGCAGAAGCAACATCAGCATAAAGCACAGCAGATGTTTGTGCGATAAATTGATTCAAATTAAAATCGAGTCATTTACCGACACACATATGTATGCTCGGACTCAACTATAGTTAAGCAATTAAAATAATAAAATGCGAAAACGCAAACGACTATCATTAAGAGTGTCATCAACAATAACACTAATTAGAAGTGATAAATGATACCTACGGCACAATAGTTACGATCGAATTTCATGCGACATAAAATTCTGATATCGTTGGCACTATCTGCGATAGAAGACTAAACAATGCGTTGTTGACAAGTTGCATCTTTTTGCAACACTTTAATGTGTAATTTACTTTGAGGGAGGCGTTTGCAAGCACCTTGAACCGCATTTGACTTTTCTCACTAACTTCAACAACGCTCTATGTAACCACTTACTTTGATCAGTCGTTGAACGACTGAGAATGTAAGTGAAAACCTTGTCAATTAAGTTCGTCGTCACACTTGAGGTAGCAATTTGATGAGGAAAAGCCTGTGACATTTTGTTTAGTTCAGCTAGCTCAATAAGCAATCAAGTGAGTTGCAGTTTGCAGCTTGTATAGGGGTTTTTTGAGCTTTGCGTGTGCTGGAGAAAGTAGTTTCATAAGATTTTGTCATTTATCTGCGATGGTTAAGACTTGTGTCTAAAAAGGTTTCATATTTATTGTCAAAGCCAAGAAACTTGTTCTGTTAGTAGATGATCCGCGATACCAATAATCACTTTTAGTGTCTAGGCTAAATTTTTCGAACTCACAATGGCGAAACTTTCCATACAAATTTGCATATTGTGACGTACCAAATATTTAGTGTGGAGGTTAAAAATGATTATTAGTGAACATCCGGCCTGTGAATAATTTTTGCGGCTTACTTATAATCATTTTTAACCTTTACACTAAATATTTTGTAGACCACAATGGGTAACTTTGTATGGAAAATGTCGCCATTTTGAGTTCGTAAAATAGAGCATGAATTGGACACTAAATATGAAAATTAGTATTTCGCTCTATTAATAGAAAGAATCGATGCTGACGATTGCAAGAAGTTTTCTTAATCAAATTGGGCCTTACCAATAAGCATATTTAGTTTCGACTCTTAATTTTATTAGTTCACAGTGGCTATATTTTCCATACAAATTCCGTAAATTTAAAGTCGTGACCAAAATTTGTTATTATTCACGACGACCAAAAAATGCTTTAGTTTTGCGAACTGTGACTGCAAGATTTTCACCATTTTTGTAGTGGATTGTAATAATTTCAATGCGTTGTTGTAGCGTGTATCGTTCCATTTTTAGTAATGGCGTAGTTTCTACTTGTCAAATGTCAAAGAATAAAAGCTTCAAAATTGACAGCTACCGAAATAGCGGGTCATTCACAATAACACCAATCAATGGAAAACCCTTTATAACGCTCTACCATTACATTTCGTATAAGGGTTCGTGTAATTTTGTAATCCCAAAACATATTCAGCCTACAATCTTTAGCCTCTCCCCTGATTGTAGCTAAAGGGTGTCCCATAATTCACGCAAAATGTAATTTTTACAGATTTTTAATTCGAAAGTTTACGTTTTTTTATTGATTCATAGAGTATACAGATTGGGGTTATGTATGAAATAGCACATCGGATAAATGGCCGCCACGACTTTGCTGGCAACAACGCACTTTTTTATTGAAATCTTTTATGACGGTTTCGCATAAATGTGGCTGAATTTCATGAATAAACCTCCCCAATCGTGGACTTGTTTGCATAGACCTTTGACTTCAAAAAAACCCCAAAGAAAAAAGTCCAATGGCGTTAAATCGCAAGATCTGGACGGCCAATTCTGATCGCAAAAACGGCCGATTACACGATTAGGAAATGACACATGCAGTAATTGAATAGTTTCTCTGGGTGTATGGCATGTGGCACCGTCTTGTTGAAACCACATGTTGGTCACATCAATATCTTGTCATTTAGGCACTAAAAACTGGGTTTAAGTCACGAACACCATTAATTGTTACTGCCTGCCCAGCCGCATTTCGAAGAAGAATTTTCCAACAATGCCTCCAGACCAAAATTCACACCAAACAGTCACGCGTTGTGGATGCATTTGTTTCTCAACAATTAGGGGAGAGTGGGGCACCTTTCAAAAAATTAACTTAATATGGTTCAAAATGAACCTTCCTTCGCCTTCGAAAAATATTTTTCATATATAAAAAAGCTCACCAAAAAATTTGTATACTCTTACAAAGAAAAAAAAAATGTTGGAAATGCAGCATAAAAACATTCAACACGAGCTAGTTTCAAGCCACTATTGAAAAGATGGCCGAAGGCCGTCGACGTTCAAAGACAACAATATTGCCAGGATAAAAATGTAATTTACGCTCTCAAATATTTTTTAAATAAGGTTTTATTTTTGATGTTCATAGGTACCCTACTATGTTATATATCACGAGCAGGGGAGACTCGTGATTATTCTGAACCCCAAATGCGACAATCTTGACGATTACTGAAACCATCATTTTTGAAAACTCCGGACAGTAGCTGACAACACTCATTATTTTTAAAATATTGCTCAACAATGAAAATTGTTCTTTCGTATAGCGCTCCAAATTTACTAACCCCGAACTGTCAGCTGTCACATTGTTATACTTTTTTTTTTCAGTTGGCATCACTGTACTATTAAATGGCGCCAAATTTAAATTTTGCGTGAATTATGGGACTTTATTATAATAGGTTAATTTAATTTATGTTACAAATTAAGTTTTAAATTTTTGTTAAGATATTATTTATATCCAATATAACAGACTGTCCTTGCATACGATGTAAACAGTCTTACCCTTATAGCACATATAGTTAAAATTCACAGCACGTGAAGGGAGTCGTGTGTGTGTGTTTTTTTTTTTAATTCCCCAAAGGAAATTCAATATTCATCTCGGGTATTCAAAATGCATCGCCCCAATGATCCCCTTGTCGGACCATTGATTTATTCATAGAGCAACTGCATGAGGCACCTGCAATATTATAGCCGTTTCGTTACATCAAATCTTCACCAAAAATCAATTCCGAATGATTGTCGCATTTCCATTTGTGTTGATTTGGTTTACTATTATACATACATGCAATGCAAAGCTGGCAAGGAATTGCGTTTTATAGGGCTTTAAGAAAGAAAAACAGTGGAGCTACAGTCAGGGTTTAAATAAATGTACAACACAGTACCAAAAAGGTAATTTAACTTCTGTTTCAATATAAAAATTTAAATTAGTAAAGATTTGGTGGAACCATGCTCGTGGTTTGAAGTATTGAGCTGGTTGTATCTACAAAGAATAAAGTTGTTTTAACTTTGAAACGTTTTACCCACATTTGAAGACGTTTTACCCACATGCGTTAGGGTGCTTTTAGTTGTCTCGGTTTTAAGTTTGATAATAACTTAGGGAACGTACAGCTATCTCTGATAGTAAAGTGAATTGTAATTTATTAGGAACTTTAAGTAGCTGGGCACTGTTTAGTAGATAACGAATGATTTGTGATGCACCGCGGTTCGCTAGGTAATTGATAGACACCTTTGAAGAGTAATGGCATTCAGAGGCCACAACTTTAATTATTTAGCGATTAACATTGTTTGCGAATATGTAAATGTCACGAGAGCAAGCAAAAATAAGTGATTAACATTGAGTTAGCGTGCTAAGATCATTATTTGAAGAGCTTAGAAATTTCCGAGTAAAATCTCAAGGCAAGTGATCCCACAAAACTTACAGTTGCAGTAAGAAAAAATATGAAAATTTAGCTGTTTCTACTTTGAAATGCAGCTGGTGTTACTGTAAGTAAGTCTACTATCGTCATAGGATTCATGGTGCCAAACACGACAGATGATGGAAGCGAGAAAAATCAAAAACCAAAACAGAATAGTGAAATGAACTACCTACCAATGTTTGCGATTCGCGAAAGACCGTGGAAACTGGTACTTCAACAAGAAACAAGTTTAAACGACTGACAAGAATACTCTATATAGATAGACCGAATAAAAACAATTATTAACCAAATAGTTTAAGAAAAGAGGACCTTTTGTCAATCATATCACAAAAGAGGGCGCATTTTTCTGAGCTGCGCTGAGATAATAGAAATGAATCTTGGAATATAGGGGAATGAACAATTTAAGGGCTGATCTAATAAGTGAAAGGGATAGGGCTGAAACCGTAACGAAAAATGAAACCTATTAAACTAAGTACCTACATAGTTGTGATTTATCAGATATTCAATCAAGTTGAATATTCGTCACTCTTAAATTTTTCAGCAAAAGCCCTTTTTTCTCCCAAATACAAAAACGCTTATTTAAGTTTTATTTTAACATTTTATGTTTTATTTGAATACCTTAGAATTAAGCAAACAAAAAAACAATAGGAATGCATTAAATTCAGTCAATATTATGAATTATTAGTATTACAAACAAATTGATGATATCGATATGACATATGAAATAATTTGTGATGAGTTGTGCTAAACTCATTTCATTGAAAAAAAACTAAAAAAAAAAACCCAAAAAATGGGAAGGAGTAGAAAATGTCATCCCTAAAAATGTTTAAGTAATTTTTTTTTAATGAAATAAGTTAGTGCAATGTCTATTTAATAAAGAATGTGGTGATTGCTGTTCAACACAGGATGTACTAATTTTTGAAACTTTACAAATCCAATTTGATGTGATAACTTTCAAAAAAGCTAACCCTTTGGCTGCAATACCTTTGCCGGGGTAACCTTTTTAATCAGATTCACTACCACTCTTCAGACGAATTAATATAATTTTTATTTTTTGGAAAAACCTTAGTTAAGATTACTTAAGCACTTTAAACCTTTGTAGATTGATAAAAACTAGTAAAACCAAAATTTGACTGCATTCTAGGGATAAGTTAAATATTTATTTTTGGGGTTCTCAATTTTCTCTCAAAATGGAAGTCATAAATAATCTGGTTTTCAGTGTTCGATTAAAAATTAATAGCGAAAGTAAATACTCGAATCAAATTTGCTGTCTTTCAAAATATTTCAAAAAATGAACATGTTACATTTTTTTCCTTTCCTTTGAAAACAATTTTTTTTTTCAAAAAAAACTATTATAGGAAATAACTTAAATAAAAAATAATATGAAAGAAAAGATTCCTGGCTTCCAAAAATTCTATAGTCCTTTGTTGTAAGTGTTTACATTGTTTTTCATTATTTTTTGCAATTCAAGTATTTTTTTTAAATTAACCCTCCCGCCTAAACGGAGCGATTAAGACTTTAATTAAAAAATAGGGTGCGTTCGTGTGGTATGTCAAAACCAATTGACAATGCGAAAACAAATGTTTCAATTCTCTCATTTTTGTATTGCAACAAGGTGACCACCAAGGTTTGTGCTGACACGATTAGTGTCCGCTTTCTACTACACTAGGTACAGACTACAGACATGATTGAGTCATGAATACGCACCCCAATTTCTATGAACCCACCAGACGGCAGAAGTTTAATCGAAAATTCCCTACAATTAGCATTTCGATCTGACGTTTATTTTTTTTTATTCGTCAGTCTATCGTACAATCGTTCACTTAATGTCCCGTATATCTTAAAGGTGGCTAACACTCTTTTGTTATTCATATTCATATTGAATGGGCTCTACGTGAGCGCAATACTTGAACCCGAATGCACTCGAGTACACGTCCACTTGTGTGTCGCGTATCTACGAAAAGTGAACATTTTCTCATGTGTTTGGTGCACACCTTGTGCCCTGGAATATCGTTAAAGCACATTTACGTACACACAGCTCGCAGCCAGAGCACGCCTGTTTAAACGGTGACTATATGGCAAGAGACAAAATAGTTGTTGGTATAGAGCAAGTGACGTTAGCAATTATCGCAACGTGCATGACTCTGAAACAATTAGATGGATATTATCCAGCATCAGAGGCAATCGAATGTGGAAGTGTTGCTCGTGTGACGGGGAAGTTTCGAGCAGCTCGAGATCGGAGAAGATTCTTGAAATTCTCCAGAGAGGTTATAATGTGTGTGCATGGCAATGTTATTGAGTGCTGGGAATTTCTTCGAAATATCTATTCTGAATGTGGTAACGATATCGTTACCGATTAAAGTAATTGTGCTACGCATGTATGGGCGACATGTGGTTGGGGGTATCAAAGCTCATACAGTGGGGTTTAAGAGTATTTGTTAATTTATTAGGTTGATGCATAATTTTTAAGTATACTTTTTTAATAAAAACAATTAAAGCACACTCGGGCATCAGGGGCCACTTGATGTCGTGTTGTGGGCAAACTTGAAAATAGTTTTTTACAAAAAAATATTTATGAATAGTAGAAGCTGAGGATTTAATGGGAAGGAAGGGAACGAAGGCTAATTCTTTAATTTTGTAAACAAAATTTAATTTGTTTGGATAATGGACAGGTAACTAACTTGCTCCAAATTTGAAGCAGTATTGTAACTTTTTTTTATAAATTTCTACTAACAAAAGTAAATGTGTAAAATTGAAAATCCATATATTTAACTTAATGTGACTTTAAACGATTCTGAGAAAGAGTTTAAGGAAAGTTGTGCGGCAAAATGTGCAAAAGGCGAGAGATCTCTGGTGCAACTGCCAAGTGAGAGGTGAAGAAATAGACTGCAGGTTAGGAATAGACAACTCTCTCCGTAAGGAGGACAGACCAGCCTAGCAGCAAACTTTCCCATTGATCGGAACTGCCATATTACATCAGGAATCTTAACAGCCTTTCACAAAAATCAGTTATTGTATGGACTGTATACGAACAAAAGTTTGACAGTTTCCTGTTTTTATTGCGCTGCAGCAGCGTTACTAGTTTGGGGGTTTACCCCCCAGATTTAGGGAATTTTTTTGACCGACGCGACGGGGGGAAATCTGGGGATTTTTTTCTCACTAAAAAGGATTGTTTTTTTTAGAAAATAGCTAAATCTGGGAATTTTTCAGATTTGTCTAGAGGGAAATATTTGAACCGTCTGGTAACTGAAAAGAACTATAGGATTTTCTGCTATCCACTTCAAACCTTCTCCTGCTGCTACAGGCTTTACTTCAATATTGTCTTGAATCAGACAGGTCCAGGTACTCAATTTACTACTTTAACTGAAAGATCATTTACGGTAGGTAATGGAATTATGAAAAACTTTATTAGACTTTTCAATTTACAACTGGTTATTTAAAATGGTAGTTGGGGAGGCTTGTAGCTATACCATTTCCGTGGGCTTGAAACTATACCGAACCTATTTCCATATGGTTTTGCTGAACTAAATAAAGCATAGATACAGCCAAGTCCCTTTACGTAAACTGTAAAGTCTTCTGCTGGAGTTTTGAATTATCCTCTCCTCAGGCGCAGTCGTGACGAGGAAAGATTCAAACTTTGCTACCTAAGGACAAGTTATTTGTTTTTGTTTATTGCGGTCTAATAGACCAACGGACAGATAGAAAAGCCTCGACCGAACTGGTAGTCAAAGTTAAGTATACGTGAGTTAATCACTTCTCCGAATGGAGGGGCCACATTGTACGCATTTACCCCAACTTGAATCTCTGTTCGATTGAAGTTGTTGAACATGCGTTAAAAAAAGGGAAATTAACCAACGGAAAATTGGAATCTCTGTCAGGGAACTAACTATCGTTAGGAAAATATTATCGAAGAAATTAAGATCAGAAACGCAACCACGAAGAGAACTTTTACTTGTAAGTGGTAAACCGGTTGAAAGAAGGAAGCTTGGCATACCGCTTATCGGCATAGGGAAGACATAGTCGCAATTAATCTTCTAGAAGGCACTCGATATAGTGGACAGTTATCCATTCGATATAAAACTTTCGCGGAAAAGAAAGGAATACTGGTAGTACGAGCTTGTCAAAGAGGCTAAGAACTCTTGGGTTCCATATAACAATATAACCATCAAAGAGTACAATTGAATTCAATTCAATGGATTTTATTTGTACAAAATAAGTTTACATTTACATGTATTATCTGCGAAACAGAGTGCTTATCTGCAGATGGTTAAGCATAAATTTAATAAGTTAACTTTGAAATGATTTAAGTTGAAAATATTTTTTTTTTAAAAAATAAAAAAATTCTTTAGCTTTCTAATTCACAAAATAAAGTTCAATTAAGTGTTTTTTTAATTCTTTTTTTCTTTTTTTGAAATCAGGGAAATTTTGAAATCACTTGCCATACGATTCGTGTCGAATCAATAGACCTCGAAGTAAGCAATTTATTTACAAATTTAAGAGCCACATCCAGTTCAGCTTCCATAAATAAAATAAAATCTGTAAATAAGTCGTCAATAGAATTGTTTTCGTAAATCAAAGTTTCGAAAAGGATATCATCGTCATACGTGACGTAGCCGAGATGTTTTTGAATTATTTCAATTTGCTAAGACTGCAAGGTAGCTCTTCCGTTATTTGCTGAGTATTTATTTAAAATTGCCGCCAAAGGAATGCTTTCGAGTCTAAAGAATACTGGACAGTTATACTTAAGCTGCAATTTGGGGTATTTTCAACCGGATATTTCTTTTGCATAACCCTGCTCACGCTAATCAAAAGAGTTAAGTTTTTGACCTATTATAGTCTCACCCTACAAGTCATATAGCTCGTCGTTTTGACTACACCAACCTTGCCACTAATTAACATCTGCAGCCACCTCTAATTACATAAAAAAGGGCATCTGCACTTCACAATTAACATTATCGGACAATGAATAGCTGTCTGTATTCCTCAGGCCAGATTAGTTGACCTTCTTCCAGCTCCAATTAAACCAGACTCTTCCACGCTTCCTCCCTTTCTCGATTTAATGAAAGACATGTCTATACCTTAGATTAACAGCAAAATAAAAAAAAAATAAAAACTTTTCATCTCATAAGCGTTACATTTAATGGGCCGACACCTCCCTAACAAAAGTCAAAAACTTTCTACGCCATGGTCTCGATTAAAAGTAAATTGCCAGTTTCAAAACACGATTGCAACCGAAATGAAATGAAACGAAACTTTGCACAAACCCCACAGCTATAGATACAAACGTATCTACATCTACATACAGCCACAGCTTCCGAACTGCCGTTTCGAACCAGTTTCATTGATCACTACATCACTGCCGCCGCCCCAACTGCACTTTCGACTGTAGCAAGTCTCCCGCGTGCATTTCGTTTTGAGGAATTAATCGTGGCCAGTCAGCTACAATAAAATCCGGCGACCTAATGGTCCACAAAGTCATCGACCCCATCAGCGTGCGCACACATGGTTCCATGTATCCGGTGCGGTTTTTCGATAAATCTTTCTCCGTATTTATAGCCCGTCCAAGAGGCGAGCTACCACTGCAGCTGAGATATATGGCATCTTTCACTTTTCTTTGTGATTTCTTGTGCTGCAGATACGTGCACAATGTACAATGTGTATACATTCTCGTATCTCAGCATAATAGCAAATGCATCACGAGTGACGTAGCGTATTGAGATGGATGCAATACTGGTGCAAGGTATTTAACTTTCAACAGCCTCTTCTCGCAGGCGGCTGTAATACACTTGATGTGCTGATTGAATGCAGAGGGACCCATTTTTGGGCAAGAAATCTCATTCCGGCTGCGAGTTTTACTGTTAGTGGGTCAAATCACTCGATAAGACGTGCTGTTCGTTTGTGTTGTTCTTTAATAAAACAGCACTGGCCGGGTGTTGGAATATTTGAAGGGCTCCCGAGTTATGTGTACCTCGTTGTTTAAACATATTTTGAGCTGTGTGGAGTATATGGGTCAGAGATTGGTGGAGTTGGTAATACTCGGCGCGGTGTGTAATTAAACATGATTGAGATGTTTGGTGGAAGCAAGATCTGCCGAAAACAGGAAAATATTTCAGTTTCTGCTCAAGTGTTTATTGATTTAAAATGCTGTTTTGTTGATACGATTAAGCGATACAAATTAGTTTTTCTATAAGTCTGTCGGAAGTGTGTTTCATGTTTTTGAGGGGCTAAGCGCAAACACTTGGAATCGCATGCTGCACGCAATTGAATTTTAAAAATAGCGTCAACCACAACCGCAAAATATTGCCAGGCAATTGTATAGTCAAATGACATGAACTAGCCTGTGTTACATTTGTTGTCGAATACATATGACAGACAGTGTTAAAATTAGCTAGGAAAATAAGTTCAAATGAGCAAAGAGAATAAAAAAAAATAGTATATCAAGTGAAACTAAGTAGATTGCAATTTTAAAGGCCGAGAGGGCACAGACTGAGTCGGAGAGACTCGATACAAGACACCACAACACAAATGACAACAGGCCCATGGATTTGCTTCACTTCTTAACAAAAATGAGCATTTTCGAATCACCTCATTTTCGAATGCAGATGTTCTTTGAAGAAGGTCTTCCTCCTTACTTCAGCTAAATATTGACATACATACAACTGCCTGGTAATTCTTTCAAGATACAATAGAAACTATCGACAATCGAATAGTTTAATTTGTTAAGGTGAAATCGTAATCCGAGGTGACCTGCCAGATATCCTATTAAATATTTGATACCATGCTAACCAAGCTTAGAAATTGTGTGGCATTGACTGGAAAGCGCTAGCTAGCTACCAGGAAAAATAAAAAATTCATTTTTCCTTCGACAGAGGTCATGATTCAGAGTCAGTTTTTTTTAGTGGAAAATCATATTTCTCGGTAAACATCAAAAACAGAATGAGGAGCACAAATTTTACAGTGAAGGCCATCAAATGTGTAACTTTTTAAGGCAATCATAAACTTCCACTAAAATTATTCATTTCATAATTGGTCTTCTTAATACTGCAATTACCCGATCACGCACGCGCATTTTTGCACGAGACGAAACAGAGAGATCAGTTTGTTCGCAGTCAAGGCGTAAGAATGGGATCACAAAACAGACGCCCAAAGTGTCATGGATGTTCTACCCATAATTATAGATACGTAAAGCGGAAACAAACACAAGTTCCGGCGGACAACGTTTCACTTGAAAACATCTCTTTTTCTGATTCAAAACTTGTGAAGTGAGAGTGTTAATTAGTTTAAACCAACAATTCATCAATCAGTTATATGAAATAAATAAATAACCTAACACGCAACAAAAACTTGACACGTTTGTGATGTTCATCACTTCCGGAAGCCATTTTGTTTTATAGGAAAGCGAAATTTCGTAAGCCATCGTTATAAAAATATCAACATGCATAGCTTTCCCATAATCCCTACCACGTAAACAAGATGGCCGACCAAAAAACGTGTCCCGCCTTTTTGCGTCTTAGGTAATGCCGTCCCTTTCAGTCACACTGCTATTTAGTATTTAGCATCCCTTTAATCTTCCGAGTAAAGAATATGTGATCGTTAAGGCGGCATAAAGCTTAAGGGGTTTTCACTGCACAACTAGTGTTTCCAGCTTCTTACAGCCTAGTATACCGATAATTTGCAAACGCTGTAGAAGAGTACAAGTCTTTGGAAAAGTTTAAATCCAAATTATGAGATGAATTTTCGAACCATAAAACAACAACAGACTTCAATGTAAGCGGATTTTTGTGAATATTTTTACTGCCATAAATTCGCTAAAATCTAGATGTTGTTGAATTTTGTTTAAATATAGTTCAGCTGCACTAGAACTATGCCATGTTTTAGTTTAGACTGAAAAAGTCCATATACGAAAATATTTAAAAAAAAAATTGTTGAACATACACTTCTCAGATGTTGTGCCCGAAAATATTGCTCCATGTGATAATTATTATAAAAAAAAACATTCGAGATTCGGAGATTAAATTCGTTACGCTCAATTTGTAGTAATTAGTTGGTGCAGTTAAGACTGGTGCAAAATGTTTTACTGGAAAAGTAACACTAGCTCACCTTTGGCACTCAGAAGTACAAAAATATAGGTTCAAACGGCAAACGAATTTTGCGCTGCAATTATCAGCATATTGTTATATTCAAGTTGGGATTCGAAATGATAAAATATTATTCTGTTGAACTTTTCTAATAAAATCACTTTTATTACACTTTTACGGATTATTCTAATAATCTACTTCCAAACAATATTTCTTAAAACAATTCTTAAACAATTTAAATCAATCACTTAATGCACTTATTAATTTTCACAACCGATTACTATTTCGAATTTTAATGTTTAAAAACCAACTGTGTCTCCCTGTTCTCAAATCTGCTTTTATATCCGCTCCGCCATCTATCGAGAAGTTTCTACTTTATTCCAGTTCGTCCCGAACAAACTCCCTGTTTCTAGAATTTTCTCATTTAACTCTCCACTTTTTTGATAGATTCGAGTCTCCAATTGGAAGTGGAACTTGTTTGGTGACTAATGGGTTGCTTACACTTCACCATTTTAGGTTCCACGCTAAATTCCACAACACAATATATATTTTTGTGTTGAAACTGGTTATAAGTTTAAGCACCATTTTCTGATAGATTGATATTATTAATACAGTTTAGAGAGCTTACCGAACCGTAGCTTGAGCCTCATCTCATCCGAAAAAGCTGATATGGATAAGAACTAGGATTAGTTCCAACTCTCCCAAGTTAATAAGCTTTTTCCACTTCTATTAACCTCAATCTTTACCCTTTGTGATGCATTTTCAAAAGATGATTGGGACATCTTGAGAATACAACATCCAAGGCTAGTATTCAGTATCTTCTGCAGAATATTGAAATATTTAACTATTTAAAATTGTGTGGCAATATCGACCATTAGGGTTGCGTGAACTTCTTGTGATTTAAAGCTAAGTATCATGCTCGCGCTAAATTTTATCTCCCATACAAAAATGTATACAAAGATAAAATTTAGCAAGGCAGTTTAGCAAAGCAGTATCCTGTTCGCTCGCTAAATTCCTAACTTCATATAGATGGGCCGATGACAAGTCTCCACTCATTTAGCTCGCGAAATAAATGTCCGGTACATTAAATCGAAGATAAATGTTGACAGAAGAAAAAGGAGGAAAAGCTTATGTTGTGATTATTATGGATTTTTCGGGGAAAACCGCAGAGAACGTTGGCATGATAAATAAAAAAAAACGCAAAACCAAAATACAAAATAATTATTTAGCGACCATTTATTTTTGGTGTGGAGAATCGAAGTGAAGACTAGACACGCTAAAATTTAGTGCGAGCAGGATACTAAGCTTAAGGGACTAAAGACGTGGGAACGGAAATCTTCCTTTTCGAAATCCATGTTGAAACAATCTGAAGAAATTTGTTTTAGAAAGCTAGAGATTATATTCGTCACAGCTTTGTCATAAACTTTGCTTTTACCTACTAAAGGTAAAAGGTCTGCGGTTAGTTTGAGTTATATATTGAAAATATTTTTATCAATATAAATAAAAGACAATGCTCGTTTTTGTGTGATGTGTGCCCTAAGGCTCTAGAAAATAAGAAGAAAATAAGACCCAGGATATTTTGTCAAAATATAAAAATGATAAAAGCCATGAAATGTACATGCGAAACAAGAACAAATTTTTATTTTCGAATTAAAGCTTAGTACGCTGCTTGAGCTAAATTTTCGCTCCCATACAAAATTCTCACCAAAATTTAGCTGAGCTAAACGTAAGCGAATCCATTTAGCTGAGTGGTACACAGCTTGAGCTAAATAATCAAAGTTTTGTTTTAGAATTTACTTCATGTATCTGTCAAAACTTAGCGTGGCCATTTAATGGGTCGGCACAAATTGCGGTCGATCGTTGTGTTCTGTTGTTCTGTATGCAAGGGCGAGACGTACCTAGAATAGTTGAATTGAGAGAGAATTACATTTTTGAAGGAAGTTTTTTCAAAGAACAGCTGTTTTCTGTGACACATATCCAATTATCCACGGCGTACTCTATGTCAAAATTTAGCTAGGACTTTAGCCGATGTTTGGGGAAAAAAGTTGCAGACCAGATAAAATTTAGTTTAGCTCAAGCAGCGTACTACGCTTAAGGTTTTATTTCATTTACCTATGTATTTGGAGCTGTACTTCATTACGAAGTATAAAGCTCCATTTTGATAGCCTTATTTCATTTTGATATTGGGGGTATGTATTATAATAAAAGAAAGCACCTCCCTAGTGACATTATTTCCTAAATTTAACAGTTTCTTCTTGTCAGCAAGTGCTTAGAAATCTGTTTAAATTTTAAAAAAACCTGTTGTGCATTTAGAATTTTTACCCCTTTTAGTACTCGACAACTACTTAACGGATTTGATTGGATGCAGTTTCCACTGTATTCATCTGCATGTCCCCGAATATATATTTTACATAAATGTGCATTCAAAATAGTTCTGTCACTGAGCATTCAAGTTCAAAGAGGCAGAAAGTTGGTTGGATTCCTCCATTAAGAGGAATTTTTCGGGATAAAAAAAACAAAGTCTATATAAAACATGACCACTCTCTACTTAAGACAAGACAATCAAGTAATCGCAAAAAAATTTCAGCAGTCCTCCAGCATCAGCGTCATATTTTAATATTTGAATCAGCTGATGTTTTTTTTGTATCCAACATAGCGGATCCAAAAAATCGATACTTTATTTTATCAGTTTGTATTTTTATTTTTTTTAAATATGTAGTTATTGTCGCTCAAATTTTGCAATAGATGAGCATTGTCCATTACCAGCAGTTATAAGTATGGTCTAGGACATTAACAATAAAGTGTACCTACAACAGGCTTCAGCATACGTGCCGCAGAAATATATTTTTTTTTGTTGTTAAGTAATTTAAGCTTATTTTAGCTTATTTTATATTCAAAGTATAGTTCTGAGAACTTTCATGATGGTTTTGGCAGAAGTATAGTTAAATTCGGATGGATAGAATTAGCAAAGTACTTACTGAAGATATCACCAACTTTGAGCTTAACTAGGAATCGTCGTAAGTATTTTAGATTTTGGTTACTTCGGCTGCTCGATTGGGAGAATAAAAAGAATGCCTGCAACTCACTCGATTACTAGTTACAATTTTACACTTTATTATCTTAAGAGCAAACTATTAATTCAATTTTATAAAATTAGTAAAAATATAATGGTTGGTGGGTAAAATATATTTAAAAGGTTATCCGTAGTCACCACTGCTTAGCCCGAGGCACGTGTCAGGCGTTCGAAGGTTCGATCCAGAAGGAAGAAAGTCTCCTTGTCGTAGTGGAAAAGAATTTCCACTGATCCGATTAGCTGCAAGCCGTCAGAACATCATCCGCATTGTCGCGTTGCCATTGTGCAAGTAGTGGTGAGCAGCCACAAGATAAAGATATAATAAGTGACACGAAACTAATTTCCATTATCGTCTAATATTTTTTGAATTTGTTTTTTTTTTTTTAATTCTTGAAATTTTACTTCCGGGTATAGTCTTTTATGTCCTTTTCAGATTCATAATTTAAGGGGTTCTAGTCCATTTGTTTTGAGTTGGTGTGGATGTTACGCATGTTTTCTCAGGACCGCAAGATCCCTAATACATTCTTGAATTAATGTCGCCATACCTTACTGAGCCTTAAAGTTGCATTCAGTTCAGCATAATAATTGAAATACTTACGCTTCAGTGGTCTTCATAGGAGAGTATAAAATGAGTCCCTTATCCAAAACTTTTACAACAATTTCGACAACCTCAGAGTGCACAAAGTTAAGTAAATTTTATTTTTGGCTTATACAGTGTTTGCCAAAACTAAAGCACGAAAAGATGTCGCTTTGCAAAAAAATAAAGAAAATTCAAAAAACCTTCTATAACTTTCTAGCTTTATTTTTTTTTTAACAATATACCTATATATCAGTCCTCAATTTCTTATAAACCATTTTATTATAACTCTCAACTTATTTAAAATAGAAAAACATAAACTAGATTTCATTAAAAACTAAAGCACATGCACCCTAGATTTAGAACAAGGTGATGAGATGTTACCGTTTACTTTCAAAATGCTACGAATTCCCCGTTTCTTTCTCTAAAGCTTGATTTAAGCAAACGGCAAACAAGTAGTTTTCTTTCATCGGCTTTGCATATCGAATATTAGAATTTATTTAAAAAAAGACATTAAATGGCGCGCAATAAGTATTCCGAACAAATGAAACAAAAAATAGTGTCCGATTTTAATAACAGCGAATCCGTTACATTTATTGCCAATAAATTTGATATAAGCCATACAGTTATTTCTCGATTCCGCTACCAGAGAAATGTCCAAACGGTTCATAGTGGTGGTAGACCCCGAAAAATGACCAGTCGCGAAGACAAAAGGATCATCAGATTAATAAAAAAGGACCCCTTCATATCATCCACGTGTATTCAAAAAGAACTAAGTTTAGAGATCTCAAGCAGGATACGGCGAAAAGCGGTTGATGGTGGCTTGTCGTCATATCGAGCAGTAAAAAAAAAACATTTATTGCTCAAAGGAATCGACGTGAAGATTCGAATTTGCAAATGCACATTTAAACTGTGGCAATATAGAGAACAGTGCTTTTCTCTGATGATTCAATTTAAAGGGATTTGACGGATTTCAAACGGTACGGAGACCAAAGGGGGAGCGACTAAATCCACGTTTCACAGAGTCCACAATTAAGCACGGAGGAGGGAATATGATTGTCTGGGGATGTTTTTCAAGTCAAAGAGTCGGGCCCATTCATAAGGTTATTGGAATAATGGATCGTTTCGTGTACCGGGAGATCCTGCAAAGTGTCATACTTTCTCATGCTGAAGAGAATATGCCGTTGCGATGGATCTTCCAACATGACAACGATCCTAAACATACCGCAAATCTTGTGAAGGATTGCTTTAATAAAAACAAAATTACAGTTATGAAGTGGCCAGCACAATCACCTGATCTCAATCCTATCTATGGTGAATTGTAGATCAGAGAATTGATCGTACAAAATGCTTCAATTTAAACTCGCTGCTCGAACAGGTTCAAATTGCCTGGAGTAACATCCCTACGCACATTATTGACAACCTTATTGGCTCCACGCCTCGACGATGTGCTGCAGTGATCAGAAATAATGGATACCCCACCAAATATTAGTAGAAAATATTATTTTTTTTTATTTATGAATTCTGAAATGTGCTTTAGTTTTGTCCACTTAGTTTTTAATGAAATCTAGTTAAGGGTTATAATAAAATTGTTTATAAGAAATTCAGGACTGATATATATTGTTTTTTTTTTTTAAATAAAGCTAGAAAGTTATCGAGGGTTTTTTGAATTTTCTCGACTTTTTTCCAAAGGGACATCTTTTCGTGCTTTAGTTTTGGCCAACACTGTAAGTAGCTATTTGTTTTTCATTTAAAATCTAATTTGCAAACATTCCTTGCATCGATGGATTTCCTCTAATGTATAAGGTGTTACCGAAATAAAATATCTTTATTTTTTTGCAAAAATATAGAATACATAGAGTACTCGATGCACTGAAGACCGTGCGCTTTGAAGGGTAAGTGTGGGTACCCCTTATACCAGCAAACGTTATAAGGGACTGGCATATAGCATTAAAAACAATGATATGGTAGATATTTATTTCATTAATAAATTAAATGGGCAGATGTGTAATAATTTTAAATAGGGACTATGTAGAATGTCATCACGCTTAAAAACCGCAGCTATAACACTCCACATAAATAGTGAACAACATAAAAATGCATCAAATCCATATTCGAATAGCACCATTTACCAGCAGGAATAAAGAAAGAAGTGCTCTTAAAATTCATAAATAAACACCAATTAATCTCCACTCTAAATCAAAAAAATTAAAATAACAAATATGTCTGCAAACACAACCGAAATTTGACAACAACTCATATACCACCGCATTTTAGTCGATGTGACTGCTAATTTACGCACAATTCGTGCTGAAATATGCAAATTATTAACCAAACGAACTCCGCATCCGCGCCCCTTATTATGTCAACAAGCTGACAACATTAAAAAGATCGTTATCCATATGGGAATAGAAAACATCATGCTCATCCTACATCACCACCCAACATCGGTGCGACTGTATAAAACCAAATGAAAGTGGAAAAAAAGAAACAACCTCCTAACTTTCTACAATGGAAACAGAATTAATTATTATAATAAATTCACAGAGTTCCCATAAGCAACCATATAGTCTGAGAAAAGACAGCAATCAGCAGCAACATTGTGTGCATAGTCACTGCGCAACCCCACACCGACCGGTGTGTTGCATTTGCGGCAGATGAACACCTTATGCAGGTGTTGCTTGCTATTTATGTATGAAGATGAACTGCGGATGCTTAAACCTACCACCGCCAGTAGTGGTATTGTTTTTTTGCCAATTTCGTTTGTTTCTTTCGAGGAATGAGAAGAAATCTGCAAGTTTCTCCTTCCGACCAAAAGATGCACAAATAGATAGAAAAGCATCTCGCAGTCGGATGTATTTGGCTCTGCATGCGGCGGTTGCATGCTTTACCAGTTGCGCGTCTTCATTTCAGCGACATTGGGGTGGAGAAAGAAAAAGTCTACGATTAGTTTGCTTTTCACGGTGTTTGTTAATGAAAAGGGAAATTTGCTGTGAAAACTACTACACATTACTCATGGCCAAGTCGTGGATAGGTAAAGCGAATAATTTGTTTGCTGTTGTCAGAAGGTATGGGTGTGAACGACAAGGGAATTACTGTTGGACATTAATATTACCATTTTTATACTTAAACCGTTTTTAGTGTCCAGGCTACATTTTTCAAACTCACAAATTCGAAATTTTCCACACGAAATTACATATTGTGACCTACAAATAATATTAGGTGAAGGTTAAAAATGATTATTAGTAAGGCCCATTGTCTTTAGAGAATTTCTCTTGGCGAGGAACATATTTTAAAACTTGTGAATTGGTTTGCACGAATTTTTGTGCGGCACTGATCCTTTTCGACGTCTCTTCAAGATCGTTATTCTGTCAGATTCTCATAGATTTTCAATTTAAATCCTTACTCCACCAATTATTTATTATTTATTTATGCCAGCCACAGTGCGGCCTAATGCACAGTGGGGCGCTGATGAATCATTTTACAGTGGATATGCAGTCTATTTAATAATAAATTTCTGTTGGACAAAGCGATGACCGGCAAATGACAGCAGTCTACACAATTGCCGCTGTTTTATTACAGAGGTTTTCTTCCTTAAGTAGCGCTCCAGCTTGGGATGGGCCTCAACCAATACGCCTTGCACATATTAGGGCGGGCTTTGGCTTACTGCCTCCAGTTGCGCACACCAAAATTTTTGAGGTCTACTTCCACTTGTGCGCGCCATTTAAACCGACGCCGACCTATTGCTTTCTTCATCTGCCTTGAATTTGCAGGCTATTAGGGGTGGGCCAGAACGTAAGTGTCAAATGGGCTGGTACAGAAACGTATTATTTTAAATTGGTAGAATGTCATCACACTTAAACATTTTATTTTAAGAACCGCAGCTATAACACTCCACATAAATAGTTAACAAAATAAAAATGCATCAAAACCAAATTCGAATAGCACCATTTACCAGCAGGAATAAAGAAAGAATTGCTCTCAAAGTTCATAAATAAACACAAATCAATCTCCACTCCTGAATTTGCGGGCTATTTGGTGTGGGCCATCAGAACATTTGTTCCATCTCGTACGTCCTTCCTAATCAGGTCGATGTCTTTGTATAGCTTGCTTTTCAATCTCATCTTACAAATAATTTCAATGCAAGCTGGACCCCAAACTACTCGATGAATGTTGAGTTCAAAACAACCCAATTTGCATGTTTCTGTACCATAAATGCAAATTCCTTAGAAAGGCATTTTTATCCTATAGCCTTCTAGGCTTTAGACGTTTGATGGGCGTAATAATCCTTCCCTTATGTCGTTTTAGAGTTCAAAGCGAAGCCTTACTTCTTTGCATCATCAAGGCAGTAGATGTCTTTTATGAGGTTTAATTGGAGGTCCCATTCGTCGATGGTGGGTGTTTTCTTTTGCCCCCCATTCAAAAATTAGCCCATGTTTGCCTTTTCTTTCACAATTCTTGCAAACCTGCTGGAGACAGCTTGCTGCGTTCTGCCAATGTTGTCAATGTCATCAGAGTTAGCAAGTAATTGTACAAACTTGTGAAAAATTGGGTGCCATGATGAGAATCTTCCCGAGGCGGTCATTTGAATGATATTGTATTTTACACTTAATGGCAAAGTCCAATCTTTGTAATGAAATAAAATTGTCATCAAAAATGTATCGCTGTATGTTTTTTAATCAGCTTTACTTTCGAAACCAAAAAATGAATAACCCTTTATAAGAAAGTCAACTGCAAATGAATATGTACAATATTGTAAAAATTAGTTTGCTAAAGCAACAATATGAAAACAAAAAAGGAAATAAAATGTGTTTACGATAAAAGTTGAAATAGTTGAGTTACATGTTGTTTTGACCACGTTATTATTTGCAAATTTGAAAGCTGCTGCTCGGTCAAAACCACGCAAATGTGGAGTAATGCGGTAATGCAATTTTAATCAAACACAATTTTTAAATGGAATGTGTATTTACGACCTCTGAATAACTTTCTATTCGGTTTACTGAAACTTAGACTGTTAAGACCAAACAAAACTAGATCTTTTCCTGAATAGTTCTGTCTTTTTGACCAAACACAGTATTTCTTAAAATTTCGAGAATGCTTTAGAGTTTAGACATAAATGAGCTATCAACTGTCATTTAAGAACGTGTTGCCAATTTGGAAAACAATCCTAAAAAAAACAACAATCTATTTCCTACGTTTTCGATATACCTACTCACTTACTATGACACCAAAATTTGGGGAGGGGTTTTGATGAGACTTTTCAGATTTTAGTTTAACTTGTCCAGTAGGTACTCAAATATTTCTAAATCAAATCGAATACTGAGAGGAGCGAACACTTCCTTAAAGATTTTAAGCCATCACTCAATCAGGTACAGGTCAAACTTTAAAATGACCAAAATAAATTCTTGTCATTAAATCGGTCAACAGTAATGGACTATTCACATGAGAGCGAGCGAACGAATTGCTGAAATGCGAACAAACCACTTTTGAAATTGGACATTTTACTATTAATTATCCCATCAAAATGTATTAAGAAAACAAGTTAATAAACAGTTTAAATAACGAAATTTCAAATTCCAAACTTTGAGCCGCGAACGAATAAACCCTTGGCGCGAATTGTCAAAGTTTATTCACAATCCACATCATTCAATTCGCGTTCCACAAACTAGCGAATAAAACATTCTTTCGCATTTAACCTCAAACTTGAAATGTCATTGGCATTTTTTTTTGTACATATTTCATTTTGTGGTGTTGTTTTGTTTTGGTCCGAGTGAAAAATAAACGAAATGAATCATTATCTGAATCAACAGATAAAAAGGTAACATACTCACTATAATTTATTTGTTTATAGATGTTATTAGTTTTGTTTAATTAGTTTTTGTACATGTACGGATGAACATGCATTAATTGCTGTGTTTGATTTTTTTTCGCCACAAATAGGCCAACAATATTCTTTTTCTGCTTAATAGAATGTCGCTACCTCCAATTTTCGAAACAAATGACGGCGACAGTCATTGGATTCGCGGGTAACTGCGACCGAATAAAATGTATCATGTGAATGGACTGTCAAAATTTGCGAATATTCGTTCGTTCGTAGGTAGTTGGTCGCTCTCATGTGAATGGTCCTTAAATGCTCTGTTGGTCGTTGTTCTGCTTAAGGGTGGTGGGTAGCGGTAGGTACTCATCGAAAGCACTACGTCGTTTTCGCTGTAAGTGTGGAACGAAAGAGAGAATGCAATGTGCATGGGACTGCTAGCGAAGGTGAAATTTGTTTTCTGAAGAAATGCGCAGATGGCTGATGGCGCTGTGTGAACTCAAATTGAGTGCCTTCGTCCCAAGGTTGTCGGAAGACATACTCCATTTAGTGTGAGATAAAATTGCTTTTGTTAAGTTTCATAACTTTAAAGCTTAATCTTAATTAGCTTCTCTATGGTGAGCCTGGACATATTATATGGTGACTAAGACATAACTAAGCAGTGGACAATTTAGGATATTAGCATAAACTTTGAAAACTGTTTTTTTATGGAAATGTACAAAACAACTGATGACCTATAAGCCGATGAAGACACAATACCGTAGAGTAATACCTACTCTACTCACTCGAATCGAAAACGTAGGAAATAGATTTTTATTTTTTTAGTATTTTTTCAAATTGGCAACACTTTCTCCAACAACAACCAATCTGACAGTTGAAAACTCATTTATGTGCATTTATGTGTGCTATTCCACAATTAGCAGACTTACAATTGACACTTGCATGAGACTATATAGACTTGCTAGTCCTCTGAAAAACTAGTCTCAGTTTGACTTTCGGATCGGTCTTTATTTTACCAAGTCATGTTGCCTACATGCCAAAAATGATACTTAAACAATAATGGCAAGAAATTATATTTTTAATAAAATCAATACGATAGTCATTACAGCGTTTTGTACATGTTTTAGATTACTTCAAAGTTTTTTAAAACCCAACCCTTTATATTTCGAACATTAGAGTAGGTGAACTACAAGAACTACAAAAGACGGTGCAAAGCTCATCACCCTATAAGGGAAGATGTTATTATTTCTTCAAATGGCGCCAAATGCTATTTTTACTTTGACATTTGTGCAGTAAACAATTACAAAATACACGTCAACAAGACAAGGCAAGACTCCCAAAGAACACGAAATAATTGTTTCGATTGTTTTTTGCATTAGCGCAGATTTCCCGGTCGTCCGACACCACTACGACGTTTAGCCGCTCGCTTAGAAAAGTGTGGGACAACAGGAAATTATGCCAAGTCTGGCCGGCCACTGAGCAGCCGTTCTGCTGAGACTATCGCAGCTGTGACTGAAAAGGACATCATCGGCGTATCGACCAGACGCTACAGAGCCATGCTCAACGATTTTCTCCTTGCTCAATTTGAACAATTGCGACCGAAGAAGATGTGGTTCCGTAGCAAAGTCGGCCACGTACAACAACTTTAATTCTGAGGGCTGCATTTCCGGGTCACCTATAGACTCTCGTACTGGCGATTTGCACTTGCTGGGAGACTTATTTTTGCGGGGTTTGTTTGAAGTCACTAGTTTTTGGCAACAAGCAGAAAATGACACAAATCGGACCCGAACGGTCATCAATTCTGTCGGCGGCGTCTTAGCCGATATCATTTTCTCGACTAATGGAAAAAATTTAAGACCTTTTAAAAGGTGGACCATCTAGTGGTTTATTTTTAAATCATAGGTTATTTTGACACTGACAACTGTACTTTTACAGAAAGTAGGTGTCATACCTCCACGGAACGAAAGAAGTCCCTTTGCGCTTGAAATATTGTTGGGAAATATTGAAAACCTATTTCCAAATTGAGTGTTGTGTAGCCCAAACAGTTCGTTTTTTGAAAATAAGTTTTGGCCGAAATGAAGCACCCACCCCGCCTGTTGAACGCAAGTTTGTGCAAAAAGTTCGTGAGACTGGTATGCTAGTGGACAACACTCATGGTTCCCGTCACCGAGAAGCTAATGCGCATGCACAGAGAGTGACAGTTTGGTCCGGATTGTGGAGTGGTGGCATCACTGGACAACTTTTCTTCGAAAATGAGGCTGGGAACAACGTTTCGGTGGGCAATATAGAGCCAAGTTAACCGACTTTTTTTACCATGTTAACCGACTTTTCTTACTCCGGCAACGATTCAAGCACTTAAGGCCAATATCATCAAAGCAATCCGTGAGCTACAGCCCAAAATCATCAACAAGGTCTTTGAAAATTGGAGTGATAGAAAGCGCTACTGCGAAGCCAGCCGAGACGGCCACTTGAACGACGTTGGGTTCCATAATTAATGGGAATGTTTGCTCTTACTAAAAACGCCATAATACATGGAACAATTTAATTTTGTTCATTTTATTCCATTTTTTTATAGAAACTTGTATTCGGCCCACCCTGTATAAATAATCTAATAAGAGAACCAAAGGTTTGCATTAATACAAAAAATTACAGCCAAAGAACATTGGTACCACCTTTATAGGGATAGGTATTTTAAAGGTTATCAGCTACTTTCGTCGACTTGCGACGAAATTGAGATTTTGATGCCATTATATTTTGTAAATTTTTTTCAGCTTATATCTTTAAAAAAAGTGGCCACAATTTAAAAAAAAAAAAAACAACAGTTTAAGTCACTAGAGTCAATAGAGTAAAAAAAACTTTAAACTGCTCTCCTGAACAATGAGTAAACCAGACTTAAGAGGCTTTGCCTTGTGACCACAGAATTATTGATGACGAATTAAAGTGTAGGTTTACTTCTTGACAAAAAATAACAAATATAAACACAAAAAATAATAGTCTTGCAAAAAAATACTCGAGTTGTCTGTCACTTAAAGAAATCTGATGACGGAACAGCTAGAAAAATTCAAATCGAAGTGTTTGTAATCAAAGTTGTTGTCCTCTAACACAACATGTCATACAAAAGCATTTAAGTTTTTCTATCTTACTTTAAAATTTACTTGGTTTCTTATTGATCGCAACTGGTGTCTATTGGTCACCAGTTTTGTATGCGAATTCCCTTCTACCCCGTCATAAGAAAAGAAAACCTAACTGACTTTAAAGAGTGGAAAACCTGCAAGCAAGAACAACAAATATACAACGCTCTGACACAATTTAGCTTGAGAAAATGTTCCGACCCATTAAATGAGCACGCTAAATTTTGACAGACACATGAAGTACATGTTGAAACAAAAGTTTGATTATTAAGCTCGAGCTGCGTACCACTCAGCTAAATGGGTTCGCTAAGATTTAGCTCAGCTAAATTTTGGAGAGATTTTTGTATGGTAGCGAAAATTTAGCTCGAGCAGCGTACTAAGCTTAAGCACGGAGGTGTGAATAAAACATAATAAAACAAATCACACCCGCGAAAGTATATTTTTTGTGAAGTCCTGTGCTCATTCAATTAAGATATTTCTTTCGAATTACTGGTGTTAATTTGTAAGTTTATGTATAAATTTCAATATTTAATAGTTTACTTGCTACAGTTGAGCCAAATAAAGTGATAAAGCAAGGGAATTGAATGTACCTTGGACCTATATCTGTGCATGTATCTCGGACCGGACCAGGGTACATGCTTTTAAATTTGGTTAAGAGTTGTGTTTTCCATTTTCTTTAAGAAATTAGCCAAAAAAATAAAAAAAAAGAAGTTGGTTAATCATGGCTCATCATCTTTAAAAAACGAAAACGAACAGCCGCACCGGCCATCCAAAACGACACGCCATTCAAAATCTAGAGCGGCAAAGCAAAAGACACACAGGACTTTCTCGCCAAAGACGCTTATGATTCAAATGGTGACCATGATGATTTCGAAGCCGAAAGTGAGCGGTAGATTTCGGAGTTGCTCACCGAGGCCAGAAAAAAAATTAATTTTCAGACTTACATTTTTATTTTAATAAGTTTATTTAGTTAATAAATGGATTTAAAATTTTAATAATGGATTAATAGAAAAAATACTAAAATATACATTTTAATGAACACAATTGATTTCGGTCCAAGGTAGATAAACTAAAGGCCATATTATTCACTTCATTTAATCCGGGTTAATGGTTACACCCGGGTTTAAGTGAGTTTAACCCAAAAACTAAACCCAAGTCCATAATATTCACTCGTTAAATCCATTTTTGTAAACTTGACAGCGTTTAATCGGATTGGATTTAAATGAAATCCGGAGACCGGTTTATGTACTTTAAGTCGGGTTAAAACTCAATTTCATAATATTGACATTTTCTTCGCTCACAAGAAATAAAAAAATAGAAAAGGGGAATAGGAAAAAAATGGCAAGAAACTAAAAAAGGTCTTCATTCGTGAAATGGACGAAATTAATGTTGATGTCTTCGTCGTCAGAAGACGAATTTGTCGAAGAGCTGATGAAACAGCAGCTGATGGTAAATTAACGTCGTCCTTGTCGTCGAATATATCGATTGCACAAGCGGGCTTGCGTCGACGATTATTATGTGGTATATTTTCGAAAATATTTCGTGCTGAAAAAGAGTCGTTTTGGAGGCTACGTTCGATGATTCGATAGAAATTTCGGCATAATTAATACACCTTAAAATATAACTGGGCCCAAAACAAATGAAATCAATTTCCAAGTGACAAAGAAAAAAAAAATGTCATTATTTGTGAAATTTGACATTACGTGGGTTTAAAACGGATTAAAAATGGATTTAAATGCGGATTTAAAATACTTTAAGCCATTTTTAATCCGTTTTAAACCCAATTTAATGTCAAATTTCACAAATAATGATTTTTTTTTTGCGGGTTTTTCAGTGAATAATATGGACATAAGTTTAAATTATCGGGTTTAAAAATTGCGGGTGTAAAATTAACTTAAGCCTGCGTTACACCCGGAGTGAATAATATGGCCGTAAGAGACCAAGGTACATTCACAGTACGTACCTCGGACCGTTCGAGGTTTGCTTACGAAGTAGGATTTTCCAGACATACGGTAACTTCTATAGAAATAATTTTAAAACAAACTCAAGTCCAATATACCTAATAAATGTTAACATAAAAAAAGAAACACAATAACTACACTCGCCCAATACAGTTTCGGTGTGAAGACGCCTCATAATTTAAATGATATCCACCCTCGTATGGCGTCATCAAATACCTCACTAAACCGCTGATATAAATAAATAAACAAACAAACGACCAGCGTCCACATTGTGTAATAATTGCTCTTCCACAGTCCATCTGAGATCATTTACTTTGCAACGTAAGCACAAGTAATTCCCTTAAATTGACTTAATTTTCCATTTCAATTATACAAGAGACCCACATTTTGTCATCACACACAGAAATTATGCAACACAACAACAATGAAGATACTAATTAAAATAACTCATTCGAATGTCTAAAATAAACTTCATTTGTAACGTACTACGACTGCGACTACCTGCTGCAAACAAGAACACAATTTTATTTATTCGACAAAACAAACAAGCATATTGAACCCAGCACAAAAGTACAGGCCATTCGAGTTGAGTGGTGAGACATGGTCGTCTCTGGTAAAGAGTCTGTGCGCCTTGCTAGCAGCCAGCTAAAATATTTACTCGCTAGAGATAACACAACATTAGGTACTCTGATTAAATTAAGCATTTCCTTCATTGCTACACACATCATCTTATAATTTTCAATAAAAATCTGAATTTATTCTTACGTCCTACGTCCATCAACGTAGTCAGTACTCACTACTTAGGGATCTGTGCAAGTGTGCGGAGAACAAATTGAAGGAAAAATTCAATTACCCCGGCGAATGCATACTGTTGTGTTTTGCTGGTCAATTCTTATGCTAAGGAGTACAGTGTTCGTACTGCACATCCATGGAACACATGCGGGGCTGCAAACCGCTGTCTGAATTGTATATTGTTCCGAATTTTGTGTGCGTTTAACTGAGAAATTGCTGCTCCAAGGCATTTCCTTAGCTCGTCTTTCATTTAATATTAGTAGTAATAACATTCAGCACAATAAAGCGAAGCGGGATGAAGGGGGAGCTCGGGTGCGGTTGACTGTGTCTGTCGTTTCAATTATTATTTGCTTGCTGCCGCTCGTACACGCAATAATTGGCGACAAACAATTGAAAAAGTTACTCCAAGTTGAAGTGTGTGCATATTTTGATGCCTTGATGTTGGCTTGGCGGCGTGCGACTAGCCCGAAGCACCCAAATCACATCATAGATACAATAGATTTGACTACTTACGCAGTTGTTGTTCCACCACGCGGCATTTTATTCCTACGCTCTCGCATCAAAGGGGGAATTCAAACAGAGCGAATCCACTGGGTCGTTGCGCGAGTATCCAAATTTGAATTCGATTGTTGTTTCGTATCTTTTATCTGCGACGATGACGACGATGCACAAATAAATCTATTCAAAATTAGATTCCCTAACGAATTTAAGGAATTTTCAGAATTTTAATACGTAAAAAGGACGCGAACACAGTGCTACGAGCGGGGATGCACAACGCAATATCCGTTGAACACAATATTTAATTGATTTCGAGAGAAGCTATGAAATTTTGATTATGGATATTTCCGATGATGGAACACACGAGCCGAGCATGTATCTAATCTAATAATAAAACGAACTAGGCGAATGCTAACGTCCACGAATCCACTTGCGTACTGACAACAAGTGTTTGAACAACTGATAAAACAGCCTCGCTGGTGGTTAGCGGTTGACGGTTGTGTGGCTGGCAGTTTGGGGAGTACTGGCACAGCAATACACTCGGATCGATCGAGCATGTGTGTTGGATGTGGACTGGGCTTGGTTTGAGTCTGCGATAGGGAGATCACTTGACGGGTGGTTCGAATGGATTTCTCAACCGCCATCGACGCAACTCAATTCAAATAAAGCGTGTGTTGTGGCAGATTTGCCTGGAAATGTGTCTAACGAGAGGGAGGGTATCTTTGAAGAATGATTTATGGAAATATGCCAGAGAGAGGGCAGCGGGAAAATCTTCAATTGGAAGAAATGTTTTTTTTTTCGATTTTTTTTTCTTGTATTCAAGCGGATATGAAGATGCTGTTGCACTTCCGAGCGATGACGATGCACACTAATGGCGTATTCATTGTTTCCACACTGGACGAGCGTGCGTAACATTAACGATCATGCGGGAACTAATTAACACGTCACATATACTTTGTAAGAGCGTCAGTAATTATGTAACAAGGAGATCAACATCAAAGCAAAAGATGCAACAACTGCGAGTTGGATTTACCTTCTTTTAACTGAGGGCGTAGATGTGACGCGTTTGTTTATGAATTTGGTACGGGAGAACTGGTTTTCCATCTTCACCATAACAAATCAAAAACGTAGAAAAGGGATGGGCGATATTTAAAGAGATTCCTACGTAATAAAAGTGAAACTAGACGGACTGTTTGAGAAACCTGATGCAGGTACGCATAGCTGAACAAAATTCGGGAACAATAACACAGACAAATGAATTTCAAGTGGATGTAAAGGGATTGACTAGAATTTTAAAGGGATTAAATAATAATACTCGTTGGCTACCGTTTGTTTAGGTACCACTTTTAATTGGCAAAGGAAAACTAAGTCCCCAGCCAATAGATGCTTTTATAAATAGCGAATAAGATGAGTTGCCCTTGAGTCGAAGTCACACAAAAAGCATAAAAGACATTTTTAACCAAACTTCAAATGTGATGGATCTGGGATTGCAAAGGTTTTATGCCCAAAACACATGTGCAGAAATTCTGGACGCAGCACAGAATGCAGTGCTGCAAGTAAAACAGATGTGCAGAAAATTATTTGACATGCGGCTAATATGGCTACTGTCATTCACCGACTAAGCAGCTGATGTGTTTGCAACGAAAACAAAAACAAATACGAACAGCAAATGTCAAAAGCCGATGATGCCAAACTCAAGAAATTGCAATTTCTTTTCTTTGGTGTTGTGGTACGCCTGAAGTTTGCAGCGAATTTAGAAAAAAAGACATGTTGCAGTGCTGTGGTATGAGTGCAGAATTTATGTGTGCCTATATCTATATAAACATGTGTACCTATTCTAATCGTGCTGCGCATTGAATTCTGCAGCTACATTATTATTTAAATGACTACCAATCCCATAAACTAAGTATTAAATAGACCGTCAGCTCCCGCGCACCTACCCGATTTCCCCGGAAAATTTTGAAAAGAAAATCCTCTCTTAAATTTCATATCTGTGAATACGTGTAAAGAAGCAAAAAATTAAATTCTAAATGGCGGGAGGTGTAAGAAAATACTGACACTTAGCAATGTTCCTACATCGTCGGATCTCTACCTTTTTGAGGGAAATTACATTTTTTTTCACAAACTTTCTGTGCGTCAAAGGAAAAAACATCAAAATTGTGGGAATATCAATAATCTGACAAAAAAACATTCAAACTACATTTCACCATGAATATCAACGAACTAAATGTACATAAAAAGGAGACTTGCCTTTAGCAACAATTTCCAGTACCAAAAAATAATCATTATAATGTTAAGAAACGGCGATTTTTATATTGGAGATTAACGTTATGTGATTTTCTTTCCGAACAATACAAATACTTTTAAAAGTGTGTCTTTTTTTCACCAAAAACATTTGAGTTTAGTGAAAAGAGTAAAATGAACACCCTTAGTGGGAAAAACAAATAAAGATTGCTAAGAACACTGACACGTATTCACAGACGGGGGTTGAAATTACAAAATCAACAATGTAAACAAATGGGTTTTGAGGGGATAGACGTACGAAAGATATCCATCTCTTTTATTCTTTCATCTCTGGTTAGTGCATTTGGAGAGTCTCTGTCAGCTGATGGATGCGTTCTGAGAGTTTATATTCGTTGTTGTATTTCCCAACGGAAACATGTATTCTACCAAATGTAGAATAGCGAACGTAATCAACATAAATAAATGAAAGAGTAAAGTGTGAAAATTAATTCGTTGAAATAAAATAAAATATTTGTTTTCTATAATTATTATATCTGTTTTCGTTTGTTGTTTTTGGCGAACAATTATTTCACCGGCGAATGTCGATGGAAAAACTGCAAAAAAAAATTTAAAATATGTTTCAGGGGAAAGATAGAAACATTTCTGTTCGGGAATAATTTTTGAGTTAAGTATCGACTTTAAATTTACGGAAGCTCACAATTGCGAAAATTGTATTGAAAATAAAACCACTGTGAACTACTCGTAATAAGAGTCGTAAATAAAAATGTTTATTGGTAAGGCCCAATCTTTCCATGAAGATTCCGTTTATTAATGGAAAACAAATTGAATTTATTAGAAAATTTGAAACAAATGAAATTATTAATTATGAAATTACATTTGAAATAAAATGTTGAGAATATGAATAATGTGCATTTATAACAAAAAGAAAAAGTCTATAAGACACAATCAACGAAAATTTATTTTCTTTAAAATGTACGGGAAAGAACGAAACTCAAAATGTATATAAAATTTGAAATAAATATATTTGCTGATTTGTACCCTGATATGTCTCACGCATTTAAGTTTTGCTGCGTACAATTTTCTTTTTATTCATACGAATTCATACTGATTAGTAAACGGATATTTTTTTATTTTTGTCGATGATTCATATAGTTCATCGATTTCCATTGTTTACAACATAAATGTAAACATCCCGTACTATATACATTATCCTGGTAAAATGAGAGAAATCCTCTATACCTATGCGTTTTAATAAATTTGGTACCCACCGATGTGGGTATGATGATGGGTCTTAACACGACCAATATTTGAATTATTTGAATTTTTTCCAATGTTACCACAGAATGAACTTTAAGGCATCTGTCAGCATTCCTAGGTGCGAGTGTATGCGTGCGTCTAATCTAATTTAACATGGCACACATACTTTGCCACATAGTAACACGGAAAACAGCTTGTAGGCAAATTCTCTTAAGTTGAAAGAGCTGACGGTTTATATAATACTTAGTTTATGACCAATCCCATAAATGTCCTGAGTATTCACACAACAAACAGGCGCTAATGGAATGAATAACATTTTGATTGTTCTAGTTGAACCGGCTAGTGGCTTAGTGGTTACTGTGTTGGACTACTAAGAGAGGGATTACTGGTTCGATTCCTGGAAAAACACAAACTACATCTTAAAGTTTTTTGCATTGCGCGTGTTCAAACCCGACAATGTTAAAATTATATAAAATTCACTATATTATTTTAAGTATCAACTCTTCCAACAAATTTGTATTCCAAAATATTTTTTTATTATTATGAATTTTCAAACAAATAGGCAATAAAAGAAAATATAAAGAAATATTAAGACTCGATTGCAAACATTTAAAGGATTTCGAGCGGAACTTGACGATATAAAAGTTGTAGAAAGTAAAGTAAACTAGAAAGAGATAATCACAGCAATACCAACAGCAACTTTGTCAGCAGGAACAAATTCGGCACCCGAAGTCATAATAAAAATATTGGAAACATCATTGGCAGAAATTATATCAAGGGTTTTAAAAAACAATTCGTCGAAAAACGCTGCAGAAAACACACTGAAAAGCTTTTTAAATACCCTTTAAAAACACCTATCAAAAATGACATTTAAAAAGATTTCAAAATACCCAAAGTCTTGTCCAAAAACGACACCAAAACGCTCCAAAAGGCTTAAAAAAAAACATCTAGAATAGCCTTCAAAAATAATCCAAATCGGCAAATCCTAAGATGGCCGAAAAATGAGACATAAACTGCGTACAAAAACGCGTCAAAGATCGTGTCGAAAAACGCTGCAAGAAACAAAAAAAAAATGCTTCGAAAACGCCTCAAAAAAAGGCGTAAAAATCGGTTCGAAAAACGTGAGAAATAACATATCGAAAACGCGCCCTAAAATTAGTCAAATACAGCATTCTAAATTGAAGACAAACGTCAAAAACTTATCTGAAAATGTCTCGAAAAATGCGACAAAAACTCCACTAAAAACTCTTCAAAAAAGGGTTTAAAACGCATCAAGAACTTGCTCGAAAACGTGTCAAAAAATACGTGGAACCGTTTTCGGGGCATTTTTGGCTATATTTCGGTAAGATAACATGCTTTGAACTGGGTAGTTGGTTTGATAATGACAAGCATACAGTGAAACATCTCACCTCTCTGAACTCGCTTCTTGAAGAGGAGAATGCTGAAAATATGTACAATAAATTTGCCAATAAACTAAAAAATATTTACATGAAATCAACAATCAATAAAAAAGTCTTAAAAATACGGAAAAACAATCCATGGATAACACCGGAACTCATCGCTGAATGTAAAAAAAGAGACAGATTATACAGGAAATGGAAAAATAATAGATTAAACAATAATTATGAAACAGAATACAAGACCTTACGGAACAAAATCAACAAAAATATAATTATTCAAAAATCCAAATTTTATAAAAAACAGTTTATGGAGTTCACAGCAGATCCGCGGAAAACCTGGGGACTTATAAATGAAATCTTAGGAAGAAAAAAAAAGAGCATTGACGAGACACTGATGAACAATTTCAAAGCGGGATTCAATTCGCTTCCTAACGATTTTGCTGAGTTTTTCTCTTCACAAACTGAAAATATAATACACAAATGTAATTTACATACATCAAACAACAGAAACTTGCATGTAGAAAACACAATCTTCGCATATGCTACAAATGTAAATGAGGTTAAAATTATTATAAAGTCACTTGGGCCGAATAAGTCACCTGGTATTGATGGTATCAGGGCAACTGACATACAAAAGTATGCTGATTTGTTTGCTCCAATCTTGTGTAAAATAATCAATTTAACTTTAACCGAAGCAACAATACCAAAACAACTTAAGACTGCTGTGGTAAGACCAATTTATAAAGGTGGAGTTAAGGATCGATTATCAAATTACCGACCAATTTCAATACTGCCGGTCTTTGAAAAGTGCCTAGAGGGCATTGTTGTTAGTAGATTACAGAGCTTTGTTGAAAAACACTCTCTCATTAACAATAGCCAGTACGGGTTCCAGAAAAACAAAAATACTGGACAACTAATTGGTGAATTTGCTAACTGCGTGAACGAGAGCTTAAATAAAGGTCACCATGTACTGGTATTGTTCATGGATTTCAGCAAGGCTTTTGATACACTCAATCATTCAAATCTTTTAGAAGCGTTGGAAAGAATCGGGATTCGAGGTGTGATGGCTGATTGGATGACAGACTATCTTCATAACAGAATGTTCTGTGTCAAAATAAAAGATGCTTACAGCGATGCAAAATATGTTAAATACGGAGTACCTCAAGGTTCTAATTTGGGTCCACTTCTTTTCATAATTTATACCAACGAGCTCCTTCGCATTTTTAAGCTAAGCATTCCATTCGCTTTTGCCGATGACACTGCAATTGTGGTACGACATAAATCTCTTGATACGGCGATGGTGATGATGCAAAAGGAATTCGACAAAGCTATACAATGGTGTCACGATAACGGGTTGGTAATTAACGCTTCTAAAACCAAACTAATGCATATTCGAAGCCCACATTTCAAAAAAACCGATAAGCAAATATACTGCAGGAATGCTTTATGTCCAAGCACGCCCAGTGAATGCATCGAAGCTGTTGAAAGTTATAAATATCTTGGAGTCGTTATTGACAGCCACTTCCTTTGGGACAAACATATAGACAAGCTACGCAATGATCTTAAGAAAGGCTTATATGCAATCTCACATTTGCGGTACCATGCTTCAGAGGACGTTCTGCGACAAGTCTATTATGCATTAGTAGAATCAAAGCTAAGATATGGTATACTTGCTTGGGGAAACGCTGCCAAAACTCACATCAACAAGATCCAAAAACTTCAGAAAACGATCTTAAAAACCATTCAGAATAACAGACAGCAAAATGGAAACAGTTTTAAGGTGCTTAAAGTCGAGGAAATCTTCAAAATGACTACAGTTCTACAATACCAAGATGACCACCGCTTCGTTCGACCGATACAACATCAACTTAACACCAGACAACGCGCACAAGGTATGCTTCAAATTTCAAGAAACTACAACACTTATGGTAGAAGACAGCTAAAACACACTGTCCCTTCAATAATAAATTCTTTGCCTCAAGAACTTAAACAAATTAGAAATTATAAAACAAGAAAAAAGCAATTAAAGCACTTCTTCCTAAATGAATCCAGATAAAATGCTATTGATAACTTTTATATATGTAATCTGTAAATGAAATCAAATTTTGAAATTGATAACTTTTTGTAACTTTAAATACAACCCACTTTTATTAGTTAAAATTAAATTGAAACACAATCTTCTGCAGAAAAGCCTAGGCTTCGCAGGAAAACATGAAAATTGTAATAATGTAATGTAATATAATAATAATAATAAAAAAAATAAAGTAAAAAAAAAAAAAAAAAAAAAAACAAAGTGACGCTGAAAAAAAAGAACAGCAGCGGCTTGTGAGCTTAACTCGCAACTAAGGACGCAAGGATGTAAACTCTTCCGAAGAAAAAATTAGTAGCGCAAGAAGCGCGCTATCGATGAAATAAAGATGCACACTTGCACAAGCAACGTCCATGAGTCTTCACAGAAGTTAAACAGAACGTATCGAGGCAAGAACAAAGACTTATATGTAGAAAAGAAAATCGAAATCTAAATTCATTCGATATTTGGCATTTTATTTTAATCCGAACAAGCTCAAGTCCCACTAGTCTGCTCGACCAGGTATCAATTTCTTAAAATGCTAGTTAATACAATCAATTATAAATATACATAATAATTCAGAGCAATAAAGTGACTTGTATAGAATTCAAATGGGTACAAATTACTTTATTAACATTTTTTAAGAAATAGAATAGTAATCATTCTGTAGCACAAAGTGACTAGAGGCGGATGATCCTTCAAGTCAATGTATTTTTATCTTCTATGTATCTTCTATAGATATATAAAAGAAAGTGTCCGCGATGTAATCCCATAACTCGAGATTGGCCGAACCGATTTTGATGATTTATACTTTTTTGGAAAGGTATGTTCCAAGTTTGGGTTTTAAAAAAATTCAAAATAACTTATTTTGAATACCCGGCGTGTTACGACAGGTTTTTTTTTCGATTTTTTTTCAATTTTTTTTTTACCCATTTCGTATTTATTTATTTTGGCAATAACCAAAAAACAGAATCAAATTTGAATGTAAAATATCGTATCACAATTGAACTGTCAGATGGACACGCAACGTAACGCCATCTATTATCGATCAATGGAGAAGCCAATTTTGTTTCATGTGTGGTGGCGCTGTCCACGTTGACTGTGCCATTTGATTCAGTTGGCAATTTCTTCATTCGTTGCTGTTTCAGCGTCCATATTGCACTTTGCGAATTCGTGTTTTTTTATTTAACACTACATATTAATTTTCGTATATTCTATTCACCGTTGCTTTTATCTAGCATCGGCTCTCAGATCTTTACCTACCTACTTAATAAAATAAGAAATCAACCAACCAAACTTTTGATGAACGAGAAAGTTTCGTTCGACCCAGTTGTGCACTTTATTTATTTTTAACTGAAACCTTTGCACTTCAACCAAATTGCAAAACCGTTCGCGGCTTTTTAAATTTTGTTTTTTGTTATACGAATTCAGGTAAGAGCAAATGTACTATTACCTATTTTCTTATATTTGTGATATTGGTATATTATCATCACCATATAAATAAAATTGGTGTAGTTCTATTCGACTAAGATTGAATTTGACTGCATGTCTTTAAAAAAATCTTAGAAACCGCTCAATTTTTCTGGTGCATTTTTCACAGGCGCATTTATAGAGGATACCTAGGCCTACAATATCCACTTTGTTTCAACTCGATATCTTTATAAATTTTGGGAAAAATTGGACAATAGTAATTTATTTTTTGTTTCGTTTGGCGTTTTTTCTTTGTAAGCGTTACAAATACTGGGAGCATTTAAGTATAGTAAATACCAGCTTATAGAGGACATCTGCAGGTACAACTTAGGATATCCAAAAACTCAATAACTTAAAAGGTTTTTTTAATAAATAGGAAAAAGTTGAACCATTTCTACGATTTTCACCTGAGTGAGTAGAAATGCACTTCAATCTCAAATCAAACATACTAACTGCGCAATATATTGACATCTCGGCGTTAATTTTAACTGGGTGTGGTAAAGGAGATACGGTATTTATACCAATAATACAAATAATTCCCAGCAATTATCCATTTCAGTTTAAACGGATTCAATTTCCTATTAATGTTCGTTCTGCCAGGACAATCAATAAGTCACAGGGTCAAACTTTATGAAAAACGGATTTTAATTAAGCAAAAATTGCTTCAGGCACGAGCAGTTATAAGGTTGATGTAATGCAGCAAATATCACTATCTCAGCCGATAGAAACAAAACGGCTAATCAAGTATACAAAGAAATAAATAAATAAATAATTGGCGCAACAGGTCCTTATGGACCCAAGCCTAGCTTCTCACAACCATTCGTCTTGTGCGAGTTTTTATTTTTGGGATGAATTATGGGCCGATTCCAAACGGCCAATTGAGAAGCTCTTTCATGACAGTTATACTCTCGGATGTTTGTCAGACGTTCGCGAGAGGTGGCGCAGTGAAAAAAACCTTAAGAAGCGTCATATAAATAAAAGAGTAAGTTAAATATTATAATTATAAATTTATTTTCTTTCATTTCCATTGTCCAAAGAATATTAAATTATTGCCGATTAGTCCAACGACCAGGTGCAATGCCATGCACATGAAGGCAGAGTGGACTCAGTCTTTGGGAGGTTTTTTAATACGGGTTCAAGTCCCTCACTATTGCAGAACCCTCCCTCGCGTTATACCTCTGCAATGTCTACCGATGGTTTTGTCCTTCGAGCGATTATCAAAAAAATATTGTGTCCCCTACAAGACAGCAAATTTATAAAAAAAAATGTTTCCATCAGTTGTTCTGAAACCACATTTTGCACTGGCGAAGCCGGGCGGGTACAGCTAGTTTATTTATAAAAGTCTCTAGATTATACGAGAAGATACCGATATCCGTAACGGACCCTGGACCTAACTCGGCCACACCTATAAGGACTTCAACTTCAGTTACTCAGATCATTCGTATTTTACAACATTGCCGCCCGACGTCAGGACACCCTTAAAATTTGAAATGCACTCACTCTCTTATCGAATAAAACTGAACTGAAAATTCTCACCAACTCAAATTCATATTGTATCCTGTTATACCCCATTTTAGACTAAACCGCTCGCATAAACTTTTGCACGAAACTCCCACTTATCGTCTTAAATATACTTACATAGCTACCATCGTCCCTTTGGCTAAAACTTTGTACTCTCGATATCCAATCCTACATAAACTCACGAAAGGCACAAATTCGATTAAAAATAGTTTTCGCCGCACGTTAAGTAAGAAGTCTCCGTCTCGGCCACAGAAAACTTTCTCTTCTCCCTCATGCGGCAAAAGGACGAGCGGTAAATTTATGCACATGTTTTGCATTCAACGAAACTAGCCCACTATGTTCTTTCTTACCACGATGTCCTTAAACTTTCTTCAATTAATTCAATAGGGCTTTGGCGAAAATCGAAAAAAAACTGAAAACAACTTGGCAGCCAAAAGTTGTTCCCTTTATTCGTCCTGCAACTTTACGACAACGAATTTAACCTCTATCTAAATGGCCCCGTTACACATTTGGCACTGTTAAGCCAACTTCGTGTATGGCATACGTTCTCCTTCTAAACGCTGAAAGCGTAATCATTAAATACATTTATTCAGTGGAAGGATGTTTTATTTATTTCGCTTTTAAGTTTCTGCTTTTAGGTTTCGAATACACCTACTTTTGCGAACAATAATTTTCGTTAGCATTTTGGGTTACGAGGCCAAGTGATACATGCTAAGGGCGACTTATCCACTTGAGTGAGATCCTAAATCAGCCACAAGGAGTAGCTCCAATGAACTCGTACGCGTGTGGAATACGTTCGATAAAAAAACTGGAAAACTTTGCATACTTTCTAGTTCTTAGGGATGGCAAGTTATTCTAAATAAATTCTGGAATGGTGGTTCCGAATTTGACTGCAATTCAAGAGTGCAAGAGTGGTTTTGATGTTATTGAGAAATAATTTTGTCAAGACGATGTGTAAGTATTTTGGTAAACAATTACTGAGATTGCAAAATACACAGGGGAATTTTACTTACACCTGGAAATGTTCTATGTGTTTGCAGTTTCGGACTATCTCTTTTGGATTTTGGTGGATCCTAGTAATGTGCCCGGGTTTGCACTTGCACTTTCCCGAATACTTTTCAAACGTTTGACTATTTCTTCTAAAGATTTCCTTGGTCTAAAGTCTTCACAGTATCCTTTCAATTAATAGGATAGGTTTCATTTTCCCATGTGGACCTTAGTGACAGAATGCTGACAACTACTGCCAGTTTGATAGCTTTTTAGAAACTAAGCTTAAAACGCTGCCGCAAATGACTGGCGAAAATAATTATTTAAGCCAATAAGTCAGGCTATGAAAGCGGCACAACTCCCTTTGCATGTCAGACAAGACTTCCTTGATGGCCTAACATTAGAATGGATAAAGTTATATCTCTATTAGAATCTACATACCTTATGCAAAATTATTCATGAGAAATTGTTTCAAAACACGACATTCAGTATCCCTCTGACGAGTGTTCATATTTTTACTATGCAAATTCTTGAGCCTACAACAAATTAGGCAAATTGAAGCGCGCTTTCTATTCAACCCCTCTAATAGTATTATTACGGCAACACGTGTTCAAAGATTTAAACTATAATCAACACCCTTCCGACGCACTTAGTATACCCGGAAGGACTAAAACAAGGCGCAACACCCCTTGATTACACTTTCGCCTGTAAACCTGAATAATAAATATGTAATTCACCTTTTACCGCCACCGGCTCCAACACATTGGAGCACCCTTTCGAAATGATTCACTTCCTTCTACATAAGACTACACTTAACATATACCTATACCTACTACTTGTTGACATTTCACGTATTGTACCCGAAACATAATTTCAACCCTCGCATCAGCAATAAAATCATCCCCCGCAGCGTTGAAAACCTTGAAACATTAAACTTCGGCTCGACTCCTTGCGTGCTGTGGCATAACCATAACCAAACCATCCCTTGAAAGTTAAATGAAATCGCGGGCGCCGCGCATAGCCCACCTACCTATCAAATTAATCAAACAAATTCAAAATTTCAATACCACCGACTTGGCTTGTAGCGGGGTTGATGTCGATGGTGGGGGCTGAATGGAACCGTCGACACGCTATCTCACCTGGATTATCTGCTTCTTTTTTTTTTGGTAGTGCTTCTGTTTTAGTGTCGAACTTAATCGTGCTCTTATTATTTATTTTTGGAACCAGGGAGACATAGCGCGTTCAACAGTTGATTGCGTGTCAAGGAGCTTCCCTAGGAATTACTCATTAAAAATACCGCTGTGCCCATGACAGGAAATATTTCAATAAATATAAAGAAGCATATTAAAGTTTGTCCTATCGCCGCGGATGTTGCGGTCTTCATTGACTTTTTTATTAGTCGATCAAGAGCCGAAAAGGTCAGAGGTTCAACAAGGAAGGTGGAACGTAATTTTCATTGGCAAAGTTGTTCAAACTCACTGAGGGTTCTCACAGTTGGTTAATGGTTCATGATACGTTGTTTTGAGTTATATATTCGTTGGATGGGACCATCCCTTTACACTGAGTTGAGCTACGTTAAAAATTGAACAAAAATGTGTCACATAAAGTGCAGTTAATTTGAAAGCACTTCCTGCTCTCAGTTACAATAATAAATATAATCATGGCATCATTAGCTAATTATCTTTATTTCGTGCTCGTGCACATCGACTTTGCTCCTAACCGGGTGTGTTCAGAGCGTTCTGATTAACTTATAAATCACATCTGAGCACCAGCTGTCATATATCTATAGATATCAAAGTGAAAATACTTCCTTTTTCTGTACCAGAGTTTTTATATGACTGTTCAGAATATTTATATTGAGCGCTCATTCAAAGCCCCGGTGTTCGTTAAAAAGAAACACCCTTTTTCAAGTTGACAGATTTTGTAGAAACAAAGAGTTCATATGCAGCTACAAAGAAAAAAAAAGAGTAGACTTGAAATTTAAACTCTGCTCTATGCGAGATTGAAAACTAATCTCGGAAACCAATCAGGTTTGCATGTAGAATCCGGTTTGTGAACACACATTCCACAGCTCGGAATGTCCATTTGACAGAAATAAAAAAAAGACGTCAAAAATGGAAAAATGTCTCTTTCTCTCTCTATATCTCTATCTCTCTCGTGAAACTTCATTCTGTCTTTCGAAGGGGTAGAGCCAGAAAAAAAATATCAACTTAATCTGCTTTTATTCGGTTAAAAGACTTTAAGATTCATTTTAAACCTGTTGCATAAGCATTAGCTCTGAACTAAAAGAGAAAAAAAAATTCCACCAAACAAAACACAGCAGTTCACGTTTGAATTTTTAGTTAAATAAGTGTCAGACTTCTTCCTCCTCATTGCTTGCTTGCTCTAAATTGTTCACACAAACAATTTTTCAATTGACATTGACGGAGAGGTAGGCGACCAATATAGCCAAAAAAATCCTGAATGAATACTTTGTAAGAAAAGCTACATTAATGTACATTAGGAATAAGTTAGTTATAAGAGGAAATAAGCTTTCCCTTTCTTATATACGTATAATGTTAGTTAGCTGTCAAACGAGGTGAGATGTTGTACTTAGTTGACATTTCAAATACACATGCTATGAAATTAGCAACAAATTCTTATAATTTGACAGATAAGGCAGAAGAATATTTTAAAACTTAACAACCCTACAAAGTTGCATTTGACACATTAAACCCTAACCGTAACCATAAATGACTTCTCTAATACATAAATGCACCCATACCATACATATAAAGAATGTAATTGGTGACAACAACAAATAGATGAACTAACGATCATTGGTAACTGATTTTGAACACGGCCCTAATTGACAGTTGGAAATGATAAATCAAGTTCACAAGTCAAGTTGACAAATCTGGTGTAAGTACGTCTTGCAGAAAGAGCATAAGCCAACTCAAAACTGCTGATATTTACTAAGTTAATAGATAAGTTAGGAACCACACAATTTCTATTTCAAAGATTTACCTCTACTGCACTTACTGTCAGTTGGATATTGCGACATTGCCAATTAAGTCACAGTAAAAGCTGTGCGTACGATCATAGGACTACGTATTGGTCAACTTGGAAGGGTGTAGCTAATATCCGATAAAAAAAGTAGCATTTCCCTTCCAAAATTTAAAATTAACAGACTATATTCACCACCACTTACACAACTGTCACATAATGATCCGAGCATAATTTATTTCAAACAAATTGATATGCAGTTTGAGTGCTTTCAGTAGAATGTTAAGAGCTTTTCTTTGAAAGCCACACACTTTACTTAATCTCGAACTTCAACCAATTAAAGCCGCTTCATATTCACCTCAAATAAGACACAGCAGATGGCGTTGTCTGTTTCCCATATAGCTAGCATTTCTACTTAATTGCCATCCCAAGTGTGGAAGTTGACAATTTAAATAAAAGGCACATCTCTGTCGCCACTTCTATCAGAGTGTGAGATAATTTATCTCCACTCTGTCATGTAGTACATACAGAATTCTTCTTAATGTCAAGTTCAATGCGGTACATTTGTACCAGATTAATTCATCACTTGTCTGTTGTCTTAAAAAATGCTATTTACAAAATGTCAGCAGCATTTGTTTAGGTATTTTTATTTTTATTCTTCCACACAAGAAAATTTATGATAAAACTCAGCAGAAAACACAACAAAAAGTCTGTGTTGTGACAGTTCCAGCCCATGTCATTTGCTTGGATTTTCCTCAATTGCTTTGGACTTATTTTCGCTAGTACGATTGTTGTGTTAGATATTGGGTGTTGCTATTAATAATATTTTGACTATTTCAAATGAACTGATGACGTTATTTTACATATTGTAATGAAGTGGAGGAACTAATTAAGATCTTAATGTACTTCTCAAAACAGGACATTGCATTTTACCGGTTTGACACAATAGAAACATTCACGCAGTCGGTTTACATAAAAACTCTTTTACAATATGTTATGAAGGTCAATTTTTGGTCGACAAAATTCGTAGATTTGTGCATCAGGTCAGACTTCAGAGACTTATACAGAAACCAATATGTCCACTTCGGCAACATTGAATTTTTGACGTGACTTCAAGCGAAGTGAAAATCAGGGCAAAAATGTTTGCTACCGGTTTACAACAGAAGTGTTTTGCTTTCTAAACCATGGGAGGAAGCTCTACTTCTAAGATGCCTTTTTAGGGCGATCCCCGATCCCCTTCATAAAGTCACGACAAACAAACTCCTACCTGATTGGAAATACATTAGTCCTTAACTGTACCTACTTTTTCGAAGACACATAGAATGTATCCAAAATAAGCAAAGTCAAGTTTCGAGGGTTACTGCGCTAAAATTTGCATATTGTTACTACCTTATTTCAACTTAAGGTTTTTTCACTGCGCCACCTCTCGCGAACGTCTGACAAACATCCGAGAGTATAACTGTCATGAAAGAGATTCTCAATTGGCCGTTTGGACTCGGCATAAAATTGTAGATCCCTTCCATTCGTCCCAAAAATAAAAACTCACACAAGACGAATGGTTGTGAGAAGCTAGGCCTAGGGTTCCTACGGACCTGTTGGGCAAACTATTTATTTATTTTATTATTATACTACCTTTTATTGCAAATACTGGCCGTATACTAAATATTTTGGTTTGTTTCTTTTGACATAAAGAGTAGGTGCTTTCGTGTGTGGTAACGCGCGCAGCAGGCCTTAGTATTAGGACGTCTTTTATGGAATTTGGTGTGCTTCCTTCCTTGTTTTGAAATTTACGATTTTGAAAAAACAGTATCCTATGAAAAAGTGGGATGCTAGTTAATAACCAAGCAGCGTCTAGATTTAGACTATATGTTTAAAAAGGATGCTTAACCAAGTCTCCACATAGCAAGCGCATGAAGAACAAAATATAACCAACGATGACTTTTATCAGGAGTACTAATTTTGAATCTATTATAATGCATTCCTTAATTTGAAACGATCTCTACATATTCCCCAAAAGTATGCAGCAGACTACGGCATTAAGTTATTTTTAGTTATTTAGTCATTTATTAATTATTTATCAACATCATTAACAGCAGACTATTCCTGAAGTTATAACTGCAAACTTTGAATATTGCTACGCATAATTGCGGCTAATTAACCTAAAAGCAGGTAATCATCACCACTATAATATACGACCCAAACTCAAAATAGTTGGCCCGTTTACTTTCCGTCTTTTGAAATTAAAAAAAAAGATTGGCACTCCAAAGTAAACAGACAAATTCAAAATTTATTTCGATATTGTGAAAGTGTTAGACATATACATTTAAAAATAATTCTTCATAAAATAATAACAGTTCATTTAATGATTAAATAAACGAAATTATTGTAACTCATATAACGCAAAATAGTTGACCCACTCTTTTATCGACGCAAAAAAGTTGCCCTAATACAAAAATAACTGTCTTTTATCACTGAGTGACGTCACCTTTGTTTTTAATAACGGCTGTAATTCGATTTGGAAGAGTTTCCACTAAATTAAAGCAGTATTCAGGAGTTATGCCATTCCAAACTTCTTGGATCTTTTCCTTTAATTTTGTTAGCCGTATTTGTTCTTAATTCTTTTTTCATTTTTCCCCACAAAGTCTCAATTGGAGACAGGTCCGAGCTATTTGGAGGCCACGTCGTTAGAACTGGAATGGTGTGTTCTCGAAGCCAGCTCATATTTTGCTTGGCTGAAATGTAAAACTGCCATCTTCTGTTTGCAGCCTCGGAATCGAAGGTAAAAGTTGGTGCTCTAGGATGTCTTGATACCTACTGGCATTCACAGTACCATCGATGAAGCGAAGGTCACCTATTCGTTTAGCTGACATACATCCTCGTACCATTACTGAAGCGGTAAATTTAGTTTTTCGTCTAAAGCAGTCTGGGTGAAATGCTTCAGCTGGCGTGCTGGAACTCTTGATCGTGAGTCTCCAACACAAAGTTCGAATCGACACTCATTGTCCAGTTTTGATGATCACGATCTTTTTTTGCAAAGGAGTTAAAAGTGGTTTTTCTTTTGCCTAAGTGACGGGTTTTTAGAAGAAACAAATTTCTAAGTTAATAAAAGAAAAACAATTTGGTTAAAAATTACTGTATAAAATTTATATCCCATTTTCTTCATTTCTCGAATGCAGGTGTCTCTTTTTAATCACATTTTTCCACTCTAAGGTGATATTTGCCGTTGTAGCACGACGATCTTTCTTGAGAATTTTTCTTAAAGCCCTTCTGTTACGATCGTTAGCAATTGATGGTCTTCCAGTTTTCTTCAGTGGGTTCCAGTCTTCTTGAATAAATTAATAATGTTTCGAACTGAGGGCCTCGATATTTCCAAATTTTTTGCGATGTTATATGCCGAAACGTTTATCCTCCGATAAACACTTGCCACGCGCCATAGTGAACTTGGATGGCGACTGCAATCAGTGAATGCCTGACTTGAGACATCCGTACTTAAATAACGCAACAATAAACGGTAACTGTCAAGAGAGAAAGACATTATCCAGCTTAGGCCAACTATTTTGCCGCCAAAAACTAACGGGCCAACTATTTTGCAAAGAAAAAAATGGGTTAACAGTTGAAATTTGTGGCAACAAACATTAACTGTTTTAACGTACTGATTGCTTTGTAAAGAACACATGTTAATGGATAATATTAACAAAAAAAAATCAACTTTTTATTAATTATGCATAATAATAACGCATTGGAAAATGTATGTGATAAAAAATACAATACTAGGCCAAATATTTTGCGTTTGGGCTCGTATACCAAATTGAAGCTGAGATCCACCGATTACTCTCAGATATTCTCTACAAAATCTACCCGATAAGTTCTAGTGTTTATACCAGAGAGACACCGAAGCCGACTCATTCCTAAAGAAGGTTCTGAAAATAACGTGGCCCCTATTTCGATTAAAACCGAACTTTAAGATGCCCCAGAAGCTCTAATGAAATACATTTTTTATCCCATTAAAAAAAAAATATACGTTATAAATTTCTCGTAACTTCGTCCATTGCCAGAACGTGTATCAAGAGCACAACTAGTTCAAAAGTGTCCCGCCTGTGCAGCACTAGCACAAATTAAAGTTCCTTACCAACAAAACCGTGGTAAAGAATTCATCATAGTTGGAATGCAGTCATCGAAATTAAAACCCAGCCCGAGGAGCGTAAAACCATGATTGAAATTCCCTCAAAGGTTTGCTTTAACCAAGAAATTGTAAGGCCGCAGCCAACCTACAAATTAAATTTATTAAAAAATTGCAAGCAACATGCCATAAATTCCATTCACTATCATATCAATGAAAGGAGCATTTCTCTCGTCGCTTTTCTCTAGAGAACATGTCGAGAATTTAATAACATCACTTATTCACTCGGCACTTTGTCGAAACACACATACAATACCAACACCACCCTTGTGACAAGCGCGCACAATTCCTTGACCTGATTCCTACCATCGTTGTCTTAAATAAAATATGACAAATCCATCAACAAGCAAATACTCCAACTACAAAGTGTACCTACACACAGACTCTTAAGATGCAATTTTCTAAATTCCTTCCAGCCACCCTGAACTATATAAAGCAACACCACTCGTCGTGTACCTTATCATTCAATCAACAAAGATTACCCCGAAAACGTTTCGCAGTTTTACACCCTCAAAGTAAATTTTCCACTCTCGCATGCATATATCTCTCCTCGCATCTGTTGTATGAGCAAAGATTGCGTACATAGCTGCCGGTGTGGTGTACGGCTCAGCCCACAAATCAATTCGAAATTTAAGTGCTGTTATAATATTCACTGTGAGTACGAGATACGGCTACATCATGCATTTTGGAGTGCACAACACACTGAGCTAAGCAAAGGGTAGTAAAATAAAGAGCAACCCCCCTCTACATTTTGTATTTAACCTCTGGCAACTCTCAAGCGCATTTTCTAGCACAGTTCTGTTGATTCGCAGCGGGAAATTCGTCGGTCCTATGTCAATGTGATGAAAATATTTACATAAACGGGATGCAAATCGTTTTCATTTTCAGGCAACATCCCCCGCCTGATGGAATAACGACCATCACACACGATATATAATGAGCCGCATGGGTGCGTACATATTTACGGTTACCCTAGAGCCTAGATGAATGCGGCGCTTTTCGGCTTAATTTGCTGGCTGTCTTTTCAGTCCCGTCAAATGGATTCAGTTCCCATTTATTCAGCGGCAACTATGCGGTGTTTGAATGACAAAATTGCATAAAGGATATCAACGCGAATTGTGTTAAAAAAAGAAACTCTTTAGTCCATATTGTGGGCTTAATTTAAGGACTGTTATATTTTAAGTGGGGGCGACATACAAATACATTACAAACATCGAGTTGTACGTACCCTTTTCTTTTAACTATCCGTTTTGTGGAGACCGCATCCTCACAACTAAAACAAAAAAATAAAATAAAATAAATAACTTTTCAAATAAACACAAAAGAAATAAAAACGGTTTTTCGAATTAAACAGAAATATATACAAAAAAAAACAAGTCTTAAAAGTGAATGGTTAACATTGATGCATATTCATTTGTTTATAATGCTGTCAATAAAATCTTCGAAAACAGTAAGAGTATGACTGTTTGGGGTGCTCATTTGGCTGGTATATGATGACCATAAGAGGTTTATGGTTTCTCTGCTACAATGACAAACATAATAATAAACATACTCGTAGAATGTATCGTAGAATAATAAATCCGTTTCTAGGCAAATATTTTTTGTAAATTACGCAAGATAAGAATGACGTTGTTGGAATCATCAGAAACATTTTTATTAACTTTAGTAAAGGGTCGTTCATTTTTCGGTGTCGAAAGTAAAGCTAAATAAAACACACACCGCGATACATTGTTGATGAAAATTTTATTTTATTATAAAGCTTGGACTTTGCCATTAAGTTTGAAATACAATATCATTCAAATGGCCGCCTCGGGAAGATTCTTTTGGGGCAATTTTTAACCACTTTTTCGCCGTATCTCGGCCATAAATTGAGTAATATTGGTTTTTAATGCCTCTAGACTTTGGGGATTATTCGCGTAAACACGGTCCTTTACGTAGCCCCACCGAAAAAAATCTAACAGTGTCGAATCGCATGATCTTGGTGGACAGTTGATGTTGCCAAAACCTGAAAATACGCGCTTCTCCCGCAATAAAGCCATAACTGGACGTGTTGTGTGGCTTGTTGCACCGTCTTGAAGTAAGTTTTAATAATTCTAACGCGTTGTTTGATTGTTAAGCGATCCATTATCGTAAATGGCAAACATTCAACTAATATAATAACACTTCAAAAGCAGCTGAGTTTGACAGGTGTCAAATTCTAGCGCTGCCAACTTGAAACCACGAAATGAATTGTATATCAAAAGTGTGCTTTTGTTATGCCCAAAACACATGTGCAGAAACCACTGCGAGCAAGATTAGAATACACATGTTTATATGGATATAGGCACACGTAAATTCTGCACTCACCACAGCACTGCAACATGTCTCTATTTCTAAATTTGCTACAAAATTCAAGCGTACCACAACACAAAAGAAAATAAATTGCAATTTCAAGTATTTGGCGTCATCGGCTTTTGACATTTACTGATCGTGTTTGTTTTTGTTTTGAATGCAAACACATCAGCTGCTTAGTCGGTGAATGACAGTAGCCCTATTAGCCGATGCAAGGCATGTCAAATAATGTTCTGTACATCGGTTTTACTTGCAGCACTGCGATCTGTCCAGTGTGCTGCGTGCGGAATTGATGTAAATAGTGGTGGGATGTGTTTTGGGCATTACAAGACCTGGGTCTTTCGGTGCCAGGTCGCATATATTTGTTATTTTGTTGCTATATTGAGGACGATAGAATGTTGTATACATTTTTAAGTATTGTTCAGGTTCGTGGTGTCCAATAAGATTTGAAAAGATTTAATCTTCAAATATAGCGAATTTAAATCGAAACTGGGTGCACTCAATGTAAAATGCTTCGGTATTATGTTTTTTTTTTGGACTGGACCTAAGAGCAACCAATTGCAATTTTAAGCTATCTAGTAGATCCTGTAAAGAGTAGTAATTTCGTTCAACATTTTGAGCTCAAGGTAATATACCATTCAGTTATTACAATGGCAGAACAACTACAAAAGTAGGTCCTGCTATTCTCATTCCCATATCGATAGTCGGCTCTTTAGTAAAAAGAAACCTGCGTACAGAAACTTAATTAAAAATTAAAAGTGGCCTTTTTGTCAGTGAAGAAATTTCATTAAAAGAGAATTAAAAAACAATCCGTCGGCGCAAACCGAACAAAAAGAACGCGCATCTTCCACCATTCCATGTGCAAACATTTCTTGACGAGAGGCACGAGCTGATATCTAGATTAGTAAAGACTCGATTCCAAAAAACGACGCGACGTTTAACTTATTAGGCGATTTTTACGCTAGAAAACGAAAAAGAATGTCTTTGATAGGACGGTTGTTCTAAACGACACAGTCTACACCACGATTGGTAACAGGCTTAGACTTAATGACTTTGCTGTTTGGTGAAATGTAACTACAGCTAGCATGAATTTTTCCAAATCTTAAATTTCTTTAGAGACATGTCTGTGTTCGTAACAACAAACTGTCAACAAAACAAAGCGCATTACGATCGATGCAATGTAGTTAAACAACATATAGTTGGACGTTCAAACTTCAGACTCGTAAAATGTCAACTTGTAAACGCAGCAAAAAAAAGAGGCGTACAAAGCGGAGCGGGGTCTGTAAATGATGACTGGAACTGCTCGCCACCTTTGTAATGCGGATGAGCATTCCTTCTCAAAATGAGAGCCAACAACGAGTATTCAAAAAAATTCCGAGATGCTCCCCAAACGAAGTAAAGAGAATGTGCCAAGGCAGCAAATCTTGTACAAAAACCTGTAGTGATTACGAGGAACGCCTTGTAGTCGAAACGGTCATGAGAGAGTCGACAAGCTTCTTTTACAGATCTATTAACGGCGGGGAAGACCAGCATTCTGCTGTTAAGCATAACGTTCCATTTATCGCAAAGGTAAAATTATCCAAGTTAAAGACTGTTCATTACGGTTTACCCCTCAATCTTGTCAAGGAAGGTAGGTATAGGCGACTTGGTACAAAGCATGCACTAACTCTTTTCCAAGTTATGGTAAGTTAGAAGTACCTATGTTTGATACTGTATCAGAAATATATTTTGTAAACGCCTTAAACCCTTCGTAAATAACACGACAGGACCCTATCGTAGCTTGGTGTTAAGAAATGAAAATAAATAATAAATTTCTCTTTCCCATCCATTTCTCACAACCATTCGATTTGTGTTAGTTTTTGTTTTTCCGACGAATGCAAGGGGCCTACATTTGTAAGCCGACTCTGAACTGCTGAATTGAGAAGCTCTTTTATGACAATTCCCTCAAATGTGTATCAGACGTTCGCAAGAGGTGCAGTAAAAAAAACAACTGTAAGATGTAATTTCTGCTCAGTTTTAGTTTAAAAAATTCTCTGATGGATAAATGTTGAAGGACTCGAAAAATAGTAAGTCCCTTGCATTCATCTCAAAACATGAGAACTCTATAAACGAACGAATGTCACAAACTTAGCGCAGACTCCTCTATAAGCTTGCTATGTCTTTTGGTTGTTTGAAAAAATCGAAATCGAAGAGGCGTACCTTCGATTTCGATTTTCCATTTATCAATTTCAAAGACGCCGATGGCAGCATTTATATAAAGACGAGTAGCTACATATAGTCATGAGTAAAGGAGCTCAATAAACTTGGAGTACACAACTGGAGGCAACTGTTTTGAGGTCGGAACCTGTTCGGTTCATTTCCCTCCTAACTGCAGCGCCACCTAAGATACCTAAAGTGGAGGGTGGCGTATACTTAACATTTTCCATATGTCATTTCTTATCGCTGCTTTGTGAAAGTCAATCCAGACTTGAAGGCATTTTAATAAAGTGACTTTTATATGAAATAGTGTAAATCACATCCCTATTTACATCAAATCCTACACATGTTTTGAATCTACTTCAAAAATCTGCCGCATAGCAACATCGAAATAAATAAAGAAACCCACCAGTTGTGTCATGTTTCCCCTTTCAGTTTTCACACAGTTCCGCCAAGTTCTACCAACACATGCTTATCGTACAAGCTAATGCCAGCTGTCTCATACATCTCACATCCATATGTACATTGTGATAAAAAGTTGTATACAAATTCAATGTGATCGACATGTTCATCTGATTCCGAGTCGCACATCATGCTCAGCCATGTGTCCTCTTATTCCGCACATGTCATTCCATTTCGAAACAATAGAACAACATCTGTGATGTATGCTCAAGTTGACTTGTAGTTGTAATTCATTTAAATGTAGATTCGTATCCCTTTGTCCTCAGCCCGTCCCTCTCTCAAATCTTGAACAATTCAACCACAATAGAATGTCGGAAAGTTTTCTCATTCATCAGTATATTTATATAGAATTGGAATAACATGAAGTTCACTCAATCAAAGGCAACCATAGGATTGGTTTTGGTTCTATACTTACTTTTCATCGGGGGGTGGTGGCATATCGTTCGCTGACGGACTCCCAGGTGGCGTCTTTTCATTCTCCATCATAGCCAGAGGCGCCTCGGGCGGTGGTAGTGGACTCACTGAATTCGTGTCCATTCTTAGTGTGAAAATGTTGACGGATTTCCCCTGAACCGTTTGTGAGTTGGAAAAAAGCAGTTAAGCTCCTTTGGCTGTCACTGACTCTGTAAAGATAAACGAAAAATGTAATTTCATTATTTTCAAATTAATTTACAAGCACGTAAGGAGTAAGCTTGTTAAATAACTCAATGGAGCTCAGTCTTGGGTGAAATCTTAAATGAACGTCACGACAAGGATCTGCTTTTCATCGGATTAACAACACAACGTAGCGCGTTTGTTTATAGATAGACGAAAAGGATTTGTTGTTTCTACTGCACTGCGGGTTATGATTTGATTTTGATGATGATGCTCGTTGATGGAACTCTACACTGTTCGTTTTCGATTACATCCGATTACAGCCGGAAGGTGTTTTTCGTCGCACAAAGGATGATAACCATATCAATATTGTGAATGTGTGAGTATACAAGCTGAGGGGATATGTGTATTTTAGAAAAAGGACAATCTTTAAAATTTGATTCATAGATCCTAATTGGATGATACGTGGTTGTTCAATGGGTTCGCACAGGGTGATCCTTGAATTGTTCGTGCTTTTAAGTTTCGTTTTGTTAATTTAATGCGCTCTATAGTTCATAGTTTAAGGAGTGCCAAAAAAATTGTTTTCATATAACATAGCAAGGGCTTCAATTCTTGGTTTCAATTAGTCCTTTACGGAGTATAAGGGACTGGTAACATTTTAAAGGTTAACAGCTGCACAGAGTAATGTTAAGCTATAGGAAAAGAGGAGGTCAACTCGCGGGGGCGACATGGTGGCAAACTTTCTGGACCGCATCATTGGTATCATTTTGGAAGTAGCGATTGCAGAAATATATGAAATAGACCACAAGGAGATCAGAACGGATTCCATAAGCTACGCTCATGTGTTGATTGATACCATTTAGAAAGTGAAATAAAGAAGCCGAGCACAAGACTCCTCAGATGAAACACCGGATGTAAAGAACGATTTTTATACTCCAAGATGGAACCAGATCCTTGAAGTGCTACGACAGACGAGAGGACCAACTTACATCAAGGAAATTCCAAATAACAATTTGTGGCTAAAAATATGGCTCTTGGATAGTGACGATGATGTGATATACAGTTAGGGGAATGTGTCATTAAAGGGAACAATGCAGTCAGACTGACAATACCCCATACTATGCACTGCTGCAGTTATCCCGCACAAGTTGTCCTATAACCACAATGACAGCGATGTCAAGGAATGTTCTCTTTGTAGATATTGGAAAAAAATGTATTTAAATAGTTGGCCCAACAGGTTCATATAGAACCCTAAGTATAATCCGACACAATAACCACTGCGCCTGCTGAAAACTTCATATAGGGTAATTTTATTGAATTCTATACGGGCTGAATTTAGACTTTTTCTAGACAAATTGGTCAATTGAAGTGTGGAAGGTAACCGCCGCATAGTACATCTTGGGTTTTGCGAAACCAACGTTTCTACATACCCTAACACTTTCTGCATCACGCATTTCGGGGCGATGTTCAAATTTAAAATGAAGTATTGCGGTCGTCGGTCATCGCCGAAACAATATTGACAACCATTTCTGTTTCCGATTAGAATTGCAAAGCACTTTATTGAATACAAAATTATTGTCTATTTAACATATACAGTGGTGGCCACTCAATTAGAAGCAACAACTCTAAATGCAGTTGATTAATAAGAAATTTTTTTTTAGCGTCGCTGTGTTTGGCTATGCTCCGAATATGAGTCTGATTGTACTCGAGCAGTTAAGAAAATGCCGTTATTTTAGGAAATTCATTTATAGTCGACATTTTCGCTGGACAGAAAATTAGAAACGACAAAAGAATTAGTGAATTTGTTTTAAAAAGAGCTTGTTATCTATATGAGTTGATTGTTTTCAGTTTACTTTAATTATTTTTGTATATTAATATTGATTAATTTATAGTGTTCAGTGACAAAAATGGGCAAAAAAAAGTCTTGCACTCCAGAACTCCGAAGACCATTGTGCAGTGCTATCAAAATTGAAAACGAGTCTATGGATACCATAGGTAAACGATTTGGAAAGAAAGAAAATGGTCTTTGGTGCAATTCAAGTGTACAAAAAGACTAGCAGCTTTGAAACCCCTAGAAGGAAGCCGGTAGGTCGTAAAACGACTCCAAAAGAAGACAGGCTTATATGCCGAATTAGCAAAGCCGATCCTTTCTTGACTTCTGCAAAAATTATGGAGATTGTTTCGCCTTAAATAAATCAGGATCTATCAGCTAGAACCATAAGGCGTCGACTTTTAGAACATGGTCTACGTGGATGTATTGCACGGAAAAAAACATTTGTTTCCAAAAAGAATCTAAGGAGGCGTTTGGTTTTTGCTAAGCTTCACAGAAATAAAGCATTAGGTTTTGGAAAAATATACTTTGGAGTGATAAATCTAAGTTCAACTTTTTTGGATCAGATGGTAAAGTTTACGTTAGACGTGCTTAGAAAAAAAAAATTGGGTCCAAAATACACTCTGAAGACTGTTAAGCATGGGGGAGGAAACGTAATGGTTTGGGGTGCAATCTCATGGCATGGTGTTGGCCCGTTAGTAAGGATAAACGGTCGAATGGATCCACACGTTTATAGAGGCATCATGGAAGATGTTATGGAGCCTTGTGCCTTTGCACACATGCCCATAAGTTATGTATTCCAGCACGATAACGATCCCAAACATACCTCACGGATTGCTAAGCAGTGGTTTGCAGATACAAGTACGAATGATTTGGATTATCCCGCCCAAAGTCCGGACCTGAATCCTATCGAGAACTTGTGGGCAGACATCGAGAGAGGATTGAAGTCCAAGAAATCAAGAAATTCGGAGGAACTTTTCCAAAATATTAAGGAGGTCTGGGAAGGTATACGACAATCAAGATGCCGCGCCTTGGTCGAAAGTATGCAAAGAAGATTGGCTGCAGTTATTAAAAATAAGGGATTCTCTACAACATATTAATATCAATAGTATATTATATCGAAGATTTTTATGAATGAAATGTTAACTTATCCTTTCTGTTTCTAATTGTGTGTCCAGGTGCAATTTGGATTAAATAATTTCGCATTTATTTTGTAATATTATTATCACACATATATTTTGTACGAATGTTCAAAAGTGTACTTTCGATCATGGGATATTAATAGAATCACTAATCAACCTCAACAGATTTCTTATAAAAAAATTATGGAATGTAACGTTGCTATAAAATTGTCGTTTCTAATTTCGAGCGCTTTGGAAGCCTTACAGGTTAAACAAAAATTATCCAAAGAATTAAAACCATTTTCCTTCGACACCCTGTCCCTTCCTGGCATCATTTAAGTTCACTGATATAAAAATCTATTCACATGCGTGTTTGCAAAAGGGACGGCAATGACCTTTAAGTTGATATTCACACACATATGAATATACTTACTTCACTCTCTTACAATCGAGTTATCGTAATGCGCTTTATTTTTATTTATTTTTTTTACTTTTCTGCTATGAAAATGAATGGCGTGCTCGGACAATCTGAGAGTGTTCGATGTAAGTGCTCGATAACATCTGAAAAGCTTACTTACAGCTATTTCAATAGGATGCACGACTACGATGGTAGTGGAGAGAAAAATGAAAATGAATGCTTTCATTGGGGTGCTCTAAAAAAAAATTGGTATCGATCTCAAATCCTGGATGAGTGAGGTAGGTAAAAGTTTATTTTATGTGGAAATCTGCGAAATCCGTTATTTTTTTATTGATCGTTAAGCGTTTAGGAAGTCATTTTATGGCGAGGACGGAATCGTAAAACTGACTATAATCGAGCAGAAATGTTCGCACTATGTCAAACAAGAAGATGTGTTCATTGAAATTAAAAGCGGTTAGCTCTTTTAAGAAGGTATGTATTTTTTACAATACATATTTTTATAGTCAGGCACCTAAGGAGGCAGGTAATGGAACAGCATAACGAGTCAAAAGCGAAAACCTATTGGATTCATTAAAGGGTTTTTATCTGCCATAATAGAAACCTGTGCCGAAAGACAGCCATTAGACGATTAACGCAACAAATCAGTTGTGGGGTGAAAAATGCGGCAGTCTTAAGAGGACGGTGGATAATGTGTCACTAGACTACTCGACGGCATATAGACATGAGTTGTTTACCTAACAGGCGAATCCTCAGTTTTTTTTTTAATCGCTGACGCGTAGAAGACTGTTAGCGTATTCAAGAGGCACTTCAATGCCAGATGCTCAGAGGAACTTGACAAAATTACCCAATTTTCAAAATGATTTAGGTTAATAGCCTAAGTCATTTTAAAGATTGGGTAATTTTGAAACATCGTATTCATTAAAAAACAATATAAGAAGGGCCAACACGAAACTGTAGTGGATTTTTGAAAGCTCAACGAGGTGACCAAAAAAGATGCTTTTCCTCTGCCTAGAATAGAAGACATTCTAGACCAGCTCGACTTGGCCAACGGTTACCATCAAGTAATGATAAAAAGACAAGACAGAGAAAAGACCGCCTTCAGTACTGGACTCGGACATTACCAATTCAACCGAATGCCTTTTGGTCTGACGGGTCCGGAAGTGCACCGCTTTCCGAGCACTTACGTCCCAAGTAAACCACTTCTCGGCACAGAAATTTGCATTTGTCGGTATTGAGCATCAAATTACAAACAACAAAAGTTTTAATGGTTTTTGCGTAGAATATATTTTGATAAAGCTTACAACTTATTTAAAATTATTGAAGTGAAAACTTCTTTAGGCGCGTTGGGCATTTTTGAGGTGGGATAAGACCATTGAACTCGCGACACCAGGTTCTGTTACCAATGTTCCGACACCAGTGTTCGTGTTGCCAACCACTGTTGACGAAAAATTGCGTAACTTGAAAAAAAAGATGCCTTTTTCGTAATACAATGCCCAAAATATTTTTTTTGGTAAAGTGGAACAATAAATCAAAAATTAAACACAAATATTAAAAAAATAAACAAAAACAATTTTTATTTATACAATGAAGAGCTTTCAAATTTGTTTCCAATTTCATTCCACTTACTGGAATTATTTGGAATGACAGATAGAGTGTTCGGAAAATATACAGAGTTTGAAGGAAACACATTCTTTAAGATCGAGTTTACATATAATTTTTTATTTAGGCAAAGATTTTTTTAAGAATGTTTAAAAAATTAAAAACTCAGTATGTATGTTGAATAAAAAACAAATATACTAAAAAACATATTTAAAATAAAGGAAGATGCCTTTTTGAAAAAAACAGGCCTTAAAGCCTTAGCTAATGAAACAATGAGTAAAAGGCATGAAAAATCCTTAGTTGGCATTTTTTTTTTGTAAAAGTAGTTTCTAATAATGAATAAAAAAACACTGGTAATTTTAAAGTATTTCCTACAAAATAAAATATTTCTTGACGATTGACACACGTAATATTTTTCAAGTTTTCACTTCTGTCGGCACTCCCGGAGTGCCACTGATTTTTTTCTTACTATTTTGACAGTGTGATTATATGCAGAGAATAATGAGAGAGAGATCAAACAATACATATATGGAATATGTCTTAAAAGCATTGGTACTAAGGGATTTGGACATATTTTGCACAGTCGCGGACATAAAGATGTGTATATCTGCGACTCACGGGCAAGGTTTATTATTCGTATAGGTTTTTTTCAGTAAAATTACTGATTTTACACTTAAAAAAGTAAATTGTGCTGATAGCCAATTATATATTGAAACACATTATTTCTAAAAATTAAGAATAGAATTTAAAATCTATGACAAGCTATTCGGGAAGTTCAAGTATCAGTTGACGTTTATGGAGGGATAAGCGCAGCGTTCCCTCCCTTGCCGTTAGGCAGAGTTCTCATTGCGGTAGAAAACGGTACTCAAATAGGTCTGAAGGTAGTACGTAAAAATGTACCTAAAACGGCTTTATGGTGTCTTTAAATTTTTCAAAGCTACATTTTATTTTATTTTGGTGCAATTGCAAATACACAAAAATAATTAACGTGTACTAGGAACACTACCAAATGACAAAACCGACTTACATTTTACGTTTAAACACACATTTATCCGTTTTAAATGTTTCCCTAGACAAAATAAACTTTATTTGTTAATAGGTAAACACCAAACCAACAAGAAGCAGAATGATAAAAAAAGCGGATTTGGTTGCCTTAAAATAACGTCCACTCTCATGAACAAATGGTTTTTGTCCCATCTATATGATGTTTAATAATTTAGCGAGCATTTATCTTTGGTGTGGAGAAATGAAGTGGAGACTAGGGACGCTTAAATTCAACACGAGCAGGATACTAGGCTTAACCGAAAATTTGAATTGGAACGTGTTGAAAAATAAGCTGGCAACAACGTGCATGTGCTTATCCCTTCTTTCATCTTGTGTTTTATTCTTTTCATTCCTTTTTCTCTATCTTGTATTGTACGTTTTCTTTTCTTTCATTCTCCTAATAAACCTTGAATCAAACAGTCGTTCCTTGCATTGTCTGAATTTATCAGAAAGTGTGTCTTGTAATTTAAGTCTGTCACAAACAATTTCGAAAAAATAAGAAATGAGTAATTGTTATGAATTTACAAGAGTATTACGCGGTGGATCCAAAGTAGTACCGTACTCAGCAAAATTGTGCTCAAAAATTAGAAAACACTACAATTGAAGCACGGTTGGGAACGCGGGATAGACGAAGAATCTGGTCAAAAATTTCGTGATTGAGTACTACGTTGATAGTTCGTATAATATATGGCTAAGGAAAGGCCTATTTATTTTCCAGATTGTCCTCCGAAACTCTATTGTGAGTGTGACCACTTTTCAGAACTTCCAACTATGCAATGTACTGAAGATTTCCAACCTGAAGCTTAAGACAGATAAGATTAATATCTGGAATATCATCTTCTACATCGACAGTCATGACTGAAATCCACAAACAATAAGTGAAAAGCAGCAACATACTATCAAAAAAGACGCGACGCTCAATTACGACAAGTCCATCACCCAGAATAAAACAAAACAAAAAAAACAGCAATTTTCGGTGGTGAAAACAACAAAAAATTTTAATTTAAGAATGAAATTATTGGCAAGGATGTAAGAAAATAGTTATGCAGAGTATATTATTCGTAATTCATGAAAACTTAAAAACGAGTTCTTGTTGCCAAAAATAATAGTTAAAGCAAGAACTCTTTGCTTACAGTATTTTTTTTTAAATGTCAAAATTCTTCGCTTCGCTTTCTGAGTGATTCGCAAACAATTCGCAATGCGAGAAACCTGTGAGCTGACACTTAAAACTGTTATGTTTACTTGAATACGATTGAGTCGCACATATGAACTAATTGTGGGTCCAAGTAAATCCGCATGTTTTTCTGCAAGACCAATCCATAGATTGATGTCAATAATTATTGATCAATACAGAAAAAAAGAGTATACAATTGGCATACATAATACAGCACTTTCCTTAATATTTGAAGCTTCTTATCAACTTTCTGTTTTACCCCGAAGCTGATCTACTGGTACCAAAATCAAACATTTTCAAATTATGTAATAATCTAATTTAATTTGATTAATTTAATTTCTTTAAATCGGAAAATATTAGCATTCATTGTTCTTTAACGTGGTTCGGCTTTGGCGTGGTGGGGTAGAAACATAATCAATCAAAAGCGGTAATGGGCCTTACTAATAATCATTTTCAACCTTCACCTTATATATTTTCTGGGTCACAATTTGCAATTTTATATGGAAAGTGTTGCCATGGTGAGCTCGAAAATGTTAGGCCGGACACTAAAAATGAGTATTAGTATCGCGCAAAGTGTTTTGAGGAAATGGGCAGATTTTTATTTCCTGTTGATAATTTGTTAAAATTGGTCTCATTAGCTTTATGGCAAAAGGTTGTAGCAAAGTAAAAGCCCTTAACAATTGAATGGGTATGAATAAAAACCAACTTTGCTAAAGTAAGTTCGATAATTCGAACTTGGGATTTAATTCGGTGTAGGTATGCTTGGCTTGCAGTTCCTGTCAAATCTGACCAGTGAAATTGAATTTTTAAATTTTTATTGAGATTCTAACAATTTTTGTCAAAAATTCAACAAGTAAGTAACGAAATTGAAAAAAATAAAAACAAATTAAAATTTGTCTTGTACAAAGAAAATTTAACTTCACAAATTTCAATTTGTTTTGAGGTTAGTTATGGGAGATGTAGAGGGCGTTGGGAATGGTAAGTGAAGAGGAAACTAGGATGTGGATGAGACCTAAGGAATGGATGGGAATTAGGGTGGAAGAGAGTGTTGAGAAGCGAAGAGCATGGCATGCTTGCAAAGCGCGGCTTGTTTCGTCGAACGGGGTGGTCTTTGTCTTCACTACTCAACCTAACCTACAACAAAATATTAAACATGTCAAAAAAAAATGTAAAGTTACCTTGTTTAAAGCTGACGGACGTCAGCCACACTGAGAGAGCTGCAGATGTCAGTGTTTTCTTGTACAAAGAAAATTTAACTTCTCAATTTATAAATAAAACAAACGAAAATTCACAATGCTTACATTTTGTTTATGTGAAAGGTGTGCGCACTAAATATTTAGCAAAAGGTCTGTATAACCAAAATAGCAGACTTCGATTTTCGTAGCAATTGTTACATTTTATTCATACCGGTCTAAGTAAAAGGTAAGTATTGCGCCGCTTTTCGATAATGTCAAAAGGTGGTGTTAAAACTTAGCCGAGCTAAACAATATTTTAGCTGCTCTCCAACTTTTCTCTCCAAACATTAGCTAAAATCCTTGCTTTGACATAAAGTACGCTTTTTTTAGATTTTTAGATTCATTTATTTATTCTTAGATTCATTCATTCATTCATTTCATACTTAAATTACTAACAATATTCATGAATGAGTGACATAGAATAATCGTAATCATTCCTTAACTACAAAGTTAGTGGTGAATGACACATCAAATGTTTTAAAAATTCAAATGATATCTGATGTGGGGTGACAATCAGTGTATTGGTTAAATAAAAATAATTACATTATATAACTTAAATGCAAAAATCTATGCACAATTTAGAAAATAAAGCAAACATATAGAAACGTAACAATTTAGATATAAGATACTTTAATGATAATACAATGATATTTTTCGTGATGATAAAGAAAAAAAAATATACAAAAAAGAATGTTAAAAAAAAGCTTCAATGCTATCATAGCTTAAAGTGAACAACCAGTCTTTTAGTTTTCTGATAAAAGAAGAAAAACAAGGTATTTCCTACAGGTTATTAAAAAACTTTGTTGATAATGGTTACAGAAAAACAGTTGTCCATTGGAAAAACTCGCTTCAAAAATGTAATTCTCTCTTATTTCAATTATTTCAGATTCTAGGTACTTCTCGTCCATGTAATTATTAAAAAAGGCTCATCCTTGCATCCTTTTCTGCAACAAACCACAACGATCTGTCACAATTTAGCTTGAGAAAATGCTCCGATCCATTAAGTACACACGATAAATGTTGACAGATACCTATATGAAGTACATTCTAAAACAAAAGTTTGATTAGCTCGAGCTCTGTACCACTCGGCCAAAGGGATTCGCTTAAATTTAGCTCAGCTAAATTTTGGAGAGAATTGTATATGGAAATTAAAATTTAGCTCGAGCAGCTTACTAAGCTTAACTCAAGTCAGTATTTATTTACACGAAACGTTACAACGTTGCTTGGATTTTGACATTTCGTTTGCGTAAAAGCAATTGCAATTCATACCACCCAATACGAGTCGGAATCAATTCAAAAGTCGAGACATATACCAAAGAACAGTTCTCAGCACATTATCACAAATGCTTGCATACCTGCAGGCGGACTCAGAGCAAGTCAGTCTGAACTGATCATTTCTTTCCTCTTTAATTTGTTTTGTCGATATACCTATTCAATAACACCAGTCCTACTTAGCCCCTTTCACATATTATTTCAGTTTCGTACATCCGAGTGAAGGAATCATAAAGCGAATTGTGTCACAAATGAAACCAATGAGAATTTAAATTAGAAATTGTTGTTCGGGCTGCCTTATTCTTAAATAACCCCGTCAATTATCGTTGACAGAATCATCAAAAATCTTCTGAGAATGCAACTGAATTTGCTTTTCCACAGACACCTCTGCATGCATGCATGAAATGATTACCTTATGTCAGTCAAAGAAAGAAAAAGTACACCGCACAGATGGCAACAGCGATGGTCTTAGTCTGTTAAACATGATCCAGATAAAGCTATCGTGTCGGTAGATAATATCTCAAGATGAATTTGCGTGATTAATTAAATTAAGTCGCCTTCGTTTGCATGATGAGTGTATAAATGTACACGATGTGAAAACAAATTTTCCAGGTTCCTCTGTGGGATCTATCGTTATGTGGAAAACACTTGTTAATAACCTGTGCATGTTAATAATGTGAACATAAATATTTGGAAATTGATTTATTGCCTTGGGATCACTGGGTGTTGTGCATGCGATAACAACGTGCCTACCACTTGAGAATAAGATAACAATTTTATCTATCTACCATCGTTCAGTTTGGCAAAATGTACACCCAACAAAAAGGACATGGACAGTATCTCAAAACCATATCCCACCCTCTTCCGGCCGCAACTACATCACTTGCAATGCAACAGAAGCCAATGCCATTGACCTGCTCTAAGCATTCCCACAGCTCTCCGAAAATTCGCCTGCAAACAAGGATGTCTGCTGCCAGAAAACCTGTCAATACATTCAACAAAAGTGGAGGGGGGCAAGATGAACGACAACCAGCGACACGATTTCAAGAATCCAATGGAAAACGAGAAAAAAATTTATAAAGCAAATATTAAACGAAAAAGAAGAATTTTTCTTTCGCAAAGATAACTCTGTTCTTATCCCCAAAGGAGTATCCGTGCTTTTGCCAAAGTCTCGTGCATTTCTTAGTCTGTGATGCGAAAGTTTTTATGCTCGCCGATTCAGAGGAAACTTTATGTTCATCTCACTTCTGAAAAAACGTTCTGCTGGGATTTACAGATTTATCAACAAAAATATGAAGAATAAAGTTGCGGGCTAAATACTGAAGAGACTCTTCAATGTTCGACGAGTAAACAGAAGTTTCCCAAAAATATATGTGAGTTATAAGAGTTCGACACCTTTTTTTTTTTTGTTTGTAGGTAATTTTTGCCATTATGGGAGTGGCTCAGTAGAAAGTACCCGAAGTTTTTCGGAAGCTGATCCAGGATGGCAGTTATCCATATGTGAGATTCGACAGTTTGTTTTAGAAGCAGTTTCGTACGAGCGACTTAGTTATTATCAAGAAGTCCGGAGCCATCTGTTGGTCATATACATCACTAAGTTAGTGGTAACCAAAACCCCGATTGGAATTTAGCTCCAATCTTAAAATCAATAAATAACAGGCCTTAAATGTGGTTTAGAATTAAGATTCAGATTATGTGATTTATTGGTCCATGTTATGAGATGAGACGGAGCGGAGTCAGTCTAAAACTTGCTGAACTACAAAAAGTTCGTTCATAGGAAAAGGTGCCAATTTTTTAATCATAACCTCTGATCAACAACCTAAGCTAAAAAAAAAATTTACCAATATTCATAAGAGCTACCCACCTTACCATCCACGCTTGCACGTCTGAGATGTTGGTATTCGTATCCCAAACCAAACTATATGCACAAAAATGTTGTAGTCCTTGATGCTGTCTGATTTCCGGTGGTTTCTAAAAATGACTTAAAAGTCAAAAAAAGCAAAGGCCTATGGTTGGACAGTTCAAGGGGTTATTATATTTTTTATGGCATACATGTCGTATACGTAACATTTAGGCAATCTGCCAAATCTATTAGTACACCTTCCATCAGCACCTAATAATCCCCACAGTCGCACTTAAAACCAGACCAATTTACAAGCAAAGATAACCCCTTCGAACAGCATGTCTATTTCCATATCGCCCCAGACGCGTCACATTTCATTTCATCTGTTCCCCAATGTTCGTCTCGCGAAATTTAATCCATCATCGCATCCGCTTGCAACTTTCAGTTTTCATTCACTCATCCGTACCAGTTGTGCTCCGAACATTTGTGCTCCTATTGACTGCCTGGAATTTTACAAAGCTATACGAGCTGTGACTTGCAATCGGATACTACTTGCAATCGATGTACTGCGGACAGTCACTGCTCTTGTCCCTATATAGAGCCAGTCTGGGGCAACTACAGCCGACTTCATACTATTTCCCCATCGGCGGCGCTCTGCTGTAACAACGCTGCTGATTGATTTTTGATTATCTAAAGAAGAAGCGTTCGCTCATGCGAAGCCGACTCAAAGCACCGAGACACATGTGTCCCGCAGTTTACACAAGATTTGATCCACCGACCGACAACAGTCTAAAGTGTATCTCAATTGATGCTGAATCCCCAAAGAAGACTTTAATCAGAATACATAGAAACACCAACCCTCAGTCGCATATGCGACTGTGTAGTGTATCCTCAGGTCTAACAAGTTATTGACCCGTGGAAAAAAAGAGGAAACTATCGCTTCACCCCCAACTCTTTAGGACCTGCACTGAGTGTGTGCCTTCAATGGGAATAAATCCCCAGATGACAAATAGGCGAACGAATGTATAAAAACCAAACAGAATGACAGCGCAAAAAACACGAGATCTGAAGTTTAATTTGCCGACTCCTCTTCGCTTGTGGCTGCTGCTTGGCAAGAATTCAATTTTTTATAATTATTTTCCGTTCTATTCCGGACTCCGGAGTGGTTTCCAGTATATACGTGTATGCAGTGTGCTCTATGCGATGCATTTACAGTCGCGCCAAATTAATTAAGAGAGATTGCACTTAGATGCCTATATTTCGTTGAATTTACATCTCAGCGAACGTATGTGTGTGTTTCATTTGGTTGGATGCAACTTTATATGCAGTAGCAACCTTCCGTTTGAATGTACACTTTTTGAATTTTTGTCAACAAGTCTGTGTATGTTTCAGTTTTTTATCTGACAGATACAAACAGAATAGCTGAAGCTGTTTCATACATTAATTCGCTGGCGTTGGACAGCGACTACTTAGAATCGCATTTGTATCTATTTGGGCCTATTAGTGGGTATATGTGGAAGGTGCATTGTCACTTTCTGACTTTTGTCCCATTTCCATAACTTTCTGATTACTGTAATGCCGAATTCACAATGTCGCGTTAACGCGCGCGTGCGTTGGCAGATTATGTAGAAACAAAGCGTTCATACGCTGCCACACAAAATACAACTTCAGGCGTTGGATCGACTTTAGATCGTAAATATCGTAAAGTTCAACGCAATGCCTGACCTGAGTAAACCTACTCTCTACTCTCACTCGCGTTTGACAACTTTATAATTTTGAATTGTTCGATTTGAGGTCATAGCATGTGCCGTTGATAGTTGGAGTAGCACAGAACCACTAATGTTTTTCACACACATGTTTTAAAAAGCAATATGATGTTTTTTTAATGCAAATTAATTAATTTAGTGTGTGGAAATAACGAATACCTTATTTTGGTAAAGCTAATACTGATTTCTGATCTTGTATCTATGTTAAGGTTGTTCTTTGTATTATTATACTGTTACGATAATTTTTTATCTATTTTGCAGAGCCCCATTTTAATTCTTGCACAAAAAGTGCAGCTACAATAAAAAAAAAGAGAGTAGACTTGATATTGGAGCTGCTACTGCTCTCTATTTGTTTACATTATTTAACACCAAACAGAACTGTCATACTCTACTCTCTCTACGCGCATTCGCTTCAAAGCAGCATTTCCTTTTACAAAATTGTTGTTCGCGTGCTTTGGCATTTAAAATCGTAAAGTTTCGATAAAGCGTGTCAAAGCGTGCAGGCGCACGCACGCGTTCAACGCGACATTGTGAATTTGGCATAATACAACAAAGGAGGGAAATAAATGGTCAGCACCTGCGCCAACAGGTCTCAGTTATAGCCATACATAAAATGCAACCGTAAAATTTGGAAAAGTATAAAAATGGTTATTTTTCGTTTATCGTTTGTCATTGCCAAAAACGGGCAGGAAATGCTTTCCCTCGGAAAATAATTATAACCAATCAAAAATTTCTGACAGTAAAGAAATGAAATATTTTAGTTAATTTGTTTTTTTTTTGTGGAACTACATAGGTACTAGGCGTATGTTGTTCCAGGAAAGCTAAAATTAAGCTCCTCTCCACCACTTCGCTTAATTTTGACAGTGAGTTCCGCCAAAAAAAAAAAATAACCGTGTTGGTAAAGCTGATTGACTTTGCTTGTTTCTTTATTTGTACTTGTACAGCTCCCTCCTCAAAAACCTCTTCCATGACTCCTCGTTAAAATATTCCATTTCTAAAAGAAATTAAATCAACAACGACGAATTTGATTTCGTTTGGAATTTTGTTGCGAATACCATTATATTATCTGATCTGTCAAAATTTAGCTGTGGAAAAATATATTTTGCATTAATACGTTTACTTAAATTCTGTAGAGAAATTTGTCGTAGAGTGGCTTGGCTTAATTTTATCTTTGGAGACATTTTTGTATGGGAGCTTAATTTAAGCGCGAGCAGCATACTATAGGCTTTAACTGAGAATTCGATCGGAAAAAGTGTTTCGTACAGAATATTCATAAATTATTTTTCTAGAAAATTTAAAGATTATTTACTTATTTTTTTGATAAACTAATTTTATGATTCATAAGATTGAATTCAACCATTAGGTCTAAGTGGTCAAAAAAAGCAAAAGAAAATGTTTACGTATTCGTTTTACATATGGGTATAACAACGGCCTTAAAAAAACGAATGTGGAACGTAAGAGATTTGGACACTTTGAGCCTTAGTAATAATAATTTTAAATTATGACACTAAATATTTTGCAGGTCACCCATTATCTTATTTTGAATTTGGCTATTGTGAGTTCGTATAAATCTAGCCTGGCCACTAAATATGAATTATTAGTATTTGAATTCTTTTAATTAATGTCAATTTGAGTGTGCAGTAAATGAGTCGTTGTTAAGAACGGTAAGAATAAAAATTATAGGTTAGATTAGGTTTGTGGACTGACGAGAAGTCTTCTGTGGCGCCGTGCGATACTGACCCATGACTTTTCCCATCGATGTAAAGACATTTTTCCCTTACCGGTATCCACTCAGTCTTGGATTCGCAGTATGATGGTCACAGCCTTCTTGATACACCTATTCATGGCAGTCCGTCTGGCGTTCGATTTTCTTGTTGCTCTTTTTCTCCATTCGATATTAAGCGTACAGGGTGGAATATTTACAGATGGATAAGCATGTTCTCTGGCGTTTGCTGAACCTTGACTTGCTAGTTCGTCCGCTTTCTCCTTGCCTGGGATGGCATCATGGCCCGAGATCCTGCAGAGCAACACCTTGGCCTGTGTTCCAAGAACCCTGAGCTCTTTGCACGAGGAACCCAATATGTACCTAGGGTAAGTTGTATAGTGATACTGGCTTGTGATGACAAAATCTTTTAGGAATATCCTGATCAGTAAAATATCATTATTGTCTTCCAGACAAGCTTTTATCACTGCGCTAAGAACTTTCCAATTAAAAGCGAGAGAAGAGGCCATATGCAGTGATCCCATCAAATCAATGTGAGCTCAATGAAAACGCAAAAAAGGCTTTGGTCTTACGGTGTCCACGCGCTGTACAAGGACAATGATTCGGCAGACTATACGTCGTAAGCCCTAAAGAATAAACAACATCCAGTTTCACAGCTTCTAGTTCGACATTCATGCCCACGAAATACGTTCATTTACTGTAGGACATTGTAGCTTATGAGCGAGGATAACATCAAGTGGAAATTGCTGCGGAGGCATGCGGACCTGTCCCGCACCGTTGCTTTAGAAGCCCGAATTGGACTAACACCACTCCACATGTGTTATAGGTTAAAAAGTGATAATTTGAGCAGCTCAGCAAGTTTGACAGACATCGGTGATCATGCGGACCTGATTACCCTTCATTCAGAAAACCCAGAACTTGTATGATCTGCGCGGTCAGAAGCCCCCTCCCAAATATATTATGCTTTAGCAGAAGATCCTGCACGAATCTCACTTTAAAAAGGCATGGGCTAGCAATAACCCATCTAACTGTCGCAAGGCGTAAATTGATATACGGATGGTTCCAAAATAGACACAGGGGTCGCACAAAACAAAACTATTTTAATACCAATGGCGAATAGCGCAAACGTTTATTCCAGGAAGAGTTCAATATCATTAAAGAATGCCTGAACCTTATCCACAACTCAGCTGCTAAAGGCGCAACCATCAACATAGCTCCCGGTCACGAGGGAATTGAAGGCAACGAAAAATCCGATGAACTGGCCAGAACCTGAACCGAATTCCCAAAACGGCGGCAAACCTTACTCTTAAAAGCTGGGTGCAATACAAATGTAATATCACATTTGAATTGTCCTAAGACAGGCTAAAAGATTTATTCAACTCCTCAACAACAAAAGCAAACAGTTTTCAAATCCACGCAGGCACAGTATCAAAAACATAGTTGGGTACGTAACAGAGCAACACGGTTTTCCATACCGCAACGAAAATGTACATAGCGCAATATTCATCTCACAATGGTGAAATTTTCGACATAAAATTATCCATTGTGACCTAAAAAATATTTCAGTGTGAAGGTTTAAAAATTACCAATTTTTTAGGTCACAATAGCAAACCTTCGCCGCTGTGAGTTCGAAAAACTCAGTCTGGACACTAAAAATGATTATTAATAGTATCGCGAATAGTCGACTCTTGGGAGTGCCGCCTATGTCGTGGATGCCCAGCCCTTTGTAGTGTTGGAGGGAATTTCTTCTCCAGAGAAGTAATATAGCTACCGAAGAAGTAAAGATCTGCTCTGCTGAATTTATCATCAGCTACATTAGAAAAGTGGAAACTCTAATAAAATAATCTTTCTGACCTTCTGCTACAAAAGACAGAAAAAAACCCACTCCTTCACATAGCAATCTAGGCAAAAGTTGAATAGCTTTTTTCTCTGCCTTATAGTCGATTAATTGAGGCACACTTACTTTTGTCTTTTGACATACGTGAAGACGTGAACTAGGTAGCTTCTGATTCATTGATCCCATTATGAACAACTCAAGCTTCTGGAACCCAAATTTACAAATTTTATATGAATCGACCTAAACATCCACTTTATTTCAATCGTCGCTAGTTGTATTTACGTTTATTGTGAATGATCTCAAACTAGTTCTAAAATAACGATATGGACCTTACTCTCCTCTCCCTCAAAGGAAACAATAGGAGTCTTTTATCTTCCTTGCTGTCAGTCTGGAGAGACAGTTGTGGGGTTGTATGTATATTGAAATATATCTTTATGTGTATAAGAATAATATACACACATTTCTACGACAGCTTCATACTGCGTTTCTAACATCCATCACGCAAGCGTATTTTTGCTCGAGACAGAGAGATCCGTTTCTCCGCAGTCAGTACTAAGGCGTAAGAATGAGATCAAAAATCAGTGACATGAACGTTCTACAAATAATTGTAGATAGGTAAAACGGAAACAAACACAAGTTCCGGCGAGCAACATTTCTGAAATCACGTTCCTATTTCTGATTCAAAACATGTCAAATGAGAGTGGTAATTAGTTTCAGTAAATTAAACCAACAATTCATCAATCAGTTATACGAAATAATTAAATAATTGTCCGTTCATAACTTCCGGAAGCCATTTTGTTTTATAGGAAGGTGAAATTTCCTATGCCATAAAAATAAAAATAAAAATATCAACATGCATCGCTTTCCCATAATTCATACTACCTAAACAAGATGGCCGACCAAAAACCGTGTCACATATTTTTGCGTGTTAGGTAATGACATCGCTATCAGTCAGACTGCTATTTAGTGTTGGGCATCCCTTTAATTTTCCGTGCTAGGAATGTGTGATGTTGTAAATGCAGCATTAGGCTCGCTCACTGCGATTACTTCAAATCAAAAGCCTATTAGTGTCTGAAAGTAATTTCGGTCTGCCTTCTTGGGTCTAATAACACAACGAAGAGACACTCGCTTAATTTTACTAACTAAATTAGACGATATCCACTCTCATGCAATCTAGATCTTTCAATCTCGAAATCTCACATCTTCCCACAGACGAACAAGAATAAAAGAGAATTATGTCATAATCTCCAAAACACTTCCCACACTCTGCGATGTGGAGATGAAAAAATAAATTAGTTCGTAAAATTGCATCCCATCCCTCGCCAACGTTGGCATTATTCAATAATATCCCCTCCGCCCTCTATACGTGTCCTACAGCGCAACATTTGAAAGTCACACTTCAGAGTAGTCTAGCCCCGGATATAACACTGTGTGCATGGATTGTATTACCCCAGACTTCGAATTACAAATAAGCCATACACCACGCCGGCAATGCGCAGCTCCTCGATCCATACACACGAGTGTGATAGTGGATTCAATTGAATCCGTAAAGCGAACACGAAGCTGAACAAAAAAATGCATTTGACAGCCGAATGGTAATATCCATGAAGAGATTTTTTTTATTAATGAACACTCAGTTCGAGTGCGGGGCCATTGTACTCACAAGCATAGCACTAGCTTTAAAGAATTGCAAACTCGTAAAAAAATGGGCATGCCCCTGCGGGAGGGGGAGTGTGATACGTCAAATAATGTCGAGTCGCGCCTCACAGTTGAACACCTTTCGATTTTTAATCGAGTGCGGGTCTCGCTTCTCTGGCATTATATATTTTTTCCAGACTGGAAGGGGGAGGGCAACAAAAGCAAAAGGGGCCCTAAAAGAAAACGACACATGAGAGCGGAAACAGATTACCAGAGCGAATTCAAAATAATATTAACAGAAGTGTGCGTGGGGTTGACATTGACAGAAGAAGAACCGAAGAACAGAAGAACCCTTCTGAAGAAACGAGTGGGGGTTTGTGGGAGCCGGAGCACACTCTACTTAATGCACTATTGCCGAGTGTGCCGATGCTCATGCTGTCCCACGGGTAAATTGAAATAAAACGCACGACACTACAACTCATACCACTTGGCGCGAACACGACTCAGAGATGGGCAATTAATTTGCGCCTTAATAACCCTTAATAGTGTTTATGTAATGGACCATAGACTTTGGGGTTATGTCGTATCCGAGTTCCGCGCCATCACATCCATTATGTTTTATGACACATTTTGGTGAGCACACATCGGTAGGTTAGGTATATATGCGTAGGTATGTAAGTGTACGTGTACTCTTTTAGTGTCCTCAACAGTTTGGTTTATGTGCCATGTATTAAATGGAACACGTTGGCAAAATGTATGTTCGCAGAAGGTGCCGTACTGCCGTATATACTGTGGTGGATGTTAGAATCTGGAAAGAGCTGTAGCTGGGAGCAGTAAATCTTTATGTTCCCACAACCAGTATCACGTTTAGAAGAACGACACGGCAGGGAATTGTTGCTTAGATTAAAAGTCTACGGTCTTTTAACGAATGTTAGGTAAAAATTTAAAGTTGAGTACCTTCTACCTACAGGTGCAACATAAATGCTGGACTTTTATTACTTCGGACTGAAAAATTACTTAAGACATTTGATTTAATAAAGGCAAACATTAATAAGGTCTCGATTTACAACTTGGACTTCCGACGGCCTCTAAGACTAAGAAAGTATGTGTGAACACCCGAACCATTCTGAAAGCGAATAACTGCTCTTTTTTGCTATATCCATATGTAAACCAACTTCCAACCGCGATTAGACGTAGCTTTGCAACGCGCTTCTCCAAAGATTTTAGATTGCATCAATTCCTTTGATTACCTTTCTTGAAACGGGACACAATCGCAACTGTTTGGACAAGCCAAGTAAAAAGCCTTCATCTTCTTACTCTCCTTTTTTGTAACTCTCAACACCGCAGTTCCTCCCAAAACACCTCCGGCAGATGGTACCATAAACAAATCTATCAGTGTCTTATGCTGAAGTCTCCGGCGGTACCATGCATATTTATGGATATCTTGTATGGAAACAACATTGCGTCGCCATTCCTGCCAATTAGTTTTGTCATTACATAACTCCTATTGATGAATATAGAAGTCACCCTATCCATTTCCATTTTCATTTTAGAAAACTGCCTACTTCGACTCCAGAAAAGGTATATTAACCTTCATTAGGGGTTCGACTTTTTGTGCCTATAGCTTCCCTATCAATGTAATCTGATCCAGTGGTCTTCCTGCCAGCCTCGAAAATGTGAGTATACTCACTAGCGCCTAAGCAGACACTGATAGCGCTCTTGGCATGAAGTTTTTTTCATCCGCATGGTCCACAGTTTTAAAACAATCAAATAAATTAATTCTTGGATTTTGAACTAACTTCTGTTAAATTTGCCTTTCAGTGATTTATCGTGCCGTTGTTTTGTTGCTGTTTATATTCCATCTGGGAATATCTACAAATTTATAAGACTAGCTTTGGGATATAGAATTAGAATTTTAGTAGAAAGTTTTTGAGTTAAAATTAGTCCACTTTATTTTTCTTTTTGTTTTGTTACTCAAGTAAAGTAGTTTGACTTACTTTTGTTACCTATCACTTATTTTTTTTATTTTTCTCATTTTCGATCCTTCCTTTTTTTATTTTTTAAATTACTATAATCATTATTTTCAATTCATAATCTGTTAATCTGACCGACGGTTTGTAAACCAGGTCCAAAAAAAAAGACTTGTAAATGTACTTTTGTAAACTGAGTTTAATCCAATAAAGTCTATTCTACTACTACTACTACTTCTACTATTCCATCTGGGTCATCTGCGTTCGTGTACGAAAGGTATTGTTGCGCTCTTGTCCAGATTGCCAATCTTGTTGGCTGTCACAAACTTTTTAACCAATACATGGTATGCGGATACAGAATGTCCTTCCTGTTATAATCCGTCAGAGCATGGACCCTTTCATGGCAAGCAATTTTTGGAAAATTTATTATGTACAATTCTCTACCAAATTAATGGATTATATAATGAACACCAGCGCTTCCTTGATTTCATTTTTAGTGACTGTTCTGATATATGTAATGTTTATCCCACAGAAGAATGGCTACAAAATGTACCTCATCATAATGCATGTTGTTCGATATTTCTTGGCCCTAAAATGACTAAAACTAAATCCAACTTAACAGCAATATATGTACCTGATTTTAAGAGAATAGACTGTACTAAACTGGACAACTTTTTTAATTCAAATACCTGGACTAATACATTAAATGAATCTAATCTAGACAAATGTGTTCATAAATTTTACGACGTTTTATATGATTTTATTCGTTATTGTGTGCCGTTGAAGAAAAAAACGTTGTTTGTCAAAAATATCAGCTGTATGGATAAACAAAGATGTCCGCCATCTTAAGACCTTGAAGGATATTTATTTTTTTTTAAATGGAAAAGAACAATTAGCTACAGTGACTATCTTATTTGATGACTACAGCAACTTCTTAAAGCTGTGTTAAAAACTTGGTATGATGATTATACAACTACAACTAAATTAAATATTAAACGTAATCCAAAGATGTTCTGGAATTATATTAATTCAAAGCGAAATTCAGCTAATTTTCTAGTGAATAAGCATTACAATAATTGTTTGTCTAGTAAAAACGGCGAAATATGTAATTTGTTTGCTGACTTCTTTCAGACAACTTATGCAAGGCCTGATTCAGTGACACCGAATTATATCAATTATTATAAAAGATATTCCGAGCTTAAGACTGAACAAGAAATCGTGCAATATATAAAGAATTTAGATGATAACTTTGTTCCTGGTACCGATGGTGTTCCAAGTTTTCTTTGTCAAAATTTCATCTAAAAGCCGTTAACTTATTTATTTAACTTGTCGCTTTCCAGCGGAGTCTTTCCGACGATTCGGAAATCGTCATTTTTCATGCCCTACACAAGAGTGGTAACAAACATCACGTCGGAAGCATAAACTAACTATTAAATAGACTGACAGCTTTCGTACGTCTCCCCGATTTATCCCGCAGATTTTTTTTCAATATAAGCCCCTCCCACCGCTCGCTATTTTACTGTCTGTGAATGCGTGTGAAGCAGCAAAAAAAAATACTGACACTCAGCAGTGTTCCTACATTGTGGCATTTTGGGAATTTTCGGTAAAATTTCCATACGTAAAACATCAAAATTGTGGGAATATCAACAATCTGACAAGAATTATTTGTTCCTTTTTGTCACCTGGTAAAGATTGCTTTTACTTTCTTTCTTAAATTGCTGTAATTTCTCTAATCTTAACTTTCATCCTTTTTCTTTTTATTAACTTTTGTACACCCCACAAAGTTAAATATTATATCTAAAGTGACATCATCTCTATTTTTCTCAAATATAGATGTCACTAACTATTCTGTATGTACTAGCTATATTAAAAAATTTGCTTTAGATTTTTGTAATTTTTCTTACTTGTACATATTTCAATAAATAATTAATTGAATTGAATTGAAATTGAATTGAAATTGAATTGAAAACACTCAAACTACATTTCACCATTAATATTAACGCACTAAATGTACATAAAAAGGAAATTTGCCTTTAGCAACAATTTCCAGTACCAAAAATAATGATTATAATGTTAGCAAACTGCGATTTTTATACTGAAGATTAATTTAATGTTATTTTCTTTCCGAAAAATACAAATTTTAATTTTAAAAGCATGTTTTTTTTTCATACAAAAATTGAGGTATCTTGAGTTAAGTGAAAAGGGAAAAATGAACACGCTTCGTGGGAAAAATAAAGAGAGAGTGCTAAGAACACTGACTGAGATTTAGTGTATTTCGTGCGTTGCTGTCAGCTGATGGATGCGTTCTGAGAGTTTAAATTCGTTGTTTTATTGCACCACGACAACATTTGTATACTATTCTACAAAAGTTCAAATAGCGAATGTAATCAACATAAATAAATAAAGGAATAAGTGTGAAAAATTCATTCAATTCAATTCAATTGAATTCAATTCAATTCAATGTGTCTGTTTTTGGGGAAAAAATATACCCCAAATTTATAAACACACCAAAAGAATCAAAATGAAGTTTCAATGTCAAACTCAAGTAATTCTTTTTGTTTATAAATCAACCACATCTTTACACGTCCACTCACGAAACTTATTCAAACGAGACTGCCCTGATTTTTGAGTTATAATCTTTTCATGAAGATTCCATTTAATAGCGGAAAAGAACAAAATAACAATTAAAATTTATTAGAACATTTTAAATAATTGAGATAAATAGTTAAATTCCATTTGAAAACAACAGCTTCAACCAAGAACATGAATAGCGCTAGTTTTTTTTAAAGTTTTTTTGGTAGACATTTTATGAATGAAAATAATGTCATTATTTATGTGAAAAGTAAAATAAAGTTGCAAAATGATGACTGCACATTTATTATTGTTTCTTCACAATTTCTTTTCTAGGAATTGACGAATTTGTTTTACTTGATGTTTTGTTTGTAGTTTTTCTAACACTTTTTTAAGTGACAATGCAGTTGTCAGTCTCGTTTAATATTGTTGTTAATAGGAATGTGAAAGGAGAAATTGGTTGCGAAACTTAAAGGAAATTCTATGGCGAACATGCGAACAATTTTTTTATATCGATATCATAAAAATTATGTCTAACTATCCAAAATTCATTATAAAATAACTTCAAAAATATTGCTTTTCTTTATATCATTAATTTCTATTCAATTATAAGAAAATCGAACAATAATTTATATAAAAAAGTACCTAACGAAAAATGTCAACCTGGAACTAAGAAAAACTATTGTTTACAACACACCCTCGATATTGAAATGAGAGTCCACCTCATGCTACCGACATGGCGACATCCGGTTTAAGCCGGAAGAGTGTAGGCTGGTTTTATTCAAGTATGAGTGAGTTCCCTTTGATTATCATAGGCACAAATACATGAATTCAAACTGGGCTACATCCAAGGTCAAATTCAGCTTGTAGGCAATTTCTCTTTTTTGGCTGAAGCTGTCAGTCTATTTAATAGTTAGTTTATGGTCGAAAGGTATAGAGGTAGTGCAAAACCGTAAAAAAAAATTATCAAAACCCTTTGAGAAAACCACTTGCAACTTTATGCAATTTCACTGTTCTAAAATTTGTGTTTCACTCCCAGAAAATCAAATACAACTAATTTAATAGAATTTACTTCACATTGCAATGAAACAATGGTTATTGCATTACAAAAATATGTTTTTTATTCTGATTTTTGTAAAGCAATCGACAAAGTCAATCAAAAATCATAATTGAATATTATGGATTTCCTCAGCGGATTCTAAAATAGATCGGTTCGTATCTATTCGATCGTACTAGTTTTAATATTCGCATTTTGAGAATAATCGACCAAAAAGCCCAAAAAAGACATACACAGAATTATACTTGGTCAACAAAATAATCAGTAAAACTAAATGGTTCTTTGTCGAAAAATATTTTTCGTTAGTATCTACTTTGTTTTTTCTTCTTTTATATTGCAGGTTTTTTTTTCGTATTTTCCTTCAAGATTATCCTTTTTCTTTGTTACCTATCTATCTTATATAAAAATAATATCTCAGTAGTGAAGCGATGAACAAAACCCCCTCGGGAATTTTGTACGCCGAAAAAATTATTTGTAAAACAAAACGTCGTTATAAGTATTTTATTTGGGGGAACAAATTTTTAAGTTGAAATTTTACTTTTAAGTTTTAATACAGAATTAAAGAGTCAGAGCCGGATGACCAGGTTAGTGTTCAATCCGTCTGCTGACTAAAGAATGACTGCTTATGATTTCATTTCACGCTGCCCTTTTATACCCAGAGTCGTTACGGTGAATAATTATTCTTTATTGTTATTCTGTGTATGCAAAGGCTTACAGTTGCGTGTGTGCGTAGCACTTTTAAGTTTACATAAAAATGTGCTTTGTTTAATTTTAAATGTGCTTTTTTAAAAAGAATGTGCTTTCTACAAATGACTCAATTAAGGTTTGTAAATTATTTTAAAACAATGATTAATATGAATAAAGAATATGATTAATACAAGATAATATTATAATATTTAGGATGCTTGTTACAGTAGTAAGATAAAACCCAAGTTATCAAATCTCTGTAAAATGTGCAATAACAATAGTCCTGTAAAATTCTTTTATACGAAATAAAAAATATCTATCTATCTATCTTCTTTTTACATTACGTGAAACATAAGTCGATTAAAGTTGCCGAATATGCAAGCCGTGGAAACACGAAGAAAAAAATCAAATGCTTTATTTTTATTTAGTGTCCTGACTGGCAACATCAACTCCACCTATATTCTTAGTTCTATAAACATCAAAACCGAGGGCAACAAGGACTCCAATATTTTTATATCAAAGGAAGTCTCAATGTAACTATGGAAACAACGGCCCCATCAATAACTTGACGAAGGATTTTAATAAGTTCAATCATGTGATTGATTTCAACCTAACAAAATTAAATTTAAAACAAATATTAAAATAAATGTAACATATGTTAAAATAACTAGTTTTTAAAAAAAAAATGTTAATAATTGATTAACTGCGGCTTAAATGCTTAGTAGTTGAATAAATAAATATATAAATGTTATTTGAAACCATATCTAGTTGAATAGCTTCCCCAACAATAAGCTATTTTTATGTAAGCGAATCGATTTACCTATCCTAAAATAGTGTAGTAGAAATTTACCTATGCCTGCTGTTTGTTGGGGCCATTGATTGCTACTCGTAGTCATTTCGGGTTGTACTCGGTCGATTGTCGAGCATGAAAATCCACATGACTTTAGTAAACTGTTACCCCTCATAAGCCTGCCTACAAAAGCTTTTCTAATTTAGCAGGCTTGAAAATATCCGGGGCAATATCGTCTTCTCATCTTTGGTATGTTTGTGAGTGCTTTGTTGAGAAAACTTATATATATTGACATAGATATCTGAAGCCCTTGGTTCCGGTAAGTCTTTAACAAACACACCCCTTATATTGATTAACTTATAACTAACAGAATATTTTATTGAGTTAGCAACCACCGACTACAATATACCCTGACGAATACAATATCCACATAAAGCAACGTTCAATATGAAGTTCTCTGTAACAAAACTCCGAACCAACTTCAGATGATACTCGGATAACACATACAAAGGATGTGTTTCGGGATAGTTACTGATAGGACAACGTACACAATACAACACATTCTATTAAGTGTGTTAACTGTGCCTGGAGATGACATCACTTGCATTTTGCATTTCATTTTTGTCAAGAACGAACTGTGACCGTAGACAAATTGGCAGACCTACGTTCAGACATTCCCGAGACAACATGAGTCGCGAACATCCATCTTTTTATGGGCACCTTTTGATTTTGAGCAAGTGGCGTTATAGTCTTAGATGACCATTCCACGAGAGACCTTGTATTTTGTTCAATAAATAACCCATGTCAACAACTGCTCCTGAACGAGCCAATAATTTAAAAGAATGAAGAGATTTATTGTCCACTTCGTTTTTGAGACCTTATCTTTCCCGAATACATTTTGTGGCATCCTATGAAACGAAAGGCTTACGAAGTTAAATTGCGCAGTCACTTAAAGAAGGAACTCAAAGTCCAATACAAGTATGTTGGCCTTGAATTGACAATCTTTAGAATAATTTAAATCTTCAAAAGACTGAAATCTCGCAAAAACAAAGAGGTCACCTAGAGAATATTGCGTTGTGCTAATAACAAATTTCTCGACTTTAAATTTACGATAGCTCACAATTGAAAAATTTGTATAGAAAATATGACTTTTTTGAACTACTAAAATTAAAAGTCGAAACTATAATCGTTTATCGTTTATCACTAAAATCGCAAAGCCTATATATAAAATATATTTAGGTTAAAAATCCAATTATTTAGTTTTGCCTCACCCTGTTGTCTCAGGTAGAGCAATAACTAAATACTTCTTGAATGTCAATTTTAATGAATTCATGAATACCGAAGCATTTTCATTGATTTTTTGATGATAGTCACAAGGGCAGTATTTGAGAAGTAATTTTTGTTAGACCTTATAGAAACTTGAATAGGGGTTCGGGTAAATAGGTCTAACTTTCCACAAATTTTTGGAGTAGCTGGTGGCGTGTATCGTAAGTGCTATTGTAAAATGACACATGTAAGACTTAAGTCTAATCATGGTGAAAAAACAAAGCGAAATGAGCAGACATCAGCTGTCAAATTGATTGACGCTATAAAAGTGCTGCCCATTCGAAAATACAACTTCTACAAAAAAACACCTTTTATAATGTCGTTTTTCATTGGTTTCACTCGGGGATCTACTCATTCTATGATCCAATGGAACAACAAAACTCAAAACAAAACAAACAAAACGAAAGTATTGGTGAAATGCCAAAACAATAATCTGCGGCGGCTGTCAGCTGACTTCTATAAAATACATAAATTACACTTGTAAGAGTACTTCCTGAGTGGATTCTGACTTCAAATCGAGAAGCGAGATTCTCTCCTCAGAATCACCAGAAGAGTATTTTTTGTGCCAATAGAACGGTTTCAGAAGTGATTTTGTTCTATTCCGGACGCTTCTTTTTGCCCAATGGAAAACGACATAAGGTTCATTCAAGATATTGGTGGTATGGATTAAATGTCAAAAATGAAAATAGCTCGAAGCCTATCCACGAGTATATTTTGAGTTTTCTAAACGAGTCTCGCTCAACTTTTTGAGTTTGACAGATTTTTAGAGCTTGGATCGGCAAAGTACGCGAATAGACCTATTATGTGCACAATATTTGCTAAAATTATAAAGATTATAATATGGAATTAAATGCCATAAGCAGGAGCTTACTTAGTTAAATCTCAGCTTGTCCCTATAAAAACACACTTTCCATACATAAGCGATCCATGGTGCAAAATTCACAAAATATTCTACCGAAAGCCTTCCTAAGGTTTACTTTTTGTTATAAAATTGAGAGCCCTGTACTTATTTTCCATAAGATCGGCCTATCTTTCAAATTATGTGCTTCCTATTTCTTCAATTTACTTCAGAGGATTGCTTACAGAGGTGAAACGTTATTTTAATAGAGAGATCAAGAAACACTGGCAGAAGAGCGTAAACGTCATATTCCTAAAATCAACCTTAAAGGTGCTCGAATTTTCGCGGCTGTTATGTGCATGTCTAATTTCCTATATTACCATGTCAGAAGTAAATAATTAATTAAAACAGTCCTAATATATATGCGTATCATACCAATACCGTGTCTTGCAAAACAAAATCAAACATCAATTGCATTTTATTTCAACAATCGTGTTGTCAATCAAGACACTAATTCGATAGCTGAGTCTATGAACAGTTTACTAGGTCAACTATGCTCAATCTGTAATTTTAATTTTCTTATTCTGTTGTGACTATCCTATTGTCACTTTGGACTCGTGTGTATCTTATAAATGTGTTAATTTGTTAAAATAAATATTCTTATGCAATAAAATAATTAATACATCCGATGCCATTGGAATTTCGATTTTACTTTTTTTATCGACTGCTTAAGGCTGAATGCGAATATAGATTACGCAAGAAAATATTGTGGAGAATAATTTGGAGAAAGCAAACGCGGAATTGAAAATCTTTTCCTATTTGTATTTGCATCTTTTTAAATGGTTACTATAGATCAGTACCTGTTCCACTATTTAAGTTTATTCTTAACCAATGCAAAAACCTTCTTTTACTGATGTCGATATTTAACTGTATCAATGGACAATACAGTCTTTGAATATTAGATAGGGAACTTTTAAAAAAAATGAAACTATTCTTAAACGAAGAGGTCAACCTTAAAATAGTTTTTGTTTTTGTTTACTGAACGTGTCCATTATTGTGGTTGGCAAAATGAGGTTTATTTTTGTTGGGCGCATTTTCCCATTGGTCACCGTTGAGAAGCTAATGTCAAGAGTTCGCCAAAATACTAATAGGGTGCGCAACAACTCTATATGCAATCCTCAGCTTAGTTACTTTCAACGAAACGTTGGCGATATGTCGCGGCGGTGCAGCGAAATACCTCCAGGGGCAATAACTTCACATGGTAAATAACTTTACTTCGAGTGGGAAATAATTGCACATTTTTATGTGAAGTTATTTCCCAAATTTATTTAAGTTGCCGCACCGGGTTCGTAGCGACCTTCTCAAAACCATTCACTTTGTGCGAGTTTTTCATTTTTGGAACAAATGGCAGCGATCTACAAATTCATGCCGAGTTCAAACGTCTAATTTAGGAGCTCTTTCTTGACAGTTATACTCTCGAATATTTGTCAGACGTTCGCGAGAAAAAACCTTAAGTTAAAATGGATTTTTTTTCAAGAATCGAACCTGGGACCCCTCGCTTAGTAATCCAACGCAATAACCACTAATCCACTGTTCCTTACGGCTCGTTGGGTAGTAGATAACTCCAAACTCTGATAAAATGAAAAAGCAACAAAAGACTTGAGGAGGCACGAATAGGTGACAGACAAAAAGAAATGGTTGGCAACTTACCTAAAACCAATATTGTTGTAATTGGTGAGTAGCCCAGTTTACTGTAAAAAAAAAGCGAAACAACAAATACCGCACAGAGCACACATTTATTTATCCAATTCTTGACTGTTCAAGAGTCAAGTAGGTGTAAATACTGAGGCCACGAGATTTGCCTGTCTATTGGCCTACTACAAATTCCCTAAAGCACACGCAACGCCACTAAATTTATTGCAAAAACCAGCTACACAACAATATGCGATAGTGGTGCACTTTCCATTTCATAATGCTACATGATTCACTCCTCTTATCACGTAAATTATCCAAAAGGCGCCTATTACCCACACCCACTGGAAAATGCATCCAAATGTAGGCTAAACTTTGCCTTTATCAAACAGAAACCGAAAACAAAAAGCGAAGCGTCATCAGCACAAGATTATTCTGCACAACTACTAACAAATACTCTTGTTGCACGCTGAGTGCTATGAAAAATTAATCTAATTCGAATTCAGAATCACCGTGCTCCAGTTTCCATTTCTAATCATCCCTGCAACCACTACCAGCCAACACAATTGTCCATATATTTGCTCATTTCATTTGTGAAAAAACACACACTTCTCGGCCATTTTTCGCAATATATACACTCATGGCAACCCAGATTGGAATATAAGAAGACGCACTCCAGAGGACATTGACGCGGCGACCCAGAAGCACAGAATACAGAATGAGATGTAAGCCTGGCTGTAAGGCAGACAGAGACAGAACGACACGAACAAAGCTTAAAGGATACGAATTTATTTAATATTTATTTCCAGTCCATGTAAGGACTATCCCATAATCTACCCGAGGAGATGAATAAATTTAGCAGACAACACTTCTGTGCAGAACGGGGTGGGTATGCGGGTATGGACACGGGTATATAACCATATGCAGCCCTTAAATGCAGAGCTCATACTGCCGCAAGGACTAATAGGGTTGCTGGTGGATAATCATAGAGGACGTTAAGGAAATGCCTGGATTTGCGTCGCATATGGCGCGCACAAAAGTGGATAAGTCCTCGGGATACACTTTACAGCCAGCCACCGTGTACACAAGGAAGCACAGGTGGAAGAAGTTCCCACAGATATTGCACCAGAGTCTTTGTTACACACGCAGGCGAGGATGAAACTTTATGTTATGATTATGTATGTGCGAGGAGAAAGGTAAATGTGGATTTTTTATTATTTTTCCTTCGTCGTGCATGAACGGAGATGATAACATTCTAAATAGCCCTTAAGCAAATTTCCTCAATGATAAGTTAGCTCTGATGGGTTCCATGGATTCGCGTATCGCAAAATGCTAATTCGTGAAATTTTGTAAATATTTGAATGTTGTTCAAGCAAACGGATACGGAGTGTAAGATTTAAATACAACGTAAAATGCCGGAATGGCAAATTTGGTATCAGACTCGTCGTGGGTAGTATTTCACTTTTGGAATGATTCAACAATGCAAACTGAGGTATTTTTCTTCGACTTGCGTGTGCACATTTGCTTTGTCCATACATTTTGATCTAAATTGCAACTCAGTATGGTACTCAGTATGGTAACTTTCTTGTTAAAAGCAAATCGGAATTGATAGATATATAACTGAAGCCTTATTTGTAAAAAAAAAAATAGTTCGTAAAAAAAGGCTCGGACACATATCAGCGCTCTAAATTTGGGTCTCGTTTTACATTTAGAATGAACAGTCTCAGCTAAAATTTTACAGCTTATTTTGACAGATAATGATTGCTGATGACAAATTCATGTCGTTTTTCATTGGGACAAAAAATCAATCTTTTTTTTGATCTAAAACACTCTTCATGTTCAATTGGGACAAAAAATCAATCTTTTTTTTGATCTACATTACTTTTCATGAAAAAAATCAATCTTTTTTTGATTCGGATCGCTTTTTGCAGATCTCGATATTTGTTGCAGATCTACACATATTACCACAAACACCCATAGGTATACTTTGCACAGCCGTTTCACGTCATTTTAAGAAGTTTGCGTCAAAACAAAAGCGCAAAGTTTCGTGAAAACCAAAATAAAGAAACACATAAATAGCCATCGGTATAATTTTGGAGGAATTATTATCTTCAATGTCTTATTCATCATCGGAAACTACGAATCACCGAACCTACTCTATTTGTAACTTCAACAGGGAAAACATTTTTCAAGTCGATTTCCATAGTTGATTTTTCTAAAATCGAATGCAATTTGAACAGCTGAATTTGCTGTCAAATAACACACCAATTCATTTACAAAAGCAGATCAATTTCGTTGCATGTTTCATGAGCCGCGTAAGATGGTGGTCCCAATGGAAAACGACATCAAACGCTACTACAAAAAATACACCTACCGCTAAATAATCTTTTTTAGTGTCTAGGCTAAATTTTTCGAACTCACGATGGGGAAATTTTTCATACAAAATTGCACAATTGTGACCTACAAAATATTAAGTGTGAAGGTTAAAAATAATTATTACTTAAGCTACGATTACATGGTGCCATTTTTCGTGGCAAATTTTGACATGCTGACGTCACAAAATTTTAGCCATTCGGTGGTCACTCGTGTGTCTTTCGTGAGAGTGCGCTGCGACATCCCGCACGACCAGACGCTTGGTAGGCTAAGTGGCATGTGTAATCGTAGCTTAAGGCCCATCGAAACAGGCATACATACGAGCGAAAAACATAACCCTCCTTCTGGGCGAAGTCGGATTAAAAGGGTAGACAAAAAGTGTCGAAGAGAAGGGAAGTCAAAACTGGCATTTTTTTGCATAGGTATCTGAAATTTTGCGCGGTTTAAATAACAAGTTACATATTTTAGAATGCATAGACTTGGACAGTTGGTAAATCTTTGGTCTTACTTTTACGAAGTGTACCAAAATCTCATAATTATAGTTAGGAGTTGTAACAAACCATGAACTATACATTTGATCAGTCCTAAAATTAACAATGATGATAATGACCCAGCTGTCTCAATATTGTCCCTAAATGACCATTTCTACAAGAAAACTCAGCAGTGCTCCTTTTATCGCTTGCAAATAAGACTTCTTCACCTGTTTCAATGGAATTCCAGTATACGATGCAGAGTTCACTGAATATGCGTTTTAAAGCAACCATCACAATAGATTTACCTTCATCCCCGTTACGAAACAGACGGCTACAATCCTATCAAGTGTGCGCTGAATTTAAATCTGCGAGAACCATTTCATTCTGCGAAGTCCCAAGGATAACCAAGTTATCAAAGAAAAACAAATGACTTACCCCTTAAGTCTCTCAATTCAAAGCGATATTTACCAAGGCTGCGATATAACACCCATTTCATACAAATAATGAAAAGCAGAAGAGACAGAACGACCCTTTGGAAATGTCAAACGCCCACGGTTAAAGGTATTGATTTGACGCTGCATTGTTCATCCCCCAACCAACACTAGACGAAACGAAAGTGGTTGAATTACCGCATCCGTTATCGAGTGCTACGCACCGTTACCGATCGCCGACATTAGTCGCCATTTGGTCACTTTTTTCATCTCAGGGCCACCAAAAGAATACCTCTGTAAGCAATCCCCTTTATCTCCCCACTCCTCCCATTTTTCTTCAAAAAGAGCACAACCGCCACAATCGCAATACCTCTTTACGTCTTAAACTAGGACAACGAGCATTTCTGTCCAGAGTTTATTCACCTTTGCAGATTTGACAACTTTCACCGATTTGATCGCAAACAACCAAAATGGCGACCTCCAGGGGTAGTTTGGATCATAAATATTACATACTTATAACGTTTTCGATTCAAGTAAATATTTGCACTTTCTATGAAAAGAGCAAATCTAGAAGTGCTCTTTCCATGTATTCTATGTTTCATTGAAAAAAAGTGCATTTCCAGGTCAATAATATAAAATTGGTTAACCTTCAGTTCCAGAGCAACAAAGTTCGTCCGCCATTTCAATTATTTTGTTTATCCTGTTTTTTTTCTTCTGTCAAATGTGCCTGTAAGTGTGTAATCAGCTTTATACTCAACCTGCTCAGTCAATTTATTCTGAGCTCATAGAGCGCGCTCTGATTGTGCTCTGAGAGAAAAAAGAAACACAAATTCTGAGCTCTGATGTATCTGAGCTAAAAAAGAAACACGAACTTTTTGTATAAAAGTTCAGGTTAAGCTCTGAACTAAAAAAGAAAAACGCCTATTGAAAAGATCAATTCTGAATTTCGGGGCAATTCTCTCGGATGTCGGATCTACCATAAAAGAGATCTTTTGATGTGTTCTATGTTTAAAGCCTAATATGCTGTTCCAGAAAAGCTAAAATTAAGCGCCTCTCCAATGTTTCTTTCTACCACTTCGCTTAATGTTCGCTTAATTTTGACAGTGTTGGTTCCGTAAAAAAAAACTGTTTTGGTAGAGCTGATTGACTTTAATCTATTTCTTTATTTGTACTTCCACAGGTCCCTCCTCAAAAACCTCTTCCATTACTCCTCGTTAAAATATCCCATTTCTAAAAGAAATGAAATCAACAACACCGAATTTCTTTCTGTTGAACTATTCCATACTCTTAATTTGGTTTCGTTTGAAATTTTGTTGCAAATACCGATATTTTCTCTGATCTGTCAAAATTTAGCTGTGGAAAAATATATTTTGCATTAATACGCTTACTTAAATTCTGTAGAGATTTTTCGTACAGTGGATAACAAATTTTTTTGGTAAATATATATATATTGCTTAATACAAGCGTAAAAACAAAAAAAAAGTAAACAATTGAGTAAACTTAAGATTAAAATACAAATATTGATGGTAAAGTCGCATAACTTAACATATAACATGAATTTTCGTTAGTTAGAAGGAAATGGGATATTCAAGGTTGAGGTAATTTGTGAAGCGCAGTTTTAAGTGCTGATTTGGTGCCGTTTATGTCAAATAAGTTGGGAAACATATTTGCTTTGGAAAGCATTCTTGTTAAAGGCTCGTGCTGGCCATAGTCAATACGGTGATGGGGAGGCGGAAAAAGGGGATTGAACGAAAATGACGAGGATTAGCGTTCAATGAGATCTGATGCAGCAGATGTGGGCAATATATGTTTCCGGATAGTAACTGATGAATAAAAATTATATCAGCGGTGTCACGTCGAGTTTTAAGAGGTTGTTAATCGAGCAGCTTTAAGCGATTCTCCTAGGGAGGTAAATTGTGAGGGTCATCCCAGTGTTACCATAGGAATATTCAGATCAGTAAAATATCATCATTGTCTTTCTCACTGCGCTAAGGGCTTTCCAATTAAAAGCGAGAGAAGAGTCCATATGCAGTAATCCCATCAAATCAATGTGAACTCAATGAAAACTCAAAAAAGGCTTTAGTCTTACGGGGTTCACGCTCTGCAAAAGGGCAATGATTCAGCAGACTACGTCGTAAGTCCTAAAGAATAAATGGCATCCAGTTTCACAGCTTCTAGTTTGACATTCATGCCCACGAAATACCTTCAACTACTGTAGGACATTGTAGCTGATGAGCGAGGATATTATCAAGTGGAAATTGCTCACGGAAACGTTAGCTAAGAAGTGGGACAGCGGAGCAAAAGGTCGCATTGAAGCGATTTCATCGCTTTTATTATGTGTTTGAGGCGAATCGTAGACTTAACTGATATGACATGAGTTACCCACTCTCCAGAGGCATACGGGCATGTCCCACGGTTGCTTTAGAAGCCCGAATTGGACTAACACCAACCACTCCACATCTATGTTTAAAAAGTGACAATTAACGCAACTCAGCAAGTTTGATAGACATCGGTGATCATACGGACCTGATTATCCTTGTTTCAGAGATCCCAGGTCAATTTTTAACACGGCAAAAGAGTCCGGGGTATTGAACTCACCAACGTACACTTGTCAAATGTCAGATTGAAATGTTTTTTAAAGAAATTATTAAAAACAAATTTTACCATTTGTGATCCATAATATGAAATTAAGCGTGCAAATTTAAACTTTAATTGAAAATATTGATGTGGACTAATAGGCCTGTTTTTTTGAGCTTCGTTCTCAGCAAAACAAAGTAAAGTAGGGTTTTCAGCACGCATTTACAACAACTACGCTCTACTTGACGCTTCGAGACTCGCAGTAGTTATTGTAATTTGTGTGCTGAAAATCTTACTTTACTTTGCTTTGCTGAGAACGAAGCTCAAAAAAACACGCCTAATATCAGCTGTTCAAATTGCATTCGTTTTTGGAAAAAGCAACTATGGAAATCGACATGAAAAATGTGTCCCCTGTTGTAGATGCAAATAGAAGAGTTTCAGTGATTCGTAGTTTCCAGATGACGAGGAAGACGAAGAAGATAAAAATCTCCTCAAAATTATATCCATGACTATTTATGTATTTCTTTATGTTGGTTTTCACGAAAAACAGCTGTGCAGTATGTGTAAATCTGAAAAAAATATCGATATCTGCAAAAAGTGATCCGAATCAAAAAAAAAAGAAGATTTGTTTGCCCAATGGAAAACCACATAAGTTTTCTGTATGGTGGAAAAGTGTTCCACTTGCTTTTATAGAGTTCTTTGCTGTCAAACTTTAAAATGGGGGAACGGAGTTTGCTGAAATTTAAATAAAAATATTAAAGTGTGTAAAGATGACCAAACAATTACCAATCCAGCATTTATTAATAATTCAAAAAAAAAAATCAAATACATCGGTAAATTAACTAATTCATTAAGTAGCGTTTATGTCCGTATACCTTCCTCCTCAATCAACGACGACCACTCCCCCTCTTCGATCAAAACTCGTCTTCCTCAAGACGTTGTAGAGTTGCCGTTGACAAGTGTAATTAGCACAGAAAACCCAAGTCCAAATCAATACTATAGGCCTGTTTTTTTGAGCTTCGTTCTCAGCAAAGCAAAGTAAAGTAGGATTTTCGGCACACGATTTAAATAACTACTGCGAGTCTCGAAGTGTCAAGTAGAGCGTAGTTGTTGTAATTGCGTGCTGAAAATCCTACTTTACTTTGCTTTACTGATAACGAAGCTCAAAAAAACACGACTTATGTTGAAAATGTTGCTTAGGTATTAGTTTTTCAATATTTCTCTTTTCTGTGTTTTAACACAAGAAATAAATAAATGCCGACAACAACGTAATGTCTTAACCCCCCTAAGCATACCTACGTCAGATAAGATTCACAGAAAATAGTTTGCATCTTTTGACGTAGAACAAAAAAAAAATAGAACCAACTTGAACTCTGAATAATATATTGAACACCGCTCCTCAAACCACCAGCCCCATATAAAATTACCAAGTTTTACATAAAAGCAAAAAAGACAACTCCCAGCGAGTTTGAAAGTAAATTTTAAGAAGCCACTTCCGCCCCATTAAGGGATGTAAAATAGAAAACGAGAACCCCTCGCAGAGTTGAGAGTGTGTATTCTATTCGTTGCATGTTGTCAGAATCTTATCTACTGTGTGCACCAGCAACGCTATCAAGGAAATTGAAAAAAATAAATAAAAATACACACCCCCAAAGTGGGGTGAGAAAAATAAAAACCAAATGAATCTGCGAAAAGGAAGAATCTCATGCACCAGGACATAACCCCAAGCCTCCGAGGGTACTTACCGTCTTTTCAAAAAAGCGTTATCCCAATTAGGTTCACCTTTTCGCGCCCAAAATGTGTGTATATCTCTTTTAAATTTCACCCACGACCGTAGGGATACTTAATTTCATTGCAGAGCACCAGAAATCATTTCACTCGAACCGCACCGATAGATAGAAAGAGGATGTTGGCTTTATTTGTGACCACAATGAGAGGAAAAAAAATCCTTAAAATTAGGGCGGTAACTTGAACACATATACACACGCGCGACCACGAGAACTGCGTTCGGGCGTTGTTGGCGACAGAATTGAAAAACGATGTAAACGCAAATAGATGCCAGGCAAATCTGTTTATTTTTGTCGGACTCGTCGATGATAATAATCGTTTCCCAAAATTAAGTGAATGTATTCAGAGACTGGCTTGTGATTTTTTTTAAATCCAAATAAATTGGGGGACACGGGGAAAGTGAGCGAACTCCGGCTGGCACACGCGAACACTTCGAGGTAACTTCTTCAACTGGAAATGGAATAGAATCGCGAATCTGTGCTCGCCTAGTAGCCACACATGAGCAGCGGCCGTTGTGTATAGTAGATGTGAGTTGGTGGATGGAGCGGAGCGTTGTCTTCTCTATTTAGCGGCTATCAGTTCCGGACTCCGCAACGACGCAACTCACGAGGGCAAAACAAGTGTACAGACATTTGCCTCACACATACAAATGGAGATGTGGTTCCAGTGGATATGGATTATAGTAAACAGCCGGTGGAGCGTCGAAGCTAACAGCGAAGCACCTGCTCGACTGGAACTTTTGGCGTTCGGTTTATCAGCAATGGAAAGTTGTTTACATCGCATCGTGGTGCTACGTTGTTAGATGTGTGTTGGTTAAAAGAGCGTCGCAATTATAGCAGAGGAAACTTATGGGATGTTGGGTAGGGAGGTTGGGTGGTGGGTGCACTGCGCAGCGCTTTTTATTCATGGTGAAATGTCAAGTGTGGTGGGTTCAATGTAAGTCCATTTATTATGGTTGTTGTCTAGGAAAATAACATTTACGAGATTTTCTTTATTGCGAAAGAAGTTTTGCGATTCGCCGGAGCTTTTTTTCCGTTTTATACGGACCAAGGGCGTAGATTTTATGGACCCCTACGCATAGACTTATTATAATATGGACTGCTAATAGACAACTTCGCGTTGGTTCCAACATAAGCGCTAGCTCTCGTGGTTCAGAGCGGAATATATTGGAAACTCACATCTGACGTTTCCATTTCGTTGCAGATAGTTTTGCATATGACTGTGTTATTTCGATTAAAGCGTAGTACTAAATTGTATCTGGTCTCCAACTTTTCTCTCCAAACATCAGCTAAAGTCCTTGCTAAAGCGTAGTACGCTGCTCGAGCTAAACTAAATTTTATCTGGTCTCCAACTTTTCTCTCCAAACATCAGCTAAAGTACTAGCTAAATTTTGACATATAGCACACCGTGGATAAGCAGGGAACTGAGATTTAGCTCGAGCAGCGTACTAAGCTTAATTAAATAAACATTTAAAATTAAAAAAAATGAAGTGTTGTATAATTGGTTGCAATTTGCAATATGATTCAAGTTTCTCTGATACCTATGATGAATTAAATTCTCATGTAATTGAATGTAATATTCTTGAAAATCATAAGTATTTATTGATCAGAAATGTGATTGAAATATACGCTTAAGTGTTATTACATCATATTTCTAAAATTAATAATGTAAACAATGCCGCAACAATTTGAATTTCAACCGTTTCACTTGGAAAATCCACTCACGCCCAATAGGTGGCTCAAGCATTCTATGGATAAATCCAAGATGGTTGTCATTTTGTTTCACTTATTTTTCGCATAGAACCACGAGCGCTAGTTATGTTGGCGTCATTTTCTGGGCAGAGGTTGTATGGAAGTGATATTTCACTAGCAGTCCATAATATAATATAATAAGTCAAAGGGGACGTTCAAGTATCTAGTTTAATAAGTCTGACAGCTCTCTCACTTAGTGAATCTCGGTTTTGATTGGTCGAAAAAGGTCATGTGAGCAGCTGTTTCAGTTGAGGTTTATGGAGGGGCAGCCGACGAATCTAGTCAAGAACTGAGTACTAAGTTGACAGTTCGCATATGTGGCTGACGTAGGAAAAGTGACGTTCCCGACCAATCTAGTTTTTGCGTTCAGGTTGCATCTCATACAGATCAATCTAGTCCACTTAAGATGGCTAGATTCTTGAATGCGGCCAATGCCCCTGCGGTTTTCTTACCCGACGACTGTCAAAAGTGTGGTGAAGATATAACACACACTGCAACGGCAGAAACGAGAACGTCATTATCTAAACCCCCCCTCTTTGGTTTGAATTTACAAAAATACTTTAACTTTCTGTTCGCCGGCTCTACACATCTGTCTTACTTGTGTAATAAAAGTTTTTTTCATTGCAAGCAAGTACTTATCGTCTAATCAATAAATTTTCCATATATTCACAGTTTAAACCAAAGAACTAGTAGCAAGTTAGCTATGTTAAAGCTACTCGTATTTGTGGTTTGCCCTACTGCTGGGAGCTCCTTCGTATTAAGCTTAATAAATTCCAAACAGCTCGCAGGCGCACTTTGAAGATGTTGGTACTGAAATTGAACAACTTCGTCTGAAATTTTCACGAAATCTCATCGATGACTAGCACAGTGAATAAAGTAGGTCTTCGCTCTTCAAAGTAGTGACCACTTCTCCTATAAATCAAAAATAAAAATCTGACCTGCGTTTCACAAGAGTTTCTGCCTCATCAGTCACTTGTTGGTGGCTTGGTGACCGCGGAAGAAATGACCACTTTGAAAATAAAAACTCGAAGCGTTAAGTTTTTGTAAACTTTTTTTTTTATCCTCCATAAAATGCTTATGCGTTACAAATTACAGTTAAAACCTATCTAATGGATTCTTAAATAACAGGAAATAATTACTATTTTCTAGAAAACATATTTCAATCTACTCTTTACACAGAAAAAAAATATTGAATCAACAAAACTAGTCGTCTGCAGCTCAGCCCTACTTCTGCCTCTTTCCCTGTTTGCCGGGTTTTCCTTTGAATTTCTGATTTTTGTTAAAGTCCTTCTTGTTTGCCTTCAGTTGCCCGATTTGTTTCGTTTGGAACTTCTTATTGCGATTCTCTTTGATTGGCTTTCCCTCGAGCAGAGGTACAGCGTCAATGTCAATTTTTTTCGTCTGTTGAACAACTTCCTTGGGCTTTTGCTGTTTGTTGGGTAAGTCGGTCTGAGTGGGCTTCTGTTGTTGCTTGTTTTTGCCTGGCTTGGAAGCGTTGCCGTTCTGAGGTTTGGGCGACTGTGTTTGCGGTTTAGATTGGACAGGTTTGTTAGGTTGCTTGGTTTGTGCAGCAGACTTGGCTTTCACTGGAGCACTCACTTGTGGTGGGGCTGGTTCTGATGTTTTAGGTGATTTCTTGTCAAAAGTCTTCTTATTCTTTTGTTTTTGATTGTTTGAAGGTGCACTTTCACTGGATTGTTGACCAAACGCTTGTTGTTTCTTTTGGTTATTACCGTTTGCTTGAGCGGGACTCTTGTTTTTGTCGAATTTTTGCTTCTTGTTCTTATTCGTGTCCTTCTTTGCTTGGTCAGACAGTCCATTCGCATCGGTGCCTTCAATCGTCTTCTCATTCCCTGGCTTTGGCGCCTCTTCGACTTTTTTCTTCTTCTCCACCTTGACAGGCTTTTCAAAGACATTGGCAATGTATTTCTTGGAGTTCTCCTTCATTTTCTTCTTTTTCAGTTCTAACTCAACTTCGGTGAGATTGGGTTGACCAGCACGCTTTCCGAGTTTCTTCTTCTTCGACTCACTTCCATTTTCCGTTTCACCGTTCTCTCCCTCGTTGTCGTCTTTCTCCTGTGTCACGTCCTTGGACAGTTCTTTCTCATCCTCTTCCTGCTCTTCCTTGCTAAGTGGTATTTGGTTAGAGAACTTCTTCAACTTGGCCACGTAGAAACCATCCATGTTGTGGGTGTGTGGGTAGTAGCGCCTTGTCAAATTCATGCTCGGGTGGAAACGAAACTGTCTATAGTTGACAAAGCCTTCTGTTCCAAAGTCTAATCCAGTTGGGACAAGCTTAACATTACGCTTCTTCAGAGCGTAATCAATGACCCACTCGTTCTCTTCGGGGAGAACGGAGCACGTGGAGTAGACTATGTAGCCACCGGTGGCTGACTTGGCGTCCACACAATCGATTGCGGTTAGCAGAAGTTTCCTCTGCAGGTTGTAGCACCTCTGCACATCAATCTCCGATTTAGATGTCTTCACACTGGGATCCTTAGCTACTACGCCTGTACCGGTACATGGAGCATCTAGCAGAATACGATCGAATCCAGTCATAATCTTACGGAACTTGCAACCGTCTTCGCAGCTGACGACGGCGTTAATGACGCCCAATCGATGGAAGTTTGCAACAACAGCCTTGATGCGGTCACGATTCGCATCGTTGGCGAAGAGAACTCCGGTGTTCTTCATTATAGACGCAATATGGGAGCCTTTTCCTCCTGGTGCTGAGCACATGTCTAAAATTCGTTCGTTTTCTTGCGGAGCAAGTGACATGACAGGAAGCATACTAGACGCCCCCTGAATCATGTAGTGACCGGCGAGATATTCGGGCGTCGCTCCTAGTGGAACTTGGGAGCTGTAGATGACCAAGCCAACCTTTGTCCACTTTCCGAGGGGATCCAGATTAACACCACGGTTGATTAGCGCTGCGGCCAGGTCACGACGACGAGTTTTTAAACTGTTGGTACGGATGGTGAGTGGACGAGCGACCTAAAACCAAGAGAAACATAAAGATTATTGCACATTTGGCGAACGTCAGCAGAAAATATCAGTTTGAATCTCAGTAAGCGGCTTGCGCACTTATGGGAAACAATTTCAAAAATACTAAACAAACAATTTTAAGAAAGAACTCACCTCCGAAGTTTCCAAATATTCCATAAGCTCATTCAGGGGAAACATGTCCATAAGTTTGCCCATTAAAAACTCATTGTAGCTGTAGTACAGGCATAAGTCCTTCTTCAACAGCTCAATGTATTCTTGACGGCCTCTGCCTTCCTGACGGTACTTTTTGAAATCAGAAAGAACCAAACTTATATCCTTAATGCGTTGCTGCACTTCCTGCAAGGTGATCTCCTTCTCTTCTTCGTCCTCGTCTGGGAATCGGAAAACTTCTTGGTTGTCTACTGACATTTGCATTTCAGCTTGTGCCTCCATAGCTTCCTTTTCTTTTTTCTTTTTCAACTTCTTGTTAGCCTTTTCTATCGGTAGTTTATCATCGTCTTCGTCATCGTCGTCATCATCTTCTCCTTCACTGTCATCATCGTCGTCGCCAGAGACATCGAAATCATCGTCAGAGTTGGCCTCATCGCCAGATAAATCGTCCAGTTTACCGACTTTCAATTTGTCCATAGATTCATCGTCGGATTCATCTTCTTCGTTCCCTTCCTCACCATCATCTTCTTCAGATTCTAGTTCTTCGTTGCTAGCTACTTCCTCGTCGTCATCTTCTTCCTCATCATCATCTTGTTCCTCTTCTTCACTCTCTCCATCACTTCCTGCAGTTGGTTGCTTCGGTTGCTTTTGCTTTGGCTTCAACCACGATTTGTTGTCATCGGTGAAACCCTTAACCGGAGCGGCTGCCACCAATTCATCCTCATCACTGCTGGCGTCCATTGCCTCATTCTGATCTTCAATCGATGAGTTTGCTTCCTCCTCGCTGTCGCTATCGTAATGCTGCTGTTTTTTGGGTTGAATCTTCTTTTGCTTCTGATTCTTTTGTTTGTCCTCTTTTTTCGAGACACGTTTCACCAGTCGTTGTTTCTGACGATGCGATAATTTTTTGTCAGTCTCTTCCATAGGAGCTAATAAATATAATACATGAATATAATTATTTGTGCAATCACCCACATCGATTGAAGAACCATACCAAAAGATTTCTTCGGAAATGTTGGCGCCTTTTGTTTCCTAGCCTTGCGACCAGGACCCTTTTTAGGTTTTTCTGAATATTCAGCTTTTCTTCCCATTTTTGTTAATTATAAATTGCTTTGTGCTGTAAAATAACTAATTAATTAATAATTTTTAATAAAAACGTGCCGCGCTGCAAATTCTTTCAAACCGAGCAGCAACAACACGTGGGGAATGGATTCGATTGTCAAAATTTGACAAGTTATCCCGGTAAAAGTGATACCAGACCATTGTATACAGTAAATTGTGGAAGGTATTTAATGGAACAAATATAATTTGGGATTCGAAAAAATAGCATTTTTTTTTTCTCTAGGTCACTTTTTATGTTCTATTGGCACGAAAAATATCCATCTAATCCGATTTCAGAGAATTTTTGCGGATTTGGATTGACAAGAGTTTTTTTTTACGTATCCGTGAAAATCTTCAACTGCAAAGAAACGTATATTGGCTTCGGGTGGATTTATTTTTGTAAATTATTTTTGTACAAATATGTTTAGAAATCAACCTGGGCGCAGAATTCGAATGTTTTTTTTTTGATTATATTTAACCAGTGAATAGAAAAAACGCTTAGAAAAGTGTCGAAGGATACACATGTACACACATTCTAATCACACGAATATCAACAAAAAAAAAAAGAGGAAGCGGAAAAGGCATTGCAAAATGTTTTGCATGTACAAATAAGAACCAACCTCTGAACAAAATGAGCATGATTGTTAATAATTTAAAATATATAATGAGATCGTGTGCTAAAAAAATGCAGCAAACCAAAAGGAAAAAGTATTATTTAATGTAAATGTCGATATAGGTACATTTTGCTTTTGAAAATAAATCGTTTTTCTCGGCTTTGTAGAATCAGATATAATTTTGTTTAATTCAACGATCTCCTAGATCCCTCTGGCTGGATATGAATGGCGACAAAAGCAGGAAGGTTACCAACCTGACCAAATCACTTCTTCTACTTGGGCCAAATACTCAAGTGTGAATGACGGAAGTATAAAGAAGAGCATAGTTGTCGTACCTAACTGCGTGCGGAATATTCTACTTTACTTAGATAAAACACGCTAATCATAACAATCAGCGTTGATACTGCTGCCTGCAAATTTCCCCAATATCATAAACAACCGTTGTTAATTAATTTGAAATAGATAAACTTGGAATATGCCATGGCAAATTTTAAAAATATATACTTCTGCCTATTCGGAGAAAGTGCCCTTTCCACTGTTACCACCATTAAGAGTTTTCTGCCATCTGTTGGCGAATAGCTGATCAGCAAATTAAATAGTCCGCCATTTTGATTCTGAACTCCAAAAATTAACTTCCTGCAGAAAAACTGAAAAATCCATCTATTTCTGAATTGTCTTCTGCGGCATAAGGTTTGACTAAAAAATGTATTTGGAAAACCTTTGCGAAATTTGTGGAATTTTCCCAAAGTGGCTAAACTTTGACTGAAAACCAATTCAAATGTAAGTGAACTATCTTAATTTCCCGTTTTTTTTCTTCGTGTTCCAAAATTTCATTGATCGGAATAATGTCCACGTGCTAGAACATGGAAGGTTTCGCGGTACGTATTTAAATTGCCGGTTGAATGTACATTTAATCAATTTGTGTGTCGTTTGTAAACATGCGGCAGAGTATATATAACTACGGATTTAACCAATATGTGAACCGTAGAACAAACGTTCTGCTAGAATATAGCATGGACTATTCTCACTTTGTAGTTTCCTTTTGAGACAACGGGGTGAATTAGAGTTTGCAACATTCCGAGCGTCATAAAATAGGGTTATGTAGCTTAGATTGTGGTTATTTGTTATTAATTTGTCTTTCTTTTAGGTGAATACATACAACTGGAAGCAAATGTCCTTAAAATGCCGAAACCACCGGTTCTAACCTAAGAGGTAAGAAAATTTTTGAACAAAACTTCTGTCGAGCATAGAGTCGCTGGTTTAAAGAAATATATTAACCCCACTTTTGCTAGTGCTTTTACTTGCTCGAAGATTAACTATTCCCGCCCAAGCATAACCCAAGTTTGTATATACAAGATTTGCGGTGCATATTTTTATCGTGGGAATTACATTTCAATACTACTATCTATCCGTCCGTTCTCATTCGAAAATATTATTCAAGCGAATAACTAAATGAACTCTTTCCTTCCAGATATGCTGTGGTAAAACAGCTCGATTCGTGAGGCTTGCAACCCAACTCAACCTAGAGATGGAAGTAAGGTAATTATATAAGCAAATTCGGTTGGTTTTACGTTGGCACTGATGATACCAATATTTTCTGACACCTCATATGAATCAATGTGATTCTACTGTTAATTTGTAGCTGATGCTTGTAGAAATGAAGAAAAAAATTCACATCACTATTGTGGACAGGTTTTAAAGGCAGAATTTCTTTACAGATACATCTATTGGGTGGACTATGCATGAGCTAAATGCAGTAAAATTCGAAACATTTTTTTTTTATGTTCAATAAAAACTTCAATTGAAAATAATTTATGATGCGTTTTTATTATGGTATTTGCTTCTTGGAGATCGACTTCTGCTTATGTCGTTGTTGAATCGCGCCCAAAGTGCAACCGCAACGTCAGTGGCGTTGGTTTATTTAACTTGGTTTGAAGTACTGGCGCATTCCTTTCTGCTAAGGGTCTGTAACCAACAACCGAGCATCTGCTGAAACACCACGCAATTTTAATAGGTTTTTAAAACAACGGAATGAAATAGGAAAGCAACGATCCAGTTGCCGGATGTCGACAGAATTGGTTAAACAAACAACACATACTACCATGCAGCTGCGTGACCGACTTCAAGTTCCAAAAATTAAAGACGCATATGAAGAGTATAAAATTTATCTGTCAATTTTGTTACGCTGACCTCTCAACTCCACTCGATTAGAAATCATTTTTTACCAAATTCGCCTTTTCGCGTAACGCCAGTTCCTTGTCCTGATTCGCTATCATCCGATCGCCTTTGGACTTCTTGCCAATACCCAATTTTGGTAAGCCCCGATTAAGTCCCTCCAACAGGACACAGGCCTTGCACGGTTGTTGTGACGACACAAATCCACAACGTGAACATGTCCCGCGTACAGGCTTCTTCACTGTATCCTTGAATTGCAATTGCTCGCCGGAGTAAATTATGTCCATTATAACAGATGGTCGAATCTTTTCCAGGTCCTTAAGAAACGCTCTCGCATGTCCTCTGTACGCATTTGGAGCGAATACACATTCAGTTGAAAAGTAAACTAGCTTCTTGTAATGTGCATACATAACGATTTCTTTCTCGTAGGCATATTTCAGTGGCTTCACCCTTGGTATAGTGTCCTCGCCGCCGCCAGTTTTAATATCCGTACACCTTCGAAGTCTTGCTGTGTCGCCGCGTAAGATATTCATCAACACCGTTTCGGCTATGTCGTCAGCATTGTGGCCAGTGGCAATGCAATCAACTTCCAAAAGTTTAGCTCCTCTGTCCAGCGCTTGGCGACGAAACACACCACAAAAGGTGCAGTTGTTTGAACGCCCAATTTGTTGCACTATCCGATCCATAGTCCAACCGTATAGTTCCTCATAAGATAAAATTTTTAAAGACATTCCATAGTCGTCACGATTTTGTTTAACCGTTTCCAAGCTATCGTCTCGATAGCCAGTTATACCTTCATCAATCGAAAGCAATACTAATTCAAGGCTATAGTTGTGTTTGTCGTTAAGCAGTTTAAGTACGTGTGCGAGGACTGTTGAGTCCTTGCCTCCACTGGCAGCAACTGCAACTTTTTCCCCATGCTTAAACAGTGAACAAGTTTGGATAGTGTTGTGGATCTCAGCTTCAAAGGCTGCGAAAAAGCATTCCTTGCAGAGTGCGTCACCAGTTTTTGGTCGCTAGAAAGAGTTTTCCGTGTTGAATTTGATGGATTACTTTAGTACGTTATGGCCGTTACCTTTAAGGATGCTTTCTTGCCACAATTGGATTTGCAGTTTACAGGCATTATTGCGAAATTAAGCGAATTTTATCCTCACATTGACATGTAGTGCAAATATGTTTACCATTTTTTTTTACTTTTGAGTACCTGACATTTTGGTGACGTCTTGAACTGATGGCAGCATTCAGAGCTTTTTGGATTTGAAGCACCAATGGTACTTTTTGGGGAATTTGTATTAAAATGGTAGGTTTCGACAGTTGTATTGCGAAACATTTATGAAAAAATCGGGCAGTTTTTCGACTTGTTTTGTATTTGAAAAGTTTCACGGCTCAACTTATACTTCTAAGGTAGGTCCAGATTTTATTGGGATGATATTGTAGTGTAGGCTAGACTGTTTGCATTAAAAACAGCAAAGAGGGCTGTTTTATTTTCGCGGATTTTTGTTTAAGCAGTCACTGAAGCACTTGTACGAAGAAAGGAATTTGCATATTTAAGAGGTGAACGATTCGTTTATGGTGCCTTAAAGCTTAAAGAATTAAAATTGTAGTTACATTGTACTTGTACAGGACCCAGTTTATCACAGATGCTTGCAGTCCTACAGGCTGATTTTGATATATAACTCTGTAATCTATTTAGTTGTATTTCTAGTTTTTCTTTACTTTGCTGTGATAAATGGTTATGTCGTTTTCCATTGGGCAAAAAGAAGCGTCCGGGAGAGTCCGGAATCGAAAAAATCACTTCTGAAACCGTTCCATTGGTACAGAAAATACTCTTCTGGTGACTCTGAGAAGAGCATTTCGCTTCTCGATTTGAAGTCAGAATCCACTCAAGAAGCACTCACACAAGTGTAATTTATGTATTTTATACAAGTCAGCTGACAGCAGCCGTAGATTATTTTTTGGCATTTAACCAATACTATTATGGATTCTTTCAGAAGCTGTTTTGTTGTTCCATTGGATTTCAGAATGAGTGGATCCCCGAGTGAAACCAATGGAAAACGACATGATAGATATCACACACCGGCACACGACGGTTGAGTCGCGTGCGCTTATTTATGAGTATAAAAGTTGAGTTCACTCTATGAAGTTCACCCGATGCAAGGCATAGACAAATCATACTGAGACCCCAACTTGCAATCCTCATGCCACTGGTTTGTCTATGATGCAAGGTATCTATGTAATGTAGTGCCTCTGGATCTCACTTTTCATATGAATAAAATGGAAGAGTTTCTTTGCTTTTATTTTATTGAGAACTAATTTAAGAACAAAAATATAAAAATATATATAGTGACGATATTTACTACACCCATAACAATGGTAGAATATTCGAGCCTAAGATGTCCTCCCACAGTGGGGGTCAAGTTGGCCAGTTTTATTTGCATTTTGAATAATTTTATTGCGGATAGCACTTGTGGACTTCTCCAATTGTCCTCCGACAATGAATGCAAAGCATTGAGCAGTTTTGTTTGCTAGATTTTAAAACAATGTATCTTAGCTGTTATGTATTTATAAAACAAACAACAAAATGTGTATTTACCTTAAGCCCAAAGTCTGCTACAACCACACTTATATGAATATTTGTATACAGAAACGGTACTATACAAAGGACGGATTCTGCAACAAGAGACAGTCATATTTTAATGAATTTATCAGTTCTAATACATTACCAACAGAGTAGTCAAATCGCCCTGTAATCAATCTTGTCATGAGGAAGTACGTCGAAGACGTTAGGGCACACAACATCAAAAAGATGTAAGATACTAAGAAGGTCTCATATCGGTTTTGAATGTAACAATGTAAAGGCCATATCATGTTGAACGAAGTCCTTATTTGGTGGAGACTTTCCAAGACCACACAGGTGCTGTCTTTGTAAATTCTAGTCAATTTGTTGAGTTGATTAACTTCTTCAGCCATCAGTAAAAACCGATCTGATATGTATCGCATATAGTAAATAAACGCAAGGATACACCATCGACAGATAACAGCAGACCACTGACGCGAAATGAGTCCTAGAGCCCAGGTTTGTTGACTTCTGTAAGTGGCAAGGATTACTCCGATTTGAAGCACTAATGGTATCACCGTCATCAGTAGGAAGTCTTTTAGAAATGTTTTATCCAACGCAGCGGAACCAGAGCCGAACTTATGATTTATAACATTGATTTTTGTCCAAATAATTAAATCGACTCTTCTTTTAATCAATGACTCCAGAACGAGAACAGCATGAGCGAAAAGTACTCCCGTAATGTTGACAGTATCCAAAACCATGAGAACCGGTTTTCCAACAAAGGCAAAGATGTCCTGGCGCAGTGTATATTGCATAATAGCTTCCATTGAGAGTAGTATTACATTGACCGTTATTATTGTGTACATTTTGGCATTCAAAACTGTAAATGGTAGAAACGAAAGTGAAAACGAAAGCATTCTAAACTCTGATGAGGACGGCAAAATGGGATCCATTGGACTACTTTGATTGGAAAATTGAACTGTTTCCTCGATTTTAAGGACATTAGCATAGTCCAATTATCATGTTAAAGAACTAGATTAATTGTCCTTTAGCTCAGGTCATTAATGCTTATCAAGATTCAACTTATTTATTGCAATTAATTTTCACATGACAGGTGGTGTGAATGCATTTGACTTGTTTTTTTTTAGGGCTTGGTAGGGAGACTGACAAAATAACTGCTTTGCCGTTGAAAGCTTCAAGGATTTTTCTAATAATATATGATAACATTTGTGCACAATTCTCGTACAATTAGCCGAGATCCACTAGGCAAACAAGCCTATTTTTTGGGTCCAAATTCCAGTAATTTCGATGCAACCACCTGCGAAAGAGAAGTTAGTGCATAAGGTGACGCTCGTGGCGGGGTCTGTGTATTGAGGAAGGAAGGTATTGAAACTGCTTGAAGGGAAGATATACCTACTCCCCATGCCAAAAATGTGTACGGAAACTTATGTTAGTATGTTTAAAAACTTAACGGAGGTATGTATGTTTGTCGTATTATTTTTCAAAAATTACTAATTTGGTATTCGTTTGGGCTTCTTCAAATTCGCTCTCAAATTTTAGATCTCGTGTGTCTCTGTCTAATCGAACATAAAAGCGTCACTCCTCTGTTTTTAAAAATACGACAGAGCCAGAAAAAATGGTGGGAGCAACAGATCGATTGATATAGGTAGGTACCCCTGCCTGTCTTCTCTTAACCATTCGTTTGTGTGAGAATTTTATGCCTAATCCGAACTTCTGAAAGTTTCTCCAAAAGCAATGCCAGTCAGACTACGTACATTCATGTTAAAAAAACATATTTATTTATTTATTGTATTCATATTCAAGTAGGTATATATTAAAATAAAACCAAACACTAAATACGCAGTTGTTTACACTTATTGCACTTTTTATGATTTCATATATAAAATACAAAAAATTGATGTTTTTTAAATATATATACTGATATCCACTCTTAACAGACCCCGAAATCATATCCAAGTGCAACAACATTCGTTTTGCTTGCAATCGAAAAAGGATAATCATATTTCACTAAATAGATTTGGTAGTAATTGATAGAATAGACTCGTTATTGGTTAATATGTAGGCATGGCACTTCCCTGCTGCTGTAATGGAAGCACCTTATTTGTGAAGCTCGTTAGAGATAAAAAATCGGAGAAAAGTAACTTAGGCTCACAGTTTCAATTGCTTAGATCGGTTTGTAGAGAAGGGTGGTAACGTATTTCTTACGGTACCGATGAGTTGCGCTTAGCACCATGACACCATCCTTAATGGAGAGAGCATACAAGTGATTCAACATCACGTGATTTGGTTCGGGAAGCAAAGTCGGTTCGCACTGCAGAAGAAAATCAGAATTGGTTAGATTTGGTTTTAGACTCAAATTTCACAACGAATACTTACTGATACTGGAGTATCTTTATTGAGAATAACTTGGAGAAGATGCGGCGGCAAAACTGGCGGTCCAGATACTTTTTCCCATGGTTTGGCTTGCGGAACCTCTTGCGAATATTCCTTCTCTGCGTAGTTTATGACGTTTTCACTGTCTTTGGCAAGCGCTTGAAACACTTCGAAGTCGGATTGACGCACGGAGACCAAGTTGTTTTTGATTCCATTTGGATCATCAATGCTTTTCTAAAGAAATGGGTAAGCGAATCAAAAACACAATTTCAAGGTCAGTTGAGTGTACAACATTGTTTGCTTAAGTTTATCGGATAAATTGAGTCCAACATACAAATCGCCTAGGACCGGTGGTAAAGATAAAGTGGCAAATAAAAATCCACGAACTTGATGCAGAATCCGATTCATTTCTTAACGAAATCAGGGCTAGTATTTTACCGAAATTGAAAGTGAATGCAATTTAAAAACTCGTCTATACATTTACCACGTCTTTTACGTTTGTACCAGTAGGCATTCAACCTACCCTTAAAAATGACAGCACCTATCTATCGATTTTCCCCCAAATATATTACTGCGTTGTATTCGCCTCTGGTGGAGAATATATTTTTGCACACTACTTACCAGCTTTGGATCATGTTTCCACTCGCCATCGACACAGAACTTATACTGATGATCACCTTCCGGTAGATCTATTATTGTGACAAAGTTTCCATGGCTCCTGACCATGGGCAATGTTTTCCAATTGGAGAAGGTACCACTGATAAGAACCTGCTTACCGCCACCATCCCATCGTAACACAGTTGGTAAAGCTGGTTTACCTAGTTCATTTGGATCTTCACCTTCGCTTACACCGCCAGACGACATTCCCGTGGGTGTTGTGCCCTCTGATACAGTGCTCGAACGTTGCCTTGGTGTTGGCGTTACAAACTCTGAATCGTCGTGACTCGACGACGATACTGGTTTCGTATAATATGGTTGCTCTTCGTCGTCCTGTGATCCTTGAAGTACTAGGCGCGTGTCCGGTTTCTTGTCAAAAACAAACGCCTGCCCACTTGCTACATTGCCTGCTGCGTGGTTGCTAGCAACACCGCCAGCCCCACCGCCACTCAGCACACCGGAGTTGTCACGAAACGGCGAATTTGGTGTTGCGATGTCACTCGACTTATGGCGTTCTCGAGCTAGACCTCCATTTCCAGCGTTTCCCATTGTTTGGGTTATTTATTTTTTAATTAAGAGAAGATTAGTTTCGTATTTTCTTTTGTATTAAATATACTATTGGATGTGTAACAAAGGTGTTGCGAAGGAGTTAACTTGTACTGTGAGCAATATGTTTCACCGAACAGGAATAATTCGTGGAAGGTAGTATAGGAAAAAATAAAGTTAAAGAAAATAAAAATAAAAACAGAGTCGCGACAAAGGAGAAATAATTTGTATTATTATATTTTTATCACCTCTCTCTGTAATCGGTTTGGTATTTTTTTCTCAGTACGCAGGAAAAACAAAGATCAAAGTTGTCAATAGAGCTGTCAAAATCATATGATTAGTCCAAAAGAGTGCTGTCACACTTTGCGATGTTATGGTATAACTACACTTGTAAAGAAACAAGCAAACTTATATAAAAAAATGATATAGAGCGGGAAAAAGTTTTGTCTGTCCAATTGACGACCATATAATTTCTTTCAAACAATTGAGTTGTGCTGAATACATAAATAAGTAATGAAAATGTTTTCAGGTAGCTTATTGCAGCAATTTTATTCGGCGGAACATTTCTGTTTTACATATTTATAATTAAGCGTAGGTTATCAACGACAGTTTTGAAACACCTTTTCTCGGAGTCGGACGTTTTTTGTAGTGCGTTTTGGGACGGATTTTGTTAAACGTTTTTTACCCGAGTTTGGCCCCATCTCATTTATTTTACGCGATTTTGTAAAAGTTTTAAGTATCTTTCGTAGTTTCTTGGTTTTTTTTTCGAAGGCTTTTTCAAAAGGTTTTTGGATGAGTTCTTAGATGTTTCGCACCGTGGGTTCCACGTATTGCAAATCTTCCTCCTTTGATTAGGCCAAAGAAAGCATGATAATTTCGTCAACTTCAGATCCAAAACTTATTAGCCCTTACCATGTGTCAGTGAGTAAGTCGCACATACTTCTGAGAACCAAATGAAATCTTTCAATAAAACAAGGTGAGCTTGAATTTTAAAATAAGAACAAAAAAAGTTTTCGGAAGCCATTTTGTTTTGTTTATCAGTATATTTAGTATAGTTAAGTATTGAACATCCCATTAATCGGAATTTGATAGGCTGCTGTTCAATTAGCTGTAGTGCTGAGAAATAAAACAGCAAAATGATTTGTTTGATATTTTATTATTGCTATTTTGATATTCTTTCTGATTTGCACAAATTCCAAGCTATAGCGCTAGAATGAAAAAGATATTTTAAGCGAAAGTTAAAATTTGCTACTTTTATTGCTTATCTGATAAATTCCATTCCAAAAAGAGGATTGTACTATTAAATTATTTTTTTTTTTTAATTTCTTATAATGATATGTTGTTAAATGTATCACGGATCAATTTTATTATAAGATTTCAATTTATTTTCAAACCAGATTTTTTTGTTTTAAATTGAACAGTGCTTTTACTTGCAATCTGTTGATAGTAAATAAACCTGCTGATAGAAGACTGTACTGTAATATTAAATTTATCTTGTCGTTTATTTAATACATTTCTAATTTAAGCACAATTTTAAGAAATTTTTCTCGAAACCTACAAAGCTTTTTTTATTTAAGTCGAATGATATGGTTAAAATTTGTATGCGTAGGTATGTTTTACGATTTAATTTAATTGATTGGTGGAGTTTGTTGTTTAGGTCAATTAGAGTTAAATGCCGGTATCATTAGCACCAATCCGTTTATTTGCTGAACGAACGCAGAAACTTGACTTGGCTTAGAAACCAGTAGGCAGCTACTACATGATTATTTGCAACTTTATTTTTCAATTAAATTTACGTAAGGTACAAAGTAATTTTATTTAAAATACATACGTATTATATAACAAAGAAATAATTTGTTCATTAAGATAAATCCTTGACTAAAGAAATTCCTAATAATTGCAAGTCTCTCCGGTAGAGGTTCTTAAGTTAGGTTAAGTCTTCAGCCTACTGACTAAAAGAAAAATATAGAATGCTGTTCAGCCGTTAGTTTTATTGATTTTGCGCATGATCGGAAGTGCATTTTCATCCACAGTTTTGAATTTAAGCATGATCACACGTGTCATGGTGACCATACCAGACAACGTTATCTATTATTTTTTGCTTTATTTTTTAACGTGTAAAATTTCATATATCTGTTCTCAGCGAGACCAGCAGAATAAAATTTCTCACGACTTATCGCTGGCTCTGCTTGACACCTAGTAATTTAAGATGTAAATATTTGTACCTTACGTAAGCAATATTTTAGTATATAAGGAGGAAGAATAATAAAAACGATTTCATTCGTAAAGAAAAGACCTTAGAGAATTATCATTAGACTTCCCCCCACCAGCGGTAAGGGGTCTTGCAATATTTTTCTCTAAACTTTACATATGGTCCTTCGAGTCATTAAAACGAATCAGTAAATACATTTTGCATAATATACTACACTAGTACATTAAACATTAAACAAGTAAGAAGCGTTGCCAGGGCTAACACTGGTAGTGGAAACATAAATATCAAGTCACAAGCGTTGCCAGGGCTAACACTGGTAGTGATAATTCAATTCAGTGAAAGAAATCAAAAATAAGCCGGAGCAATCATGGATGATGAAATGGACATTTTTATAATTGTTGCTAGACAAAAAACTCTTGCCGAGGAGTTAGAAAAAGCAACTATAAATTTCAAAAAGGATAGCGCGTCTAGGAAGACGCTCCGCTATAAGGAAGAACGCCTTCACAAAATTCAGTCGCTTTGGGAAGAATTCGACGATAATCACAGTAAGATAAAGGATAAAATAAAATTCGATACTCCATACATGGAGAGAGATACATATGGAAGGGTTAGAGATCTGTTTCTCGATCTAAAAACTTTGCTCGAAAAGATTACACCCTCAGAAGAAACGCCATCTTGCTCTCCACCATCCACTTCCACAGATAACAACCTCCAGACTCTACGATTAAGAAAGCTGAACATAAAAATAGAAGCTATAATCGGAAACATGGAAGAATTTGAGGAAACCTTCCAAGAATATTCTTCACAAATCTGTGAATACCAACAAAAAATATTGTTGGATCAACTGAAAAACATGACAGAATTACATGAAGATTTCATGTCAAATGCAACATCTAAAGATTTGCAATCACCATATGTCATTAATAATAAATATAATGACATTAAGAGAGATGTTAACCAATGCCTCCATCGAATGGCTTCGGCATTAGGTTATTCCAACAAACCACGGGATACAGATCGTTCAGATACAAAACTGCCACCTCTGAAGATACCGACATTTAAGGGAAATTATCTGGAATGGCGGTCATTTGCTGACATATTTACAACCATTATACACAACAAGCCAAACTTAAACACGACAGAGAAGATGGAGTATCTGAAAACTCATTTAGAAGGCGAACCAATGGCATTAATTCAGCACCTAACAATTTCAAGTGCTAATTATGCATGTGCCTGGGAGACATTAAAGGCACGATATGATAATGAACGAAAAATAGTGTCAATGCATTTAGATAAAATGCTTAAGGCTGGTCATCAAGGAGCCCATTCAGCAGCGAACTCTATTAAGTCAATCCTAGACACAACAAAGGAAGGGCTGTCAGCAATCAATAATATGGGTCTGAACACAAAATCCTGGGATCCGATAATTGTGCACCTAGTAACAAGGGCACTAGACCAAGACAGTAGAAGTCTTTTTGAACAAAGTTTGGAACAACCGAACAAGATGCCATCGCTTCAAACGCTATACGATTTCTTAGCAAGAAGATATCAGGCATTGGAGGTACTAGCTTCCACAAGGCAAAGGCAGTATAAGGCTTCAGAGGAAACAAAGAACGTGACGCGAAACTTTCACGTGTCAACAAAATCAACCTGTGTATTTTGCCAAGGTGAGCATAACATATATGCTTGCCGTAAATTCATGGGCTGGAACCCGAAGGAGCGCAGTGAAAAGGTTAAGGCAACGAGACTATGCATAAATTGTTTACGACATGACAAACAAGTTCCATGCATGAGCAAAAATAAATGCAAGCAGTGCAATAGAAAACATCATTCCTTACTGCATTTTGATAGGATGGAAGGACGACAATCTGATCATGCCCAAGCTGACGTACATATTCAATCTAATCATGGTCATCAGAGCCAAAACATCTTGCTTGCTACAGCAATTGTAAGGGCACGCGGTGCTTCTGAACATGGTCAATGCACTGAGCTTCGAGCACTTATTGATCAAGGGTCACAAGCCACCCTAGTAACAGAAGCTGTTGCCCAAACCTTGAGACTGAAGAAGCAGAAGGTGCACATTGAAGTAAGCGGTCTGGGAGCTACTGAAGCAGGAACAGCGCGAAATAAGGTAGAACTAACAATCCTCCCGAGATTCTCATCCGACTTCGAAGTTAAGATAGAAGCCCTTGTTTTACCAAAACTAACAAGAACTCTACCAGATGAAGAAGCTAATAATATGATGGATGACCAGTTTGGATCCGTAAAACTAGCAGATCCAACGTTCAATATCCCTGGAGGAATCGACCTAATCATAGGAGCAGACTTTTATGGAGATGTAATCCTTGATGGGTTGAAAAGAGGGACTGGAAATTCTCTTATAGCACAGAATTCCCGACTAGGATGGCTTATTTCCGGTCGGACATCAACTCAAAGAAATGACAAAATCAAAATCAATGGTCTTGTCGTTCAAACATTAGATAAACAACTTGAGAGATTTTGGGAAATTGAAGAAGTTCCTCAACAAGGTCATCAGAAGTCTACTGATGAAGAATGCGAAGAGTTTTATCAGGAATCTCATTTTCGTGATAACGATGGCAGATACGTAGTTAAAATTCCATTTAAAAAGAAGTCAACGGATCAAGAAGAAAGGCTGGGAGAATCCAAAAAGAGAGCATTAGCCAGGTTGCTACAGCTTGAAAAGAAGTTCAACATCAACAAGGAATTAAGGGCTGATTACATAAGAGTAATGAATGAGTTCCTCCAACTGGGTCATATGGTGGAAATCTCCAATATGGATAAGTTCGACAACAAGTGTTACTACCTACCCCATCACGCTGTAATTAAACCCGATAGTACCACGACTAAATTACGGGTGGTGTTTGATGGATCTGCAAAAACATCATCTGGAGTGAGCCTGAATCAATTAATGATGGTGGGTCCCAGACTCCAAGCCGACATTACAACTATTATTATGAGATGGAGAGCTCACAAGTACGTCTTCACTGCAGACATTGAGAAGATGTACAGGCAGATAAGGGTCAATAGTGAGCACCAAGACTACCAACGCATTCTATGGCGAACTAACCCAAATGAACCAATAAGGGAGTACAAGCTCACAACAGTGACGTATGGAACTGCATCAGCACCATACCTAGCTGTAAGAACCTTGCATCAATTAGCTGCCGATGAACAACACGAATTTCCAAAGGCGGCAGAGATTGTGAAAAATGATTTCTACGTAGACGACGTTATGACTGGAGGAGATACACTACGGGAATGTAAGGAAGCCCAAGGACAGCTAGCAAAGCTACTAAGGGGTGGTGGATTTCATCTTCGCAAATGGGCAGCAAACCATTCGTCACTTTTAAAATCAATATCAGATGCACATAACCAACCTGAAGTTAAGTTCGATAAGGAAGAGACAATTAAAACTTTGGGAATACATTGGAACCCATTAGCTGACACATTTCACTTTAAGGTCCACGTAACAACATCCTTACAAGAAGAGCATGGATCCACCAAACGTGCCACACTATCGGAAATAGCACGTCTTTTCGATCCATTAGGATGGCTGACGCCAGTAACCATCACTGCCAAGATACTTATGCAGCGGATTTGGAAGGCAGACATTGATTGGGATGATCAACTAACAGATGAATTGCAACAATGTTGGGATCGGTTCAGGCATGAACTTCCGCATGCTGAATCCATTAAAATTCCAAGATGGATTGTTACCAACAAACGGCAGAAAATCGAGTTACATGGATTCTGCGATGCCTCTGAAGGCGCATACGCAGCCGTAGTATATGCAAGAACTACCACATATAATACAAAATTTGTAACTACATTGTTGACATCCAAAACAAAGGTTGCACCCATCAAAACCAAGCTTACTACGCCCAAGCTCGAATTATGTGGGGCACATTTATTGTCAAAACTCCTCAAGGAGGTGCAGCTAATATTTGGGGCACAGATCAATAAGGTATTCGCATGGACAGATTCAACAATTGTGCTGTCATGGATAAGAAAAAATGAATCCAAGGAAAAGGTATTCATTGCCAACAGAATATCTCAAATTCGAGAAACATTAGATCCAGATTGTTGGAGGCACGTTAGATCGGCAGACAACCCCGCAGATTGTGCATCGAGAGGTTTAACTCCAGTGCAATTGAAACATCACTCATTATGGTGGAGTGGACCAAACTGGCTAAGGGGTAGCATGGAATACTGGCCCATACAGTCAGAAATCGAGCAGGTACGGTCAGTAAGTGAGACCGTTGAACCAAGAGTTGTGTTAACGTCTATGATAATAAAGGACGCCATATTGCACAGATTTTCTTCTTACACAAGGCTGATCCGGACCATGGCCTACTGTATACGATTTGTGTTCAACATTACGCACCATAAGAAAGACAGAAGAACAGGAGAGCTCTCACTAACTGAAATTGAAGAGACAAACAAGCGAATAGTCCATTTGGTGCAACTAGAAGCATTTCCGGAGGAAATGAAATGCTTAAGGAACGGAGACGATATCCCCAAGAAGAGCAGCCTACTTTCGCTAAATCCCCATCTGGACCATGACAACATGTTAGTTGTTGGAGGGTGATTAGAGCACGCCAGCATGACTTACAACGAAAAACACCCGTATATTTTACCATATGGTAGCGTTTTTACCAAACTACTGGCAGAATATGTACACAAGAAAACACTTCACGGCGGTATCAATCTGATGATGGCCACACTAAGACAATCATATTGGATCCCTCACGCTAAACGGTTAGCCCGGAAAATAATTCATCACTGCGTCCGATGCTATCGTTTTAATGCGTCATCCACACACCAAATAATGGGAATGCTGCCATCTCCAAGAGTAACACCATCTAGGCCATTTACGCACTCTGGAGTAGACTATGCAGGACCATTGACAATTAAAATGTCAAAGGGAAGAGGAACTCGGACTACAAAGGGCTACATAGCCATATTTGTTTGTTTAGCTACAAAGGCTATTCATATTGAGCTTGTTAGTGACCTAACATCAGAAGCTTTTCTCGCAGCTGTGAGGCGCTTCATATCAAGAAGAGGATTGCCATGTCACATATACAGTGACAATGGAACAACTTTCGTCGGAGCCAATAAAGAACTTCAAAACCTTCGAATACTCACCATCAATCAAGCGGAGAAAAATGCTTCAACAAGGTTAGTTATGAATGGAATACAGTGGCATTTCATACCACCAGCAGCACCACACTTCGGCGGCCTGTGGGAAGCTGGAGTTAAGTCAATAAAATATCACCTCAAAAGAATAATTGGTGATACGAAACTTACCTTTGAAGAATTATCCACTCTTCTAACGCAGATAGAGGCATGCCTGAATTCTCGACCGCTGATAAAAGTAAGCAATGACATAGAGGATACACCAATTCTCACTCCTGGTCATTTTCTTATTGGATCCGCTCTGAATGCAGCACCCGAGCCCTGTTTAGACGATACACGAAACTATGGATCACGCTGGCGGTTATTACAAAAGATGACTCAAGATTTCTGGAAGACATGGTCTACGGAGTACTTGACACATCTTCAACAGCGAATAAAGTGGAAGGGCACTGAAGCAAACGTAAACATTGGCGACGTCGTTTTGATAAAGGAAGATCGATTACCCCCAACAAGCTGGTTGATGGGCCGCATTACCGAAACACACCCGGGGAAGGATAATCATGTTAGAGCTGCAACTGTCTACAGTAACAAGAAGTTTATAAAGAGACCCATTACAAAACTATGCCTACTCCCAATTGAAGATGAAGGGTTGTTACCAGGCAATGTTGAAAATCCAAAACGAACAGTTAATGTACATCTTGCGCTAACTCACATTGGATCGGAACCCATAGACAAAATCCACTCGGCCATAGACTCCATCGAAGGCATATACACATCGAGAAATGAAAATAAAACAACGTTTAGGATAAGCCCAATAAGGTGGCTATTGTTCACCAGTTTGGTTATAATTGTTCTTGGGCATGGTAACACATTGACATTGAACGAAGAACATGATCCCGTAAAGGTGATTCCATTTAAAAACCGTCCAGGAATTTACTTTGAGAAGATTGGAAGTGTAAACCTGATTACGAGCGACTGGAAAATAATCATCTATTACAATATGACCAACTATTGGAGAGAATTTGAAGGGTTCCAAGACCTTGTGAGGGATATGAATGACTTTTGTAAAACTAAGCCTGACGCTCTAACTCACAATATAGTCCATCAATTTAACCATCAGTTAACGATTATAGAAAGCAACAACGACTTACTGCATACGCAAGGAGCTGGAAACTCAAAAAGGATTAGAATGAAACGATCTCCTTTCGACTTTGTTGGTACGGTGGCAAACAAACTTTTCGGCGTACTAGATGAGTCGTATGCTGAACACTATGAGCAACAAATTCAGCAAACACGAACAAATGAGAATCATCTACTTGAATTGATAAAAAATCAGACGTCAGTAGCGGAGGCAACAAACAATATATTACAGAAAAATACTGAAACCATTACCGCACAACTGCAAGCATTCCAAACCGATCTTGAAAATCTTAAGAGCATGACATCCAAATCAATCAACCAGAACGAAGCAAAACAGACATTTTTAGCAGTGACAACCTACGGAACGTTAGCTATGTTGAATTATCAGCAAACACAGACGTCTCTATTGAATGTTCTGACAGATATCCATCAAGCCAAAATTAGCCCTTTGGTGATAACACCAGACCAATTGAGATCACAGCTGACATTAATAAGAAGCCACTTGCCCCCGCAGTTGTCTGTAGCAGGAGACGAAACACACTCGAGCTTGCTAGGACTATATAAAATGTTCACAGCAAGAGCAAGAATAACTGATAAGAGTGTCATATTCGACTTACGAGTGCCGTTAGTAAATACAGAAGACTTTGACCTATTCAAGGTCATACCCGTTCCAACTCCCCATAACAATGAATATGTTTTTATTGAACCATCGCTGGATTATTTAACAGTTAACCTGTTACGAGAAGCCTACTACAGATTAACAAGAGAAGAGCTGGGACAATGCACAATAACCAGTGAAAAATATTTGTGCAAGCAACAGCATCCGATGTTTAATCGCCGCTCCAATATCAGCAAATGTGAAATGGATCTACTGACGCATGAGAAGGAATTGTCATCACACTGTAAATTGCGCAGCATCAAACCATCTCCTGTCTGGATTCAACTCAACAACGGCAATAGCTGGATTTACGTCTTAGACAGGTTGTATACATTTAACGTTATTTGTGGCAGACAGATTTTAGAGATCTCATTGCAAAACGACGGGATATTGACACTACAACCAAATTGTATCCTTAAACACGATTCAATGACTATTACATCATATAGCAGTAGTTCCAGTAGCATAAACGCAGCATTCATTCCATTGGCAAACTTGACAGAGCTGTTGTCTGAAAGCCCTAGGAATATATCCAAACCACTAGTTATTCCACACAATGAAGACATCAAAATTCTTAGCAAATGGATAACGGATATAAAAAATGAGGAGCATTTGTCCAATAGTGCAGCAGTACATCCGATTCATCATGGACTGACTTACAGCCTAATAACTATACTGTTTATTTTTATAATTTCCTACATCATATGGCGATACTACAAGATCAAGAGGACTATGCAGATAGAGGTCCAAGCTCACGAACTACCACCAATACCAGCAACTCGGCGTTTTTCTACAGCCGATTTCGCTGTGACGTAAGGAGCGGCCCCAGCATGTCATGGTGACCATACCAGACAACGTTATCTATTATTTTTTGCTTTATTTTTTAACGTGTAAAATTTCATATATCTGTTCTCAGCGAGACCAGCAGAATAAAATTTCTCACGACTTATCGCTGGCTCTGCTTGACACCTAGTAATTTAAGATGTAAATATTTGTACCTTACGTAAGCAATATTTTAGTATATAAGGAGGAAGAATAATAAAAACGATTTCATTCGTAAAGAAAAGACCTTAGAGAATTATCATTAGACTTCCCCCCACCAGCGGTAAGGGGTCTTGCAATATTTTTCTCTAAACTTTACAACACGGTTATCTTCTTTTGTATAAAAGAATCTACCAAATAACACCAATGACAGGATGAGCTTTTTCGCTGTTATTGTTGTTGTGTCTTAAATTAATTCATCCTATACTAATATTTGGTATTCTAAACTAGCCTAATTATCGTATGCGCTTATTAACAAAGAATTTATAACGAAAAAGATTTACTACAAAAACCGTTATTGCTTATTGATATTCACTTGTGGAAAACATGTATACAATAAATCAAATTGATGGATGTATGTTTCTCTTTACTATTTTCCTATTGACTTAATTTCTGGCTCAATCAGTTTCTGTTTAGCAACTATTTCTGGCAGCATTCGTTTCGTGAGGAATTTCTCAATAAGATTCTCCGAAGTGCGGGCGAATTCACCATCCTCATCGAATAAGGCTTTGGTAAAAAACTGACTGAACAAACGTCCCATATATTGGTCCTTTGTTGATGGCCACCATCCTTCGAGGAAACCAATATGGCCGCCACGAGCTGTTACAACAATTGCTACATGCGTTGATTGTTCAGCTGCTTTTATTGGGATTGCTGGAAATATTTCAAAGAAATGTAATCAATAAATCAATAATTCAAGAAATTTAATAAAATTACAACGATGACATATGTAAATGTGAATAACAATAAAAGGTACCTATTTTGCTTTGGCACTTTACGAATAAAATATTCTCTTAAAAGAGGTATTGGCTGTTTTGTATTATTTATGTATTAACCTTAAATATTACGGGAAACGATAATTTTTTGACTCTCAGTTTCCTATTCCAGGGGGTCAATTCTGGTTCTGTGAAAGGGTGAATCGAATAAATCGTTTTCACATTCGCTTTCATGCATTGCTTTAATTTTTTCCTACTTTACCGTGCTTTACTGAGATCGAATCCTTCCATTGCGGTACTTCAAATCCAGCTTTGTACACCAGTGAAACCATTATTAAGCGTATTCATTAAATCTAATAATTTTATGCAGGTCAAAATTTCATAAATTTCTGCGGTGCTTTTAATGTTGTTTTCCATTGGGACCAGGAGATATTTTTTTCAGATCTCAGATTTTACGCGGCTCATGAAACATGCAACGAAATTGATCTGCTTTTGTAAATAGATTAGTGTGTTATTTTACAGCAAATCAGCTGTTCAAATTGCATTCGTTTTTGGAAAAATCAACTATGGAAATCGACATGAAAAATGTGTCCCCTGTTGTAGATGCAAATAGAAGAGTTTCAGTGATTCGTAGTTTCCAGATGACGAGGAAGACGAAGAAGATAATAATTCCTTATTTCTTTATTTTGGTTTTCAAGAAACTTTGCGCATTTATTTTAAAACAAACTTCTTTAAATGACGTAAAACAGCTGTGCTGTATTTGTGGTAGTATGTGTAGATCTGAAAAAATATCGAGATCTGCAAAAAGTGATCCAAATCAAAAAAAGATTGACTTTTTTTCCAATGCAACACGAAAAGTGATTTAGATCAAAAAAAGATTGATTTTGTCCCAATGGAAAACGACATTAATGTGGTTTTCGATTGGGCTTCTTCAGATTTGCTCTCAGATTTCAGATTTCGTGTATCTAATCGAACATAAAATCGTCACTTGCTCTTTTTTGTGTTGATATTAGCGCAGTTCGAATATGTGTAGCCTTCGACACTTTTCTAAGCATTTTGCATTCACTGCTTAAATTTTATATTAAAACATTCGAAGTTTGCGCCCAAATTGATTTCTAAACATTTGTACATAAATAATTAACAAAAATTAGAACCTCCCTTCCCGAAAATTTAAACAAACTCCACTAGTTGTCAAACTCAAACGTACTTGTATTGGTAAATCTGAAGCAAATCTGAGAAAAAATACAGATTCGCAAAAGTGCTCTGAAATCTGATAAAAACTGTTTTTTTTTGTACCAAACGAACATAAAAATTGCTCTGAGAGCTCCCAATCGAATACCACATAAATAGTAAAATAGAAATTTTCATTTCTAAGTAGGTAGGTACCAGGTACCTACTCAAATTTATTTTTGTACTTGAATTCTTCATAAAAATAACTCTGGAAACAAACAAACAACAGACGACTGTCTGTGAAAGTTCGAAATTAGGGATTTGCGCAACTTTCCGCGGTTGATTTCCGAGCCTAAATCGTCACGGAAAATGATGAGGTCTGCGTAAACTATTCTCCACACAAAATCTGACAGTTCATTTACGAGGTGCTAAATTTCTAGAGTTTACGCAGTTTATGAGGCTTTTACACGTTTAAGTGAATACCCTTTTTGAAAAGATTAGAAAGTCTAATCGCCGTATGACACTATATTTTTTTGCATTTTTTTTAATGAAACCAGAGCAGTACGAAAAATTAGAACAAAAATTCCCGATGGGAGTCAGTGAGTACTCCAACACACCAACTTTATTAATGTAGAAACATCAAACAAATGCTATAAAAATGTATTCGTATTAGGTAGGTATATTTTTCAGCTGCTGGCATTTGTGGTTGCCTTGCCAACAACTTCTACCTCTTTCGTAATATACTTTCAATCTCTTTTACACACCGCTGACTTTCCAACATGATAAAAATGAGAAATAAATTTAGTATCATACGGGCTTAACCGTTTTAGGTAGACATAAGTGTCTGAACTAAGATTGAATCATAATATAGCGTTTTCGATTAAAGGAAAGAATTCCCCTTTCTATAAAAAGAGCAAAAATGTAGAAGTGCTCTTTCTATGTTTTATTGAAGAAAAAAAGGGCACTTCCAAGTCGGTTCTTAATACGACAGAAGTTTCCGGAATAGTTTTAACACGCAACACACAATAGCAAAATGTCATATTGAAATTTTTGTTGTGTTGTTAGGAACAAATTTTGGACTTTGTGATCGAAAATTATGTTATTATGAAGAAAATATAAACTTTAATTGAAATATGCTGATTTGGCCTACAGAAAACAAAAAAAATAGCAACAGAAAACCAAATCTCACAAATTGATGATTTGGGGTCTACAATAATTGCAAGTTTTGAATTTCGGGGCGATTCTTTCTGATCTTCAATGAAAAACGCCATAAGAACAAGTTTGATAGTCATGATAAAAGCATTTATAAAAATAACTTCATGGCATATCACCAGTCACAACTGGTTTGACCCAATTGAATGTCAAATGAGTTTGACGTCAACTGGAAATCTGTTCTTATGATCGATTTAGGCCGGTATAAGGCGTTTTTCTTTTTTAGTCAGTCACTCGTCAGATTTAAAGCCATTATATACGAAAAGTAAAATCAACACAATCGTACATTAATTAAATTTATATTAATAAAGAATTTATAATAATAATAATACTAACATCCGATAAAACATGATTTCGATTGAAACTATTGGATCAATTTTACAAAACCTTACGGAGTAAATTTGAACAAGACCTGTCCTCCTTTAGTACAAGCAACCGTACTCTCACAAATAAAACAAATAAAGTGTAACTATTGGTCATGAAATGTCCAGTTAATTGTAGGTACTCACCATCTAGGGGTTGGAATGGATCATCAGCGGCACTTAGGCAAAGTAAAGGCACAGAAATTTTATCCAATTTATTGTGTAATGTGGCATCAGTATAATAGTCATCAACATCCGCATAGCCAAACTGTTTCGACGTGAACAGCGAATCGAACTCCTTAATAGTTCTGGACTAGAAAACAAATTGTTCGAAAATCAATATTGCTTTTGGTTGTCAAATTATTTTTTTAAATCTCTACCCACCGCCATAATCTTATCAATATCGATATCTGTATCACGGAAAATTTCGCAATTGCTTAAAGTTCGACACAGACTTCCGGCAAGATGACGTCCCAAAAGGCTATTCAATATCGGCTTTTCAATGCTTGCGTTACCTACAATCAAAATAGACAATCAATCATGAAACTGTCCATTGAAAGGATAAAATATGAACACGTACCCTTATGGACGTCCCAGGGAACGGATATAATCTTCGCAGCCGTCAGAATTTTATGCGATTGATCACTGTGTTTGGCTAAATAGTTTCCTATAGTGAGATCAGTATTTCATCAATTAAAAGTCAATTTCGAAAAACATGTATTCACAGAGATGACTTACCTAATATTAAACCGCCCATGGAAATTCCAGTCGCACCCAACTTCACATGAGGGTTAGACTTTTTAACATGGTTCACGACCTCTGCCAGGTCTTCGCAATTTGCCGCACAATAAAGGCGTGGTGTTTTCAGTTCAATGCCACCCAAACCTCGGTTATTGAAAACAACCACCCGCATGCCTTCATTGTTGGCGGCGGTAACTAAGCATTTAATATATTCAGCTTGAGATTCACCTAAATTAGGACCAAAACTTTAAACCCCTTCTTTAGACGACGGTTATAAAAACAAGCCGCATACCTGTTAAACCAGGCAATATAATTATCACAGGAGCACTTTCATCACAATCCTTTTCTAACCAGTCTAAGGCTACTTCTCCGCCATCTTTTAAACCTAATATCTCTCTGAAAGAAAATTATGCAACATAAATTACACTGCCAAATTACATTTTCAAGGAACTTTTTAGACTTACCTTCTGTAATCGATATTTGAAAGACTCGAGGAACGAAGTATACTCGCGAAGACTGTTTGTGCCCGGCTTTCAACGCACCAAAATGTCGGCCAAAATTTCATTTCCAATGTGGGAACATTCTTGATGAGGAAGTCCTTGAAGGGCCCATTGGATACTGCCAAAATGGGCCTCTGAAAGTAGAGTGGAATTACTTAAGTTAGAGTGGAAGAAGTTAATTTTTAAGTTTATTTTTTTAAGAAGTTATATTTCCGAAATATTTCCCAAAACCACAAGCGATTTAATGGAATGTGATCTTAACGACGAATTGAAATGACAAAGTTAAGGTTTCAGCTATATAGCTCCACCTTAACTTGGGAACAAGTAGCTTAGGCTTACAAATGCCTCAAAATACGTTTAGGTATAGTTGCAGATAGGAAATATTCTTAGATGGAGCCGGCAGACTAAAGTAGTACATTGGCTTTATAGGAGTATATTGGTTGTCAAACTCGTTGTGCTCTGAAGGATCGTGGTCACGTGAACAACGTTATGGACAAAGGGTAACAAGATTTCTATATAGTTTACGCGCATTCAATCATCAGAAAGCATATGCATTACGGTGCCATTAGCCTCAGCCTAGCCCTCAGACATGACGGATGGTTTAAACACAATGGGGAAGTTCAAGTATCTAGTTTAGTAAGTCTAACAGCTCTCTCACTAGATGTATTTTTGGTTTTGATTGGGGGAAACCTGTCATATGAGCAGCTGTTTCAGTTGACGTTTATGGAGGGGTAGCCGACGAATCTAGTCAAGAACTGAGTACTAAGTTGACAGTTCGCATATGTGGCTGACGAAGGAAAAGTGACGTTCCCGACCAATCTAGTTTTTGCGTTCGGGTTGCATCTCATACAGATCAATCTAGTCGACTTAAGATAACTAGATTCTTGAATGCGGCCATTTCTACACAAGTCTGCTTGACCTAAAAAGTCGATGAAGAAAATCAAAGTTCAAAACAGTCTTAAGTTAAAAAAGACTTTAAACATGATATCAACTTATGTCGTTTTCCATTGGGCAAAAAGAAGCGTCCGGGAGAGTCCGGAATCCAAAAAATCACTTCTGAAACCGTTCCATTGGCACAAAAAATACTCTTCTGGTGATTCTGAGGAGGGAATTTTGCTTCTCGATTTGAAGTCAGAATCCACTCAAGAAGCACTCACACAAGTGTAATTTTATGTATTTTATACAAGTCAACTGACAGCAGCCGTAGATAATTTTTTCGCATTTCACCCATACTATTGTGGATTCTTTCAGAAGCTGCTTTGTTGTTCCATTGGATTTCAGAATGAGTGGATGCCCGAGTGATACTAATGGAAAACGACATTATAAAACAAAAAAATCGGCAGTTTTCTGTTCTTTCCTACGAAGAATAGACTCACTTAACAGATCTTGACGTTGAGCCAACATTAGTCTAGGAACTAATAAAACAAAACGATGATAATTGATGCCCACTACTACTGCAAATCGATACTGCATTTCCCAGATTTATTTTGTTTGATTCTGTGCACTCGACTCGTCGAAGCTAGTTCTAAGAAAACATACATGATCATCTATGAACTTGCTAGTCATTCTCCACTGGATTACAGCTCACATGGGCTTTGCTAGCAACGAAACATCAAAATCACTGGCTAAATCGGCGAAACAATGAGACTCATCGGACCTGAACCCTGTTTTGGTGAGCGAAAAACATTTCAGAAACTATATCAAGAGCTTGTCTCTTATCGAAGCCAATGAAGTGTGGCTGAAATCAACCTCGGCAAAACTGCATCAGATAATTCTTTCTTAAATTCTATCCCAGAAAATCCTGTTCCCTGGCCAAAAATACCCTTAGAATTCTGACAGAAATAACTAGTGGCCATTGGCGTCCCATTGGACCCTACATGCAGACTCGCTGTCTTGAGAGTGACGGATTCTCTATTCATATATTCATGGATTGCCCGGCTCTTTCGAAAGAATATTCTTGGCGAGGAAACTTCAGCAAAACTAGCTGGGGGCAGATTCCGTACAACAATAATCGTGGGGACGATATCGTTTTTGAAACTTTGATGACCAAAAGAAGTTATATTCTGCCCGAATTTGTTTCACTATCGTCAGCTTTGATTACATTTGTGGGAAATGTACTGGATTAAGGTCTCAAACTCGTAATTTTGACACTTAGTTGCTACTTTGGAGGTCTATTGTTTCGACGATAATCGTCTGAAAAATTACGGAATGAGTGCCCAGATCACCAGAGAAGGTCATTGTCGTCCTGACTGCCTCCGGAGTGAAAATATGACTGTGGAAACTCATGAGAGTAGGCACAATAGGCTCCTTTAAGAGAGACCCATGCTTTCTATCTGTCTATTCGACTCGAAGAGTGTGGGCACGTCAATCAATCAAGTAGTGTAATTGTCATTCTTATCTGTGATGCTTAAAAGAAAAAATGTGAAAGGTGAAAGGAAAATTTAAAGGAATCAGCCTGACATGGCCCCGAAACTATCGAAGTGATCAGTGATCACTCTTCTAAATTCTATTCTAAATAGTTCGTATCAATTTCACAACTGAAGGCTGTCATTCTTATTATTAAAAGTCGATAACCGACAGGCGTATCGCGTTCTAACGATTAAAACTCAATAAAGTTCACTCGTATGGTTGCACATCAATTGACCGTGATCTACTAGGTATAGGACAATTTGGCATTCTAATTCTAAATCGTAAACTAATTTTGCTGCTGTTACATTGTAATTATGTCTCATAGAGTTTTCCCCTTTATCACCGTCAGAACACCGAGTAATGATCTCACTCTCAACTTTTGTTTTTCCCCACCCGCCGTTTACTTGCGTAACCAATTTTCCCTCCAACCACAGTCGCCCCTCGCGTGTGATGACTATTCTAACATGCACTATCATTCACTTGATGCATTCAACTGTTTAATCTATATTTAAAAATCAAAATAAAACTCACCTTGACAACCTGAATGAAGTAGTACACGACATATGCAACTCCAGCGAACGCCAGAACGTGCCATCGTGGTAAATTCGACAGATAGAAATACAAGTAGTCAAACATTACTGAGTTTCTGAAAGCAAAGAGGAACGAAATAAATAAAATTAATATTTCGCATTTAATCTCTTGTAATAAAATTAAAAATAATAAATGCAACTTCAATCAAGGTGAGTGTAGGACTTCTCGTTGCGCACATTCGTTGAGTAGACATAGCCGCTACTGACATACTCGAACAAGAGCCCTTAAATTAGTTTTGATTCATTCAAACGACCGCACATACTATACAAGATCACGGATATGGCACATACACGCGTATTAATCAATTTCTGGTTGTCAGAGCTATTTTTGGGACAAGATATGCCGGGTATAGTGATGCAGATGTTGCAACTATCTGATACAAATCTGCTGGTGCTATTCTTAGATCAAATTAAAAGCTCATTTGCAACCGTTCTTTGGGCGATGAATGAACAACAAATGAGTGCGGATATACTTGCATTTGTTTGACAGAAAAAAATAAATGAACTTGTACTACGAGGACTACAGACCAGACTGTGGCCGTTTGTTATGGTTTAAATTTATATGCGAGTCTATATTAAGTTTCGTGGTAGTCAAATCTAATCTTATCTTTCAAGATTAAGTTCTCTTTGTAGTGCTTGTTTACGCGTGTAGCATTTCATTCTTAAATCGATTGTGCTGAACTGTTACTGAGTTTTATTGGGTGGCATTTAAATTGAATTTTTAATGTGATATCGGCGTGGTTCTTTTGGTTTGTTTGACTTGGGCCCTAGTGCACACTATTGGGCACTGGGTTGGTTGACCCTAATGCGTTCGATATAGCACTGAACTCGCCCTGGTACTGAAAGCCTGTGTTTGACATGACTTCTAGGGCACCCGATTTGTGCCCTGAACTGACCCCAGTTAATTTGTCGGGGCATAAATTCAGTGCTGAGTTGGCTGTCATTTCACTTGCTGTTATTCATTTCGAACTCATCATCTATATTCCGAACGCCTTTATCAACTAATTGAATTATGGCAAACATAAATTCTCAATTGAGTTCACTCATTTTTAAGAATAATCGGAAAAAAGTGTTACCAAAAGATAAATATTTGTCAATTTCAAAAACTGGCAACATTTTGCGTTCGATATAGAAGCCGAATTTTCAGGGTTGTGCAGGGTTTTTGACAGGCGTGAAAATTAGTGGGCGCTAGTGCTGTCAAGTCAAACAAACCTTTTATTTGCCTTTGCGTGATTGAAAATTCAATTTGAATGTTTTTAGAGTTATCTTTCGGCTATATCTCTCGTTCTTATGGAAAAAGGCTTATCAATAGGGAAGGCTTATCGTAAGTTGCGCAAGTTCGGGACGTTTGATCGAAGGAGAGTGCTTAGTTCTAACCAGTTAAAAATGCATAGACCACATTTTATAGATTTACGTCTTAGCGGAGATGATTTTAGTAACAGAATGATGCATTAAGCATTTTAAACAAAAAGCTATCAGATATCTAGCCTATCTATCATTTTCCTTTTAAGGCAAGGCTTACGTCAGTTGGAGTAAAAGTATCGACAACTAAATGTCAACAATTATTCACCACTGATTAGTTAAATAACCGCTTCAAAATGTCACCATTACAGTAAGTTTCATAAACGATTTCATTTCATTACAATCCCAGTCCACAGCGAACGACTCAGACACACTTCTAATATTCGATGTGTCGATTACGAACCGAGAAGGCGAGCACTTTATGTAAGGCAGAAATATTGCTGTTTACTCGCCATTAAAAATCGCATTGAATATTCAAATATTTAACCCGAAATTTAGTTTCCTTCTTTTTGAGCTGTGTCCATTTTGAACAAGAGAACTATAAGATACATGATCAGCGCAATATTTCTACGAAGGTACAAATTACAGCTTATATGACAACAAAGGAAGGCGCGGGCAATTGGCGTGACAAGATATTGAACCTTCGGTCTTAAAGACTAGTGCGGACCTGTTCCGGAACGAAAAATCCCACGCAAAAAATACAACGAAATCATTAACGAAAAATTCCGCTCTCCTTTTCGTTTTGCAGTACGCAGCTGCTGCGAAATGATGGCGGAAAAAATGGTGGTTGTAGTAGATTCATTCGCACAATTCTGCACTCTCTTCATGTTTATTGTCCGAGACATTATTTGCTTGCGAAAATTTGACATTTGTACTGTAGTGTTACCAGGTTTTATAAGAGGTATGGAGCCAAATTGCAAAAATCTTGGAGCCAAAAATTGCCAAACACAAATACACAGATCAAAAGTGCACATTTTTTGTAATTCTTTAGGCACAATTATTCTGATTACAAGACGACAATATTAAATTAAAAAAAAATACAACACATATTCATAATTGAGAGACTTTTCTAGTTTCCACTTTCCAATGTTAAAAAAACTCCTATGGAAACGAGTTTTAATATTAAATTATTTCGAAATGGGTTGGTATAAATGTGTGAAATAAAATTGCAATGGATCTCCAGTGCAAGTGAAAAAAAGTGTTTTTTTGCAAATACGCAAAAGAACAAATAGAATTCGGATTCAATTCGATTTGGCAACAGAAATCTGAAATACCCAATCGAAAGCTACATAATTGTTTAGCAAGTTTTATACGAAAAGAGTAGGTACGTTCGCAATAAAAGTATTCATTTAATAAAATTCTCTCCAAAATTTAGCTGCTTATGTTTAAATGGGTTCGCTTTTGTTTAGCTTAACATAAGCGAACCCATTTAGCTGAGTGGTACACTGCTCGAGCTAAAGCTTAGTACGCTGCTCGAGATAAATTTTCGCTCCCATACAAAAATTTCTCCAAAATTTAGCTGAGCTAAATCTTAGCGAACCCATTTAGCTGAGTGGTACGCAGCTCGAGCTAAATAATCAAACTTTTGTTTCTACATGTACTTCATGTGTCTGTCAAAATTTAGCGTGGCCATTTAAAGGGTCGGCACATTTTCTCAAGCTAAATTGTGTCAGATCGTTGTATATTTGTTGTTCTGTTGCGGAAAAGTATGCAAGGATGAGCTTTTTTTAAATATTACGTCGACGAGAAGTACCTAGAATCTATTTCTGATTGAAATAAGAGAGAATTAAATTTTTGAAAGAAGTTTTTTTCAAAGAACAGCTGTTTTCTGTGACGTTTGTCCACAGCGTACTCTACGTCAAAATTTAGCTAGGACTTTAGCTGATGTTTGGAGAGAAAAGTTGGAGACCGGATAAAATTTAGTTTAGCGCGAGCAGCGTACTAAGCTTAAATAATCAAACTTTTGAGTCAGAATATACTTCATGTGTAGTCAAAATTTAGCGTGCCCATTTGATGGGTCGGCACATTTTCTCAAGTTAAACTGTGACAGATCGAGCAGCGTACTACGCTTCATTGAAAAAAAAGTACACTTCCAGGTCATTTTTTAAAACGATAAAAGTGTCCGTTATATTTCTAAAGAATTCCCCAGAACTCACCACACACTTGCCAAATGTCAAGCTTTAATAGAAATATATTGACGTGAACTTCTAAAACATGTTACCGTCGATAAAATAGTAGCATAATCTAATCAATGCATGGTGACTGTCATACTGTTGTCTTACTTTATGCAGTGTGCCATAAACTAAGTATTAAATAGACCGTCAGCTCCCGCGCACCTACCCGATTCCCCCACAAATTTTGAAAATAGAATTCTTTCTTAAATATAGGTAATATGTGAATGCATGTGAAGCATGCCAAACAAATTCTTAATGGCGCTGTGTTATAAAAAAAAGCCAAACGAACTGTCAGGTTACTATGTGCAAGTGAATGCGTGCGGTTAATTTACTTTAACATAGCATACATACTTTCCCAGGTAGTAACACGGAAAACATCTTGTTGGCAAATTCTCTTAAGTTGTCCGAGCTGACGGTCTATTTAATACTCTAGTTTATGCTGCATGCCACTATTGCTAAGGTGTTGGAACGAAATTAATTGAAAAGAGCAATTCTGAATTTCGTGGCAATTTATTGAAAAAAACGGTATTATTCAACATCTATCGAGCCGGAAGAACTTGAAATGCAACTCCGATTCATCGCTCTCTCGTGAAAGCTTCTTGCTGAGAGAAATATCACATTTAGCCAATTTTGGCCCCATGAAGCACTAGCACTACTAGCAGGGAATTAGGAAATTTGTGAATGGTGACAGGGACTGCCACTCACACTTGTCAAATCAAATCAATCCAATGCGAGTGCTTGTGATAAAAAAATGCGTTTTCCAGCAGCTTTAAAGCTTATGAACACAGATCCCTGGTATATTAAAATTTAAAACAACATTTAGAATTGACTGATGCTATTCACCGGACACAATACTGAGACCACCAACTTCGGCCGATTTCCCGTTACTTGCCTACAAGCTACGAGGAGTGCGAGTTGGGGGCTCAGTATGGTTTGTCTATGATTCGCACGACGTTAGGGGCACGGCTTAGGTCGACGGCTACGGTTAAACGCGGCAAATAGGGGTAATGTGGCTCGCTTCGCTCGCTTAAAGGGATCTAAACTCCAGTATTTCATTTTCTGGCACGATCCTGTACGTTTTAAGGGCCAACCTATTTCTTAAAACACTATTTTTAACCCTAGAAAGATAATCATATAATAAATAGCGTAAACGATAATCATACGTCTGAGGGACGTATGACACTTAATTAGTGTGTTTAATGAAACCCATGTTGGTAATTTTGATCATATATTAGTATTTTATTTAATTATGTAGGTAATATCGAAATAAATAAATTAATGAGTGCAAATAAAGTTTAATATGAACAATACAATGTTTCCGCGCCATACGTCTCGCGGACGTAGATTATCTTTCTAGGGTTAATGAAAATACCAAAACGTTACGTGAATTACGTAGCCGTGTCCCGAAGCCAGACAATCGTCAGTCAGTACAAAAATAACGTGCCAGCCACTTCGTTTAAAATTCACCAGGAACAACACTCACTACAATAATAAACTCACCAGAGTTTCTTTCTTTAAACTTGGTGGAGTTGCACACAAAACAGAACAACAAGAAACAAACTTAATTCGTATAAATTAGAGAACAAGCACCACTTGCACCGGCTGCAATCACAAAGCCTTAGGAGCTTCAAAGCTTCTATGCGTTTTATAAGAAATACTCGAAGCACTGCAGTAGGGTCACTATCACTTGTCGAATATGCGATATAATTACACGTGACAAGATGTTTTATTACGAACTTTTTAATAAGTCAGTATATTGTTAATAAACTATTTATAAAACAAAAAGATTGAACATTAATTAATTTCCCCACGAAAAACTGAAAACACGTACGTCAAAGTTTGAAGTTAAGCGGTAAAAATGCGATTGAAGTCACACACCGATGGGTCAATAAATTATATTACCCCTATCTAGATGATAGATATAGCTGATGTCAGATAAGAGTATTATTTATTTATATTCCACCAATAAGAGCGTGTAAACGCTCCGACGAGCATGCAAGTTCTGAGTCGATTTACCTGTCGTCACCGGCAGTTTTAAACTCAAACCATATAAATTAATTTATCCACATACTGATATGTATGACTTGCAAATTTAAAGTACACAAAACAAACAAACAAAAGCGTTCCACTCAAAAAAATATATAATATAGCTATGCCTCATGGATCAAAGTTCATTTCCACAAAGCCATTCGGATAAAGCTGTATACGCCATTTCGATTTTGAACAACGAAAGCTACAAACAGTGGGTACCACGTGAGTGAGGGAAATGGGAACTACCTACTGGTTACACACAAGCGCCCACACACCACACCGATGACGCAAGTCCAAAGCCATACATAGTTGAGGTTCTGTTTGGGTTACAGGAATTGTTTTGATCTTTTGTCTTTCCGTTAATTTGTATACACTCTGTCTTGTTGCACCATTATTTGCTGAGGCTGCCAAGAAGACCGGTCTTCTAAGCACTAGTCTTGGTAACATAAACATTCGCGCGCACAGTTCGAATAAAACTGATCGAGCTAAAGTTGTGGGACGCTTTCGGACGGTGTCGGTGAGACGAAACGCGAAGCACAAGAAATGCTAAAGAAAGCTTTATTCCCACACTTGAACAAAACTATTTTTGTAATAACAACACTAGTTTATTTATGTTTTGTTATGAGAATTTTTGGTTTTGACAGCATAGATCTACAATGCGGCGTCTAAGCCAGGCCATACTTCGATAGGAATGCAGTTTGGGTACGTCAAAGATGGTACGGCATTTCATTTAAGGAATCCTACTTGTTCTTCATTGATGAACTCTTATGATCGTACTAGATTGTGATGTTCTGACCTTGTTCTTTTCCATATTCAGGGTTATCATAATATACGTAAACAATTTTGTCATCTTAAGCTTTCAAAACTTTTCGTTTTATTTTCTACCTTATATTTTTGTGCTTCTGAATATGACGCAATAAATACTTGCATATATGGCTAAAGTTAAAGTTTTCCTCTGCAGGAAATACGAGTTTTTGCCAGCACAACCGCTGAATGGACAACACGGATGAACCACGTAAAAGGTATAAACCTGATTATATCTGCACTTCACTTGTAGCAAGCATCAAAAATGAACAGCGAATCAAGTGATGAAACGAATAATGCATAATCGTTAAGATAATTCACCGAATATTTATGACGGATTGGTATAAAGTGTGTTTAATATGGAAAAATAAACTTAAACTCGAACAGAACAGCACAAAGTAAGTAAAATCTACATATATGGACATACCTATTGGTTACAAAACTTCGTATTACAAAAATAAAAGCACTACCGAAGAAATGTGTGCGCCGTTGTAGGATGAATTCAGAAGTACATTTGAGCAACAAGAGCACACACACACGACGGCTGATGTCACTGTCAGGTCACTTATTTCATTGTTTGACATCAGCACCTGGCTTTATGTCAATTTGGCGATGATCATCTCCTTATAATATAATTAATTATATTATAACATTATAGTGACAGTTCTATTATACGTATTTTGCTTGAAGTTTGACTAGTTTTACCTTTTTATATTCTTAAAACGTTTCGAGAAAAAAATTCCTAATTATCGTTTATCTGTTATACAATTATTGTTATAACAACAAATTTAATACGAGTCATAATATTTATTTTATTTAATACAGTCCTGTTTAATGTTTTGATTGGTGGCTGCCATTTTCATTTGACTGCTAATTGCAAGTTCTTAGTTACTTTGTGCTTACAACTCAAATCAAATATAAATAGGTACAACCGACTGTCGAGTAATGAAAAACGTCAACTTATGTCGTTTTCCATTGGGGCCACCAGATATTTTTTTCAGATCTCAGATTTTACGCGGCTCATGGAACATGCAACGAAATTGATCTGCTTTTGTAAATGGATTAGTGCGTGACAGCAAAATCAGCTGTTCAAATTGCATTCGTGTTTTTGGTAAAATCAACCATGGATATTGACTTGAAAAATGTTTCCCCTGTTGTAGATACAAATGGAGTAGTTATGGTGATTCGTAGTTTCCAGATAATGAGGAAGACAAGGAAGATACTAATTCCTACAAAATGATATCCATTGCTATTTATCCTTTTTTTTTATTTGGTTTTCACGAAACTTTGCACATGTTTTTTAAAACAAACTGCTTTAAATGACGTAAAACAGCTGTGCTGTATTTGTGGTAGTATATGTATAAATCTAAAAAAAATATCTAGATCTGCGAAAAGTGATCCGAATCGAAAAAAAGATTGATTTTTTTTCCCAATTGAACATGAAAAGTGATTTAGATAAAAAAAAATTGATTTTTTGTCCCAATGAAAAACCACATTAGTAATAGTTCCTTCCAACCATCATAAATAGGTTGATATTCTTTCAAATCCCTAAATGATTTCATCCTCTCACCGCACTTACCTTCCAGTAAGTTTTAGTTGCATTTTGTACAACGACATTATTTCTTTTATATCAATTTTAAATTGTAGGCCCCTTCTTTCTAATCGAGAAAAAATGGGAATTTGGGATTATTTACCTGTATCAACTATTTTACTTTATTTTATAAAGCGAATTTATAAATTAAGGTTCTCTAGTTATGCTTCATTCATGGCATCAACAAATTTAAAACAACGATAGAGAATAAAAAAGTAACGAGTAATTACTAGTTTTATACCGCTAATAAGAGCATACTCAGAGAATTTCTGCAGGAAATATTCTTAAAGCAGGAAATTGTAAAGATATGATTATGGAATAGTACAGAAAAATAAAGAGCACCAAAACTATCGATGAAGAGCAATTCTTTAGCTTAAACGTCGTCGAACTCCTCTAATTTAGCAGCCAAGATGTACCTTTTTTGTTCTTTTAATTAACATCCTATTTCATAACTAAATAAATATGTAGCTTAAATAACTAATAACAAAATACAAATATACAGTTTTTTTTAGTTTCCACGGACCATTAGTTTTATTCTAGAAAGTTTGTACCTTTTTATTTTAAAGTCTATCTTGACCTACTATGTTTTTGAATCAATTTTTAAGGCTCTGCGAGTTTTTTCTCGATACATAATTCAAGAAGTTGGAACTGAAATAATATCTTAAGGCTTTTTCCACTGCGCCATCTCTTACGAACGGCCGTCCAGAACCATTGCTTTAGCCTGTATGATACTAAATTTTTCTCTCATTTTTTCTTCATTTTAATCACATTAAAACATGTTGAAAAGTCAGCTGCGAGTATAAGAGACAAAAACTAAATTACAAAAGGGGTAGCAATTGTTTGCCAAGCAACCACAAATTTTCAAACAAACTTGCAAAAAAGGTTCCTACGGGCCTGTTGCGACAACTTTTGTGTGACTTCTGGCAGTTGTTGTGCAATGTTTGATATGAAATTTGAAGCCGGACTTCGTCACATGATTTTTAAGAAGTTTTTCATAGACCATAACTCCAAACAAGTACTATAAAGAAACTCCCAATGGTCCTCTTTGGCTTTCATGACCACTCTCTCTCTAACCTGTCCCGGCCCAAATATATATCAGTACTGCCTGTCAAAATCATAGTAAATTGCTTTCACAAATTTCACAACTGTAAACAGAAAGCCTTCTACCTGCACGTAGGCAACATATTGTTTGTTACGTGAACAGTGATTGTTTTTTTCTTGATCCGAAAAATCTGACCTAAAAACTTAAGTGTACACGGAAAAATGTATTCTGTCGCATAAATAGTTACTGACGACAAGGGGTTTGGATTCCTTTGGGAGCAATGGAAATGTGGTAAATCGGAATTTTGTAATATGTCACAAAACCGAATCTTTATTTGTATGCTTGTATCCGGACCGTCGATTTTTGTATACTTACATATTGAGCACAAGTACACATGTTTTTTTTTAAATTCTGTATGAATGAACATGAACTCCATCTGCAAATATTTACCTGTAATTTCGAAGAAACCATCCATTGTCTTCCTTGCAACGAGAGAACAAAAGACGCCCGCAAGTTCCCACTGAGAAGCATAAAACAGGATTAGAGCATCCTGCACCGCACATAACGTAAAAGTGGCATTCATGTGTGCCTGAATGTCATCGGATAGTTTCATTCGAGAATCTGGCGCATTAACATTTTAGTTATCTCTTTCAATAATTTATTATAAATGCACATCGAAAAGACTCATTCCCATTCTACACATGTTCGTTTATAGCACAAAAAGGACATGCAAGTTGAATCAGGAAAAATATAATTCATGCACCGAAAAGTTCTTAAACGTTTTGAATGAAAATTTCAAAATTACTTACTCACTATTTCAGTTCAAGTTCAATGACAATGACGTAGAGTACGATTATAGATCTTTAATTATTATGAATAAAACAATAAAAAGAAATTGTATTTTATCAAAATACAGAAAAAACCACAAAGCTGGGGAATTCGTGCGATATCATATCGATGTAGACTGTAGAGTATTCATTTCATTCGTCGCACACAAAGTAATAAGTGAAAAAAAAAACAATTACCTAAACGACATAATATAAAAACATTGAGTGGTTGCGCTTGTAGTTATTTTAACCTAACCAAATACTAACTTCTATTTGGCACGTGTTAAAAGATGGAATTTTATTTTAAGCCAATGATTTTACATTTGCAGCCACTTTAGGCGTTTTTCTTTTTTAGTTCAGAGCACAACCTGAAAAATTCGTGTTTCTTTTTTAGCTCAGATACATCAGAGCTCAGATTTGTGTTTCTTTTTTCGATCTGAGCATAATCAGAGCGCGCTCGATGAGCTCAGAATAAATTGACTGAGCGGGCTGAGTATAAAGCTGATTATACACTCCCAGTCACATTTGACAGAAAAAAATTACAGGATAAACAAAATAATTGAAATGGTGGACGACCTTTGTTGTTCTGGAACTGAAGGTTAACCAATTTAATAAATAAAAACTAATAAATTTTCAAATTATACATATATTTATTAAAAATGTCAGATACGTGCACAAGTGTGTTTCATAAATACATCAGAACGATCTGAGCACGCTCATAATGCTCGAGCTGAGCTCTGAACTGTATGGAAACGATTTTGTATACTATTTCCAAATGCGTTCATGTGTGAAAACCGGGACTTCCAGTCCAAGTGAAAAAAATAAAAATTTGTTTGCGGCCAACTCAATGCAAACATGAACTAATAAAATTCGGGTTTAATGTTCGATTTGGCAAGAGGAATCTGTAAAACCAAATCGAAAACGACACAAGTCTTTATGCACCAAAGTAAAAAAAAAAATCAGTTAGAAGGCAAAATCGAGGAATCCTAAGGTATGCGTTTAATTGGATGTCGGGAGGGCGACACGTTCAACCATAACACGACGCATATAAAGAACATCGATGACTTCCAACAGTTCCAACCGAACAGGTAGGACTTAAGAAAGTTCTACGGTAGCGCACAGGCTACGTTTACGGCGATTGTGCCGTATTTTTATTTAGTTAATCGCCTTATTCAAAGCACTTATCACCAACACGATTGATTTAGACACACTAAAAAAGCGATCCCGGTGATTCAGGCAGTGTATAAGATGTAGGCTTAAGATGTGTATTAAGGACCTTGTTTGCATCTGGTGTAAAATCCAAACGTGACTCGTACAGCATTCAAGAAGACCCTCACCAATAAAATATGATGAAGGTCGTCCAGAAAAAAAAACATAAATTCTCATAGTTTTATGATTACTCACTTTTGCACCAAACAAAATGGCGGGGCAGTGAAGAAGTAAAACGGTAATCCTGTAGCTATGTTCAACACCGACGAAAAATAATCTTTGATAGTTGACAGTTACCACAAGGTGCATGGGGCCGGATTTTTCAACTCAATTGGGACGTTCAAGTATCTAGTTTAGTAAGATTGACAGCTCTCTCACTAAGTGAATCTCGGTTTTGATTGGTAGAAATCGGTCATGTGAGCAACTGTTTCAGTTGACGGAGGGGTAGCCGACGAATAAAGTCAAGAACTGAGTACTAAGTTGACAGTTCGCATATGTGGATGACGTAGGAAAAGTGACGTTCCCGACCAATCTAGTTTTTGCGTTCAGGTTGCATCTCATCCAGACCAATCTAGTCAACTAGATTCTTGAATGCGGTTAATGCCACTGTTCACAACAAACGTACACACTTTGCCGCCATTTTATGTGTCGGCAATTTATTTTTATCGTTACTTTTTCTAATAATGTTGATTATTCCAAGTGTTTTTGAGAAGATGATTTAGTAGGTAGGTATAGGTACATACCTTTTATTTTTTTATCGTTCTTCTGTACAAAACCAGACACAGTTAGCTCACCTGTCAAATATTGTATAATAAGTGTTATTCTAATAGCGATTTCCATTAAAGATAAAGAGAGAATTGCCTAAAAAATTCAGAATTGTAACACTTTTGCCATATAGATAAAACCTTGCATGTTATAATGTGACATTTGTTTCCTGTACGGTTGAAGGTTAATATGGACCAAATCAAAATATTTCAATAACTGTTTACATTTGTATGCACTTGGTTTCATATTTTAAGATAACGATCAAAATAAGAAACTTTTCAACCTGACATTTGGCAAAAGAGTGTGTTTTTGTTATTTCAGGGCAATTCTTTAAAAATGTCTTGGATTTTTATGCCGTGTTATTAATTACCTGAAATTGACTTTTTTTTTGAATTAAACATATAAATCACAGAAAGAATAATACTTCTGGATTTGCTCTTTTGATAGAAAGGGCAATTCGTCTCTTCAATCGTAAGATGGAATAAAAAATGGCCAAATCTCCAACCTAACCCGAATTAAAAATGAAAGCTGACAGATTAGGTAGGCATTTGAAAAGAAAAAATCACGTTCCATTGGCATTCGCGTATAACATTCATCATGAGAAGATCATGAAACAATGAATGTTTCTTTTTTGTTCAGAGCAGTTCCTAAACTGTCAACAAAATCCATATGTAGGTAGGTACCTACTTCTTTTTAAATTCACGAAATTTCTCGCTCTAAATTTGTTTCTTTTTTTCATTCTGAGCATTATCAGAGCGCACTCTTTCAGCTATAAATGACTGAGCTAAGTAGCCTTACGACTTATGTTAAATTTTGAGTACTGAATATTTTGACAGCTAACCATATAATTTCTGATCAGAAATGCGATGGTACAGATACAGCGAACGAAAGTTGATTGTAAAAAAACAGAACGAATGACAGAATGCATTCTTGAAACTTCTATATTATCTATAGGCATAGTCTTTTTTCCATACATAAACATTTTGAATGCCCGTATATTTTAGCCTTCATATAGGCTTACAGCAGCATAATGCAGCATAAACATAAAAAGAATGACACATTATGTCAAGGTTGACACTCTTTCCACCGCTGGTATACACTGTCCTCTAGCAAGTTTAAGGTTTAAGCTTATTGAAATTGCATTGAGACAAGAAAAAACATCTTTAAAGGTCAGATAAGAATCGATACAATCCTGAACTGATAACTCCGCGCACATTACATAAATTAACATCCCCTATGAATCTTTAAAATTTAATTGTCTGCATTTCAAACGGAATTTGGAAAACAAATCCACGAAACCAAAATTTGGCAAGTGTTACGTAACACCTTTCACAAAGTCAAGGACGATGTCATTTTTATTGAAATGCTCACTTCGCATGTTGTTACTTTTTCTTTTATCTTTTGGGAATATTTGGCTCACTCGACCTCAAAACTATACAGCTGTCATACTTGACACGAAATCTACCGCACTTCTGTCTGCCGCCATGCCGCAGAGATAAAGCTTAAGAGATTTTCCACTTTAGCGTGTGTGCCCATTTCGGTTCGGCGTGTCATTGCAACGTCAAGAGTAAACAAAATCAATACCAACAGCAAATGTTAATTTATTTAGTTACCAAATCCCCGAATGCTGAAAATAGCACAGGAACAGGAAGCAAATGCACTAATACGTACGTAACGGTTCAGAGGGTGAAATAAAAATGCATTCACATTCACACTCATCCAAACAGCCACTTAAAAATTAATTATTTACTTCACCTACCTCACTATTTTGTTACTCTTTAACATGAGATTAACTGCGTTGGTATTCTGACGAGGACGACTAATTAAGTTAAGTCGGTCTTAAAGAGCAACGTATTAAATTCCTTTGGGATTTTGGCCAAACAAAAATTCAATCGATATGGGAAAACTTTAATTCGTTTTGTCGTGTAGTGTAAAAATGGATTTATAACTTCAATTCAGTTTATTTAATTAAACAAAATTCAATCACCAGGCACTTGTGTATATTTTTTAGTTTTATTTATTTTAAAAATGTTGTGGGGTTCGGATTTAATTTATCGATCAGTAGAAGGTAGAAGATGTTCGATTTAAGCGGCCGACTAGCCTACTTCGATAGAATGTGTTTGAATACTACGAGTACAACTTGACACCGGTGGGAATTCATGTTCTAAGGGTGGTTTTGGTTTAGGGTTAGCTTTCCTTCGAAGGGGAGCTTTTTTAATGACCAAACAAAACATTACCTCGTCTCTTAAAAACAGAAATGGAGATGAAGCGGAAGACTTTTAAGAGAATGCGGATAATATTTATATGATTTATGGTGCGCAATGCGCATATACGACGACGTACGTTAGTTTGTAGTAATATTCTAATTCATAAAAATTTATTGAGTGGAACGATACCGAAATGAGTTCCGAAAAAGATATATGTAGATATATTTGCATATAATCGTACTACAGACTGTTTGTCTGCATTTCATTAGTTGTACTCACAGTTAATACCTGGAAATTATCTACGGGTTTTAATAGTTTAGCGGGGCCAATTTAACAAATTTCGGACTACCGAAAGGTATTGGTTAAGCCTATATTACCAAAATATTGATGTGCTATGTGTGAGGGCATCATAGGATTAATGAAGCTCAAAGCTTTATACGATTCTGAAGGCTACACCCATATGACAGTTTTGATAAGGTACCAGCACAATCTAGCTGGCGTAGGGATTATTTTGCTAGGGTCTTTTCCAGTTGGACACTTGTTGTAGCTACAGGTATGTTGCACTTTTTTACTTGACATATTTTTTTCTGTTGAAAGGTTGAAGGTATTAAGATTGAGTTAAATGATAGTTCAAATTATGTTATCTTATCTCGACTAGATTTGCAAAAACTAGATTGTTCGGTAACGACACTTTCTCTATTTCAGTCAAATATAAGAACTGTCAACTTAGGACATTCTTGACTAGATTCGTTCGCAACCCCTCCATAGACGTCAACTGAAAAAATGTTCATGTGACCGATCTAGGCCAACCAAAATTACGTTTTCGATTGAAGAAAAGAATTGCCATTTCTATGAAAAAAACAAATTTAGAAGTGTTCTTTTTTTGTTTTCTATATTTCATTGAAAACAAAAGTGCACTTGCATTACTATTCTTAATACGACTGAAGTGTCGGGGATATTTTTGAAGAATTGGCCTTAACAGTTTACATGTTGACATACGTTTGAATTGAAATTTCTTTAAAAACCTTGTTATTTCTTAAAAATGTTCTCATTCCTGTGTATCCTGAATAAGAATTTTAAAATTCGACTTTAACTAGGTTTTGGTAGGTAGGTAAGTGCAGTGTACAACATACTGTAGGTTTTTTAAAAAAAAATAGCTGCTGCTGCGAAATGTTGTCCTTAAATCGTGTTAATTGTTGCGACTAAAGCTGTACTACGTGACTAAATTTGTTATTGTTTTGCATGTAAAATCCACACAATTCGGTGACGTATGCTCGCTCAAGGATGCGGTGGTTCGACCCCTGTTTTAATAGAAAACTGTCATCTTTTAAGCACAAATTGGAGGAATGCAACCGTTGGAGCGATACGGCTACTGGAAAAGAATACACGTCGATTGTAGTAAGAATGTCCACTTTGCTAAAGTTCTCAAATGAGACGAGTGGAACACTTTTTTCTCGTTCAAATTCCCTATAAGCATATTGACCAGTGCATTCATGAAATTGCAATTTATTTTCTTTTGTGTTGTGGTACGCCTGAATTTTGCAGCGAATTTAGAAAAAAGACATGTTGCAGTGCTGCGGTATGAGTGCAGAATTTTCATGTGCCTATATCCATATAAACATGTGTATTCTAATCTTGCTGCGCAGTGAATTCTGCACATGTGTTTTGGGCATAAATGTAAGTTTGCATATTTTTGTTGTTCCTTTTCTCAGAAATGTTATTGTTTTTACACGTACACATTTTTCGAAAAATTATTATGCCAACAACCCTTGAAGAGTTCGCGGCGCGCTTTTTGCATTTGTTGGTAAACAATTGATTTTGCTATCACCCATTATCATCACGACACAAAATATAACTTTATACATATCTTACCACACGTAAAATAAATATAAGAAAGAATAGATAATCCAAAAAAATGAGGGCAGTATTCCAGGACTCCCCTTTTATGGTTTTGCGGAATTCGTTTAACTCTTTAAAGTGGCAAGGTAACTGCGAAACAAAATTGCAGTTGGGTGGTACGATTATTTGTTAAATTGATGAGATCGTCAGACGCCATTACACCACTTTTTTACCCAAAGCTTCGTTGTAAGAGGAAAATGCGTTTACAACTGCCAATTTGATATAGGCTTTTAATTCGGCTATTGTATTCGAGCCTGCCAATACCGACTGATTGTCATTGACTGGACCTTGAACATTTTGAGGCACACTGATGACCGTATGCAAACTTACTTGGAAGAAAAGAACTATTTGGTGCAAACGACGAAGGCGGACGTGCTGGACCCGAACTTGGAGCGCACCGTGGGGACTGATGAATATCTACATCATTCGGCTTGCGATGAATTTAAATAAATTCAGTGATGATTTTTGAATGGAAAAGCCAACTGATCTTTTGTTTTATCATTATATAATTTTATTTGTTATTTATGTACATTAAATGTGCTACTTGACATTATTGTTAGAGGTAGGGATGTATTGTCGAACAATGAGGAAATGGTGAAAATTGTACAGTGAACTTGTTTGCAAAAGTTAAAATTGAAATCCTTATTAAAAGTGCACATACCAGGGCAATTGTTTATACAAATGTTTAGATCATCGAACACCCAGCGATAACCCAAATATGAGAGGCGTATAAAGGAGGCTTACATTCTACTTCAATTAAATCTATACATCAGGTAAATTAAACTAAAAATCTGCGTCCAGCGTAAACACATTGTTCAATGCATTCGATGTCACTCCCCACTTTTGGTATTCGCCGACTTTCTTTTCGAAGAAATTTGTCTTGCCGTCAAGGGAAATCAACTCCATAAAGCTGAATGGATTTGGTGTATTGTAAACCTGAAAAGAATACCAACATGATTAATCTTTAATACATATCTTTGATTGTGAATAATTTGTCTTACGTTATCGATACCCAATTCACGAAGCAGACGATCGGCAACAAATTCAATATACTGCGACATGAGATCACAATTCATGCCGATTAGATTCACGGGCAAGGCATCAGTCAAGAACTCCTGCTCGATCTTAACCGCTTCGGCTATTATCTCAATAACGCGTTCCTTACTTGGCTTCTGTACCAAGTGACGGAACATCAAACAGGCAAAATCACAATGAAGTCCTTCATCGCGTGAGATTAACTCATTGGAGAATGTCAGACCGGGCATAAGGCCACGCTTCTTCAGCCAAAAGATCGATGCAAAACTACCGCTGAAGAAGATGCCCTCTACTGCAGCAAAAGCGATAATACGCTCGCCGAAGTTGGCCGATTTGCTCGAGATCCACGCCATTGCCCAGTCAGCTTTCCTTTTTACACAGGGCATTGTTTCAATAGCATTGAAGAGGTAGTCTCTGTACGAGATGGCGACACTTTTATTAAACTTGAATGGTGAAATTTTAGTTAGTATTTACCTCTCTTTCGGATCCTTTATATAGGTGTCAATTAAAATGCTATACATCTCCGAGTGGACGTTTTCCATGGCGATTTGGAAGCCATAGAAGCAGCGAGCCTCAGTCACCTGTACTTCTTGGCTAAAACGTTCGACGAGGTTTTCATTGACAATGCCATCAGAAGCGGCAAAGAAAGCCAACACATGCGAAATGAAGTGACGTTCTCCATTTGCCAGCTTGTCCCAGTCGGTTAAGTCCTTAGATAGATCCACTTCCTCTACAGTCCAAAATGATGCTTCAGCCTGAAATAAGAAAAAAAAATAAAGCTCTCATGAAAAATTTTAAATAATGAGCCTTCCTGCAATAAAAAAAATGGACAGAAGCGTCCAAATTAACACCCTGCTGGGGGCTTATCGAGTGAAGTCGGCTAATGACCGGTTTTTAAGCTAAAACAATAACCCAATCTAAGCATAAACAGATGCAGGAGATTGAAGGACTTGTATTGCCAGTAATACAGACCAATAATCTGCACAGGTTGGCATGCATTGGCAGCGTAACTATTGAGATACAATCGAATAAGTGCCGAATTGTGCAGTCCGCATTTAACAAGGCGAAATGCCAAAATATCACAAACTGCATACATTTGTTTCCAACGGCAGTCTGTTGGAATAGGTGACTCAACTGTCTGCGAAATAGCGAAACCACTGGATAAAGTTTATGGCAACGCAGCTAGATGTGCAGTCAGCAAATCAAATTACGGCAGAATTACACAAATTACCTAAATCGATTCCTGTATAAATGCATCAGGTACCAACATTTGATTGCATCATCCAAAGATTTCACCTATTGTGTACATAAAAAAAATACCAGTCCTTTTTACCAACACGCATGAGTTTATGTAGAGAAGAGAGGCCACAAAGTGTACAAAAACAAACATTTCTATTGCAGTTGCAGGGGCGGCTTCAGAAATAGAAAACATTTCTGTATGGATTTGGGAAAATTCCACAATTGAATTGAACAAAAGAGAGACGAAGAAGATCCATAATAAAGCTACATGCATATAGCCGAGTACCTATATAATCTGTTATTTGTGTTCTGTTTATGTCCCGTCGCCTCTGACATCACCTCGGATAATTGTACCTATACACGTATATCCCGCCAAAAAGTACAAATAGCCGCGCAAACTTGTTCGTTCATGTTAGAAATATTTTCATAGAATCTCTTACGTATTTACTAATGATTGCGTGATAGCCAAAGCAAATTAAAAAAGAAACTGCGTTCTTATGACTGGTTTAATTTACCCGCCATTACTTCGCGCCCTTTTTACATGAATCACAATTTGGCGCCAATATGTAAAAATATATATTTTAAATAGGTCACTAACCTTCTTGTACATTTCCCAAATGTCTTGAAATTGAATTGGAAAAATCACAAAGCGACGTGGGTTTTCCCTTAAGAGAGGTTCCAATTGAGGATCGAATGCACCCGTTGTCTTGGTTGCTAAGCTGGTACCCTCAGCAGCTGTTTCTTGCACTTGTTTTATTTGCGAGTCTGCGTTAAACATAGGAATTGGTCCATTGCGAACGTTTGTTACATTCTCCGTCAAGATTTTCCTTGGACTCTAAGAAAATAAAAAAAAATAGGTATTTAAATTAAAAACAAAAAACTTAGAACCAGAATGTGCCACCTTTAATGAAAAACGTTCCATATTTTCAGAGATATTTTCTTTGCCAGCAACGAAAGACATAATTGGAACTATTTAGTATTGAATGCAATAAAAGGTAGGTAAATATAGTGCACCAAGGATTGGTCTATAAAATACTTTGAGATTTTACAACAAAAACACGACCAAACCAACCGATCGACAGTCAACTTGAAAATGAGTTTAATTTTAAGCGGCAACGGCAGGTTATGTAGCCAGAGTTTTCACAATGCACTTTTTGGCGGGCTATATTTTGTATACGCGACTGTAGTTTCTTGTTCGAAGGAATTTCCCGTATAGAGGAAGCGAGATGACTACATGGCAGCACTATTTAAGATTAAATCACGTAGCAATTTTTGACGGAATCTAAAGACAATTTATCCTTCAAAATGTGGCAGGATTCTGCGGGAATCATTTTGCGGTAATAGAACTAACTTTGAGTTTGAGAACTGCAGTATTTGAATTAAAAAAGTAAACGTGAAAATACGTAAGATGCTAATAGATATTGAATGACAACTTGTGGTATTTATTTTAGTTCCAAGTTCTTTCTTTTGCGCAATTCGAATAATTCCCCTTAGATTGAGCGTTTACATGTAAGGTTCAACCGGGCGGTACATTAAACAGGGCTGTGGTGAGTGTTCGTACTAAAGATGAGGGAATTTCTGGTTGTAATCATATACATACTACCTACCAGAGATAAATGAATGAGATGGATATCTTACGTACGTCTATCCCCCCAAAACCCATTTGTTTACATTGTTGTTTTTGTAATTTCAACCCCCGTCTGTGAATACGTGTGAGCTACAAAAAAGGCATTTGCTAATGGCCGGCCAACATTCCTATTGCTTTTATAGGCAACGAGCTGGTCAATTGTTTTGTGTTTGGTACTTTTTTAGTTTTTGTTAAGGCTTCGATTAAAATAAAAAAAAATAGTGAAATACACATTTCGGAATAGTAAATTCTTGCATTCCAATTCATGAACTCACATATACTAGAAAAGAAATGAGCATTTGTGCGTGAATTCATGAATTTTTCGGGAAAACAGCTTGTAGGCAGCCGCCTTTTCACTGGATATATATCTCTGTATTCCATTATCTTTGCTACCTACCTACTATATTGAAAAAAGAATTCGTAAAAACATTTGTAAATTTTTCAGGGAAACAGCTTGCAGGCAGCCATCTTTGCACAAGAAAGTTGTTTAAGGGAATAACAGAAATACATAACGCACGCATGCTCATTTCTTTTCTAGGATATGTGAGTTCGTGAATTGTATTTTTTTCGGTAATCTGTTTTCTGTTTAGTATATTACTACTTTGTTTTAACTTAAGAAAATAATCCCATGCACTAATCAATCAAATTGTATACTTAAGACAAAGAACTAATTGCCACGATGCCAATAAGTGCAAAACATATGGTAGTTATCCATTAGCTTAGTTCTTTTGTGTCTTATGCGTATTATATTGGGTATGTACAGTAATTAAAATAACAAATATAACAAATTATCATACGGTTTTTGATTAAAAAACACCAAAATTAGGTGTGCATTAAATTACCCCACTTTTAGTTTGCATCTATTGTTTCGAACATACCCATTGGAATTCATTTTCGTTTTTCCAAAAAATGTAAACGCCGTCACTTTTCTTATGTCACAATAATGTTTGTTTACAAAAACAATGGTTTAACATTCGTTTAATTGAAAATGAAAAGTTAATTTATCCTCTATCGAACAATGAGTTCTGAACCCCAAATACAACACCACGTAAGACAGGAATATTGCACCACCCGTCCAAAATACAGACAGGGCAAAAAATTAACAGCTGTTAAAGTAAGTTTCAGAATACGATATGAATAAAATTATTTAAATCTAAATTCAACAGGTTTATACAATTGCAAATGAATCAATACATCTGCTAGTGTTCGGTGTTCCAAAGGTAAATCTACGAAATGAGGTCAGACGAACTTTCCTCCGACACGGCCCATTGAAGTTCGCTAGATGCGTTACAGACGAAATAGCAAAAAAAAGTTGTATAGCTATTGTAGTCAAATTGTCATTTGTCTCATAAAACTGTATTTACAGTTGAATTGGAAATGTTCACCGATGTCTTTCATGTAAAATTCGAAAAAATTGAGCACGCACGGCGTGCTAAACGCTTCTTGGATGCACAGCAATTTTACGGAGGCATTTTACATGTGTCCTATGCTCCAGAATACGAGACTGTAGATGAAATACGCAATAAGCTTGCCAAACGCCGAATGGAAGTGAAGTATCGAATAAGATTGAATAATAACCAGGCTAAGGTCACACCACAGGAAAACAGTTCACCAGCGGATCTTTAAATAAACATGGATACATTTATTTATATTTTCAATGAAAATGTTTAATATATGTTTTAACTAAGCGTATAATTTGTGTATCATTTTAAACTCTAATGATTTGATTTTCTCCAATCATGGTAAATGGTGAGGAATTTCATTCGTTTTTGCCAAATTTCATGACCAAAGAAAGCCCAGAACCTTAAAAAGAAAACATTTAATGATAATTGGGGAAAAGACGACAACCTAAGACAAAACATGACAAAGAAAAAAAAAATAGCTTACACTCCAAAGGCGGCTCCTCCCAAATGAGCAGCATGATCAAAGAACTTCCATCGAAGTAGAACACCAGCTAGATCGAGTCCCATAATCACCTTTATCGCCTGAGAGTAAGAAAAAATGATCAGATCTAATAAGCTGAACTTCAATTTTGTTTGTCATACCGATCCTGCAGAGAAAGTCACCATAGGCAGAAACAATATGCTTAACTGTGTGTCTGGATATTGCGTACAAACGTAAGCTAGAACAGTCATAATCGCACCTGACTTAGAGAGAACCGATCAAAAAGGAGCTAAACAACAAAATTAACATAACATACCGCTCCTATGGACATTCCAGCACTTGAGGTAACTGCCTTAATAACGACACTAGACAAACTAGCAATAACACCAGCACTTAGGTACACTGCCATGAACTGTTCTTTGCCAAGAGATAGAACAGCAGCTGTCGAAAAGCTGTGTAGTACATACATATTCGCGAATATGTGAAACAGTGAGTAGTGGCTAAAGGTGGAAAGGAACATTGGCCAACAGACAACTCGTGCGGCGGGGTTTGAACAGAAGTATGTCATCATAACATTTCGCAATCGTGGTACCCTCCACATACCAAAGACCAAGAGATTCAGCGCGCATATCGGTGCGAATACCGTTTCCCCCGCACTCAGTTTATCCCAATACACGCCGATTTCACGTTTTATTTGGCTGAATTGACTTCTACTGTCATCAGACCGTCGTGCCCAAGGAAATTTTGATTTCCTAGCGCGTTCTATCATTTGGCTACGTGCGCTTTCATATTCCCATACTGTGGCACCCATAAAGCATCCAGCACTAAACTGAAAAAAAATAAATAGTTTAACCAAAGAAATTTTACCGAAAATAGAGTCCATACTGCTCCAGTGAAGATCAATGCTTTGCCAATGTTTCCTGCTGGAACAGGTCCTTTGTTAACTGGAAAATTGTCAAATGGCGTTGTCTGTACACGGACGCGAGGCACATCGTTGTTACGGATGGTGCTTCGTATGGTTCGAGCTGTGAATTGAGGAATCTTCGAATGATGCAATATAGGCAGTTGGCTAATGTTTGGGCTATGACTGAGAAAGCTACCGAATTAGAGACGGTTTAAGGAAAAATGAACAAAGGATTTACCTAAACGGAAGATTTAGTCCTTTACATATTAGACGTCTGCTGAACATTTTGTTAATTAATACAAATACAAAGTGTGTGCCGCCGTGATATATAAAACCTTTAAATTGACATGTTTTACTTCGCGAAGGAAAAACAATCTGACGTTAAGGTGGCACTGACAGTTCGTTAGCTGAGCCAAGGGCCCGTTCCAAGTTGATTATTGTTAATTGAAAATGTTCTATTTTCTTTGAAAGTTTGGGATCGACAAATTGACGTCCATAGTCATAGTTTGGTTAGTGGGACGTATTCTGTATGAAAAAAAGAAAGTTTTTGGAAATAAAACAAATTACGTTAATAGAAATTGACAGAAAACAAAGGTAAAGCTGGAATATGATTAAAGTACGTGTTTTAAAATCAATCGCAAGGAAAATCATTAAATTCGGTCTTCATAATTTTCCCACATCCTGATAATAATTTTTAATAATTCTTAACTACGAGTACAACTTAGATACCTATAGCCTTAAGGGTAGGAGGAAGTGGCTATTTCTAAAGTAGAAAACACAATCAAGTAGTCGCACTGACGAAGAATGTGAAGATCATCCGTTCGAAATATGTGATCATTAAGCTGGCTATATTTTTGTATTATAAATGTGGTGAAGTCACGATAGCAATTGAGGTACGAATGTATAATAGTAACAAAATTACTATAATAACCAATCTAGAAGGAAAAGTTTTTTTTTGTTAATTTTCCAAAGGAACTTGCAGGCGAAAAAAATGTCCTTAAAAAAATAACTGAATCGAACAACCGTTATATATAATGTAATTTGCTAAAACCCTATATCAGAAATACAATCACCCCCTTAATAAATATTATTATTTTTGCAATACTGACATTTGTGAAGTTGTAATGTGTCACTTTCCTGCATCCGTCAATGGTAATCATCTCATCCACTCATCGTGAATTTTATAAAATTCCATATTATTTTGTTTTCGTGGGTTTTTTTCCGTTCCATCTGTTTAATTAAATTGCTAAAGTTTAATTAACAACTCAAACAGTTTCATTTTTTACTAAAGTCAGAAGTACTAACGACTGCAGTAATACGGGTAACTCATTAAAACAGAGCGAAAACGCTTCTAACAATCTTCTTTTGATATTTGCAAAGTCGGTGGCAATGAAGAGACAAAAGTAAGTGTCGTGTCATAGTTATATCCACAAGTAATGCAATCTACGGTTCTTAGAAGATATGCTCAACATTACAACGATGATTCCGATGTCATACCAATGGATAGAGTTTCGCAACCAAAATTTGAGAATACAATCGAAGCTCAGGTCCAGGATGGTGACACACTGCAGGCACTAGCTTTACGCTTCCATTGCACGGTAAGTAGCTTCAATCGGAAATATACCCCCGGGTACATCAGGCGGAACTGTTGTCTCTTTATCTATCTCTGTGCGCAGGTGGCCGACATCAAGCGTTTGAATAAAATTGATAAAGATAACGAGATTCACGCGAGAAAGGTTGTGAAAATACCTGTTACCGTGCACTCTGTCTTGCTCGGAACACTACCTATCGTTCATAAAAGTGGCAACAATAGTCCAAAACATCAACAAAGCAACGCATCTAGTACACGGAATCCCCTTCAGGCAGATATTCTGAGCGAAAAACTGCTAGTGGCTTCAGTAAATTCTGCGGGCAACACAATTAACGATATTATTCTACAATCGACAGTGAAAAACAATGTGTATACAGATGGTTTATCTGAAGGTCAGTATCCATATCTACGGTGAATAAAGTTTCAGTGAACGTCAATAAACACCTCTCTCGTTGTAGATACGACTTCCTCAACGAGTAACCAAACAGATGGGTATGAACAACTATTGAGTGGAGTTCTTGACGAATCAATACCTCAACCACGACCAATTTCCGGCCCATCAGTGCGTACATGGGATGTATCAGGATCCGACTGTGACATGTCTTGGGTGTGCTTGTTTATTGTAATACTAGCGCTATGCTTTGCCATTCCCCTCATCTATGTCCTCTACGTTGCTGAGAATCCTAAGAGAATCCATCACGGATCACTCTGACCAAAGGACTTGAGTCTAAATCATACCCATGATGAGTAATTAAGAATTTATACCTACTGATACAATGAGCCCCCTATCTCTTCCACTACTTAAACTAAGTAAGATGAATGGATTGAACCCCTGTGGCGTGAACGAGAACTTTATGTGACAAAAGTGCCTTTTCTTATATTTGAATGTCTTTATACTCAACTGTAGTCATCACAGCCGAACGGCAAGTGAAATGAATTTAGGGACTTGTCTGTGCGTGTTTTCTCAAATACGCGGTCTCCCATTCGTTATACCCGTACATTTAAAGACAAACTAAATTTTATATTTTAACCCGACAATAAATTAGTTTTAATTTGAAAATTATATATTTGTGTTTGAGTCGAAAAGTTTTGTCTAATGTTTTCCATTGGGACCACGGATTAGTGGTTATGTGACAGCAAAATCAGCTCTTCAAATTACATTCGTTTTTGGAAAAATCAAGTATGGAAATCGACTTGAAAAATGTTTCCCCTGTTGTAGATAAAAATGAAGTAGATTCCGTGATTCGTCGTCTTTAGATGATGAGGAAACCAATGAAAATAATAATTCCTCCAAAATTATTTCCATGCCTATTTATTTTTTGGGTTTTCACGAAACTTTGCGAATTTGTTTCGGAAGTAAACTTCTTAAAATGACGTAAAACCAATATACATGTGCAAAGTATATTGGTATTTGGGTCAGTTAAGCGTTAAACTGAAAAAAATATCGAGATCTGCAAAAAGTGATCCGAATCAAAAAAAAATAATTGATTTTTTGTCCCAAAGGAAAACCACATAAGTCGTTGCGGACGTTTATTTTGCAATTTATATTTTAGGTACAAAAACTTTGCGACGAACGTACCAAATGCGTCTCCATTCAGTGGTTTAATATTAATACATTCAAAATTTGCTCTCCGATTGATTTCTAAACATTTGTACATAAATAATTAACAAAAAAAATCAACTCCATGAAATGCGTTACCTTGCAGTTGGAAAATTAGACGAAAAGGTAAAAAAATTCACTTGTTGACAAACTCAAAGCCACTTGGATTGGTAAATCTGAAGCAACTCTGAGAAAAAGGACGGTTTCGAAAAGTGCTGTAAAATCGGAAAAAGATTGCTTACAAGTGACCTAGAGCCAAAAAAATGATCCGAGACCGCCCAATCGAATACAATAAAAGATTGCAACTGTGCTCAACTTTTTGGAGCCGAAAATTTGAACAACTTCTCTCAAATTTAATGTGGTTTTCGATTGGGCTTCTTCAGATTAGATTCGCTCTCAGATTTTAGATTTCGTGTGTCCAATCGAACATATCACATTTTTTGGTGATATTCGTGCGATTATGTGTAATCTTCAACACTTCTGTCAAACTCAAATGCACTTGGATTGGTAAATCTAAAGCAAATCTGCGAAAAATCCAGATTCGCAAAAGTGATCTGAAATCGGAAAAAATTGATTTTTTTTCGTACCAATCGAACATAAAAAGTGACCTAGAGAAATAAAAGTCTTTTGAGAGTGCCCAATCGAATACCACGCTTAAGCAGTTTATTGGGTTTCAATACCAACAGCTGGCAAACCCTGGCACTCAATTGTTTTCTGTTACTAATATACATATTTCCGTATCGGAAGACGCTCAGGGTGATTCAATTGAAACTCCATCACAGCAAAGCACCATCATCATTGATGACTAAATGTTTTGATGGGGATTCGTTTGAGCCCTGATACAGGAGCCTTGGATCTTTAGAGGAAAGATTAGTGGAATCCCAAATGGTATGAGTTGCATTATGCGCAAACCAGCGAAAGAATTAGGTCATAGCATTTGCTTACCTGACGTATGATTCTTCAGAACTTCCTCCGACAAGAGAGTTAGAGTCTTTGCTGAATGCATGCAGGAACAGGAACGAGTATCTAATAATTGGTTGTGATGCCACTGCACGTAATACAGCGTGCGCCAGCACCAACGATAATTACAGACGAGAAGCCTTATTCGATTTTGCATCATGCAAGGATCTAGCTATCTTAGACAGGGGAACAGAGCCAACCTTCGTGGATGTGCGGCGAATGGAAGTGATCGATGTTACCCTGTGCAGTAACCAGATAATTGAAATATAATCAAATTGGAGGGTAATGGATCAGGTTACATTGTCCGATCACAGAGCCATTTCATTTGATGTTCGCTTTGGATCTAAAAGAAAAAAAAAGATCGGAAATACATCAGAATTCCGAAGAACACGGAAAGGACAAAATACCTTGTTGAGGGAAAAACAGAATGTAATGACATTCGGAATACCGAAAAACACTGTGATGTAAAATCACAGAAGCATCTTCAATCAGCTATCGAAGAGGTGTACCAAGTGGAGTGGCTTGCACACCAACTTAAGTGAACAACCAAGATCCTGCGCCTTGGTGGTACCGGAAACTTGAAAAGCTAAAGAAGGCTGTGAGGAAGGCCTTCAATCAAGCCATGAGGAGGGGATAATCCGATGCATGGGATGAGTATATGGCGAAAAAGAAAGAGCTGAATGATACTTTGCGACGGCGTAAAAGGAAGTCATGGAGGGACTTTTGCTCGACTATGAGGAGTACATCTGAAATCAGTAGACTACAAAAGATTGTCTCGAGAGATCCAGTTTCCAAGATCGGACTCATTCGTAATAGAGCGGGGGAGATGGTGGAAACACTAGAACACACAAATGAGGTCCTAATGGAGGTATACTTTCCAGGAAGCTATAAGTCAGATCAGCCCTGGGCTCCAAGAAAACCAGAAGCGAACAAGATGGATAGGACTGAAGCAGATCGGATCGTAACACCAGAGGAGGTCAAGGGTGCGATAGCAACAATATCACCCTTCAAAACTACGGGCCGGATGGCATATTTCCAGGTCCAATGCAATGGGGGTGTAGACGTTGGTGCAAACCAAGGCTCAGAAATACGTATAGTAAGAAACTATACAATTACACGGAGGGAAGCAAATGTGGTCTTAATTCCAAAACCGGAAAAAAAGGATTACACCGAGGCAACGTCATTTAGACCAGTCAGCCTAACATCCTTTCTGTTAAAAACAATGGAAAGGGTGATAGTGGACTATATGGAGAGAACTGCGCTTAAGACGTATCCTTTGAATAGGAGACACTGAGACAGCATGCCTATAAGGTAGGCATGTCTACAGAAACAGCGCTACATCAAGTAGTACGCGTTGCGGAGGAAGAGCTTAATACCGGGGGCATTGCGATGACCACTATAATGGACATTGAAGGTGCCTTCGATAAGATATGCTTTGAAAGTCTGAAACAAGCCTTGGAGAAATCAAAACTCAGAGGAAGAGTTAGCAGAGAAATATCTCTGTGTACCCTCTTCTCGACAGACTTAAGGCGACTGTCATTCACACAGTGGGATATGCCAAACGACATAGCAATAATGGCCAGAGGCAAATTCATGGACGTCACTGCAAATATCATGAGGAATGCACTCAGAGTGGTTGAGCGGTGGTGTCTGGAACTAGGGCTCTCCATTAATGCGGGGAAATCAGATCTAATAGTATTCACTAGGAAGAGGAAAAATCTGGCATTTCAGTCCTTTTCGGATCGGAACTAAACAACCAAGAAGGTTAAGTATCCGGGAGTCTATCTAGATACTGGACTTACTTGGAATTGCCATATTGAGGAGAAAGTCCCGAAGGCGAGAAGGATACTACATCAGTGCAAACGTGTATGTGGACAGAGGTGGGGACTCTAGGTCAGCATACTGGATGTAAACGATGATAACTATACCCACTATCACCTACGCCTCGGTTGTATGGTGGGCGAAAGCCTCTCAGAAAACTGTGAGGAAGCACCTGGATAGGGTTCAACCTTTAGCATGTTAAGGAATTACAGGGGAAAAACGTACAGCGCCAACATGCGCATTGCATTAAAAATTACATGGATGAGATTGTCCTTTCCTACTCCTTACAGCGAGGAAGAATTTCGTCGCCACTATCGGTAAGAATCTAAGAAGAACATTCAAATTTATTTTTTTCCGCCTGATTAATACCATTTTATTGATTGACAGATATTGTTTGCTACTCATTGCTTTTTAGCAAACTCTCCTAATCAAAAAAAAAAAAAAAAACAGACGCAACTTACCTATTATAAGTTTAAATCAATATTTATTTAAAGTTAATCATATAATGAATACATTGTACTAGAAATAAATACTAAATAAATCGTATTCAAGTTGAATTTTAAAATTTCATTACATAAACATAATTTTCTTTTAATGTGATATTTTTGAAAACTAAATCTACTTCTTAATTAAATATTGAATTTAAATTAAAGTTAATATGGTTCTTGTGTAACCATTATCATAGAGTTGTTCAACTTTGGTCTAAATGGCGCCTTAAAAGGCTTTGAATTATTGGCAACCATCTTTGGTATACAAAATAAATACATTCTTTACTTTAATTAATTATTTATATAAAATTGACATTTATAGGGCACTTCCATTTAATCAACTTTAAAATGGCACTTTATACAGTTTTGTTTATTTGTTTGTATATATATAATCTTCAATGGGAATTTTTGTAATAATATATTACTTTAAGTATTAAGTTTAAATGTATCTTCATAATTTGACAATATGAAGATAACTAAACAAGCGATTAGTACACAGGCTATCCTATATAACTGCATAAATACAATATTTACCGACTTCATATATTTACTTATTCTTTAAATTCTCAAAGAAAGCAATATTATTCCTCAAACATCCTGGTACTAAAACTGGAGTAAGTGGCCTCTCTTGGCTGCTTTGGCGTTCTAGCGATAATGTATCAGATGTGTTGACATCTTGTTTTGATGGTGGATCTCTGAAAGTTTATAGTTTGACAATTAAAAAAAAATCTTTTTTAATGTTTGCATTCAATTGAGATGAAATAAATGAAACTTAATGCCACTCGTGGTAACTTCTAAAATCGCGTGGTAACAGCCGCCTTATAGACATATAAGGAACTAAACGAATCGGCAAGTGTTAAACTAACCACTTACAACGAGGCAATCGCCGTATTCAAGAATTCTAGAGAGTTGTAAAATACACAAGGCTATATCTGCATTGGCCGTAGTGCATTGTATCTCGGTGACGTCTAAAGAGTGGTGGAGTTGGGTGGTGTCATGTTGTGAGATTTTTAGATTTGTTAAAAAATTCTTATTTAGTAAATGTCAAAAAAATCAACGCACTGAGGTCAATAGGAAAACAAAATGGGGGAATTTAAAACAAAATGTATGAAGCCAGCGGCAAGAGGATTGCGAGTTGGGGATCTCAGTATGATTTGTCTATTGTACTCGTACGCGCAAATGTTATAATAAATATTGTGACGTCTGTCAATTAACGGATAGGAATAGCATGAGGAAACACACTGACAGATGCAACTGTCACCCTTCTCTATCGAAAAGCAACGCTTTGGCAAATGCGCACATCAAAACGAAAATAATTTATCGAAAAATTTTGCACTTTGTGTAATTCTATGTAAAAAGTTAAAACTCTTATTCTGTTGCAGAATAGTTGCAATTCGTAAGTGCACCTACTAAATTGTTTTCTTCTTTTTCTTGAGGGGTGAGCTTAAATTTTTCATATACAAAGGCGAAAGATATAAACAGAATCGGCAGTCACTAAATACTGCACAAATGTCAAAGCTCGAAAGGAATTAATGTCGTTTTGCATTGGGCAAAAAGAAGCGAAACCGTTCCATAGGCACAAAAAATACTCTTCTGGTGATTCTGAGAAGAGAAATTCGCTTCTCGATTCGAAGTCAGAATCCACCCAAGAAGCACTCACATAAATGTAGTTTATTTTTTGGCATTTCACCAATACTTTTGTGGGTTCAATCAGAAGCAGTTTTGTTGTTACATTGGATCACAGAATGAGTGGATCCCCGAGTGAAACCAATGGAAAACGACATAATATTCCAACTGTCAAATAGGAATTTATTTTACGATGCTCACATTCCACTTACGTCAAAATACATAAAAAAATTCACATAGATTATCATTGAGTTGACGTTTCGCAAGTCATCTGTTTTGAACAAATAATTTTACTGATCCAAAGTATAAAGTAACTGTAAATTCTGATAAATATTTATATTGAAATAACATCTGTCATAACATACGTTTCAAGCGATGATAAGTCGGAGGCAATCGTAGCATCCTCAGATCCGTGACTACTAGTATCAGCCACAGAAGGTTCTGGTGGCCTATGCTTGACTGTGACTATTGGTGTTGGTGTGCTCGGTTTCACCGATTGCGTTGGTGTCGCTGGTTTCACCAGCGCTGTTGCTGATTTTGCTCGGGCCTGAACAAAAGAATAAGATATTCCTGCTTCTGGTCCCTGCAGCCGGTTAGCCATACTTACCTTTCGCCATGGCGACTTTGCAGATTCGTGAGATGACGTTAAAAGGAAAGCCTGAGCCAAAGCCTTAACAGATGGCATAGCATGAACTACTTCCTCTTCGATAACGGTTTTCTCGGTTGATGTTGGCATAATCTATAGAAACAAATTAACGCAGTTAATAGGCTTTGTCTGGCTTACAATCTGTGGTCACAAGGAAAAACCGCTAATGTCTGTTTTATTCATATTTTTCAGGGGAGCGGTTTAAAGTTTTTGACAAACGCGTGAAATTACAAATGACTCTAGTGACTTAAGCTGTTATATTTTTTTGAAATTGTGGCCACTTTCTTAAAGATATAAAGTTGAAAAAAATTTACAAAATAGATTTGAATACGCTGAATCTAATGACATCAAAATCTCAATTTCGCCTAAAGTCGACTTTAGCGGTTACGGTTTGTGGCCACAGTTTATCAACTTACCGGGGTGGTATCCATGTCGATGGATAGAACTTGACTAGGATCAATAAGTTTTCGCTTTGGCTGCATGAACTTAAAGGACGTTGGCGTCGAACTCTTCGAGGAAGTACTGGTACTCGCTACAGGCAGCACTACAGTAGGTGTTATATCCAGCTCAGTTGGACGAGTTTTTTTGACAGGACTTTTTGGCACACTTGGTTGGTTGTCTCTGATTATTCGTGTTTCTTGCTTCTTCAGATCGTAGATACGAATTGTATCAGAGTCCTCACTTGGCGTTAGACTTTCAGTAGTTGCCACCGAACCTGTTTCACTTGATAGCTTTCGAACAGCTTCTGTTGTGAGTGGAATTACAGTGGCTACACCTTGATCTGAGGATTTCGTCTCGAATGATTCCAATGAAGCATGTTCTACAACTCGAGCTGGAATTGCTGTATAGACGTCTGGTTCTATTTCGGTTCTACATTGTTTCTCCAGCCTATGGCACATTACTTTTACCGGAGACATGTGTAGAGTTTCAACAGTGCTTTCAGATCTTTCTTCCAGCTGGGGATAGGGGAAAAATTTGATTAGGTATCAGAATATTCTGTAGGCGAAGAAAGGAACGGGCATAATCGAAGTTAGTTGGGAAAAGAATTGACCAGAAACTATTGTTGCCATTCAACCTACATACCGTTAGCAGATGACAGAGATGGGGTTAGAGTTGAATGATCACCATGGACTTAGATATATAAATAATGGAATGACGTACACCAGTAAACAATTCGAAATAAGCCAACTTTTCTACATAAAGGTCCGAACAAGCAGATCTGTCAAAGGCTTTAACAACAATCAACATGAATGTTAGTTGAATGCTTTCAAAGCGTCTAACCTTGCAGTTTTAATTAAGAACTGCCGATTTGGACCTTTAAATTCTACCGAGTAATACGTTTTGAATGTTAAAACTATATATGAAACAAATGTTATTAGTAAAATTTTTATCAGGTTAACCAAAGAGCACCCAATCGTTTATGTTCGCTTTTGTTGTTCTCTATGCACAGACAAATAAAAAAAGAGTTTTCGAAACAGTACTCACCTGCGATTTTGATCACATTATTACCACAAGTATACTGTAATATATTTTTTTTTGTAATTTAAATTTTATTTATTGCTGTTTTAAAGGTATGCCTTGTATTGTCATCTTGCAAAGTATACCTACTTTTGTTTATTTTACTGAATTCTATTCAGGCCTCTTTCACTATTCGGGTGAATTTTTTAAGAATTGGAAAATCCGTTTTCAACCATTCGATTCACATTCATATATATACAGCCAACATTTTACCTCCTTTCCGAATACTTAATTCAAAAGTATCACACATGTCGGTCGGTAATGCAGTAAAACCGAGGAATTTGTTAAGTCTTGTCACTTTCCTTAAATTTTTGGGTACCAACATTTCTCAAGCAGAGTTTTCCAATGAAGAACAAGTTTACTACATTTTGTTTTCGAAATTTAATTATTTCTACTGAGAGATTTATTTCCACAAACTGACTTTGAGAACAGTCAGTCAATAACATCATCGATACGGCAGTAGTTAGGTCTGTGTAGTTGTTGCTTATTCGAAAGTGAATTGGACGAGAGCTTACCCGAATAGTGAAATAAGCCTGATTAAGTACAAATAGAAATTTTACTAAAACATTTGTTTCAATTATGCGAATTTCATCTTTTCGACAATGTGATTCCAATGTCGTAGCGGTTTTTTTTTTTAAAGTTATGTTGACAAGCAAACAAATTCTAAGAAATGACAGCGGCTTATTTTGAAAGCTTTAACGGCAGGCTCCGATATATAAGTGATATCTTAAACACTATTCTGTGAGTTGGTAGCTCCAGTTGATCTCTCTTTTACTTCTCTTCTTGATCGCCCTTTTAAGGCCGCGAAAATATTGTACGAACATAAAAAGTTTCCAATTCTTTTAATTCCTCTGCTATAGGCGCAATTCGAATATATTGGGCACATTGAAATTCCTAGTTCTCTTAAGTCGAGTACATTGGATGTTCCTTAAACTAGTTTGGTCGGTAATGCCACTTTTGCTACGTCAGATATATAAACGAACTGTCAACTTATGGCGTTTTACATTGAAGATCCGAGAGAATGGCTCCGAAATTCAAAATTGTTCTTTTCAATGAAACTCGTTGGAACATTTTTCTAATAGTGGTAGACAGTGTTGCTACTAAAAAAATAATGAATCCAATCAAATCTGACCGAATGACGGATTTTTATTTTTTTAAATTCGGTCAGAAAATCCGGTCAAAAGATGAAATAAGATTTTTTGACCAGAAGTACGGTCAAATATATATCATATGTATATAGTTTTATTATTTTTCGAAACTATTCTTAATTAAAGCTAATAAAACCAAAAAAAAAAAAACAATTCCTTGAAAAACTTTACTTCACAACATTTTGCAGAAAAAGGAACGTTCCACTCTACTTCGGCGTTTGAATTTGGTAAAAACAAAACCGAAATTGGAAGATATTCTAAATGGTCGTCACTTCAGCCATGTTTGAATGCACACCCCAGTCACACTTGGTGGGAGCATTCAAATGAAACTGCCACGAGGAGCTTCTGTATTTTAGGAGTATTCACAATAAATTGGTTTCTGTATGAAATTGTGAGTGTGTTCGTTAAGTATGGCCAAATATTGTTTAAATTATAGACATCTATCATTTTGTCTAGTCATAGAACAATATTATCTTTCAGGTCAGAATAGAGTTTTCCGGTTAAAGAATTTTTTCGTTTCGGTTAAAAATCCGATCCAACCGGATTTCAAAATTTTCTCCGGTCAGAGGGAAGAGATTTCCGTCATATATGACCGAAATCCGGTCAGGCTACACTGGTGGTAGACACCATACGTGGGATTTGGTTTTGTGTTGGTACTTTTTTTTGTATTCTACAGTAAATATGAATGTTTTAATGGGCCAAATCAATATATGTATTTCAATTTTAGTTTACATTTTGCACGCATAATTGTATATGATCACAAGCGAAAAATTTGTTTCTAATAACACAACAAACAAACTAAAAATATTCCGCACACTTCTGTTGTGTTAAGAATTCACCTAGAAGTGCACTTTTTTTTCAATGAAACATACATCAAAAGAGCACTTCTAGATTTACTCTTTTCATAGAAAGGACAATTCTTTTCTTTAATCGAAAACACCATTAGAAAGGCTACCCCTCTCCCCATAAACTAAAAAATAGACTGTCAGCTCGCGTTCACTTAACCAAAGTCCCCCGCAAAGTGTGAAAATAAAATTCTCTTTTAAATTTCCTACCTGTGAATACAGCTGAAGCAGCAGCAAAAACAAATCCTAACTGGGTATAATAAAAGAAAAAAACAGAATGAACTGTCAGGTAATTGTAAGCGTGTGGCTAATTTACTTTAACGTGGCACACTTACTTTCCCACGGAAAAAAATTGTATACCAATTCTCTTAAGTTATCTGAACTGACGGTCTATTTAATACTTAGTTTATGTTCTGGGCTCTTTTTTGCTTTTGTAAATGCGTCACTTGCAAAAAAAAAAAATCATGAAAGAGTACTCGTTTGCAAGCGGCAATTTTTAAAATTTTGCTAAAAAAAGAGCGTGTACGTACCTAACATACTTTGTACTCGTAAATTTAATTAATTCGTCAATTTGTTCTCACTCATTTCCGACTTTCAAAAATATTATTCAATTCATATATTTTGACATGTAATTTGTTCATAAAATAAGAAACAAAAACAAAATGTGGGCACAAAGAGGACGTTTTGAGATTTTAATGTACAAACATGTCAGTGCAATAGTGCGCTGAGGCAATGTAGACAGGGCCTGTATTTCCGCACCAAAACTGCGTTTTTGGTAAATAGTTTTCAAAAAAATTTGTCGAGTCTTTTACACCGAACAATATCAGCCTTATTCATGACATTTAATTAAAACTGAATTAGAGATAATTTTGGTTTAATTGCAGAAAACCTTATTCATAAAGTTTTTTTTTTTAAGATAATTCACACTAAATCAACTGTCAAAAAATGAAATGGCTAAATTTGCATTTAGCGGTGAATTAATTTTCGTTTTCCCTGTTATGCCCAAAATCAAATTAGATGGCGGATATATTTTCGAATTTTTTAGATAATTTTAATATTTCAAGTTATAAAATAAGTAACCAAAGGCGATTAAAAAATTATAAACCCCGTTTTAACCGTTTTTAACTCCCGGAAAGTGAACAGCGCAGATATTCATGGGTTCAGTCAACGCACTCTTAGCCGAATATGCTTGAAAGTCTCTAAAGCATTTGCCTCGAAAAGACCTCTTTATATAAATATGCCAATACTGACTTCAAAACAAATTGATGTCATCTCGAAATTTACAAGTATTAGAGGACTTCCACACAGAAATACGCGAGTGCTGCCAGATTTTCGGAGTAGTTTTGCTTAATTAACTGACTAGCTACTACATGGCAAAATTATTTTTATGAATATCCATTTTCGACAAGAAGATTAAAGTCAAATTAACTCATTTGATGTTAGTTAGTGGAGACACCGTTAATCTGTTGATTAGTTGATTAAGGGAATCTAATGAATAAGGCTGTAAGGGCCGTTTGCTCATGCGACTCTTAACGATTTAAGTTCTACTTAAATACTTATTTGCTACTTTTTGTAGGACATAAACTGTCACGTAAGAGTTTATGTGGCACTTAATTCGCTATGAGTCGTACCAGCAAACGGCCCAAAGTCTCTTAACGAACACCCAGTAGTTGGTGGAGTGTTAATAGGTTTAGGGTGAAAATTGTTAATTATTTCCAACAGCGACGACAACTCATTCGAAAGAGGAGACGTTTTTCTTAATAATTTTTAAAAATTTAGGTAAATTCTAAGAACCACAAATTTTATCTGAGGTTACATTTTAACTTTGTAAGCTATATATATTTTATATAACTTGCAGATGACCGTTGATTTTTTTTTCTTAACGAAATTTGTAACAAGAAAGAATAATGCGAAGCCCACATTCAAGGCTGACGTGAATAAATATGTGTACAAAGAAAGGCTTACCGCAAATGAATCCAATTCCATTCTTGATGAAACACAGCCATCAAACACCGATGCAGGGACAAAGGACAAATGCATTCAAAAATTGTTCAACATTTTACAATAAAAAAAAAAAAACTTTTTAACCTTTTAATTAAAATATAACAATTCTACATTCAAGCTACATTTATCTTAAAAAAGGGCAAAAAAAGAAACACATTTACAAAATGACTACATTTCAATGATTGATTAAAAATAAAAGTTTGATTCCTATAAAACAAGATTCAAACAACCCTCCCGATCTAAATGATAAAACACCTCCCCAACCATTATGAATATCCTAAAACAAAAGACTCGTTCGTCTGCCATCGCCTGGTACCCCATTAATGCAACTATCCACACCCGAATCTGCTGTATCATCATTACCGTCGGATAAATTATCCTTACGCACAGACAACTTGGCGTCCGTGAAAAATTCCCCCTGATCGAATATTGGATTGAGGACAAAGTCCTTGGTCGTCGATGAGATGGCACGAAAGCTATTGCGTTTGAGGTCTTTGTGTAGCAATTGCTTTTCGAATTGTGTCAGAACACTGGGACTAGGAGACTCTCTTTTGACGGACTGAGTTCGAAGACATCTCGATGAACGTTGTGACGATGTATCGTCTTCGTCATCGTTGTTGATTTTATGGGTGCTGGTGGAATGGAATTGCTTGGGGTACTTTAGGGAACTACTTCGACGCACCGGAGTCGATAGGGTCCAATCTCTTCTATTTCTATTCTCAAATCCACTACGAATTACCTCAATCGATGATGATGATGATAGAGTTGACGTTGACAATGGTGTCTCGATGAGTGGTGTTGGTGTAATTGCTGATGGGGTTGTTGCTGGTGTGCCCCTCTTTTTTGTTGCGCCACTGGCGTGTTTGGCATCGTTGATGTAGTAGTCTCTGCTGTACCTGAAAGTATAAGATGCATTACTATTATGGACTTATTATTTGTTTTAACAAGATCAGACTTTTGTGACGTCGTTTTTAAGACAAATGTATTAACGTCAAAAGTACGGGATCAAATTTACAATACAATGTACGATATTTGTATTTGGCGGAAGCATTTAACGACAAAGAGGTACAAAATGCGTAGTAATTTTCATGCAGAGTACATTTTCCGGCTTGTCAGTTGACACTTATATCATTTCGTAAAAGCAATAAAGGGGGCTGAAGAAAACAGCCTTCGGAGCTCGAGGGGTCTGCGTGGCTAAGACAGAGCGCCTGCCGCATTACGTCAAAAGTACGGGAACGGCTTCAACATAAAATGTACGACTTAAACCTCAGACAGATAAAAGAGTTCTAAAACTTCTCATGCAGAAAAGTCGGTTGTCAATTATTCTCTCTTTAGGAAATTTAGAACAAGATTTTGTAAAATTTCATGTACGTAAGCAGACCTAATTTGAGCGTATTGAAGAGATTGGACCAGGACAGTTGATCCATAAATATATAAATGGAATTTAAGAGAAGAGTTAACAGCCTTCCTTGAAGCAAGTGTTTAATTTTTAGAGATGCAACGTTACGTGAGTAAGACGTTATCGTCTTTACAGAAGAATATTTCGCATTTGCAGTATTCATTTAAACTTTTTTAATACCTTCGAAGAGGTAAATTCTTAGGGAACAGAATCTTGAAGCACGCGCACTTTTCTACTACGTTATCAATCTTCAGGCCAGCAAATGCTTTGGGTATATGTGTGTTAACTTGTTTTAATGGTGTTTAACTGTCGGTGGTCAGTTTTGCTTCATTTCAATTAGTGGCTTTCAGGCAAAATCCTGAAAAAAAGTTCACTCCGCTAATCTTAAAGTCAAGATGTCAGGTTCGTGTGCCGTATTAATTTGTAAAAACAACTTGTCACCTACCTTGCATAATCTCTCTCCTGGGCTCTGTCATCCTTATTCTCATCTTCGGCCAGTGTGAGCGGTTTCTCCTCTATACTCGGACTTATGATGGGTAGATCCATGACCCGTTCAGGACCGCCACTAAGCCTGCGCTTTAGCGCCTCCGCTGAGTACGGATTGTTGGGCATATCAACCGCGTTATACCATTTCTTATATTCACGTTCGGCTATCGAACCTGTAAATTGCATTAGAAAATAATACACATTTAGGCCATCTACGGTCTACTCAGAGCAATGGAGTTAGTAGTTCAAACTCGAAAGTTCGGTTTAAACGAGCGGTGTTACCTGGTACTAAATGTTTCATTAGATCATAATCAACATGTTCCTCGTTTCCTCCCGATGTCCGGGTCTCAACAACTTGCAACTCGGAACATGCTGACTCTGCTCTAAACACGGATGGTGGTGGTGGTGAGTTAATGTGCGATTGGTTAGTAACATTGTTAGTAGGTAATGTTTTTGTAGAAACAGTGGTAGTTGTTTCAGTGGTGCTGTCGCGGTTAGTTGGCTCATCTCGGCTAAACTCTTCGGCGGAGTCCGTGTCAGATGCGGACCCCCTCGGTGATGAATTGAACGTGTCAATTACCGTCGGCGTGCTATCGTCGGTATGGTTCGATTCAGAACTTATCCGATCTGAGAAGAGAATGTTATTTAGAAAGTGCATTTTGGCTGATCGTGATGTGCTAGTGGCGGCTATAATGCAACAGTCTGAATGTGGTTCTCTAAACAAACTATAGGGGGAGCTCTCTATATAACATTTACTTTCAAGATACAGGTCTTCGGTCAGATAGCTTGGGGTTTCAATGGTATCTAGGGTGTCTAGGTAGTTCTGAATGAGCTCTCTCTGTTTGCGACGCTTTTCCAATTCGGCTAGGAAGCGCCGGTCTAGAAGTGTCAACTTTCGGAACTGGCTACCACTGTCTTTTGTTTTTGTTCTTTTGGTAGAAGTAGTGGTTGTCAATGACGTTGTGGAGGATTGCGACTGCGCGGCGTATGAGTTCTGCATAGCATTCGGTGCGATTTGGCTTAAATGATTACCTTGTGGGTTGTTTTGTGCGTTCGCTTGGCTTATCGCAGCAGAATCGCTTACGATTGCCTTGGAGAGTGGTTGATCGGCTGTGAAACACCGACTGTCACATGCAATCGTTTTATGTACGATACATATCGCCGCTGATTCTTGGGCGTCAGTTCTTGCGGCAGCTATTCTGAGTTCGTCAGCGAGGCAGGGGACGCATTTTTCGGGGGAGATCTCCAGAGTTGGATGGGATATCTCATCGTAAACTTCGGTTGGATTTTGTGCAGAGTCACTTAATGATTCTATGGATTGCAACGGTGGATGTGAAATGATCTTGCATGTTGTTAGGAGCGAGGAGACTGGAGGTATTTCCTGTGTTTCGGAGAGAATTTCTGTGAATGCTTCAGATACTTGAGATGAGAAGTCGTTTATTGTCACAATCTTGACGCCTGATTCTTTATCTTCAGTGCTGGTAAAGCTGACGGTATCTGAATTTGCTGAGTCAGTAACTTCTTCCATGGTCCTCATGGAAGTGGTTGTAGTTGATGTCCTTAGAGAGCATGCTCCAAATTTATCTGGATTTTCAATAAGTTTTTCTGAGTTATCTTCATTTGCAATAGGTTCTTGTTTCGATGCCGATGCTTCAACTGCAGGTGGTTCAGGTTGGTGCTTCTCTTTTTTGAGCGAAGCAGATGAAGTTGCTACAACAGGTGTATTTTCAGCTTTAGCGGAAGTTACTGCAGGAGCTTCAACAAGTTGCTTTGTTTGTGCTGCTTCAACTGATTCAGTCTCGGTATCATCTCTCTTAAATGCTTCTGAAGATTGTGCAGTAGATTCAGCAGGCTGCTCAGATAGCGCTGCTTGGGATGCATGCGCATCGGGTACCATAACGCATGGTGCCGCTAAAACTAAAGGTGTCTCAGCAGGTATGCCTGGGTCTGATGCCTCCATCGTGTACGTTTCAGGAAGCTGCTTAGATAGTGCGGCTTCAACTAAAACACTTTCTGGTCCAGATTCCTTTGTAATGAATGCTTCCAAAGATCCTTCAGTATTTGCTGCAACAAAAGCAGGAATTTCTTCAGCAGCAAGTAGCTGTGATACTTCTGCCTTAGAAATCTCAGCAGGATGTTTTGATGCCCCTGCATCAACTACAGGTGCTTCAGGCTTTGGCTCTTCTGTAACAAGGGTTTCTGCAGGTTGTTCAGCTATTTCTGCTTCAACAGCAGGAATTTTTTCAGGAGCACTTAGCTTTGGCTCCTCTGCCTTTAAAGTCTCAGCAGGTTGTTGTGATGGTTCTGCTCCAACTACAGGTGCTTCAGGTTTAGGCTCCTCTGTAACAAGGGTTTCTGCAGGTTGTTCAGCTACTTGTGCTTCAACAGCAGGAATTTCTTCAGGTGGAGTAAGCTGTGGCTCTTCTGCCTTGGGAGTCCCAGCAGGTTTTTCTGATTGTTCTGCTCCAACTGCAGGTGCTTCAGGCTTAGGCTCCTCTAAAGCAAGGGTTTCTGCAGGTTGTTCAGCTATTTCTGCTTCAACAGCAAGAATTTCTTCGGGAGCACTTAGCTGTGGCTCTTCTGTCTTAGAAGTCTCAGCAGGTTTTTCTAATGGTTCTGCTCCAACTACAGGTGCTTCAGGCTTAGGCTCCTCTGTAACAAGGGTTTCTGCAGGTTTTTCAGCAATTTCTTCAGGTGGACTTAACTGTGGCTCTTCTGCCTTGAGAGTCTCAGCAGGATTTTCTGAAGGTTCTGCTCCAACTACAGGTGCTTCAGGCTTAGGCTCTTCTGTAACAAGGGTTTCTACAGCCTGATCAGCTATTTCTGCTTCGACAGCAGGAATTTCTTCAGGTGGACTTAGCTGTGGCTCTTCTGCCTTGAGAGTCTCAGCAGGATTTTCTGAAGGTTCTGCTCCAACTACAGGTGCTTCAGGCTTAGGTTCCTCTGTAACAAGGGTTTCTGCAGGTTTTTCAACAATTTCTGCTTCAACAACAGGAATTTCTTCAGGAGCACTTAGCTTTGGCTGTTCTGCCTTAGAAGTCTCAGCAGGTTGTTGTGATGGTTCTGCTCCAAATACAGGTGCTTCAGGGTTAGGCTCCTCTGTAACAAGGGTTTCTGCAGGTTGTTCAGCTATTTCTGCTTCAACAGCAGGAATTTCTTCAGGTGGACTTAACTGTGGCTCTTCTGCCTTGGGAGTTTTAGCATGTTTTTCTGAAGGCTCTGCTGCAACTACAGGTGCTTCAGGCTTAGCCTCCTCTGTAACAAGGGTTTCTGCAGGTTGTTCAGATATTTCTTCAGGTGGACTTAGTCGTGGCTCTTCTGCCTTGGGAGTTTCAGCAGGGTTTTCTGAAGGTTCTGCTTCAACTACAGGTGCTTCATGCTTAGGGTCCTCTGTAACAAGAGTATCCGCAGGTTGTTCAGCTATTACTTCAGGTGGACTTAGCTTTGGCTCTTCCGCCTTGGGAGTCTCCGCAGGTTGTTCTGATGATGCTTCAGGCTTAGGCTTCTCTGTAACAAGGGTTTCTGCAGGTTGTTCAGCTATATCTTCAGGTGGACTTAACAGTGGCTCCTCTGCCTTCGGAGTCTCAGCAGGTTTTTCTGATTGTTCTGCTCCAACTACAGGTGCTTCAGGCTTAGGCTCCTCTGTAACAAGGGTTTCTGCAGGTTGTTCAGCTATTTCTTCAGGTTGACTTAGCTGTGGATCTTCTGCCTTGGGAGTCTCCGCAGGTTGTTCTGATGGTGCTTCAGGCTTAGGCTCCTCTGTAACAAGGGTTTCTGCAGGTTGTTCAGCTATTTCTTCAGGTGGACTTAGCTGTGGCTCTTCTGCCTTGATTGTCTCAGCAGGTTTTTCTGAAGGTTCTGATTGTTCTGCTCCAACTACAGGTGCTTCAGGCTTAGGCTCCTCTCTAACAAGGGCTTCTGCAGGTTGTTCAGCTACTTCTGCTTCAGCAGTAGGAATATCTTCAGGTGGACTTAACTGTGGCTCCTCTGCCTTCGGAGTCTCAGCAGGTTTTTCCGATTGTTCTGCTCCAACTACAGGTGCTTCAGGCTTAGGCTCCTCTGTAACAAGGGTTTCTGCAGGTTGTTCAGCTATTTCTTCAGGTTGACTTAGCTGTGGATCTTCTGCCTTGGGAGTCTCCGCAGGTTGTTCTGATGGTGCTTCAGGCTTAGGCTCCTCTGCAACAAGGGTTTCTGCAAGTTGTTCAGCTATTTCTTCAAGTGGACTTAACTGTGGCTCTTCTGCCTTGGGAGTCTCCGTAGGTTGTTCTGATGGTGCATCAGGATTAGGCTCCTCCGTAACAAGGGTTTCTGCAAGTTGTTCAGCTATTTCTTCAGGTGGACTTAACAGTGGCTCCTCTGCCTTCGGAGTCTCAGCAGGTTTTTCTGATTGTTCTGCTCCAACTACAGGTGCTTCAGGCTTAGGCTCCTCTGTAACAAGGGTTTCTGCAGGTTTTTCAGCTATTTTTTCAGGTGGACTTAGTTGTGGCTCTTCTGCCTTTGGAGTCTCAGCAGGTTTTTCTGAAAGTTCTGCTGCAACTACAGGTGCTTCAGGCTTAGGCTCCTCTGTAACAAGGGTTTCTGCAGGCTGTTCAGCTGTTTCTGCTTCAGCAGTAGGATTTTCTTCAGGTGGACTTAGCTGTGGCTCTTCTGCCTTAGAAGTCTCAGCAGGTTTTTCTGAAGGTTCTGCTTCAACTACAGGTGCCTCAGGGTTAGGCTCCTCTGTAACAAGGGTTTCTGCAGGTTGTTCAGCTATTTCTTCAGGTTGACTTAGCTGTGGATCTTCTGCCTTGGGAGTCTCCGCAGGTTGTTCTGATGGTGCTTCAGGCTTAGGCTCCTCTGCAACAAGGGTTTCTGCAGGTTGTTCAGCTATTTTTTCAGGTGGACTTAGTTGTGGCTCTTCTGCCTTTGGAGTCTCAGCAGGTTTTTCTGAAAGTTCTGCTGCAACTACAGGTGCTTCAGGCTTAGGCTCCTCTGTAACAAGGGTTTCTGCAGGTTGTTCAGCTATTTCTTCAGGTTGACTTAGCTGTGGATCTTCTGCCTTGGGAGTCTCCGCAGGTTGTTCTGATGGTGCTTCAGGCTTAGGCTCCTCTGCAACAAGGGTTTCTGCAAGTTGTTCAGCTATTTCTTCAGGTGGACTTAACAGTGGCTCCTCTGCCTTCGGAGTCTCAGCAGGTTTTTCTGATTGTTCTGCTCCAACTACAGGTGCTTCAGGCTTAGGCTCCTCTGTAACAAGGGTTTCTGCAGGTTTTTCAGCTATTTTTTCAGGTGGACTTAGTTGTGGCTCTTCTGCCTTTGGAGTCTCAGCAGGTTTTTCTGAAAGTTCTGCTGCAACTACAGGTGCTTCAGGCTTAGGCTCCTCTGTAACAAGGGTTTCTGCAGGCTGTTCAGCTGTTTCTGCTTCAGCAGTAGGATTTTCTTCAGGTGGACTTAGCTGTGGCTCTTCTGCCTTAGAAGTCTCAGCAGGTTTTTCTGAAGGTTCTGCTTCAACTACAGGTGCCTCAGGGTTAGGCTCCTCTGTAACAAGGGTTTCTGCAGGTTGTTCAGCTATTTCTTCAGGTTGACTTAGCTGTGGATCTTCTGCCTTGGGAGTCTCCGCAGGTTGTTCTGATGGTGCTTCAGGCTTAGGCTCCTCTGCAACAAGGGTTTCTGCAAGTTGTTCAGCTATTTCTTCAAGTGGACTTAACTGTGGCTCTTCTGCCTTGGGAGTCTCAGCTGTTTTTTCTGAAGGTTCTGATTGTTCTGCTCCAACTACAGGTGCTTCAGCCTTAGCCTTTTCTGTAACAAGGGTTTCTGCAGGTTGTACAGATATTTCTTCAGGTGGACTTAGTCGTGGCTCTTCTGCCTTGGGAGTCTCAGCAGGGTTTTCTGAAGGTTCTGCTTCAACTACAGGTGCTTCATGCTTAGGGTCCTCTGTAACAAGAGTCTCCGCAGGTTGTTCAGCTATTACTTCAGGTGGACTTAGCTTTGGCTCTTCCGCCTTGGGAGTCTCCGCAGGTTGTTCTGATGATGCTTCAGGCTTAGGCTCCTCTGTAACTAGGGTTTCTGCAGGCTGTTCAGCTATTTCTGCCTTAAAAGTAGGAATTTCTTCAGGTGCACTTAGCTGTTGCTCTTCTGCCGTGGGAGTCTCAGCAGGTTTTTCTGAAAGTTCTGCTTCAACTACAGGTGCTTCAGGCTTAGGCTCCTCTGTAACAAGGGTTTCTGCAGGTTTTTCAGCTATTTTTTCAGGTGGACTTAGTTGTGGCTCTTCTGCCTTTGGAGTCTCAGCAGGTTTTTCTGAAAGTTCTGCTGCAACTACAGGTGCTTCAGGCTTAGGCTCCTCTGTAACAAGGGTTTCTGCAGGCTGTTCAGCTGTTTCTGCTTCAGCAGTAGGATTTTCTTCAGGTGGACTTAGCTGTGGCTCTTCTGCCTTGAGAGTCTCAGCAGGTTTTTCTGAAGGCTCTGCTGCAACTACAGGTGCTTCAGCCTTAGCCTCCTCTGTAACAAGGGTTTCTGCAGGTTGTTCAGCTATTTCTTCAGGTGGACTTAACTGTGGCTCTTCTGCCTTGGGAGTCTCAGCTGTTTTTTCTGATTGTTCTGCTCCAACTACAGGTGCTTCAGCCTTAGCCTTTTCTGTAACAAGGGTTTCTGCAGGTTGTTCAGATATTTCTTCAGGTGGACTTAGTCGTGGCTCTTCTGCCTTGGGAGTCTCAGCAGGGTTTTCTGAAGGTTCTGCTTCAACTACAGGTGCTTCATGCTTAGGCTCCTCTGTAAAAAGGTTATCTGCAGGTTGTTCAGCTGTTTCTGCTTCAGCAGTAGGATTTTCTTCAGGTGGAGTTAGCTGTGGCTCTTCTGCCTTAGAAGTCTCAGCAGGTTTTTCTGTTGGTTCTGTTTCAAATACAGGGGCTTCAAGCTTAAGCTCCTCTGTGACAAGGGTTTCTGCAGGCTGTTCAGCTGTTTCTGCTTCAGCAGTAGGATTTTCTTCAGGTGGACTTAGCTGTGGCTCTTCTACCTTAGAAGTCTCTGCAGGTTTTTCTGATGGTTCTGTTCCAACTACAGCTGCTTCAGGCTTAGGCTCCTCTGTAACAAGGGTTTCTGCAGGCTGTTCAGCTATTTCTGCCTTAACAGTAGGAATTTCTTCAGGTGCATTAAGCTGTGGCTCTTCTGCCTTGGGAGTCTCAGCAAGTTTTTCTAAACGTTCTGCTTCAACTACAGGTGCTTCACGCTTAGGCTCCTCTTTAACAAGGGTTTCTGCAGGTTGTTCACCTATTTCTTCAGGTGGACTTAGCTGTGGCTCTTCTGCCTTGAGAGTCTCAGCAGGTTTTTCTGCTGGTTCTGCTTCAACTACAGGTGTTTCAGTCTTAGGCTCCTCTGTAACAAGGGTTTCTGCAGGTTGTTCAGTTACTTCTGCTTCAGCAGTAGGATTTTCTTCAGGTGGACTTAGCTGTGGCTCTTCTGCCTTAGAAGTCTCAGCAGGTTTTTCTGTTGGTTCTGTTACAAATACAGGGGCTTCAAGCTTAAGCTCCTCTGTGACAAGGGTTTCTGCAGGCTGTTCAGCTGTTTCTGCTTCAGCAGTAGGATTTTCTTCAGGTGGACTTAGCTGTGGCTCTTCTACCTTAGAAGTCTCTGCAGGTTTTTCTGATGGTTCTGTTCCAACTACAGCTGCTTCAGGCTTAGGCTCCTCTGTAACAAGGGTTTCTGCAGGCTGTTCAGCTATTTCTGCCTTAACAGTAGGAATTTCTTCAGGTGCACTAAGCTGTGGCTCTTCTGCCTTGGGAGTCTCAGCAAGTTTTTCTAAACGTTCTACTTCAACTACAGGTGCTTCAGGCTTAGGCTCCTCTGTAACAAGGGTATCTGCAGGTTGATCAGCTATTTCTTCAGGTGGACTTAGCTGTGGCTCTTCTACCTTGGGAGTCTCCGCAGGTTTTTCTGAAGGTTCTGCTGCAACTACAGGTGCTTCAGGCTTAGGCTCCTCTGTAACAAGGGTTTCTGCAGGTTGTTCACCTATTTCTTCAGGTGGACTTAGTTGTGGCTCTTCTGCCTTTGGAGTCTCAGCAGGTTTTTCTGAAAGTTCTGCTGCAACTACAGGTGCTTCAGGCTTAGGCTCCTCTGTAACAAGGGTTTCTGCAGGCTGTTTAGCTGTTTCTGCTTCAGCAGTAGGATTTTCTTCAGGTGGACTTAGCTGTGGCTCTTCTGCCTTAGAAGTCTCAGCAGGTTTTTCTGAAGGTTCTGCTTCAACTACAGGTGCTTCAGGCTTAGGCTCCTCTGTAACAAGGGTTTCTGCAGGCTGTTCAGCTGTTTCTGCTTCAGCAGTAGGATTTTCTTCAGGTGGACTTAGCTGAGGCTCTTCTGCCTTGGAAGTATCCGCAGGTTTTCCTGATGCTTCTGTTCGAACTACAGGTGCTTCAGGCTTAGGCTGCTCTGTAACAAGGGTTACTGCAGGCTGTTCAGCTATTTCTTCAGGTGGTTTTAGCTGTGGCTCTTCTGCCTTGAGAGCCTCAGCAGGTTTTTCTGCTGGTTCTGCTTCAACTACAGGTGCTTCAGTCTTAGGCTCCTCTGTAACAAGGGTTTCTGCAGGTTGTCCAGTTACTTCTGCTTCAGCAGTAGGAATTTCTTCAGGTGGACTTAAGTGTGGCTCTTCTGCCTTGGGAGTCTCCGCAGGTTGTTCTGATTGTGCTTCAGGCTTAGGCTCCTCTGTAACTAGGGTTTCTGCAGGTTGTTCAGTTATTTCTTCAGGTGGACTTAGCTGTGGCTCTTCTGCCTTCGGAGTCTCAGCAGGTTTTTCTGAAAGTTCTGCTGCAACTACAGGTGCTTCAGGCTTAGGCTCCTCTGTAACAAGGGTTTCTGCAGGTTGTTCAGTTATTTCTTCAGGTGGACTTAGCTGTGGCTCTTCTGCCTTCGGAGTCTCAGCAGGTTTTTCTGAAAGTTCTGCTGCAACTACAGGTGCTTCAGGCTTAGGCTCCTCTGTAACAAGGGTTTCTGCAGGTTGTTCAGTTATTTCTTCAGGTGGACTTAGCTGTGGCTCTTCTGCCTTCGGAGTCTCCGCAGGTTTTTCTGCTGGTTCTGCTTCAACTACAGGTGCTTCAGTCTTAGGCTCCTCTGTAACAAGGGTTTCTGCAGGTTGTTCACCTATTTCTTCAGGTGGACTTAGTTGTGGCTCTTCTGCCTTGGGAGTCTCAGCAGGTTTTTCTGAAAGTTCTGCTGCAACTACAGGTGCTTCAGGCTTAGGCTCCTCTGTAACAAGGGTTTCTGCAGGTTGTTCAGTTATTTCTTCAGGTGGACTTAGCTGTGGCTCTTCTGCCTTCGGAGTCTCCGCAGGTTTTTCTGCTGGTTCTGCTTCAACTACAGGTGCTTCAGTCTTAGGCTCCTCTGTAACAAGGGTTTCTGCAGGTTGTTCACCTATTTCTTCAGGTGGACTTAGTTGTGGCTCTTCTGCCTTGGGAGTCTCAGCAGGTTTTTCTGCTGGTTCTGCTTCAACTACAGGTGCTTCAGGCTTAGGCTCCTCTGTAACAAGGGTTTCTGCAGGCTGTTCAGCTGTTTCTGCTTCAGCAGTAGGATTTTCTTCAGGTGGACTTAGCTGTGGCTCTTCTGCCTTAGAAGTCTCAGCAGGTTTTTCTGTTGGTTCTGTTACAAATACAGGGGCTTCAAGCTTAAGCTCCTCTGTGACAAGGGTTTCTGCAGGCTGTTCAGCTGTTTCTGCTTCAGCAGTAGGATTTTCTTCAGGTGGACTTAGCTGTGGCTCTTCTACCTTAGAAGTCTCTGCAGGTTTTTCTGATGGTTCTGTTCCAACTACAGCTGCTTCAGGCTTAGGCTCCTCTGTAACAAGGGTTTCTGCAGGCTGTTCAGCTATTTCTGCCTTAACAGTAGGAATTTCTTCAGGTGCACTTAGCTGTTGCTCTTCTGCCGTGGGAGTCTCAGCAGGTTTTTCTGAAAGTTCTGCTTCAACTACTGGTGCTTCAGGCTTAGGCTCCTCTGTAACAAGGGTTTCTGCAGGTTGTTCAGTTATTTCTTCAGGTGGACTTAGCTGTGGCTCTTCTGCCTTCGGAGTCTCAGCAGGTTTTTCTGAAAGTTCTGCTGCAACTACAGGTGCTTCAGGCTTAGGCTCCTCTGTAACAAGGGTTTCTGCAGGTTGTTCAGTTATTTCTTCAGGTGGACTTAGCTGTGGCTCTTCTGCCTTCGGAGTCTCCGCAGGTTTTTCTGCTGGTTCTGCTTCAACTACAGGTGCTTCAGTCTTAGGCTCCTCTGTAACAAGGGTTTCTGCAGGTTGTTCACCTATTTCTTCAGGTGGACTTAGTTGTGGCTCTTCTGCCTTGGGAGTCTCAGCAGGTTTTTCTGAAAGTTCTGCTGCAACTACAGGTGCTTCAGGCTTAGGCTCCTCTGTAACAAGGGTTTCTGCAGGCTGTTCAGCTGTTTCTGCTTCAGCAGTAGGATTTTCTTCAGATGGACTTAGCTGTGGCTCTTCTGCGTTAGAAGTCTCCGCAGGTTTTCCTGATACTTCTGTTCCAACAACAGGTGCTTCAGGCTTAGGCTCCCCTGTAACAAGGGTTTCTGCAGGCTGTTCAGCTATTTCTGCCTTAACAGTAGGAATTTCTTCAGGTGCACTTAGCTGTGGCTCTTCTGCCTTGGGAGTCTCAGCAGGTTTTTCTGAAGGTTCTGCTTCAACTACAGGTGCTTCAGGCTTAGGCTCCTCTGTAGCAAGGGTTTCTGCAGGCTGTCCAGCTGTTTCTGCTTCAGCAGTGGGATTTTCTTCAGATGGACTTAGCTTTGGCTCTTCTGCCTTAGAAGTCTCCGCAGGTTTTCCTGATGGTTCTGTTCCAACTACAGGTGCTTCAGGCTTAGGCTCCTCAGTAACAAGGGTTTCCGCAGGTTGTTCAGCTATTTCTGCCTTAACAGTAAGAATATCTTCAGGTGCACTTAGCTGTAGCTGTTCTGCCTTGGGAGTCTCCGCAGGCTGTTCTGATGGTGCTGCTCCAATTACAGGTGCTTCAGGCTTAGGCTCCTCTGTAACAAGGGTTTCTGCAGGTTGTTCAGATATTTCTTCAGGTGGACTTAGTCGTGGCTCTTCTGCCATGGGAGTCTCAGCAGGTTTTTCTGAAGGTTCTGCTTCAACTACAGGTGCTTCAGTCTTAGGCTCCTCTGTAACAAGGGTTTCTGCAGGCTGTTCAGCTATTTCTGCCTTAACAGTAAGAATATCTTCAGGTGCACTTAGCTGTAGCTGTTCTGCCTTGGGAGTCTCCGCAGGCTGTTCTGATGGTACTGCTCCAATTACAGGTGCTTCAGGCTTAGGCTCCTCTGTAACAAGGGTTTCCGCAGGTTGTTCAGCTATTTCTTCAGGTGGACCTAGCTGTGGCTCTTCTGTTTTGGGAGTCTCAATAGGTTTTTCTGATGCTTCTGCTCCAGCTGCAGGTGCTTTAAGCTTAGGCTCCTCTGTAACAAGGGTTCCGGCAGCTTGTTCAGCTATTTCTTCAGGTGGACTCAGCTTTGGCTCTTCTGTCTTGGGAGTCTCAATAGGTTTTTCTGATGCTTCTGCTTCAACTACTGGTGCTTCAGGCTGCGTATTTTTTGCAACGAGGGCTGTCGAAGATTGTTCAGCTAATTCTGCACCAACTGCTGGAATTTCTTCAGGTTGTGGTGCTTCTCTCTTAGGAGCTTCAGCAGGTGTTTTAGGTAGTACTGCCTCCACTAATGATGCTTCAGGCAGATCACCTAAAGAGGAATTTGGATCATTACGTATATCTGGCGGATCCTTCGTATTTCGGTATTCCGAACCGCCGTTATGAGTTCTGATCTGACTTTTACTAATAATACTGTTCGTTGCACTTAATCCCGTTGCGCTACCATCGCTAATTTTCTTTGAAATCGTTTGTGCCTCACAATTCCCTGGAACAATAGGAATTATGATTGCTGCTGGCATATTCGTTGTTTTCGTATTGTGCGCATGTTCTAATGGTTCTTCGGCGGTCCCTGTCAACCTTTTTGCTTCTTTATCACAAAACTCCATTGGTGGTTGCAGTATAAACTCGCCACTTACTGACTTTGCTGTAACTTGAACTGCGTCTTTTTTAATTTTACCCTCCGGTAATTCATCCAATTTTGAAGAAATATACTGAGAATCTGAATCGGAGATGTCTGTCGGGTTTCTCTCCTGATCGTCGGAACTTTCCGAAGAGTCTCCTATTGTATGAAGAGATTCGTTTGAAATGCTGCTTGTTTCTCCGCCATCGGTAATAGCCTCTGTGAGCTCTCCTGAGCTGATTTCTATTTGGTCACGGCCTTCTATAACGACAGCTTCGCTAGTTTGCATGTCATCATCTTTAGGTTGTTCACTTAAAGTTGATTCGATCATTGCTTCAGTGGTTGGATCATAATTTTTTGAAGCCGCTATCTCAGATAATTCAGTGTTTACAGTTTGGCCAACCGGATGATCTGCTTCCGTCGATTTAAATACAGGTACTGCATCAGCTACACCTGCACATGGTTTATTGTTGATTGCTTCATCTTGCTTTAAGTCAGCCATTGTATCTGTACCTGGATTCAAAGTTTCCCCTGTACTGACAGCATCATTTGGATTTAGTTTTTCTACTTGAATAATGGCAGAGTGTTCGATTGCTTCCATTGGATCCGTGTTGGGCGAAACTGAATCTATTGCTTTCAAAATTGGATTTGATATAATTTCTATGTCGACAGTCCCCTGTGTCGTATACCTCAGCTCATCAAGGGAGTGATCATTCTCCGTTGCTACATTTATTGGATCACTTTCTAAAGTGGGTTCCTTTTCGATGTCCATAGGTACGGCGCCGTCTATGTCTTCGCTCGATAAACTTTTAAGTTCTTCATTGTTATGACTTGATTCAGTAGTAGTTAAAACTGTCTCAGGCTCTGAAACTTCACTACAAGGCGCCTTTTCGTTTACTCCCGAAGTTTTCGTTGCAGCTTGATCGCTTTCTCCATTTCTTGCATCTTCTTTTGCAGTTTGTTGTACCTTAGGAGTTTCATCCTCTATTAAAGTAGGTTCTTTTTGAGTTCCTTCACCATCTTCATTGGAACGAACTTTATATTTTACATATTCTTCTTCGCCCGTTACCTCAAAATCCTCGACTTCTTCAAACGATTTCTTTTCCTTAGTCCCTACAATCTCGCGTATAGCTTTCATCACCATACTTGGCGACGTCAGCAGGTCGGGCTCTTCAGTGGCTCTCATTGAATCAGCTTTAGCTTCATCTCCATTTCCGCTATCAAAAGATTCCTCCCTAATTACGCCCAGTCTCCTCTCTTCCGCCGTTTTGGCGTTCAACTCAGCCATTGCTAGCTCATTCAGTTCCATCAGAGAGCTGACTTCCAGCTCTGTTAGCATATTCCGGTCATCTGAAGCTGAAACGGCTAACATCGGTCCCAATGCGATAGCTGCCAGGATTTCAATAACCGATGGCCGACGAGGGGACGAACTCTCACCAAACAGAACATCAGTATCGTCAGCTAAACTTTGATCATCTTCAACACAAAAATCGGTGATGCCTTCGTGTGCGTCCAATTCAGCTCTATCGATTGCCGCTGAAAACACAAACGACTCTCAGTGCCCATACAGAGTGGCTTTGATTTTTGGACAGGGTGGTCCCTAAGGACTTACCTTAGCGCTTCACACATCTACATGAGTTCTAAAAGCTCAGCTACACTACAACACATACCTACGGTGTGCAATACAGGACCAGAGGACAACTTTGGGGTTTGTGTTAGCTTACAGTTAGCAAGGGCAAAGATGAATGAATGATTTTCTTTTTTGTTATACTTTCAAGACCTGATGGACTTACCTGATAAAGCACAACTAACGGATGAACGCGGTGACGAGGAGTTCTCATCTTCAGAGTCTACTTTGCTATTTTGTTCTTCATGGAATTTGGCCATTAGATTCCGCATCTTCTCATCGTCTGTGAAGTCAGTTGGTGGCGGAACAATTGATTCTTCTTCCGAAATCTGAGATTCCTTTGATGGCACCTCTGCTTTCACTGGACTATCGTTGGCAGCGGGCGTGCTTACATTGGCGTTGATAGCCTCATTACTAACAGCCGCATTACAACTGCTTACAGATATCTTCGATGTCTCTTCTTCACAAAGTCCATCGTTATTTACTACGAACTCATTTTTAGTTTCTGTGTATGGCGGAACATTTTCGGGCAGAGACGATGTCGAAATCATGCTACTCTGATCGACCAGCTCGTCTAGAACGACTTTGGTGTTCTTGCCGCCAATCAAATGCTGATTCATGAGTCTATCGCTAAGCGGTTCCAAACTGGCACTAACCATTTCCAGTGACGAGTCATCAGTGTCCGATCCAACTTCAGAGAGATCACTAACCTCATCAGTTGGCTTGTCGCCAATTAAGGCCCGGATATCTTCCTTTGGTGCGGGCACCAGCATGCCAATGCTTGATGACATTTTGCCCGAACGCTTCTTCTTGAATAGCCAATTGTCCTCCCAAGCTGCGTCACGACCACTGGACGCTACAGATATAAAATCTAAAACCAAATGACTGTCAAATAGCTGAAATGCTTGTAAGACAACATACCTTCATCATCTTCTTCTTCCTCAGATGCTGGTTCGGCTGAAATATGTGGCAGAGGTACCATGTGCGAAGCGATAAAATAACTTAGAACCGATTCGTTGTCGCCTTCAATATTATCATTTGCAACATCAGCATAGAAGTTCCCGTAGGAACCAATCGGTGATTCATCATCAATTTTGCTGATCTAAACGAGGACGAATATTTAAAATGGACATTGTGACATTTTAAATTGAACTTACATTGTGGAGAGGATCAGTGAGACTACTGTCACTTCGTGGCTCAATCGAACTACTGGATGAGATACTGTCATCGGCTTTGCTGGGGAAGAGTGCATTGTGATTCTTGTCAAAGGCTGAGGATGTTAAGTCAGGGCTGCTTTCTGTGTGTCTTTCATTTCCGTGAGAATCTACAATCTGAAAAGGGAAGGGTTATCTATTTGCTTTAACAATAATTCATTTTCATGGGGCAACTCAGCGAAGGCGTATTTTTCTGACCGGTATAAGTTAGTTCAAGGCTTACACCCAGAAAAAGTTATAAGTACAAAAATAAATGCAAGCGTCGAACTAAAAATGAATTGGAATCTCGATTTTAAATTTACAGAAGCTCACAATTTTGAAATTGGTATGGAAAATATAGCCACTGGGCCTTACCAATGGAAAATATAGCCACTGGGCCTTACCAATAAACATTTTTAGTTTCGACTCTAAATATTCTTAGTTCACAGTTGCTATATTTCCCATACAAATTTCGCAATTGTGAGCTTGCGTAAATTTAAAGTCGAAAGTAAAATCTGTTATTGGTATCGCGCACTGTGAACTAGTTCAATTTAAAGTCGAAACTAAAAATGGTTATTGGTAAGGCCAAAGAGCAACAACAATGGCGTCCGTTTCATAAATGGAATAAAAAAAATCTATCCGGTTCAAATAAGCATTTAAAACAAAATTATGTAATTATGTCGTTTATTTTAAAGCTATAGCAAAAAAAATAGCGGGTGGTCACCCTGTGTAGACTTATAACGTGAAAATTTAAGAAAAACTGCAATAGGAAGAAGAAATAGATATTGCGCCAAAAATTGTACATGACTAGAACAATCCTTGATGTTAGGGGCGTTTGCTAACATTTTTGTTGCCTACAAAATTGCAAACAATGCAGGCTAATCCAGAAACGTTTAGTTGATTTTTAAAAATGAATAGGTATCCTTTGTTTTTTATTAGAATGGATGATCTAATAATGGACTTTTATTGTCTATTTTTAGATAGCTTGTCACTTTTTCTACCGTATTTTTAAAGTGAAAACTCGTTTTATTAACAAAAATAAATTGTTCGATGTTGCATTGGCCTACAACTGAATATTTTGTGGAAGTCAAAGTGAGCCACGGTGTGGTGGGTATATGGTGCATCAGCTGAAAAGATCAAAGGGCCTTGCTTTCTTGAAAACACAAATACAACAGAGATGAAATTAAAAAGTAGCTAATGCTCAAACATATTTTCTGTCTGCAGCTAAGTCACTTATTCGATGACTCTCCTTCGAGAATATGATTCCAGCCTTCCAGGGCGAAAAATATTAGAAAATTTAGACATTGATTGGGTGGATCGCTCTCTACAAATTTCCGGGCTTATTTGAAGACGAGTATTCCCAGTCTCATGCAGACGCACTGACAACCATATTTGTAAGCCCTAATCTGCCAATCAAACAGTGATGGAAAATCTTATCCATAAAAAAGAGAGTTGCTAAAACTACTAAAAAACCTGCCACAATTTTTGATGTTTAAGAAATTTTGTTCAAAAAGATATCGATAAAAAATGTTAGACGTTTCTATTTATAATCATCTGTCATAGTAGCGATCATAGAATAATGGCGTTTTCTATTGAAGAAAAGAATTGCCCTTTCTATGAAAAGAGCAAGTCTAGAAGTGCTCTTTCGATGTATTCTATGTTTTATTGAAAAAAAAGTGCACTTTCAGGTCAATTCTTAACACAACAGAAGTGTCCGGAATATCTTTGGAGAATTGAACTGAACTCACCAACGCACATAGAAACAAATTTTTCGCTTGTGATCCGAAATTATATAATTATGCGTGCAAATTGATTGGCCCATTAAAACATTCATATTTACTGTAGAAAACGAAAAAGAAGTATCAATGGAAAACTAAATCTCACATACGGCGTCTACCTAATATTACAAAAGCGATCCAACAAATTTCATTGGAAAGAGCAATTCTGAATTTCAGTGCAATTTCTCGGATCTTCAACGAAAAATACCATAAGTATGAAACAGACTGACAGCTTTCCTACGTCTACCCGATTTTCCCCGCAATTTTTTCAATACGAACCCCTCCCTCCCGCTCTCAATTGTACTGTCTATGAATACGCGTGAAGCAGACAAAAAAATCAAATTCTAAATGGCGGGAGGTGTAATTAACTATTGAAACTCAGCAGTGTTCCTACATCGAGATATCTCTACCTTTTTGTGGGAATTTAAATTTCCGTAAACCTTTCTTTTCGTAAAAGGAAAATAAAATCAAAATTGTGGGAACATCAATAATCTGACAAAAAAGATTCAAACTAAATTTCACAATGAATATCAACGCACTAAATGTACATAAAAGGAAGATTTGCCTTCAGCAATTTCCAGTACCAAAAAACAAATCATTATTTATGTTAGCAAACTGGGGATTTTATACTGAAGATTAATTTAATGTGATTTTCTTACCGAACAATACAAATTTTACTTTAAAAAGTATGTTTTTTTTTCATAAAAAAATCGAGGGAATTTGGGTTTAGTAAAAAGGGAAAAATGAACACGCTTCGTGGGAAAAATTAAGAGGCAGTGCTAAGAACACTGACTGAGAGTTGGTGCATTTGGTGAGTTTCTGTCAGCTGATGGATGCGTTCTGAGAGTTTAAATTTGTTGTTTTATTTCACCACGAAAACATGCATTCTACAAAATATATAATACTAGCGTAATCTACATATATTAACAAAGGAATAAAGTGTGAAAAATGCATTTGTTGAAATAAAATAAGATTTTTTTTGTTTCTATAATTATTGTGAATAATTTTTTTTATATCGATAACATAAAAATAATATCTGTCTATCGAAAATTCATTATAAAATGACTTAAAAAAATATTCCTTTTCTTTACATCCTATAATTTGAACATTCATTTCTATTTAATTATTTCGCTTGTTTTTTGATAAATGAATTTGCGGTGATTAGAACTGATTTTTATTGGATGATGTCTAGCTACATAATTTGCTTCAATCGATACCAGGAAATAAGAAAATCGAACAACTATTTATATAATAATGTCGCGAAAAATGTCAACTTTTATTTAAACCAGAGACACAATGAGTATCCACCTCAGACACAATGAGAATCCATCCAGTTTAAACCGGAAGTGTAGGCTGGTTTTTTTTTCAAGTATGCGTGAGCCCCCTTTGATTAACATGGCACAAATACATGAATTCAAACTGGGCCACATCCAAGGTCAAATCAAGCTTGTAGGCAATCGTTCTTTTTGTCTGAAGCTGTCGGTTTATTTAACACTTAGTTTATGGTAGCGATATTAATGAAATATGAATGATATGACTTGCGAAGTGCCGTAGCAAGATTTTAATATTTTGCAAACCGCAGTTTTTACTTCAATCAGTTGAGTCAGAAATACATTTTCCGAAGTTTGAATAAAATACAAAGCGCTGCCTAAAAGGTTTGTGAACTTTTATAAAATCAATCGTTTAAAGTTAAACGAAAAAGAATCAAATGACGTCGCATTTTACGTAGGATGTCAATTGCGATCACTTGCTTCAATGAGTTACATCGTAGCTAATGACCTAGCGCCCGAGCGAGGCTTCGTTTCTAATGAAATGGTAAGAAAAAATAAAAAGGTTATGTGTAAATAACCGACTCATAAAATGAGGTGTTTAGTCGATCTTTGTCTGGTCTGATCGCTTATGACGACGATTTTACTAAGATAAATGTGTGCAACGAGTTTGTGTCGAAGAAAATAGAATTCAGGGCACTTATTCCGTAATTTTCCAGACGATTATCGTCGAAGCGATAGACATCCAAAAGTAGCAACTAAGCGCCAAAATTACGAGTTTGAGACCTTAATCCAGCTCATTTCCCACAAATGTAATGAAAGCTGACGACAGTGAAACAAATTGGGGCAGAATATAACTTCTTATGGTCATCAAAGTTTCAAAAACGATATCGTCCCGACGATTATTGTTATCCGGAATCTGCCCCCAGTATTCAATTGTTTACACTGATAGCAAATGTTATAAAACAAACAAACACACTTCCCCTAAATGATATACCTACTGACAATCATCAAGTACAACTATAATACTTGAGCGAGGGTGCTATGTTTACAGTATTATTACGCGTTAGGACCCAGGAGGATCAGGAAATATATTGGTGTCCATTTTTGTTTACGCTGCTGCTCGTTGCATCTCAAGCTGTTCGATTGCAATGCTGCTATCCTTTTGGTCAACTAAATGTCAAATATTTTTTATTTTAAGATATAAAAAGAAAACCATTTGGACACCTTTTAGAATGGCAGTGTTGAATATATAAAAATAATAATACAAGCCACTGTATGTCGCACGCTGAGAAAAAAAAAAAAGATTTGCAAAGACAAGCAAAATAAGAAATCCATAAATGTTACACTCTCTAGGTGCCCTATAAGTATTGAAGAATATTTTTCATTGCTGGAACTATACTTTATACAATCCTTTAAACAATCTTCTTATTGATTCATTTTTTTTTATTGAGACCCGTGTGGTTGTAACAAAGCGACATTTTCAGTTTAGATATGCAGTTGCGTATAAAACGAGAATTTTCGAGTCATTTTTTTTTTTCAAACCGCCCAATACAAAGAGCTAACTCATGTAGTTCAAGTATCGGTAGGCACTCAGGAAAGTACTTCAACAGAATGTTATCGATTGAATAATTCGATTTAAAACAAAGTCCGCATGTAATTCACAGCATAGCCAATCAGGAACTAAAAACAAAACTTTAAAGCTATATGCACTTTAAATGAAAACCCCTTTGACATTAAATATCCTCGTACTTTTAAATTATTTCCATCCATCGCTTTTATTTTATTTATTCCATTTCAGGTGCCTTAAAAAACAGCAACAATGTAAGTCCTTTTTAGTCGCTAGTAGGACCACTGAAAATCCTTTTGTTTTCTTTTGTTTCGTTATATTTTCTTTAGTGTGTTCTTTGAAATTTGTTTTAATATCTTTTATTTTATAGAAATTTGCACAAAACTACCGAACGCTCTTAGCTCGAAAGTTTACCACAAACTAATTGATGCACCCTGGTGAGTATTTGATTTGGTTAAGGCTACGCTGGTGCTGTAATTAAAGAGACTGGTACATTGTTGGTGTAGTTATTTTATTTTATTATTTTTTCCTCTGCATTAGCAAGAAGCCATACCGATGCATCTGCCTCTACATCTACCCCTAATAGGGGTGGCTTGTGAAAGTGTTTAGGGGGTGTCATAGGAATAAATGGTTTAGTCTACATATAGGGCGGCATGTTGAAGTCTCAATCATGCATCTATAGATATGGTTGCATTTTATAGATTTCCTTTTTTCCGTAATACCGTGTTCGGTGTCGTAATAAACTCATTGGCGCCATAGACGATTTCGGAATGATGAAAACGAACAAATTACGTTGGGTATACCTTTATGCAAGAGGCAATCGCCTCAAATGAGTTTGTAGGCTGAGCTTTTAAAAATAAACAAATTGATTATTTTTCCGTTGTTGTTGTTCTTCACATGTTGTCGCAGTCTAGGTACGCTCAGATGTCACGAACGATAAATTGCGTTGCAATTTCATGTGGATGGGCATTTTAAGCTAAATTTCGATTGAAAGACTAATTGGTCAGATGTTGTGACATGATAGATGGAATTGTTTTCCCCTTGGAAATGAAATGCAATTTGTGTGCTATCAATTGTCCACAACTGGATAAATCAAAAAAAAATGCGCGCCTTTAAGTGGTTTTGCACTGTGTATGCTAGGAAGTAAACGTTTTTCAAGATCACATCGTGTAAAGCTGGGTATTTCATAATTCCGGAAAAGCAACTCGTCGTCCGTCAATTAGACTTTAGCTTGTTGATCAGAGAATTGATTAAGCTTCTCATAATTATTTGTTTGAGCAAGTTCTATATTTGGGTAGAGACTCGCAGTTTTGTCGCGTCACTTAAGTTTTTTCCGGGGATTGAACCGAAGAACCCTCGCATAGTAAACCGGCTCACTGTTCACTGCGCCCATGTATCTTGATTAGTTTTTGTATATTCGCCTTAAGATTTACAATTTGCAAAGGAAATGTTTTGAATGCATATGCTCAACGAAAGTGTTACGTATACGACACAGGCATTTGCGCAACCTCAATGCACCGAAACGCGTTTGATTGTAAAGAATTTCATGCAAAATATCAGTCAAGCGAAGATTTTGAGGGGAAAATTCAAAGGCGAAGATGTTCTCATTCCGTGGATTCCGTTTTTTCCGTACGTTTTGATATTCATATTTGCTCTTTCATTATGACAATTAATAAGTCGCAAGGACAATCGCTGTATGTTTCTGACACCAATCTTGAATTACCATGTTTCAATGTCAATTGCGGTTTGACTGGAAAACATCGACATTGTTATACTTTTGAATAAAGAACTTGAATTGACTGAATTACATGAAGCCAGCATGTGCTTGTGCATGATTGAAACTATTATTTTTTATACAGTAACGAAGTTCGCCGGGTCAGCTAGTAAAACTAAAAACAAATTTTTATAAGTAGTAGGAAAATTCTACTTGTCAGCAATCCATTGGATTTTTGTTTATTGGTACGTTAATATTTTAAACTGTTGGAGAACATTTTTGCAGGTCACTGCAATTGTTTGACATTCCCACTTTCTTTTTCGTAGCCTTTCCCTAAGTGATTTATTTAAAGTTTGTACTCAGCGACTAACAATCCCCGGTGGCATATGAATCGATGATTAGTCCTCCGATCAGTTTGCACAGAATATACTACAGCGTCAGCTATCCGATTCAATTTAAACTACTCTCTAAACACCGCCGGGAATACTTCCAAATTTTCAGCGAAGTCGGTAAAGTAGTTTTTGGAAAACACGCTTTCGAACATTGTCTTTAATTGACAAAGGGCGAAATATGAAACGCATTAAATAAAATATGGGAGAAGAAGACTCTAGAGATCGCAAGAAACTTTATTGAAAACAAAAGTGAATGACGGTTGGATATTCATCAAATAGTTGCTTAGTGGTTTTCCCTCATTCACTTGAAAGCGAATCGGAGGGCGATGATATCTGATGAATAATAACATGATTACCGAAGGTTTCCGCAATTTTAGCGGAAATTGTTTTTATTCCTCGCGTTCCCCAATTCAAATAGAACATTTTTCCTTTGGGAGTCAATTTTATTTCAAATAAATACAATCCGTCATAGTAATTGAAGCAGGCGGGTTGCAGCTACTATTGAATGCCAATTTCAATAGTAGTATTAGAAGGCTCATTTATAAAATCATGATCGGAACTAGTATTTCGAATCATGAAAAGAAAAATTAGGTTCATTTTCAAATAGTGGAGTCTGTTGCTTTATAAAATACGAAAATGTACGAAAAGGTATTGATGCGGATTTCATTTGGCTATAAGTCGTTGAACCATTCAATTGAAACAAAAATAACCAAAGTTTCCCTCCACTTGATCGACAAATCTGCTGGACGTGATGGCCTACATTCGGAGTTGTTTAAAACACCCGGAGATGATTTCGGGTGTTTTGGAGAGGCATAAACTGGCCTCTCCAAAATTTGGTGAGGCCAGTTTATGCCAAATGACTGGGACCTTAGAATCGTTTACCTACCCGATCCACAAGAAAGGAGACAACTCCGCAAATTTAGTCTCTTCACAAGATCTTATCTGCCATACTCTGTGTACGTCTGTGACCTACTATTACCACCTTAATCGGCCATTATTAGTGTGGTTGCAGGCCATAATAGTTTATAAAATTTTCACACTTGGTAAAAAACTAAAAAGTCCAAATCGATACTCACCATCTCTTTATCAATTTCTAGGCCACATACAACAGTATTTATATAGAGATGAGATATAGAGCCATGTCCTGCTTTTTAAAATCTTGGGAACGCTCACTGCTCTATGAAGGTCGTTTAGGGTACAAAAAAATTGTGTGCACTTTGCTGGCGCTAATCATAAAATTTGTATAAATTGATATTTCAATTCACTGATTTGAACACACACAATTTTTTTTTTTCATACAACACACCGACAAACTGAAAACAATCCTAGAGCATAAAAGACAAAGACAAAGAAATTACCGACATCTGCAAGAGTGCTATGAAAAATATGAGGAAAACTTGTTTTAAAATACAAGTCGACATGTGGACACCGCTTTTCAATTGACCCAAAAAATATGTGCGGGGCTAATCCAAGGGGGTCCTATGCGAATCTATTCAAGCAGATCCTGCAATGTTCATAAATCACTAGAATCATTATGAAACGATCAACACAATTGCAGTTCTGTTGAATATTCTTGCCCTTGCAAAAAAAACTGTGGGATATATGATTGCATCCGCTTTTATGACATATGATAAAATGTATTTAACTTAAAACCGCCGAATAAGTCTCCTCCTACCACTCTACCAGTACATCCTGATGAGCATTATGAGACCATTCCAAACAGTACACAGTCCTCGTAAGAGCTGAGTGCTTTATGTGGTTTGTCACTTAAGTATTTTTAAGCCACGTCCAACCACAGCCATAAATCATACCAATCCTACTATCTTTCAATCAATTTATAAAATGTCACTGTCTCTCACCTTGTTTAAAACAGCGGTCGCTAGCAAATCCTGATATTTCTTTGGTTCGAAATATTGTCCTGCATTGCCATTGCAGTGGTTTCCATTCAATGTCAACGTGTCGAGATGTCCCGGATCTGCTGCTGTCGTTGTATCCGATTGCAGAAAGCCTGGCGGACGTACCGTTTCAACAATTATACTTTCAATAAGCCGCCGTAACCTGACATGTGATATACCCTGAAGTTCGTGCTCGTTTCCAATTGGTATGTCTGCAAGAGAAAAGCAAAAATGTGTGAGTTAAGCTGCAAAAAGGGTCAAACGCAGACTGTTATGGTTATACCGCAGAACTTAATTCTCTAGGTCATTTGCATATTACTTGTGACAGGGGGGAGGGCTAACCATCCCCTGTTAAGGAATTTTAAAATAAATTTTATATAAGAGGATTTGTTACATGCATGCTAGTGTGCTGGAGGTGCTTACCTAATTTAACTTTAATTATATAAACAATGTAGAAAATTGTTAACGCAATTGCGCCATAAACGCCGGTAATTATTGCAAAGGTACAGTCCATACCCAGTTAGTGGAATGGTGGATTGTGTTCTTTTTTTTTATCTTTTAAATATTTATTGCGGCGCGTTTGTTTGCTTATAGATTAGGACTTTGATTGTATTATTTGTTTTTATTTTGTACTTGCTTATAGCACGTTTTGTTTGAGTTTGGATATTGGAAATTAATTATCACGTCATGATTGCTTATTTATTGTTGTTTGCTGAACAACGTCCGAGCAAGTTGTGTAATTGCCTTGAAAAGGGGAGTGAAGGTTATCTTTCGATTGGGGTTACGATGACGCCTGCGCGCGTTTAATGTAAAGTCATATTCGGATTTTGATTTTGTTTATATATTTGTAAAAGAAATCCCGTAAAAAAAACTGCAGATATGAAATTTTCGAAAGGCAGTCATTTCTATTTCAGGAAAGCATGTTTGTTACCCATATTAGTCATGCTAACAGAAATATGATCTCAATAAACAATAACTTTGAAAATAAATATAGTTAGTCCTTTATTTTCTTGCCCATATTTGTGTTACAAAAGTTCCCTAGTTCTCTAAAGAAGCCTGTTCCCTAGAGTGGCTGGTTCAAAACAGTACTATTACCCATCGAACCTGTTGAGGTTCAAGGCCCGAATGAAAAGCCAAACCTTACAAACTATATTTTGAAAATGAGAAATATTTTTCCGTTGGGAAAATATTTTTGAGCTTCACAATTTCAGTTTAAAGCTAATTAAGACCTCTTGCGAGTTAGAGTGTACTCGTGCCAAATAAATAATTTAAGATCTGTGGTAAAGACAAAAGTCGTAGGTAACTACCGATAAGGCAAACGGGACCATCGAAAGTTTCGAAATCGTATTTGCAGCCCTTATCCAGTTTTTAAGACCATCAAGAACTGCGTTTAATTATACCCTCCACAGGAAGGTATAAGTTATGGGAACGTATCAAATCAAACCATAGTATGTACATCAATGACCGCTGTACCATAAAGTGGATTGCAAAATTATCAGCGAAAATTAAAAACTGCACCACCCGTTGCTCGAACATAGTTATCACCTAGCAACAGCGATATAGCGTCAACAGTCAACATATAACAAACATATGACAGCAACATATAACAATAAAACCAAAGCTGTTAACATGTACTGAGACTAGCAAGAGCAGCATTCGCAACAATAACTGCAGGAGACGACGCTCGAGCCGACTTTCTTGATAACAACAAAAACTGAAGAAAGCTCCCATGTTGTTGATAAGATTTCCCCTATGTGCCTAAGTAGTTTAGTCTTTTTTAGTTAGTGAAGAGGATCACAGGTAAGTCCAAAAATTTGCATATCTATTTGTTTCTCATAGAGGAATAAAAATAAAATTAAAGCGAAATAGAATTTGTTACATTTATTTGTTTAATCATTACTTATATTCACTTTGTCATTACATTTGTAAACCCAAGAAGGAGTCACCGGAGACCTAATAAAAAACACATAATTCAGAATCAGGATCACATTCTGAATCGGCTTAGCCATGTCCGTCTGTCTGTCTGTCTGTTGAAAGCACGATAGCGCCAAAGGGATTGACATAGGCGAATGCAATTTGGTGAAAGGACTTATTTTTATCGTCGTTACGTTGGTATTAAAAATGGGCTATGTCGGTCAAGAAGTTCTGATACCTCCCATACAAAACCAATTTTGCATGACTTGTATGCAGTGGAGGGTATCAAAGCATCGGCCAGGCCGCTTCAAAACCGGTTTGTCGATAATTCTCAACACAAATCATGTACTAAAATACTACAAGGGCGGGAAATATTTTGGATTGAGGAATTGTCAGTAAAAAAGGCGTTTATATTATGTAAATGATCATCTGAAACATCATTCATAGAAGATATGCAGATATATGGCGAATTTATCGAGGGCTAAGATCAAACTAAGATCGTCCATGGCAGCATAATAGACCCATAGGGTGATAAGTAGTTGGCAGGATACGAAACAATAGGTGAATATCCGGAACTAAAATCAAATTCCAACGTTGCTAATCATCCCACAAAAAGTCACAATTTGGCTGCCGGCTCTGTCAAAAGATATTAATCCAGAAAGGCTAGATATTTAAACCTGGGCACTCATTCCATAACTTTTCAGACGATTAACGTCAAAACGATAGATCTCCAAAACTAGCAACAGAGTGCTATATTTACAAGTTTGAGACCTTAATCCAGTTCATTTTCCAAAAGTAAAGGGTTTTCCAATAAGAGGTGTTATTTTGGTATTCAAAGAAAAATGCCATTTTTTGAGATAAATGATCGGATGTTTATTTCAAAATAAAGAGGAAGGTATGCCGTTAATAAAGAAAAACAACACTAAGCCAAATGGCCACCACGAGCACGCATGCAGGACCATATCCTTTTCATGAAATTTTCCATAACCAAATCGCAAAGTGGCTGCCCTATGTCCTCGATAGCCGCACGAATTCTATCTTTGAGGTCTTGAATCTGGGCTTGGCTGTTGGCGTAGACCTTATCTTTTGCATGGCCCCAAAGGAAGAAGTCACATGATGTTGAATCACAAGATCTCGATGGCCAATTGTGATCACCTCTTCGAGAGATAACACGGTCCGGAAACTTTCCCCGTAAAAAATTAATGGTTTCGTTGCTTGTGTTTTTTCACCATTTTTGTAGTGAATTTTAATAATTTAAATGCGTTGTTGAAGCGTGTATCGTTCCATTTTTAGTAATAGCGTAGTTTCTACTTGTCAAATGTCAAAGAATAAAAGCTTCAAAAGTGACAGCTACCGAAATAGCGGGTCATTCACAATAACACCTCTTATTGGAAAACCCTTTATAATGAAAGCTGACGTTTGTCAAAAACATTCGTGCAGAATTTGACTTATTTTGGTGATCAAAGTTTCAAAAACGATATCGTTTAGACGATCCTTGATGTACGGAATCTGCCCCCAGGTCTGAATCAGTTCCCGAACCACATGTACAGATGTAACTCTTATTCTTAAACTAAAAGTTGTTATATAGGATCGACCTCAATGAATTGTGAAAAAAATAAAAACTGTTGCACATAGGCCAAACGTAAGGCCAAATTTCTCACAACCATTCGTTTTGTGGTAGTATTTATTTTTTTGGACGACTGGCAGAGACGTATTGATATGAATTGAGAAGCTTTTCAGGGATAGGTTTGCTCTCGGAAAAACCTTTGTACTGTCTTTAGATCAAGCAAGCTCATTTTAGCACGAGACGAGACGGAGTCAATCTGCGATACCAATAACAAGTTTTAGTCTCGACTTTAAATTTACGGAAGCTTACAATTGCGAAATTTGTATGGAAAATATAGCCACTGTGAACTACTTATATTCAGAGTCGAAACTAAAAATGTTTATTGGTAAGGCCCAATGCTGTAAGAATGAGGTGTAAGGAATAGGCCCTGTACACTGCGACCAGAAGAGATCTATTGTGTAAGAATGAGATAACAACGACCCGCGCCGCTGTAGTGTGTAGTAGCGGCCAACTTTAACTTTTGCTCCGCGACATGTTACAAAATTAAGCTGGTTCAATGTTCTTAAACTTTTACTTATAGAGATGGTAAAAGCAAAACAGATTTTATGCAATCTTTGTCATCCACTCTATAATTTGAATTTAGCACAAAAGTTTGCTTGAATTTGACGTATCGTGCTACTTCATTGGATACACTTTTTGTGTGTGCAGTGCCTTAAAATTTGTGAGCTTTTACCTACTACCACTGATACCGCGGCCTCATTGTATTTAAGCAGCAAAGTGTCATGAATGTTCTACCCATAATTATAGATATCTTAAACACAAGTTCCGGTGGCAAACATTTCTGCAATCACTTGCAAACATTTATATTTCTGATTTAAAACACGTCAAATGAGAGTGGTGATTAGTGTCAGTAAATTAAACCAACAATTCATCATTCGAAATAAATTAAATAATTATCCATTCATCATTTCCGGAAGCCATTTTGTGTTAAAGGAAATCGTAATTTCCTACCACGTAGACAAGGTAGGAATTATGGGATAGTTCTGCATGTTGATATTTTTATAGCGATTGTTTATTTTATTCTTTCCTATAAAACAAAATGGCCGACCAAAATACATGTCACGTATTTTTGGGTGTTAGGTGATGCAAATTTGGTATTGGGCATCCCATTAATCTTCTGTGTTAGGAATGTGTGCTGTCGTGAATGCAGCCTTAGATGCTTAGTTTTAAATATTTGCGGGGATCGAACCTCAACCTGAGACATTTAACTATCATGCAATTTGGCCTGGCAATTGGGCAAGGGACTGTCGGACTCTAAATTTTTAACTTCATAGAGATGGGTCAAACTAAACATCAACCGGGTATAAGAAGATTATAAGTCTATTTTAGCTAGCAGAATAGTTGTCGGCTAACCAAATTAAACTAGCTAAATTTTGACATTTCTAGGACAAAAAGAACATGAACATAAAAAAATAAAAAAATACTCATTTGTCAATAATATACATCAAAACCTGCGTCGCTGCGTCGTTTTTCTTTCAGTTTGCGTCGTTCACAATGAAATGAAATACACAATTATTTTTTTTATTATTTGAATTAATATTAAAAATCGTTATTTCGATTTGCGTCGTGTTTTTCTGGTACTGGCTAATCGGGGTTTTGGTGTATTCTGTGTGCACGTTCCATCTACATTCCTTATTATAAATTTAGGACGCGTTTATTTTTCCTATGGAGAAAAGCCAACTGTCGGTAAAATTTAGCGCTAGCAGAAACAAAAACAAAATATTAAACTGTGCGGTACTCAGTTGTTCTAAAAATTATTGTAAATAATTGATGTTCCTATAAGTTTCGTTCATGTTTGGTTGAGTTATAAACACGTAAAAAACGACAGACTTTCGGTAGCTTTCCTATAAAATTCTTATTTTATTAGCACTTTTCAAATGTCCACTTTGTTTGTGCCATATGTAGCTGTATATATCCCCCTAAAAGACGTTACTATCTCGGAACGAAAAACAAACGAGTAGTTCATTGCATTACATATCATGTTAGCAAGCTAAAGCCTAACGTGGTAAACGAACTAGTTGACCCTAAAACTAACTGAAGGTTGCTCACTACCGCTCTGACACATGCTTCACTGTAACATGCATTTTTGTTTGTGCTTCCGAAAAACTTGTATTAAATTTTACACAGAAACCGAACAATAAGAAAATAACAAGGCATCCGACTGTCATCCAATAATGTGTTTACATGACAGCTACCATCACATATAAGCAACCACAATGTAGTAGAGTTCAGACACGATGTTAAGAGACAGAACGATTGTGTTTGCCAGCACATTAAGTTCAACATTGGGGAAAAATTAAGTAAAACTTAAAAAAACTACTCAATAATCCCAAAAGGAATATATACCATACAGGCACTTTGGAATTTATACAGCTTCATAGGTGGATGGGGATGGGATGACGCCAGTGTAATATGGCGAATATTGGGGTCAGCTATGCACAAAGCCACTATATGTGTGTGTGTAATTGAGATTACCAGTGCCTACAGCAATTATCAATGGAGTCCCCAATTTGTTGGGCATGTGCGGGGCTTTCTCTGAAAATTTACGACATTTATCTTTGGTGCCAAATGAATTTGTATATTCTAATCTTTTGTGGATTAAAAAATTGTGAGTGTACTCTGTCTACTCAGTTAGTAATTAAGCAATGTGCGTAATAATGAAAGTGATGCTGTTATTGCCGTTGGCAGACGCCAAATGACAGGTGAGACGTGGAAGAGAGAAAAGAATTAAGTTCCGATGAGTATGTTCGTTTCGCATTTAGATGGAATTATCGTTTTCGTTCCTTTTTTGAGACAAGTTACAGAGGTTAACTCATTTATACTTTTCTTTATCCCAAATACAGGCTGACACTGCTTGGAATATGAAGTCGTTGGTCAGGAGCTACAAAGTTTTGGGTGGCTTTAGGAGATTACATTTAGCCAGCAATGAGCCAGTAGCAAATGTGCCAAGAAGCCATCTGATTCGCCCACAGAAGGAGATAGAGATAGAGAGAGAGAGAGCTGCTCGAGCAAAAGAAAATACAGCAGTATACAAAAGAAGTTCTAATCCTATAAAAGTGTCGGGAAAACAAAGAACATCGGCCTCTCCGGAGACAGAGAACTAAGAAGCAAAATAAGTGTTCATTAGAGGAGCTATTTCAAATATGTTTGAAAGTTTTACCAAAAGGAAAAAGAATGTTTTAAGGTAACAGTATCGAACAGAGACTGGAAACCTTTTAGTAAAGTCGCAGTTTGTATTAAGAGCATGGAGAACCACTTCAGTGGACTATTAAGTCATATAGGCGACACAAATTACGCTGCTAAACAGAAAACGATAAATCCAATGAATGAAGCAGTGATTTCAATATCTCAAAATAAGTCCAACAAGGCTGGTCCAACCGGAACTTTAGAATGGGGTTCCTCTACACCCCAGGCACTTAGCCATCTAAACAAAAAACTAAGAACTAAAACTTAATTTGTGAAACAAGATTCGTTGAAGGCATGACTGGAAGGACCATGACTTAAGCGGAGTGCACAAGTAAAAGAGGACTTCAACTAACTCGATGACCCAATGACCGCATGTATTGATTGATTCATCTGACTGTAAGTAAGTATTAACATTTTATGAATATTTTCCTGTGTAGTAACTAGTAATTCTTAATTCAAAAAATAGTTTTCTATTCTTTCTATAACCAGATTGAACTTGGGACCCGAATTTCAATTTCACAAGTTGACTTCGAGTGAATAAAACGGGCCTAAGATCCGTTCCACAAGTTTTTAAAAAAATGAAGAAAATATATACCTACAGTATTTTTTTGCGATCTCACTGATAACGTGAGCTATCTATGTTCATAATTGATTAAACATCGGCCATAGATAGGAAATACCATTAAGAACTTTGTGTGGGCATTTTCAATTCACTTCGCAAAAATTTATTTGGCTTGCCTTGCGGCAGGCCCGTCTTAGGCCATGTAGGGGACACACAGAGCTTTGGGGCCATTTAGAAGGCATAATAAAAGCTCGTCAATGAAAATATCAAATAAAAATGTGCATTCGTTTGGGGTAAGACGACTTTTTTATATACATATACCAGCGGACCCGGCGAACTTCGTCTCGCCCCAATTTACCGCCCGATAAACTCCAGGGTGATAATAAAGCACAGATAGTTCAAATTTGAGTTTTGCACTAGGAATTTCCTATTTTTATATTCGAAAAGCCATTCCGGATAAATTGTACAAAAAATTCCACTCAAAAAATTAAAATTGGATATTTCCAAATTCCCGACTTTCCAAAAAAACTTCTCCTGGCAACTACGAACAACTGAAAAATTGTAATTTATGTTTAGAAATTCAAAACATTTTTCACACCATTTTATAAAAATTGGCGGACTTTTTCTAAAATTTAAGAGTCAGTTTAGTTCCCTAACGTTTAAAATTATCATTTGAAGTTTCTTGGTCAGTTAAAAATCGTCAGAATCACAACTTGTTCCAGAGATCATTGCTGTAGATCTGAAAAATTGAATAAAAAATGTTCATTGATTTTCCGATTTTTTTCTAAATTAAGACCATAAAGTAGACAAACTCCGAAAATTATTTATTTAACTAAAATATGTATTGTAGACGAACCTAATATATTTTACAAAAACTATTACAGGTAACAGACAGTTACCACTGTACCTAAAATCGGCGATTTGTCACTTAAAATCAACGTGTTGAAGATGAGAAATCATCTTTTTAAGTACCCTACCCCCTTGTTAATGGACAAAATTTGATTCGGGTATAAGGACTGATCGAAGTTCGGTTGAGTGTGACATTTCTTTCGTCATCATTTTCATCAACATTTTATTAAAACGACTTACTCTAAGCTGCACTGAACAAAAACATAAAATGAAAATAATCGGTAAGATAACTTCGTCCACTTGAAAGCTTTCGTTAAGATAACTTCGTCCACTTCCGTTGAACCAACGAATATTTTTCATGAAATTTTTCATTGAACGAACAACAATTTCCATAAAACCAATAAAAGTTCAGAATTTCATAACATATGACGGTAACCGCTCAGTAAGCATCAACTGGTATACGATTATGATAGCAGCTCCTCTTAGGATCAAAAACTCCTCTGACATTATAGAGGTTACGACATCTGATTGACAGCTACGGCCGTTTGTTTTTGTTTTGTTTTGGTATGAAAACTGACAAGCGCTTAAGGGCTTGACCACTGACTCAGAATTTCGTAAAAACTATTTAAAATTTTCAAGTATTGCTCGTCTGCGAACTTAACTACGATAAAAATATAAACCTTGGCTGACGTTTAGACATTGACAGATGATAAAAAACGTTTGTATTAAAATGCAAAACTTGTATGATGACTATATAAAAAAAACCGACAGCAACTCAATTTCTTTAGAAGTTCTAACAGCCTGTATGACACTACATTTTTTTGCATTTTTTCGGCTTTTAAAATGAAACTACAGCAGTACGAAAATACCCAATAGGAGTGAGTGCGTACACACCAACTTTATAAATGTAAAAACATAAAAAACAAATGCATTAAAAATGTATTCAAATTGCATTTTTCAGCTGCTGGCAGCTTTTTTTTTTTTGACATTTCAGGATTATTCGAAAATAAATTCGTTTGAAAATTTGTGGTTGCTTTGCAAACAATTGCTACCCCTTTCATAATACACTTTCAGTCTCTTTAACACACCGCTGACTTTTAAACATGATAAAAATGGGGAAACAATGTAGTGTCATACGGGCTTAAGTAAAGGGTAATACATTTTTCAGTTTCGAAAGTAAAGCTAAATAAAACACACGCAGCGATACGTTTTTGATGAAAATTTTATTTCATTATAAAGGTTGGACTTTGCCATTAAGTGAGAAATACGATACGATACAAATGGCCGCCTCGGAAAGATTCGCAGCATGCGATTCTTTTGAGGTAATTTTTAACCACTTTTTCGCACATTTAGGGCGGTATCTCGGCCATAACTTGAGTAATGTCGGTTTTTAATGCGTCTAGGGTTTGTTGATTATTCGCGTAAATACGGTCTTTTGCGTAGCCTCACAGGAAAAAATCGAACGGTGTCAAATCGTATGATCTTGGTGGCCTTGGAGGGAAACTTCTCACGCAATAAGGCCATAATTGGTCGTAGTGAGTTTGTAGTAAGTTTTAATAATTTTAACTCGTTGTTCGATTGTTAAGCGATCCATTATCTTATATGACAAATATTCAACTAATATTATGAATATTATCACACTTCAAATGACTGCTGAGTTTGACAGATGTCAAATGCCACCGCTACCGTCTTGAAACCACGAAATGAACGACCCTGTATGTTGTATTGGATTATACTTTAAGTGGCTGTGCCAGTTCAAGAAGAGTGTGAAGAGTGCATTCTTATAACAAAATACATACAGATAGTTTAAAGTCCATGATTAGCTTTTCGATGCTGGCTCTCACCAGATGTTTAAATACTAACCAACTCTGTATTTGAATGGATACTGCAGAAGCAGATCTATGGAGTCTACAACAGCTGACTGTGTATTGAAACTTTATTTAGTGAGTCTCGTAGGTTGTAGCTCTACCTTAGGCTGTACCTTTGGCTGTACCTTAGTAGTGTACCTTCAATTCTAGATAATAGAACTTTTGATTTAAAAATAAGAGCCAATAAATTATCAGCTCGTACTACCCACAAAACAAAAACTGTCACATTTATCATGGAGACGGAACTGCCTTCCGCGGGAGAGAAATAACTCAGTCAAAACCTGACAAAACCTTTGCACTGCAGCTGATAATGAGTTATTTAACTGTGCCTGTGCCCCAGTTTTTAATAAACCATACTCAGTGGCTTATAACAGCTAATTGGTTTATCACTCAATTATGTGTAACGAGGATAAGAAATCGTGTTCAAAAGATGTACGTTTGCACGTCCGGTTTTAAGAGAAAAGAATTTCTCTACGGAAAACGCCAATAAATTACGCAAATCACTCAGAAACTCAGAACAACACGATCATGCGAACTTACAGCGGCGAGACCTTGACCCTGACAACAATACGAACTGTGGAAGCAACAGACTTAAATACAAAAAATGATTTTATTTTTCTTTCTCTTAAAAATAAAGATTAATACTTAAGAAACAGATAAAAAAAAAGATAATTCCAGTCGTTATCCATTTATTTATTTTTTTATTCAAACACAAGTCTACCATTACCGCATGATGCAAAATAGTTATATTTAAATACGGTTGATGATACTACACTACACAATTGCCTGACTGAAGCTGTTATTATATTTTTTTTCTCTCGAAAAGCTATTACCCCGACTGATCTCTTGAACTCGATTCCTAAAGTGGCTCTTTAACGAGCACACAACTTGCTGTTCCAGTCATTAATTCTATCTAAAGGCAGAGGCTGCTAGAAATCTTATTTCAAAAGGGCGAATCAGCTAGGTGTTCCATTATTACATATGAAATTAGCTTAGAACCTAAGCACACCTGCTTATTTCGTATAAATAGACGACCTTAGCGGTGGTTTGTCACCTCTTATCGGGCGGCACTATCAACCCTGTTCTTAACTGCGATTTTATGATTCAAAGTAAGTTAATAATGATTTATTTACGCGCCCACAGAGATACCCCAAAAAATGTGTCATAGTGTTTGCCCTAAATTCACGGTTAATAAAAAAGCGCCACACCGTTGTCACTTCGTCAGATGGAAAAGCTTAAGTTCAAGGCCTTGACATTTCTTTGAAATGCATAAATATTTGCATGTGTCACTCGCGCATGTTGACACGAAAAAAGAGGAAAAAGACAAAACACTAGATTCAAATCAACCCGCACTTGAGCACAAAATCACAGATGCACTCGCATCTCGGCTTGGGTTCCGTCAAAAATAGTTTTTTTTTTTTAATTCAAAACAATGCCAATTTTACACTGAAAACAAATTAATTAAACGTTTAGCACGCACCGAAATTCGAATTGACTCAACTGAAGAGAACAAGAAAATTGTTTTGTTATACGGACAGCGGCGGCGGCAGTTTGGCGCAGCGATAGCTAATAACGTGCGCGTATCTCTCGATGAACTAAGGTTCAGTAATCAGGTGGAATATACACCTGAATAGGTTTTTTATCGCGTTCCGTCGAATTTTTGTTGTTGGTGCTGTGTTGAGTGGGTATATTCGTATTTTATCTGTATTAAGTAATAGATGTGCTAGTCGGTTTTAGATTAAATGCAGCAAAAGTAGAAAAAGAAAACATTACTCATACGTGGAGTGATGTTTTTCTTTTGAATTGATTTGTTTTTTTCTTCTCTAGTTTTAATTGTTTTTGCCGATAGTTAACAATTATAGTAAGATAGCATGCCATAAAGATGATTAAATGCAATTTATTTAATAAATGCAGTGGAGCAGAAAAGTCAAAAAGGGGCTGATTGGAAAATATGTGTATCAACCAATTCAAACCAAGTAGAATGGTAAACAAACTTTAGTCCTAAAAGCCACAAGTTTAGTATTGGGGATAGTGATTTTACATCCAGCAAAATCTGTCAAAGGTTCCCAGATATATCCACTAATCTGAGTCAAAAATCCAAATTTACGTTGTGATTATTTCAGAGCAATATCAATAAAGTAGCAACTCGTGACAGCAGCTATAAATGAGCGACCATGAGAGCCTATAGTTATAATCTGGGTGGCTATTTTTAATGTGAACAAAGCATGATCATATCCTGATTCACCTAACTGCGTCTAATTATATATTATTCTACTAAATTGAATAACCAAATTTAAAGTCTAGTGCAGTAGAGCACATGTTCATGTTGTTCGCATTGAGCAACTGATCAATTGTTGTTTTAAAGAAGACTTTATAGTTACTTACTTGATCAACGCCATCAATAAAGTTGTATATGATTTTGGTAAACAAATCTTTGAATTGATCAACTGCATTTTTCTTGGAATTGTTAAATGCGAACTTAACACCGATATGCAAAATTTGCTTAACACAATTAGGAAAAATGTATTATAATACATAAATTAACACAAACTTCCGCTTGTTAAACTTGACGCTAGTGCAAAATATAATAAATCCGGCTCGAAGGACCAATATTACTTGCGTATTTGCTGGCTTTATGATTTAAACTTACAGCCGAATTTTTTAGCTGGAATTTTCTCAACATTTAAACTATTTAAAAATAAAGTAAAATAAGAAACGCATCGATTGGTAAAATATTTATTTTGCCTCACAGGAAACATTTTGTTAAGGTTTAAACGCATTTTGATCATTCGTCGTACATTAAACGTCGGATGTTGAGCAAGACGATAAACGTACTCCAGGCTACTAATGACTACCAAACATCGACTGAGACTGAGATCACCGAGATCAACCACAATAGTAGCAGCGACAGTGAACCACCATGAATTGATCAATGCCATGCATCAACACAACTGACGCCAAGCAAAATTGGAAAAGTTTGCATCGCATAGGAAAGGTGATGAATATTATTTTTAAATTCCTGCCCATTGCTATGTTCAATTGTGATCAACAAGCAACGCAATCGCTAACCATCTCCAATGAGTGGCTTGGTTTCGATATATTGAACTCGAGGCTTCCTTTCTCAAGAATTTAATTGATCAGTTATGTTATTGCTTATGATGGATGCTGTCACTTTCCAAATACACACTTATAAAGGGTGAGCCATCTAGTGGTTTATTTTTAAATCATAGGTTATTTTGACAGTGACAGCTGTTTCCCGCTCGAAATCTTGACAGAAAGTCAGTATCATAACTCCGCGGAACGAAATGAGTCGCTCTACGCTTGAACATCGTTGGAAAATATTGAAAACTTATTTCCAGAGTGAGTGCTGTGTAGTCCAAACAGTGCGTTTTTTGAAAATAAGTTTTGGCCGAAATGAATCACCCACCGCGCCTGCTGTACGCATTTTGTGCAAAAAGTTCGTGAGTCTAGTGGACAACACTCATGGTCGCCGTTTTAGTACACAGCGCACTGACGAGAATGTGGTTGCTGTAGCCGGGAGTGAGACTAAATTTTTCTCCGAAAATTATGCTGGGATCAACGTTTCGCTCAACGGTGGGCGTTACAGAGCCATGTTAACCGACTTTTTTTTTACTGTAATTGAAGACATGGATTTGAACGACCTCTGTTTAATGCAGGATGGCGCGACATGCCCCACAACCCTTGCCACAACCGATATTTTGCGCACCAAATTCCCATATCGTGTTATCAGAAGTCGTGGCGATGTCAATTGGATGCCTCGGAGCTGCGATTTGACGCCTTTAGGCTTGTTTTTGTGGGGAACTGTGAGGACCGATGTTATGCCAAATATCCGGAAAAGATTCAAGCACTTGAGGCCAATATCATCCAAGCATTCCGTGAGCTACAGCCCGAAACCATCAACAAGGTTTTGGAAAATTGAAGTTACAGAATGCGCTACTGCGAAGCCAGCCGTGGCAGCCACTTGGACGACGTTGTGTTCCGTAATTAATGGGAATGTTTACTCTTACTTAAGCCGTAATACATGCAAAAAAATTTAATTTTGTTCATTTTAGTGCATTTTTAAAATGAAACTTGTATTTGGCCCCTGTATAACAGCAATTTTGAATTGCTTCGACATATTTTATGAATTCTCAAAAGCAGCCTTGATATTATTTGAATGCGGACCATTGCATACAAACTTTGACAAGAAAATCTATTGAAAAAGTTCGCCATTGCTGAGTCTAGAGATATGTCCGCGTAAAAGCGAATTTTATTTATTAACTGTTGTAGGGAAGCTTGAAGACTCTGGTGGAATATTAACTTCCTACTTTGACAATGCCTTTAACACGCGTAGCTTAAACAAAACGACATCAAGCAACGGACGCGACGAAACGTTTTAGGAAACAAGCAAGCCTTTCCAATATTTCGACAATTATGGGGCAAAATTATTTTCTACTGACAAAAAATACAGATTAATCACATTGAGATCAGCGCAAGACGAGTTACATATATCTGACTAAGACCACTTTCTAGTTGCTGTCGAGGCTTTCTTGAGGAGGTCTAGTCAGGGCCGTCTTAAGATATGCCAGAGCCCTTGGGCATGCAAGTATTTGTGGCCATATTGGATAGTAAAAAAAATGACTAACACGATGTTTTTGCTGTAATCTTTTTTATATTATAAAAAATACCCAACAAAAGTATTCCTAGAACTATGAAAAGCAACGTGAGGGCGGGGAAGCTAGTCACTATAATAAATAGATTAAAAAGAAAAAAAAAAACATATAATATTCATTAATCTTCAGTTTAAGGTTAGGATTATTTAAATAAAAAATGTAATAGCAATTATACGATTTAGTTGGGTATTCATATTATGTTATTGAGCATCTAAATTTTGTCACGATGTTCAGCTGCTAAAATAATTTACGTCAGGAGGTTCAAAGAGCTTTTAGAGTAGATTAACCGCCAAAACTTAATTGTTAGCGGTGAAATAAAATTGTTCATGTGCTTCAGCAGCAAAATAAAGGATTTTTTTCGCCTCGGGCCAGATTCTTATCAGTTTTTTTTTTTTTGGTAATATATGGAGGCGAAAAAAGAAGTTTATAAAATTCCGTTTCAACCTTAAAATACTAAAATTTTATTTTAACTAATAATACACCATAATTTTCTATTAAACTTAATTCTTGGTCTTCAAATACTGATGTACGAATAAAAAGAAAACAAATTTTCTTTAAAAATTATTTTAAATTTAGATTCGGGTAAATTTTTGATGTATTTTTTTTAAGTATTTTATGCATACTTTAAAAAAAAAATATCAAAAATTATTAAAAAAAATAAAAAATAACTGTTGTGGTGTCTGATTTATTTATATAAAAATATTGGCAGTAAAGAGCTATGTAGTTAGTAAAAGTCTAGTCCGACAAAAAAGTTTAAGAGGTAAAAAATAACTGTTGTGGTGTCTGATTTATTTATATAAAAATATTGGCAGTAAAGAGCTATATAGTTAGTAAAAGTCTAGTCCGACAAAAAAGTTTAAGAGGTGGCGAAATGCGGAATTACATAAATAAGACCAAATTAAAGCAGCCTATTGAGGAGTCTATAAGCGGTGGGAAAGGAAAAGACGAACACCTGATGTACAAATAGCTTCTTTAAAGATATGGCTAGTACAAACAAATTTTATAAGGACCAATGCTCCGAAACAGATATACTAGTACTCTAGAGAAACAACACAGTAGAGGAAGTCCTTACCCAATAAGTAGGAAAGTGCTCAGGAAACCGAACTTGACAAAACCTCACCTCATTCTTTCTAAAGCTACGATTACACGGCCATTTTTTTGAGCCCTTTAAATGGCGCTTTGAAATCAAAATCGCGTCACAAACCCGTCATTTAAATTCCGTTGTGTGTGATCGCCTATTTTGGGATAAAATTGTCCGCGCCTTTTAAATGACTAAGAAACTGGCAGACCGAATGACATGCATTTTGTGCCACTAAAATGGCGAAAAAAAGACCGTCTGATCGCCCTTTAATGACGCCGAGGGCAAAATACCAAACTTTTTGTCTTTTGCGCCATTTAAATGGCACCATTTGTTACTAATGTCGTTTCCATTGGGACAAAAAATCAATCTTTTTTTGATTCGGATCAGTTTTTGCAGATCTCGATATTTTTTCAGATTTACACATACTACCACAAATACAGCACAGCTGTTCAACGTCATTTAAAGGAGTTAGTTTTAAAACAAATGTGCAAAGTTTCGTGAAGAACAAAATAAAGCAATACATAAACAGCAATGGACATAGTTTTGGAGGAATTATTATCTTCATTGTCTTCCTCATCATCTGGAAACTACGAATCACCAAAACTACTCCATTTGTACCTACAACAAAGGAAACATTTTTCAAGCAGATTTCCATGGTTGATTTTACCAAAAATAAATGCAATTTGAACAGCTGATATTGTTGTCAAATAACGCACTAATCCATTTACAAAAGCAGATCAATTTCATTGCATGTTCCATGAGCCGCATAAAATCTGAGATCTGGAAAAGATTTTTGGTGGTCCCAATGGAAAACGACATTAGTGTCAAATTATATATACAAAAAGTTCAATAAAAGCAAATGTGCCAAAGGTTCTCCGCAATTTCCACCATCATCTCAAAAGTTCTTTTCGCCATTTTTCATTTATTGTAATATTTTTTTTTCTTTTCACTGTTATTTCATTTAGTCGTAGCACACGTAAGCGTCTTCGCCTAGAGAAAAACTCCAAATGCCAGTAGCTATATTTTCCACATCGGTCAATACCGTCCGATCGCAAAACAGATAAATGACGCGAAATCCAAATAATACGAGAGGTGACATTTGTCATTTTGATGTGGCATGTCATTACCGTGTGATAGTCATTTTTTCGCTCGCCATTTAATGGCACCCTAACGGAAAATTCTAAAAGACGCGCAGTGTCCGTCATTTTATTTTGGCACAAAAATTACGATGATAGTCATTTCGTGTGATCGCCATTTTTTCGCACATGACCAATGACGAATCGTAGCTTGAAAATCACTCTAATGCGACATTTTTTCCTGACGTCACAGTGCCATTTAAATGACTCGAAAAAATGGCCGTGTAATCGTACCTTAACCAAGCCAATGCATCGGTCAGTCTTGTTATTAAAATAAAGTCGAACGTGATATCTGTCAGTTTTACCAATTTTTTTGGTTAGAAGTTTATCGCAACAACTTTAAAAGTGTATTTGCTTTTTATGATCGAAAAATGGCACGAGAATCAACCTTTTTGTATTATAAAACGCCAAATGCAAAACACTTGTTCAAAGAAAATAAGTTTTGTGTTTCCTATAACCCCGCCAATACGGTGCCAAAGTCTCACTAATGTCTACAAATTTGATGTTTATTGATAACATTTTTAGAAAAAGGTATCTATGACATCAATTAGTAATAAAAAACGAAAAAACCCATCTGAGGTATTTAAAAATTAACTTATCTACGTGTCTCACTAATTGAACGCGTCGCTTCAGGCACACATGTACATACATTGATAACCAATACAGTGTTCCCGAACAGACTAAGGGACGACATAGTGTAATTTAATTTATTAACGCCTCAGCTAAAGGTTACAAGACGTATTTGGCAACGAATACAGCATACTGTATGTATGGGTAGGGTACGCGTATAAATGGCTTCTTTTTCAAAACAATCGGATAGCAGGTGTTGTCTCGAGTGGAACCGCATCAGTATACAAGCACATAAAGAAATCTATATTTTTTGTAATACTTTAGGGTGGTAATTGACCGGAGATAGGCAATGTTTGAAATTCGTTTTTTGATAAAAATTCTATTTTCTAGAGTAAACGCGATAAGAGAGGTTGCGACTCGTTTTCTGGCCATGACGTGGAGAAATTGTAGTATTTGTCATCGCATTTCTGTTCTCTGATTCATTTTCAATAAAATATATTGGAACATTTACTGCACTAAGATATGCAGAAGTTTGATGCCACTTATGGTAGCAAATGAGACCGCCTTTTGGCGCCAGACGCTTATAAATATTAATACGGTCATGCAATGTTGGTATTTCTAAGTGGACTTGACTTAACAGCAAACAAGTTGAAAAGTTCCATTCGGATATGTGGAGCATATTGATATAAAAATGGCAATCAATTGTTGTGTATGACAACAGCATGTTCTGGGCAAACTTGACAATTTCGCAAAAATCGATAATAAGTGATCATTCAAAGAAAGTGGCTTGAACTTATCAGTTAATAACGAACTTTGATTTATCGATGCTACTCAAGTTTTGTAAATTTACAGGGTCTTTCATTAACGACTTGACAACTTATTTTTAAAACAGAATGCAAACTACTCAAAAAAATGTTATTGGCTTGAATTACTATCAAAACATTTATGAATGGAATTTGACTTCGTTCATATGTCCACCACGGGTGCGTAGGTATGCAGCGGTCGATATGTTGAACCCAATTTTAAAAGACTCGGCCGCACATTTCGACAGATAGGTTTGGCCGCTATTTGTTGTTCAATATTGGCACCTCTATAACGTCGCCGGCTTGTAAGCATAGACCGATGGTTAAATGTGACCCCATAAAAAAAAGTGTAGAGGCGTTAAATCCAACGATTTCGGCAGCAAATAGACGGGTCTGTTTCTCGAGTTAACACGTTCATCGAACTGAGACTTGAATAACTCTATTGTTGCACCCGCTGTGTGGCTTGTGGCACCGTCCTATTAGACCCAAATATCACTGATGTCCAATTCATGCAATTGGTCAAAGAAATAACGTTCCAACATGTCTCTGTAGCGAATACCATTTACTGTAACATGTGGGTCATTTTCATCGACGAAAAAAAACGGCCCAATAACGCCACCGGCATGAAAACCGTACCAAACAGTGACTTTTTGCGGATGAAGTGCTGTTTCATGAAGCACATGAGTTTTATCACCTGTCCAGTAACACAAAGTTTGCTGTTTGACGAAGTCGATTAACCAAAAATGCGCTTCATCGCTGAAGATGAAAATTGGAGTTAACTCTCTTAAAGTTGCGACCACCGACTCGGAATTTCGGTAGTAAATTTTAATTATTTCTAAACGTTGCGCTCCTTCGTATAATTCACCATGATGAAAATGTTGATTGTACTGAATATTTTGATATTGACAGTTTGGTAATCGGTTTAAGGGTGCGTTCACACTGAAAGTCTTGAAGTTATCAAGTCGCTAATGAAATAGCCTTTATAAATGGTTGCTTCATGTAAGCAAGGTAGGTATAGCTTTGATAGGTCGGAAGATTTCGATATATACCGAAGATATATATACAAACCGCCTTACCAATAAATATTTTTAGCTTCGACTTCAAATTGTGGTAGTTCAAAATGGCTAAAATTTCCATACAAATTTTGCATTTGTGAGCTTTCGTAAATTATAAGTCGAATCTAAAATATGCTATTAGTACGGCGAAAAGCAAGTTGTGTATTAACTCTGGTATTTTATTTCAAAGGAGCTGTAAAAATACAGAGTTCTCCACCGATGCTCGGTTTATGAATATTATTCCTGATATTTATTTAAGACACTTTTTTTGAGATCCGTGAACCGCATCAATATTGAAATTGTATTGTCGAATTAATTAAGACAATCGGCCTTACCAATAATCAACTTTAGTCTGGCAGTTTACGCAAAAACTCGACACTTTCCAAAATCCCTTTACCAATAGAAATATAGTTGCCAGAATATCGGTGTAACTGTAGGGTTAAATGTTAATGTTGAGAAACCCATGTTTATCTCGGGCATAAGCTAAAGAAATCATCCCTAAATGTCAATTTCAAGAAGAGTGTTGCCCAACCACCAAAAATGGCGGTATGGAATTTGATAATAGGAGCGAATTTAAATACACTTTTTTTCAGCCTAAATGTCTACAATTATAAACTCATTTTAGTAAATTGTAAATGTTTTCTGACTTTATTCGTTGGAATAAAATAATGCAAGTGGTTTTTAAGTTTAGCAAATACCTACAAATTTGTACAAAAGTATGCACAAAATTTAAAAATTTTGCATTTTTGTTTTATTTCTTAACACTTGAAATATATATTTCGAATATTTTGATGAAATGAAATCGTTAGTGTTTTTCTCTGCTTTATCTTGTTTGAGTTTCGAACTGCAACCCGTCGCGAACACACGTGTGTGCAGCCGTGGCGTTCTCCCCCCTTAGTCGCGTAAACAACACCCAAAAACTAGACATTAAACAACAAAAAACAAAATCGAAGATTAATTATTATTAATTTAATAATCCCATAAACTAAACACCGATCTTCTGCCGCGCAATTAAATAAATCCATCCAGAGTGCAGTGCCAGTGAAGTGTTGTGAAAAAGGAAAAAAAATCAAAAAAAAAAAAAAACCATAGCGTGGGCGAATCCCTCATCTCCCATTCCAACTCGTTTGCTGTTGCACTTTCTTGGTCTTTGCAATCGCCGGCTGCCAACGTACAAGCGATTGTGCTTGTACTGTTGTACATAAGGCAATTGCAATGAGTGGGTGAGAGCAACATCTGGCGGATAGCGGGTTGTGTGTTAAAGTTTTGTTGGTGGACCAAAGCAAATTGTCATACGGGCATAACACCTATGACAGTTTGATTTGCGAATCTAACATAGGATTTTCACTTCACAGCCCTGCTTAGTAGCGTCGGAGTTGTGTTTTTTGGTGTCTGCTTTTTGTTTTGATGGGGAATTTTAGGGTTGACATGTGCAACATTCGTGGGCTACGATCGAATCTCTTCTCGGTGTACGTCCACGTTGCTAAATATAAACCAGCTGTTTTGGCACTGAGCGAGACCCAGGTGAGTGTAAATTCTGATAAATCGGAGTTTGATCTACCTGGGTATTGTTTAGTGCCTTTATTCTTCCTCCACCGCGGTCTCGCCATCTACATACGTGATGATATTGCCTACCAAACTCCAGGTTCCTATGGCCAATGTTCCAATTCGGAATTTAATTTCATATGGCTGAAATTCCACATCCGTAGGCAAATCATTCATTATTGTTTCATCTACAGAAGCCCTAATCTAGATAGCAACTCGACTTTTAACGAGTTTTATGCGCTGTCTGACTCCATTACAAGAATTGTCTCCCTGTATCCTAATACTGAAATTGTCATTGCGGGCGATTTCAATGTTCACAATTCTAACTGGCTTCGACATACTGGACAGACAACACCCGAAGGAATTTATGTTCAGATCTTCGCTGAGGTAAATCAATTAACTCAGCTTGTAAATGAGCCAACACGCGTACCTGATATTAACGGTCAGAATGCCAACACTCTGGACTTGTTTCTTACCTCCCACCCTGATAAATACTCTTTAGAAGTATTATCGCCTCTAGGCTCGTCGGACCACTGCATCATATCAGCTAATTTCTCGTACTCCAACCACACAGTTAAAGAAAAATCTCCGAAAAGAACCGTATGGCAATACGAGAAAGCCAACTGGTGCGGACTTAACAGCTTCTTTAAGAGTTTTAACTGGTCGTTATGCTTCCTCGATAACGACGTGGATGCCGCCGCTGATATGGTGTCCAGTATTATCACCTTAGGTATGAAATCCTTTATTCCTAACAGGATAAAGAGTATCATACCGAAAGAAAATGCGTGGTACGACTCGAGCTGTAAAGAGGCTATCAGACAAAAGGAGTTAAGTTTTCGGTCATATAAGGCCAACCCATCTGAGGAAAACCGAAAAAAATTCAAGCGAGCCAGAAATGACTGCAATACCATAATCAAGCGTGTAAAATTCTCGTATGACCAAAAGTTGAGGCAAAAAATACTACAATGTCCCAAGGGTAGTAAAAACTTTTGGTCTTTTGTAAAAAATATAAAGAATTCGGCCTCCCCTTCCATCCCAACGCTCATTCACAATGACATTACAGCTGTCAACTCTTTAGACAAAGCCAATCTGCTTGCTGCACATTTTGCAGCCAGCTCAATGCTCCCAGATTGCGCTTTGCCTCCACCTGTACTTGAGAGCGTCGAACACACCATGAGACAAATCCATTTTCGCACTCGTACAGTGGCAAGAGTACTTCATGACCTCAACATAAATAAATCCGCTGGTCCAGATTGTATTTCCCCAATCGTTCTGAAGAGGTGTTCTTCCACGCTAGCAAAACCACTGCGTAAGCTTTTCCATCTGTCCTATTCTTCTGGACTCTTCCCGAGAAGGTGGAAAACTGCATTTGTCCAGCCCGTCCCCAAAAAAGGCGAATCTTCTTCTCCCACCAACTACCGACCCATAGCACTTACATCCATTCTTTCTAAGGTCATGGAAACGCTGATAAATGGTCAGCTCACGAAATATCTTGAATCACGAAAACTCATTAATGACCGGCAGTACGGTTTTCGTGGCAACAGATCCACTGGTGATTTGATGGCTTATCTCACCGAAAAGTGGAACCAATCGCTACATCACTCCGGTGAAACGAAGATTGTTGCGCTTGATATTTCAAAGGCATTTGACAGAGTTTGGCACCAAGCTCTTTTATCGAAAATGCGTGCATATGGGATCGATGCGTCTCTTCTTCAATGGATTAGAAACTACCTTTCTGGCCGTTCAATTCAAGTTGTCTTGGACGGTTTCAAGTCTGAAACTCACCATATAAATGCTGGTGTTCCCCAAGGCACCGTTTTGTCTCCGACTCTCTTTCTCATTTTCATAAATGATCTCCTGTCTGCAACATCTAATCCAATCCACTCCTTCGCCGATGACAGCACCCTCAGCTTCTCATATTCATTCCAGGACTCACGTCCCTGCTCTTCGGCCGTAGAACTGGAACGGCAACGTATGTTAAGCTCATTAAATTCCGATCTCGACAGCATTATAAAATGGGGTTCAGCCAATAGAGTGGAATTTAATGCTTCAAAAACACAATGCTGTCTGCTGTCATTAAAGCGAAACCAGAATCCTCAGCCATTATCCATGAATGGCACTTGCATCGCCGAAACCGAAAGACTTTCCATTCTCGGTATGTGTGTCCATGACAAACTCCGTTGGAATGACCACATACACGAAGTCGCCAAGAACGCTGCGAAATGTCTAGGTTTCCTTAAACGGTGCAAAAAATATTTTACCCCTTCTGATCTGGCTGCCATATACAAGGCGTTCATTCGCCCCAAACTTGAGTATAACTCTCATATCTGGTCTGGTGCGCCCAAAACCTCACTGCACCTGCTGGATAGGATTCAGAATCGTGCTTTAAAACTTATTGGAGACACAAATATAGCGAATTCTATAAATTCGCTTGAACATCGCAGAAATGTAACATGTCTTTCATTGTTTTATCGCTATTTTTACAAACAGTGCTCAAATGAAATTGCCAGCTGCATTCCACCCCTTCAACAATTCAACCGCAATACTCGCCAAGCCAGGAATGCCCATCAGTTTACCCTTCAGCCTATTTTCGGTCGTACTCTGAAATATAGAGATTCTTTCATAAGCCGTACAACACGAATGTGGAATGCCTTGCCCAGCTCGGTCTTTCCCCCTCGGTACAACTTGCAGACATTTAAAACCAATGTGCATCGAAATCTCCTATCTTCTCTATCCCAATTTCCTTAACGCCCGCGCTGTGTACTTCAAACTACACCATAAGAGTAGTCACAACCTCTTTAGCGCGTGTTTATTATAAAAAAAAAAAAAAAAAAAAAAAACCGCTAATGCTTGCTTTTTGATTGGCTTTCCTTTTCTAATAGTTTGCAAGTAACGAATGCTTATAGTAAAAAAATAAATTTGACTTAAGTTTGGGACCTTTCCAAGACTTTCTTGAGAGTCGTCACAAAGAGAATAAAAACTGTTTACTTAAGATTGGAAAGCTCATACCTGTATGCCTACTTTTTTGTACAATTCTCAGGGCGGCCCAAGTAGACTTTTGGCTGCAACCAAACCCTCGTTTAAAAAGGAATTTGTTCCCCGGGAATAAGAATCTCTAATGAATGGTTTGTGCGAAAATGTTAACTTCGTGGAAAGTAAAGATACAAGAATATTGTAAGAATTCAGCAAAATAATAAATTTAAGAACTTCTGGAGGACTAACAGGTAGCATGTGCGTATTTAAGAATTCTGTTTTATTTGGAGTTAATTTATAGAGGTGTACACATGACAGTTTTCCTGTAGAAAAATGTCCACAGCTTTCAATTTTTAAAAGATCAAAATACAATTATATTAAAATTTCCATATATTTACTTTCGTAATTACTGTTTCGTTGCTATGCAAATACGGAAATAAATTAGAGGCTGTTTATTCTTTCACAAGTATTCACTTGATAATAATTCAAATGTGATCTTAAGACTACCAATAAGCTTTGATTTACATCATCAGCCTACGAATAAATCAAAGCATTCTAATAAACCGTGTTCCGATTATTGAATAATTTGGAAGAGATCATATTACGACATAAATTCACTCATAAATCAATCATGAAGTAAAGGGTTCTTCAACAGGGACGCTACAAAAGTAGAGCGACAGGGACAGCAAGCGACGCCGAATTTCTTGCCGCTCTTTTGACATTTCTCTTCAGTAAGGTATGCCATTTCATGATGAAAAGATATACGAGCCAACAACGAGTCGAAATTATTAAAATTTACTACCCAAATTCGGAGTCAGTGGCCTCAACGTTAAGAGCGCTACGTCCAATTTATGGTCGTCATAATCGTCCAAGCAGATCAACAATTGAGCGTCTAGTGGAAACATTTGAATCCACAGGCACAGTACAAAATGTTCCCGTGCTAGTGAGACAAAGAAGTGCCCATAGTGTCGAGAATATTGCTGCCGCAGAGGCTTCAGTTGTAGAAAGCCCAAATGTCTCTCACACGTCGTTCTCAAGCGTTGGGCATCTCTGTAACGACGTTGTGGCGAATTTTGCGAAAAGATCTTGGCCTAAATCCTTACAAGATTAAATTCACGCAAGAACTGAAGCCGCTTGACCACCAGAAGCGTCGTATGTTCGTGAATTGGGCTGAGCAACAACTTGAAAATGATTCGGATTTTCATCGAAAAATCATTTTCAGCGATGAGGCTCATTTCTGGCTGAATGGCTTCGTCAATAAACAAAATGTGCGGTATTGGTCAGGCAGCAATCCACACGTACTCCATGAGTCATCATTGCATCCCGAAACAATTACGGTTTGGTGTGGTTTATGGGCCGGCGGCGTCATTGGGCCGTACTTCTTCCGTGATGAACAAGACCGGCATGTTACTGTGAATGGGAATCGCTACCGTTCAATGATAACCGAATATTTTTGGCCCCAATTGGATGATATGGACTTTGAAGACATGTGGTTCCAACAGAACGGCGCCACAAGCCACACAGCGAATGTCACAATCCATTTATTGGAAACCAAGTTTGGAGAACGTGTTATCTCACGAAATGGTCCAGTCGGTTGGCCGCCTCGGTCGTGCGATTTGACGCCGTTAGACAATTTCCTGTGGGACTACGTCAAGTCTATGGTCTATGCCAACAAGCCAGCGACGATTGATGAACTTCGTACGAATATCGAACGTGAAATTGTTTGAAAACCGTCGAAAATTGTGTTCAGCGTCTGGACTTCTGCAAGCGTGCCCGTGGTGGCCATGCAAAAGAAATCGAGTTCCATACATAATGGCGTACTTTCACAGGAATAAAGAATTTCATTGATATCCAAAACCGTTTTTTTTTTTATTTAAAAAAAAACTTTTGTAGCGCTCTTATTGAAAAACCCTTTATTACAAATCAAAGGGAAGCGTACTATAAAAAGTACTGAAAATTATGTCCGATCGAACGGTAGGGCATTATTGATTTGCATATGATATTTGACAGATCAGCGGATGTTTTGTGCATTTTCTATTTTGTGTTTTCTTTTTGCCTTATAATAAGCTTCAAAAACCCTTTGAAAGTTACCTGTTGGGCAAATTAATTTGCAATTTATATATAAATATAAAATAAAACCCTCGTTGTGAAATACACCATTGACCTTGATTATCAGGAAAACAAATTATGAAATTTGAATTCTGCGATGACAACAAATGTAATAGATTCTAAGAAAGTTGTCGCACTAGCAAATGTGGAGGTCTTATTATTTAATTAGTTTTTTTTCTAAAGCTGGCAACCAGCTAATCGCTGATAATTATTCTAACCTTCAAACTTAATATTTTGTAGGAACATTTTTTATAAAAAAAATGGCCATTGTGATTGCTAAGATCTGGCCTAGACACTAAGTCTGATTGTTAGTATATCGCGCCATGGGTTTTAGTAATAAGCAAATCATCATCGAGTCGTATTTATCTAGTCTAGAAGAATGCAACCAAAAATTAAAAAAAAAGTATGAATTTAGCTGAAATCTATTACTTTTTTGAATGCAACTTTTTATGCAAACTGATAAAACTCATTTAAGAGGTAATGAGCACCAATCGAAAGTTGGTACATCCCCTCAAAAGATTTGTAGTACCCATATACAGAGCAAACATGAGGTTACCAAAAAAGTTGTGAATGGGAAGCTGACAAAATGTATAACCAGTATATCCATATCCAACCTTTGTGGATACTATATCCTATTGGACTTTTAAACTTAGCATGTACAATCACTTCAGAAAACTACGAAGCTCATAGCTGTCATAGTGGTGGTAAAAATCTACACATACCTCCTAGGCTGTTATAGCTTCCTCATCTACCTAGGGACAGGATGGCCCAAATTAGCCTCCCTCCGACAAAACTGCTCAAAATTGTAAAAAAAAAGTTGCTCGGTGTCTCCGGTTGCTATTTTAAATGTGCATACAAAACTATGGAACAGTTTTACAAAGGTCTCAGGTACATAACCTCATTAAAGAGATGTCTTAACGTCACGATATCTTAGAAGCCTGTAGCAATAGAAACAAATATAGAAGATTACTCAGGTCACAACCAAGAGCTGTCATAGCCGCACGTCAGTTGTTGTACAGAAAGGGCTTAGTTGCATAATTTTGTATAAGCCAGAGCAACTACGCAGAACTGAACAAGAAAGAGCCGTGTGGTTGTTATTGCTCCGAAACGACTAAATAATGCAGCTGGTAATGAGGTGTTGCAAGCAAGACAAGCGTAGCAGGATTAGTGGGTAATTTGACTTCGGTGTACGGTGCTCATATCCGACCCAAATTTAGTTCGTTAACAGCCGCGTCTTGAAGAGCTATGGCAACCTTTTGTTATCTACAATAGCCTCGGTTTGTGGATGAAATCCAAGTTGTGAGTAAGCTTACTTAGTTATTCGTATAGGAAAAGTCTAAGTCCAAACTTTACCATTCAGTAATAGTTTCATTAATTGGCCTCAAATTTAATTTAAAATTTTTACTGGCCTAAGCTTCGCATACATATTCTTCCTCTGTAAGCTCACAGAATCCACTTCCATTCATGTGCATTTGCATATTGCTTCTTTTTTTCTTTCTTTATTTTCTAGATATTCGCATTTAGTTCTCTCGCATTGGTTTTGGTGATTCGCCGGCGTTTCGCCAGCGATTCAACCATCTATTTCATATTAAATATGTCTGAATAGTGGTCAATTTAAAAATATGCGTATCAAACACGAAAAATTGTTGGGATAAGTACAAGGGCCTTATAAAGCTTATATGAGGCTATTAGATCCACCAAGGTAGGCCCTTTCTATGAAGTATTTGTGACCACTTTTACTAAGTTTTGTTAGCTTTTAATTTGAGTTCATAACCTGTCAATAAGGTTCTAGCAGCTTTGTTGTGGGTATTACAATTTGTTTGCGAGGTTGTGACAGCCTTCGCGAGGTTCTGACAGCTCTGTATATGGGTTGGGTACCACAAATCTGTTGAGAAGATGTGAGAGCTTCCAATGCGTGTGCATTAGCTCTGTGAAGAGGTTTTAGCGGTCTGTATGCGGCTCCAATAGCTAACTTGGATGTCTTCATATATATTTTTTTGGTTCCCGCAGATCTGTTTAATATACTGTACACCCATGTAACTGAAGGCATTTTTACATTTGCATACATTTGGTTATAGCAGCCACGAGCTATTAGCAGTTGAGATACCTTCATAAAACAAAGGTGGCGCATTTAGTAGGGCACGATAGCCCTGTAGTTTTATGAGTGTGTAGATCGGTAAAAGTGACCAGTGATTGCATCCAATTTGTTACTTCTTCCTCGCTTAATTTTCACCAACTTTTTGCAACCAGTGTAATTCAAAACAAAAGCGAAATGTTCTTTGAAAAATCTTCTATTCACACACTTCGGCTAAGAAGTAAACGGAGAGGAATAAGACAAAAACATACTCGTAGCTTTCAGAACAGGATATGTTATACATAGGTATGTTAGTTTGCACATTTTTGACTTATAGCTCTGTTGTATTTAGTTAGTGAGCTGCATTATTGAGCGAAATTGTGTCAGGTTCAACCCCCATCAAATTACATATTAAGTTTCTTTCACTCCGCCAGATATCGCGTCCGACAAATATCCGAGAGTATAACTGCCCTGAAAAAGATTTTTAAACCATGGGGGTCAGACTCTGCATAAAATATTGTTTCTTTTTTTAGTTTAGGAGACTGTGTTAATAAATTATTGTAGGTTATAAATATGTATATAATATTAGGTATCATCTCAGTGCAGCATGCATAATTCCAAGTGAGATTATTCAAAATATGAGTTTTTTTAGAAAACCAAACAAATTTGCAAACAAACACACTCACAAAATACGGAGAAAAACTCACCTCCAAACGTTGGAATTAAATAATGTTCCAATACAAGAAAATGTCGACTTAGAGATTCGTGAAATCTCTTGAATAACCTGAGGTCTGCAATTTTGAATAGAAGAGTTTTATTGCTGAACTTAAACAAAAATTAAAGCCAATTTAAAGCAAATTGGAATGAATTACAAAATATAAGTAAACAAAAATTTAGACTGTGGACTTTTTTTATAAATGAAAAAAACCCTAACAATGTCAAATTAAAGCGCGGTGGGAGTGATAAATGATAAGAGTTACTGGTAAACATTAAGGTCTGAATATATTCGATTTAAGGAAAACAAAATTGAAATAAAAATGATGCTTACAGTCGATATAAGGACTGTTATTGCAGCTCCTATTTTATTATAGGTTTTCGGGATATTACAAAATGTAAGTCCGCGAGTTTCAAGTATTTCAACTATTCGTTTTGACTTTCTCGCACGAAAATATCATGTTGCAATTAATTTAACAACAAGGTCGCTGTTAAGGCCGAAGGTTACGTTTTCGAATCCAATTCAATACTGCCACTAAATTCCTATGAATAAAACAAACAAAAACTCCAGCGGGAATTAAAGCTGATTTTTTTTGAAAGTATGTAGGGTCACTACAAAAATCAATAACGACTCTCCTCAAATTTTCCTAGGTGTGCCACTCGTGGAGAGAGAAAAAAATACCAACAATAGTCAACACCTATAAAATTAGGGCATTCAAAAATTTATTTTAGTTTAGTCGAACTAGAACTAGATTGGTCGGTAACGGCACTCCTCTTCCGTCAACCACGTAAACGAAATGTCAACATAGCACATAGCACAAAAATTTCACGGTCAAGAAACTCTTGATTAGATTTATCGACTTCCTTTTCATAGACGTCAACTGAAACAAAAACTGCTCACGTGATTTTTCCCGCGTAATAAAAACTGAAACACATCAAATCAATCAGATGTCAAACTTGCTAAACTAGAAGGGTCCTTTCACGTAATCTTTCTTTCTTAACCTAGTTTATGTTCAAACCAAGTACAGGTAGGTAAAAAATTGGAAAACAAAAACTCCACAAAACATGTCGCTAAATAAAATGTACCAAGTTTTGAACATTAAATGATGCTGAAACTATTTCACTTTAATCGGCTTGGTGTAGTTAACTTTTGTACAAAACTTTTACAAGTGTCACCGCCATTTAAAATTAGTTATTTTTAAAAACTAATAAAAAATAATTTCAAATTAGATTATATTTCAAGTTATAAAATAAGTAACCATAGACGATTAAAAAATTATAAACCCCGTTTTAACCGTTTTTAACTCCCGGAAAGTGAACTGCGCAGATATTCATGGGTTCAGTCAACGCACTCTTAGCCGAATATGCTTGAAAGTCTCTAAGGCATTTGCCTCGAAAAGACCTCTTTATATAAATATGCCAATACTGACTTCAGAACAAATTGATGTAATCTCGAAATTTACAAGCATTAGAGGACTTCCACACAAAAATACGCGAGTGCTGCCAGATTTTCGGAGTAGTTTTGCTTAATTATGTCGGCGCAGTGGCTTAGTGGTTAGTGTGTTGGACTACTAAGAGAGGGGTCCCAGGTTCGAATCCCGAGAAAAACCCAAATTCCAACTTAAGGTTTTTTTCGCTGCGCCACCTCTCGCGAACGTCTGACAAACATCCGAGAGTATAACTGTCATGAAAGAGCTTCTCAATTGGCCGTTTGGACTCGGCATAAAATTGTAGATCCCTTCCATTCGTCCCAAAAATAAAAACTCACACAAGACGAATGGTTGTGAGAAGCTAGGCTTGGGTCCATACGGACCTGTTCCGCCAATTATTTTTTTTTTTTTTTTTTTTGCTTAATTAACTGACTAGCTACTACATGGCAAAATTATTTTTATGAATATCCATTTTCGACAAGAAGATTAAAGTCAAATTAACTCATTTGATGAATAAGGCTGAAAATGTTTAAAAATTCCATTAAGCGTAAATTTAAAGTACAACAATTTGTATTTATCTTTTTGAGTTGCCTGGAAAATAAACGCTTGTGTCATATCCGAAAGTCAAATGCCATTTTCGTGAAAAAAGAAGTGAAAGCGTTCAGCAGATTTTTTGTTCCGTTTGATTCAACATTTTTTTTTTCATTTAAGAGAGTTTTATAAAATATAACTGAAAATAGGTTTTTCACTTAAGCCGAGTGTTTTATAGGTAATTGGGCGACAAATATTCCGGTATAAAAAAAGTGTTTCAGATAAGCGGGTTTTTCTTTCAAGCGGCTTTTACTGTAAATTATATGAACTGAAAAAAAAGGAATTTCAGTGTCTTAAAGCAGCACCCTGTACATTCGTGTACCGAATTTCGCAGGCTCTACAGATGTCATAAAAGAGAGAATAGATATTTTAATTTTTGTTGTGCTAAGGCTATCTTTATGGTTGTCACGCTTCTTGTGAAAATTAATTTGAATATCGGTTCGAGGATATTGTAAGTGAAAGTTCATGAAAACTTATAAGGGGGAAGTCAATCGACAGACAAATGTTTTTCATTACATTTTTCGTTGTAAAAAAAGAAGACACCAGAAATAATAAGCACCATACGTTATGCTAAATTATCACTCTTTTGGTATATGCTACGAATTTTCTATTCTTCGTTGATAGCAATAATTTTATATCTTCCATACATCGAATTCCATTGTGACCCAATTAAACATAACTTGCAGTATCACAAAGGACCTATGAACTTTCAAAGCTTGGCCTTCAAAGAGTACGAATTGACTTTTGTGGATACATCACTGTACCAACAGTTGCGCCCAAAAGATTATGCCAACTATTTTCTTTCCTTTCTATTTTTAGGTTTGAACCAAAAGTATGCAACACTTTGTTCACAACATTCACACTGGCCAACATAACGTCTGTACTTACAGTTCTCACTTCGGGATATCTGCCCCACAGGTGTACTATTTAAAGATCCGCCGAGCATTTCCGCCAAAACCTCTTCGATGTACTCGCGTATCTGTTGCTTTTGGTTGACGTTTATGGTTGATGGTGCTTCGCTTACGCTCTCGAAATCTGAAATAAATACAGACCGCCATCAGTTTCCATAATAAAATTGCCGTCATAACTCACTACATAAAAACGCCGAATCGTTGGGATCACACAGCGGAATGTATATTTCGCTTCTGGCACGCATTGGATATGCATGCGCCGGTTTGGCTCTCTTCACCGAATATTGTTCCTCGACCCATGTGGACGTTTTGCCATAGGGATCTGCCTTTGTGCTGCACAGGCGGCATCTCCATTCACCTTCTTTGGGGACCAATTCGGAGCATTTTTCACCACCGCGGCATACAAATTTGGCACATGAGCAACACGCTATGCATCTGAAATGGAGAAATGTCATAAATTAGATAATTTTTCTCGTACGCACATTAGGTACTTACGTGTTAGAATCTTCTGTGTCGATTGGGGCGAAGCAGACATTGCAGAATTCTTCATCGCGCTTCTTTTTGATTGTGTTACGTTCAGCGATGCGGCTGTAAAGAAACAGAAATGAGGAGACTATTAATAATTTATTTTGTTTTTGCAAGTTCGCTGCAATTGAAATGGGTTTTTTCAATGCCTAAAGTCAAGTTCAATGTCGAAGATTTATGGGCGACGGATTTTAACGGCTTCGTCTAAAAATTTGAGGCACATAACACTCATCAGATTGGGAGATTAGTTGACTTGTTGACTGTTTGTTGAATATTGGTATTTCAGAAATTTGTTAACCGATGTTTTGAAGCTTAAAAAATGCGCAATACCAATTTGGGTGATTTTAAATTCTAGCGTAAGACTGTACTGATCACCATAATTTTTTTTTGCCTTCATAGTTTGAAGGTCACAATAGATACCATAAACTCTCGAGTAAAATGTTGATCTCGCAGTTTTGTCCATCATTCCTTTAACCCCATCATTCCATTAACCCCTGTTTCTTTGCTGGTTTACATCTGAGAACTATTCTAAGATTCATTAAGCTCTAATTACAATATTAATGGCTCTTCAGAAAATGGTCCCAAAAGATTAGGTCTCAAACTGCTCTACATTTAATATGTGAGTATTTCCTGCACAAGGGCAAAGGAATCATAAAGTGCACTTAGAATGGAACTTTTGAAACATTTCTCGAGAACGGGTTGTTTTACAATTTTATGTGATAAACAAAACTCTTTTATAAAAACCTAAAAGAGTTTACGAATCGGATGAGTATAAATGTGATATTTTCAGAAAAACTTTCATTGAACGAGAAAGTTTCGTACGACAAAACTAGCTCTGCCCGCAACTTAAATTAAAATGACTGAAAATCAGTTTTTTTAAAAACACTTAGGGCCGTTTGCTGATACGACTCATAGCGAGTTTAAGTGCAACATAAACTCTTATTTGACAGTTTATGCCCTATAAAAAGGAGCCCATACTTATGGGCATAGAACTGAAATCGTTAAGAGTCGTATGAGCAAACGGCCCTTAGTCACTTATTAAGTGTTATCATGAAAATGGAATAATCTATTTTGATTGTTTTAAAATAAAATCAATATCTACAATCAAACTAAATCAAATGTCTTTCCAAAAAAACTTAGAGGAAGCACTTGCTCTCGACACTGCATCCAGATGTCTCATCAGCCAATTGCGCTCTATTTGAGGAAGTATTTGTAACCTCAGGTATTGCTTCTTTTTTTTTTGTATTGATCAAGATTTATTTGAGAAATGGCAAGTTGAAGGTCAAAACTGCTGCCAAAACGTAGCTTGGCGTGGATAGAAAAGCTTTTATGGACGCTTAAGAAACATTCCACAATATATACTTGAGGCACGAGTACGATAACTTAGGCGGCAAAAAAAAAATGATTTTTGAGGTTTTTGAAGAGGGGTTGTGTTTTCGTAAGTCATATTTTTTATCGATACAATAAATCTTTTGGGACGCAGTGTCAGCCAACTGGGCATGGGAAAAAAAAAGAAGTCATACATTTTTCTAAACGGGAGAAGATATACTTTCGCTTCTGACGAACGATCGCTGATCGATAACAGCATTTTTTTCGGTAGATAATCGAAAATAACAATAATTAGTAACGCGCGCTGACATTTAAAGTGTATCAAAATAATAATATATAATTTCTTATAGGATTTATTTTTGTTATATAGGTAAGCATCTTATACAAAAGAACCAAAAAAGTGTCACAAGCATTTGTAACATTTAACTAAAAACAAGTTATTGGACTGTCTTTTGTCCCTTAGACCCTTTTCATGCTCAAAAATGTAAATCACTAGCTTAAAATATTGAATTATAAAGGGTCATTAATTTTTCGGTTCCGAAAGTAAGGCTAAATAAAACATACACAGCAATACCTTTTTGATAAAAATTTTATTTCATTATAAAGTTTGGAAATTCGCAGCATGCGAGGTAATTTTTAACCACTTTTTCGCATTTTTAACCACATTTCGGGCGGCATCTCGGCCATAACTTGAGTAATGATGGTTTTTAATGCGTCTAGAGTTCGGGGATTAGTCGTAAACACGGTCTTTTGCGTTGCCTAACAGAAAAAAAATCTAACGTTGTGAAATCGCATGATATTGGTGGCCATTTGACGTCGCCAAAACGTGAAATTACGCGACCAGGAAACGCAATAAAGCCAAAATTGGTCGTGTTGTGTGGCTTGTTGTCCCGTCTTGTAGCCGGTTTTATTAATTTTAACGCATTGTTCGATTGTTAAGCGATCCATTATATTAAATGGCAAACATTCAACTAATATTATGACACTAATCAAATGACAGCCGAGTTTGACAGGTGTTTAATGCCAGCGCTAACAACTTGAAACCACGAAATGAATGACCCTGTACTATTATTTTGAAAACTTATTAAGTAAGCTGTAAATTTTAAACTAACAAAGTGGTGCCAATGTCCATAAAAATATGTAAGCGCCTATATGATAGAAATTGGTTATATGAGGTAAAAGCAATAAAAAAAACGCTAGACTGTACTGTACGTGACAGTTGAAAAAGTAATAGTTCGGATATATAAATATATGAATTAAAGATGAAAACGCTTTTACGTATACACCGCAAGTACTCATACAATATTGCTGTCACATATCAAATCAACCAGACAGGATGGCAAATAAAAATAAAAGTTGCTGTTGAATATATAAACATTTTATAAAATTTCTAATGTTATTGATAGAATAGATGTGCGATTTGACCATAAGTCGTTTTGAAAACGATATTTGAATTTTCATTGCAGTTTGCTAGTTTTCCAGAGGTGAGAAAGGAACTTTTTCACCGTACGCCTCCGTGAAAGAAACTCGTGTCAATGTAGTTCTTAAAAAAAAAAATTTCTAAAATCTAGCATACTACTCACAATGGCGAACTTTTCCATGCAAAATTTCACATTGTGACCTATAAAATACTTAGTGTAGAGGTTAAAATTGATTATTAGTAAGGCTCTAAGACTTTAAAAAAATTCTGTGGCGGTGGTGGACCTATAAAATACTTAGTGTAGAGGTTAAAAATGATTATTAGTAAGGCTCTAAGACTTTAAAAAAATTCTGTGGCGGTGGATTTTTGAAATGTTTGTTCACTTCTCCGTTGAGTTAAAGAAGCGCCTTTATAACAAGTCACCATTTATTAATTTTGTTTTTGGTATTAAACAATTTTATTTTGAAGACATGAATTGCCAAACATTTTGCAATTATTCAGTATCAAACATTATTCAAACAAACATTTAATTTTCACACACAATTCGTTCACAATAGTGGCGTTGGCCTTTGTTCTTCATAGTTCCGCAGTTCAGCTATAGGGCTCAACCTGTGTAAATGTATACAATTACTCAGCATTCAATATCCAATTTCGTTGATACCTTAAACCAGTGTTCCCAGACTTTGAAGACTATTTTCCCCTTTTTTTTATTAGCAAAAGCATTAGCTTTCCCCTAAATTCAAAAAATCCCCTATTTTCACCCTTATTAAAATTTGCACTTTTTTTTCATATAAAAAAATTAAAAAATGTAACCGTTTTCAATAAAATAAAATAAGCATGTAACATAAAAATATACTTACATTTTATACAATAATTTCATTTTTTATTAGATATAATACCAACACGAGTGAATGCATTCAGATAATTGACTTATTATATATGGACTGCTAGTGAAATGTCACTTTCATACAATCTCCGCCCAGAAAATGACGCCAACATAACTAGCGCTCGTGGTTCTATGCGAAAAATAAGTGAAACAAAATGACAACCATCTTGGATTTCTCCATAGAATGCCAGAGCCACCTATTGGGCGTGAGTGTATTTGCCAAGTGAAACGGTTAAAAATCAAATTGTTGCGGCATTGTTTACAATAGATGTCATCTTGAAATTGTGCTAGTTTAAATAATGAATAAAAATGGAACCAACAAAATTTGAATTAAAAATCGTTTTTCATTTTCGTATATTTATTGCGAATTAGTTTTTTATATTGTTTTTCATTATTAATTTTGGAAATATGACGTAATAACATTTTAGCGTATATTTCAATCACATTTCTGATCAATAAATACTTATGATTGTCAAGAATATCACATTCAAGTACATGAGAATTTAATTCATCATATCAGAGAAACTTGAATCATATTGCAAATTGCAACCAACTATACAACACTTAATTTTCTAATTTTAAATCTTTATTCAATCAATCGCAATAGCAGAGTCTTATGGAAAACTATGTGCAACGAAATGGAAACGTCAGATGTGAGTTTCGAATTTATTCCGCTCCGAACCACGAGAGCTAGCGCTTATGTTGGAACCAATGCGAAGTTGTCTACCAGAGATGAAAGAATAAAAGAGATGGATATCTTTCGTACGTCTATCCCCCCAAAACACATTTGTTTACATTCTTGTTTTTGTAATTTCTACCCCCGTCTGTGAATACGTGTGAGCTACAAAACAGCATGTTGCTAATGGCCGGCCAATATTTCTTTTGCTTTTATGGGCATCGCGTTATTCAATTGTTTTGTGTTTGGTATTACACTTGTTTGGTTTTTGTTAACGCTTCGATTAAAATAAAAAAAATAGTGAAATATACATTTCGGAATAGCAAATTCTTGCAGTAAAGTTCAATTCATGAACTCACATATACTATAGAAAAGAAATGAGCAAATGTGCGTGACTTCATGAATTTTTCGGGAAAACAGCTTGTAGGCAGCCGCCTTTCCACTGGAAAGATATATATCTCTGTATTCCATTATCTTTGTTGTCTACTAGCAGTCCATATTTAATAAGTCAATGATTCAGATACACAAAAATTCTTACATAGACGTTCGATGGGCTATTTTCTTTCATGTTTAACAGAACAATTCATTCTTTGCAAAGTGTTCATTATGAAAATACGTTTTAATTTTGTTTTTTTTTTTTTTTTAATTTACGTTTCACGGCGAGTTTTTGATTTTTGTTCCCCCTTCTTAAAGCTTGTCCCTCGTTTTCATCTTTTTCATTTAAAAAGCGGCGTTTTTCCTCTCAATTCGGGATCACTGCCTTAGACGGAGCAGGCTCTCTCAACGCAAAGTCACTTTCGTTTTCATACCCAATATTTATAAGTCTTGAAAATGACTCGTGTCGAAAAATAATTACCGAAACAAAACACGTTCGCAATCTATCAAAATGCAGGCAACTGCTCTATTGTGTTATACCAGCACCTCTTATCAAACACGCTCAGTGCATTATTAAGCATTACAAGCTGCCCATCTAACACAACCTAATCAAGCCCATAAAACTACACACCAAACTCAGTTTAGCTGTCGAAAATGCAAACATAGTCAGCGACCACCATACTGTATGCGATGGTGGGTAATGTATGTCGAAACATTACCCAACTCACTGCGAGTGTACACACACGAACCGACCATCTCTTTGCAACTCTCCCCTTCGGCAAACTCAAATTGAATAATAAAAAACAATTTCACTTAGCAAAAGTGTATTAAGTAAACAAAATGCTCTGCATGCTCCCATCTACTACACTCCATATCCACATCCATACTCACGGCGTCTTCTCGGTCTGCAGAAGATACCTATATTCAATTACCTATACCTCCACCATGACTATAGAAAAGTGCTTACAGTCGAAACTAATTGAATTTGGAATGAGAATTAAATAAAAATAAAAAACCAAACTTTGTGAAAACTATAAACAAAGTTACTAACATCAGCATCACCGACAAAGATCGTGGCGCATCGGCAGCGCTCCTGCATCATAACGTGTATACGAGTAATGTGTATCTATGCCCATTTCTTGTGAGTAGTCGTATTTTTGTATCTTTTTTCTTGGCTGACTTACGCAAGCAGTTTTCCATTTTCAGGAAATTAAGCGGTTGCTACACTAGAACTGGTTTATCGCAAGAGCCACCCTCCCGCTCCCATACGTATTCCACCGTCCATATGTGGAAAAAGTTTGCCCCCTTCTAATGCATTTTAATCAGACGCGGCTTTTCTTCTCTCTCTGTTCATGGTCGGCGCGGGTTCGTTGAAACCGCAAAAGTTAAAAGCCTGACGGGATGATATCCGCCGGTGACCATAGAGCTTGTAAATTGAAATTAGAGTTGATTTTCAGTGCCAGTAATTGGATGAAATATCTTTTTTCTTTCATTTTTATTGGAATCTAAAATATAACGTATAACAAAACAAGTTGACGCTTAATGCTAGAGGGGTTATCTGTAGTTTTACTTTAAGGAAACAATCACAATTACGCATAATAAGGCCCGAAAGGCTCTTTATCTTGGGTGATATGACAATATGTGCAAATGGGCTTATTCGTAGGGATGAGATAGCATGATGAAGGCTTTGATGATGAGACATCGTGCTGCGAGGAACGTTATCGGAATCAAAAGTTGACGACTTCAAATTGGGATGATACTCAACGAATTCAATTTTTTCTTTCGCCGGAAGCAACGGCCATTATGTTTCTTTGTTTAACTGCCGATACCTGTTAGTTATATAAGTACCTGACGGAGGTAGATGAATCCTCTAATATATGGAAGAAGAACCCTTTTGTGAAACATAAGCAGGAGGAGGGCCGTTGAAAGAAGCATCGGACCTCCTCTGTGAAAAACAAAACAAAAGGTGGGAAGTTTGCAGGTTCAATCATCAGAGGAGTACATATTTCGATTGGATATTAAATAAAAGGCGGTTATCAGTCAAATTACACTTGCGACGTATGAGGTTTGACGTTGCATTCTTTAGCACAGCTGGTGAGAACTTCGTCATTGAGCTTTTTGCATTTTTTTATAGCTTAAGTAGAACGTCAAAGTGACACTAACGCCACTTTTAAGGTAATCTCTTGCGTAGTCTTGCCACCTCTTAGATAGTGAAGGCTTTACAGACACTAAACCGACCGGCGGAGCCTTGAATATTTGTGTATATGTTTGGGATCAGATTTAATCTGCGACATCGTGGATTTATCTTCAGTAACGTCAGTAAATCCAACACTGGATATGTAAGAAAGCTGTTCTCCAATTTGACTCTAAAGTCATGCTGCTAAAGGGTTCTATTTGCCTAGGTTTTGATGTATATTTCGAAAGCCTACTGTGATCCAGTTCCCATTTTGCTTCACTGATTTTTTCCTTCCTTCGTTGACAAGATCTACGCTCTTTATCTGGACGCCCCGATATAATCCGCCAAACCTTTAGAAAAAGCTGAACCTATAAAGTTGCAATAGGTTCCTGAAATGCTTGCAGTAATTAATTATAGTTGACAAGTTAATGAAAGAAGTACATCAATGAGTCCATGAATATCCTCTCTCCAGGTGACATCTTTTTAAAAGTTGAGTGAAACGTATATGAATTTGACTTGGAGCAGATCTTTTTCCGTTTCGTCTGGAAATGAATATTCAAATTACTCATGACAAACTTGTAATAAAGAATGATTGATCAATGTATAACATACCTGTAGGACATTTTTCGTAGGCTTTTGAAGCCGTACCTTCGCATAGACAGATTCGAAAATGTTCAGCAAACTTCAAGGCAGATAATTCGATTACTGGTGCCAAAGATTGAACTGTAAATTCTAGTTTTAAGCTTTTTTATTATCGAAATCTATACTTTTTTTAAGTCTTATTCCAAAGTCCGGCACAATGGACCTCTTAGAAGTTTTTAGTTTATGTCAAAGTCCTGGTGCCGAGGTCTGGTTCGGATTATGTTTGCAAGAAGAGTTATCTGCAGCGGAGTCCTTGCTTCTTATGCCGCTGTTGCAATCATATGTTTAAAATTAGAATGTATGTAAGATTATGTCGAGATGTTAAGTCGAAAGACGTCGTTGACAAATTTCTAAAGCTTAGGAAAACGTCTTTGGGATTATAAACTTTTTTTGCTAAGCATTTTTTTGACGATACATGCGAATCCAATTTTTTCATATTTTGCTTAAGTAATGGCGAATAATAAGGATTTCGTATCAGCAGTCTTAACACCGGAGTTTTCTGATGAAAAGCACGATTCAAAAGCCCTTGTTTTTGAGGATCTCTGCACTCGCATCGTATCCACGAATTCTTGTATTTTCTAGACTGCTTCCTTTGTTTGAATTTTTTATAGATTTAGCCCGGAGCTCCAAAAATAAATCAGCCTTTCACTCAAGATGTTATCACAGATCTGAGATCACTATTTTGAAGGCAAGATCCAAATTAAACTATGATTGTGTGTGTTTTTTTAAAACACTGCATATCAAGCCACCTCTTTGGTTATAACTGCTTAGAGGTGATTCAAGAAATATTTTAAGTTGTATAAGATCTGGATCTCACTTTGACGATCGTACTCCAATTTTGTTGATAACTGCAGTAGAAACCCATTTAAGGGCAATCTTCGTCCCTTTACAGTGCTTAGATTAAAAATGCAAGACGAAGACTAAGTACAATGCACGACGATCACGACGACAAATGGTTTGATGATCACATTTAGACGTGTCCATGACTGTGAAAAAGAAATAAAATAAATTGCACTGTCTTATCAAGTTCCATCCATTAACTTTCAGCTTTGGAATGCGAGGTCGGGTATCGCATAATTTTTAGGTTTGCTCGTAGATATACTACGAAAGTGTATTCCAGCCGAACAACGTTTCTGTGTATCAAGCACCATTGTGTAAACCTTTGAAATGAACAACTACATAAGTTTGACGATCACTTTAACATTTCTGTTGATCACCTTTAAAGTTCACAGATTTGAAGAGCTGCAAATTCCAGACAAACTGCACAGTGTCTTCAAAGTTTATATTCTTGTTCGGTAATCAGTTTCCTAACGATCACCTTTGACCGTGTTCAATTAAGGTTGAAGGGGTTGTTAATATTACACGGTAGGTATAAATCGTATCGTCGAACTATCTTCCACAGATTCTGTTTGGCGATCACTTTCAATTTTTCCGATGATCGTACTCTGCAGCACTTTTAAAATCAGTTAAAAATGTATCTGTATGCTGTCGATGTGGACGATCACTTCTGAATTTTTGTTAACCATCAGTAGCTTTGCATGCATTACTGCATTGCTCTACCACCTTTGATGGTCATGGTTGCCACCACTCAAAATGCATGGCAAGATTTCCATGATCATGTTCTACGATCAGTTTTTAATTTACACAAATTAATTATATATATCTGTTCCGGAAGAGTTCTGTATCATAAGGCCAGATAAATAAATTACTATTGCTGATCATGTTCCACGATCACTCAAAAATCGTTGAAATAAAAAATAAAAAAGCAAAATCTCCATATTCTGCTTTCAAACACAAGTTACTGCTACTCTGCTGAAGCCCGACAATCACTTTAAAATGTCACATATTAAAAGAACGTACGATCAGTAGAAAAATGTTAATTTCATCAGTCACCATGTTTTAGTATTAATTTCGTCCTCTTCTTTGTCAATCTCTACGAATCACATAACGCAAGTCCACCCAATTCATAAACTGTCAGCAAAAATTGTCCTCCAAATGGCTATACAGCGCGATCACCTGAATTCGAAAGCTCAATATCACCCAAATCTCGTTCAACTTTGCAAAGATAATTTGAACTCTCAGTTATCACTTATTAAATTTTTTTCTATGTTATGTTTTATGTCAATATCACTAAAACCGGCAATAAAAGATAATTTCACAGTCCTGGAGCAGGTAATAATCTTTGAGATCGTCGTTCTTTCCAATAACATCGCGGTACGTTCGCTTTTCGCACACACTGTCCGCCCGATCAAAACATATATTTTCACGAAACAGTAAGTAAGTCTAAAATAACAACAAAAATGAATGACCGCTGACCGCTCCACTGCGACTCCTAATTGTAGAATTCCAAATTGTCATTGAACGCCCTATGATGTTGAGGTCTCCTCCTCCTGGGCCAGAGACTGTAGCTATCGTACAACTCCTCGTAGTAGATGTCCTCTTCATATTCACTGGAGTTATCCAATTCCACCTCCCGATGGAAGGCTGGTGCTGCGGCGAGTTTCACTAAAATCACTTCGATGGTACAAACCATGACGAGGAACATGGCAACGGCCAGATTTGAATTATTCGACGAGAACATACCCTCCTGCCAGTGACCGATAATCGACGACATTCTTGTAATAAGTTCGATCCTTCCCTAAAACTTATTTTCTGTTTGCAATTAATGTTTATAATTTACTGGGTTTTTTTTTCGTTCGCGAATTTTTTTAATTTATTTCACCGCCCGAGAGAGAGAAAGATTGTGTGTGTACTTTCACACGATACACGACTTTGCCGTTCCAATGCCGAGTTCGTTGTGGTGAGCTCTGAATCATGACTTTGGCTATAATGCTAGTGCTAGCCCGAATTGTGGCGTGCGGTTTGTTGTTGTTTACAGAAGATAATTTGTTTTTTGTTTTTTTTTGCTGTCTCCTTTTGTTGCTGTTTTGCTTTATTGTATCGTAATATTTGTTTATGTTTGTTGTTTACCATTTGGTAGGTGCTTTCAAAGAAATGGTCGATGCATACTCGTATACCTATAGATATTTATCGGAATGTGCTCAGTTTGCAAGTGGGACTCATTAAGCGACTGGGGCTTGGGGGGTGTTTTAATGGTTAATACAGTTGGAGTGGATTACACTATGTAGACAGAGAGAAATTGCATACATTCCATGGAGTATGGTGGATGGCGTAACGCATAACTGTTGTCAATTGTTCGTCGGTATTGCTATTCTGTTTCGGAAATTTAAGTGCCCTAATTTGGCGTGTACACCCCTGATAAGGAACGGAGAAAAAACAAAATTCTCACGTTTGTTCTGCATGGGGTGTTGTGAACCCCAGTGATCCTTTGAAATCCAAATTTAAATGCGCAGATCAGGGGAGTCAATGACGCGCGTGAATGCGATTTAAAATTAAGTTGCCGCTTTTAATTGGAATATTGATAACTACCCTGTTGTGTTTTCTATTCTTTATTTTTAGATGAATGAGCCGATCCAAATGTAGGAACTTTTCCACTGAACAAAACAAGGAAAGTACAGTGGCTTTGGAAGGTTTAGTGACTGAATCAGATAAGAACTGGTTGATCATGCTAATCAGTATATTAGGCGTTTTTCTTTTTCAGTTCGAAGCTGAGCGCTGAATTGAGCTCGAGCATTATGAGCGCGCTCTGAACCGAACGTGCGCAGATCGTTTTTCAACCATTTTGTTTATCCTGTGTTTGTTTTACTGTTAATGTGTATGCATTTATGTGTAATCAGCTTTTTACTCACCCTGCTCAGTCAATTTATTCTGAGCTCCTAGAGCGCGCTCTGATCATGCTCTGAACGAAAAAAGAAATACAAATAAATAATAAGCTCTGATGTGTCTGAGCTTAAAACGAACAGTTCAGGTTCTGCTCTGAACTAAAAAACGAAAAAAAAAACGTCTATTCTTGCGCTGCTTCGTTTTGTGTAGGTACTTCCATTATTTGTTAGCGGTTTGGGGGTTAAATGCATTGACAAGCATCAATTGGTAATCTGCGCTGTTAATGTTTGTCGAAGAATAGCATCGTTAATTGGGCTTCTTTGATATCTCAGAACTCAGAAGTATAACGTCAAACAGTCACAACCAGTTGAGAGGATATGGAAAATGCTCTTGAGAAGACTGTTAAACGGGGATAAGATGACCGAAATTTCATTGTCAGGCAAAGACGTACGTCAGTCCCGAACAAATGAAGTGCTGATAGTAATATCTTAACTTGAAAGGAACAGAAACCTACTGTTTTACAGCAATTGAAGATGGATTCGTGGAGAAAATATGTCAACTCATCTTCCAGACTTGGTTAGAGTAAGACTTAATGAATAAGCTGCATTTGCCTGATCTACAAGGAGACCCTCTTAACTGAACCAACTAAGAAATCGCCAGTCTCAGTAATGCTGCATTTACACCATCACACATTCCTAAAACGGATTAAATAGTCGACTGAATAGTCGTCTGACTTAAAGGGACAGCATTGCCCAAAGCGCAAAAATACGTGACACGTATTTTGGTCGGCCATTTTGTTTACGTTTTAGAAATTATAGAAAAGCTCCTCATGTTGGTATTTTTATAGCGATGGCTAAAGAAATTCCTATAAAACAAAATGTCTTCCGTAAATGATGAACGGACAATTATTTATTTATTTCGTATAACTGATTGATGAATTGTTGGTTTAATTTCCTAAAACTAACAACCACTCTCATTTGACATGTTTTCAATCAGAAATAGAAATGTTTTCAAGTGATTGCAAAAATATTTGACACCGCAACTTGAGTTTATTTCCATATAAATTATCTATAATTATGGGTAGCATATCCATGACACTTTAAGTGTGTGATTTGTGATCTCCTTCTTACGCCTTTATTAGAATTGACTTTCGGACAAACGGATCTCTCTGTAATGTCTCGTGCAAAAATGTAAATGCAGTATTATAGCATTACAGCGAAATTTCGCTAGCCACCGCTATAAAAATATAAACATGCATAGTTTTCCCATAATTCTTGCCACATTAACAATATGGCCGACCAAAATAAATGTGACGTATTTTTGCGTGTTAGGTAATGCCGTCCCTTTCAGTCACACGGCCATTTAGTATTGGCCATCATTTTAATCTTCCGTGTTAGGAATGTGTGATCGTGTAAATTTCATGTTCATGAAACCATTGAAGCGCTACTATAATAGGACCAGGTATTAACTCAGGATAGGATAAAAAAAGACGAGCGATTTTAAGTTTTCGGCACTTCTTTCAAAACTCGTCCAGTTGTGCGGAATAGAAAACGTTGGTGGCTCGATTAAGGTCTGGCACAGTCCAACAGTCCAACTTATTTAAAATCAACTCACTTTCGGTTACAAACTACCAAGAAATATTGTTAATATATAGCTCCTATAGAGTCAGTGGATTAAAAACACCCGAGTCAATTTATTTAAGAAAACTGGCTTTAAAAAAACCGATTTATAAATTTCGTAAATAAAAACACTAATAATACTAAGAATTTAACCAACTGTTTGATATAAATCTAGAAACTTGGTTGATAACAACTGATTAAGTGTGTTTTTTAACAGCGAACACTGTTTTTTTTTTTTTTTAATTTTGAAGAAGACATCGATTTACAAATCAAGCGAAAAATCACGAAAATCGATGTTTCCTTGAATTAAAAGACCTAAATAACTCTGTAGGAGAGCCTTGTCATGAAACACTTGAGACACTCATTATGACTCACACACTTTTAAGGCCGAAAGGCAATAGTTTTAAGCATATTGTTAAGTTTAGAGCGCTCGCTAAGGGCCAGTAAGCTAGAATAAGATAAATGTTAGTTTTAAATTAGATTTAATCGTTTTTGTCTAGTACATAAGTATAAATAATGAACTAATAAAAATGAATTTAAAAGACACTCATTATGACAGCCCAATCCTAGATGCAAAAGTAGAATGTACATAATGTACTTAGAAGTGAGTACCTAGTAAAAAACTTGATTTTCAAGAACAACCACAACAATTCTGCACCTGATTTCAGACGTGTCGGCGTGGTCTGGTCGACACACAGTACTCGTACCTTATACAATGCTCAAATGAACTCTGATTAGCAGAAAAAACTTTCAAGGAGATTTGGAGATTTTTTTTTTCTCCGAGGGTAGGTGAAACACTTCTAAGGACACTATGAGAATAGCAAGCGCGTGCTCATAGTAGTGTCCGATTTTTACTGACTAAAAACACCACCCTTCTATAGAATGTTAGATACTGCTACTAAGATATTACTTATCAAGAAATTTTTCTATCACGAAATAAAAAACTTTTGACAGGTTACCTTCCACTGAAAGATCCTCCATGTACCGCAATTAGGACGTGGTTAATCCTTATCTTTTGCCAAGTCGAATGGTTTCGTTCTTTGTAGTCGGCGTAAGAAATTGCTCTCATCCAAAATTGGTCGGACTGTATTGTTAATATATCCGATTAGTCGGTTTCTATGCTTTCGCGCGAAGCTTCTAGTTTCAGCTTCGATTGTAGGAATTCCGAGATCCCTGTGGATATCCATAGTATACCACGGAGCTTGGACAATTTCTCTAATCACTTTATTTGGAAAAGTTTGTAAAATTTTGGCATTTGTTTTCTTGGTACAACCCCAAAGTTGTATACCGTAGGTTCACAGTCCACACCGGCTTTAGCACTTGCTTGTATAAAAGCATTGTTCTCGGTACTGAGCTGGGAGTGTTTACCAAGTAACCAGTACATTTCTCTATATTTTTTATCGAGTTGGAGACTGACAAATAGGCTCGATTTTTGAAATCAGAATAAGAAGTGATGACTTTGACTCCATTCCATTCAGGACGAACTTGTAATCGGAGTAGTTTTCCAATCTTATCCTCACTTTATATCTAGAAGTTATTTACTGTTCGAATTCCGTAAATTGTATTTCTGAAGGCCGAGCTCTGCTTAAACGAAACCTATTATTTCTTAAAAAATTCGAACTGTTGGAAAGAACAACCAAATGACTGCAAGTCTGCTTGTTAGTAACGGTTGCTCTTTGAGGTTTACTTATCGAATAGGCAACGCCTTTTTCCAGCGACAAGCTGTATAATAGCTGAGAACTGATTAGCTCCAAAAACTATTCCAAAATAAGACTTTTATGTTACTTTTATATATGCGGTCTTTTGGACGATACACAGTTTGCCGGGCTTAGGTTGTGTCGACTTGGCCGGCTTTTTAAGCAAGTTTTTATTAGCTGTTATTAAAAGGCTTACTTTCATAATAAAAGGCTACACCTCTCTTTTTAATTTTAGTTTTTTGATTGCCCGTTGCCTCATCAAAAGACTTGCAAAGGTGTGTCATATTTTCCTCGAATGCGGTGAAGTTTTGGCCGCTGGTTTTTCTCAGTAGGTCTATATCTTTACCGAAAGGGCACTGAATAAATTAGTGAAATACGTACCAAATAAAAGGTGATTATCCTCAGCTAAATTCACGCATTTACTCTTTTATATCGCAATCGATTAAAATTAACAATACATTCAGTTGTTGATTAACATATTTACAAAATATATTGAAACTGAAGATGTTGATTAGCGAAAGTAATGTCCAATTTGGGAACTATAAAAGATTAGCATTGCTACAGTTATTCGTGTGCGATTCAAGAAACCCTTTTGTAATTCATGAAGACGTTTTCCGTTGAAGAAAGAGTGAGAGTGGTTTTCTATTCATAAGGATTAAATCACAAAATAGAGAGATCGAATTCAGTATTTTAGATTATTCATAAAAATTTCAATCGCTTACACTACAAACGATTTAAACTACAGAGCGGAGTTGTTCCGAGTCGTTTTCAATTGATGTTGTTATTTTTGCGAAGTATTGTTCACTATGAATTGTGAAACATATCGGTGGAAGTACCACATGCATTGTCATAAAGTTAAATTAAATATGCCTCGATTAACAGTTTAAGAAAATACACCAAACTGTTGCCTAGAATGGGGTCCAATACGGATTTTCCTAGTACTCAATAATGGGGTAAAAGTATTTCTATTAAAGTTAGTATAATGGCCATTACCAGGATTATTGAATGTTTTGTTTATTTGTTTAGTTCTCTACTTCTAGGGAGCTATTTTGGAGTGTCTTTCCTACTCCAAAATAGTTATTCCACTTCATGTAAGCAGATTTTACGAAAAAAAAAAAAAAAATATGACAAAGGTTAAATTTTGCAGAAGGCATTCAAGTCATGCCAAATTTTCGGTACCTGTAGATATACAGGTTTATTTCGTAAAAAAGTTACTTAAAATTGCAATTCTTTAAATTCTTTATAAGAAAATAGTAATGGGGTACTCTTTCTGAATTTCAGCAATGAAAATTATAAAGAGGTTGCGATCTTCTGCAACCCGCAATTCGCAGCAGTGTTGTAAATATTTTTTTCAAGATCTTAAAACTTGTCGGTTTCATATTTTTTTTTGTCGGAGGTTGTTACTATTGGATGGAGCACTCGGTCACAACTACAAGTCCATTGCAATGCAAAATAGACACCTTTATTGTACATATGCTTTCTCGTCATTCGAAGACAGATGAGAAGGAGGTTCAGTGATGAATAGCTTAGATGTTTGGCACTCACCACATCAGCCCCAAAGATCCGCCACCTGATGCGAGCAAAGGCGGGACAGCTACAGAGGAAGTGTTCCGCTGTATCGTCATCCTCTTCACAAGCAGGACAGATGGTGGTGTCGCATACATTTAAGTGTTTGGCAAAAGCTTGGTGGCCCGAAAGGACGCCCACAAGCAGTCTGCAGGCGATTCTCCTAAAAGACAGAAGGAAAGACGCAGACCTTTTACAAATGTCCGGACGCAGTCGTTTGGTCTGCCTACACACAGCACAGTCACGCCACCGACGATCGTGTTCACGAGAAACCCAAGTATCAAAGGATGACCTAACCACAGATGAAGGCAGACCCAACGCAGGTTCAGGACCTGAGAAAGGTTCTTCTGAACCCCGTCTGGCAAGCTCATCAGCGGTCGCATTTCCCTGGATACCAGTGTGACCTGGAACTCAGACAAGATTCACTGTGTTAAGCCTTCCGACCAAGTTCAGAGAAAGCCTGAGTTCGAGCACTAACTTAGACGCGGTAAGGGGGTCAAGCAACGCTTTTAATGCAGCTTTGCTATCACTAGAAACGCATATGCTTCTAGCCCTTCACCTGTTTATCACAATATAACGCATAGCCAAAAGGATAGCGAAAGTCTCCGCTTAAGAAACAGACGCATGGTTACCTAAGGGGTAGTGTCGTCTAATATTCTCGCTTTCCACAAAGACTCAAGAACCAGACCCCTGTGGTTTCATATCTGAACTCATCTTAAATGGAAGATACATTCAAACCTATGCTTAAGTATATGCCGAATAGAGAATATCATACTTTCATGAAATAATTTGAACACAGTTTTTTCCTAACCAAAGTTAAATTTATTTTCAAAGTCGGTAAATAAGTCCACTGTTTCATAAGACTTTCACAACGCATGGGTACTTTTATTTAGTCGAAAGGTACAAAATTTAAGAATGGAACAGAATCATAAAGAAACGCCCTATTTTTGAAAATAATTCATAAACTGGACACAGTATTTTCTAGTCGAAAGCTTGGTCTGAAGTATTTTTGGGCCTATTTGTCGGATCTTAAATGTCTTCTGTCATTGTGTAATTATTTGAGGGACAATCCGAAAATCTTATGCACTATTATGGGTTCTCGGGCTTAGACTCTATGAGTACGAAAGTTCTATTGCAATGTGCAATTTTCTTAAAATTGGCGGTTGGGAACCCATTTTTCTGAAACTTCAGATTCTACAGATGGAATAACAACCTAAAACCCAAATTATATTTTCAACTCTGTTAATCGAGTCTGGAGTAAGTCGCGACTCTCCCAACGCTCATGATGAGCCTCTGCAGACAGCTTTCTATGTCTGAGATTCGTGGGGTAGTTTTAGTAAACTAGCAATCATCAGTAGCGGGGAATTCAAAATATGAAGCTGCTTAGTGTGTGGCAATTTTCGCCAAACAATTGAAGTCGTTTTAAGTTAGGATATAAATTTTAATATTAGAAGCCCTTTTGAACGTTAAAAATATATAAATATCTTCTCATCTAGAAGCCGCCACGCCTAAAAATAAAAGATAGCTAAGATAATAAAAACGCTGGTTTGCAGGTACATTATTCTTATGCCTACACTTAAAAAACAACTATACAATTTAACACCTTTCATAGATAAAGTTTGGCACCTTTCGAAAAAGGTAGGTGTACCTCCTCCTACGCTTAGATCAGTGTCGCAAATGGCTTCACCAATGCTAATGGCCGCACCTTGACAAATTACTCCATTAGTCGTCCATTGCGTTAAATTAGTCGAACCTGCTATACGCAAATGAATAAAATATTTACCGAGTGTGCTAACAGTGTTTTCAATTGGATAAATTATCACGCGCACACTTTGCCGAATACGAAGGGATTTTGTTCTGAAATATTTTCAGATCTCACCATCTTAAATTAAAGAAAAATTTGCACGACACGTGCTCGAGAATGAATCTATTGCCAAATAAGATATTTCATAGGAAAACAAATTGAAACAAATATACCGCAACAGTGAACTAAGATGAAATCATTTTCAACATTCTGCAAACTTTTCTGATCGGCTGCACTTCGCGCAGATCTAAACAAGTCATATACCTAATTTGCATTGTTTGAATTTTTGTCTCTCACGATTTTAAGTTAACGGGAGATAACCCTGTAGGTGGGTATATAAAAAAAAACGAGTTTGTAATCGTTTTGCAATTCTTTTGGAATTTGAATTAAAGTCGTCAGTGTGATTAGCGCGGCTTTCCGTGTTTTTTTTTTTTATGACAGATTCTATTAGCATCTTGGGTTGGCCTATCCAATATACCATTTAGCACGATTAGTGTTGAATTTTGTAAATTGTTTTATTAAATACCAAATCTTCGCGTTGCTGAGTTTGTCTTTTGTACGGGAGGTCATTCAGCAAAAATCTGTGCAAACTGACAACTTTTGGACCTCGTTTTGCATAATGGTAATAAGTACATCGGACTATGGTAGTCAATATATTTAGTGTAAATAAGATAGCGAGATAAGGTTTAAATGGTAGTTATCCAAGGTACAGTGACGCAAGTTGCTGCACACAGTTAAGCAGCCACGTAGCTTCTTTCGAAAGGTTTTGGGTAGTGCTTAATGTTTTATTAAGTTCAAGCTCCTCCTTCTTTGGTGCACTAGTTTTTAAATTCCCAAATATGACCCCGATAAAAGTTTCAACCGGGCGGCGCGTCACGCGACAGCGTTAAAAAGACTTTTGATGGCGCTTTCTGCCATCTCTGAAATGGCGACCTTATAGCTGGAAAAGATATCCGCAGTGTCGACATTTTTTACGTGGAAAACGTAGCATGTTCAGCGATTATACTTGCGGACATGTTAAACTTGACCTTACAAGTTTGTTTACTCTTGTGAATTCAAAGGCCAAGAAGTCAAATTAAGTGTAGTGTTGGAATGACCGTGTAATTGCTACCTCTGTGCCTATAGATTCGTCATGAAATCGTGCAGTCGGTGTAATAATATGGAAAAAATTATACAATTTAATCTGCAAGGGACCAATTATATTACGCCCTTTGACTACCTAGCTGCAATTTTGTTTTATCATTACCTGTGATTGAGACTTTGATTATAAACTGATTAAAGGTTATTTTATTAGAAATGTGGAAATCAAATACTTATAATAATCACTCGTAGAACAAATAAATGGGCTTATTTACAGTAAGTCGATAACATCACTTCAGAGATGAATCGGGTAATTATTTTAACATAGAATGTCTTTTAAAAAAACCCGCTTTTGAGCTTACTTCGAGTAAACAGATCTGATATACGACAAGGAAAGGATAAACTATACTCTTAGTATTACAAAAAGAGCACGTCATGTTAAGAGTGGTTTAAAAATTGTGCACGGTGACTTTAAGCCCAAAAAACGTGTAAGGCAACCAAACTGAGTATCACTCAACTCTCTCCTGTCCACTCAATTGTGAACCTCTTATACCCATCCCATCCCCTCCTACACATTCGTATCCTTAAATGATTGCACTTATTGCTTACGCCATTCAGTCGGTTGGAATTCCTCTATAAAAGCGGACTTCAATAATAAAAGTATAGACAGAAATTGTCGTTCATTTATTTGAGGAAACCAACAAAAGGTCATCCCTTAAAGCACAATCATTGTGACGCGAATTTAATATAAGTCATTCTAGGGAAGACAACGCTTTGTAGTTGCTTTTAATAAATGCAGTGTTCTCAAGTTCTAACACAGGTAGAACAACGAAACAAGGTCTTGTAAACCATTCGAAATATATAATAATAATAAAACTGTAGGCGGTTTTATTTCTGTTACCAGTTGGTGTAAAAACTGCTGGACAGACTTCGATGAAACTTTTTCGGAACGTTTCTTAGGACTTTGAGAAGACTATATGCTATATCGTTCAACGCCACGCCTACTTTTTCAAAGCGTTTTTGCTAAAACGTATTTTTGACATTACTGCCTTTAACTTGCCTTTACTCCAGTAAATCTTGAACAATAAAAAGGATTGTCTATATGTGAAAACAAAACACTTAAGACAACCAGCACTTTCGTAAAATCTTAGGCTATCAATTAGCCTTCTGAGTGCCGATATACACGCCATTATAAATAACATTAAATTCATTTTATAATATAACAAATATCAGCAACGATTGTTTTTGAACTCCTTTTTTAAGGTATCGAATAGGCTGAAAGTCGTTGTCTCTCTTTAAGAGCGAAATGAAAGAGAAGTATGCGATTAGCTTAATTTCAAGGTGGTTTAATTTCAGCTAGTTTAAAATAAGGCATCGGCTATCAACAATTAAATGTAGACTCATCATTTACGCTAACACCGAAACTAAATAATTAAGCTGCGCATCAAAGATGAACTGTGGAACCGGTGCCGGCATATTTTCTGAGGAATTAAATATACATTGTCCCATCAGACTACCTGCTAGGAGTAGTGTCTTCCAGGCGGGGGTTCTGGCTATCGCTGAAGCGGCCTGTAAGGCTTCAATATTAGCAATACCCCGTAGCGATATTACCATCTTCATTGACAGTCAGGCGGCTGTAAAAGCAGTTTCTGCTAATGAAAGAAAATCCAAAATAGTTCACCGCTGCCGCGAAAAGCTCAAGGTTCTTTGCTCGCAACATACCATGAATCCGGGTCCCAAGACACAGAGCCAAAACCGGTAATGAGAAGGCGGATGAACTGGCGAGAAAAGGGGTCTGTAATGGATCTTGATAGAGCACTTCAATCGATCAAGCCGCCACTTTGCGCTCTCAGAGAACGAGTGGAAAGCAAAATTCGAATGAAAACCAACAACAGGTGGAAAGAACTCACTACCTGTGAAATATCACGAAAGCTTTGGCCAGAATATAACAAAAGCAGGATCAAAAAACTATTACAGTTTGACAAGTCATCGCTATCTAAGTTAGTAGGGGTTTTAACTGGTCATAACTTCCAACTTTTGAACCTGAGAAAGTCGTGTTTAGGTACTAATAAAAATATAATTTTAGCTAATAGTGTATGTAGTGTAGTATTTTATAAATAATTAGGTACATTTATATATTCAACAGTGACCTCATCAGAAGAGTCATATCTATCCGAGCTCCCTATCTGACTGTTGATATCCTTTTAAGGGCCTTACTCATAATCATATTTAACCTTCACACCAAATATTTTGGTGTCACAATATGCAATTTTGTATGGAAAATTGTCCCATTGTGAGTTCGAAAAATTTAGCCTGGACACTAAAAAAGATTTTTAATATCGCATTCTTTTAGATTATGTGTAAAAATCGATTTTACTGTAACCATTTTCAATGTTTATTATTTTTTTTTTGTAAGCCAACAAGTGAAGTGTACCTAAAACTTTTATGGACGTACTGAAAAGTTTTAAAATAAGGGAATTGTTGTTATATTGAATTTGGAGGAATTAAAAAAATAGCAAAAAGAGGACAGAACATGCTCTCTTTAAAAGATATGTTCTGGAAAGCGTAACTTAAATGAATCCTCTTTCCTTTGATATTTAATCGATGAGTTAGAAGTCAAAGGGCTATAAAAGTCTAAAACTTATTTTTTATAGTTTAAAGTAAAATGGCAAAATTATTTGTCAAAGCACAATTTTATTATATTTTATGTATTGTTTTTCCCGTTTTCAGATATTGGTGGATTTACAACACATTCCTAAAACGGAAGATTAAAAAGATGTCCAAATAACCGTCTGATTGAAAGAGACAAGACCACCTAACAGGCAAAAATATATGACATGTATTTAGGTCGGCCATCTTGTTTACGTGACACAAATTATGGGAAAGGTCTGCTTGTTGATATTTTTCTATATAATAACCCGAGTTTCTTGCAGTTTATCTACCTAAGGGAAAAATTGGTAAACAAACGACTTGAAAGTCATTAAAAATGGTACCGTCCCGTAGTTTTTATTCAATTTAAATTAGTCTCGAGTGTCACATAAATAAATTGAATAAATCATTTTCGTTATGAAAAAAACAAATCAGAATTAAACAAAATATGTCAGTTGATTTCAGCTTGAAAAAAATTAAAAGTTTCGCAGAAATTGTCATCGCTATGACTTAAATTGTACTAAACTTCAATTGAATTGAGTGAGATTATTTTGCTGAAAATAAATTTATTATTTGTAATATGTACAAAATTTTAGATCTAGTTGCTCTACCACGAATGTGGATTTCTCAGATGTGGGACAGAAGAAATACTGTGAAAAGAATTGACTTTGAATGGGTGCAATCCCAATAAACCGCAAGATACGTAAAGACCTTCACGTAACAACTTATTTGAGGAAGCGGGAAAAAATCTCACTGAAACTACTGTCAGAATAACAGCTATGGTTTATAGTCCACACTTGGCGGCGATTACAGCTAAAACCGTGAGAGATGCTTTGCTTAAACCAGTCCCGAACATTTTTACGAAATTCTTCCAACTACGTTTTACTTTCCTATTCCCATCGCTATTTCAATCACGAAGTAGACCTCCCTCTGCGTGAATCTATCTACTGTTGGTAATAAAATTTGTAGCAACATGCCTGCTCGCATTTTTAACGGCTTATTAGCAGGTTGAACCCACATAATTTAAAAATAGCCAAAATCGATAAATTCTGATCTATAAACGGCGGTACGAGTACTTGCATATAAATTGCACCAATCCGCCCGATTTATCAGTAAATAAACTGGAGAGACGCGAATGCTAATTTCCGAATTGATTTCAAATCAGACATCAAGTAAATAGAGATTATTGGTAATTCTAAAAAAGAATAGGCGTTCTCCTATACCTTGAAATTTTGCTTCATCATGCAAGGCCCCAAGCTTTCTTAAATTATTTGCCATACTCGTCTTAGACACACTCTTCGACGGGTAGAAATATAACCAAGCATGTACGAAAAAGATATATTTCTGCAATACTTTGTCGGCTACACACAAATGTGCCGTCTACCAAGACATCGCGTCGCTTAACCGGTTGATAGCTATTTTCCCATCAGCATCACCGGGAAATGAATTGCAAAAAACCAGTCTACGGCACAATAAGATTGAGTGGTGGATACGGGAGACCTGTCACCCGTTCTCGTGCGACTAGCGAAAGTATTTCTCATTGAAGATACTTATCATCAAAGCCAATTGCGATAGAAAGCGGTTTCGATTTTAAAGGGGCGTCACGGAATAGAGTAATGACATATCAGACAGTGTCAGTGGAATGGCAATAGGTAACTAAACCATGTAGTGCGAGATAATAGCCGCACGCAAAAACAAAAAACTCCAAAGTGGAAGCAAAACAGGTGCTGAAAGCTCTCGCAAAGGTTTGTAAGAAAATCAAGCTTCCGCCTCATGGTATGCTACAGAAAAAACGAATCGATCGAATGGAACGTTAGGATTTAAAAAAATAATCTTTCAGCCCAAATGTATGCTGCGCGAAGTTGAAAATCTGAATATATTGGTCTTTTAGAACGAGTCTTGTCATATTTCACCAAAGATTGATGTCACGGTATGTTTGGCAAAGGGACTAATATTTTGGAGCAAATTTGCAATAGAAGGATGCAGAACTATTCGAGAAGACACAACCAGACACCCTGTCACACACTTTTTGATCAGTCTGTGAAGAAGTACATCAATTCATCATTAGTGCATCATAGTGTAGCGTGGAACCTAAAATTTAAACAACTCATTAGTCGCCACACAAGTTCCACTTCCAATTGGAAACTCTAATCTGTCAAATTAGTGGAGAGTTAAGTGAGTTCATTCTAGAACCATCGAGTTTGTTCGGGACCAACCGCAATTCACTAGAAATTTCCCGATAGATGGCGGAGCAGATATAAAGAGGCAGATTTGAGAACAATAAGAAAACAGTTGCTTTTGAAGCAGTGATTGGTAAAGTTCGAAATAGTAATCGGTTGTGAAGATAAAGAAGTGTAAAGTGTTCAGTGAATTAAGTCGGATAAAGAAATATTGCTCTGAAGTGAATTATTAGAATAATTTGTAAGAGTGTAATAAAAATGATTTTATTAGAAAAGTTCAACAGAATAGCGTTTTATCTTTTCGAGTTCCAGCTCGGATGTAACAAGGGAGTATCCCAGATTAATGGTATTGTCTATATTCCTAGGAAAGTCCTCAATGTATTCAGAAGAGAGGCGTGGTCAAATGTTTTGCTGGTCCACGGCGTAGTTGCTTAACAACGAACAGCTAAGAGGCTGCTGTTTAAAAAATGCCAATGGGTATCCCGCAGAAAACATTTTGTAAGGCATGTAAAACAAATAATTCACGACGTATCACTTTATCCACGGCAGTCTATCAGACAACTACGCCATTCGTAAGTATGATCGATATGTATAGCCAGTAAGTGAATTATTTATTGGCTTAGGCTTTATTGCCAAACAAATATGCAGCAGAAGCTCTTTTTAGGTATGTTAAGCTACCTCTCCAAAAGACAAAAATATTTAGCTTTCCAGTCCGACCAAACCTCAAATATTCCAGAGCGAAAAATTAACAGCAATTTAAGTGTAGAACTAACACCTACCTAGAAGTTGTTGAAGCGTTATAGGTTCGCCTCTCCTAAAAAAAGAATTGACACTGAAAAAAGCAACGTCATCCGCATAAGGAATCTTATGTGGTTTTCGATTGGGCTTCTTCAGTTTCGCTCTCAGATTTCGTGTGTCTAATCGAATATAAAAACGTCACTAGCTCTTTTCTTTGGGGATATTCGTGCGATTGGAATATATGTAGCGACACGTTTTTCATTCACTGGTTAAATTTTATATTAAAACATTCGAAGTTTGAGCCCAAATTGATTTCTAAACATTTTTACATATATAATTAACAAAAATAGATCCACACGATGTAATGCGTTTCCTTGCAGTTGAAAATCTTCACGAAAACGTAAACAAACTCCATTAATTGTCAAACTCAAACGTACTTGTATTGGTTAATCTAAAGCAAATCTGAGAAAAAAATCCAGATTCGGAAAAGTGCTCTGAAATCTAAAAAAGATTACTTGTACTTGTACCAAACGAACATAAAATGTGCTCTGAGAGCAAAAAAAGTGCTCTAAGAGCGGCCAATGAAATACCACATTATATTCTAAAATAATTTGTTTCAAATTCTGTAAAAAAATTAAGTGGAGCCCTGAGGATTTAAATGTATACAGTACCGAAATAAGATAGTTTGCTCGAGATCTGAATATGAAACGTTATACACGTTACATTGTATTAAATTTCCTTTGTAGTAATGACAAACAGGTTAACTTATGCTTAAATATTTGAAATCTTTTTTTCACCGTTTTTGAAGAACAGATGCTGTCGATCTGAATGAAGAATAGTGGAGAATATACCGATTTAAAGAACTAGATGATTTGTAAAATGGAGACCAAATGGAATTTTCCGTCAAATGTTTCACCAAAACGACAGGAATACATAAGTACAGTACGAGGCAGACACTGGGGACGTTCAAGTATCTAGTTTAGTAAGTCTGACAGCTCTCTCACTAGATGTATCTCGGTTTTAATTGGGCGAAATCGGTCATATGAGCAGATGTTTCTGTTGACGTTTATGGAGGGGTTGCCGACGAATCTAGTCAAGAAATTCGTGACTGAGTACTAAGTTGACTGTTCGCTTATGTGGCTGACGTAGGAAAAGTGACGTTCCCGACAAATCTATAGTTTTTGCGTTCAGATTGCATCTCATCCAGACCAATCTAGTCGACTTAAGATAACTAGATTCTTGAATGCGGCCACTGTCAAACAGGGTACTGTCAAATAAAACTTTTTTTTTTTTTGTAAAACTCAAAACTGTTCAAACAATCTTTTGCAACCTACAAAGATCTTAAGCTCCGACTTAACTTGTTATCGCCGTATATATTAATGAAGTCTGCATAAAAATTATCAACTGACTGACTTTTCATTACTTAAAATTGTTGTACGTAAACTGACAGCTTACTTGTGCTCAGTAATTGGTTAAATGTATGGTTAAAATTTTAACATTTTTTTATAGCAGGACGCCAGGCTTGGATAAATCATTTCAATGAGACGTCATTCCCAAACGTGAAAAGCTCTCTTTTAACCCAATTTTTCTACTGCAGACAAAATAAATTACGCGTTACTCACAAAACAGCACAAATAATTATCAGAGAATACAGTCAGTAACACAAACAGAAAAACATTACACAGTTAATCTGTAGCCAATTTTATGCATGAACACAAAAATTGTTTCATTTCGCGTGACATTGAACTACGTCATCTGCATGTGTGTGTGCCTGTGCGCCACTGTCACACCCGCATTATGTGAAATGTCATTTATTCCGTTCTTGACAGGTAAAATAATTTATTTATCAGTAAACTAATTTGGATTTTCTGCACTGAAAGGCATAACTGTCTGCAAACAAAACCATTCAACACTTTCGACCTACCTTCTTGGATAAGCGTAGAATTCAATACTCATCACATAACCTTTAATTTTGAGCTTGTTTATAAATTCAATAAAATAGCCTGTCACTGTCACGGATGCAAGGGCAATTTAAGTTTTTTAACACTCGGCTTTAGTACAGGCTTGACGATTAAATCAGCTGTTCACTAGGACCACACCGATATTTAAGAGTACTAGAAAGACTTGCAAGGGTCGGCGCGGCGTTAGAACCAGCAATTTGAGGCTGGTTTTGTTTTTAACTGTTTACCGCGGAAATTCAATTCTAACTGACAATCGTTGATATACAGGTGAACTTAAAGAATAATCGCACCTGATCATTCACAATGAGGGTTGGTCAAAAAAGAAACACAAACTCAACTATTGGCAGCAATAGGGTGTAGATGAGTAGCACATTTTAAGTAAGGTTAAGATAGTCAGCATAGTTATAAGGTGGTTGTCAAGATATGAATACTTAAATGGAAAAATTATAAAGAAATTTAGTTGTAATACTTAGAAGATATGTTTGCTCTATAATGTTAGTTCAACAAAATAGGTTACACATGGACCTAGCTTATGTTGTAGGGGAATACTAGCTCATTGGTTTCAGGTGGAACAAATGACACCTTTAGTTTTTTCCCACTACCCCACTTCTTAAAATTATTTGTAACTGTCGTCCAAAAATGGGACGAATGAGTACGAATTCAGCCTCTCGGATGCCACTTTAAAATAAAACAGGGATGAATTTTAATTCATTGTTTAATGAAGTTTTTGCTTAAAATCCGATTTATTGACCGCGCTTTACAAACATGCAACGTACAAAATTGTTGTCATATATTTGTCATTAATAGTTCCTCACTAGTTAATGTTTTGGACTATGCGGAGCAAGACCAAGGTTGAAATGCAGTGGTGAAAACTGTGTGAATTTACGGAATTCATAGAGCATACCTCCTTTTACAGAAGGTTTAAGGGTCTCGAGCCAATGAATGTAATATAGCCTATAGTTAAATCAAAAGGCTTGACATTTTTATCCTACGGTTGAAAAACCCTTGATGTTTTCCTGCACTCTTGTTTGAAAAATTAAAAAGGAATTTAATATATAGAAGATATGTTTGCTCTATGTCAAGGGTGACGGTATGTCATGATCGGATTTATTAAAATAAGGAAGAATCGAAAACTCTGCGGAATCTGGACGAACGTCAGCATTTATATGATGCACTTCAGAACAAGATCCATTATAAATAAATTTAACTGTTCATAAAGGTTGTTTCTAATCCATTTTTGACAAAAAATACACACTCTGTCGAACGCTTCTTAAATACCAAGCAACAATTTTCGTTTCATCGGAGTTTTAAAGAGATTAGTTTCGTTTTGCAGTAAGATTTTATGCCATAGCTACCACCAGTGTAGGTTATAGATTCCATTAAACGAATAGACTTAGATGCTATGGACCGGCACAATAGACCTTCTAGGATCGGTAATTGGTGAAAGACGAGTGTTACCAAAACCGTGCTGTCAGACATTAAGAAGCTTTAGTGACTAAAACCATCTTAAAAACTGAAGTGTGTCTTCGTTTTCTGCTTTTAGAGAGAATAATGAAGGTAAGTATTATGAAAAGTCCACTTCTTACGAGTGGTTTGGACAAATTCTGTTTTTCCTCTCACTCGGACGGAGTTTTCTAGGATTGAGTAGGTGCAAAACTAACCCAAAACCATTGGCTTAGCGAAGGAACATCTTTTAAGGAGGATTAAAAAGATAGCCATTGATTGAAACCAATTACAAATTCCGAGTAGGATGCAAAAATTACATTTTGATCTTCTGGTTTTTATTCTACAATGCGCCATCCTGTACCTACGACAATTCAACAAACGCACAATTTACAACTGTATGGAGCACATTTTTGTTGCACAGGAATTAAAAACCGAATTGAATTGAAATTCCCTTCTGGCGTTTGGAAAAAGACTGCACAAAACTACATTTGAATTGAATTCTCCGCCCAACACAGACACATGGTGCTGCCAGATGTGTACTTGTATTGTGTGTTCGTTCATACTTCCGTTCTATAGTGTTTTGGTCTTCACAGTTGACAGGTTATTGCCGCCAAATGAAGTCACATATATAATATTTCGAATGCGTATGACGTTTGGGTTTGGTGCGGCGAGCGGAACACCTATACTGCTGCCATTTAAATTTGGCTACCTAGATGGACGGACAGTCGTACTTCTTCTATTCCTATTCCTATTCCGATTCAGATTCCGAGTTCCATTACCCACTCTTGGCCATATGTTGTTTTATTGCGTGACAGGTCGATTCGAACAGCAACCCTCGCATTGATTCACCAACTGTCGTTCGTATTTTATTGATTTTTTTTTAATTTGCTTTCTCATTTCCACTCTTATGCTACCCTTTTTCGGATTGCCCAGTGCGAACACAGGTGTTTTGGTATTCGCAGTGAGCGTGCGTGAATGGCCCGTTTAGGCGAAAGTCGTTAGCCGGAGAATGTCGCATTGTCCTTAATTGTATTGCGGTGAAGAATCGACGCGTAATCACGGAAGTCTATCATGGATTTGTTATATAATTAAATGGGACATGGGAGTGTGGATAAATGTTATTTATATAAATATTTTTTTTCAACTTACCTTATGACCGTTTTGGTTCCCTGAGTCAGTAGATAGATGCCACCGATTACTCCGATAACAGCTGTTACACCGAGGACGACGTTATTCTGTTTGAATGTGGAGGTCAGTTCGGCGAAATTGTTCATTGTTTCACTAATATCACGGAACTTGCTTAACTTTATATGATTATTTCAACACAATTTGTTGATTAGTCCTGTTTGTTACTGGAAATGTCGGGGGGTTAACATTTTGCCGACCGTCAGTTTGGGGAATTATTTGTTGTGACTAAATTTCAAAGCGCACCACATATTTTGACAGTTTCCGATTTTTGAATTGCTCAAAACTTTACGTAAATGGAATATTTTGAACAATCTCAAATTTTTTGTTTTGATTTTTGAAACAAGCGTGTACCAAGCTATGATTTTCTTAAAAATGCACAAGCAGTTTAATAAACCTGTTCTAGAATTGGTACCAAGTTTCTCATGTCATAAGTCATACGCGTAGACATAACAAATTTTACAAAAGTGTTTAAGATGTTTCGTTTTAATTGAATTAGGTTATCGATTCAGACAGAACTAATTGTCCATTGTAGTAAGAGGCAACTGCTTTTAACGATTGGTTAACATTTTGTAAGATCGACTTCAGGCATGAGGTATGACGTCAACATAATCACTTCAACTTTAGCGCACTTGCTGTCAAAAGTGCCCTCTATGTCTGTAATGATACATAGCAAATGAATCCCTATCAAACGCACTTTTAATTTAACAAGCAGGCTGTGATGCACTGGTTCGAAGAACAGTCGAAGAACAATTTTGAGAACGTTTTTCCCATTTATCTCGTGCTTTTCAGCGTGAAGAAGGTGGGCCGGAAAATCCTTTATCACTCTTTGGCTTGGTATTCATTTATAAGAAAAACAAATTAATTGCTAATGGGTCACCGCATAAAACTCGTTTGAAAGTAGAAATCAAATGATCTGGCGTGATAGATATACTCCACCAGCACAGGCCAAAGGATTATTCATTAATATAGAAGTGCCTCCGCTTTCCATTCCTCATCGTCAGTCAAAACGTTCCTCCAGCAGCAGCTCATTGGCTTCAGCTTTGGATGCCGTGAAGGTACTATCAGATCTTTTCAAAAAAATAAGGTTTGCCGATTTTAAAAAAAGCTCATCAACCTACTGGTGTGAATTTTGTCTACTTCGGAGTTACCGTCTTTCATCTACCTTTGCATCGATCTCAGAAATTGGTCTAACCTAATCTCAATAAGTAGAACCATGATATTTTCATAAAGTTTGCATAGATCAGGGGCCCTACTCCCTATTTCGTTCCGGAAGTCAATCCTATTCGAAATTGCTTTTAATTTCTGGTAATAGTCTTGATAGGATCACGAATAGCAAAATCCAATTTTTGTCTTGTTCTCAGTTTCGGGGATACTGAAAAACTCGATGATTTCTCTAAATTTCTTCTGGAATTTAGGCAATTATCCTTCTCTCTTGCAGCTGTAACAGAGCAATCGGTCAAAACACAAAAAAGTTTACAATAATCGTCCGATGATGGCAATAACAGAAAGGAGGTTCAAAAATTCACATTTAAAACCCCAATTGTCTGGATTATTTCACTATCTCAATGAGATCGAGGCCAAGCCAAGAACTTTTTAAAATATCAACATTTAAAATATGCTAAGATACAGAACCTTATAAGCTGAGCTATACTTGCTAATAACTTTTCAAATGGCAATTCTTTTCCAGCCACAATCAATTTGACAGCTGACACCTGATTTGGTTTGCAACTTACCACTAGCAAAGAGTTTGGATACACATCCCCTAGCTAACTTGAGATACCAGTCAAAAATAAGACTTTAAAATGTTTTTTTAAAGTCATACTTAAAGTTATCTTTCAAATAAAGTCAACACCATTTTCATTTCCATGATGTGAATGTGACGTATTTTATACATCCGTACCTATTAAGTTGACAACAAAAAAAATATAGGAACACATTTAACAAGCCTCTCTCCAATCAGTTATCATGTCACTAAAGAAAACAATAATGTGATTGTGGATAATTGCAACTAAAAGCGAATTCCATAGCTAAATTTATATCAAATTGGCGATTCCTTATCAGGCTGTTACGGTTTGAATAACGCCTGTCCAAACTCATTGATAGAACCAGTTTGAGTAAATTTGCCAGTTATTACGAGTATGTCAACAAATCCGTACCTATCGCAGATTGCAGTTCTTCGTGTATATTTTTCTTCTGTTATTCAATATTGGAATAATGTAAAAGGAGTAAATAAATGTAATCAGCTCATGTACGAGTATGGTGTGTACGTGCGATTACGTAAGTGTCTGCAGGGCTACTTATTTGTAAACAGTAGTGCGTACCACAATCGCAAAAGCGATAAGTGAACGCGGCAAAAATAATTGACAACAAAATTTGTGACTCTGATCGTTAGATATTGTAAGATATGTACGAGTGTACACATGTACATTTGTTTTTGTAGGTAGAGAGCTCTAAATATTTGAAGAGAGAAATGCTTATTAGTTTTTCTTACACAATCTGCGATACCAATAATCATTTATTGGTATCGCGGATTTTTCCATACAAAATTACATATGTGTGGAGGTTAAAAATGATTATTAGTAAGGCCGAATGAATGTAAATAATTTTGTTGTTTTTAAGTTTAATGGCATAATAATGAGATTGTAAAGATTGTAGAACGATATGGCCGACATTTTTTAAGTGCATCTGTATTTTAACGGTACCTAAGTAAACATTGTCAGATCGGTAACAATAGGTTGGCTAAATGTGTACTTTAGTGACATACCGCGATACTAATAATCATTTTTAGTGTCCAGGGCACTCATTCCGTAACTTTTCACACGATTATCGTCGAAACGATAGACCTACAAAACAAGCAGACAAGTGCTAAAATTACAAATTTGAGAGCTAAATCGAGTTGATTTTCCAAAAATATAATGAAAGCTGACGTTTGTTAAAAAAATTCGAGCAGAATATAACTTATTTTGGTGACCAAAGTTCCAAAAACAATATCGTTTAGATTTATACGGAATCTGCCCACAGGCTAAATTGTGCGAACTCACAATGGCGAAATTTTCCATACAAAATTGCTTATTGTGGACTGCAAAATATATAAGCTCAAGGTTAAAAATGACTAGTGTCAAGGCCCATTATAAATGGACTGCTAGTAGCCAACTTCGCTTTGGTTCCAAGTTCCAACATTAGCGCTAGCGCTCTTGATTCAGAGCGGAATAAATTGGAAACAAATTTTAGGAAGCAGAAATAAAGTAGGTTTTATCGGCTCTTGATTATTAGTAGTATAAGAAATTTAAAAATAACATTGAAGACAAAAAGAGCTTAGAAGTTGAACAAGGAAGTAAGTTTATCCAATAGCTCCCTTGACCTATGTTTGTTAAATTCGGAGGGGTTTTTGTTCGACCGTGCAGCCTTTTGCATTGTTCTGACTTTAATCAGTCGATTGGAATTCGTATGCCAACAAAAAAAAGATTTTTTCCGAAAGTTCACACGTGAAGGTCCCATTATTTTTATTATACAAGGTGGCGCAAAAGTAATCCTCCTATCAGAAAATGCTATAAATTTTGCGATTGGCCCCTAATGTCAGTTCTGTTTTGACATTTGTGTAGTAAACACATGCGAAATACACGTTAATAAACAATATTACGCTACACTGCTCCAGAACGCGGAATATTGGTGACTATTTATTTGAGCAATAATCGGTCGGTGCCTTTGGCACAACGTGAATTTCGTCGCAGATTTCCTAGCCGTCCAACGCCTACTGGTGAAACACTGCGACGTTTAGCCGCTCGCCTCGAAGAGACTGGCACAACACGAGACGTTGCCAAGAGTGGCGGGCCCAGGAGCGCCCGTTGTGCCGAGAATATCGCCTCTGTTGACGCGACCATTTTTTTTTTTCGAGAACGCCGCTGGTCAAACGACAACAGTGAACGGTGCGCGCTATAGGGCCATGTTTACCGATTTTTTTCTACCGCAATTGGACGATTTAGGACTGGAAGACATGTGGTTCCAATAGGACGGAGCTACGGCACACACTGCGCGAGCCACAACCGATATTCTGAAAGCGGTGTTCCCGGGTCGTTTTTGGCGAATTGCACTAGCCCACAAGATCGCCTGATTTGACCTCTCCATACTTCTTTTTGTGGGGCTTTTTGAAGTCGCGGGTTTATGTAAACAAGCCTCAGACTCTTGCAGCTCTTAAAGACAATATCCGTCAAGAATGTGAGGACCTATCGCCGGAAGTGGCGCAGTGGCTTAGTGGTTAGTGTGTTGGACTACTAAGCGAGGGGTCCCAGGTTCGAATCCCGAGAAAAACCCAAATTCCAACTTAAGGTTTTTTTCGCTGCGCCACCTCTCGCGAACGTCTGACAAACATCCGAGAGTATAACTGTCATGAAAGAGCTTCTCAATTGGCCGTTTGGACTCGGCATAAAATTGTAGATCCCTTCCATTCGTCCCAAAAATAAAAAACTCACACAAGACGAATGGTTGTGAGAAGCTAGGCTTGGGTCCATACGGACCTGTTGCGCCAATTATTTATTTATTTTTTTTTTATTTTTATCGCCGGAAGTTTTGGCCAAAGTGATGGAAAATGCCATAAAAAGGGCTCAAATGACAATCAACTGTGGCGGCGGCCATTTACATGACATCATATTCTCGACTTGATGTAAAAAAAATTAAAAGACCAAATAAAAATAATCCACAAGAAGAATCAAAGTTTTTCATTTTTTTTTTGAATTACAGCCAAAAAACATCGGAAGGTTATTTTTGCGCCACCTTGTAGCTATTCCCCTTTCCGTCTCTTGTACAGAATCTTAAGAAGTTAAGGGTCAAAGGAAAGACAGTATCTTAACGGACTTCGTTGAACAGTTCTTTGATTCATATTTCCGGATAATTACGGATGTGGCCGTGAATTAGTACGCGTATATAGCACTAAAATATGCAACGTTTTCGCATTTTTATTTTTTTTCCATCTTACTCATTGTCACTGTAAACGTCGACGAAGAGAGAGAGCAGCAAACGAAAACAACGCGACACACGATTACCACTAGTCCATGGGCAAACATTTCCCACTGACAGATACTTGGAACTTGTGAGTTAAATTCTGAACCTGAGTCAAGACGAGGTAAGCTTATTTATGGTATACAGAACCGTCAAATCTGTCGACTTTCAGAGAAATGCAAATGCGAATATCTGCGGAGAGCCGCGGCATAAGGTCCAATCTAAAAATTTGAATGTGGCCTTGTGTCAATTTCACAAAGTGTAAAAAGGCCAATTTGACTTTATATCAGTTTCGACGGTACAGGGAGTAGGAAATAATTTCAATTTTTTTAATTTCTGATTTATTCTAAAATAAATTTACGCGATATGTCAAATATGCATTGGGGCCCCTCTGTAACCTTATTTTCAGATTTGGCCTTATGTTGCTGGGCCTTATGTCACGGAGCCCTGCGTGATATTAGGCGATTTCTATGAAATAGAAACTAAAGGCCGTATTATTCACTCCGGGTGTAAATCAGTTTAAAGTAAATTTTACACCCGACCATTTAATCGTCATTTTTTAAACAACGACAATTTAAATCCATATCCCTGTGCATTAAGCCCGCTGGATTAAAGATGGCTTTAAACGCGGATTTAAAACATTTTAAACCGACTTTAACAATTTTTAAACGTAATGTCAAATTTTTCAGAAAAATACATTGTTTTTTTTGTTTGTCACTTGGAAATGGATTTTATTTTTTTTGAGGACAGTTTTGTTTTAAAGTGCATTAATTATGCCGAAATTTCAGTCGAATATTGAAAATTTCCCCTTTTCAGCCAGAAATATTTCCGAAAGTATACCACATCGTAATCGTCGACGCAAGCCCGCTTGTGCATTCGATATATTTGACGACAAGAATGACGTTGATTGACATCAACATTAAACGGATGAAGTCCTTTTTTTAGTGTTCTGCCATTTTTTATTTTATTTATTATTTTATTTATAATTTTTTTCTTATTTCTTGATGCCAACATTATTAAATTGAGTTTTAACCCGAGTTAAAGTACTTAAACTGGGGTCAGATTCTGTACGGCGAAACGATCAAACGTTTTCGTGCACACGAATTATTTGCCCTATGTTAAACAAGCAAATTTCTTCGTGCACACGAAAACGTTTAAACGTTTCCTCTTACAGAATACCGATTCCTGAGTGCAGTTTAAATTCAATCGGATTGAACGCCGATAAATAAATAAATAAACTGGATTTATTTATGTTCGGTTTTAACGACTGCATATGATGGACTTGGATTTCATTTGTGGATTAAACTCACTTAAATCCGGGTGTAGACTTTAACCTGTATTAAAAGGAGTAAATAATTTGGCCGTAAGTGTTGCTTTAAGGTAAGTCATACGTTTTCTACTTAATTCATGGTATTGGGTGATCAGTTTTTAGGTGATGCGCGAACAAATCCACATACGACATAAAAACTATTTTTACTAATTTTTTGGGGCGATTTTACGAAGTCACAATTTTCCATATAAAATTACCCATTGTGACCTACAAAATACTTAGTGTGAGGATTAAAACTGATTATTGGTATAAGGCCGCCTGTCTTAATTCAGCGAGGTAGGGTAGAGTCGCTAGTGGCTGGCCCCTTAAGGATTTTTTGTCATAAAATATATCGCAGTAACAACAAATTTAAATATTTTCGAATAATTCTTAAAATAAATTATTCTTTATTAAATTCTTCGTTTGTAAAATGAAGAAAAATATAATTATTTTTATTAGAAAATCGTTTATTTAGATTTTAATAAAAAAATATTTTTTTTCCTGTGGCCGCCCCCTTGTCTCCTGTTTCCGACCATTTCGTATCCCATTTTGACACATTAATGGAAAAGTTTAAAAAAAAACAATTTAAGACCAAAAACTTCGAAAGAGAACAAATACAATTCACTAATTAGAGGTGGCCGGTCACTGGGGAGGGCCGCAATTAGGCTGCTCTACCCTACATGCATTTAAGATAAATATATCCATTTTAGAAAATGACACTCATTTAGGGCCGATTCTATTTTGCAACCAGAGTACAGGGTTGCCAGATTGGGCGCTTTGTCGTATTTTGGGCTATCTTTTTTCTTAAAAAAAACGATACAAATGAACAAATGAGCGCCCAACACAATTTTGGGCTACATATCGTTTTACAACTTATGCGTACATTTTTTTGTTGTATTAGTTCACAAAACTAAAAACAAAAAAAAAATCTAAAAAAAAACCCGCACTTTTAAAACTTGGTAGCACTTTTGCAGTCAAGTGACATCGAACAGTAGTTCAACTTGCAGGCACATCAATTTATTTGGCAGGACTTTTAATTTGACACAAGCTGCAAAAGCCAATTGCAGAAGATAGAAGTCAAATAAAATTCTGGTAAAATACCAAAGAAAAAATACTTAATGAATTGGGAATATTTTCAACGATTTTTGGGCTTCTTTCTGGGCGACGATTTTGGGCTAAATTTTTTTATGGTTTGGACGCTTAAAGCAAATTAAATTCTGACAACCCTGCCTGAGTATCATGAACATGATATTTATATAATATCTGCCATAACTGGAACTCAATGCCACTGCTGTATCCAAGATGATTCTAGTGCCACGGTAAACAAGATTACGGCTCATTTAACTACCTGTACCTGCATCTGCCTTAAAAACAATCGCCACATCTTCCTCATCAACCCTCGCGTCTTATCTACATAGCAATTACGGGTATCTCGGAACAATAATATCACAACATAAATACTTCGCCTCTGAGTATGAGTCACTATCTAGGAGCGATAAGAAATCGAGTATATCCGTGTAACTCTCTGCGATTCTCTCGCCATCGTCAGTCGGTAACTTCATCTCAATCATGTTGTCAGCCACAGCAGAGGCATACAGTGATCAGAAATTGGTATTTGTACTCGCGGCTCTGATGTTCTTCGCGATACCGATACGATACCCCGACCCCGAAACGCGAACCCAAAGGGAATTCAAAAACTTCATCACAATCTACAACCGGACGTACAGTGGCAACGAAAGCGAGTACCAAAAGCGCTACCAAATATTCAAAGTAAGTTCAAACGTCCCATCGAAATATGAAGACGAAGAATAATTCTATTTGCTCGCCGGCAGGACACCTTTGAAATGTTGGAGGACTACAGGCAGGACAGTCAGCCTGTGTTTGGCATAAATCGATACTCGGACATGTCCAGCAGTGAGTTCCGTCAGATGTACTTTCCAGCAGGAAGCCCCCAACGCACGAAAAGACAGATCTCCGAACCACAATACAGAAACGACTCCAGCACCGCTCCAACCCCGTTGCCGCAACGTGTCGATTGGCGTGAACGTGGCATCGTAACCCCCATTCGGAACAAACGTGGTTTCAGCTACGCACATGCCGTCATTGGATGCATAGAATCTATGCGTGCGCTCAAAAACCATTCCACTGCACACGAACTGAGCGTTCAACAGATGATTGACTGTTCTGGGAATTTCAAAACTCCAGGGGACACATGTCACCTGTTGCAGTGGCTGCAAAAGGGAAATATCACCATCCTTCCGGAGCAGTACTACCCGATATCTGATGCAATTGAGGCATGCCGCACGACCACCACATTGCAGGGCCTTCCCAAGGCGGTCGTTGGCACTGCCCGAGTCACGGACTATGCGTCTTTCGAGTGAGTTCGACCCGCGGTAGATATATATCGAAATCGATGGTAATCTTCTTCTTGCAGCTTTGTAGGTCGTGAACCTGAGATGTTGGCGTATCTCGCCTTCAAGGGCCCACTGATTGCGGCCGTAAGCGCCCTACCGTGGCAATACTACGTGGGCGGTGTGATAAAAAGCAATTGCAACGGACCACCGAATCATGCTGTGCAAATTGTTGGCTACAATTTGGATGGACGCCTTGAGGAACCACACTTTATCGTGAGGAATTCATGGGGAATAAGTTTCGGACAGCGTGGTTATGCCAAAATCGCCATCGGCGGAAACGTGTGCGGCATCGCTGAGGAGGTATCCGCTGTTGCAGTTGTTGATTAATCGAAATTGTTTACATTGTAAGGCTCATTAAATTCCAATTAGATTTGGCGGCTGGCAGGCCAAAACGTGAAAGAGAGGGCATTTCTGTTGGGAGTTGTGACCACTTTTTTTTTCCCATGTAGTGAGGACTCAATCAATCATGTGAGGTTATGTCGGGGTAATTAGACGTAAATGAAGACAGAATTTCACTAGCAGGCGGTTGACGGGTGGGTGTGTTACAGAGGCCGCAGATAAGTCGGTAATTATGCCGATTGTGTTGCATAATGTTTTAAGGTTTGTCAATTGATTTCTTGCGATAAAAAGTAAGAAAAATTCCACCCGCAAGTTGATATCGTTCAAAGGTAACTACAGAGCTTTTAAAAGAAATAATACGGCACATAGAGGTCATAGTAATGACCATGGTACTGACTTTAAATATTCGTAGCCTACTTCCCATACAAGTATGACTTCGGGGATAAAGGCACCGTGGCTCTACTTTTTGATTAAGTACCCAAAACAGGTCTGCTCATTCTGAATGAGCTCTAATTGCCTGTCGGATTGACTGTCGCGAGAAAAACTGTTGCCAATCCGGAAAAGAAACCTCAAAACAAACACCACAAATAAATTTGTAAGGGCCATATAGCAAAAAAAGAAACTTGTGAGTGACTCCTTATAGCGTTCAAAATACCGCCACAAGTGCTTCTTATTTCAGCTTTCCGTGCGCAGATACGTCACAAATCCCATAAATTGCTGTGTCAATAAACTGTCATTTTTGAAAGCAGAAAAAAGAAAAAGATTGGGTATGTCATTAGCTGTTTTTTATTATCAGCATAATCTGATCCGGATCAGATTACGAAAATAAAACAAGACGGATCGTTGAAAATTTTAATTTTTGAGCTGTGGCAACAGTTGCTTTCAAAAACAAAACAGATAATACAGGGTATTACAAACTTCACATTGCCACCAGCCATATTGCAAATATTCTGCTCAACGTGCCGTCACACAAAGCACTTGTCATTTGGCTTGCAATGTCGGGGGTGTTACCATATTTGAATCAAATTTTAATAATTTTTCTTTTCCATATTTTTTAGAAACAAATTTAGTATTTTATGTTCAAATATGCAACACATGAACAATATTTTGCTGCTAGCACATCCGTTTATCTTTGCATATTAAGGTGTGTCCAGACCAGCGAAACATTTCAGAAACGTTTCTGAAGCAAATCGGACACATTTCATACACATTTATAAGAGATTTCTGAAATTGAGTTATTTAATGCTTATGAAATATTTCAATTTTATTTTTCTAGTCCAAATAGAAGAAAATAATGTGGTAGGGTTATTAGCAGCGAGTAAAGTTTATTACGATTTAATTCAAATATTCGTATTATTAGAATCACTTTCTCATTACGTATTCCAAGCTTTTCTTGACATTTTTATTTTATTTAAAAACATAAATAATAATCAAAAAACAGCGCTCATTTTCTGCAGTTAAACTTGTAAAACAAAAATGATTTCCCATCACGATTGGGAAACTGTGAAACATTTCACTAATTTTTTTTTTGTGTCCAGATCCAAACCAGCAAAACATTTGATAAAAATTGTTTTGTTTAATAAATGTTTTAGAAATATTTATAAAACATGGAGGTATATAATTGTTTACCAAGTGTTTAGCTGGTCTGAACATACCTTTATAAAAAGAAAATAACACGGAATACGAATGGGGATTTAATTCGTGCGCGAAAATTGTTTGTGTTTAATTTTTTTGTCTGGCAACGTGATTAGGTGGCTTTCGTTTACAGGCACACTAACATTTAAAAATGAAACAACCCATCTAGTGGGAAATAATAGAAATAATTTTCAGATCATGATTCGTGATCTCGATGGGAAGCAGGATCATGTGCTGTTGTTGTAAGTGCATGTAAATCGATGATCTATATGGCTGATAATAAAAAACAGCTATTGGCTGCAAGGCATTTGGATACATTTTTTAGAAAATATCTTCAATATTTATTTTTTTACCATATCTACGGTTTGTAAGTCATATAGAATTCCGTACTACCCAGGAAATTCAGACTCAGCAAACTGAGCCCCACTAACAGCCTGCAGCCTATTTTAAACCTGTAAAGTCAAAGAAAACATTGCAAGAACGACATAGGCTCTTGTGAACCGCTAGCGGCTTAGCCCAGCCTGGAACTGAGGCGTTGAACGAGTCAAAAGCTGTTCGATGTGGAGATAATTCAGTGTAAATGACACTGGAAAACGTGACCACAGCAGCTATTTATTTTACAAGGCTGATGTGTAAGGTTACAATTTAAACCGGATTGTAATAGTATTCTGATCATATGTCAGTCGACTATTCACACCTTGAGTGCGAGTTTGAGTCCCTCTGGTTTTACCCGACTGGACACGTATCCTATGTGCGTTCCTACGTGACGCCCTGTAGTCTAAACGGATTGACCGATTTTGAAGAGTGAGGTGTCATTATATTCGTATTATTCTTCAATGTGTCGTGTTCATATATTTTTTATTCTTTTTTAACAGTCAGTCGGGTTTTTTGTTTTTTTTTAAAGTAACTTTTTTTTTTCAAAATATATATGGGTTCTAGAGAAAAGAAAATTCAAAAGTAAATAGTTTAGCCCAAACCATTTTTATTGTGAACGGGAGAAAATAACTATTTATCTGGCAGCACTGGCCCACTGACTGTAGTTATTCTTCTTAATATATTGCCGTATTCTTTTCAACTAATGCCGGCATACAGGAATGGGAAAATAAAAAGACCTCCTTCCAGTGACCAATTTAGAAAGTTAAGGGTAAATAATGTTGAAAAACTTCGAGGGTAATCTGTTTATTTGTGAGAACATTTTTTAACAGCATTCCCAACAACTACTAAATGTGCATCATATAAAGATAGATAGGCCGAGAAGAGAATCTAAATCCAGGCAGTGAAGAACCAGTTCCACAAGCTAATGTAGAAGATGTTGGTCTATCTTGAAAAGCTTGATAACAGAAAGGTAGGTGGTTACGATGGCTCGCTAGAATAATATTTTTTTGCAGCAAATCATCATCCAAGCTTTCCTGAAGATTAGACCATGGCCATCTACGAAAAAGTCTATTGATTGTCCTGCCAGAACTATAGAGCCGTACCCCTGGCTCATGTCGCATATTAAGTCTAACTGTTTGAGTGCCGGATTTCGGCTCTCCAAATCGACCATAGACCGAGTTTTCACATTGGGGTAGCTCATTAAAAATTTGAACTCGCGACCTTGTACCTTCCCATCGACTTCAGAGCTGCATGTAATAGAATTCACCGTCAAGAGGTCTGTATGATCCTGGTCGTGACACTGGTGACATGCGATGATCTTCTGAACTATTTTATATAAGCACCAGTCTTAGACAAGGAGGAGCGCTAACATACGACTTCTTTAATTCCGTTCAGGGCGTAGTTAATGCACCAGAGGGCAGTCTCTTCAACACACCCGTTCAGCTGCGGTTATGAAAACGATGCCGTTATAGAGTCCTTAACGGCGATGAAAGAACAGCCGAAATTAGTTCTTCTTTCAGTGAATTAGGTCAAGACTAGATATACAAATAGCTGAAGAAAAATCTCTCTACCGACAAAAAGTCAGAGACAACAGCAGTAGCTTCGGGTTTGTTAAGGAAGGCAACTGCCTTGGTGTAAACACGAATGAAACCCTAGTAGAAATCCGTCGAAGAATCACTAATAGAGAACAACCGCTTACGCAAATCGGATTACTCCAATACGCTTATGCTGCCAGTATTAATTTATGGAGCTTCTTATGGGGCTTTAATACGGCGTTCATTTTCGACGGATTTTTGGACATTCGCTTGTATGACATCAAGAGCGAATGGATAATAATGGTCAAGCCAATAGATTTTTCGAAATACCCGTTTCCAAGTTCTGGACAATAAGGAAGATGGTATTCAAAGATAATGTCTTCGCGGATACCAGAGCTATTCGTCTAGATAACTAAAAGGATCGTAGAGAGATTGCAAAGCAGAGAATCTAAACGTGTCGGACCGTCAATTATAAAAGTGATTTTTTAAGGCAATAGAAATGTTGGTTTGAGTAGTCACAAAGTACGATTGAGTACGATTTAAAGCATATACCCGACTGTTTTTGACGAAACGCATTCTATCAGTCAAATTCAAGCACTGGGGTTCTAATACGTAACAAATATTGGCTTCCAAAGCCTGAATGGCTTTCGATATATAACAAGAACGAGTCAAGTCGCTTCAAATCTCGGCACCAAGGTTCAACTCCGATGGTCCATATAACATTGTCGATGATCTGTCAAGTCCTCAGCGCCTCAGAAAGCCAATGATTTTATATGGTACGACTCAAAGTGCCAGTATGCCGAAACCAAATATTATTCAATATGACCAATGGCGTCTGTATTTCTGAAGAAATAATCACTGGTTCTTGTCAAAGGTAACGTTCCCCATTGACTTGAATGTGAACCACGGCTTAATTTTCGAAAAAAGACGATGTATGTAGATGTACATCAAACATTGTACTTTTGAGGGTGTTTTTGAGGAGATCTATTAGGCAGTCCTTTTTATATGTGTGTCTAACTCCAAAAGTGGAAAATTTTACAACCCCGTTGAGCCTCTTTGCTGAAAATAATCTGTCAAAACTTATGTAAGAAATGCAAGAAGAAGACGTTTTCGATGAGTACTTTAAAAAAGGGTAAGTAATACGAAACGTAAGGCACGTTCTTTTTTTGAATGATGATAGACCAGAATTATATTTAAGGAACACAATTCCCTGACGCGGGCAAAGTAGAGCTGAAACATCTTCGCATGAAAAATGAAATAAATATAAATAGATGGCGCAACAGGTCAGCAGTAGGGATCCTAGGGGTAGCATCTCGCAACCATTCGTCTTGTGTGAGTTTTCCATTTTTGGGACGAATGGAAGGGATCTAGAATTTTGTGCCGAGTGCAAACGGCTAATTGAGAAGCTCTTTGATGACAGTTATACCTTCGGCTGCTTGTCAGATGTTCGAGAAAGGTTCAGAAAGGCTCAGTAAAAAACCTTAAGACGGAATTGAATTTTTTTCAGTAATCGAACTTGGGGCTCTTCGCTTAGGAGTCTTATCAACTAATCTCTAAGCCACTGCGCCCACAACTTTGCATACTAAAGGTAAATATCAAAAAACTGTCCAAAATAGCAAAACCGTTTGAAAGTTACTCCAATTGAAAATTTGACCAGTCAATTGTTTTTTTGTGAATCGCCAGATTTGCCAAAAGCGTTGCAACTTTGCCTTCCTTATCGTTTGCTTGTTGAATAGCTAAGATTAGGCTGCCATGCTTATAGCTTATGCAAAATCTCGTGGCATAGTGTAGAAGTTTTTCAAAATTGTGGAAATTGGTCTTCAATCGATTGAGGTTAGTTGGATAAGTTTACTGAAGCAAGATCAACATAAAATAATATTCGGTGGACGAATAGATGTATGTTGACGAAACATATGTCACGCTTTGCGCGTTCGCGGATCCCGGGATTCGAACCCTGGTTCTCAAAAACACTACATCGACACAAAAATCTTCAGTTATGTGTAAAGTTCTGGCCACAAAATGCGTTGCACCTGTTCCTGTTCTCAATTAGCTACCAACTGATGTAAAGCGATCTCGCCATTATTGTAGACATTTTGCGTTTGCTTAATTTTAGCAGTTTCCAGAGAGTTAAAAATATTTAAGCAAACTATTTTGTCCAACTCCCTGCGTCATAAAACTTATTCAAATGTTTGTTTACTTTGTTTGTTGTACCAATGGTGGCATTGGCAAACGATTTAATCAAACAGATATGCAAATAGATGTACAGGTACACCCCAGCCGTCTAATCAAAAAGCACTTTTTCACTTGAGACTTTTCAAAGATCACATGTCACTCAACTAGCATGCAGGCAACGAGCTGCAGATATTACACAATATTTTTGAATGTAGACAGCGAGCGCGTGTTTAGACACTTAATCAACAAATAATTCCCACACATTCACGGCTAAATTCGATATCAAATCACTTTTATTGACCAACCGCCAAAAAAACCGAGCAACTGAAGAATAACCCGATAAACCGACGCCGAGGTGTTAGCACATTGACTGGACTCAATCACTCTTTTCGGAGCAAAAACTTCACCGAAAACTCTTCAATACAGGCGCAACCTCTACAAGATAAGATTGAGGAGAGATATGATTAAATTTAGAAAAACAAAACCGAGCGAAACAGAATATAACAAATATTCGCACCTTATCGCGAAAAGTAAGATACATTTTGTTGTGGTATGCGACTCGTGACAGGTTAATGAGAGGCCCGTGAGCTTTTGTAGTATCTTCAATATCTTGGTATCTCAAAGCCCGCGTTTAAGGTTATTATTTTTGAGGTATTTTGCCCCCCACTTTTTCAAGTCTATTCATTGCTAAATTACACACTCTGACCGTAGATACGCTTTAGAAAATAATTAGACGCTGGGAGAAAATTGTTATTAATGCTTTTGCTTAAACTTTTTGTTAGTAAAATGGTATAATATTTGTGTGAGTTATTTTAATTATCATCCGGTATTTTTTTTTCTTTAATTTCGGAACGAATTTTCTGTGCGCTTCGTTTGGAAAACTTAAGGAAAACTATATACAAAGTCAGATGGCAAACATGGTCAACATGTACTGCGGCGCATTTTTCGTATACATTTCCAATGCAGAATGTATATATTACTCGTATGCGAGTCAACTGGCGAATGGCATTATAAAGGGAATCATGGAGGGTTGAAGGCTGTCGGGGGTTGTTTGGGATTATGCAAAAGTCTTAAATTGTGAAATCAATATCATTTCTTTTGGTTTTCTTTGTCGAAGACGTCACTTCTATTGAACAGGCCGTTCAATGGACTGAATAAGAAAGAAAAAATGTGCGGTGTTAACCAGGAGCGGATTACGGGCGTCTGTGGGCCATGATTTGATTGGCTGTCAAAATTTTGCTGTGGTCACATTTTTACTCAGACTGCTTAATTTATTATGGACTCACAGTGTTCGCTTTTGTTTGAGATTAAAAAAAAAATCGATTTGTATTTCGTGTGACAGTTCATGATCTGCTATGACACAGAAAAAAAATAAGAAGCCTATTGTATGGCATGAAAATCCATTTCAAGATGCGTCGTTCCATTTAAAGTCTGTATGACACAACATTTTTTTTTGTAAAGGATTTTCCTATTTTTGTAGCTGTCACTTTTAAAGCTTTTATTCTTTGACATTTGACAAGTAGAAACTACGCCATTACTAAAAATGGAACGATACACGTTTCAACAACGCATTGAAATTATTAAAATTCACTACAAAAATGGTGAAAAAACACAAGCAACGAAACCGTTGATCTTTTACGGGAAAAGTTTCCGGATCGTGTTATCTCTCGAAGGAGTGATCACAATTGGCCACCGAGATCTTGTGATTTAACATCTTGTGACTTCTTCCTTTGGGGCCACGCGAAAGATAAGGTCTACGCCAACAGCCAAGCCCACATTCAAGACCACAAAGATAGAATTCGTGAGGATATCGAGGACATAGGGCAGCCACTTTGCGATTTGGTTATGGAAAATTTCATGAAAAGGATATGGTCCTGTATGCGTGCTCGTGGTGGCCATTTGGCTGATGTTGTTTTTCATTAACGGCATACCTTCCTCTTTATTATGAAATAAACATCCGATCATTTATCTCAAAGAATTTCATTTTTCTTTGAATACCAAAATAACACCTCTTATTGGAAAACCCTATTTTCCATGCTCTTAAAATGACACAAGAGAAAAATTTCCGTTAGGGGTGAATGCGCACTGGGTTCGGACATCAGTTGTAAAATTTCGCATTAGATCTTAAAAAAAAGTGCTGTAGATGTAGAAAAATCAAATTTTCAAATATTTTTTTTTAAATGTATTAGTATTAGACAGCAGAGCAGAACAACAACAGCAATAAAATTAGAAACAGAGAAATACACACTATTGAGACTTGACTTTAGTATCAGTTCATGCAATGCAAATGCAGTAAAAACGAGATGGCATGCACATTTTCTTTTAAAATATATTGTTTGTAATAGATTGCAGAATCAATAAACAGTGCTTCCAGTAACTGATTATTTGCAATGGACTTTTAAAAATATATTAAGAATTGAAAATGTGTAAATATATTCAATTTTGAGTTGAGATTTCCGAAACTGTAGTAGATTGTCAGTCGAGCGCAGTGGTGTAGTAGATTTTATTTTTTTCCTAAAGTTGCAGTAGATCTACTTCAATTTCAGTAAAGTTCGAACGCAACCTTTTTAATGTAGACATCTAAAAAAATGCACTGAAAATATATTCAAATTACAATGTTTAGCTACTGGCAGCTTTTTTGACATTTAAACATTATTTGGAAATATGTAAATTTGTTTAAATATTTGTTCCTTGCAAACAATTGCTACCCCTTTCGTAATAAACTGTCTCTTTTAAACGCAACTGACTTTTCACCATGATTTAATGTGATACAAATGAGTGGAAAATGTAGTGCCATACGGTCTTTAAAGTCGGAAAAAATCCGACGGAGATCTTTTTTGTATTCGCAGTATGCGATTCTTTTGAGGTAATTATTAACCACTTTTTCGAACATTTCGGGCGGTGTCTGGTCCATAACTTGAGTAATGTTGGTTTTTAATGTGTACAGAAAAAATTTAACATCGTCAAATGATCTTGGTGGGCAATTGACGTCGCCAAAACGTGCAATTACGCGACCAGGAAATTTCTCACGCAATAAAGTCATAATTGGTCGTGTTGTGTGGCTTGTCGCCCCGTCTTGTAGTAAGTTTTAATAATTTGTACACGTTGTTCGATTGTTAACCGATCCATCATCGTAAATGGCAGACATTCAACTAATATTATGACATTTGACAGGTGTCAAATGCCACCGCTACCAACTTGAAACCACAAAATGAATGACCATGTGCTATTTGCATGCTCACTGATTTTGATATTGCAGCAAATGTTTCCTCTGCATGTGACGCTTGGGTATAGTTTTTGGAGCGGCGGCATTCATGGCTCGAAAATCGAAGCGATAGCTTATTTTTTGGGTCGGAAGTTTGTAATTTGCAATCGAATGAACTCTGGTTATGTAGCCTCCACCGAGCCGATATTTGACGGCTTCAGACCTTTTTGGTGGAGCACCCTTAAAGACCGATATTTTTACAACAATTCAGCAGCGAGGCTTGCGCTTAAGTACAGTATTGGACAAGCAGTTCGTAAAACAGAGTTTCAAGGGTCCCGGCTGTCCATTATAAGGGTCGTGTACGTACCAAGTGGAATCTGCCTTAAATCATCATCAAAGGCCATTAGATTAGATTAGATTATGAGGCGGGAGTGCCTTCAAGGGGCTCTGGCACTGCGGCTTCTGAAAGGAGCATATTGTGCCTTCTCTGGTAAATTCCTAGAGCCATCTTTTCTCTCCAGAGGTGGTCCGGAAGACGAGAATCTTCTCTTTGCGTATGTCAGAAAGGGTTACTGAATTGACAATTTCATCGTCAAGGATATTTTTTCTGAGACGACAAAGTGCCGGACATTCTTTTTGAGTATGTGAAGAGATGATTCGTCACTCTCAAGACAGAGTCTGAAAATAGGTTCCGGTGAGACGCCAATGCGGTGGAGATGTTTTTTCACGAGACCTTGGCCGCTGATTATTCCTATTAGGATCCTCAGGTTATTTTTTTCCAGATTAATCAGGAAGAGTGATTTTCTGGAGGAGAATTTGGGCAAAAATTGTCTGGTGCAGATCTGCCCAGCTGTACTGCGCCAGATCTAGTTAGACTTGGTGCGAGAAATGTTCTTTATATAGTTCATGTAATGGTTTTTGCTGACTCCTCGGAAGGGTTCAAGTCCGATAAGTGGAGAGGTTGCTCAGATTTTAGCCAGTGAGCTGATTCGTTACCCTCAAGTCCTCTGTGGGCTTAAATCCAGTGGAGGATAACTAGGTTTTTCTTAGAAAGTTCATAGATGGTTGTTAATGTTTCTAAGGGCCGTTTGCTGATACTACTCATAGCGAATTTAAGTGCCATATAAACTCTTATGTGACAGTTTATGCCCTTAAAAAAGTAGACCATAAGTGTTTAAGTAGAAATTAAATCGCTATGAGTAGTATCACCAAACGGGCCTAAGACAAGTTTAGATTTTATGACCGATGAGTCAAGATGTTTGAGAGCTGCTTGGATATCTGAAAAGATAAATATGGTTTCCCCATGTGTGTTAGAACTAAGATTTGTTCTAGCGCAATGGTTGCAAGGACTTCAGCCTGTTACGTTTTTCCCAAGGCTGACTCACAAGTTTACCTGGGGCGACTCATAGTAGATTCCAGAGCCAGTCCCTGACTCCATCTTAGAACCGTCTGTGTTACCAGATGATGTCAACTCGTGATGGGTTGGGTTTGGGTTTATATTTTTCCCAGTCTTCCCTAGGGGGGATAATAATTATGGAGTAATTTTTATGGAAGCCGTATTCCGAAAGCATGTCATCAAGAGGCATATTGAATAGGATTGAAGGCTCCATGGTGTCGAGCAAAGACAGATGACGTCCCTGATAGGAATATGAGTCTAAGTTGTTCGAATGGAACAGACGATGAAAACTTAATCTAGCCTTCATTTGAATAAGTGTTTGAAGGGGTGTTAGCCCTATAGAATGACATTGAGTACCATAGTCAGAGTGGAGCGTAAACGGGATGCAGTTTCAGAGGCCATACCTAAAGGAGGAATTTCAGACTTAATTTAAACATCTCAGCATTGGCCTATTTAGAAGACGCTTGGTTGATTAAGTAACACGTTTTGGACCCCGAGTATGTTACATGCGTTTATTCATCGAACTACATCGCTTTGTTTCGAGTAACTGCTCGACATTGATAACCTTACGTTGTTTGATGGTGTTTAATGAAGGATCTCTTCGAGTCACATCAGCAACGCAATGAAGGAATCTTAAGATGACAGATTGTTTCACGCACACCTTTCTATTCAGCTTTAAACAGACATAAAAAATATACCCAGTTCAGTTCGGGACGACGCAAGTCATCAACGAAGAGAGAGTAGCTTCACGTCTCCCAATACGAAAAATTCTTTGCCAAGCCTGCGCTGTAAAGTATTCAGAAAGCGAGAGGCTTACCAACTGAAAACGCCGTCAACTCGAGCACAGTTTCAGCTGTTTCTGGAAAAAATCAAATGCCTCTTAGTACAGCAGCGTCAATTAAATATATCTGCAGAACTCGATATTCTCTATGCGACGTACGAAATTTTAGTCTCGACTTTAAATTTACGGAAGCTCATAATTGCGAAATTTGTATTGAAAATATATAGCCACTGTGAGCTACTAAAATTTAGAGTCGAAACTAAAAATGTTATGTCTATGTCTACAAAACATATGTTAACAGGCCCATGCCCCATGGCTGAACCGGTCATGTTGTGCACTTGTACTACCATCGGAGGATTTGAACAGAGCAAATAGAATATACTTTTGTAGGAAATGCCACCGATGGGAACTGTTCCAAAGTGGTGTGTGGTGTGCATGATAGTATACATTAATCCGACGTGCTTGGGATATGTGAAGTTTCAAATGTTGTTCGGGTCAATGTGCCTTGAAAAAAAAGAGTAAGGCGCAAAGGATTTAAGGAACTTTAAGAAACTTAAACATTTTCTTGTGTTTACATTTCGGAGAACAAATTTTTTTCCACAACAAGTGACTTTACGGAAAACAGGACTGCGATTTTATGAACCGTCAACTCTAGTAACCCCCCATGTTACTAGGGATATTTGTCATTACAGGAACCAAGATCGTTCCGTTTGGGTACCTACCCTGGGACTAACTACTTACAACCGTTCTTTTGTGTGATCATCAACGGCGAGCGGTACAAAATGATGCTAACAGATTTCTTTTGGTCGAAATTGAACGGTATTTATGACGGCAGACGACATTTGGTTCCAGCAGGACGGGTCCCACACAGCAGAAGCCGAAGTGGACATTTAAATAATGTTGTTTTCCACTTTTAAACACACCTCAACATCAACCGGTTCTTATTGGAAAACCCTTTTAATGGATATGTAGACAGACGGGCCACTAGACTTTTACAACCTTAGATTTTATAAACGAAAAGATCAATAGATACTGTAGCCTGGAACCTTAAATGCAAACAACCCATTAATCACCAAACAAGTTCCACTTAAAATTGGCATCGAATCTGTCAAATAAGTGAAAAATTATGTGAGCTAATTCTAGAACCATCGAGTTTGTTCGGGACGAACCGGAATTCACTATAAAGTTCCCGATAGATGGCGGAGCGGATATAAAAGAGCAGATCCGAGAACAAGGAGGGACAGTTGACTTTTAAATAGTGATATTAAATAGTAATTGGTTGTTAAGATAACGAAGTGTAAAGTATTCAGTGAATTAAGTGTTTGGCTTAAGTCGGATAAGAATAGTTTAAACAAATTTTGTTTTGAAGTGAATTATTGAAATAATCTAGTCGAAAATCGACCATTCCTTTTATAAGTATGTAAAATGTAATACTAAGAAACGTATCACAATTATTTTCGTTATTTATGTTTCTTTTTTTTTTACCTAAAAGAGCGACATCTAGACGTCGAAAAAATACGTAAATGAGCTCCTCCATTGGAAACAGGTTCTAATCTAAGATGATTTATATTCGATTACGTTACTATGGTAATATGTCGGCGACAAATTAAATGTTGGCAAAATCCTTTTAATTACCTGTTTTGTATGGGGAATTTTAACTTAATTTTACCAGCCTTAATGGCAACATATACCCACGATTTTTGGTTTGTGCACATCTACGGCGCAGTACCTTTTGAATGATATAAGTTTTATTCTCCTCATTTCAGAATAAATACTTAAAACGTGTACCGAAACTTTTGATGTTCACATATTAATGTAGTGTAATAAAAATGATTTTATTAGAAAAGTTCAAAGGAATAGCGTTTTATCTTTTCGAATCCCGAGTAACAATACGAAGATAAGGAAGATCTAGTTCATAAAATCAAGTACTAATACCAAACTTAACCACTATTCTTTCTAAAACAACAAAAAATAATTCGCGTAGCTATTCCAAAGCAATATTTTAAAAATATTTCTTATATAAGAAACTAGCTTATAAAAAATAAATGCCCTACCAACTCCATGACTATTCGAAAAATGTCTTCATAACTCTGAGAGCCTCAATTTTCTCATTTCTAACAATCAAGCTTCTAAAAATACCTGATGTCAAATCGCGTTTCTATCTCGCAAGAGCCCAAGAACAACTTACGAGTATGCAGCACAGAAACGCTTTAAAAAAAAATGGTCAATGTTCAATCGGAAGTCGCAATGATTGTAAAAGTAATAGACTTTTATATGGACTACTAGTAGCCAACTTCGCGTTGGATCCAACTCCAACAATAGCGCTAGCGCTCTTGGTTCGGAGCGGAATAAATTGGAAACAATTTATAAGAAGCAGAAATAACGTAGGGCTTCATTATTTGTATGAGGAATTTAAAAATTACTTTCTTAAAATACATTGAGGACAAAGAAAACTTAGAATACATCTCGTCTTATAAGTTGAGAACAGAAGTAATTTTATTCAATAGCTCCCCTGTCCTATATTTGAAAAATTCGGAGGTTATTCCATTCCTGCCTTTTCATCGTTCAGATGATTTGGCGCCCCCGGTACATCTTCCAGAGCTATGAATCTATCCAAAATATCATTTGAAAATTTGTAAAACTGCCCAGGAAACATTTTTATATACCTATGCAAAAGTGGTATTGCATAATTTATTACCCAAAAAATAAACTTATTCGCCGTCAATATACAAAGATTGTTCAATTAATGGGGCAATAAATGCATTACAATACGATTTTCTATTCAATTTTGTTTCGTTCCATCTATTAATTACAATACTACCATATTTTTGATGCGACATCTATTGTAAAACATTCCGCAACAATTTGAATTTCAACTGTTTTACCTAGCAAATCTATTAACACCCAATAGGTGTCTCTAGCATTCTATGGAGAAATCCAAAATGGTTGGCATTTTGTTACACTTTTTATTCGCTTTGAACCAAGAGCGCTAGTTATGTTGGTGTAATTTTTTGAGCAGAGCTTGTATGAAACTGATATTTCACTAGCAGTCCATTTATATAGTATGTCAATGGTAAAAGTTTTGTGCGATCCAGTCGTGCTTATAATTGGGGACGTTCAAGTATATAGTTTAGTAAATCTGACAGCTTGTCTGACTAGATGAATCTCGTTTTTGATTGACTGAAATAGGTCATATGAGCAGCTGATTCAGTTGACGTTTATGGAGGTAGGAATCTAGTCAACAAATTCGTGACTGAGTACTAAGTTGACAGTTCGCATATGTGGCTGACGTAGAAAAAGTGACGTTCCCGATCAATCTTCGTTCAGGTTACATCTTATCCAGACCAATATAGTCGACTTAAAATAACTAGATACTTGAATGTGACCATTTCCAGTGGGGTATGTAGATTGTAGACTCACCAGGTTATTCTAACAAACCAGAGGAGGACAGAACAATTCGAAAAGGCAACATTTCCGTTGCTAAGCACGCAATATGCAATAGCTGACATTGCATTCAGTGATTCGAGATGGAAGTGGAGCTGGTCAAATGGGGAATATTTTGCGCAGGAGAGTTGATGTTAAGATGGCATTTGGAGACGAGTTGGGGAGAGCTTAGGCATAGTATAGGCCATCAGACCTACACGTGAAAACATTACTTAAGCGTAGTACGCTGCTACAACTAAACTAAATTTAATCTGGTCTCCAACTTTTCTCTCCAAACATCAGCTAAAGTCCTACCTTAATTTTGACATATAGAGTACGCCGTGCATAAGTGTAACAGAAAACAGTTTTTCTTTAAAAAAAACTTCCTTCAAACATTTAATTCTCTCTTATTACAACTATTTCTAATTCTAGGTACTTCTCGTCCATGTAATAATTAAAAAAGCTCATCCTTGCATTCTTTTCCGCAACAGAACAACAAATATATAAATCTGTCATAATTTAGCTGGAGAAAAATTGCCGACACATTAAATAGGCACGCAAAATTTTGACAGACACATGAAGTACATTCTGAAACAAAAGATTGATAATTTAGCTCGAGCTGCGTAAAACTCAGCTAAATGGGTTCGTTTAAATTTAGCTCAGCTAAATTTGGAAGGGAATTCGGTATGGGAGCGAAAATTTAGCTTGAGCCGCGTACTAAGCTTTAAATGAAAATTAATCCTGTTGTAAATTGTTGAATTGTGTTTAAATTTCATGAAAAAGCGATCCAAAATTGGACCGACATGACGACGGATGTTCAAAACTATGTTCAACTGTTAAATAAAGAAACATCGTTTAAACAGATTTTAGTCATTCACTAATGAAAAAAAAAACGAGTAAAGTTTGTGCACTCATCGCCAGCTACTAAATCAATGACAGAGCACAGAAGATTCACTTTCTTCGGAAAAATTCTTTAAATGATTTACTGGCTGTGAGACAGTAGGGCAATCAATCATACAAAACGAAGATACGAACTTGTGTGGCGAAAGTTGTTCAAGCCAAAACTGCGTGTCCCAAATTGGCTTGTATTGTATGGTCGTTCTGTTCTTTCAGTTAATGCTCATGATAAGTGGAACGATATACAATACAAGAATTGTAGGGGAAATACGTTTCGGCAAGCAGGGTTATTCTAGGTTAGCAATAGTACGGCCATCGGAGAAAATAGCTCAAATTGAGTTAACTCGTTGGTGTTCCTGTGGGAACAATAAATCAAGGTGCGTGGCATTTTTTTAAATCTGTCAACTTTGGTAATTTTAAGACCGCAAGAAACTGCGTGGCAAAACTATTGATTGATAGCAGCTGCGACTGCCACTTTAGATTGAAAGAACTCAGCCGAAATTTGTTTTAGCATACTCTAGAAGAATCTATTACTGTTAAAAAGATTCTGTAGGAGCAAACTATGCCCGATTGCGTAAAATAAGACAGTTCCGGAGATGGTATTCCTGAGATGGTATGGACAATGGTCAGCGTGCTGTACTAATAAACAATTTTGAGTCTCGCCTTCAAATTTATGGAAGCTCACAATTGCGAAATTCGTGTGGAAAATCCAGCGACTGTGAACTACTAAAATTTAAAGTCGAAACTAAAAATGTTTATTCATAAGGCTCAGTCTTTTTATATTTACTTAAAGTTTTTATTCTTCTAGTATCGAGTAAGAATCACAAGACAATGATTTGCTCCCATATTTAACGGAATGTCCTCCACCCAATTGAGTCACCTTCTCAATGACTAAGCACTAAGCCGAAACTGATTTCCCATCAAAGATAACTCGGCATCGTTACTGTCACCGCTGAGACGCATCCCGTCCCCATCAAAGTGAGTAGTTTTTATAGTAAGCAACAAAGAAATTTTAATCCACTTACCTTAATCGCTCCCGTAGCAGTCGCCAAGCTTCTTTGTCCCGTTCCAGTATAAATAGAATCCTTTTAAACTCTAGCAGTTTCTTTTTCAGGCCTCCCTGCGTCACCTCCACATATATACCACTGTCTACACTACAGTCCAGTTGTACGCTGTTGCCACTTGCGTCAAGATCGGATGCCATTTTTGCACTTAATTAAATTGAGCAACAAATAAACGTATGTAAAACTAAAAACCGACTTGCACTAACATTGAAAATTAAATTCAACACAACTTCTTGGAACATTTACACGTGGAGCCAAATTAAGACGTCAAATTCATTTGAATGAAAATTTTTCACAAATTTGTTTGTATCTTCCTGCTGTTTTTGCTCAAAAGCAGTCGTAGTTGCTTCAGTTTTATCTTTCGCTGTGAGGTATCTCTTAGATAAAATCGTTGTTTTGTTATCAATCAGCTGCAGCACACCACTACCAGTGCGGAGTCGTCTTTCTGCCTTGAGGTTCGGTTCAGTGTCGCCTGTAAGATACACATAGTATGTAATTATTTACTTTGCGTGTGATTAAAATGAATTTGTATAGTATAGGTACGCGGTAGCAGCGGCAGATACAATGGGCGAGGAAGCGGCGAATATCTTTCTCACACACTCGAGCACAATGACACAGGAGGAGCTGAACAATCGCTGAACTTGAGAGCGTTCAAAACGTCGCGTAGCTATTCCCATCCCAGAGCAGCCCAGCATAAAAACAAAGATAAACAAACCATACATACCGAGTGGAAAAAAGTATCTAAAACAATCAAATGTGTACTTAGCGACGATTATAGCGCAACTGCAATCTTCGAAATTAGCTGGATGTAATTTTACCCGCACCGAAATTCAATAAGCACTGGGTAAGGATGGGCGAAGGGGGGCGGAAGCTGGAAATGATGATGCACACAGTGCTCACCCACAGAGATGGGAGAGGCATTGCCGCCTGGTAGGCAAAAAATAATTATTCATGGAGATTGAATATACTTTCCTAATTATTCCGCAGGTGTGTATCTTTTTCTTTTGGTTGTTCTCATTAACTGATATTGGGCGAAAAAGCATTTATGTCAATAAGGCGGCGCGCGGCCCGGTAAAGTTTTGTCACCTTTGGGGCGGTCTTTTTTAAGACCGAGCAATGGCGCGACGGTTTGGCGCGGTGTAGGAAACTTCGGCACTTAACAGTGGGATTGATTATGTTTTCAATTTGTCATTACGAACGTAATTACTTTGTAAAGTAAATGAGCTTGTTATGCCAGCTCGTTGCGGTCTGTCGCCGGACTGATAAAATTTAAATTACACGCCACAAATTGGAGTTAGTCACCTGGAATGAAGGGGTTCTGTACCGAATGTGGGTTGGGGTCATGATTTTGAATTAAAACTCTGCATTTCTATTTAAAACCTCTGTTTTTTGGAACATTCTCTGATTGTAAAGTTTTTTTAAATTCTAAAACAGCGCTGTGTTAACAGAAATTTACTGCGACACCGAATTGTGGAATACAAAATAAAGACTGTCATCCTTCCATCAAGCACATGGTAAAATGAGTTAGGAGAACCGGCCCTTCAATTACAAAAATAAATAAATTACTACTCCATATCTAGTCACAGAAACATTTAAAACGCTATATACGAGTACGCACGTATGTACCACCTAAAGTAACTGAAACTTATAACACAAAATTATATTAAATACCAAGCACTCCAGTAAATGTGGGCGAAATTGTATAAGGGGTACGGGCACCTTCTATCGACCAAAAGTAACTAAAGAGGAAAACTTTGAATTCATAAAAGAAGATCTGAAACAGCAAGAGATTGGTATATCATCCGCTGAAGAAGCGGGAAGGACAGAATACTTCGGCCCTATTTCACCAATCACCAATTTGCAATTTTGCAAAATAAATACTTTCTGCAAAATCAAAGTGCGAAGTGTTTTATTAAAGTTGTAACGACTTTTCAATTTTTCACACGGTTTTGCAGAACTCAAACAGCTTTATAAAATTATTTTAGGGAGTGTATAAAGATAGCACCCTTTAAAATGGCTCTAGATGTTAAAACCTTTGTATAGAGCTTATATAAGCTAAACGCCTTCGAAGGTTGTTAAGTGCTTTTAAAGAAGTGGCATAGTATCAAAATGTCATTTCACATTAGGTGTGTTCCTGTACTTTTGTGGTAAGAATGGAAATTCCATAAATGTTTTTAATGGACTAATGTCCCATTTCAGTAGGGAATAAGTCCATAACAACATTTTAAAATACTGTCCCACTTCAGTGAGATAGTGGTGGGGATAAATTCTCTCAGAGAAAGAGACACTTACGGAAAAGTTGGAGAACGGTTTTGTAGTAATCTATGATAATGACAGATACGAGATACATAATTCAAAAAAGTGGCATGAAAAGTTATTTAAATATCGTATAAGCTCAAAGAATTTGCTAATTTGCAAACAAAATTAGTTGATTTATATACGTAGCGATGAAAGCGATTCGGAATCAATCGAATTTCTTCGTCATGAGTCCGAGTAGATATATGGAAGAGTTTGTACTGAACTGCAAGTATTCAAGAAGAGGAAAAAGCGCCACTGCATTAAAAATTACATGGTGGAGATTGTCCTTTCTTACTCCTTACAGCGAGAAAGAATTTCGTCGCCACTTTCGAGAAGATTCTAAGAAGAACATGCAATTTTATTTTCCCGCCTTATTGATACACTTTAAATACGCAAGAAATCAAAATGTCGAATAGGACAACAAATAATTTCAAATCACCTGTCAATTGTGAGGTGACAAACAGTTTTTTTTCCATTTTTACACCAAGAAATTTGTTGAGTAACAATTCATAAGATTCTCAGTGGACGGGTGATATTTTGCTCTCTCGAAAACACTCTCTTTGACGAATTTTTCGAGTAAAGGAACGGCACTGAATAAAAATCCGTAAGATTTAAAAGCAAAGGAACAGACCTATTATTGACCGAAAAATCTTCAGTTTTTAATTGGGATGCATTAGTATCGACGTTTTCAAATTAAATTATTAAGATTTTGTGCTCGATAGCTGCTATTTTGTGAAAATATTGCGTTTTAATTCACATTATGCTCGATTTTTTTCTTCAAATTGAGTTTTCAGGCACTACTAAAAAGTTGCCTTTATATGTCATGATGCCAGGTAAATTAAAAATTTGGAAAAAAAATTGTGATCTTTTACTGCCCCAAGGTCATAGAACCTTCTCATGAAACCAGTGGCATTAATTTATATTATTAATGATAATAAGGCAAATTTGAAGCAAAAAACAATAGAATATTAAGAATGAAAAGTTAAACAAGAATTAACAAAACAAAAGTCAAAATTTAAAAAAAAAATAATTACAAAATTATGACCTGACCCTCTTTTGTGGGCACCTTTGGTTTAAAATTTTTAAATAAGATTTTATGTTTAATTTATGAAACATAAGCCACTTTTTGAACGATTTTATACATTTTTTTTAAGATTTGTCATATTTCGAAAACCTTTAAGGTCCTTGGGGCAGTTTTAAGAAAATTGGAATTTTAAGAAATTATTTTGGATTCCTACTGAGAGACTCCTATGACATATTTTGTATACCGCCCGAACACGATCAAACAAAAACTTTTTTTTTTCATACAATTTTTTACTCAGCCGAGCCACCCTATTATGCATATGCCATGGAGTATCAATTCTTCAAACGGATTTTTTTTTAATTTTTCCATTTTAATGTGCAACCGGCAACTAACCTATTTGTATTTGAATTGAATTCTTCTTTCTTCTTCTTTCTCAAATACTGATGATAATATTAAAATTACACTTAATTTTTCTTCTTAATTTGCTTTCATACTGTTGTAAATAAAATTAATTGGCGTACAAAGGTTGCATAAATATTTATACACTGCATGACTATGCACGTGCTTAGGGGCATTTTAACAAATTCCAATAAAAAAGGCGGACAGTGTAGATATTTCAATAATTAAAACCAGAACTTTGTATTGTATTTGCGTAAAAAGTAAAACAAGTTTATACTGTTCTCTGGGATTGGTCGGTTTATTAACTCAATTGCACGAATTTTGTTGGTTGGTTTTTTTTCGTATAACCGAATCGTTCATTTGCTGTTCAAGGTCGAAATTTAAAAGCTTATTGGGAGCACGTTTGGCTCAATATTTTCTGATCAGATCTAGTAACGAAAGGATTGGGGAACAACAGTATATACACAGAAAAAAAGGATATTGTTAAGCGAAGAAAAAATTGATATTTAAAAAATTGTAAGCAAAGTTTTTGATTTAACTAATATTTTTGATACAAAAAACTCGTTCCTCGTATGAATAATATATTCCTCATTCGCCATTATTCATGGTTCTAATAGGAGAAATTCATTCAACAGACATCCTAAGTCTCATATATGTTCTTGTATTAATGTTCCTTCATTCGGCCCACGTAACTCTCGATTTTTTAGTGTAGGCCACTCTCGTACAAAATACGGTCTTTCTTCCTCAATTTATGGTTTAATGTCAGCATATAATGCATATGTCGTTTTAATCGATTTTAGTTTGCCAGTTTCTTCAATAAAAAGAAAATTACTTGAGAATGTACAGTCATAGTTGTTTGCTTTACGATTATGCTGCATTTACACCATCACACATTCCCCACACGCACGATTAAAGGGATGCTAAATACTAAATAGCCGTGTGACTGAAAGGGACGGCATTACCTAACACGCAAAAAAACGTGACACGTTTTTTGGTCGGCCATCTTGTTTACGTGATAGGAATTATGGGAAAGCTATGCATGTTGATATTTTAATAGCGACGGCTTTCGAAATTTCACTTTCCTACAAAACAAAATGATTTCGGAAAGTGATGAACGGCCAATTATTTATTTATTTCGTATGACTGATTAATCAATTGTTGGTTCAATTTACTAAAACTAATTACCACAAATTTCACATGTTTTGAATCAGAAATAGAAATATTTTCAAGTGATTGCAGAAATGTTGTTGTGTTTGTTTCCGTTTAACGTTTCTATAATTATGGGTAGAACATGCATGATACTTTAGGCGTCTGATTTGTGTTTGTTACGCATTTATTAGCATTGACTGCGGACAAACGGATCTCTCTCTGTCCCGTATCGTTCAAAAATGCGCGTGCGTGATGGTGTAGATGCGGCAGTACTTTGTATCATATTTTTGTAATTTTAAATACTAATATTGTGGTCTTATGTCTATGAAAGAATTTTTGTTTTTTTTTGACAAACAAACCAATAAATATATAACTATTTTGTCAATGGACAACGCTTGCATCAACAACGAAAATTGTTGTCATAACATATAAATTTGTTGGCAATACAATCCTTTTTTTTCTGAGTGCGAAAGTATAGAAATTACTTGACATTTTAATAGACAAAAAGTAGGCTGGTAACCATTCAATAGACTGTCCCTGCACTTGCTTAATTTAACCCTTAAATGGTCAGTGTATCTTTAAAGATACAACCATTAAAATAATTATTTCTTCGTTTGTTTTGACTTTATTTACTTGTTGCTTACTATTTTAGCTTTAGCTTCAAAATGTATCCACTGTAAAAAAAATTGACCCATAACTTATAAATTAAGCTTACTTTTTACGAAATATTTGCCTTTTTGAATTTTTAGCACATTTAAAGAAAAAAACACTTTTTTTTTATTTTTTAATATTAAAGAATGTGACACTGCTGGATAAGAAAAAATATTTTCTAATGAACTTATATTTTATGAAATAAAATACAGATATTTTAACAAAATGCGATATACCTATTGTGGGGGGTTAATGCCCAGTGTATCTTTAAAGATACAACCACTTTTTTGTTAATAACTTCTTGAAAAAAAAAAAATATTTTTTTTAAACAGCGGATTTGTTGTTTTTGTGTCCATTTACATATAAAATATTTTTTTCAACAAAATCGGTTTCATTGGGCATTTAAGGGTTAAAAGTAGAATCACCCATAATCCTTTTATGGAACATGGCTCCACTAGTGCACTAGTCGAATTGGTTCCGAGTACCACTGAAGCAACCATGATCCTAAAAGTCGCTTTTATTCAACGCAATCAAGAAAATCCTTGATTTAAAAGTGACTGCAATTTTCCTAGGTCATGGCTTTCAGCTTCTACTATTGGTAGGTAAGTAGCAAGTACAAGCACTGCGCTAACAGTCCAGGGTAGACCGAACCTCAACTAACATGCCGCTTCAGTCAGCTTGGTCCCTAGCTATCTGCCTTCAATTACAAACACTAATACCCTATAACTGTGTTTTCATCGAAAACCCGTCGACGCATTCACACCGAACACCAACTAGTTTTCGTTTGACGTTTCATTCAGCTGTGAGACACTAGTAGTGAAACTTTTGTGTAAACTATTTTGTTTACAAATTTCGATCGCATTAATTAACAAATAAAACGATTTCAGATCGTTTTAAAATAATATTTGTCCATCAATTAAGTGTGGAAAATGATTTTAAGTTTCGAGTTGTGACATCAGCTGTTCTGCTGAATTTGCTAAATATTTCAAAAGGGTTGATCCTTTCAACAACCCAACGATTGGAAGGCGTTTTCATTGTGGTTTCGTGGAAGATGACTTTAAACGTTTCCAGAACTGAAATATGTTTGGGAAAACGTCTGTTTTCGAGTGATTTCGCGAATAGGGTATTAGTTGAACTTTAAGACTAGTCGGACTGTTCCGTTGCTATTCATATGCTGCATATTCCATCTCAATCGTTGTGATATTAATGTAATCATATGAATCCCAGCATAATAATTGTGGTGTCTCAGCTGGCTTCTTGGTTTCGATTCAATTAGAACTTCTCTACACTCATAAGAATATCGCAAGCTAAATTCTAGTCCGTTCTTAATGTTCTTCATTCTCAAGTGCTCAATCTCAAAATAAGTCAAATGGTTCCTAAAACAATAACAAAAATCTAAAATCAAGCTTTTTAATTTTAAATCAAACCTATGCAAAATCTGAACCATATCACCTGAATTATGTTTTTTGCACAAAAATACAGGATCGATTAAGAATTATACTCTCGAATTAAGCCGAAATAATCTTAAACTTACATGATGGATTAATGTGCATACCAATTAAGACCTAAACGATCATGATATACGAATTTATATTCTCGAATCAAACGGAACCAATGTCAAACTAAGATCGAAACATTACCGATACAAGAATTGTATTCTCCAATCAAGCCGCACAATGTAAAACATGATGTATAAAGAAAGTTCATTCATTCCGATTGATCATGTGTTTTCGTAATTAAGTGTATTAAAAAAATAAAAGAGTGAAAAATCGAAAAAAAAGTGCTAAAAAAATGGATAGTGCTTTTACTTATAAGAATTTTCTGGACAGTATTTTCTGGATTGCAACAAGTTGCCCCCGAAGTAGATGACGACGAAAACAATTTAAGAATATTCTTGAAAAATTAAAAAATGGAAAGACATATTTTAGATTTAAGTCCATTTAAAACAAATTAAGAATTTTCTTGAAAAATTAAAAAAACGGAAAGACATATTTTAGATCTAAGTCCATTTAAGCGTTTTTCTTTCAATAAATAAATATATTTAAAAAAAATAATTATTTGTTTTATTTTCTTAAACAGGAAAGTGATGGGGTTGACAACAAATTTGACAAATGAAACTAGTTAATCTTAAATTTTGATACGACATTCTTGAAGCATTCCAAAAAATTTAATATAAGGATAACTTGTTCTTATTTAAATTTTTGACAGTTTATTTCAAAAGTAATTATTTTGTGCTTTAGAGAGCATTATTTTAACTGCTGATAAATAAGGTGATTTTGAGCTTAATCTAAGGTCACACATTCTTCATTGCGTATGCTAAGAATAAATAAGCTTATTTGAAGTTTACAGTGATCTAAAATCAAGTTGTTTCATTCTTCGAATGAAATGACTTTGGGCTTAATTTAAGCTTACAAGTTATTAATACTGTTTAGAACAATTTAAAAATACGATTTAAAGGCTAATCAAAAAACATACTCAAAGTAAGATTTTTGCACTTGGATTAAGAATTTCCGAGCTAAACAGACTTTCGTCAACGGATAGGCTTGATCTGGAACTGATTTTCATGATTTTCTTGATTTTATCTCGTTTTTTCCCTGAGTGTAGGTATAGGTTGGCGGTTTTGCAGCCGATATAGGATTAGGATCTGGTGGCTTGATACGATTGCAGTGGTTCAGAAGAACATTTTGCGCCCCAAGCGATCTTATATCTATAATGATTTTGTATTCTCTCTTCTGACAAAGAGGAGATGATCAATTCGGCTGTGTATTACTGCATTTAGTGATAACTAACCAATCCAGTCTTTATGCTTGGCATGTGAAGTTTGTAAAGTAAGCTTGATAATCTGATGGATTCTAGTTATTCTTTTGTTTTCAAAAAAATGTATCCCCAAAATGTATCTTTACCTATATATCTTACCGGCGAACGTCTGCCAAACATTCGAGAGTATAACTGTCATGAAAGACCTTCTCAATTAGGCGTTTGGACACTGCATACAATTTTCGATCCCTTCCATTCGTCCCACAAATGGAAAACTCACACAAAATGAATGGTTATAGTTAGGTCTATAGGGTCTCTACAGAACTGTTTATTTTATATATTTTTTTACAAATTTTCACGACTAATTTTGCTAATTTTGTGCAAAGCAACTGCGGCACTAATCACCATCCCGTCTCATAAAGCTTCGAGAGTAATTTACAATTTTTTTAAGTTAAAAATGAATATATTTCCCAAACTCTTCCCAATTGACACACATTAAGGTCGAGCTTAATGCAGGCTCCCTAAATTGCCAGCAACAATATAATAGTAATTGTCCAGTAATTGCATCCCACTGTGTGGTACTAAAAATTGTATCTTTCTCCAACTTTTTAGTCGGCTACTTAAGAAATTAGTCACACAATTTGGCGTCAAGTAAAATCCTCTATCAAAACGGCCGACAGCCCCGCTCGCAAAAAAAAAATACCATCAATGGATTCTTCGCATTTCACTCTTTGACGTGGTTCCCATCAAACGATACCAAAGACGACGGTAACGATTTTCATGCGCGCCGGGTTAATGGAATCGGACTCGTATTTTATTTTTTAGAATAAAATTATTATTTTCTATTGACACACAAATCAAAGATGAAATTAACATTCACAGCGTATAAAAAGGAAAAAAAATCAATTTCGCCATGGGGCTTTTCAATTTCAGCTTGTGGTGACCCAAGAAAAGACTGACCAAGCGGCGGCCGGCGCGCGGCGGGTGGAATAAAAAAAAAATATACCAAAATGAATACATGAACTGTTAATGATCTTGAGATGGAAAGTATGGGAATGCGCTGTTTTTTTTCTGTTGCTGTTGCCTTTCTTCAGTTTGTACGAATAAATATGTATGACATGATGTTGCAAAGATTGGAATTTGGGATTAGCGGATATGGTCTTTTCAAATTCTTCCGGTTCGATGATAATCAAAAGCAGTTGTAGCTATTGCCCTCGATATTTAAAGTTCTGTTGATTGAAAATTGGACAAGCTGTCCAGGGAGACCATGTGGGTGTGTCTGCATTTTAAAAATGAGGAATCCAGATCGTGAGATTTTTTATGGGACAATGTGATGGTGACTTTTAATAGAAGGAGACACCAATTGTTGTTGACAATTTTCCTTGTGAAACTTACTCTGAGCATTCATAAAACCTAAGGAAATTAACAAACCATCGGAACTCGAATGAATCTATATGGCGTTGCGATGGCTGACTTGTAAAGGTCTTCCACAGCAATGCGGGCATCTAATGATTGGTCCTGACTAGGTTAATGTTTATGAATATTAAAATGTTCATGACAAAATACTGGACGTCGGGGATGATTGCACTTATGGCAAAATACTGGACATCGGGGATGGGATATGATTGCACTTATTATGCACTAGCTAACCCGTGCTCGCCTTGCTTGGGCAGCGCGTTTTAATTTAAATCACAATTGAGTGTGACTCCCTCTCAATCTCATGCGCCAAATTCGCTCTACTCGACTACTCATATCATAGACTCTTACCCATATATTCTTCAGTTCAATTTTAAAACGAGAGCAAAATCTAAAAACAACAAGAAGCACAAAAGATGCATAAAAGAAATAAAGAAAAAAGCAACAGCGACAGCACAAAAGGTACAGAGAGAGAAACAGATTTAGTCGCTCACACACACAAAATTTCCTCCACTCAACGCTGGTAAAATTCAACGATCTAGCTTCAATCGACCATTTTACTTTTTTGAATTGTATAAAATTTATAGATTATTACTTATTTTTCAACTTCAGGATAACGTACAAAGATGATTTATATCTTAAAACTTTGTACGTAATTGAACTTTAATTAAAAAAAATCCTATTTCATTTGGATGAGTCATTCCAAAGCTAGAAGGCATTCGAGAGTTACAACTTTTCTTAGATATCAGCTTATATATCCGCTTCCGGACAGCAGACAATGATACAGCATATCCTATCTTTTAATATCGACAATTTTCAATGCAACTGTGAAAACCGGAATTAATTGCGTGCAGTACTTTTTTAATCTATTCTGGGCAAACACCTTACGGCCGGAAAAAAAAGTTACTGTTTTATTATAGTAAGGATTAATGGCACCTCTATTCGTAGTTGCATTTTAATTTTTACTCCGAATGAATCCGTGTGCGAACAAAATGGTTGGTCGAATATGAGTGTTTGAAGTTGATAAGGCTGCTTTATGTAGGGTGGGAAGCCTCAAGTCTTCTTGGTCGACACAATAATTAAAATAAAACGCTTTATAATGTCAGCACTGACTGAACATTTTGCGGAAAATATTCAATACGCGACGTGGCACCTTTTATACACCTAAAACGATTCGAAGAAAGTTGTAAATCCGACACTCATAGGAAACCCTGCACTCAGCCTTAAAACTTTGACTCAGCCCCTCAGCTTTTGATCCTATTTTGAAATATGTTCTTTTCCCAGTATTATTAAGAGCTATAGCCACAGTATTGCCTCAAACAAATTTCAGTCTCCAACACAGCTTAGTTTTTAGTACGTCTCTTTTGGCCTTCCATAGGTTCGATGGGAAATAGTATAGATGCCGTTTCGTTTATGCACACGGTACCTACTAATAACATTTTTTTTAGTAAGTAAGTAAGGGGATGGCGATGGGCCCGTCTTGGTGCCTGGGCCCCACTCAACCTAACCTAACCTAAGTAAGTACGTATGTAATTCAATTCTATTTATTACATTGTTTATTGTTTACATTATTAGTATACAGGCTGCGTCTTAACCTTCAAACAGATCTCAAGGGTCAATATTAGCAAAACTAGGAGCGAAATTAAATTTTCCAATCTGGTGGTTTTGTGTTGGGACCCAATTTGTTTTTACTATATATCAAATTACTGTTTTTGCAGATAACGTAGATAGTTCTTATAGCTCTCAACTTTGATAGTTGCAGCGAAAAGTGTTTCTTCTAGAATAAGCTTTGAAAATCGCACAGAGTCTTTCGGGAAAAATGTTTAATGCACTTTCTCTTCTTTAAAAAATGTTGGCACAAATAAATTGATCACAACTATTTCTAATATGGTATTTTTAGTTTCGAACTTCAATATGACAATGCGTGCTGATGAGGTGCTTATGAAGGGTGTCCCATAGTTCACGCAAAATTTGAATTTTGCTCCATTTAATAGTACAGTGATGCCAACGGATAAAAAAACATAACAATTTGACGTAAAAATGGAGTGCTATACGAAAGAACAATAAATTTTCACTCTTGAGCAATATTTTAAATATAATGCTGATTTTTCGAATAAACTCATCTTCAGTGATGAAGCTAATTTTCATCTTGATGGCTTCGTTAATCGTCAAAATTTTGGGATTCAGAAAACCCACGAGTAATTGTTGAAAAACAAATGTACCCACAACGCGTGACTGTTTGGTGTGAATTTTAGGCTGGACTCATTATCGGGTCATTCTTCTTTGAAAAGTCGTTCAGACAGTTACAATTAATGGTGTTCGTGCATTGACATGATAACCCAGTTTTTAGTGCCTAAATTATAAGATAAGGATGTGACCAACATGTGGTTTCAACAAGAAGGTGCCAAATGCCATACAACCAGAGAAACAATTCAAATACTGCGTAATTACCTAATCGTGTCATCGGCCGTTTTTGCGATCATAGTCAAAGACATATGCAAACAAGCCGACGAACACCAACGCCTTGAAAGAGGAAATTGGGATGTGTAATGAAATTCAGCCACATTTATGCGAAACGGTCATAACGAATTTCAACAAAAGAGTACGTACTTGCCAGCAAAGCCGTTGCGGCCATTTATCCATTCATGAATCAGTAAAAAAAAATGTCTAATTAAATTACATTTTGGGTGAATTATGGGACACCCTCTACATGAATAAATTTCAGCCTCTCATTAAAACAGCAAAAAAACATATTTAGAAAAATATGCCGCAAACACCGTCAAAATCCCTGTGATTCATGAATTTCAAAAAATCGAAGGTCGTATATTTCTATGTTCGCTGTTTTCTATGAGATCGAAAAAATATAATTGCAGACTTATTTCTATTTATAATTTAAGTAAGAACTTTTCGAATGTTGTAAATGTACCAACGCGCTTTTCGTGGTTTTGATTTTGTTACTCTTGCCGCCTATTAAACGGGCTGCCGCAATCAATAAGAAGATTAAGATTTTCAGGGAAATATGTATAAGGGCCTGCCTTTTCAATTTTGATTATACCAGCCAAGAATCGATATTTTCTTACCTTTTTGTTGTATCGCAATGGATTAGCGGTAAGTCTGTTGGACTACTCAGCGAGTGGTCTCAGGTTCGATCCGAAAAAAGACAAATAACATTTTCAGTTTCTTATTCTCGTGAATGTCTGACAAACATTCGAGAGTATAACAGTCATGAAAGCGCACTTAAGTAGCCGTTTGGACTCGGCATAAAATTTAAGGTAGATTCCTTCCATTCATCCCAAAAATGTATTTTTTATTTATTTTTAAGGTTTTCCATATTCTTAGACTTTTTTTCAATCTTATTGAAGTAATACTTCTTTAGGCACGCTTGACTTTGGGGGTAAGCGTCACAAAATCGTTACGGAAATTGCGAGCGGAAGTTGAGAGGGAGATATAATTTAGTGTGATAAAAAGAGAGAGAGTTATGTTTCGTTTTGAATATTACTGCAGAGGCAAGAGAGATAGATGCACGCCCACATTTTCGTTCTCTCTTTCTACCAGCCAGTTACGTTACATTATCTAAGACACATCTTACAGTGCAGCAGTGATACCAGATCGGGGGATTTATCACTTTTTGCGGAATTTTCTCACTAATAATAAGTTAAAAGGGACAAAGGGATTTTTTAGACCTCATAGTACAAAAAGAAAGGTATTTTACTTTTTAGTCAAATTTTGTTCCCAATTGCTCATTTCATTAAGAATACAAAAATTATTCATCCTACGATCAAATTAAATGTTTTCATGTTTAGAAAAAAGTCATTCAAAATATCTAAATGCTTTCATTTTCTTTTTTTTATATCCCTGAACTGTTTCATAAAATGACATATCTGTGAAAGAATCACGAGTATTTTTTTAAAATAATAAATTTATTTATTTTGTAAACACAAACGGGATATTTTGAGTATAACCGTGGGATAGCCTGCCTCTAAAGTCTGGTATCACTGCAGTGCAGGCCTATTGCCTGTATCACATTGTAGGAGCAACAAAGAGAGGTGCGAGCACACAGTTTCTTTTCTTTCTCTCATAGCCAGTTACATTTCGTATATCTAAGACACGCCTGTTGCAAGGTTGCCACTTTGGTAATTTTTTACCAAATTTGGTAATTTTGTTTGCTTATTGAGTTTTGGTAATTTGTATCTGGTTATGGTAAATTTTTGAGCAGATGTACCAAGAATGCGAACTCGATATCACCTCATTTAAATGCTAGCTCACTGCTTCTGAGTGAACGGATTGCATTATTTGCATAGCTATGCTTCATCACCATCCATATAAAACTATTTTATTCGCTATTCAAAAAATTACAGAATGTACTCATTTTCTTCTTTTGACGGATGCTGAACTTCGAAATAGTTTCTGTTTGTGTTTATAACTATATTGAGATATGGATAGGTTAATTAATCATATTATTCATATACAGACATTAAACTCTAATTTGTTAAGGGTTTGTTATAAGCTGGCAATTTTGTGCAAAATCAAATCAAATAATTTGAGTTTTTTTTGTAAGTGGCAACCGTGGCCTATTGTCTGTATTATACTGTAGGAGCAAGAGAGAGCAGTGCGCGTGCCCATTTTCTTGCTCTTTTCCTCTTATAGCCAGTAAATTATTGAAGAAAATTGATATATTAGAATGTGTAAACTAAACAAGTATATATAGATGGAGCTAAAGAAGTTTTACTTCAGTCGTGTGGTCTAAAGCACACTCGTTTTTTTTTATATCTATGTGTTATACTTTTATTTTTTGCGATAAAGTAAATTTGTATTTTTAACGGTTCCAGTCGTACAAATTAAAATAATTTTTTTTAAACCCATTGAAGTGGCATGTGCCACTTTCAATGTTCTTAAATCCAGATGTAAATAAATAAAAAAATGTTTCTTAAGTTATTTCTTCAGTTCTGCTCAACCTAAAAAATGTATATAATAAATTACTGCGAATGGATTGATTCAACCTTTTAGGTATATCTAGCGTTTAGGGTTGAAACAAAGCCGTTGAATTTTATTTTTACTTTCATTGGTGTGGCTGAGACGTTATACCAGAGAGTGTTTCGAATCGTGTACATTCGTCAGTTGAAAATAATCGTTTTATTTGGTTACAGCATGATGAAGATGAAGCCACTATGCGAGGTTGACAATGCTCCCGGAACTTTTTGTGCTGATGGAATAAAAGTTAAACCCGATTTTCGCATTTGACTGACTGTGTTTGTTTGATTGTTTAAAGGGATGGATTAGTATTACAAACCAGCATAACCGTGAGTTCGGACAGTGGAAGGAGTTAAACATGGAACCCATTGCCCACAAACTATAACCACAGACACTAAGCCATTGTGTTTGGCGCTTTGGCTTCCCTGGAGTCGGTTATGCTCATCAAGGCAACTAATGCCAGTCACTATTAATGTGTAAATGAGTGCGTTTACATAAACTACTTGTTTACACTTTGTTTGAATTGGAAGGTAGCTTAATGGACTAAATAACAAACCAAGTTATATAATTACATTTATAATATTATCATAAAATAGCTCATGATTCACCGATGTATGCCGGAAACATGTTGTGCCCAATTTCGGTCGTTGTGTTATCGCCTTTAGCTCTTACATACACTAGTACGAAATAAATTGCATGAAACTTTCGACCGACAACGAAAACCGCAGGATCCAATTGTATCTCGCGTGTTTGCAATTAAAATATTTTCACAATATCTTTCGAAACGTTAATTAGTATCTAACAGGATAAATGATCATAAAATTAGATTCTCCAGCAACAGAGGTGTAAACCTAATGCAATCATGCTTAATGGGTTTCGTCATTAATCTGTCTGTGGCATTGTTTAGAGAGAGATAAGTTGGTTTTGTTGCTAAGTTTGTTCTAGCTAATATAAATTGTTAATGTTGAGGGTATTAGTCGTACATCTGACTATGTTGTAACCGAACTACCGCACAGGGTCAACTTTGTTGGACAGAGTAAAGGCTGATAGTGATCTGTGATGATTTAACATTCATTGGAGGTCCCCGCATGCTGATTGAATTATTATAATTTATGCGAGTGAAATGCAAGTTGATTGTGACTGCATGAATGCGCTTCAGGGACCATTCACTTATAAGGCAGTGGATACATATTGAAGGTTTCTTTTCTGTTTTATCAAATGACCAATATCGTCACGGATGCTGGTGAAAGTAGGGAGAGAAACATGCATTTGCCGTTCTTACATTGCTCTGGTGGTTCAAACATACCTATGTATAACGCAGTTTGAGATACGTTGAAATATTTGCTAAAAGCTAATACAAATCTAACACCTGGATTTAAAGCCATAGTTTTGTTCTCCGGAGATTAGGGAAACAGTTTCATCATAGGGCTTTACAGAAAGCCTCAGAGGCTTTGATTAAAAAGGAGGAGTAGGGGGCTCTGTGAAGAAATATCACAGGAAATAAGGCCCTGAAAGTAAAAATGAAATAAGGGCTAAAATTGGGATGAATTTTCGTACCCCATTTTTAAAACAGAAATCAGGCCCCAAAGATCCTTATGAAGTTAGGCAGCAATTGAAAAAAATTAAATGAGGCCCCAAAAAGTGAAATTGCACCACAAATTTAGGCAAATTTTTGTTGCTGTTCTTTTGAATGCGCATTTTTGAGGCCTTATTTCCTGGGGCTTTATTTTGCTCAACTTCTACTTCACGCGTAACGTGATTTCTGTTATGTGATAAAATAAAAACAAAACTAGATTCAAATGATTTTATATGACAACTCTTTTATCACAAGCCCTTCATTCTGTGAGGCGAACTGTATTGGCGTGATCTGCAATCGCTCTAGCATATCAGTTAGCCCGATTTTTTAAAAAGAGTTTCTCCGTTTTTACCGACTCCGACTAAGAACAAATTGCAAACGTCCGTTTAGAGCTGTAGATGGAGACATAGTCCCATTTGTTTTCTTTGTACGTTATTAAATAAGTTCAATACTTCTGATAATCGAACTATTGTCTCATTGACGGAAACTGATCAATTATGGGAATTATTATAGAACTCCTCCATCAATTTTAATGGAACTCCACTAAAAAACTGAGCAGGTTGTGGTCATGCGTTCCCGAGACAACCACCACTTCAGATTGGTTCACGTTTATGTTTTTACCTACTTGAACCTAAAATGTAAATAGTCCATTAGTCACCAAACAAGTTCCACTTCCAATTGGAGACTCGAATCTGTCAAATAAGTGAAGAGCTAAGTGAGCTAATTCGAGAACCAGCGAGTTTGTTCGGGACGAACAGAAATTCACGAGAAATTTCCCGATAGATGGCGGAGCGGATATAAAAGGGCAGATTTGAGAACAAGTGTTGAACAGTTGACTTTTAAACAGTGATATTAAATAGTAATCGGTTGTGAAGATAACGAAGTGTAAAGTATTCAGTGAATTAAGTGATTGGCTTAAGTCGGATAAGAATAGCTTAAACAAATTTTGTTTTGAAGTGACTTTTTCGAATAATTCGTAAAAATATAATAAAAATAATTTTATTAGAAAGTTCAACAGAATAGCGTTTTAACTTTTCCAATCCCAGATCAGTTGTTACAGTATAGATGGCTGCAAACCTATCGAGTGAGCGCTGAAGTTCAGTCTGGGAGGGCCCAAGGTTGACAGACCGAACATTTTGATTTAATGCCATTTCACCGAACAAATAAATCTAACGCCTGCCAAGAGAAAATCGTTACTTTCATACTTCTGCACTGCAAAACATGTGTAGCATTCTCTCAAGACTTCTCAAGTACTATTCTGAGTTTGAATAACTGCTTGGGCCTGTTTGTCCATCTGCTCAACTAGCCCAACTGTGACTTGATGAAAGCTCTGCAAATATCTTCCAACATCTTGGGAACGATTTTTACGGGCAGTCTAAATAATCACATAATTTCAAGTTTGCAAATCTTCCACTTCTATAGATTTGTGAACTTTAGGTATTTAATCCTAAAATTGAACATTATTTGCCCTGCTGAATGCCCGATTTTGGATTAAGCACCTCTGAGAAATGCTTGCTCCATCTGCGTCTGCTCGTCTTAATGAAGTGCACCATTCTTGGATTTGCGACTTGTTCCATAATATTTGACCTTGTTGTTCTCTAAGACAGCGTGTGGTTTACTTAAATACATGCAGATCTAAGGTCATACTCTAGCTTTGCCGTTCAATTTCCTCCTGTATCTTCTCGTTCTTCAACCTCTTCCACCGTATATACGTACATGAAAGTTACAAGTCAGCATGGAGCAAACTGTCAATTTTTTAAGCTTTGGCGCCAAAATCCACCCTATAGCTAGAGTTGAACTTTCTACCCTAAACTCAAAGATCAAGACTGTACCCCCGAGTGGTTCTGATTATAATGATCTGCTTTCCAGCATGTAGCTTGTGAGTATCGTCAGACCTGGGTGCAGATTCCGTATATCAACGATCGTCTAAACGATATCGTTTTTGAAACTTTGACCACCAAAATAAGTCAAATTCTGCTCGAATGGTTTTGACAAACGTCAGCTTTCATTATACTTTCGGAAAATGAACTGGATTAAGCGCTCTAACTTGTAATTTTAGCACTTGGTTGCTTATTTTTTGAGGTCTACGCCGATAATCGTGTGTCAAGTAACGGAATAAGTGCGGAGGCTAAATAAAAGCTGAAAGGGCTACTTCAAGCATGAAAAACTTCAATCCACACACAAAGACCACAATTTTTAAGCCGCCTTATTTTGTTCGGGCGACACCGACAGCGGGTGGTATTAATAAAACTTAGCAATTGCTTTTACTCCAAAGAAATGTCAAAATCGAAGCATTTGCTACATTTCGTATGAATAAAAACTGATTTGAGCTAACGCTACCTTTTGACATGGTCCGAAAGGGGCGCCACCTACCTTTTACTCAGATCGGTACGAACAGCAAAGTAAATGCTATGTTTGAATTTTACTTTAGCAAGGAAGGATTTTATTCATACCGATGCCAAGCAATTGCTTAGGGTTTTTACTTTGCTAAAACCTTTTGCTCAATGCAAATAAACATTTTTATGCATATGATCTAGTCGATATTTAGAAGCCTTCCCAAAAGCTCATACAAGTGACGATTTTTTCTGCCTTTAGTCAATGCCGTGCTAGATAAACTGTGAAGCATGTACGTCGTATCGATTTCAACCCAGCTGGTTACCAAAAACAAACCAACCATCATACGCTCGCAAACTTTTAACCCTCAGACCAGCCGCCTTTTATACAGGGCACTCATTCCGTAATTTTTCAGACTATCGATAGACCTCCAAAAGTAGGAACTAAGTGCCAAAATTACGAGTTTGAGACCTTAATCCAGTTCAATTCCCACCAAATGTAATGAAATCTGACGATAGTGAAACAAATTCGGGCAGAATATAACTTCTATGGTCATCAAAGTTTCAAAAACGATATCGTCCCGACGATTGTTGTTATATTCGCAATCTGCTCGCTCGTCTTGTCATCTTGGGTGTAAGTGTACTTGATATGTAATCTGCTCCCAACTACCTGAAACTTTCCTCAAACACTCGACTCCGCAACTACAATCACCGGTCAAACGCAATTGGAATTTATATAACACTGCAACACAACCCTTTTCTTAACTCTCTTATTTCGCATTTCCATGTCTCGAAGCCACTTAAATTTAATGGTTTTTGAAAGTATAACCAATTATTCCTGCCATCATAACCGTCATACTACTAAAGACTAATTGATGTTCATCTAAAATACTAGTCATTGCAGATTTAATTTGCAGGTTTCACACCTGCTGCCAAAATATTGATTTCACTTTCCAAACCGATTACCTTTGGCAAACCGAAAGAGCGGAAAACGAATTCTTAAACAAAACACGATCAGGCTTCATAGTATTGTTAAATCACCGCCGTTTTAATATTGTTTGAATGTTTAGTTCAGCCCGATGGAATGGTTTGCGATTTTTGTACAAAAGTACCCGAAACCTATTCCGATTTGGATAAAAACTCCATAGATGAAACAATGAAAGTTTCGCTGATTATGTTCGGGCAATATGATGAAGAGATACAAGACTAGCTTAGAAGTCAACGACACCGACATACGCAAGTGTACCTCAGGCTTAATCATCACTTCCTCTGTGGTTGTTGTATATACGTGTTTTTGTTGTGTTCTTGTTATGGGCGGTATAGAGATAGCACCTCAAGCGCCCATCCCAAAAGTGATTCCGATTTAATGGGAGGCTGGGTTTCTCCGGGACTAATTTGTGTAAATTTCCTTTTGAAAGATGGCCCACAAACAGATCAAATTCGTAAATCAAGTTCACACGTGTTCTGTATCCCCATAACGGACTTAATGATATTATCGTAAATGCTAATTTGGATGTGAATGTAAGAAGTGTCGTTTATGGATTTTCTTAGAAAACCCAAATCAGCGTTATAGGCTCCATCCATTATGACATTTAAGATGCACCACTGAATAACAAGATACCTTGTGTAAGTAAGCCCCGAGCATCTGGGGTATTATATCATGCTAGCCGCTGGGGCATGCTTCATATTATTTCTATGAACTGGCGCTGTTTAAGTAATCGAACTAAATCTGACATTTATTCAAATTTATTCGTGTGCCTAACTTATGTTGGTTTTCTTAAACGGAAAGTTGTCGGATTACAACATCGAAATAGAGCTGCAGCTGATGCAAGGCGTTGCGCTTGGCTACTAGCTAGTTTGAAGTGCAATAGATACATATTTAAATTTAATTTGATTATATTCAACTCGGTATTATGTCTGAGGCAAGGTCAAAATCTGCAGGGCTTTTGTATGCAAATTAGTCCAAATTATGGAGTCTCTACATTTGATTATGTTTCTTGCGCAAATATGATTAGTCAATTTGTTCCGTGAATAGTTACCTTTATAAACAAATGCTCATCAAAATGTTGTAGTAAATAATTTCCTGACATTATTATTTTAATTTCTTTGACAGTTTGTCAAAAAAAAATGTTTGTTTTTGGGAAAACTTTACTACAACGCGGGTAGAGGTTGCGTCCTCAAATCCGAGCCAATTCCATAAAGTTCTCGTGTATAAAAAATATTTGCATTATACTAAAAAAAATGCCAACGGAAGCTTACCCATTATTTTCCATTGACTTTGTGAAAAAAATATTTAGGGAATTAGAAGCGGCATTCAAATTAATATATTAATAATTGTTGACCAGCAGGTTGACCGGGACTTTTTGCCATTACTCTAATTTATATATTTTATACTCTATACTCAATACCATATATTGTATACTCTACTAGCTGACCCGGCGAACTTCGTACCGCTTAAAATTAAATAAATTATAAACATTTTTTGATAAAGCGGAACCTCTCTATTGAACGAATGAAACTCCTATGGAATTAAATTAAATTCAATGCATAGAAAGGACTTCATAGATTTCCTCCGGGTCGGCTTCATGATCGTTTTTTTCCGTGCTACTGATTGAATTAATTTGGTCCGGTCAGGCTTTCCCAATAAACCAAATTAACCAAAGTAGAATTTGGGCAATCGGCAATCCTCGCTTCTGCCATTCGACCGAACCGCGATTGTCCAAAAACATTGTGCTTAACGACGAAGCCCATGATCATTTTGAGCTTTTTTTTTTTTTAAGTCCTGCGGTATGTCATGGCGGTCGTCTGAAGTTTGGACGGGAGGTAAGAATCCCCGTTCAGATAATTGGGTTCTCACTTCACATTCGATGAAGGTGCTATAAAACAATAAATATCAGTATTGTTGCGACTTGTGAACATGGTGGCTCAGTGGTTAGTATGCTGGATAATATACGAACAATGAACACATTATACCTCCACTTCTTTCTAACAAGCGAAATGTGCCGCAAGGCCTCCGCACACATAGGCCACATGCCACATAACATATTATTTAATGCTTGCGATTAGCGCCCACCACCCCAAAGCAGAAAGACATCGACAACAGCGCCACCTATCTGGTCCAAAGCTATCCTATCTTGGACCAGATAGGTCAAACATTACCATTCACAAAATTTCATTGAAGTCAGTTGAGTGGTTTCGGAGATTGACAGTAGCGCCACCTATCGAGCTCAAGACTATCCTATCATTTAAGCTGCAGCCAACCATAAACATCCACAAAATTTCATTTAAATCGATTGAGGGGTTTAGGAGTTCGACAACACAGGAATGTTTACTAAAATGCCTCTAGCTCGTATAACCAATAAACATACAAACACCGTAAATCCCTACAAACCCTACTATAGACGTCACCTTTCATTTGAAATTTCCAGAAACAAAATCGGTTCACGAATTAAGAGAACAACAATTCGAACACAATGCGACTCATTTTCATATATATTTATAGAAGGGAATGGATGAAAAACAAAATATGCCTAAAGCGCCACCTGTTGAGAATTTTCCGAATTTAATTCAAGACAAACAAAACATCAACAAAAAATCATTCAAATCGGTCCAGCCGTTCTCGAGTTTTAGCGAGACTAACGAAAAGCAATTCATTTTTATATACATATATAGATAATGTGTGGAAAAAAAAACAAAATGTACTGAAATTCATGTGTTTTTCACACGCGCGTTTTCCGATTTCAACAAAACTTCACAAAACCCATATATAGACCAATACCAAAGATGTGTGAAAGTTTGGTTGAAATCGGTTAAGGCGTGAATCGGCGACAAACGAACACAATTTTAAGGCTCAATTTTTATATATATAGATTAATTAAAATAATAATAATGATTAATGAAATTTATCAATACAACTTAAGTTTTATCAATTTGCACGATATTTTGTCAAATGGATAAAACATTTACTACACAACTGCTTTGTCAGATTAACAAAACACAATTTTAAGTTAAATAAATATCTATTGTATCAATTGAACAATTTTATTGTTGAATTAACAAAGTTTGTTATATACATTAAAACGCAAAAACCACTTTTGTAAAATTGACAAAACTTAGAGAAAATGTTTGTTAGAGAAACAAAATACAGATTATAAATACTAAAAACAATTTGTTGCAGATTTTACATCAATTTTATTGAATTAATAACAAAAGTGTTGAAATGAAAAAAATTGATTTAATCAGCTTAATCTTTTTAATGCAAGCTTTTGATAGTGTCATTTATTATTTGACGCGCGAAGTAATGTAGGTTGTTAATGTGCATAAAGATTCCCTTCAACATTTTAAAAGTAAATAAATCCGTGTATGGATGAGGACAGGAAAAATGTCAAACATGTCAACAACCCCTTAGATATAAATTGGTAAGAATTGCAATTTGGTAATGTAGGACTGCATATTGAACGCATTTTATTATCTTAAATTAAATAGATCAAATTTTACTTCATCGCTATGTTCCCGGATTCTTTAACCGAAACTAAAAGACGAAATTTTAAATAGTGAATAATGACTACATCTACATCAAGTTAGATAACGGCATTCGGTACAGTTATGTCTCAAAAGTAATAGCCTTTTTTAATTTTACATATGCATATTTTGATATTTTCAATGTTGTCAAGTACAAATAATGTAATGTATTTCCTTTTTTTAATAAATCTAATTGCTAAACGTATTTATTTTGCATATCATTTATTAATAACTAGTTCTATCCGCATAAACAATGTTTTTTTTGAATCAACAATAAAAAATAAAACTTAATAATTCTATGTAACCAGCGCTATTCTTATAGATTCAACAAAAGACAACTGTAGCACTGACAGATAATTTCCGTAATATCAACAATATTTGCTGATTGAACAAAATGACAAACAATTATGATCGCATTAATAATAATTATGATCAAATTTAACAAATAAAATAAATTTCTTCGCAAAATCAACAGCATTTTGGTAAATTAAAAAAAAAAAAAACAATTTTTGTTGCCATACATTTTTTTCTGTTATCACAGCAAAAGGTTTGAGACAAGATAAATTTTATTAAAATTTTGTCAATTTGATAGAAACATTTTGTTGGACGTATGTTGACAATAAAAATTGTTGATTCAAGCCCCGTTTTTATCAAATATACCAGGGTTTTATTTTCAGTGATTCATCTATTGTAAATTATTTTAGAAAAGAATATATATATATATCTTAAAAAAATAAATAATTGGCGCAACAGGTCCGTAGGGACCCTAGGCGTAGCTTCTCACAACCATTCGTCGTTTGTGAGTTTTTCTTTTTGGGACGAATGGAAGTGATCCACAATTTTATGCCGAGTCCAAACGGCCAAGTGAGAAGCTCTTTCATGACAGTTATACTCTCGGCTGTTTGTCAGAGATTCGCGAGAGGTGGCGCAGTGAAAAAAACCTTAAGTTGGAGTTTTGGTTTTATCGGGATTCGAACCTGGGTACCGCTTAGCAGTCCAACACACTACATACTAAGCCACTGCGCCGATATGTATATCTAATCTCTAATGATATTAATATTAATCGATTTATTATAAATATTAGTTTTATTATTTGTTATATCTATAACATTATTAATTATTAGACCTAATTTAATTAGAATTTTATTAGGATGAATTGGGTTAGGTTTAATTTCTTATTGTTTAGTTATTTACTTTATGCGAGTGGGACAGTAGAGCTAGAAGTCAAAACTAAATAAAACAGGATTGGCCAAGGCGGACTAATTTCATTCCTGGACAAAGAAATGCTGCTGAAAATACCTTAGTAGAACCAAAAAATATTATTTTGCCGCCTTTGCACATCAAATTAGGTCTCATCAAAATTTTTGCCAAAGCAATGGATAGAAATGGAGAAGACTTTCTGTATTTAAAAACTTTATTTTCTAGACTAAGTGAAACTAAATTAAAAGAAGAAATTTTTGTCGGACCGGATATAAGAAAGATCATGAAGGATTCCAATTTTATTACAAAATTAAACACAAAAGAAAAAAATGCATGTCCTTCTTTTGTGAGGACAAATTTGTTGGCAACAAGAAAGTCTGCAAACTATGAAGAGATTGTTTCTAAACTACTTTAGAACTATAAGGCATTAGGATGTAACATGTCCTTAAAGATTCATTTTCTTCATTCCCATCTCACCTTTCTGCCAGAAAACTTAGGTGCGGTGAGCGACGAACTCGGGGAAAGATTTCATCAAGACATCGTTGCAGATTTATGTTGGACACTTAAACGAGAACGAGATCATCCATCGTAAAGTTACAAGAGACGAGAAAAACGAACAAAAAAAATCTTACAAAAATTTTTTTCTTAAATATGATTCTATTATATATTATATCTTCTTTTTTTTAAACAAATATATTTCCCAACGGAAATGAGTGTTTAAATTTTATTTTCACTCACATTTTTGAACTAATCTCTGGTATAAAGAAAAACAGTTACGAACCACGACCGAAAGAGAGATTTTTTTGTTGTTGTCACGTGATCAATCACAACCTAATCATTCTTTTTCATTTTAGTTTGTGTTTAAACTAACCATTCGGATTTTTTTTTAGCGCAAGCTAAAAATACACAACATTGCCGCGTGTAAAATTTAAAAAAAAAAAAAATACATGACTGGGTCGCACTTTACTTGCCCTTTTTTAAAAAGGTATTCAATAAGGACGAGTCAGTGTTGAGCTGGTATATAAAAAAAGCTGTGTGCCAATATAAATGGAATATAACATCACAGTAGCAGGGATCCTAGTATTCCAATTTTAAATGACTCTAAGGCATATATCCGGCTGAATTTGAGCTATTACATTGGTTATGTTGGTCTTAAGGGCATCGGTTGTTTGCAAACAAGAAAAAGTCAAACGAGCTTAATTCGCACCATCTTTCTGGCCAATACATGTCACCTCTGCGAGAAATAACGATGCCCTCAATTCGTTAGATCAGTATATTCCTCGTGACATTTGCTACCTCCATATCATTCAATTTGCACCAAGAGAAATATATTAGCATCGTTCTATAGTAGAGCACTCGCCTTTGAGTTGATTGTGATTCATCACCAAAACGAAATGGCCGCCAACATCAACAGGTCCCAAAAAAAAAACGTTTGCAAAATTTATTTAGGAAAGGAATGGGTTCCGGTAACAGACAGTGTGATCCACCAGACCATAGATTATCACAGTATGGCAGCACAATGGAGTGCAAGTGAGCCTCAACTAGGACCAATAAAAAACAAACACTTGAGATGCGACTCTTTGTTACGATGCGACGTGTTCAACACTTGTATACATGCAGATCTTTTATAGTGCTGACTGCTGAGCCAGAAACTGTATTTTTTCGCAACAAATACCCGCTTTGCTCATTATTATGTAGAATGCGAAGCTAATTTGAATTGAGAACAACATCACGTAATTCGTCTGCGACCGAGTAGATTTAGATCTGGTGTTCTTACTTCTGATTGGAGTGCTTGAATTCCAAGTGTATAATGCTTGGGCTATTGCTATTGAGTTTTATTCTATCCAATGGGGTCTAAGGGGAGCCACATGTTTTACACGTAACGGTGTTCAGACAGACTCTGATCTTGTTCACACGCGGTGAGTGACAATTATGACAAGGCAATTCCGTAAGGTGTATCTGATCACCTCACACCAACAGAAACTGATTTATAACATAGTAACTAGCATAAATAACTGGTTCATGGTTTCCTCCAAATGTTAAAGATGTACCTATTGCATTTTTTGCACAGAGAAGTGATTTGTTCGCGCAAAATTAGAATCTTTAGCACGCAATTTGAAAAATTAGGTACAGTCTACTCGCTTATCTGAAACGGCAATTTGCCACAAATTTTATTTCACTTATACGGACTTCGGATAACTGAAAAATTGTTGTACTTAACCGAAGTTCGAAGTTTTGTTAGCAATTCAACGAAGAATTAGGGTATGTAGTAAAGCCGAAGGAAGGAGAATTAAAAACACAACTGAAATCGTGCTGTCAAAATTGACACACAATGAAGTTAGTGTCATAAGTTCAATGGACAAGTTCAGTTGACGAAATAAAAAATTTTACTAATTGGCGCGTTCAATAACTTTGTTATTGCTGAATTAGTATAATTTATTAATTTCTGACGTATTAGTTTGTTCAATTAACAATTTTTTCAGTAAAGCGAAGTTGAGATAAGCGGAGTCGACTGCATAGTCTCCGTGCAATTTTGGCACTCACATTAAGTATTCATCCCAAGTCGAAGTGGGGATTTTCGGATAAATAGTTCGTGTAAAACGTCAAATAGATTTGTCTGGAGTGGGCATACGAACGCGTTGACTAGGTTACTTGAATTGTTTGTGTATTCTCGCAGTTTTTTTTTCGAATTTTGACGGACTTCGAAATGTCAACTGAGTAAGAGTACGCATCAGACAGGAATTTCTTGGCTATAGATTTGTCGGCTCTGGTTTACCTTATATTGCTGAAGTAGATGTTCAATAAAATAACAAGACGCATTTAAAACAAAGAAGTACAATAACTAATAGACAAAAACCTCCTTCAAGCAGATAGGCTGTTATTGGTTCAGGAACTCAAAACTTGGTTTTAGGCAGTAGCGCAACAATAAATGGGTTTGTGCTTCCTTTATCCCCTCGCGGTGAACACCGGGCATGATAAAAATGCAACCGTAAAAGGAGTCTATTGATTCGAAAGGAGATAGCTTGCGCCAGTTACTCCCGTCAGGGAAATTTTTCCCGCTAAGGAAACGGACCTCTAAAGGAATGACCATGATGAAGTTTCCCAGACAAAGTTTTGATTCTAAAATTAGAGAGCCCTTCTTGACGAAATGAGTAAAAGACCTCGGAATGCCGGATTTATTCATCTTGAATGAACACTCATCGCTATAAGAAGCAACATGTTTAAGCACAATATCTGCAATAAAATCAGCTGGGCATCAACTGACAGAGAATCAACTTCCAACCAATTGACCATTTGGGGATCAGTCAACCGCGACTCAAGTAGCAGCTGAAATTGGGATGATATCAGCCGCCATTTTTATGGTAACAATTCCGTCCAGCAGCAGTTGAAAGTCTCAGCGATAAATACAAAAGAACACCTTTTCGCAGGCCGAGTAGAAAAAGCTAGTAACTAATCACAGAAGAGAAAAATGTATTCCCTTCAGAAGCAAAGAGTAGGATAACAGGAAAAGGCATATCACGTGGAAATATTTAAAAATTGTCACTGCAACTGCAGCTACCCGGGACAGGAGCGAACTTGAATATCAAAACCAAATCGATAGAAGATTTCGACTGCGACGTGGTTGATAGCAAGTACCGAGAAAGCCATAGAGTTTTCAAAGAGTCAAGTTTCTATAGTCACTTCTGACCCACAACTTAATTTGAATATTTACATGAAAAAAAAAAACAGAATTAAAATACCTGTTAGGTTCAGGATTTTACTATGAACAATTCAAAATCTGTTGTCATCGGCATCAAACTGATTTTCAATACAAACTTGACGACGATAAAAAAAGTCCATTCACCAAATTTCATTCAATTCTTTTGGGCGCCATCGTGATTTCAACAGACGGACAGACAGACAGAGAGACATACAGACGGACATGGCTAAATCAATTCAGAATGTGATCCTGATTCAGAATATATAAAATTTAAGTTCTCCGGTGACTCCTTCTTGGCGTTACAAATGTAATAACAAAGTGAATATACCTTCCTGTGGAGGGTATAAAAATACACTGTGGATGTAAAGGTGAATTGCTATACCACTTGTAACCCAAATAGAAGCTCAAATAAAAGTTCACACAGGTCAGATCCAACAAACTTCAAAAACTGGTTAGAGATTCGTAAATGTTACAATCAAATAACCTTTATTCGTCAAATGACTTGTTACCACTTTAACTTACTTATCACATTCCTATAACCATTTTTTGAAGCAAACTTTAGACCTACAAGTGCACACAATTAATGAGTCGATTTTATTTTCAAGCCCGACTTCACGAGTCTTGTAAGGTTATCAAGCAATAGTTGGAATCGACCATATCAAATGGTTCAGTGACATCAATATTAGCAAATAGATTTGTAGTAAAGCGAGCAGTCTAATCAAATCAAACAATTTGTTGTTTTTCGCAGACGAAAAGTACAGATAGTGTTTATATTGAGCTCATTCCAACGTCTACGGATAACAGGGATAGTGGTGTCAGTGTCATATTAAGTACGTAGGGCCGGATATTTTTTTCTTTTGACTTTCTTTTATGTTTCTGAATGTGACACTTATTTTTCATATTTATTAATGAAATGTAATGTTCTTCAATATTTTTTTTTAAATCTTAAACTTCGCATCTGCTAGACAGGGCCAACAATCACTCCGTTCTGAATCGTACAGGTAGTACCTACTAAAATTGGTCACATTTAAACCACCGTTTCCGACCAGAAAATTGGTGACCATTTTCAGTAAGCATGTTTGTGTACACATGCACATGCAACTTATTTTTAACTTTCTCCATTACGTAGTAAGAGAATGATATTGTATTCGTACAAAATTTCGAACTCGAGATGTTAATCAATTCTGACATTACGATGATAGAGGAACTCAAAAAAGTAGGTCCGTCTGTCTGCATGTTCCGAGGCCTACAGCCTAAACGGCTACCCGGATTTCGTTCAAACTTTGGATTTGGAATTTGAGGGCTTACAGTTCGGGGCTGTTTCTTTGTTTGCACGGTAACATTAATATTAATGGTACTACGCATACAAAATGTTCATACCAGCTTTATTTGTTCGAAAACGGCTCTAACGATTTCAACCCAAATTGATATTTATGCTTATGTAGGTGAAGTTAACATAACTGCATACTCAGTTTTCCGCTATAAAATCAAATGACGGTACTTTTGAAATTTGGACATATCTCGAAAACGATGCGATTATAACAAAAATTCATTTCTAAGGTAATATGGTAATTTCTAACTTGACGGCAAAGTCAGTTTTTCTCTGTATTATCGTAAAATGGATTTTAGAAAGAAGTGATTTTTTTTAAAATGTAGTTTTCTTCAGTTTACCCGACAACGGCAATAACGATGTTGACCAAAATGCAAACTTCGAGTAAAATTGATGTTTTCAAAATTACTGCGTCCTTAATTTTCAATTCGATTCACCGAAAACGATAATTTTAAAATCTGTTCATATCTCGAAAACCGCATTTTCGTTTTCGATAAAACTTTAAAAACCAAGTAATGCTTACATCCCGAATAATAACCTCAGCTATATTGTTAGTCAATAGTATTTTCCAAAGTAAACTTTGCAATATTTGTACTTTTTTGTCTTCCAAAATGTACTCAAACCGCTCTTACGATTTTGATTAAAATACATATTAAATATTATTATCAGTATTGGAAATAAGACCCCGTACTTAGTTTTTCTCAAAAAATTCGAAAAATCAGGTTGTTTTATTATATTTACTTCCCGATCTATGTATTTTCACATATCTAGCTATACTATTTATATTTTTGTTACATACTCCCCACTTCCGATAAAAATGCAATAACAGCTACGCAGAATTTAATATTAGCAAACATTATCCTTTTTTTAAACCTCGTTGAATATGCACCTTAAAATAATTGCAAAGACTTTCTCATAAAATCAGAAACTCTCATTTCATTTGCACCCTCTACACGTCCATCGGCATATTCGGCTTATAACTGCTAATGACAATTCAAAACCAAATCTTTGAAAACTTATTATGAAAAACATTCTAACACGAACCGTACTTCGAATCATAGACACCTTAAACCAGCGTGACTAATCTATTCCGGTCAAAAATGAAAACATTCCTTAAAAAGTCTGAAAAGAGAAACTGCTACTACGCTTCACTTTATGCTCAAAAACCTAGTTAAGTGCAAAAGCTTATAAAATAGTACTGTTTGTGCCTTTAACCCTTTAACCATACCTTGGGATAATTGCCTGTTACTGACAGCATCAACTTATAAAAACTCACATTGTTATTTATATTTACGTACTGCCTATCAGGTTAATAACCTAAAAGTGCATTTTATTTAACACAGAATATTCCTTTTACTATATTCTATGCACCGATTACTTTATCTAGCATCGTTTCTCAGATTTTTAACCACCTACTTAATAAAATTAGAAAACCACCAACTTAACTTTTGATGAACGAGAAAGTTTCGTTCGACTCAGTCGTACATTTTATTTTATACAGTCCACGACGGATATAAGAACACTTCGCTTATAAGAAACGCATATGGAAACACTGTAGACTTTGTTTATTGTATACGTTTTCGCATATAAGAACACTTTGGATATAAGAAACAATTCTTTTAGATTTTAGAGGGTTTCTTATATCTGTCGTGGCCTGTATTGGCTTCAATACCGGCTATCGAAGTAAGTACGTAAGGTTTTCTTGTGGGCTTATTTTTTTGTGGATGGAAGATTTTATGGGAACGTTTATTTGAATGGTTTTTGAATCGTTTCACGGATTTTCCTCGTACTTTTCTGTGAGTCTTTATCGGGACAACATAACCCGAAAAGTTATAACTCAGCTTGTTTGAAACTTGAATGCTGGTTGTGCTTAATAGTAAATGTATAGCAATGAAATTTTCAAAAAGATTTTTGATGATAAAAGAAATTCGCTTTTAAATAATAAGAAAGGCCACAAAACAAATTGACCTAATTGAATTAGGTATTCATTTTTATTTTGCAAAAATTATTTCAGTGATAATTTAAGATTGTACAAAAACGTGACTTATCTTTAGAAAAGGATGAACAAGAAGAAGGTTACAGAAAAGAACAAATCTAATAGTTTGAAACGTTTAGCAAAATAATGATGACTTTCAGCAAATTATCATATTGAGGATGTTGCATTGATACAAGCGATATTTCCGACAACGATCATTGGCATAGTGCAAGCAAAAGAGTCTCCCCTTTCGTCGGATGGTGCGCTATGACTGATCATTGGTAAGGACTAATACAGGTTGCAACATCTCAAATTTAAAAAAAAAAAAAACACAAGGTTTTGATGTCGCCTTGCACTACTTGGGTATGCGACTTCTTGTTATAATTTAGTCAAATTGCGTTCACAACAACCAGTTAACTTTACAATTGACCAAATAGTTATGAAATTTAAAGAAAATCAATTGCGCACGTAGGTTTATTCAGAGCAGGATAAACAAATACATATTAACTGTAAATTACTGAATCACTGTTTGTTTGATTTCACATCTGCGTTTTTTTTTCCGATCTGACTTCAAAGTTAGTTACCCAGTACACGTTTGAAGGTATTTTTCCAAACGTGCCATTTAATCAAAGTCGCAACATTCACGAATAACATTATTTGACATTCAGATACAGTTACAGATTGCGATTTAAGAAAATACTCACGTATATCGATCGAATCTGAGGTTTCGTCTGAATTTCGCACAGGTGAACAATCTCCTTTTATTTTATTACTGCGCAAGCAAAGGAAAACACTCAACACATATACGCGTTATTAGTTCCAAGCCATAACTAACTGACAAGGGACATTTTTTGGGAGCTCGAATTGTCAAATTTCGGCCGTCGCAGAAATTAACAATACCACGACCTTGAATGATTCTAATTTTCAGCAAACACCGGATTTTCTATATCAAATCAAATCAAATCAAATTGAATTAACATTAATTAAGAGAAGGGGAAGACGATGTGATTCAGTGGTAGTGTTGGTCTCTTCAAAACGTATACAGCTGCTGTTGCAATGTTGCGAGCAATTGTGAGAAGTAAAAATAAAGTTATTTAATTTTTTAGGTCAGCACTAATTAGTGACACCACGTAATTAAGATAAAATATGCAAATTCAATTTGCTTTTTGGATTCGTCGTTGGCGTCTCAAACTCGACGAATGGTGCGATTTTTAAATCAAGATGACTCGTTCAATGCTGCTTGTCAGTCAGTATAAGTATAGTGAGCCGATGAAGTAAATGGGAGCAGGGAATGTTAATGAAGACGAGGCAGGTATCTATGATTCAAAAGAATTCCAATTCGTAAATGCAAATGATGTGATTTAGGAGACTATTGGAAATGGAAATGGAAATTCTCTTCCTGTCAGTCTGACGGTGAATACAATCCATTCCTACACCTACACACTTGTTATAGTGTTGTTAGTACAGGTGTTTTTCTGTTGCTGATCTGAATAATTTTGGAAGATATACGCCACTTTTAGTTTCATTCCCGACTTTATTTCCCATCCTACAGTAATTCCAAAAATATTTTGCACAATTTCACGGTCGAATCCGTGGATACTGTTATTTAGAAAATGACGGCGACTGCAGCAATTCGTTTAAACCGAGATTGGAAACAGAATACTAACCTTAACTCCATCAAAAATAGTAATTGGAGTCCCAATGTGTCTATTTCGGTCTTCGTTGCCAAAAAGTACCACCCAACTCTTAATGCATCTTTTCTTCCAGTCAAATCGAAAGTTTTCGAGAGGATATTACTAAGAAGATAATAATCTTATCTCTGACCACCAGTTTGGGTTCAGAACCAAGTATTCGATGATTGACCAAGTGCATAGAATTACTGAGGGAATCGAGAAAGTATTTGAAGAAAGAAAAGTCATGCTCAAGCGTATTCCTTGGCGTCTCACAAGCCTTTGATAAGGTGTGGCACGACGGCTTACAATTTAAATTACGACAAGTTCTCCCGTAAGCCTATATGACATTTTAGAATCATATCTAGGGAATAGACTCCTCCGTGTTAGGCATGGAAACGATTACTCGGAGCTTAAAGAAATTTCAGCCGGCGTACCGCAAGGAAGCGTTCTTGGGCCGCTTCTTTATCGTGATATACCAAGAGCAGATGGCACTACCCTTGCTACGTTCGCTGACGACACCGCTATCCTTGGAGTAGGTAATACGATCGAAGAAACGACTGCAAAACTGTAAACCGCACTGTAAATGAATGGACGAGGGACTGGCGGATCGCCCTCATCGAAACTAAATCTGTTCACGTGCTTTTCACGTATAAGAAAACTAATGATTTGCCAAATTTTCTAAACTTGGCCCGAATACCCTTTGCAATCGAGGCCCAATTCCTGGGATTGACATTCGACGCAATGCTGAAAGGGAATTCGCATGAATTCGAATAAAACGTAAAGAACTCGATATCAAATATAGAGAAAAGTACTGGTTACTCGGAAAATATTCCCAGCTCAGTACCGAAAGCAAACTGCTTTTATACAAGCAAGTGCTAAAGCCGGTGTGGACTGTGAACCTACGGCATACAACTTTGGGGTTGTACCAAGAAAACAAATGCCAAAATTTTACAAACTTTTCCAAATAAAGTGATTAGAGAAATTGTCCAAGCTCCGTGGTATACTATGGATATCCACAGGGATCTCGGAATTCATACAATCGAAGCTGAAACTAGAAGCTTCGCGCGAAAGCATAGAAACCGACTAATCGGATATATTAACAATACAGTCCGACCAATTTTGCATGAGAGCAATTTCTTACGCCGACTACAAAGAACGAAACCATTCGACTTGGCAAAAGATAAGGACAAAGCGCGTCCTAATTGCGGAACATGCAGGATCTTTCAGTGGAAGGTAACCTGTCAAAAGTTTTTTATTTCGTGATAGAAAAATTTCTTGATAAGTTATATCTTAGTTGCAGTATCTAACATTCTATAGAAGGGTGGTGTTTTTAGTCAGTACAAATCTGACACTACTATGAGCATGCGCTTGCTATTCTCATAGTGTCTTTGGAAGAGTTTCACCTACCCTCGGTAAAAAAAAATAAAAAAAAATTTTTTTAACATGTCAGTGACTGTACTCTTGATAATGAATGGAAGAGAGGAAGCATTGAATCTTGTCAAAAGTGCTGGATTTGCTATCTAAGTCTAGAAATGATTACCTCGGAGTATAAAGAGGTTCTCAATGAGATGCAACTGATATTGCTTGGTTGGAGGATGCAAGTATTAAAAAAAATTGGCAGAAAAATCTAATTGACTTACCTACAGAATATCTATCTCAGCAAAGCATAAAGAAGTAGATAAAGTGCTCAAGTTGTTAGACCCAACAATTTTGAGTGCCGTGCTCCGAATCAGTCTGTAGTTATGCAATCATTTCAGTCATAGGGATGGTTTTTTATGTATGTTTCAAATTTTTATTGAATTGGGTATTCCGCTATTGCCCGCAGAAGCAGGAATTTTAAGCATGGATGGTACAGAAAATGGTACCTTCAGGTTGCTTAAAGAATATGGGACTTCTGGGTGATGCACTTTGCAGACTTTATGCCATAAATACGTTGACTAAGCGGACCACATTCACTGCCATAGCTGAGCACTTGTTAGCATAAGAGTAAGAATGGCTGAACCAGTGTTTTTAACTCCTGGGAAATTTACCTTTTGGTGCGAACTTTGATGGTAAGAAACCGTCTCGTGGGAAAAAGGGAAATTTAGTCAACTTATAAAAAAATATCCATCAAAATTCAACCTAATATCATATTTCTTCTACAGGGTTTTCCAATAAGAGGTGTTATTTTGGTATTCAAAGAAAAATGCCATTTTTTGAGATAAATGATCGTATGTTTATTTCATAATAAAGATGAAGGTATGCCGTTAATAATGAAAAACAACATCAGCCAAATGGCCACCACGAGCACGCATACAGGACCATATCCTTTTCATGAAATTTTCCGTAACCAAATCGCAAAGTGGCTGCCCTATGTCCTCGATAGCCTCACGAATTCTATCTTTGTGGTCTTGAATGTGGGCTTGGCTGTTGGCGTAGACCTTATCTTTCACGTCACCCCAAAGGAAGAAGTCGCAAGGTGTTAAATTGCAAGATCTCGGTGGCCAATTGTGATCACCTCTTCGAGAGATAACACAGTCCGGAAACTTTTCCCGTAAAAGATCAATGGTTTCGTTGCTTGTGTTTTTTCACCATTTTTGTAGTGAATTTTAATAATATCAATGCGTTGTTGAAACGTGTATCGTTCCATTTTTAGTAATGCCGTAGTTTCTACTTGTCAAATGTCAAAAAATAAAAGCTTCAAAAGTGACAGCTACCCAAATGGAGGGTCATTCACAATAACACCTCTTATTGGAAAACCCTTTACCTTATTCGGTGTTCACAAAACAAGGCTATCTCAGTTAAGTTTTGTTTATTCATATTAATGAATTTAAAATATTAATTTGTGATATTACTTTCGAAGACTTGTTATTTTTATTATTATTATCCTTTTTTTATTATTTATTCATTATTGAACATTTTCTTATTAAAGAGATTATTAATTTATTACCTAACTAAAATACACAAGAATATGAATTTATAAGTTTTTTTATTTTTTTTTTCATGAATTCTACCAATATGATTTTTTTTATGTGTATACATCCACTAATGAATTCAAAATTAGTAAAAATATTGAAAATTAACAGTTCTTTTTTTAAATTCACCATGGGAAATTTGTGGGATTTTTGACTATGTTCAAAAGGGAAACATGGGAAAAAAATTGTCCGAGGGAAAAACCATCTCAATGACATAACACCACTGGGCTGGACTATCATGTACGAAACTAGATAATCCTTAAACCGATGTTGGAACTCTCCAACTGCTCGAGAAACTCTACTCTAAAAAAAAACAGAAGCGCTTTCTATTGTGCACTTAAAAACAGTTTTTTTTTATTAATTATTATAACCTACAAAAATTATATTAATATTCGCATTTTAATTTAAAACGCTATTGTACATTAAAAATATCGCATATTATTTTACATACATAAATAACGATCTATTGCTTAAAACGTAAATTTAAAAAAATATGAAATATGAATTTTAATTAATGAAACTTGTGAATTTTCATCCACAATTTAAACAACTCTTCCATCATCATCATTATTATCATTATATCCCAAAACTGATACTATAGGTTTATGGTAACTCAAATAGGCAACAAACTTTTTTGATTCGAATCTATTTAAATACCTTGTAAAGACTGCATCAATTGTAGTTTAATGTCTCGTTGTACGATCATTGGTCATCGTTAAATCAAATTCTCGATTCAATTCTAGGAATTCTAGTAAAAAGAGTAAGCTCTCAGTACTCAGTAGCTTCTCTAAACTGAACTGTTATGCGATTCTCGCAATCGAAAGTGTGTTAGAGCAGAGCAGCGACCTCGTTCTTTTTCTTTTCTTTTCTCTGTATCGCTTACATTTTTCTCTGTTTTTTTTTTCGATTTCTTTCTTCTTCTAACTTTTACATCATCAATTGAGTCATTTATCTGTCTTTTTCTTTTTAGTTCCCTTTTTCTTACGGAGGTGTCGGTAACAGAGTCGACAGTTCAATGGTTATTTCCCATCTCAAAAATGCCCAATGCGCCTAAAGAAGTTTTCACTTAAAAAGAAGACTCAGACTCATGGTCCAGCTTTTCCAAACTATTCACTTGTGGAAGTTTTTATTTCTTCGTCACGACAGTAATGCTCTCAATCTCCGATGTTTGCCAGGCGTTCACGAGCGGGAACTGAGTTCATGCTAGCAACAATCGGAATTAACAGTCCGTTGCCTTAGGAAGGCAGGGGTACGTAAATGAGATAACCATTAGGTCGCTATTTAAGCTTTCTCTGTTTTAGAGAAACCTTTAATGTATTTACCTCTGTAGGTAGGTGGAGAGCAGGCGCTGAGGACGGGAATGTAAGCCTTAATAGGCGTGCACTTACAACCAAATATCGGGTAATCAGTATCGTAAAATATGACTGCGGATTTTCGCATTTTATAAATGTAAATTACGTACATTTATAAAAAGAACACTCTCGTCGATTAGGGTACTAATCTCTAAAATCCGCTGTCTCCCTTAGAGCTGATCGTATCAGTTTTCTGGTGATCAATGATTTCTGCACCTTATCTTCATGATCTTATAAACATGCAGACGTTCAGATAGAAAGGTGCTGGCTGAATAACTAAGTACTAAATATAAAAGCGGAGAAGCTAGGCCTTGGATCCCTACGGACCTGTTGCGCCAAATTTAATTTTTTAAATATAAAAGCGATTTGAGGTTTCTAAAGTCTCCCATCCTAGGGTTCAATTTCCTCAGTGAGCATCTTAAAGCTAACCGTGCTGTCTAAAAGCGTGCAATGCGAAATGTGGGGCCCTAACCAGAAACTGTAAACATGTTGTCAGCTGTCACTGAAGATGACTTGATTGAGATCGACCTCGATAGTCTTCTTAGTTTTGCTAATATTTTAGTATCTACTATAGATATATATTATATGCTCTTTTCCTTTGATTCCACGAACTTGTCAGGTGTTCTTATTAGCCAACAGAGCGAAGTCTTTACCATCACATCCACCAAAATGTCTCCGACTGCTAAAGGATTTTTCCAAGATTACTAACCACACTTAAGAGCAGGAAATCTGTTACCTTATGAGTTAAAAATATTATGAGGCAATGTTATAGCCGCTTTCGACACACAAGCTGCTCCAACCTCTGTTTACAGTTTTTAAATAAATTGGCTTATTCATACCTAATTATAATTGGTAAACAATTAGACAGGTGTCATGAGTGTAGTATATATATAAAAGTATCTGCAGATATCCAACAAGTTTACAGCTAACACATTCGTGACTAGAATGACATAATCATAATTAAAAGCAAAGGTCTTTCAAGTTAGCAGTGATTACAGCAGCGGAAGCGTTTAACGAGTCTAACTTCTTCTTGAAGAAAATACAACATAAAAACAACAAAGCCAACTTTAAAACAAAATTGACAACGAGCAATTATAACGAGATTACAAATGTAATCTACTTGGCATGTTCATTTTCAGAGGCTATGCTGTATAAAAAATTATTAAGGTCGAAGTAACTATTAATTGGTATTTGATTTTGAGGAATTACCCGGACGTTATGCTTTTATTCAGCATAAAATCGTATAAGAACATTTATGACAAAAGTGCACCACTGGGTCGCACGGAACTTTTTTTGAATTTGAAAGACATCAGGCTGTTGCCAAGTTCTTATAAAGGGTGTCCGAAAATTTGAGTTTGAGTTTTGCGCAAATTTGTTGAGTAAAGTCCTACCAACGCAAGAAGGAAAACAAAGTGACAGCTGACAGTTAAGGGTTTTTAAAAAAGACGAGCCACACGCTGGAACAACGCGTTTTCATTACTCAGAAATACTTTAGAAATTAGGAAGATTTGGTCAGCTAGTTTTCGTATTTTGTTCGCTCTTCAACGATGTCGATTAGTCTCATTGTCGAAAATAAGGTTTAGAAAATTTTCAAGTGCCAATTTTGATGCCACATATATGACATTCAGGCTTCTCAACCATTCGAATTGGCCGGTCCTTATCATGCAATTTAGCGACTATGAATTTTATTTCTTTGGGGTTTTTAGAAGTCTGAAAATGTGACGTCAAATATATGGAAAGGCCGCTCTCCGATTTCGATTTTCATACAGATATAATCACCTGTAAGGAAAGACTAACTTGCCCATCAAGAAAATCCTTTATGCAGGTCGGACTTACCCGGAGAACTAACATTCTCGTACATCTACTTCAACATGTAAACAATCGAAATTTACAACTTCCTCTCAGAGTTGGTTTTCGCAGGCCTCAATTTTTTCTGCGACGTTCGGAACTCAACCGCTCAAAGTCACGAAACTCACAATAATTGTCAAACTCTTTGATTTTGGAAGGTAATAAAGACGAAATCTGCCTGTAAAGTTGAAATATACCCAGGGAATAAACTATCTCGCAAAAACAGATTATCCCTTTGTTCCAATGGAAGTAACTCATTTTTTCAGGAGCGTAATAATTATTTTCTTTTGACCTATTTTTAAAATTAAAATTTAAATTTAGCGAATTCGTTTGATTGTAGTTTTTATTTTGAAGGTATTTCAAAAACTGCCGATATAAATTAGTTGTCAACCATTTTGTTTGATTTTACAGCTATACTGGTCGCTCCAAAATAATACAAACTGCCGCAGCAGTAATGAAGCAGAATAATAAACGCCAGTGATCTTTAGGAAAACCTTTCGACTTTCTAGAAGCAATAATAGATATTCCGTGTAGATATTTAATAACTAAAAACCTTTTTGAATTCCACAAGTTTGATACATCGACACCCCTATTAACAACCTGCAACAACCATAGGTCAAATGAGCTGTGGCAAGAAAACGGTATTTAGTGCTACTTGGGTTTTTTGACCATCACACCTATCTAGCTTCCAATAACCGTACTCAGAAGGCTTCTCAATTCGGTCTTTCAGTGTCAGCATAAAATTGTAGGACCCCTTCATTTTGTCCCAAATATAAAAACAAAAACTCTCACAAAAGAAGCAACGAGCAGCTAGACCTAGGGTTCTGCACAGACCGGTTCCGCCAACTAGGTGTTTTTTTGTTAGCCATTATGCTTGATAGAAAACTAACTTAATTAGTCATATAGGGACAAATGTGGAGTTGACCTGAGCTACTAAAAACACGACCTTTCCGTTGTTGCGGATAAGTGCATGTTTGACTCTAAACGGGCTATCGAAAGTTAGCAACGGCAGAATTTTCATTTCAAAAAAAAAAAAAACAGGTAATATTTGTGTTTCCAAAATTCTTAAAAATAGCAGAATAATTAAAAAAAAATGCTAGAAATTTGGAAATTTATGCCACAAATATGTTGAAAAGCACAAGCGAGCCAAATAAAAACTAGATTTGCACAATTAAAATCTTCTGAATTAATTTGCTGCACTACTTTTGGAGAAAGAGGCAATTTGAGCTATTTACACATGAATTGCTTCTGCTACTTGAGGACTGTAATCCTTGTTTTTCTTGCTTGATCCTGATGTGCCATCCTGACCGCCAGTTTCAATCATCTTTAAAAAAGTGCGAATTTTGGAAAACTCCGTACGAATGTTTTTGAAAATATTTAAAAAAAATCGCCAGTTCCAAACATCTTTAAAAAAGTGCGAAAATATTTTAAAAAAATCGCTTTTTGTTGTACACATTCTTGCACTATTAAACACTAGGTACTAAGGACAATTTTTGCATCGCAATTTTTTATGCAGCAGTTTGCAGGGAAAATACGTCCGTTGGGAATATTTGTTTATACTAATTGTTTTCGTTCAACCACATATATTGAAGTTTCTGTTTCTCGGAAATAATTTCATAGGAAAAACTTTCCATATTTTTATTTAAGCCACTCTAAAAAATAAATCAACAAATCGAAATAAATTACAAATCCACCAGAAGACACCAAGCCGAAAAGAATGACTAAAAAAACAGCTAGAATTTTTTTTTATATTTTTTACATTTTTAGTAAAAAAAAAAGAAGAAGAAAACACAAGAATTTTTGTCTCTGGTGTCATCTTGTTTAAAATAAAGAAACTAACAGTTTATCCAAATGAATGTGTGACTAATGTGCCACCCTGTAGTAATTTTTTTTTTTTGCAAATCATTGCGTCTCATTGTTTTTATTTAGAAATTGAAAAATAAACTTTACAAGTAACTGCTCACGCATTCATCTCGTCCTCACACAAATCAATGATTTGTTAATTGTCAAATGGCAACCCGTGGCTTGAAACAACACTAGCCCAATTTCGGCAGTCACTTTTTCAGTGTAGTTTAATTCAAAATGAAATCAACTCGTCTCTCGTGTAACCGCGATACTTTTTTCAGGTCGATATTACACTGTTGTGCGGCGATAACATTTCTAAGAACAAGAATACTGGCACTGACAATGGACAGTGCAATTATACAAAAGAGGTTGGCAACAACAATCTTACCACTGGCAACTTTACCCAATTAACTTCAGCCCATATTCAAATCGCACTGAACCTCTCAAATTTAAACACTTAATATTGCAATAATTTATGACATCACACCGTTGTTTAACAGCACTGTCGAGATAACAATCCAGAGCCAGACCAAACCAGTTGCCATTAACAGAGAAAGAGCAATAAACTTCAAGCGCCGCGCCGCTCACAGCCGAAGGTACCTACAAGCCAGCCCAGTGATTACAAAGAGACATTTGCACACTCATTGGAATCGTTATCCTCCTTTTCCAGCTAAAGGTCTAAAAATACTTTCAATGGACTTGTTTAAAAATACACCTTCGTCATGAAAAGGCGAAACATCAAACGGTGCAGTCATCAAACCGTAAATTGAATTAAAGACCAACTGATTGCGCTGCAGGTAGATAGGCTAATCGGTTTCCTACCGCCCCCCATTCGTGTGCATTTGCGTTGCGGTTGCCTATATCACTATCGTAGTATGTCATCGGCACAGTGACACATATAACCCATTTGTTTACATGACTATTTTGACAGTACAGCGTGTACTAACCTGTGCAAGTTAGAGCTCCGATGGGCATTCAAACTCCAAATGTGTGTATTTTCCCCGCCACCCTATTTTACACAATCATAGCCACATTCACTCACAATTTTTTAACAAACAATACGATAACAAATTAACGGCCGCGCAGCGTTTACGTGAACTTGCTCTCTTTTCGCAACCGAAATTATTTTTCTTTTATTTTCAAACAATCTGCAAGTGCACTGCGATTGCATGGGAATTTGTTAAGATTGCATTTCGTATCTTTTATCTGACAACACACTGCGGTGAGATATCCGGAAGAAAGTTGCGAATGCCCCACGACGACGGTGGACCACACGAAATCTTGACTTTTCGAGTCGCACGGAGTTCGCGGCCGCGCTTCTGTGACAAACGTGTGAAGCTTTGGAGAGTCTACGGAAGACTATACGCGCGACCGGACATCAACTGCGCTGACCAGACCACTACAGTAGTTTGGGGGCCCAGCTGATGCGATGCGATGGTGTGTACGGTGTACCAAACCGAACGCTGTGGATACGGGGGTGGGGAAGACCGGTTGGAGTGTGTGGTTTTTTTTTTTTTTTGATAGTTCGACTGATTTGACAGTGGAGACATCGACTGCAGGTGGATTAGTTACAGCGACTGAGTGCACACAGCAAGAATCAAGATGAGCTGTGCTAAGGTTGGGGCTAGGGAATTCGAAATTGTTTTGGCTGATACGTTAGGGAGCGCTCAAATGGAGAAAATTCCACATTTGTTGTGGCTAACTGTTGTTGTTGTTAGCAGGTTTTTGGTGGCGTCCGTAAATTTGCACACGCTGTGACTTGCAGTCTGACTTGTGCGGTACACCGTACACCGTTCACATGTGTGTGCGGTCTTTGATGTTCAGGGGATTTGCTAATTGATTTGACGCTTAGGCAGCGGAATCGGGCACCAGAACTTCCTTCGTTCGCATGGGACACGGATGAGAGTTTCACGAAAATGATGACGATTGTGGAAAAGTGTGGTGAACCGCGGAAGGGAATTTACCCGCTGGCTTGCTGTGTGTGTGCGTGTGGTGTTTTTGTTTATATGGTTAGTAGGAGGGCGTATCAGGTGGAAAATTGCTGGAATTATTTTTGTTGTGCTAAGCGGTTTTCTGTGTAGGTACGAGCGTATATGCCACACTGACAGTGAGAACCGTTGATTGCGGGTGACTCGAGGCTTTCATTTGGGTAATGACTTGTTCAACTAATTCACCAGAATGGATTTGGTGATATGTAAGTTGGCTTTTTTGCTGGCAATGAACAAATTTAGAATGCAAATGGTTTCGGGATATCGTATGACGATCGAAGATTGTTCGCGACTGCAAGTAGTTGAAAGCAAGAGGTGCGGGTGCAAACTGATGAGTCTTACAGATATAAAAAACTGCAAAAACTTAGATACTTGTTGAACTAGTGAATGTTCTCAAGTGAGAAAGAGAGTCTATTGTAGTGTTGTTAGCACTCTCTCTTCACTTATCCCACGAAGCCTGGTCATTTTTCCCTTTTCTCCGTATTCTAATTCCCTTTCAAATATACACATACATTATATACACATTACATTTTTGCGTCACATCCAGTTCTTAAAATTAAAATTTACATTACTCGAAAATAAATCGTGTTAAATTAACCTTAAGTAAAAAAAATCGCAGTTATAACACTGCTGTTTTTGTTTTTTTTTTTGTACTAGAAAATATTGACAAAAACCGATTTATATGAGCTGTTTCTTATGGACATTCAGTGTGTTGATAATTATGGGGAAATATGGGTGATTAGATACAATTTCACCCAAAATTTATAGGTGAATATATTTTTGTTAGATTTCTGAAATTCCCACGATTTTGGTGCTTTTTCCCTTTATCGCATGGAAGGCTTATCGGACATCGAAATTCCCACAAAAAGGGATAAATCCCACCATATAACAACACTGGTCTATTGTATGTAGAGGGTGATATTTTAAGAGGTTAGGAATTGGGGTTGAAATTAAATATACAGAAGTTGTGCAAATAGGAAAATTATTTTCTTTTGATAATTTTTGATAATTTTTTAGCCGTTCGCCGTGGCGACACGGGAGTTTCTACAATTTTCGGCAACTTTTTCTAGAATTTGAAGTCACTTTACCCGCTCAAAAAAGATATAAGAAACAGTTCAGCGGCTTCGTTCACACGCTATTGGAGGCCAGAGCCACGACTCATTTCTGGACACGACTTCGTCATCGAACTTTCCAGTTGAAAGCAAATGTCCTGCAAAAGCATTTATGAAAAAACTACTAGGTATTGTTGATCATGGTTTTGCAGCGGCCCTTATTGATGGTGAAATTTGTAATTTATTTTTATTTCAGAAATGTACAGCCTGAAGAAACCGTCACCCCATAAACCGCAAGAGAGAACGGGTAAGTCGCTATCAGTAACTGATGGATGACCGTAGGATTTTGCTAGCTCAAATTGCGATGGAAGTAAGTCGCACCGCTGAAAAAAAATTTAATGATTATCTGATGAAGATGCTGTTGGTAAAATTGTGTCAGCTGCCAGATGAACTTTCAGTTTCCTGTTATTTATTTTTAAGTGTTGCCATATTGACAAAAAAACTACTCTCCTAGATATTCCTTCATAGGGACTTGTTTTGACATCTTTCCATCTGATTGCTGAACCATATTATACGGTTGTTGTATCATTGACATTATAAATACCTCGTTCGAATCTATTGTCGGCTACGTCGTTTGTTTTACATTTGAACAGCTCGTTCTTGCCGTTCTGGACTTTAGCTTTTAAATGGCAATATAATGGACCATCTGCAGCCCCGCACCTGTGACTTGGATAAAACAGTCGTTTAAATTCTGCTAGATAAATATCATTCCGGCTGCACCCAAAGCGGGTTTAGTAATATCTATATACATATAAAAATGCTTTAAAATTGTGTTCGTTTGTCGCTGATTCACGCCTTAACGCATTTACCGATTTTAACCAAACTTTCACACACGTTTGGTATTGCTCTATATATGGGCTTTGTGAAGTTTTGTTAAAATCGGAAAACGTATGTGTGTGTTATGACTGCGTGAAAAACACATGAATTTCAGTACATTTTGGTTTTTTTTCACACATTATCTATATATATAAAAATGGATTACTGTTCGTTAGTCTCGCTAAAACTCGAAAACGGCTGGACCGATTTGAATGATTTTTTGTTGATGTTTTGTTTGTCTTGAATTAAATTCGGAAAATTCTCAACAGGTGGCGCTTTAGGCATATTTTGTTTTTCATCCATTCCCTTCTATAAATATATATGAAAATGAGTCGTATTGTGTTCGAATTGTTATTCTCTTAATGCGTGAACCGATTTTGTTTCTGGAAATTTCAAATGAAAGGTGACGTCTATAGTAGGGTTTGTAGGGATTTACGGTGTCTGTATGTTTATTGGTTATACGAGCTAGAGGCGTTTTAGTAAACATTCCTGTGTTGTCGAACTCCTAAACCCCTCAATCGATTTAAATGAAATTTTGTGGATATTTATGGTTGGTTGCAGCTTAAATGATAGGATAGTCTTGAGCTCGATAGGTGGTGCTACTTTCAATCTCCGAAACCACTCAACTGACTTCAATGAAATTTTGTGAATGGTAATGTTTGACCTATCTGGTTCAAGATAGGATAGCTTTGGACCAGATAGGTGGCGCTGTTGTCGATGTCTTTCTGCTTTGGGGTGGTGGGCGCTAATCGCAAGCATGAAATAATATGTTATGTGGCATGTGGCCTATGTGTGCGGAGGCCTTGCGGCACATTTCGCTTGTTAGAAAGAAGTGGAGGTATAATGTGTTCATTGTTCGTATACTATCCAGCATACTAACCACTGAGCCACCATGTTCACAAGTCGCAACAATACTGATATTAATTGTTTTATAGCACCTTCATCGAATGTGAAGTGAGAACCCAATTATCTGAACGGGGATTCTTACCTCCCGTCCAAACTTCAGACGACCGCCATGACATACCGCACGACTTTAAAAAAAAAGCTCAAAACGATCATGGGCTTCGTCGTTAAGCACAATGTTTTTGGACAATCGCGGTTCGGTCGAATGGCAGAAGCGAGGATTGCCGATTGCCCAAATTCTACTATGGTTGATTTGGTTAATTGGGAAAATCTGACCGGACCAAATCAATTCAATCAGTAGCACGGAAAAAACGTTCATGAAGCCGACCCGGAGGAAATCTATGAAGTCCTTTCTATGCACTGAACTTTATCTAATTCCAAGGGAGTTTCATTCGTGCAATAGAGAGGTTCCACTTTATCAAAAAATGTTTATAACAAAATTTATTTTAGACGGTACGAAATTCGCCGGGTCAGTTAGTAGATATGTATATAAACAAAAAATTGTTTTAAGCTATTTAAGCATAGTTTAAGAATCCTGCTAAAAGGAACCGATATATGGAAATGTGTAAAGCACTTAATTTTATTTAAAACTAGCTGTTTTCGCCCGGCTTTAGTCGTGTTGTATTTTTGTTTATGTATGGGAGGCGTAACGCCCCTTTTCGTTACTGACACATTGTGTAGAATTCTTCCAATATATTCCAATTAACAATTTTTTTTACAATGAAATTCATTTCCTTTTTATCACATTATTTTTATTTTAGAATCATTGAATATGATTGAAGTAGATTGAGGTAGTCGATTTTCCATGCCTGTTGAATAAAATATCAATAATTAAAAATTATTTTCTGCTTCTTAGTTGAATTTGCTATTGAAGTGTGTTTTTTTTTTGCTAAATATAATTTATTTATCAGCAAAGGCAATCATTTTCCCCTAAGTTCGAGAAAAGTTCCTCTTTTTTTTTACCCTAAGTGAAATTTGCCTTTATTTTTATATGAAAACATTAAAAAAGATTAAGTCGTTTTATAACTGCCTTTATTAACAAGCTACACTAAAAAAAAACTGAAATGGAAATACAAATAAATTCATAAACTAAAAAAAATAACAAAAATAATTACGTAGACGTTCGATGGGCTGGTTTCTATCATATTTATGGTGAACATTTCATTCTAAGTGAACTTTGGAATTTATTTGTCATAGAAATGCGTTTTAATTTTACTTTTAAGCAATTTAAGTTTCAACGTGATTTTTTATTTATTCCCCTTTTTTAAGCTTTTTCCCTTTTTTCATTGAAAAAACATTTTTCCCCTGACTACTGTTTCGAAGACAAAAAAATACTCGATAACCATACCCAAAAAAAAGATATAGAACAAACAAGAATTGAATTTCCGAGGCTATGCGGTAGTACCTTCCACAGGTAGGCACCTACAAGTAATTTTAAACTCACACAATAGTCATGCCGAGGTTTTTCTGAATTGTATTTGCATGGAAAATGTTTCACATTGTGTTTCCATAAAATTAAAATTGCAAATATCGTATCAAAAATTTAGTAAAGCATAGAATTTGCGAGGACTCACGCAAGAATCGAAGCTTCGAATTTGATATTCTGGGTACAGTTACGATATTTAAGATCATTTATAACAACGCTACTTGTGGCCACATAATCGCTGAGCGATGAACTAATTTTGTTTTAGATAGCGACACAGCGACGTCGCTCTGCAAGCAAATTTTGCTGTAGTTTTTTTGTTCATCGCTTAACGACGAAACAGAAGATGAAGCAAATAGACGTAGAAAGTTTTGATTTCCAAAAGTCGTTTGTCATGGCAAAATTGAATAATTCAAAACGTTATTTTTAGCAAAATGAAAGAACTTACCTACCTTAAAGTGAAATTAGTTTTCCATTGCTTATTTTGGCCAAACTGATGTGAATGTAAAACGTTACTTGTTAGCCCCACTGTATGGTTATACCTACTATGTATTACACTTTTTATTTCTCTCTATGTATGTAATATATTAGCTCTATTTAGTATGTAAGACAGCAGCGTTAGTATTGTAAGAATAAAGTCAGTCTTAAACAGGTCGTCAAGCGTTTCATATCTCCAGCCTCCTCTTTCCGCTTTGAATACACAACATTTTTCTAGCTATATCTAAACTAAACTAAAGACTGATTCTAACGATAAACGATACGATACGAAGATATCTTTAGAATTGGTCTGAATATCGTAACAAAATCTGTAAATATGAACTGGGCACTCTTTCCGTAACTTTTCAGACGATTATCATTGAAACGATAGACCTCCAAAACTATAGCAACAAAGTGCTAAAATTACGAGTTTGAGAGCTTAATCCAGTTTATTTTCCAAAACTATAATGAAAGTTGACGTTTGTCAAAAACATTCGAGCAGAATATGACTTATTTTGGTGATAAAACTTAAAAAAAAAAAAAGTTAATGTAAAAAACAAAAAAACCCGACTTTCTGTAATAAACTATCACATTTGGTTCAGAATCACATATCAGTTTCACAACATGGTTTTATATCTGGTAAATCGACTGCAACAAACCTAGTTTTAATGACTAACGTCATCATATCGAATATGGAAAATATGTGGCAAACTGATATTATTTTTACTGATTTTGCGAAAGCATTTGACAGAATAAATCATCAAGTTCTACTTCATAAATTACTTTCTCTAGGTATCCATTCTGCGTTACTAAAGTGGTTGGAGTCATATCTGACGGGTAGAATCCAAATAGTAAAAATTCTTAATTTGGTCTCAAATAACATTTCAGTTCCGTCAGGGGTCCCACAAGGAAGTCATTTGGGACCATTATTATTTTTGTTATTCGTCAATGACATACCCGGTTTGTTTATTGATTCGAATTGCCTTTTGTTTGCGGATGATCTCAAACTCTATCGTAAGATAAGATGTGAATCGGACTGTCGTCTTCTCTTAAAAGATTTGGCGAGACTTCATCATTGGTGTCAACTGAATCACCTTCTTCTTAACATTTCAAAATGTCAAGTTTTGTCGTGTTTCAGGAAACATAATCCAATTTTGTTCGATTATAATATCAATAACATTAATCTAGAGAGAGTTAGAAGGAAGAAAGATTTAGGGGTAATCTTGGACACAACTCTGTCATTCTTACCACACTATGACTATATGATTAATAAAGCTAACCGAATGCTTGGTTTTATTAAAAGAAACACCAGAGAATTCTCAGATCCATACACCCTAAAGTCCTTATATATTTCTCTAGTAAGATCAGTTCTGGAGTATTGCAGCATTGTTTGGAATCCTTACTATAACAATTCAATGGAAAGAATTGAGAAAGTACAGAGAAAATTTACAACATATGCTTTTTTCAAGTTAAATTGGAGAATTCCAAGGCCATCCTATAATAGTAGGTGTTTATTATTTGGAATGCAAACTCTTAAAGATCGCAGGGTATACTTTTCCGTGATGTTTATAAGAGATATTATTACATCTCATATAAAGTGTCCTCCGTTGCTAGCTTTAGTGAGTGAAGGTAATGCACCATCAAGAACTACACGTTGTCGATTTTTAATTTATGAACAGTTTCATCGTAGCAATTATGGAAGAAATGAACCATTATCACGTTGCATCAGGGAAGCTAATCTAATTTGTAACTTAGTTGATTTTAATTATAATCTTTCGAGAGATATCTTTAAATCTATGTTATTAAATAATATTTCAACATTATCTTTTAATAGTGTTTAATTATATTTCAGCTAATGAAAATGAATGTTAGGTACCCACCAGCAGAAAAATTATGTATTAACTTATCTTAGTCTAAGAGATTGTATTCAACTTGATGAAATAAACTAAAACTAAAACTAAAACTAAAACTAAAACTAAATATATGAGTATTGAGTACCCACCGACTGTCAAATAGTAAGGTATAGGTACTTGAATCTGTCTTGTTCATATCTTTTTAATTCTTTTTTTAACAGACAGTCGGTTTGTTTTTTTTTTGTTTTTTAAATTAACTTTATTTTTAATTGTATCCTTTTAGGCTATGACACTCCGGTGAAGAATACGAATATAATGACACCGCACTATTTAAAATCGGTCAAGCCGTTTAAGCTACACGGCGTCACGTAGGAAGGTACATTGGATACGCGCGAAACACATAACCCTCCCTGTGTCCAGTCGGGTAATAATAGATCTATTCGCGTACTTTCCCGAGCCAAAGACTACAAATCCGTCAAACTCATAAAATTTAGCAAAACTCTCTCAGAGAGCTGAAAATATACGCCAAAGTACGTGGATAGACATCGAGCTACTTTGAGCAACTTTCATCTTTGACATCTAATCCATATCACCATTAAATATATAACTTACCTTTTTGCAACATATGAAACGTTCTAGGATAACATTCGACCACCACCAAATTTTCTTTATTTTTACAGATTTTATTGTTCGGTGCAATTCATTTTTAGGCCGGATTTTGAATTTCTTGACAACTTTGTGCATTTCTTGAAAACATTGTGCATTTGACATATTTATCAGTACTTGCCGGTTAAAATTCTATGAGCTGTTTCGAGCCAAGAGAGGAACCACTCGTTACTCGTTATTTTGCTAATTTTCTCTTTTTCTGTCATTTTTGATGAGTAGGTCCGTGTATAGACTTTGTGTGATTGCGATCGATTTATATCGATTGCATTTGATTCAAACCGTGCACGCGAACGAACCTAATGTATCTATTTAGACTATATAAACTTGAACTTAACACTCAACATAATATTCGTTTGATGGTAACACTATGCAGTAAAAATAAAGATAGATAGATAATACATTTTATTTCATATAATATTATAAAGTATAATTCAAGTACAATATTATTCATTAAAATGGTAAAATGATAAAATTATATGAAAAGTTGAGACATTCGATATTTTACTAACAAAAGTAGTGAAAATAGTTTTGAATGCCACTTCAAACAATTGATGAAATTTAAATTTAAGTTTATGATGGGGTGGCCATAAACATCAAAGTTGTGAAAATCAATAAAACAAAAAAAAGAAAACAGAATGAAGAAAAAAAAAACTAAATTAAATTCATAAATAATGATCAAAGAAAACAAAGAAATTTAAGTAAGAGTTAAATCAGAATGTCGAAAGTAAGAGAGTCTAAACTAGCGTAGTTGAGATTTAAAAGCCAATTTTTCACACATTTTAAAAACATTCCAGGTGTTGTTATAGCTTTGATAGACTGTGGAAGTTTGTTAAATAGCCGAAAAGACAAAACGTAATAAAAATTACGGTATGCAGTAGTACGAGCAAATGGAACAGATACCAAATAAGAAAAGTTTCCACGTAAATTGTAATTAGAAATTAATCGAAAATTTCGATTACCAGATTTCATAAAGAATGACTTCAAAACTTTAAAACAATATAGATGACGAACAGGAAGGATTTTTAGGTCACAGAACAAAGGAAAACTAGGATATCTAACAGGTTTTTGACATAATTTTCTTAAAATATGCTTCTGTACAACTAATAGAGGTTGTATTTTGTTAAGATAAGCACCTCCCCAACAAGAAATTCCATATTGCAGCTTGGAGTGAAAAATACCATAGTAGATTTTCTTTAGAAGAATTGTAGAACAGACATTTCGCAAATAATAAAAGTATCTCAGAGTGGAACGTAAATAGTTCCTCAAAGATTCCGTGTGGTTCGTAAAACTCATATGGGAATCGATAATAAGCCCTAGATACTTATATTCATCTACTGTTTCGATAAGAAAACAGTTATCGCTACAACTAAGAGTACTACAAAATGAGGGAGTAGTAGGTTTATGCGTACAGTTGCAATTGGTAAATCTGAATTTTAGACACTCCGGTGCATGGAAGTGGACATTGGCCCCTAAACTGTGTACCGATGACAAATTGAAATACATTATTTTAGTTTTGGAGCTAATTAACAACTTATGATTCTCAAACCAGATTCTCAACAAATTCAAGTCCCAATTGATGTCAGCAACGAGTTCCAAAGGACAATTCTGACCATATGAAAAACCTATGTCATCCGCGAAAGCAGTTGGTGAGCCTTTGAAGTCGAGTGCAAAGAGTGAGTTGATGTAGATGAGAAATAAAATTGGACCCAAGACAGAGCCTTGAGGCACACCCAGGTTAAACATTTTTATTTCGCTCCTTATCTCATCAATTTTCACACTTTGTGACCTATTTTTTAAGTAAGACTTAAACCAGACAAGCATAAAACCACGAAATCCAGCTTTTTCCAGTTTTGCAACCAAAATATTGTGATCGACCATGTCAAAGGCTTTAGTAATATCAATGAACAAGCCAGCTGTACACTTTTTACCATCAAGATTAGACATTGTTTGGGCACAGAACTGCAGTAGAGCATCTTCTGTAGATTTGCCCTTCCGAAAGCCAAACTGTATTGGACTAAAGTATTTGTTGCTGTCTAAAAAATGAACTATTCTGTCTTTCAGTAGTTTTTCAAAAATCTTACTTAGCACAGGGAGGAGAGAGATAGGCCGGTAGTTACACAGCTCTACAGCAGAACCTTTTTTGAACAGAGGTATAACATCAGCACACTTAAGTTCTTCGGGAAAGACCCCTGCAAAAACACACCCATTGAAGATGTCCGTTAATACATCCACTATGAACCAAGCAATTTTTTTTAGAATCAGACTTGAGATACCATCTGAGGAACTTGAATTTGAATTTTTTAAGCTGCGAATAGCTTTAAACAATTCAAGAGATGTTATAGGTTTGTAAACAAAGCTATTTCTTTGAAATGGCTCAGGACACATACAGAGAGCACAAGAAGAGTTCACTGGACTGGGTTGAAGACTACTGGCAATATTTGTGTAATAGTCATTAAATGCTTCAGCGATTTCGAATTTGTCAGAAACTAAACAGTTACTGATACGCAAAGAATAAGGTTTTTTTGAGGAAGAAGATTTATTAAGTAAGCTATTCACTATTTTCCATTCGTGTCTAAGGTTTCCTCTGGCAAAATCAAAACAATTACGGTAATAGGTATCACGACAAATTGGAATCTTCTTTTTTAGTTCAGCGCATAATTTAGTGTATTTACTTTTTAATTTCATATTCCGAGGGTATCTATAGCATTTCAATCTAAGTTTATTTTTAGCATTGACTTTATTCACTAAGTCCCAAGTGATCCAGGGCTTGAGTCTTTTACTTAATTTCTTCGGAGGTAAGAAAGAGTAACAGTTATAAATATGTTTCTTAAGGCAATCAATAAATATTGCGTATGAATTCGAAACATCACAACACGAATAGACGTCATCCCAAAACTCAAAAAGCAGATTGTTTCTGAGTCTACTAAAGTTAATTTTCTTAATTTTGTTTAGTGGTTTTGCATAAGTGCTATTCTTTCTCTGAGACATTTCTAAAAGCAGTCCTGTCATACAATGGTCAGTGATCATCAAGTCGAGAACACATTTCTCACATTTATTCTTAGAAACACATTTGAAACGCCCATAAATGTGATCCAAACATCTACCTGACACAACCCTAGTAGGCTCATTAATAAAGGAAACAAGTCCATGCGCAGCTAATAAGGCTAAGTATGCTGAAACAGTTTCGCTACTCTCTAAGTTGTTAATGTTGAAATCCCCAACAACAATTAAATTCTTAGCTTTTACTTTAATTAAAAGATCAGAAAATTCGTTCATAAACATCGAAACACTAAACATATGCAGCCTATAGACACACAAGAAAACGAATACTTCATTGTTAACTACAATTGAAACCTTTAATACATCAGCACTTACAAAATCGACACACAAAACTTCATGAATCTGGTAACCCTCTTTTATGAAACACCCGACACCACCCGCAGCGTAATTTTCATTCGTATTAGCAAAGAAATTAAAGCCGGGAATAACGTAATCAGTCTTTTCAAAATTGTAAATCCATATTTCAGACACAAAAACAATATCAGGAATGCACGCGAACGAATCAAGGTGCGTAGTAAGAGACGCAAAGTTTTCTCTCAGACTTCTGACATTCTGATGTACAAACAAAAATTTGTTATCGCAGTATGAACTAGATCTAAAGATAATATCACAACTGGAACTACTGGGTTCAAGGGCAGAAAAGTCTTCGATTAAATCACTTACATCGTTTAAGTTATTCATTTACAATTTTAAATAAGTGTAAGATCATTAAAAGATTTAATCGAAGTTACTTTTCCACCCTCAACCTTTCTCACGAGAATTTGATTATTATTGTACCATACAAATTTAACGCCTTTTTGTTTTAACATTTCTTTTGCTTTTATAAGAAGCGCCTGAGTGTACTTGGTAAGAGAATCATTTAAGTAAATACTGTTTCCCTTGCTGCTGTTGTTGTTATTGTTAATGCGACCACTGTCAGTGTCATCCGCGGCCGCGCCTGTGGCTTCAGTCACTCGTGTGTTGAGGTTTTTTTTGTTTGCCCTCTTTGCTCTCATGATTTGTTGTTTCAATGTTGAGTCAGAGAATTTTACGCAAATTATTGATTTTGTTTTCTGTTGAGAAGCGATACCTTCTTTAGTGTGAACTCTTTTAATATAACAACTCTCGATTGTGTTGTCGGGGACATCAATAGACAAAGCATTGTTGAAAATTTGTTTTGCTTTGTCAAGTGCGTTTTTGCTATTGACATCTGGAACTCCAACAATATCGATGCAATTTTCAAGATGCTGCTGCTGTTGCCAATTTAATCTGCTTTCCAGACTGTTAACTTTTGTTTTGAGGTCTTCGTTCTGAGTACGTAGCTCATTGAGTTGTAGCAGGAACTGTTTATTTGTTTCTTCTAAATTTGTGAGCTTAATGTAAATCATCTGAAGAGTATATTCACATTCGTTGTTGCTGATGTGAGTAGACGAAGATGAGGAGGTTGCCGTCGATTGTTGCTTGTTGCTTTTGGGTTGATTTTTTGAATTTTTAGCAGTAGTTGGTGCCTGTGCAATGATGTTGTTTTGCATGGGTAGGGTCGTAGCAGGCAAATGGAGAGAACGGCGTTTAAGCACTCCACACTTATCGCAGCGGAATGTATTACCGCTTGAATTTATGTATTCCACGTCTTGTTCTGTGATATTTACACACGCATAATGAAAAAAATTTTTACAGTCAATACAGTTTATTTTAGATGTATTATTGCGATCAATTTTTAGAGAACACGCGGAACAATTCATTTTGAATGATTTTTTAAGTTTCTTTGAGATGCGCACCCCACGACAACACAAAGCTGACTATAAATGATGCGATGTTGAGTTGATAGAGAAATGTAGATGCCGCTAGGTGCGAAACTTGGCTGGGTATGAGTTGCGATGCTATTGTGAATAGATCATAGCGTAATTTATTTCACAATTCAGTGTATTCCATATCTTGACATTTCTCACTGACATTTGTGTGACAATTGTTTTTTTTTTTTCGTTTTTCTTTAAATTTATATCTTTTTTGTTTAGCCTTTGACACTCCGGGGAAGAATGCGACTCTTATGACACCCCACTCTTCAAAATCGGTCAAGCCGCTTAGGCCACAGGGTGTCCCGATGGAACGTACAGAGGATACGCGCGAAACACATAACACTCTCTGTGTGCAGTCGGGTAAAAACGATATCGTTTAGATGATCGTTGATATACGGAATCTGCCGATCTTTTAACCAAAAGACTGCGACGCGTAGCACTCGACATTTTAGCAACTAATCGCTTAAGTTCGTTATAAAAGTGCTCACCCTGCAACGAGTAGTCGCATTGCAAACTTATGAACCGGATTGAAATAATGTTACTTTGTTCAGCATTTCGGAATAAGCCAAATTTTTCCCCCGCCAGGAACCAAAAACTATTCACTTGCATTGAAAGACAAACATAGTTATTGCCAAAAACAGCAGACTAAGGTGTTTATTCTGTTACAACTATAAGTTAATCACACACAGTATGGTTGAAAACGAAAAGACTTCGATATGGTGGTCTGTTTTCGAAAATCGGTATAAATTTAAATAAAGATACTGCTTTTATCGCTTTTATTCAAATCCATCCCACTGCGTCCCTTTTGACGAACCCGCGTAGGCAAACACTATAAATGACACGATAGATCCAGTCATTGCCATCATGCATGCGTCAAACGTCATCTGGGAACACTGCACCAACTTGGGCTCGGTGATATTCAGGCGTTGCACCAATCCATTCAGCTGCAAAAATGAGACATATTCAAAACAGATTTCTCCAACTTCATAGCTAACATACCACCTCCTGCAGCTCTGCACTTCGACTCATTATCGTTATGTTCAAAATAGACCGAGTTTTCTGGATTTCTTGCTTGATTTTCATATAAAGAAACGATATGTAAAACATATTTATCTTCATGCATTCAAAGTAGAGCAGAACATAGGCGCGATTATAATTCTTAACGACGATCAGATCGTCATGTCCAGCCGTATACCAAAAATGCAAAAACAAATGCACAGGGATCGCAAAGCCATTGAGGCTATTCCCAAGTAAATTATTCAAGTTGTATAGTATTTTAAGTATCCTCTGGATAGCTAATGTTAGTTCTCTGATTTTAAGAGAAATTGTGTGAATACTCCTTTTCCAGATATAAAGCTCCAGTTCCGTCTGTTCAGGTCCGAGCTTTATTAGCTCGTTTTTCAGCAGCGCGTTCAACTCGGAATAGAGCGTTTTTATATAGAAAAGAAACGAGCCCGTTGCCATAGTATTCGTAATAAATGATACGATGACCGGAACTCCTAGCACTGCGATCACAAGGCACTCGACTACCACTACCGAGCTACTAGAGTCCATTAGCACATAGAGGATATATTCAACGAGCATAAGCGAGTAGAGAGCGTTGGTTGTGAGTATTGAAATCAAAATATAAGACCGGGCAACTCGAGCTCGGGTGAGCTTCAGCGACTTTTTTGTATGGCTGATGAAGAAGTTCAGAAATAGCACCGTTTGGTCTTTTGTCACTTTCAAGTCGATCAACGTGGAGACATGAATGCACATGAGATGTAGAACTAGCAATAATTCCCAGGCGGAGAGCTCCTCAAGACCGTTCAGGGAAACTAGCATAATTAGTAGCGGCACTGATACACTGATTATCACTTTAGTTAGAAGCTTTCGCTGAAAGGTTCCGCGCTCAGCGATGTAAACAAAATTCACGTACCGAAAAGGCGTTGTTACTTTATAGAGCCAACATATAGCTGATAGGTTTTTGTCTGTGGCCATTATCCGCCGACGGGACTCGATACATACATGTAAAATATATTTTAGTTCGTGCCGTCCCGAAAGTGGCAGCTATTTGTGTCATTTCTTTTAAGCGGCGGTAGTCCATCAGGTTAATGTGCTCCTCTATTACTATTTGTTCGTGGCCTTTCAATTAATTAGGGAGAAAGTCCTTCTTTAGAGTGTGTTAGCTCAATTTCCTCTTGCGAAAATTGGAAAATAAGGTAATGACGTGCAGGACTGAAATTCAGAGTTTGGCAAGGGTTAGAGGACGATTTCTCTGCAAGTGAACATAAATGTTGGGCACTCTCGGTTTTATTGTGAGTGGATTCCGTAAGGGAGTGGACTAACAAAACTAAATAGGGGTATTCACGGTTCGGTGTAGTAGTCCTTGTAAGATTTTCATATCTCGTTATCAGATCGTGAATACGTGAATACTCCAAGTAAAAATTCCTCCCTCACCTCCCGCAATAAGGCCACCTATGGCGCACTTTAATGCAGGTACTTGTTTAAGACTTCCAGAATAGCTTGGATAGACCTTACTGAAAACACAACTTCATCTTTTTTTGAAGTGATAACTTCTTTAGGCGCGTTGGGCGTTTTTGATATAGGATAAAATCATTGAACTCGCGACACCAATGTTGCGACACCAGTGTTCGTGGAATTGGAACGGAAGTTGTTTTGGGTACCATTTTGTGAAATAAGAGTAGGAGCTACAAACGCAGGTTATATTCACTTTTGAATACTTACACACATGAATGGATGAATATATTTGCGGAATTTGTTTTTTAATTCTCTAAAGTTAAAACAATATGTTTTTTGAGAAAATAACTTGACTTTTAGCATCAGAGAATTTGTAAAAATAAAGGTAAAAAATTCTTGCGAATTTGAGAGTGTCCAGTTGCAGAGCTGAGATTTAGATGTCGCTAAGTGCAGGGAATGAGTTGAACTCGCAGCACAAATGTTGTGCTAAAATGTTTTTTTTTGGTAAAGTGCGACAATAAATCAAAAATAAAACATAAATATTAAAAAAGAAACAAAACATTTTGTATTTATACAACAAACAGCTTTAAAATTCGTTTCCAATTTCATTCCACTTACCGGAAGTGGAAACTGGAACTATTTTTAAGGAATGACAGATATAGTGTTCGAAAAATGGACAGAGTTTGAATTTTTTTTTGGCAAAGATTTTTAAAAATATTTAAAAAATTAAAAAAATCGAATTGAATGGCTGTGGGAATCATGGGTTAGAAAGAGTTAGAAAAAGGGAATGCTTTCAGGAGTACTGCTACCATAAACCAAGTATTAAATACACCGCCAGCCAGCCATGCCAACTAAGGCTTTAAGGCTTTAAGGCTTGTTTTTGTTTTTTCAAAAAGGGCACTTTTTATATGTTTTTTTTTTTATATTATTAAACATTCTTAAAAAATCTGGCCAAAAAATAATTGTATTTATTTTCAAAGACCAAATCAATTCCTTTTATCAAACCTATAAAAACTTACAAATTTTGATAGTTAAAATCTGCTTTAACCATTTTTGACTGTATAGACATTTTTACTTAAAAACATTTCCTCTTTTATGTGATTGAAAAAATGGTCACCGTATGAATACCCCTAGTGTAAAATTACAAAAGTAAACCGACAGAAAGAAATTATAGAGGCTCCTGGGAGTTAGCCCGGAGAGGTCGTGCCTTGGTTGGTTAGTCCATAGACTCTGTGACATAGAACACGCTTATGCATGACACTCTGGCTTGCCTCAGAGCAAAAAAGCATAAATGGTTACAAAAGCGCGCTAACATAGAGCTCATTGATCAGAAGGCATGCCATGAAGATTAAGCTGTACGAGAAACCCCTGGCTGGCAGATTTCGTACCGGCGACAGACTCATCTGCGGGACAAGCCGAAAAAGTTGAGAACACTAAGAAGAATATGAAGGAAAACTTAAGTCCGTCAACCACCAAAAATGCCAGCAAATATTCTTAGAGCTTACAGCTTTAAAGCAAGTCCGGCTCCAAAATGAATCAATCGACACTTAAGGTGGGTGACGAATTAGCTCTAGCTCTCATCGATGGCAAACTCTGAACAAACAATGAGCTTAGAGTGGTATCCGCTTATCCAAGCCCATCCTTGACCTCAAGATGAGGTCTAAGTGAGCATAACAAATCAATATAAAATATCACGGGCTCTAGAACCTACAAGTAAGCGGTCCGGAGCGTTATTTAATCAGCCATTCTGCAAAGAATAAGCGAAACAACTATCAAAAGGCAACAAAGGGATATCTATATTCCAGACAGCTTAAAAGCAGGCGATTATCATCAAAAGAGTTTTAAAATACTGTCGGACTTGCGACTAAGGGACAACTTTGAGGTAAATGGCTTCAGATGTTAAAGGCAACCATAAAGAGTTTGCTTTCGCTGCCTTTTAGAGGCAACGTGCTGATGGTTGTTGGCAATAAGTCCTACCTCAAGAATCTGAATAATGCACACAAAATCCTGCCTACATTGGTATCAAACAGATCCACTGCAAATCCCCACAACAAGTAGGCTTGGTAACTTAACTGAATACAACAAACCGCCGAACTTTTGCAACCCAAAATAATGTTTGTACTATTCTACGAGTATTTAAATTTTCCAGGAAGCGCATAACTTGCTTTATGTTACTCGAACCGTTCTATAATCGAATCCGCTAACATGACCACGCCGAAGAACTGTTACTAGAGAATTAAAATCCAAAGAAATAGATATCCATCTTCAGGGTACCGCAGCTGAGTCTTCCAACATTATTTTCCGGAATTAGAACATCCAACGATGCCGCTGCACTTTTCGGCCCATGAGTCAGCATTTCCTCTCCGTCACCTATATCTGGGTGCATTGATCTTCACTATAACAACCAATAAATACAAAGCGATCACCTCGACGTCAGACTACAGTCGATAGCTGAGCTGATTCACTGGCAATAAATACACGATTGCTATGTGGCCTTCGGTAATCACTCAATCACAGCGCTTAGCTGCATTTCACTTTGAATTACTCGTACCTACATATAGTTGAACAATACAAGCATTGTATCAATACATGGAATGGGTACGGGCACTGGTAGTACATCGCAAGCATTGCTTCTGTTGGCCCTAATAACAGCCGACTACATGGGCAACACCGCACACTAACTGTTAAATGACTTTACTTCAATTTAATGACTGCATTTGGAAATGGGCTACTGATAATATACACTACTTGTCGTCGTTGAACACACCTTGATCATGGGTGACCGGCGCGCGGCCGCGGCGTCGATAGTTGGAACCTATGTTGCTGGTGGTGTCTTGCGCTGGAGCTGGCTGAAGATGGTTGCGGTAAAGTTAATTTGCAATCAATTGTAGGTAGGTACTGTTGCTTATTTTTACAGTCGTAGGTATGCAATGTCATTGACATAGATAGTTTTTCTTCAGGCAGTGATATAGTTTGGTGGCAGCTGGCAGGCAATTGTAAGAAAGGGAAAGACGTTTTGAAATTTCAAAGCATTTAGTTCAAACGAATTAAGATAATTATGAGTTAAATATTGCATGGGAAATATTGCAAAAGTGGACGCTGCTCGTCATTCTGTCTGCATAGTCCACAATACCTCCTAAGGAGATACATTTCCCACCAGTCTATCGAATCGAGTTATCCATTCGTCTAAAATTCAAAATTTTAAGAACCTTCATTTTCAGTTTAACTAACGCGGTGTCAGAAGTTGTGATGGTTTTTTTCGGTGTAGGATTTCTTTTCATACTTTCAGACGTGAAATTATTCAGCACGATTAATTTATGGCAAAGATCTAGGACGTTCAAGAATCTAGTTTTGTCGTTCTGACAGCTGGTTTACTTGATGTGTCACAGTTTTGATTGGTCTAGATCGGTGAATTGGACAGTTGACATTTATGGAGGGGTAGCCAGTTAGTTAATAACTTCGTGAATTATTAAAGTAGTAGAATACTAATTTGGCGGTAGTATATGTGTCTGATATAGAAAAGTGACGAGGGTACATCTAGTCCAGACCAATATAGTCGACTTAAGATAACTAGTTTTTGGAATGTACCCATCGCTCAAGAATTATCTTCTAGATTATTATCAGCAAATTTTGAAATAGAATCCTCTCTGTGGATAATATGGGCGTAATTGAAATTCTAGATATCGTTAGAATCGTAAGTCGACTAGATTGCTCCTGAACGCAAAAACTTGACTTTAACAACGTACGTCAGAGAACTTTTGATCGAAATGTCAACTGAGTCACATAGTTCTTAACTTCATTTATCGGTAACCACTTCTTGTGCGTTAGAAATAAACAAATATTAACAAGAAGTAAATTGATACCAGACTTAGTAAGCTAGTGTTCTGAACGCTACTGTGAATATGCGAAAATTGGCACCATCGTAGAATCAAACATCTGATGTTGCGAAAGAAAACATTCTGGTAATTTACAAGTCGACAGTGAGAAGTTTTTATAAAGAAAGTTTTTGTCCAGAGACCAATTGAACCAAAGAAACACGTGTCAAAAGTTTTTAAATGATTTACAAGGATTTTAGTTTACAGAGCTGCTAATAACACACGAGCGCCAAATTTTGAACTGATCTTTTATGAATGAAAAATATGGCGCATCAGTAACCGAACGATGTTCCATAACTTTTTTTATTATAAAATCTGTGAAATGCAATGTCAATATGATGGATATGTTAAACTGCAAAAAGAAAAAAAACTGTGAGTTTTACTTTTGTGGATATTACTTGTAATTTATTTTAATTGCGGCCGCAGTGGCTCAGGGAAGTTAAGTAAGGGGTCTGAGGTTCTATTCACGGAAAACACAAACTACATCTTAAGGTTTTTTTTTCCACTGAGCAACCTCCAAGAGTACAACTGTCATCGAAGAGCATAATTTGTCGTTAAGACTCGGCATAAAACTGTAGGTCACTTCCATTTGTCCCAAAAAATTCACGCAAAACGAATGGTTTTTGAGAAGACTAGAGTAGAGTACATTTGAACAAAACATTTTGCAATGCTCAATAAAATTACAATTTCACGCTCGAGTACTATTATGGAGTGTTTTTTTATTTTGACTGCCGATGGAAGAATCCAAGCCGAATCCTTGGCGAATAATTGGGCGAATGTAAAACACTAAATATTTTGTGTCTGTGTTTGTGTTTATTTTATGCTAAAGAAAATATTAAATCTTCGAGTCAATAAAAATTTTCAACCAGGGTGACCGATGCAGAATTTATGAAAAAGGACAAATAAGAAAAAAAAAAGTGTAAATTTTTAGGCTATTTTGCAAATTTAGAATTTTTGAACGACATTTAACAAAAATTGGTTCGCTAAACGCTGTAGTAGTGTGGTGATAGGCAACTGCGTTACTTTTAAAAGGTTTTTATTTAGAAATAAAAGCATTTGAAATTTTTTTAAAGAGCTTTCTCCAACTATAAAGCTAAGTATCCTGCTCGCGCTAAATTTTATCTCCCCTACAAAAAAGTCTACAAAGATAAAATTTGGCGAGGCAGTTTAGCAAAGCAGTATCCTGTTTGCAAGCTAAATTCTTATATTCATATAGATGGGCCGATGAAAAGTCTCCACTCATTTAGCTCGTGAAATAAATGTCCGGTACATTAAATCGAAGATAGATTTTGACATAAAAAAGGAGGAAACAATGTGTGTTGTGTTTGCTTTGGATTTTTTTTTCAGAGGAAACCGCAGAAAACATTTGTGCGATAAATAAAAGAGAACGCAAAACCAAAAATTCCGTTTCAAGCGTAAAAAAACATAAGAAAATTGCAGGGCTTGTGGAGGAACAATGCAAATAGGGATTTACCCGACACGAAGGAACGTGTCGTCTTCTGCTTGCTATTTTAGAAATTATTTGAGCTGCTGCAGCAATGATAATATCTTCTTCAATTTTGCTAATATCTATTGTTTTGGAACGATTCAAACAATGCATTGTCTCTAAAGTTTTAAATTCGAAAATTGTATATACGGGAATAATTAAAATAACGTCATACATACGTCAACGTCAATACTGTCATGATCGAATGGTTTTTGTCCCATCTATACCTAAGATGTTTTATTATTTAGCGAGCATTTATCTTTGGTGTGGAGAAATGAAGTGGAGACTAGAGACGCTCAAATTTAGCGCGAGCAGGATACTAGGCTTAAGGTTAAAAATAACAAAAAATTGTGGCAGGCTCTCGAAAAAAGTATCAAATTGCAACTTTAGTCGCACAACTGTCATCGAAATGATACTGTCACTCGTCAGACTCTCGGAATGGAGTGAATGCGGATAAAAAATAGCCTTAAAGGCCATTCTTGTTCGTTTATTTTATTCCTGATATATGACGCCTGAGTGTTATTCAAAATGTTCAATCCAGAAGTAGGCGTTTTATTTTACACCATCAAAAGAACATTTTAGTATAAATTGTATAAACATTTTTACTGTAAGAGAGTTCTTACATCTTGTGATCTGTTGGTATCCTATGTACTATCTGTCTTCTTGAATTCATCTTGCTCGTAGGAAGTGTTTTACTTCCCTTATAAGATGATAAGTCGTCTCGGCGACATAGGTAATATACAACTTTTTATTTACGGACATCAAGTGCGCGAAACAATTTTTATATTTTAATACCTACTATTAGTATTTTAGAAAAAAAGCTAAGGTTTTGATTATATTAAACTTATCTGCATTTTTCTAACTATTTAACTATTTTACAACATATTGTCTTTATCCGTCTTAAAATAAAAAATAAAATACCCACTACGTGTTCACTTTGTCAGTCTCCACAGGCTTCTACTGTTGTTAATAAATATGCGTTGCATGGAATTAGGGGTTAAACTTTTCCAGTGAGAGGTTTTAATCTTCACTTTTGTAATATTGTAGCATTCTTTTGTGAGCGAAAAACTAAGTTATGTACACACAACGGCGCAGCTGAGCAAATGAATAGCTAGTTAAGGAAACCACGGCACCACTGCCACACCATGAATTCGCACTTTGCAGTTCGAAAGATCTGTCAAACGTTAAATGCACACAAATTCGGTGATGGCCTCTACATATGGAAGAGTTGAATTTATTTTAACAGGCGTACATTTCCGTCTGCAGTCTCTTTTTATTATTTGATTCCGGCTCCAGGTTCAGGCAGTGAAAATGAAAAAGAAAAAAAAAATATCGCAGTGCATAAGTAGAATAGGCAAGAGGTACTGACTTTATATTTTGTCCTGGTGTGTTACAGTGTAGAATAGAGTCGCAATCAGCTTGTCTTAGAATGCGGTAATTAAATGAGTTGAGCGGAATAGTCAAAGCGGCCATCCACCAGCAGCAGAAATACACTTGAAACGGTGATGCCATCTGGTGTTTACATTTTGCCCTTGGAAAAGGTGTCATACGAGTTTTACATTCCCACTTGGTAGCTTCTTAATTTCCCATTTACCATTAAAATATCGGTTTTTCCATTGACTCAAATAAAGCTCCACGAGGGGTGTCTGAGTAAAATAAATACTTGAATATTTTAATTGTACTTTTAGCGACAAATTAAATTTTGACTTTGAATAGGTACATTTGTAGGAAGCTACTTCTGTAATTTTTTTTAGTGGAGGGACGACGCAACGCTTGAAATTGTAATAATTCACTGCGAGAGTAGTTTTTAATATTGACGAATGACTTTACTATTTTTAAACTGCTTGGTATTTAATCAACCAATTTCACTGCGAATGGTTATGGTAAATAGGTAGTCCGGATTAAGTTACTACGCATCGACTCCGGTGAGCTGAAAATGAGCTACAATTACTGGGTAACTACCTCGAGCCGATTTAATGCCCCTTTCAAAACAAATGTAGGTACTAGTATGTGTATTCATAAATTGGAGTAGGTAGGTACTTCCGGACTGGAAACGGCCTTAGTTAACATGCATACTTGATCCACTCAATTCTGCAAAGCTCATGATGTTAAAGAGGTCTTAATCCTATGTCGACATCTAAGGTGTCGGTGAAAATGACTTCGATTTTAATTGGCAGCGATCATTCTTCAGCGGCATTCGGACAATCTTCCAGGGATGGCAAGAGTACGCATGTGATTTGAAGCTTGTCCCTATAAATGGTTTGTATGCGCCCTACGAATCGGTACTAGCTGCTGAGCATGGATCTGGACTATAGTTGAGTTTTTTTTTTTGCATACCTAGATATTTGACCGGATACAGTATTGGTCCTTTAACATATATGTCTTATGTGACCAATCATTAACCAATTCTTTAACAATGGTTTCACGTATTCACACAATACGGACACGGTCTTGTATGGACTATTCAGCTATTTCAGCGACTGATATTCATGTACAGTGGGTCATGGAAAGAGTTGGTGTATGCACTCCGCCAAGTCGCCGTTTAATATCCTCCCATCCAGTTTTACAGTCTGTTTAGATATTAAGGGTATTCACTTAAACGCGTAAAAGCCTCATAAACTGCGTAAACTGCGGAAATTTACCACCTCGTAAACGAACAGTCAGATTTTGTATGGAGAATAGTTTACGCAGACCTCATAGTTTTTAGCGACGATTTAGGCTCAACCGCGGAAAGTTGGGCAAATCACAAATGTCAAACTTTGACAGACAGTCGTCTGTAGTTTAAGTTTTTTTTTTATACTTCCAATATAAATAAGTCATTTACTGCCAATTTCTCCAAGAATTTAATAAGTTATTTTCTTTTCGTTTACTTTCGGAATTTCGATAATTTGAAAATAATTCCAACAGCTGAGTTTAACAACCGAATTGACAGTCGATCTACGCGATTTTCGCAATGATATTTCCGAGGGGCGTTCACTTAAAGCACCGCAAAAATTTATGAATTTTCGAGCTGCATAAAATAATGAGATCTAGTGAATACCCTTATTGCAATTCTCACTTGAATTTAGTGAGGTTGATGAAGATCTACTAGGGGTGTCTGAGAAAAATTTTGAGTAGCGTGCGAGTGTGACAACCAGTTGAAGCACAGTTTATGCCTTTTGACAATGTCCCTTTTTCTCTGTGGAGTCAACACCTTAAATTTGTAACACTTTCTAATTGAGTGTGAGCCCTGACACATCTGACATTTCGATACAACTTGGTTGTTTAAATTTAGATGGAGATGGACTTGATGAGGATTGTCCCATTATTTCTAATGTTCTTGATCTCATGAGCAAGTTCTGAATGCATCAATCAGACTTAATGGTTCCATTTCACTTTTAACAGTACCAATTGTCCCGTATAGTTTTACGGTTCGAAAAATCAAATTTAAGGTTTTTCTCTTTCCTTTTGCTATTTGTAGCGGCAACGAAAAACTGAAGGCCCTGTCCAACGAAAAAAAAACGACCGTTCTTCTTATTTTCAACTGTTAACCAACCCACCACTCTTTTTATTCCATCTCTATTTATATGCAATTTGTTAACTTGCGTGAAAAGCAATTAACAACTATTCTGAGTGAGAAACAATACCGGGTTCCCAAACACCAATAATTGTTTTGTCAACACCGACTGTGAATCTGCTACAAAGTTTCCTCATTCATATCTTCTAAAGGTTTAAATTCAGGTCTGGATGATTTGATCGATACTATTGGTCCTTGGCATTGGAATCTGCCTGAATAGGGCTTCCTGATGGGTGGAGGGATACGCGATCAGAAAAAGTTTTTGTGTTTTTTTTTTTAATGGAATCGATGCTGTTCGGCGATAAATCTCTCCACAGCAGTTCTTTGTTGGTGTGGTGTCTGAGGTATCCAGTAACATTACATCCTACATCTGTTTGATTAGCTTTTGTCCGTTCTATGTACCTACGAAGCTTGTCTCAGTTTTCTAAATTTTAGTGTTTAAATCGTTAGTACTTTAAAAATACGATCCGCCAAGGCGCTCGTACAATAAGACTTGTGTTGGCGACAAGTCAATTTCTTCTTTGGAGGCGGTGAGCTCAAATCAGGCAACAAACTATCCCTTAAAGCAATATTTTTATGTAAAAGCCGTTCCGAATCTGTCGTTAAATTGAAATCTTTTCAGATTCAGATTTCCATCAACCACGGATATTTATGCAAATTCTGCATCTGCATTTACAGTGCGAATGCGTAAAGGAGTATTGTGGAAACCAATGAAATTCTACAGGAAAATTGGAAGCCTTTTGAGGGAAAGTGTTACGGAATTTGATTTAAATTTTTCAATATACCTTTTTTGATTAAGAAAACATGAGTCGCCAGGGTTTAAAACAAGTCCGCAACCACGTATGCTGTGCCAGAATTTTGCAATCTTAAATTTACTTCAATGCGCTAATTTGATGGCGGTTATCTCTCGATCGTAAGACGACAGCCCTTTGATTATTTCCAGGATTCTTATCATAACTCTCTTGAAAATACTCATACCTGCGGCATAAAAAACAAGCAAGAAACAAGTGTGTGTAATTAATATCTAAATATTTACGATTCAAAAAGACACATCCTTCCCTTCTTTGAGATTTCACCTTTCAACTGGGCAAATGCCCAGTGCCGGATTAAGCCACCGCGGGGCCTGTAGAAAATTCTATCAAGACGCCCTTGGATTGCTTTAAGTTATCAAATTTTTCGTATTAAATAAAACAAAACTGTTGCAAACAAAGAGATTTAGTTTTGGCAGATTTATAAAAAATAATACAGTTCATATCTTCTATCACTCCGGGTGTAAATCAGATTTAAGTTAATTTTACACCCGTTCATTAATCGTTTTTTTTTTTAACCCGACAATTAGGATCCATATCCATACTATTCACTCAAAAACATGAATTAAACCTGTTGGATTAAAGATGGATAAAAAGTTTAAACCGATTGTTACCCGTTTTAAACCTGCGTAATGTCAAATTTTACAAAATATGACATTTGTTTTTGGTTGTTTGTCATTTGGAAATTTATTTCATTTGTTTTGGGCCCAGATATATTTGAAGGTATATTAATTATGCCGAAATTTCTGTCGTATCGTCGAATGTAGTCTCCGAAAATATCCCACATCGTAATCGTCGACGCAAGCCCGCTTGTGAATTCGATATATTCGACGACAAGGACGACGTTGATTTACCATCAGCTGCTGTTGCCACTTTTTCCTATTCCCCTTTTCTACTTTTCTTATTTGTTGTGAGCGAGAACATGTCAATAGTATGAAATTGATTTTTGACCCTAGTTAAACCGGTCTCCGGGTTGCGTTTAAATCCCATCGGGTTAAACGCTGTCAAGTTTAAAAAAGACTGGCTTTATGTTCGGGTTTAATGACTGAATATTATGGACTTCGGTTTAGTTTTTGGATTAAACTTACTTAAACCCGGGTGTAACCTTTAACCCGGATTAAAGGGAGTGAATAATATGGCCGTAAGTAAATCTTATTCAATATTTACAAAAGTAAAATGTTGGTTAATTAGGCTTTTTTACGTGCAGAAGATGTTGGAGCGCGGGGCCCTCAAATGCGAGGGGCCCGTAGCATTTGCTACTCTCGCTACGTGTCTAATCCGCCACTGACCATGCCTTATGAAAATCAGCTTAGAAATAAAGCCGTAATCTGTACGACAAAAGTGTATGATGATATAAGCCATCATATTATGTGACATGTACAAATAAAGACGTTGTTCTTGGGACTACAACCGAAAACGCGGTTCTTATCCATCATTCCTTCAAATGATCCTACAAATATGAATCAATCATTCAAAGTTTGCAGGTAAAGCCTACCACGTTCTTCTGCAGGCGAAATTATGCACTGTTACACATTTGTTTGCGTCTCATTTGGCATCCAAATTTAAGGAAAAACAAATGGGGCAGGGAAACAACAAATTTACTCGACGTTTAGTACAATGGATATCACCTTCCAAATCCCTTCATTGTACCCCATAAATTATTCCAATTATTTTTTCCCCCAACGGTGTCGCATCCCCATTTGTCCTCCTGCCATTAATCGTTCACAATCCCACACGTGAAGGGGTTTGTGCCAAACAGAAACATTTTGACACAATTCCCCGTCCCCTCCTATCTCATTGTAAAAGGTGCGAACTTACATGCCATCGTCGAAACGAGATTATTATTTAATGGGAGAAGGGGAAGAGTAAGACTCCACAATCAACCCCTATCTCCAGTCGAAGGAGTTTGGGTTGTCCCTCTATGTGAATGGCGAAACTTAAAGAACATTGAACCTGTCCGGACAGCCGTACAATAAATCTTCCCCTCAAGAAAGTGTCCTTTGCCCGTTTGCATCTGGCAATTCTTCGCAATTGGCAGCCTTATGTCTGAGAAATACCCTACCACCCTCACCATGGACCCGTGACACTATGGTTATGGTCGGAATGGAGAAACACGACGTTTGTTTGTATCTGCGCAGATGGTATTCTCTCAAAATGGTACCACTAACCCCTTACCACCCCCAACACACAATAGGATGGCTGATGCTACGATTCGACGCTGCTGCGGGATAAAAGTCATCTCCAACGTAACCACGTCTCCAGTCTGTGTTAAAATTCGATTCCTTCTGCATTCTAATCGGAGAGCAGCAGCGTTTATTTTATTTCGTTTTTCCAGGGCGCTTCCGGGTTGAGTTTAATTTGTTATTTCCAGTCCCGGTATTATAGGGAGCAATCATTTCGACGACTGCTACTCACACAAAAATCACAGTGCTAAGTGCTGCTTGCAAGCAAATTCGCCCGCGATTATCCAATTAGTGGTGAATATGAGATTTTTTTTTGTTTCGTGATTTCCGCACACCCCACTTCTCACCCCCTGTGTTGAGGAGCGAAAACCCCCCGAATAAATGGGACGTGATTCAAGTTGTCCACTTGAAAGCCGGTCCATCACTGGTGCTGGTGCTTGGGCATCGACTAACTCTCGGCGAACAGTACGTTTGCAACCGTTACCGTGATTCAATCGTGTTCGAGATACTTTGTGCAAAAAGTACTGTTTTGTTCGCCGTCAGGTTATGCTCAGGTTTGACATCTACGAGTACATTGGGGTATCGTATAAGGGGAATATTTTTTCGTGAACGTCTCGTGCAAAGAACACGAGATTTCCATTCATTCAGACGACATCATCGGCTGCAGCTGCTGTTGTTGGAAGTGTCGCCCGTCGGAAGGAATAGCATTTCACGCGACGTCTATCTATTCAGATTCAGTGTATACCAGTGTCGTCCCGTGGGATTGTCGACGAGTGCTCAGACGTACGTACTCTTGTGTCTGTGAACTGCTTCTTGGGTTAATGACTTTTGTGCCAATTTATTCGCGGAAATAGTTATTAAAGCAAACAAAAAATAAAAAGAAATACCAACACGCCTGAGTCGTCTGTTTGCGAGTATCTTTTGAACGTTTCTAAATATCTGTTCTAGTGAAGTTTTTTCATCATTTTTTCTTTAACGAAGTTCGCTACATCTGGCTCGGTTTTGTTGTGTATTATGTGCTGTCTGTAGAGAAGACGTGCTGAATTTTAATTTCATTTTCCGTGTGAGTCCTTGAACAGTGCTGAGTGTCGATGCTTTCACAGTTTCTTTCTCAAAAATCGAGCACGGAATGACAACAACCAAAGGTATGTACAATAATATTCGTATAGTCCTAGGAATCACGAAAAGGGGGTAAAGTTTCCAAGACGTGTCGGGTTTGAACTTGACATTCGTTTGCGGTGGTGGAAAAGGGGCAGGGAAACGTTTTCTTTCGCTTCGATGGAATGCGCGCTGTTGGATTCTTGTTTTTATTGCATTTCCTTATAAAATGGGGAAATGTAGGAAAATAGGAGCTGGTAGATTGCTTACGGCGGTACAATCAATGGGTATGTTCGGTGAAGGGGGTGTAATAAAATCGCTCAAGGAAATGTTTACATTATGGTTTCATATGGATCAAATTTAAATCCATGAACCTAGCAGTTTTGAATATTTCAACCGTTTGGTATTTATTTGTTTTTATTTTTTGTTTATATTTAAGATTCTGCACAGTCTTTATACATTTATCAGTATTGATGTCAGTCGAAGCAAAAATCGGCTCATGCTCGCGTCAATCATATAAATAGTGTCCAAGTTTGACCAGTTGAACTGAAACAGGTTGCTTGTTAGGTATCTTGTATAGGAACTTTCTAACACTAACAGAACCTATGCGATATTATTCATTTGCCTAGTTGAGGGACACTGTCAGCATGTTTTGACATTTCTTGTCATTTTAATCGTTGACATTAAGCTCAAGATTGGAAAGGGTCTTTCATTAAGGACTTGACAACTTCTTTTTTAAATAAAATGCGAACTACTTGAGATCTCAAACAAAAATTTACTGGCTTGAATTACTATCAACACATTTGTGAATGCAATTCGACTTTGTTCATATGTCAATCACGGGAGCGTATACGTTGAACTCAATTTTCGATGACTCGGCCGCACATTTCGACAGATAGGTTTGGCAGCTATTTGTTGTTCAAAATTCGCTCCTCTGACGTCGCCAGCTTGTTGGCATAGACCGATTATTTAATATTGCCTCATAAAAAAAGGTCTAAAGGCGTTAAATCACACGATCTCGGTGGCTAATAGACTGGTCCATTTCTCGAGATAACACGTTCACCGAACTTAGACTTCAATAACTCCATTGTTGCACCCGCTGTGTGGCTTGTGGCACCCTCCTATTAGACCCAAATATCACTGATGTCCAATTCATGCAATTTCTCAAAGAAATAACGTTCCAACATGTCTCTGTAGTGAATACTATTTACTGTAACATGCCGGTCATTTTCATCGACGAAAAAAAACGGCCCAATAACGCCACCGGCATGAAAACCGTGACTTTTTGCGAATGAAGTGCTATTTCATGAAGCACATGAGTATTCTCACCTGTTCAGTAACGCATATTTTGCTTTTTGACGAGGCCGTTTAACCAAAAATGCGGTTCATCGCTGAAGATCAAAATTGGCGTTAACGCTCTTAAAGTTGCGACCACCGACTGGGAATTTCGGTAGTAAATTTAAATTATTTCTAAACGTTGTTCCTTCGTATACTTCACCGTTACGAAAATCAGAGACAATACTGAGACCACCAACTTCGGCCGATTTCCCGTTATGTAGGACAGCTATATTTTTATAGGCTGGCAAATGCTTAGTGCGCTAGTATTGTTACATAGAAATTGGGGACGTTCAAGTATCTAGTTTAGTAAGTCTGACAGCTCTCTCACAAAGTAAATCTCGGTTTTGATTGGTCGAAATCGGTCATGTGAGCAGCTGTTTCAGTTGACGTTTATGGAGGAGTAGCCGACGAATCTAGTCAAGGAAATCGTGACTGAGTACTAAGTTGACTGTTCGCATATGTGGCTGACGTAGGAAAAGTGACGTTCCCGACCAATGTATAGTTTATGCGTTCAGGTTGCATCTCATCCAGACCAATCTAGTCGACTTAAGATAACTAGATTCTTGAATGCGCCCATTTGTATTGACAAATGTCACGTAACATCAAAAATTCCGACTAACCAACACACTCGCACCTTGCATATGCCACTTCCGCTGTGGCAAAGTTGCTGACAGCGTTCATAGAATTTTATCCGTTTAATTTTAAATTATTCGTTACGTGTGGGTAGTATTTTTTTTTTAGGAATAAATGTTCATTTGCGTAAAATATATATGAAAAATGAACAATGTAGATTATTTGAAGTAAAATAAAAATATTTTGAGCATATTTTCTTCAGTTATCTAAGAAAACTTTACACATGAAATCGAAGTTGATATTCAAAAGCTCTAAATACGCAACCATGTTTGTCATAATAAGTTTCTAATAAAGGGTTTTCCAATAAGAGGTGGTATTTTGGTATTCAAAGAAAAGTGCCATTTTTTGAGATAAATTATCGGATATTTATTTCATAATAAAGAGGAAGGTATGCCGTTAATAATGAAAAATAACATCAGCCAAATGGCCACCACGAGCACGCATACAGGACCATATCCTTTTCATGAAATTTTCCATAACCAAATCGCAAAGTGGCTGCCGTATGTCCTCGATTGCCACACGAATTTTATCTTTGAGGTCTTGAATCTGGGCTTGGCTAAAGGCGTAGACCTTATCTTTCACGTGGCCCCAAAGGAAGAAGTCGAATCATGTTAAATCACAAGATCTCGGTGGCCAATTGTGATCACCTCTTCGAGAGATAACACGGTCCGGGAACTTTTCCCGTAAAAGATCAATGGTTTCGTTGCTTGTGTTTTTTCACCATTTTTGTAGTGAATTTTAATAACTTCAATGCGTTGTTGAAGCGTGTATCGTTCCATTTTTAGTAATGGCGTACTTTCTACTTGTCAAATGTCAAAGAATAAAAGCTACAAAAGTGACAGCTACCGAAATAGCGGGTCATTCACAATAACACTTCTTAATGGAAAACCCTTTATATAGACCATCTCATTTAGCTAGTTTTATTAAGCAAAGAAATCAAACTATTCGCCTTTTAACAATTTATAATAACTGACCAATGGCATTCAGGAATGTAAAAATGTGGTATTCCCGGACTCTAGCACATTTCCCCACGGTTGCCGATGTTGGCAGCATTTATTATTGTATTTTTTGTATGTTTTTGCATGTCACACGGATTCTATATTGACATAACACCGATGGGAAAATAAAATGGCGAATTTGAAAAGAAATTAAGGGGGGTCAGCGGCAAGAGGATTGTGAGTTGGGGCCTCAGTATGATTTGTCTATGACGAAAATGTTGATTGTACTGAATATTTTGACATTGACAGATCGGTAATCGGTTTAAGAGTGCGTTCACTATGAAAATTTGAAGTTGTCAGGTCGCTAATGATAGACCCTTTAGATTAAGGTTGGCTCCGGGCAGGCCAATATTTCAAAGACTTTGTACCCTTTCGGCATTTATGAAGGGCTCTTTGTCGGGATCATAAATATGGTCTGCATGAGATCTTTGAAACAGAAACAGAAACACCTTTAGGTTTACCAAATACTTGTTATGGCAGGCCCATGAAGTTTAATTTGTTTACATTTTGAAGTGAATGCAGTTATATAGTGAGTATGAGTTAAAATGTTGCCTTACACCTAGGACTACTCTCAGATAATAAGCTGTTCTTTGACGTTATCAGAGCCCTTAAAAATCACGTTGTTAAGTGAAATTTAACACAATCTCTTTTTGTGAAAGAAATTATGAACCTTACCAGGACTGTCCATTTTTATTGATGAATTAGTCTAGGGCGTTTTCCACAGTCGCCTCGTAAGACAGATCGTTGGCGACCTTTAACCACCCATGGAGTTAGACTACTTCTCCTATATTTCTGATACTTATGCTTAAGTTAGCCCGCGTTCTATATAACTGTCCAGGTCTCCAACACTCCAGAAACAAATTCCTTTGAAAATTCGTCTTTCATAACCTGGACGAGCTATCTAGCACACCAACAAACAAAATCACTTCATCAAATCCTCAAAGTGGTTTCTATGCAACGACACAATAAGTAATTAATTAATTAAACGACTTACAAAAATAGGTTACTACGGGTAAAGGATAAACCTTTTCCCCAGACGGGTATCACAATGGTTCAATATTGACCTGAGTGTGGCGCGGTATACTCCTCGCCAGTCCACAGTTATTTTTCGACTTTTAAGCATCATTTTGGTCCGTTTTAAAGAAGGTTGGTTTATCCAAGCATTTAATACGGCGTTTAATAAAGAATTGAAACTGTTAATTTAACGAAGCACTTTCTGTTGGTGTGCCTGTATGAAGCACTTTTAGATTTAGCAAAACGTCGCAGCCTTAAGTAGTCCTTTTAGTTCCCCGCTGTCAAGACACACCAGTTCTTCAAAGAATGATTTTTCGAGAATCATAAAGCTATAGTTTTAAAAGCCTTATCATTTGTAAACTTGGTACCCATCCATTCACATTTGCTCTTGTTTACCGTAGTTATTTTGTGTGTCTGCAAATTAGGGTAGGTATTCCCATACTCAAATCAATAAATGTAAAAATACTCGCATCAGTAACCACGTGAAAGGAATATCACTTTGATACGTATATTATACCTTCTGATAACAAAGCGAATGCTTTCATCTGAGGCATTGCAGATAATCTCATTTCAGCACAATCAGGCAGTATGAAGTGTATTTATGATTTCTAACTTACGAGTATTTTCCACAGAGATGCTTCCTTCACAGGCATCTTGATACCCATAAAGAGTGTGAGCAAGTTGAAACCAAATATCGTTATCGTATAATTGCTTCATTCATGAGAGTAGGGAGATTTCATCTCTCAGAATCAGGATTCTTTTACGACAGGCTAAGGGTAACATAACCGCGTGAGCTGCAACTTTGCTTGAACTCAAGTATTTTAAACAAAAACCAAAATACCAAACTTTAGATCATCCTCCATCCATCCAAATAACAATATTTTACTTACCTCTCTACGCATATACCAAAACTATTGGCAAAAATTGAGAACTTTAAGTTTAACCGACATTTTTTTTAATAACCGTTTTATGTTACATCTACACATCAAGGACTCAGGGTTCTTGCAAATAGGAGAATCCGATAACTTACAAACTGGCCAAAAATAGTTACTCTGCTTTTTTTCGGGTAAAATCTGCGCAGGGAGTCTTTCCCCCCACTTAGATAAGTATAGGGAGAAATCTAAAAGGCAAAAACTAGGTGGATGAATCTGACGAATTGCTTAACATTCAGGAAGAATTTTCCTGCAACGTAAAATCGTATCATAAAAAACCTCACTATGAGCTATACACACGCAGTTTCGCATCTCACCTATAAGTCATGACCTAGGCCAGGATTGTAAACTCAAACTTCTGAAGAGACATTTGTTTGTTTCAAGCATGACAGCGAGTCATGTTAAAAATAAAATGCAATTTTAATACTATTTCTAAATAAAAAGTATATTGTTATATAACTTTCACCATTTGCCCTAACAACATATTTTCCATCTTGCTACTCTTGACGTTTTCTAAACAAACAACAAGAGTGCAACATCAAATTTGACTCAACTACTCTCTCTCAAACTTTTTCTTCTGGAAAGATAATGTTAGAGAGTCGAGCTAGTCACGACTATAAAATAAGTACGTGGGTCTTTTTTTTTTGAAAGCTTTTGTTGAGGGCAGACCATTGGATAATTCATAAGAAAGTGTACAAGTGTTATTAAACAATTAAAATAAATAAATAAAATCATAATTTGTTTCTTATTAATAAAAGATTAAAATATATCTAACTATATAAAAATGAATTAAATTATTTTACTTCAGTAAAAAGTTGTATATCATTTGAAGTAGAGATGTAATAAGAATCCAGAAACTTGACATCTTTTGTGCTTCATTGTCTCCTCGATGTTTCGTGTCAACGATGTTGTGTTGATTTTTAAAATGGACTGAAGATGTTTGTCTGTATGTCGATTTATTAATCTTCATTATTAAAAACAGCTGTTCACGAACATTATGAACTTCGAAATATGCATAAAATGCGTTCAGCATGTTTCCTAAAGTTTGCATAGCTATTTTGATTTTTGAAGCAGTTTGTATAAAATTTCAAATTGCCAACTTTATTGAACGTGCTTTTAAAACAGTAGGTATCGCGCTGCAAATCTATTACAGTAAAACCCGGATAAGTGCCTCTGGCTTAAGTCCATAACCCGCATAAGTACCTTATTATTTTGAGAACCAAAATTCGGAGGTTTTTTTTTTATATAATTCTCATCTTATAAGTACCTTTCGCTTAACTACCTTTCCCGCTTAATTGCTTTTTATTTTGTATACTTTAATTGAAATTTACCTGAAAAAAATTCTTTTAAGTACACATTTTTGAAATCAGCTGAAAAAATACAAAAGCTTTTTTTCCTTTAGCGCTTCCTTGTGTTTCATGCTTTAAAAATCGAAAATATTTTCTTATTTTTTAGATAAAATTAAATGCTTTTTTGTTATAAAAAAATATTTATTTTTTATTTTTTTTGTATAAATTTAGAGATGAAGCCTATGTGCACTTAAAATTTTTTTTATAACTGCCTAATCCGCATAAGTGCCTATCAAAACGGGGCATTTACGATGAGGCACTTATCCGGGTTTTACTGTAGTTCCATTTGCAAGTGAGTCGGTGTTTTTGAAAGAGGAAAGTCGTACTTATTTATTCTCACATGATCTTCCATGCAGTTTCAACTTGATGACTTTTGTGTTCCTGTGTCTTTTCATTCCACTCAATTTAAGAAAGTGATCGAATTATTGTTTACAAAGAAACAGGTGCAATACGTCAGCAATTGAACTGCATATGAAATTAAAATATTATTGACTTGATGTTGTGGGCCGGAGGTAATTGTATCGCGGGCCATATCTTTGACATGACTATGATTGGTAAAAATCCAAATGTGTGTCATTGTAGATGATTGCTGAAAAGTTACTAAAATATTATTTGAATGTGATTAGTGATTGGAATTTTTTAAGTGCAACTTAAAATTTAAACCAAAGACAAAGTAGATAAATTAATTTGAAAATATTATTTTAAAATATGAATAATTTGAAAAAAATTGCTCAGTAGATCGTATTATTTTCATAAATATTGTATTGTATTGTTTTTATCATCATTATATTGGTTTCATAGTCAACCCCATCAATTTGTTCAGTGGTTCGCAACCTTTTCAACAGCATGCCCCCCTCATTGCGAATTGGAAAATCGCATGCCAGTCAAATAAAAATTCCAAATGTTCATTAAAAAATATATTTAATGCATTAAGATTCTGGATCGTATTTTTAATATTTTTTTAAATTGATTTTGAAAAATGTATTTTTATCCCTTACTTTGTAAGATGTTCAATACAACTTCTGGTGTCGCATTTTCTTCACCAGCTCTGAGATTCTTGGTGCGATTTTCGTCAGTTAAATTCTCATGTAAGTGGGAATATCTGCACATAGTAACAAATATTAAAGCACTCAACATTGTACTCTTTGCATCAAAAATTTAAAATTCAAATTGTGTCCACGCCTCCCTTTTACAATGTTTTTTTTTCGAAAATCTTATGTTGGCTTGGGTTTTACGTAAAAGAACAATTCCTTGAAACGTCAATGATATTCAAAGCCCTCATGTAGTGCTCAACTCTTGTCTTTTAAGCTAATTGCTGTTATTCACACCAGCCTGACATTTAATTTTACCAACGAGAGGTTCTCGTCCAAGGCTTTTTTTTAAACCTCTTAAAGAGTATCCATTGTTGATTAGGGACGCAAATTACAACCAAATGAAGAATTATACTAACCGCAACAAATTTATTCGAAATTTTTCATCACTTTTACAATTGAAAACACTTTTAAATAATTTCCATTTTATTGATAAACTTATCAGTTTAATGGTTGTGCCGCCGGAGTGGAAACGATTTGAAGATTTCTGCAATTTTCCTACCAACTCGAGCGTAATGCAAATACTTCGTACACAGGAGATAGCATAGTCCTCCGACAAAAGGATAGCCCTGAAAAGTACCCTGGCACTGCTATTATTTAAATGTCATTGGTGACTCTTCAAATGGAAAATTAAATGTGCTCAGGTCAATACCACAAGGGGTATGGAAGTAGAACTAAATTCCTCCTTAATCGCAATTCCTTTAACAGAAAATAAATGCAAAATTAGACAATTAAATTTTGCAAATGTTAATGTTAGGATAACAAGAAAATGTATACGACTTTGGCAGCATTTTTTGAAGGTTGCGGGCAGTGCTCTCGCAATTATTCGCGCGCCCATTAAAGTGTCGTAAAGGCAGCACGAGCGTAGCATCGTAGAATAGCAAAGGTAATTATTGTGGATCTATTGGCCTTGGGAAAAAGTATCAAGAGTGGATTTTTGTCACTCTTATATTTGGTGATAAACACCGTAAATTGTGTGTGAACTCTCAAACGTTTTAAAAACAGTATTTTGTGTGTTCCTTTGCACGAGTGAAGGCGGGTTTCACTTTCAGCCGGTTTGCCTACATTTCTGTTCATTAACCTTAACAGGTTTAATATTGTTAAGTGGCATCTGCCATCCCCGAAGGGAGGAAACAATAAATTGCTTTACTCTTAGCAGTTGCCGGAACAGCAGCAGTGAAGCTGATGCTAGCGGTACTCAAGAGCCTAATTTATGTGGTAATGGTCGGCGTCTATAACATTTATAAAGAGCCTTTGTGAAATAAAGGCAATACTAAATAGGGTGTGAAGAAATTAACGCCCTCTGCCAGGGGAACGATTTAACCACCGCGCATCGATGAACGTGTATTGACCTTGAGTTATGGAAACTGATAGCGATATGTTTCTGTTCTCCTGGTCCATTTGTTATTGAAACTCAACATTATGATCTGGCGCCCTATGCAAAGAAAAAAGGTTTGTCCATTTTGACGGTTCGCTCGATAAAGGTTATGCAATCTTATCGTCTCGACTACTTACAGATGCTCGCTTTTCCACTTAAATTTCATCAAATTCGTGTTGAACGCGTAGGCATGCACTTTTTTTCAATCACATAAAAGAGGACATTTTTTTTAAGTAAGAATAACTATGTCGGCAAATATTAAGGCACATTTGAAGTATCATAGTTTGTAGGTTCTTGTAGGATAAAAGGAATCGGCTTGATCTTTAAATCTTTGAAAATCAATACAAGACTACCGTCTCACCCCAGCTTTGTAAGACTTGAGAAGGTACATACGCGCAATCTCGCTTATTTCTTATGGTAGGAAGATGGTCTTTAAGGAAATAAGACGACATTTTAGAAAAGAGGACAATGTTTTGTTTTCGTTTAGTAAAAAATCAGACAGGACGTCGTAGGGAAAAACAGGACTGTCCTCTGAAAAAGATGATGAATGGTCCCCGTAGTTTTAATGTGCAACAAATTTTAAGTTAAAATAGCAAAACCTACACAACCTAGGACACTCCATGTACACTTGTTGAGCAACTCATTTAGAAACCAACTCCAACAAGTACCTTCAACAGAGCTGAGAGTCTCGTACGTTGGACTTGAAAAGGCATATAGAACTACGACTTCCGGTAGGTGTTATGTCCCCACATTTGCTTATTACATTAATCCATTGATGCCATCTGAGGTTTGTCATGCTAATGAGGTATTCGATTGGGCGCTCTCAGAGCACTTTTTTTTGCTCTCAGAGCAATTTTTATGTTCGTTTGGTACAAAAAAAGCAATCTTTTTCAGATTTCAGAGCACGAATTGCGAATCTGGATTTTTTCTCAGATTTGTTCAGATTTACCAATACAACTACGTTTGACTTTGACAACTAGTGGAGTTTGTTAACGTTTTCGTGAAATTTTTCTACTGCAAAAAAATGCATTGCATCGGGTGGCTCTATTTTTTTTTAATTATTTATGTACAAATGTTAAGAAATCAATCTGGACGTAAATTTAGAATGTTTTAATACAAAATTTAAGCAGTGAATGCAAAATGATTAGAAAAGTGTCGAAGGCTACACATACTCGAACCGCACTAATATCAACACAAAAAAGAGCAAGTGACGATTTTATGTTCGATTAGACACACGAAATCTGAAATCTGAGAGCGAATCTGAAGAAGCTCAATCGAAAACCACATAAGTGTAGTTGAGATGGTTCGTTGTTTTGTAAACACCAATTTTTGGATACATTTATGCTACTGGAACCGGATTTAGATGCGAAATTTCTTAGTAACTGTTGCTTTTTGGATAATTGTCTCAAAACTTGGGTTGCACTTTCTCTATCTGGACGACCATTTTCCCATTACTAAGAAAAAACGTTTGGACCCAATGTACCTGTGCGAGAACTATTCCACCTCGAAAGTCTTGTTCAATTCGTAATTGGGATCTAGGTCAGACTAAAAAAAAAAAAAAAGGGAAATGTTTGCATAAAGAAATTGCTTGAAAAGACTTCAAAGACATTTTCTGAGAAGTTTTTGGGTCTCGAAGAGATGTCGTTGACAATATTGATTTCATGCAGATACATTCATCGATTCCACGAAGTCGAATATTTTACATGATGACTTCTCCCGGCGAACAATTTTTTTTTACATTCTATACAAAAAAAAAGTTCAAATCGCTTGGGCCCTATTTGACAAGTGAGAGTGACAACCCCACAAAATGTTATCCTTTGTTTGACAAATTTTCAAGTGGTTGTTGCGACTGCTAATACTTTGCCTGAATATTGCAGACCTATTGAATATAATAAGTTTTTAGTTACCTTAAATCAGCTCTGTTCTCCTAAGAGCTAACGTTTTGGCTTTTCGAAAATACAGCTTGTTTTGCAACATCTATTCCGCCTCTTTAAAATTGAGTTATTAAAACTTTTTTATTATGCCCACATGATCTATATAGATCATTGATTTCCGTGGTTTACAACAACAGTTGGATCTCGTTTTATTGTTGTAGGTAAGCCGTGGAAATCAATGATCTATATAGATCAAGTGGGTTAAATAAAAGGTAAAAACTTTGCCTATTGAGAAGGTACTTTAAAAGCAAAGTTTTTATTTATAGATGATATATTTTTTCTTGACTTTAGTTACTTTTGAGTTAATTCTCAACGCTGACCTATTATCTAAGTCTACCCAGACAAAGTTTATTCTGCGATATAATTTAGCGGAAAACGTGATTGTATAAAACGTAATTACATTGATGGCTTAAAAGGCCGAAATTGACGTTTATCCTGTCGTTATGAGAATTTATCTTCTTCTTCTTCTTTGTACTTATTTAACTGTGTTCAGAGAGACTTATTAGTTAATTTGTTCCTAAATTAATTATACTAGTATCGCTTGTGGTCGAAAATCGACCATTCCTTTTTTTTTTACGAAAAGAGTGACATCTAGATATCGAAAAAATACGTAAATGAGCTGCTCCATTGCAAACAGGTTCTAAACTAGGATGATTTATAATTGAATACGTTACTATGGTAATTATTATGTCGGCGACAAATTGAATGTCGCCAAAATCCTTTCAATTACCTGTTTTGTATGGGGAATTCATAACTTAATTTTACCATCCTTAACGGCGACATAAATCCACAATTTTTTGTTTGTGCAGATCTATGGCACCATACCTTTCGAATGATATAAGTTTATCCTACTCATTTCATGATAAATACTTAAAAAGGCTCTATGCAATAGCTCCTAACGTATTAACTCCTAACAAAAAAAATGAAATAAAACCTAAAATTTTACATACAAAGTTAGTAGTTAATACACATGAAAGAACTCCTAAACGTTAGATTTATTTTCATCGAAGTTAGGACTTATTGCATGTTAAAGTGTTAGGAATTATTTCATCATGAAATAAATCCTAAAATCATGTGAATGAAATAAAACCTAATTAGGAGTTGTTACACTCAATGTTGTTAGGAGTTATTTCATCAATGTTAGGAGTTACTTCATTTTCCTTAAAATCATATTTCTTAAGTTAATTTTTGTTTCTCAAACAGCATTTTTTTTTTTTTTTATGTAAACCGTTAAACTATAACAACTTGTCGTACCCTAGGAAATCAATTGGTAACTAGTGTTCTTGTTGACAAGTTCATTCGGTCGCGTTAAAAAAAAACAATGGAATTCGAAATAATTAGTGGAAAGAGGAAGAATAGTCAATTATTATATGTTAAAAGTGAAAAACAATTATATATAAAAAAAACAAAAATTCGCAATAAGCAATATTACGTATGCTATAACCAAAATTGCAAGGCAAAAGTTGAAATTGTAAATAGTGTATGTTCAAAACCAGTGAAATTTGTGGACCATAACCATTCTCCCAATGAGGATCTCTATAAAGAATTAAAAGCTTTAAATTCTATAAAGACAGAGTGTATTGATGTAGGACGTGTCTTAAGCGATGTTAATGCTTTGAGTGGCATTCGCAATACGTTCCAGACGATTTGTTCCAAGTAAGTTCATTGATCTTATTAAACTTTTTTCGGATTTGCACGCTGCATTTTTTAATTGTAGTAACCAAAGCGCAACAAAAAACTTGGATTTCCACAAGTTAAAAAGAACATTGCAGAATTTAACAGCAAAAGTTTTTATTACCTCGCCAAAATCTGCCCTTGAGGTTGTTGAAGCTTTCCAAAGGGAACATATTTGGAATAATTTTGGTGTAGCTTTACACAAAGATGAACAGTACAACTTTTTTAAAGCCTGCATTGCGGAAGAAGACTTTTCCTTTTGTATATTTTCGTCACAGAAAATAATAAAATTAATGGAGGAGAATATTCCACGGGCAAACCGTAACTTCCTGGCGGATGGGACATTTTCTGTGGTCCCTATTGGATGTTTTAACCAACTACTTGTTATATATGTTGAATACTTCAATAAGGTAACTTATCCAAACATAAAAATCAACTCTATTATCGGCCGAGGGGGGTCGCGTACGCGCGGCTCGCGGCCGGCGCGCCGACGCGACTCACGGCCGACGCGCCGACGCGGCTCGGCCGGCGGGGAGGGCGCGGGAGTCAATTTCAATATAGTGATTTATATATCCACAGGTATTTCCATTCTTGTTTATCCTCTTGGATAAGAAGTCAAAGAAGTGTTACACAACTATGTTCACATACATACATAAAAACATAATAAATTTGACATGTCAAACTATGATGACTGACTATGAGGTAGCGCTTCAGAGTGCCATAAAGGAGAGTTTTAGCGTTGGTGAATTTTACGGTTGCTGGTTCCATTACTGTCAAGCAATAAGGAGAAATATAGCAACCAAATTTAAAGATTTGGCATGCTTTTTGCGAAGATCTAAGCCGGGCTCCCAGGCTTATCATAAATTGCTTTCTTTGCCCTTGTTACCATCCACGCAGATAAGACCGACTTATGAAATTATTAAGGAAAGTGTGAATACCTTTGATGCTGAAGGAAGGTTTTTGAAATTGTTTACCTACTTTGAAAATCAATGGATGCAAAAGGTAAATACTAACCAATTGGTTTTTTCCTTTTCTTACTTACGTTTTCTACAGGTCAAACCAGAAGGATTTTCCGTTTTTATGAGGCACACTCGGACAACGTCAGCCGTAGAAGCCTATAATGGTGTTTTGGGCCGGATGATAAACAAAAATGGTAATTTCTTCAAATTTGTAAAATCTTTACAAACAGAAGAATTTTCCAAAAGTAGAGATTTTGAACTGCTTACCTCTAGCGGTGGTTCTCATGGTTCTTCAAAACAAAGAAAGTCGATGTATGTAGAAAGGGCGCAAAAAATTGAAGATGCCAGTAGGGAATTGCTCGCAGGAAAAATAACGGCAGTTATGTTTATCAACAGGATGGTGTTTCCTAAAAATTGCATATGCGTCGAAATGGAACCGGACGAAGATATTTTCGATGTTCACTTGGAAGATGGTGAAGAGCACAACAGTGATGAGGACGATAAGCCAAGCACTTCTAACTCGATACAAAGAGAAGATGATGATGAGTACTTGTGCATCATCTGCTGCGTTACACGACCAAACACTCTTTTGTTGCCTTGTAAACATTTAAAACTGTGTACCGAATGCTTCGATAACTTACATTCCGATGAGGACGAATTTATTAGATGCCCTGTATGCAGATCCGTAGTGGTTGACAACATCCAAGTTTATAATTAAACATGTACTGACGCTTACTTAAATATATAGAAATATTTTGCACTTTAGGACTTTTTTCATTTGGTACTGCTAGGAATTGTTTCATTGTGAAAGAACTCCTAAATGTTAGGATTTATTTCATGTTTAGGTTAGAAGATATTTCATCCGGAGTTAGGACTTATTTCATTTTAAAAATTAGGAATTGTTGCGTTTATTGTTAGAATTTGTTCCATTAGGAACTATTTCATTAGGAGTTAATACGTTAGGAGCTATTGCATAGAGCCACTTAAAAAGTGTACCGAAACTTCTGATGTTCACGTATTTACATAATGATAAATGGAACTTCGATCAAAGTATTTTATTTTGTTAAAATTTGAAGACGAAATGAAGACGCATGAAAGAAAGTTGCTTCCGAAAATACAGTCAGCACAGTATTATAATCAACGAAAGCTTCTCACAAGCTTTAAATAAACTTTGGTTGTCGAGTCATAATTTCCATACTCAGGTAATTTCTGTCCTCATTTGTTTGTATCTTTTAACATATCGGTCGTTGATCCCATATCAACAGGTTTCTTGAATCTCCACAAAAATAACACAACCATATAAATTGTTGAGTTTGAACAGACACGCCAATTAATCAAGAGTGAGTTGAGCATATTCTGCAAAACAAAACAAATTCGTCCTTGAATGAATATTTTTTTTTCATGTTTTGAGCAGACTATAATTAATGCAAATGCTATGTTATTTACAAATAAAAAGCTCACTGACCTCACTCAATTTACATAAACTGTAAACTATGATCTAGATTTATTGCGGAGATGGTTTAAATTTCATAATCTAGTTATTAGTAATAAAACTAAGTTTATGATCTTTAATTTAATGGGTAGAATCTGTGATATGCCACTCCAATACCATTCGCCCAATTGCATTAGATTCCGTTTAGTTAATCCTTGTATACATGATCATAATTTACCCTCCTTTGATTCACTCACAAGTTGCACCTCCGCCTGTTTTGAAATTGAACGTGTAGACAGCTTTAAGTATTTAGGTATTACCTTGGATCTTAAGCTCAGTTGGATGGAACATACTTTGTCTTTAAAGAAGTATCTGAACTGTGTTGTTAGACAGATTTATTCTCTCAGTCTATACTGCAGTTTGCCTGTTTTAAAACTCGTATATAACGGTCTTCTTAAATCCAAACTTCAGTATGGTATAGCTTGTTGGGGTGGTACACATTTTAATAAAATTGAGCCTTTGCTTACCAAACAAAAACATGCTGTTCGGATTATTAGTAGGGTTAACCGTCGAACTCCCAGCTTTGAGTTGTTTAAAAGCCTAGGATTTCTTCCTTTAAGGCATTTATACTTTTACAAGGTGTTACAAATATTTTTTAAAAATTCCGGGTATAATTCTTCAAGAGTTTATGATCGCATCAATTTACGCGTTAACGCCAGAAGTCTCGTCCATTTACCCACAATCAATAAATCTCATTTTTCTTGCTTTTATATAGTTACTGCACCCCGTTTGTTTAATAAATTGCCTGAAATCTTAAGATGTGAGCGAATTGAATCCGTTTTTCTTAAAAACGTTAAACATTGGCTATTTTCATTAAACTACGCGGTAATTGGTGACCTTTTAAATCCCTTAGTTTGATAGTTACATTTTATCTTTCTTACCATCTTTTCTATAGAAAAAAAACATAAAAATAATTGTACTTCGTGTTTTTATAATTGATATCTTTGAATTTATTAATTTCTTAAATTTATCGCAACCCCATCGACAAATTTTCTATTTATTTGTTTAATACGAATCGTACATTCGCCTCTTGTCATTTTCTGACAACTGGATGTACGTAACTATTTCACTTTAAAGCTTAAGCTGTATTCATTAAAATGTTTGAATTAAGTATGCCTTTATATTGTATATATAGCTTTAAGATGAAATAAAGTTTATATAAAAAAAAAAAAAAAAATTTATAAGTGTGTTGATACTGTCTCGTAGATAGAAGAATGTGTTGCAATTAACAAACAATTAGTTACCTGTGATTTATTTTGACTATATATTTTTTTAAGTTTGATAATGTTTGGATAATTATCATTAAGAAACGCGAAAAAAATGTAGTTTGTTTTTTTTTCGGGCAGTTCTTGTGAATAAAAATAAAAAAATAATTTCTCGGAATGGAAATGAAGTTTGGTTATTAGCAGACAAATGTAAGTTACTGCATCCATAATCATATCATAAAGGAAAGACGTCTGTTCTTCTTGATGACTTTAATATAACTCAAATATGTCTTAGAACTGAACTTACTACTAAGTGCCAGTGCGACCTAAATTCTTATTTCTATCTGAATTTGAAGATAGAGACAGAGCTCTGGTTTCGCTTGCGAGATTCCATTGCACGCTTGACATTTGACGATAAAAACAGAAATTGTGCATGGCATACGCTTTATGTGTATGCCATGCACATTATGTGTATTTATCTTTAGTCATGAAAATGTCACTTTACGGTACACTAAGCGATCATTTAGACTTCTTACAATGCCATCTTTAAGAAATCGTAAATTGGGCTGACCATAACTTCTTGCCGAATCTGTGGCCCGGTCTGTTTTTTTTCTGTTCAGATATCGAAGGCGTTTTAGTTTTTAAGTTTCAAAATAACAACGCATTGTTGTCCTTCAGGATCTACAATCTATCTCCAGATATTGTTTCAACCACTGTACATTTCGAATTTCGTCAAGGGAATTTAATCGCTACGATCGACGTTCAGTATTCGGTATTTTTTAAATTTGATGGTGTCAAATCTCAAGTGATATGTGATTGTTGTTGTTTGATGTTTGTTTAAAGTAGACATTCTGACATCCAATGAACCCAAATTTATTGTAGTGCCTAATTAAGTGTATTTAGGCCATAAACTAAGTAGAAAAAGACTGACAGCTTTCCTACGTCTCCCCGATTTACCCCAATTCCGTTCAATATAAGCCCCTCCCACAGGTCGCAATTTTACTGTCTGAGAATACGTGCGAAGCAGCAAAAAAATGCAATTCTAAATTGCGGGAATTGTAATAAACTACTGACATTCAGCAGTGTTCCTACATCGTGGTATCTCTACTTTTTTGTGGGAATTTCAATTTTGAAAAAATTTCCGTGCTTAAAAGAAGAAAACATCAAAATTGTGGGAATATCAACAATCTGACAAGAAAACATTAAAACTACATTTCACCATGAATATCAATGCACTAAATGTACATAAAAAGGAGATTTGAATTTAGCAACAATTTCCAATACCAACAATAATGATTATAATGTTAGCAAACGGCGTTTTTATATTGAAGATTAATTTAATGTTATTTTCTTTCCGTACAATACAAATTTTACTTTTAAAATCATATTTGTTTTATAAAAAAATAGAGGTAATTTGAGTTTAGTGAAAAGGGAAAAATAAACACCCTTCATGGGAAAAATAAAGAGAGAGTACTAAGAACACTGACTGAGATTTAGTGTATTTCGTGCGTTGCTGTCAGCTGATGGATGCGTTCTGAGAGTTTAAGTTCGTTGTTTTATTGCACCACAATAACATTTGTATTCTATTGTACAAAATTTAAAATAGCGAATGAAATCAACATAAATAAATAAAGTGTGAAAAATTCATTCGTTGCAATAAAAGAAGACATTTTTGTTGCTACAATTAATGTGTCTGTTTTCGTTTGTTGTTTTTGGGGAAAAAGATATGTTAGTTAAATACACAAAATTAAGAAACACACCAAAATAATCAAAATGAAGTTTCAATGACAATCTCAAGTAATTCTTTTTATTTATAAATCAACCATATCTTTGCACGTCCACTCACGAAGCTTATTCAAACGAGATTGGCAGCATTCAAGAATCTAGTCATCTTAAGTTGACTAGAATGGTCTGGATGAGATGCAACCTGAACGCAAAAACTAGATTGGTCGGGAACGTCACTTTTTCTACGTCAGCCGCATATGCGAATTGTCAACTCAGTACTCAGTCACGAATTTCTTGACTAGATTCGTCGGCTCCATAAACGTCAACTGAAACAGCTGCTCACATGACCGATTTCGACCAATCAAAACCGATATTCACTTAGTGAGAGCTGTCAGACTTACTTAACTAGATACCTGAACGTCCCCACTGCCAGATCTTCGCGTTGTCTCTCTATTATGCTAGCAAATATTTCGCCGGGAATGTCAACAGAAAAACGGCAATGAATTAATTACGATTATTATGATATATGATTATACGAAACATGATTTTTGAGTTATAATCTTTTCATGAAGATTCCATTTAATAGCGGAAAACAACAAAAAAAAAAAAACAATTAGAATTTATTCGAACATTTTAAAAATTTGAAACTGCTTCAGCCAAAAACGTGAATAGTGCTAGTTTTTAATAAAAAAATAAAACACAACTGAAAAGTTGTTGGTAGACATTTTATGAATGAAAATAATGTCATTATTTATGTGAAAAGTAAAATAAAGTTGCAAAATGATGACTGCACATTTATTATTGTTTCTTAACAATGTTTTTTCTAGGAAACTGACGATTTTTTTTTACTTGATTTTTTGTTTGTAATTTTTTTACACTTTTTTAAGTGACAGAACAATTGTCAGTCTCGTTTAATACTGTTGTTAATAGTTTCAACAAATCGATCATTAAAGAAAAATGAGAATGTGAAAGGAGAAATTGGTTACGAAACTTAAAGGAAATTCTATGGCGAACATGCGAACAATTTGTTTATATCGATATCATAAAAATAATGTCTATCTATCCAAAATTCATTATAAAATGACTAAAACAAATATTCCTTTTCTTTATATCCTGTAATTTGAATATTAATTTCTATTTAATTATAAGAAAATCGAACAACTATTTATATAAAAAAGTAGCGATAAATGTCAACCTGGAACTAAGAAAATCTATGGTTTACAACAGAGCCCTTGATATTGAAATGAGAGTCCAACTCAGCCTACCGACATGGCGACATCCAGTTTAAACCGGAAGAGTGTAGGCTGGTTTTTTTTCAAGTATGAGTGAGTCCCCTTGGATTAACATAGGCAAAAATACATGAATTCAAACTGGGCTACATTCAAGGTCAAATTCGGCTTGTCGGCAATTTATCTTTTTTGGCTGCAACTGTCAGTCTATTTAACCTGAACCTGAAAGGCTGAAATATAAGCACATTTAAAACTCAACATTTAAAATCATTACCAGAGATTTAGGTATAAAATAATACGTCTTATAAAATGCTACTAATTTATTTAATAGACGATCGATATACACCTTGGTTAAAAACCTCTTTAAACTATATTTGAAAGGCCTCCAAGAATTATGAGATTCCAACCTTAAAATTGAATAAATAAATACCAGTCCATTAGATATTTATTTTTTCAAGACGGTTCTGTAGATATTTTAATATAGCTTTTTAAAAAAAATAATTTATTTTGTTTTCTGATTCAAACTTTCTTTCACCTTTGGAGACTTGTAAATTTTTAAATTAATTTTTGTCTCTTTAAATATTTCTTTGTACAGTGTTATTAGAATTTGTATTTTCCACCTTCACGAAACTGAAACGAAATGCAAATTGTGTGTCCAAAGAATAGATAAGTTCGTCCAAATTGAATTTCCAACAATTTGACAGCATTTATTTCTGTTCTAGCTTCGAAGGCATCTCATTTCGGTTTTCCGACGACACGATGATTCGACACAATTCTAAAGCAAAATCTATTATCAACTTTCTCCAACTTTTTAACTATTAAATGTCGTTTTAAATACTTCTATCTGAATAGTTTAGGAACAAACTTGGCCAGGAAGTATATAATTGGCGACGCCAATTTTCTCTCCCCAAAACGTTGTCAACCACGTTGATTATAATTAAACAAATTAAAAGCACCCGCCGATGCTTTTCACCCCCACGAAAGGTTTCCTCGAAAGGTATCAAACCGAAAAGTACTGCGTCACCATCGCCGCAATAAAAAAAAGATGTCCTCTGAATAAATGCGTCCATTTCAAATGTGGTGATGTTTTCAATTTCAATTACTTTTTCAGCCTGCACGTGAAATATCACCACACCACTAACTCACTCACGGAATAATTTACGATCATTACGTGGATGCGATGGCAGCATACCTACCTTCGTATGATTGCCGGCCTCGGCCTCGGTGCTTTTGCAAAAAAAATAAAAGATTTACGCCCTCTTCACCCACACTACCACCCCAGTGGGCTGTGTGTAATTAGTACAAGTAAGTAGGTACGGGAACGCGACCGCACGGGCAATGTGGGCAATTCCAAATGCAGCAGTCCCCAGTCGGGTTTTTTTTGTTTCCTTTTCTACAACAAAAAGGATACTCTACATATACAGAAAGTAGTTTGCGGATGTCTCCCACATCTGGGAACTTAATTCTTCGCCCCAGTACTTCATTAAAAACGAATTGTGAAAGGTCCTTTGAAAAATTACCTCTGTTTTATTAACTGCAAACTCGATTGTTCCAGCATAGTATTTCACTGTTGTCCTTGCAAAGCCCTACTGTTTGATAATCATACAAAATATTTGTTGCATTCTTTCATGGTGTGTTTTTCCTAAAGCGCCGAATGACAATCGTTTTCGAGGAGCACAGCGACGTGTAAACAAAGCCAAAACAAGGAGACAATACTGCGTTTTTCCTCTGTTTCGTTTGACTGAGGGAGGGTGTGCTTAAATGTTCCACTTCCGCATCTGTTCCGGGGACTTTCACAAAGGACGCTCCACGAAAAAAAAGGCAACAACTTTTTACGGTTTACTAAGGATACATAAGGGGTTTACGGAGGGACAGTTTTTCTGCTCTTTCTCTGGTATAAGTGGATTTGCTGCTCTTATGAAGTGTAAGTCACAAAGGGTATCACCATTAAATTCAACGCTTGTGTGCGGATTCTTCTTATCATTTGTCTAGGGTTTCGATCAATTTCCCCCGGTCCAAGGACAAAGGACCGTGGAAGTGGAAGTCATAAAGGATGATGAAATATCCTTCCTCGATATACCCCACACAAGTATGTCGAATTGAAAAGTTTTCTTTAACAAATCGATTGTCACAAGTTACTAGTGTTTGGGAAGGCATGCATACGCTTAGTTAAACTTTTGACAACTTTGGACACAGTTTTGCAACAACGTGTATGCAGGAAGACACAACAATGGTTTTTCTTTGAAACCACTCTTGACAAAATTTACCACGAAAAAATCCATTGTCCGTAAGATCCAATAAATATGTAGGACTATTCCTGAGCCGTTTGTAATCATCACTTTATTCAGAGGGGATAAACCGTTTTGTATTTAACAGGAATGCTAGGATTATGGACATCCTTCTAGGCTGCTGATCGAGTTCAATTTTGAGCTCTATTATAATATTCTTTTTCATGAAGTTGTAAGCAAAGTTTGTGGGACTATATATGGCGTCGCTTTATGTGAAATCAAGATAACAGTCTTCAATGTAAGACTGTTGGATGTCGAAAGCCCACTACTGTATGAGCATCTAATGACCTCTACTGGCTGACTAATCATGGATAAAGTATTTAGTTCGGACTGCATTACAAAAGGTTGATGCAAATCCAGCAACTTTTTTAGCCGTTGACATATTTAGTTAACTTGACAGCAAAAGGTTTGTCATAAAATGTTTCCTAGGTCTCTCTGCGGTGGTATAAGGAGAAAAAGTACAAAAATTCTCCCGAAAAGTTCTAAAAAACGAACCAAAAATCGCTATCCAAATTGTTTGTAAAAGTTATAAAAAACACCCTTGTTCAAAAATATATTTCAAAAACGCTACAAAATACAACCACAAAAACGCTAAAATTTAGCCCAAAAAAATACAACGAAAAAAATGATTCAGAAAAGGGCCTTTTTTGAGTTTCTTTCAGATTTCGAAAGAAACTCAAAAGAAATTATCTAAAAAACCTAAAAAAATATTACCAAAAAACATTCGAAAAATACAGGGTGGCGCACCAATTGTGCTACAATAAGAAATTCAAATAACTTTTTTTTTAATCGATGTATTTAATTTTTTTTTTTTTTATTGGTTAGAAAATTCAATTTTATTTTAAATAGTTAATTGTTTTTAAAGATTATATATCGCAAATGACCTCCACGCTCTCCCACGCATATGCGGCACCTGATCAAAAAACTATTCATTGCGGCCTGAAGAGTTGAAGTTGGGATCGCCTCAATTATTGTCGTTATGGACTGCTTTAATTCAGTTAAATTCCTGGGCTTCGTTTTATACACCTCTTGCTTGACATAACCCCATAAAAAGAAGTCTGGTGCAGTCAGGTCAGGTGACCTTGGGGGCCAGCGAAGAGTGGAGTTCCTAGAAATTAATTTGTTTGCGATTTTTTTGTTTAGCTCCGCCATAACTGGTCTGGCTATATGTGCAGTTGCTCCATCTTGCTGAAACCAAACGCTGTTGAATGGTACACGTCTTCGGCGCAGTTCTGGGTAAAAAAACTCCTTCAACATCTTTAAATAACGGTCCCCATTGACAGTAACGGTTACACTGTTTTCTTCAAAGAAGTACGGCCCGACAATACACCTTGATGAAACTGCGCACCACACAGTGACTCGTTCTGGGTGCAGTTCCGTCTCATGGAGCATTTCTGGATTAGACTCTTTCCATATACGGCAATTTTGCTTGTTTACATTGCCGTTAAGATCAAAATGGGCCTCATCAGACATGAACAAACAATTGATCAATGTGTTGTCTTCTTCGGCCATTGATATCATTTTTTGGCAAAATTCCAGGCGAACAGGCAAATCCTGAGGGTTTAACTTGCTAGTAATTTGGACTTTGTACGGAAACAAGTTTAAATCGTCATGATGTATCCGTTGTAATGTACGTCTACTAACTCCAATTTGCCCCGATAAGTTTCGGGTCGAAACGCTCGGATTGGCGATGCTTCCAGATTCGGCAAACATGTTTACAAACCTCATAATGGTCCATCTACTCGGGGGATTACCGCCAAACTCCCGTCTAAATTCCCTTTGGACGGAAATGACGGACTGCAAAGCATGGTACCGTTGCACTATCCAAATTCTTTTCTCCGTATCCCAAGCATCAATTTTTATAAATCTAAATAGTAACCTACAAAATAAAAAAAAATAAGCCGATTACTCACACAGAAAAAAGTTATTACGTTTTATTTTTGTAGCACGATTCGTGCGCCACCCTGTATGAACAAAAAACTGTAAAAATAACACTTCAAAATGACCCAAGAAATGACACAAAAATCCCCTAGAAACTGCTCTAAATAACACTGAAAAGCTCTCAAAAAACCACTCAAAATATTACCTAGAAAACACTGCGGATCAACCCAAAAAACGTTCTGAAAGCCGCAAAAAATTAGATAAAAAAAATCAGCTCAATGAAATAAGTAAATAGTTGGCGCAACAGGTCCGTAGGGAACCTAGGCCTAGCTTTGCACAACCATTCGTTTTGGGTTTGGGTTGGTATTTTCATATTTGGGACGAATGGAAGGGATCTACAATTTTACGCCGAGTCCAAACGGCTAATTGAGAAGCTCATTTATGGCAGGACCCTCGAATGTTTGTCAGACATAAGTTGGAATTTGGGTTTTCATTTGGGATTCGGACCTGGCCACAGCGCCTCGATTTTGATTTTGTTACCAACAAAATTAAGCTCTAACAAGTCGAAACGGTTCAAAAAGTCATTGGCTTTCAGTTTTGTATTTTTTTTTAAGCTAAGATCAAATTTTAAGTCTCTGGCTCACCAGAAGACTTAAAGATGTATTCAATATCATGGATGGCAGAAGCTCCGAGGAACTTTCAATTTTTCCTCCAATTAAGGACATCATAGCACACATGCGTCCTTAAATCCGATCAGAAGGCAAGAAAACTTAGGAACCGGGTCTCTGATGGACACATAGTCCCAGAGGGCTCCAACTTACAATTTCCCCTGGGCCTTACTAATAATCATTTCTAACCTTCACACTAAATATTTTGTAGGTCACAATATGCAATTTTGTATGGAAACATTTCGCCTGGACACCAAAAAAGATTATTAGTATCACGGACTATCTATAATTTCGCCAGCGTCTGACACACATCCGAGGATATGCCGCTCGGATAAGGTAGACAATCGTAAGTTTGTCCCAAAAATAAAACGCACAGCAGTCTCGTCGTTTGTCTAAAGTTAAGAAGTGCAAATCGGAGGCAAGAACAAACGCTTGTAGACAGAGGGAACATTTTTCAATAGTTAAGCCTTTACGTTTTATGTTGTATGCCGGTGAGTCTTGTCATTCCAATGTGTAAAACGTAACCCCGATGCTAATCTGCGGCAATTAATAATGCAAAGCCGCACTTTAGTTGATTGCTTGCGATTAAAGACGGCCATTAGATGTTGACAAAACAATTTAACGCCTGATTACCCGTGCATTTGATTTTGGAAATGTTTGTTCAAACTGTCCATTAGGGTAAACACTTTAAATGTTGTTTGAGGGTATCATAATTCGTTTGCTACACATCAGCACATTACAATGGAAGCAATTAATTATTTAAACAACGGAAGGGAAATATTCGTTTCACAATAAAGTTCTTACGCGCCACAGATGAAACTCGAACGTGTCTTGCTTTATGCTGATTTATGCGCTCTTTTTAGGTATGGTTCCTTGTTAATAGCGAAACGATTATTAATGCCAGGGGTGGTTGCAAAACCTTCCTCCAGATGCGAAGAAAACCTGATTAATTGCTGGCGAAATATACCCTCTTAGGGGAAATAGTACTTACTCCTAGACAAGCAGTGAGATTAAGAATAATAAAAAGGAGCCGTCTTTGTTTCGAAAAACTTGCTACACTTTTAGGGGAGGTTTGGCAACTTTTCTGTTCGCCCTTGAAGTCGTGACACGTGTATTTTTTATTTGTTGAATGGGCTTTGATCAATCCCAAGAAATGAGTCTTTCATAAAAATATAATGTGCTTCGCACTTAGTGCGGAAAAGATATGGGAAGCAATTACTGTCACCATCCCTGACACCCGCCTGTGTTACCTAAAAGTCCTTCAGATTAACCACTTGATGAGATTTTCTTTCGCATTTAATTAGACATAAGCCTGGGGATGTTGAAAGCAGTGTAACACTTTATTTAAGAAGATAAGTAGGAGGTTTTCTTATTTCTAACGTGTCACTGAATTTACATAGAACACCCATTCAAGAGACAAGTCTTGTGCGTAAAACAGATCTGATTACGTTTCACAAACAATCATAGGTCCGTGGTGTGAAACATTATCCAGTAAATGATGAAGGAGTTGGAAATAAGTTCAATTATTGTACTAAAATATGGTGTCAGGCAAGGTTTCTCTGCGCAAACCGAAGTGCGAAATGATATGTTGACGAACATGCAGGTATAGCCAAGCTTTTTTTTCCAAGAGCGAGTAGTTATAGTTGCCGGCAGTTCAATTAAATTTTGCGGTCATATCGCTGATAATATTAAAAATCATTTTCTTCCATTTTTCTTGTGACGCTACGCTCGGAATGAACATAAATAGCAACCCATTCAGGCAGCACGTTCCTAAAAACCAACAGCTTTAAGTTGGGCATTCCAAGTTAGTTGAGATTACTATGTTTACATGTGGGCTATATCTAAGGCGGGACCTTTTCTATCCTGGTTGACCTTCTGTGGGATACATAAGAAGACTTTTAGGGCCAAGGGCCATTTACATATCATACCCAGTTTAAGCATCTACAGTTTAGAGTCAAGTTGAATTTTCTCCATTATAATGTTGTTTGGGTTCTTGCTTCAGACCTATACAAAATGACTACGATTTTTCAGGTCTTATACAGTTTCTCACTCATTGAAGGCAACTCCATAGTTTTACTATAGCTTTACTATAGAGTTGCGTTTAAGTCCAGGGTTAGTTTTGGTCTTGTTATGTTCGGAGGAAAGCTTTATCTTGTGCAAATTTCAGCCTGAAATAATACCCACCGTTCTTCTAATATATAGGCAGAACATTATGGCTTAAATTAAAGCTTTTGAGCCTGTTAATAAATCTTCGAATACCTGATAGGGGTATCTTTGCTAGATCGTCCAGGCACACGAAGAACCGTACTCCTAGGTAATAGACAACTTTTATTGCTGCAATTTCTTCTTCGACATTAGTCGGGACTAGGCCCAATTCTCTCTAAATGTAGGCAGATCACAAATTTCCTATTAAAGCTTTAGCTTGGTTAATTATAGTTATATGTTAAAGGTATGTAGGTTAGGTTGAAGTGGCTGTCGGCTAGCCGATACACTTAGACCATTTTAAGGTCCCTTGTGATAATAAAGATATATATAATTATAAGATTGTTATTGTGTGCATTGGCTCTATTACTTTTTTTTGAGAGTTTATTGTTTGGTATCACTTTTTATATTCGAAGTTAAATGTAAAAATTCCGCAGGTTTTTTGGCGCTAATTCATTTTGACATTTATAACATCAAAAAAGGTAATAGAGCTGATTCACAAAAGTACTAGAATAACAGCCTTATAATTATACAAATAATTATAATCTTTAACAGTATATGAATTGTTAATTTAGGTATGTCAAAGATGTCAAGTATGCCAAATTGACTACACGAAGCAAGTCTCTCTCTTTATCCTACAGGGCCTTTAGCTGCAATGCTCTTAGTGTTCAACTCGACAGATTTTAGGTAGCCCGACAATGCAGCTTGGATTTAACTAAATTGTATGTTAAAAAGGTCCTTGCAATCGGCCCACTTATTGCCGTAGGCCATGTAACAGGTACACGGAAAAAATTTTAAGATCAAATCAAGAAAAATGAGCTCAGAATCACGAAAAGTTTGTCTAGTTTTAGAGCTTAGCTCAGGATTTACTAATTCACGACTTTTTATTCGCAATTCTATAAATTGTACGAAGTGAAGATAATGACCCTCAAAAGTCGTGAATCGCTGCTTTTTATTGTCAATGATGCGATTAAATGAGGAATACATATTGCAATAACCAATCGCAATTTGACACAAATAGTTATTAATTTGCTATTGCTATGGATTGTGAATTGCAAAAATAATTCGTAAATTACCACTTTTGTGTTGTAAATTCCGATTTCCTCCCTTAACAAATTACAACCATTTAGTCTTGAATTGCAACTCAAAAGTGTTGATTTGCGAACAAAGGGCGTAGATTTACCACTTCAGTAGTTGCAATTTAGGAATTTGTAATGGTAAATTGAATCTTTTTTTTATCAATTTGCATTTCATATTTTCAATTTACGATTCTTGAGCAGTGATTTGAGGCATCACCGTATTAAATTGAAATTGTTTTATCGTGAAATTAGAAAACTTAATTCTCAATTTACAACTTATGTCTTATGATTTACAAATCAAAATTCGTAGTTTAATTATTTAGGTTATTTTCGAATATATATTTACAGTTTAAGGCCCAGAGACAGCGGGATTTGTCTGGTTTTTCGGTCTATGCTAAAATTTAAAATACAAACAAATTATTTAGACGAACTTGCCATTGAACTTGCCATATGATATTTTAGATTCCATTCCAATTTAAACTTCTTTCTAATAGCCCCACCTCCTTATTTTTTTTTTGTATTATTCAATATTTTCTTACAAGATATATTCCAAAATTCCTTGCAATTTGTTGGTTAGTACACTCACTTTTACTACGAATGAGCTATACTTATAAATAACTTTGACCCGACAAGAACTGCTTTAAGCAAAGATTGAATACCGACTGTCTGACTCTAATGAAGCCAAATGCGCATGGTTGGAGCTCTCCATGAAGGAAATGAAAGTACTTAAAAGGATTTCCTTACATGGACCATGGACATGCTATGACGTTTCGTTTTTGTCGGCTGCCTGTGCGCACAAAAATTTCACACATCGGGTAGTTAATTCTATGGAAATTACAAACAAATTTTTTGTAATTCACGATTTCTCTACGTCATTTTACGTTTTCATTTTACATTTGTTAAATTATTATAAGATTTCTTTGATTGCGCCAAACAATATCGCAAATCACTACAAGTAAAAGAAGCTCGCAAATTCAACAAGCAGAATTTTGTATTCTACGCCGTTTTCAATGTCGAATTACGAATTTTTATATCAATCCAAGAAAAAATCGTTGTAATTTGCGACAAAGATATAATTCGTGAATTGCAACACAAAATTCCGCAATTGGTGATTTTCAATTCTTTCCGTGTATTCTGTTTCCAGTAAAAATAAAAGCTTAATGCAGTACACTCAGGGAAAAAATGCAAACTAAAATGTAATATATTCTATTTGATTTTACGTTGAATAAACTTTAATAACGAATATTCCTTTTCACGTTAAAACATATTTCATTTAAATACGCAACGCAATTTAAAGTAAGTCAACGTAGATTCAAAGTGAAACGTATTCACTTTTACGTTTAAGAATGATTCCACGTCAAATCAAGGCGCATTCGTGGTTAGATCTAATTAAAAATATATGCATTTAGAGTAGGGAAACCCTTTAAATAAATGTTATGCCACTTTGATTTAAAAATGTTCGTAGTCGATGCTAAATCATTCCGAAATATATTTAAATCAAAGTGGTTTTCTTTGATTTCACTATGTTTTTTCTCTGGGTGTAGGCGCAACGACTAAGTTTCCCAGATTCCATCCACGGAAAATCACAAAATACATCTTAAGGTCATTCCCACTGCGCCAACTCTTGCGAAAGAGTTTCTCAATTAGCCGTTTGGGCTCGGCATAAAATTGTAGACCTCTTTCCTTCGTACGAAAACTTGTAAGAATTCACACTAAGCGAATGGTTGTCAGAACCTGGACCTGGAGTCCCTTACGGACCAATTGCGCCAACTATTTAGTAATTTGGTTTTTAATAGAGATGAGAGTTTAAAATTAATGAATCTCAATTTTGGTGGATACATTTTATTTTCTAGTAAACAATATGATTTTAGTCTTTTTTAACTGATGGTAGGCCGCTGGGCTCCGTCTACTTTGATAAATTAGACTTCTTACTTACTTAGGTCTTTAAAATCCTCGGGGGGCATAGTGCGTCAACCACGCCTGCGCGCCATCTTGTTCGTATGTCGTATGAGCTGCCTCCAACTCATTCCGAGAGATCTCGATTCCTCCTCAACTGTCCTGCGCCATAATTGCCTAGGTCGTCCCGCTCTTCTGCCTGCTTGGGTGAGCGGACTCCATTGCATGGCGTATTTCGCAATGGGGTTGTCTATAAATTAGATGGTAACGCAAAATCCATAACAAGGTTTATGATGATATTTTCCTAAAACTCGCATAATAATAACTGTGTTGGACTAGGCTTTGGAACTTCCTCGTTTGGTGTCCGATGATAAACGATTTCGTCAATCAAGCTATGTCCCCTTCGCACCACTGTTAATCTGCTAATAGACATTTTTTTTTTAACTCAGTTCTTTGGAACTTTTTATGGTGCAGTGGTTCAGTGGTTAGTCTACTGGACTACTGAGCGAGGGGTGTCAATTTCGACACCCGGGCAAAACACATATCACATCTTAAAGTTTTATCAAAAACCAGCAGCACCCGCCCAACTTCGTCCGTGCCCACGAATTGTATTGCGTATTCCATTCTTTCAAGATATCTATCGCACAAAGTCTATAGATGCGATCTAATCGAAAGTGACAGATAATTAGTAAAATAACGAGTAACGACAACGAGCAGATCCTCTCTTGAACCCAGAGAACTCAACAGGCAAATACGATCTCACGGTATACGAAACTAAGATCAAAATTGTATGGAAAATGAACTATTACGATTTTTCAAGTTTCTCTTTAGATTTTTCAATTTGCTCACCGTATGTAGTTTCCTAGGGCGGAAACTAAACACAATAAAGAAAAGATAGTTCAAATCGGACGATCCGTTCTCGAGTTATGTGCGGTCTTACGGATGCAACTTTGTTTTATATTAGATTCGGCTTTGAACGAAGCCAAAATTGCTTCGACAGAACGTCGTGCGGCGCCTATCTATATAAGGATTCGATTGAACTTTAAAATCAATATATGACCTTGGCTCTGGCCATATACCTTGAGTGCGGGTCGTCAATGTTATACCTTATGTCTGTCGGCAAACTCGCTGAAAAAAGCTTTGAGCAACTCCAAAGACCCGCCTAGTAATGACTGTCACTTAAAATTGTCTCTATTTTTTTTTTTTTTTTTTTTTTTTTTTTTTTTTTTTTTTTACTTTTGGAGAAATGCTTTACGCACCATAAGGAAATATCCATATTTCCCCGTGAGCCGGGCTCTCCTAGAGGATTTAAACCCTTGGCGTACCGGCTAAAACTCCAAAAGTGTCTCGCCGATCTCCCCCCTCGGGACTACTTGCGCATTACTTCGAGGGGGGGTCCGTGTCTAAGTAGCGGGCTCGGTCATTTCCTCAGCTACCTCCTCTTGTTTTTTAATTTTCAGGATTTGGGTCAGATACGAGCTTATTTGCATCCACTGGACTTCGTTGTCCAGCATCTTCTGAATGATGTTGTCCTGGCTGATTTCGCCGACGTTTCCACTTAGTTCTTGGCGGAGGGATTCCCATCTAACGCACTCGAAGACGGTGTGGTAGACGTCGTCTGAAAACGAATCTCCGTATTGACAGGATGGGCTTCTCACTTTTCCTATCTTGTGGAGGAAGGCGTTGAAGTATCCGTGTCCGGTGAGGAACTGGGTAAGGTAATAGTTCAATTCACCGTGTTTCCGGTTACTCCATGCGTTTACGTCTCTGATGAGCCTCGCAGTCCAGCGCCCTCTACTTTCAGATCAAAATTTCAAATTTCAAAATTGTCTCTATACCATTAATGTCCATCGAAAAAAAAATTTAAAGTTTTTATTTCCAAATCTCATAACCTTCAGCTTTCTAATCGGCAGTTTGATACCCACTCCAAATTAGCACTATCTCGAAGATACATAAATTCCAGCGCCCTAATGTAAGGGTAACTTTTAAATAAAGATTAAAAATGTAATAATTTGTAAGAGCTTTTATGGCTGACTTGTAATCAGTTATTGCCCTTAGTACTTAAGTTAAGTACCAACGCGCCGACGGGATGTTGCACTTCTCGTTCGGCCTCTTGAGCTCAAGATATATAGACTCCACGAGCAACTACAAATTACAACAATTAGATAGTTGTAAGAACCACTCATATGACAGAGTGGATGAGAAGTGGAAACTTTGTTATCGCTGCAATGGATTGCACGCGAGTTCTTCTTTTGAAATGTATTTGCAGGGGACGCTTACACTAACGTCTGGGAGTATTTTTCCCTATTCAATGTGCTCCGTCCCAACTTTGCAGTTTATCAAACTCTAGTCGAGTTGCGAACTTTTCTCCGAGTTTGATTACAGGTGTTGTATGTGGGTAAGGTATCTCAATATATAGCGCTTCGACACGCAGTCGATTAACTTTCAGCATCGAATATTCGATTCCAATAAAAAGTTCCGACGTAGAATATAATTCGATGTCCGTGCCTGCCTTTGAAAGTACACACATCCATATAAGTCTGGCAAAACTTCTGTTTATCGGTGATTTAACTTACTTTTGCGCGGTATATTTATTTCATTGAATGTATTTACTCGCATTAGCTCCCATTCCAATCAAACTTTTTGTGTTTTTCCGTGTGATTGAACCTGTAAAAGTACTCAAAAAGTAGTCCAGTATCCTTATGAGTGAAACTTGGTACTCGATCGTCTGGTAAAGTTGGCCTGCCTGGGTAAAAAAAAAAAAACTAAAAAAGAACCCTTGGAAATGTTAAACAACAAAATATGTACGTTTTAGGAGCGATACTTACAAAGATGCAATTTCAATAAGTTGAACATCTCTTGAAAATTTCTAAAGCCCTATCCAAGACGTTATGGTTGAAAACTTTTCATCAATCAAATCGGATGCCATGAGAATTGACGTAATCCGCTGTAACCTTCTGTTTCTGTACAGAGATAGTTCTTCTCCTACCAATTAAAGAAAGTTAATACTATTCCTTCCCCCCCTTCATGTGGTACAAATAAAGACTTACCAATCTGGTCTAAATGTGTCTCTCAACACAGCCACCTAAGGTGACCTAAGGTGTAAAGGAAAGGAAAACAAAATTCTTTATAGTCACCGACGGATTTCGATTGTCCTACTTTTATTAGGTGATAATGATCCTTAAACAAATGATACAATTTTCTCATCTTGCCAGTTACTCAATTCCAGAGTTAGAAACGAATCCAAGTTTCAACGCCATTTTATGAAAGAAATATTCAGCTACATCAACGAGTGGTAGTGGGCGAACGCTCCTCGAGTTCTCTGTCAGTAAGGTGAGGGCTTCAACAAGTCTCATTTCTTCGACGATTGCTTGAATAAAATTGTCAAGCGTTACTTAACACACATCTCGTACGTTTAAAAATACAGACCTTTAACGAATACTGGAAAAAGCGTACGGATTCTGCACAAAAACTTGATAGGACTTTCGATCAGACTACTGGCCGCTTGATTTTTACTTCAGAGTGATTCATTGTCTCGGTCTCTGGGTTTGTCTACCTTAATTTCATTAAATTATATATTTTATTTGTTTTCCAGTGCCCATCTTTCTCTGCTATGGGAAACCTACACTTGTTCCCAAGCCAAATAATAACACAGTTCAGCACACTAACCACAGAGCCACTCCGTCCACCGCAGTTTTGTTTATCAGCGGTACTAGGTAGTAGGCAGACTTACACTTGTTCTACTTCTATTGCAGTCTACAAAAGAGCTGCGGTCTCCCTAATAACTATCGTATCCGAAAGTATTGCCTTTTTTTGACATCTGTTACACGCTGTTCTATTGCAGCCTTCAGCCATACTTGAGCTGGCCTCTTTATAGATTATTTTTCGACGTACCCTTTTGCTTATTATTTTTTTAAAACTATCTTGGACACCTAAAAGGTTGTCACCGTGTGTTTCCTTCGTTAAGTTGATAAAATGCAAAAAAAATAAAAATACTGAATATACACTCAGGGAAAAAATGCAAACTAAAATGTAATATATTCTATTTGATTTTACGTTGAATAAACTTTAATAAAGAATATTCCTTTTCACGTTAAAACATATTTCATTTAAATACGCAATGTAATTTTAAATTAATTCAACGTAGATTCAAAGTGAAACGTATTCACTTTTACATTTAAGAATGATTCCACGTCAAATCAAGGTGCATTCGTGGTTAGATCAAATTAAAAATAAATGCGTTTAGAGTAGGGAAACCCTTTGAATTAATGTTATGCCACTTTGATTTCAAGATTTTCGTAGTCGATGCTAAATCATTCCGGAAAATATTTAAATCAAAGTGGTTTTCTTTGATTTTTTCTCTGGGTGTACGCTGTGCAGCTTAAGCTTACTTAAGCAAACTGTAACTACCGATATTACACCACCGACACCATGTCATCCGGGTAGAGAAAAGTTGTTAGACTTGATTTAACCTTAAAATAAATAATGGTAAAACCCGCGGAAAAAAAGAGTTGGACCCACTATTGATCGCCCTTTGAAACGTTTGACGAAGACACCTATATCACTAACGCTGTCTTGAATGGCGATTTGGAAAGTCATAAAGACCACATGGTACAACTTAACACCAACGCCGCATCTGGAGACCATACTTTTCTTTGAAAGCTTGTGAGTGCATTTTCCCCTCTATCTGTAAAGAAACTATAGCAGTCACATTAGTGGCATTTGTTAATAAATTATTCCAATAAGCTGGCTGTATAGAAGGTAGGTATTCCTTATTTCACTGCCACTGTCCCGCTGCAAGTATCCACCAACTTGGCCTTCTAAAAAATGCTTGCGAAAATATTAAGTCACAAAATGTGATTAATTTTTTGAAACACCAGCAACGCATGAAAGTTTATTTATCGTTGCTTCATGAATTAATAATACGACGTCGCCCAATTTACATTATAAAGGGTTTTCCAATGAGAGGTGTTATTGTGTGAAGCTTTTTCATTTTATTTTCAAAGGATACAATATAAATGAATTCATACCGTCCGGATTTTTGAAGCTTTTATTCTTTGACATTTGACAAGTAGAAACTACGCCATTACTAAAAATGGAACGATACACGCTTCAACAACGCATTGAAATTATTAAAATTCACTACAAAAATGGTGAAAATCTTGCAGTCACAGTACGCAAAAACTAAAGCATTTTTTGGTCGTCGTGAAGCAATTTGTCGGATCGCAATACAGAAATTGGTGGAAAAATTCGAGCTGGTGACAAGTTAGTGATGTGAAGAATAAAACCCGTCGTCGCTGAAGAACAACTAAGAATATTGCTGCTGTAGCCCAAGGTTTTGACCCATTATTGAGCCTCATCTCAATTTCGTTTCAAACGTCGCAATAATTTTCTTATTCTTTCAATATTTCCTCAATTTATGAAAACTTTCAAAAGAAAAAAATGTTGAAAGTAATCTTACCTATGTCCTTTTCCATCGGGACCACCAAAAATCTTTTCCAGATCTCAGATTTTATGCGGCTCATGGAACATGCAATGAAATTGATCTGCTTTTGTAAATGGATTAGTGCGTTATTTGACAACAATATCAGCTGTTCAAATTGCATTTATTTTTGGTAAAATCCACCATGGAAATCGGCTTGAAAAATGTTTCCTCTGTTGTAGCTACAAATGGAGTAGTTTTGGTAATAATAATTCCTCCAAAACTATGTCCATTGCTGTTTTGCACATTTGTTTTAGACAAACTTCTTTAAATGACGTAAAACAGCTGTGCTGTATTTGTGGTAGTATGTGTAAATCTGAAAAAATATCGAGATCTGCAAAAAGTGATCCGAATCAATAAAAAAAGATTGTTTTTTTTTCCCCAATGGAAAACGACAATAATTTATCCGGCAGAAGTTGGGAACCTGTCTGTACCCTCACCTTCTATAGAATGGCGTGCAGTTAATTGTATTCATCTGTTAGTTGAAAACGTAAACCTAACCGAACAGATTTTATTGGTCAGTAAGTTTATTTATTTTATTATTTGTATATTTTTCCCACAAGATTGCTCGCAATATTCTATCTGCTATAGATACATCAAAACTAATACCTACGAAGTCCTTACAAAATCTTGAATAAACGAAATTCTAGAAATTCAGTGGTTAAATCGCGCAAAATCGGCTGTTTATCGATTACTTGGGTTAACTAAATAACTAGATTCTCTGGTTATAGCTGGAATAATCGATGATTAAATGTAACAGATCCGTCGACGCGACGAATGTAACGGATTCTATGGGTTGGGCCCTTAAGGCCTCTTTGACATTCACAAAATAGACTGCAGGCATATCCTGGGATCAACTTGATTCACATTTATGGACTTTGGCGTCGAAACAATTTCAGAGACATGTAAAAAGCAACTATAGTTACGAGCGAGAGACAGAAAAACCAAATCTCCTTATAGGGCAATTTCATAAGTATATTTATTGACAGCGGCTATAAAAGCAGTCTCTACTTTTGAAACAAAATCAAAGTTAGTTTGATACTGTCGCTAATATTTAGCTTAAGGTTCACAATTTGCAGCAAACCACGCATCTTTGTGTATGAATTGGCCAGGAATGGATCCGTAATATCGATCAAGCCAGCACACTATAATCTCAGGGAGAGATGGGAAAATAAGAATCGCATGAAAGCCAACTACTACCTGCGAAATATCGCAGAGGCAATGACCAGAATATAATTTAAATGGGACTAACAAGCTTATGCGATTTGTAGAACGTCGTTATATAAACTGAAGGCGGCTTTCACAGGCCATAACTTCCTTAGAAACCACGCAAGTAAATTAAATCTCAAATATGACGATATATGTAGAAGATGCGGAGACGAGGAGGAACAAGCGGAAAACCAAACCACACAAACCCAGGTTTGTCCATTCCTCGTCGTTCCTCAAGCCGGCCGATTATCAACAGCCCAGCGTCGATTCAAGACCTCAAAGATAAAATTCGTGAGGATATCGAGGACATAGGGCAGCCACTTTGCGATTTGGTTATGGAAAATTTCATGAAAAGGATATGGTCCTGTATGCGTGATCGTGGCGGCCATTTGGCTGATGTTGTTTTTCATTATTAACGGCATACCTTCCTCTTTATTATGAAATAAACATCCGATCATTTATCTCAAAAAAATTACATTTTTCTTTGAATACCAAAATAACACCTCTTATTGGAAAACTCTTATAATTGCAGAGAGAGGTTTGACATTTTTTGTTTTTTTTTTCGTCTTTCAACTGAATCATTATTTATTATTTTTTTTTCGGAAATGACAACTAAATATGAAAAGTGTTGTTATTATTGAGGAACATCATGAGAAAAAACCTAAAATTAAAGAAAAAGAAACGCATGAAAGGTTTAGCTACTAGGGAAGGATAAAAGCTCCATTTTACTTACTTACTTAAGGTGGCGCTACAGTCCGGGGTGGACCTGGGCCTCAACCAACAAGCGTCTCCAGCCAGCGCGATCTTTAGCTAGCTGTGTCCAGTTTCGCACGCTAAGTTGGTTAAGGTCCCCTTCCACTTGCGTGCGCCAGCTGAGTCGCGGTCTGCCTCTACTGCGCCTTCCCCCGGGTGTGGATTCGAAGATCTTCCGGGCCGGAGCATTCGTGTCCATACGCTCTACATGACCCAGCCACCTCAGTCGTTGGACCTTCACTCTTCTGACTAGGTCGATGTCGCTGTACAGTTCGTCATTGAATCCCCTGCAGACGGGACCAAAAATCACTCGAAGAATTTTTCTTTCGAAACAACCTAGAGTTGCCTCATCCGCTTTTGATAGAGTCCATGCCTCTGCACCATATAGCAGGACTGGGACGATTAAGGTCTTATAAAGGGTCACTTTAGTTGTTCGAGGAAGGGCTTTGCTACTCAATTGACGCATATTACTCATACTTTTTAAAAGAAGTGAACAATCATTAGTCGAATTTGCATAAATCTATCTGTTCCATATGATTTCCCAGCCTATGTGTTGAACCACCGCTCACGTTCTAGTTAAAATTTAATCAAAGTCACTATTTTCTGCTTATGGTAAGGGACAATGTCAAAATTCAAAATTTGTCAATGCCATTATCAAAATGCAAGTTTTCCCTTCGCTCAACCATTTCAAAAATAAAATATCGAACTACAAATAGATATGTCCTCCAAAATTGTAATATTGTGTTTGTATTTGTACGAACGTGTAGATACTTTTGTTTGTTCAACTTAATCAACTATTTACCTTTACAGTTTCAAATAAATTATTCAAATATGTATGCTGTATATTTCAAGGTATGACATACTCGTATACACTCGGCCAGGTCTGCACTTGATATTGATTTTCTTTTACGTATCAATTAAGCTCTCTATTGAAAACCAGTAGTCGAGAGTCCACAGGACTAGAAATTGAAAATTGCGGTGAATTCATTACATCACAAGCACATTTCGCATGATGAAACCATTTCCAGGTTGTGTGCACGTGTCCAGTTGTTATGTGACGGTGCGGAATGATTAAAACAGAAGCAGTCTTAAAGTGAAAATGGAGTTGTAAAATTGTTGTTTATACTCCGACTCCTTCCCCAGAAGTGAAGAAGTTTTATATTTCGCGTGCGAATATTTATTTAGATCTTACAGGACGCAGTGTCAGCCAACTGGGCATGGAACAAAAACAAAAAACAGTACAGCACTTATTTATTTTTTACACTCTTCATTTCTTGGCTTTATCTTCTTCACGTTCCCACGGAAATTAAGTGTGCAATATAGTGACGCAGTTGTATCTTTAAAAAAACTTCATGAACTGTTTCTTTCAACATCTATTTTATGAATATCTAAAGAGTGCCATATTCTTGGATCCTTTTAATACCTCACAGGTATAGGAGCGACAATGACAGAAACCCTGTAAATACGTTAGGAAAAATATTGAGCAACCCGTTTGTTGCCTCATTAATTGTGTCGTGCGGGTTAAGGACCCTTAACCATATAATTTAAATACTATTATGACTTATCTTAATGTTGACACAAAATTACCGTTAAAGGAAAGATTGTATTTGAACCAAATACGCAGTAGATACGGAAAAATAGATTAAGAATAAAGAAAATATTTTATTTGATAGAAATACATAGATTGCTAAGTAGGATATAAATATAAGAAACGAACAAGTAGATTGGCAGTCTAGAAATTACATCCATTTAGACCACAGTTCGGTGATTATAAACTTGAACCACTAATTAAATAAAAATAATAAACAGGATCGTAAAATCCAAAAATATATTTTTTATTTTAATTACCAAATATACGCAATTGTATTTGATTTGCGCGGAAAGCCTAATTCTTCACCATAGAGCCTATAGCAAAGCAATGTACTATATGATCGCTTGACTTTAAAAAGTTGCCATCGCAAGAGACTGACAAAACAGTTTTGTCGACCGTTTCCCTCAATATATGAGGAATTCCCGTGTCGCTAGATTTAAGTCGAGAAGATCAAAAACAGCGTTTTCAGGAAGAAGTATCGCCACTGATGTGCAAGATTACATATAACTCGTGAAATTGTACACAAGGACTAAATAAACAAGCAAAAGTGTTATCATCGGCCTGGCCGATGCTTTGATACCTCCCTACAAGTCATGCAAAATTGGCTTTGTATGGGAGGTACCACAACTACTTGACCGACATAGCCCATTTTTAATACCAACTTGACGACAAAAAAAAAAAGTCCTCTCACAAATCTCACATTACGAATGGAAGGGATCTACTATTTTATGCCGAGTCCAAAAGGCTAATTGAGAAGCTCTGTCATGGCAGTTATACTCTGGGATGTTTTTCAGACATTCGCGAGAGGTGGCGCAGTAGAAATAAAACCATAAATTGGATTGGATTTTTTTTTCGGGGCTCGAACCTGGGTCCGCTCGCTCAGTAGTCCAACATACGCACCACTTAGCCAATGCGCCGACACAGGGACCAGCCTCGAAAAAATATCTACCTAGGTAGCCTTTTAGACAAGAAATGAAACCATAAATTGGATTGGATTTTTTTTTCGGGACTCGAACCTGGGACCCCTCGCTTAGTAGTCCAACATACGCACCACTTAGCCAATGCGCCGACACAGGGACCAGCCTCGAGAAAATATCTACCTAGGTAGCCTTTTAGACAAGAAATGAAACCATAAATTGGATTGGATTTTTTTTTTCGGGGCTCGAACCTGGGTCCGCTCGCTCAGTAGTCCAACATACGCACCACTTAGCCAATGCGCCGACACAGGGACCAGCCTCGAAAAAATATCTACCTAGGTAGCCTTTTAGACAAGAAATGAAACCATAAATTGGATTGGATTTTTTTTTTCGGGACTCGAACCCGCCCTTGTTGGGGTCGACCGTTGGTGTTGCATCAGTGTTCTTAATCCACTCTTCTTGTGGTTAATAGACGCTGGCCAGCTATCCCGATGTCCTTAAAAGCCTAAAAAGATCAGACAGTGAGACATCAGAAAGTTATTGTAAGTCATGAAAGTAGTAGCTTCCAAGTGTTTTGTTCCTCAAGTGACAAAGACTCGGGCAATGGCAGTGAGGTGTATCCTCGTGGACTTCCTCGTCTCCGCAGTCTCTACACATGCCGTCATCTTTGAAATTTAGTTTCATTGCGTGGTTTCTTAGGAAGTTAAAACCAGTTAGAGCCCCTACTAACTTAGGTAGAGATGACCTGTCAAATTGTAATAGTTTTTTGGTCCGGCTTTTGTTATATTCTGGCTAATGCCGAATTCACAGTGTCGCGTTGAACGCTTGCATGCGTCTGCGCGCTTTGACACGCTTTATCGAAACTTTACGATTTTAAATGCCAAAGCACGCGAGCACCAAATTTGTAAAACGAAATGCTGCTTTGAAGCGAATGCGCGTTGAGAGAGTAGAGTATGACAGATTGAAAGTTCGGTTTGGTCTTAACTAATGTACACAAATAGAGAGCAGAATTCAAATATCAAGTCTACTCTCTTTTGTCTTGTAGCTGTAATTTTTGTGCAAGAATTAACAAAGGATCTTCCAAAATAGATAAAGAAACATAATATAGCAGTATAACAATTCAAAGAACAACCTTACATCGATACAAGACCAATGATTAATATTTTTTTTCCCAAGAAAATCTAAGGAAAAAAGTATTAGCTCCACCAAAAAAAGGTATTCGTTATTTCCACACACCAAACTTTAAAAAACATCATATTGCTTTTTAAAACATGTGTGTGATAAACATTAGTTGTTCTGTGCTACTCCAACTATCAACGGCACATTCTATGACCTCAAATCGAACAATTCAAAATTCTAAAGTTGTCAAACGCGCGAGTTAAGTATTCGGCTGGCCTATTGCAAATTATAAACTCAGCAAGTATGGTTCGTGGAACGAAGCATTCCTCTGACGTTCTTTTGGCAAATTAAGGCAGTTGAATTATAACCACCAAGAAAAAAAGTTCAATACTGTTCGCAATAAACTATAATAAAAACAGAAATTTGACTCTAGCATTTAATTCGCGTGGGAGTAGAGAGTAGCTCTACTCAGGCTTCGCGTTGAACTTTACGATATTTACGATCTAAAGTCGATCCAACGCCTGAAGTTGTATTTTGTGTGGCAGCATATAAACGCTTTGTTTCTACATAATCTGTTAACGCACGCGCGCGTCAACGCGACATTGTGAATTCGTCATAAAGCTTCCTACAGAGTTAGTACAATTAATCAATAAGAAAAACAGACTGCGACAGAAATGTTATAAACATCCTGGTAGAACAAATCTGAAAAATATTTACAAAAGGTTAAGCTTGGAAGTAAAAAATAAAGTTCCTATTTGCCGTGATACCTTTTACAAAAATCAATTTAACATAAACAGCGGAAACATAAGAGCAGAATGGAAAATTGTTAATAGCATCCTTAATAAGCCCTCTTCCTTTAAAAGTCCTACTACGATTCTTTTAAATGAACGCATCGTCACTGATAGGCTTGAAATTGCAGACATTTTCAATAATTATTTTGCCAACATTAGCCATCCGAATTTTAGTAGTTCCTTTTGTAAGAATTCCAGTTTTGTTTGTACCCCTTATGAAACTGCTCAGAGATGTACTTTTTTCTTTCAGCCAATCACAGGCATAGAGTTGTTAAAGACTATAGGTTCTCTGAAAAACTCAAAGTCCCTTGGCATTGATGGCATTTCAAATGGGATGTTGAAGAATATTGCATGTTTTGTCGTTGACGTCTTAGCGCATATTTTTAATAAAAGTGTTTTATCTGGAATTTTTCCCGTAGCTCTTAAATCTGCGGATGTAGTTCCACTTTTTAAGAAAGGTGCCACAAACAATGTAAGCAACTATAGACCTATTTCGCTCCTTCCTTCAGTAAGCAAAGTTTTTGAAAAAGTTGTGAAAAAAAGGATTTTAAGTTTTCTGAATAAAACAAGTTTTTTCAGTTCTCTTCAATATGGATTTCAAGTAGGTAAAAGTACGGAGGATGCACTACTTAACTTTTGCTCCCAAATTTTTAATAGCTTAGACAAAAAAAAGTTTACTGCAGGTCTGTTCGTCGACATTACCAAAGCATTTGATATGGTTAACCATTCTATTTTGTTGCGGAAAATAGAAAATGCTGGTTTTCGAGGCTTTATTCGTGAGTGGTTTAAATCATATCTGGAAAATAGATCTCAAAGAGTAAGGATTGAAGGGACTAGAAGTCAAATAAAATTTTTAAATCTAGGCGTACCACAAGGCTCTGTTTTGGGACCAATTCTATTCCTGATATATATCAACTCTTTGTTTGAGCAAAATTTCAAAGGCCTTATCACTGCATTTGCCGATGATGTTGGTTTAACCTTTGGTTCAGTAAGCCCTTTAAATTTAATTGCGGATATCAATTCAGATTTAGAACTGTTTAGAACATGGTTTGCTTCACACAGGCTCATGATTAGCTCTAAAACAAAAATAATGTTTTACAGTCTAGCATCTCAAAATTCATTTGACGCTAATGTTTATTTTCATGCACCAGAGTGCCTAAAGTTTAAACTGCCGAGTTGCTTCTGTGGCACCAGCAATTCCGCTCAAACATTTTGTAGCAATCTCAACTGCAGTGAAAATTGTTTTCAAATTGATAGCGTCACAGAATTTAAATACTTGGGGCTAATTATTGACTCTAAAATGGGTTTTAATTTTCACATTGATAACTTAAGGCAATATTTTCGTATGTCGCTTAGGAATTTTTTTTATCTGAAGAATGTCTGCTCAAGAAACCTTCTTAAGATAATTTACTTTGGAATTTTCCAATCAAAACTACAATATGGCATTACTTGTTGGGGGGGGGGTCATGTTTTAACAGAGTCCAACCACTTCTTGTTTTACAGAAATTTATTGTAAGAAAAATATGCGGAAAAAACCGGTTACATCCAAGCTATTCATTATTTTACGATTTGAAAATTCTTCCTGTACGACATTTATACTGTTTTAAGATTCTTAAGTATTTTTTCTATAGATCTGGTAACTTGAATATTAGAGTTCTTGAAAATTATAATATACGTCGTAATCATTTGAATCTAGTAGCTGTTCCTCAATTTCGAACCCCAGCATTTAGAAATTTTTACACGGTTTCATCGCGCAGCCTTTTCAATAAACTTCCTTTATGGATTAGGACTCTTAGTCATATTAATAAATTTATGAATCATGTAAGACATTGGCTTGTATCACAAGATATTAATCGTTTAGAGTCCGTTTTGAGTTCTCATTCGTAGTCTGATTACTGATTTTTTTGATGTTTTGGTGTTTTGTTTTTCTTTTTATAAAATGTAGTTTTGTTCTCCAAAATTTAATTTTGTTATCCAATTTGGATTTTGCCTATGTTTCATTTTTCTTCAATGACATAATATATTTTCGTACTTAACGTTTAATGAACTTCTTATATAATTTCTGAAATTGTAAAATCTGCTTTATCGGAAAGAGTCACCCCACCCATCTATTTACATTATTGTTATTTAACTCTTGAAGTGGCATTTAATACTATTTCTGATTAAGAAATATAAAATGTCTCTCATTTTCCCTAGTTAATAATATTTATTGTATAATGAACGAGGAATAGGTCGAATTAATTTGTAACTTTATTACTAGTGAAAATAAACTTTATACATACATACATACATATTTCACAGGTAGTGAGTTCTTTCCACCTGTTGTTGGTTTTCATTCGAATTTTGTTTTCCACTCGTTCTCTGAGATCGCAAAATGGTGGCTTGATCCATTACAGATTCCATTCTTGCCAATTCATCCGCCTTCTCGTTACCGGAAGAGACGAAGCTTAGATTTGACTTTAATTTAAATAATTTTAATCACAATGGGCCTCAATCGCTTTTGCCAATTTCCCCTCTAACCTAACCTAACCTTAGACTTCATTTGGACTGACTAATTAAAGTTGTGCCGCAGATTTAATAACAACTTTCAGGTCAAACTTATTACGCATGTAAGGCTACAGGGGCTGCCGGTCTATTCGACAGAATTCATTTCGCAAATTTCATTTTGCATTTATCGAAATAAATTTAGTTTATCTCGCAATACTTGTTTCGCAAATTTCCATTCCGCCTTTGAATTGTGTTGCAACGTATTTTTTTCGCAATGTTTTCCAGCGCTTTTCCATTTCGCCTAAAGTTATGATTGTTGTTTTCATTTGAAAGAATTTGTTTCGCTTACTGTTAATTCCCGTTATTCTTTGTCGTTATTTATGTAATTGGCAAAATGACACTTGGCACACTATATAAATTTGTATTTATTTTATATTTAATGTTCATATGGATATTGTTAATTTTTGTAAATAATTTTGAATTCAATTCTGAAAAAAGAGGATTTTATTTTTAGAAGAGAACTATAGTTCATCTTTTCAATATTTCTATCTTGCGTTGTGATTTGTTCACATTTCGCTGGGAAATTTTTTATCATGTAATGGATTGTAAAACAAAATATTTCGCGAAACAGCAAAATGTGAACAAATCACAACGCAAGATAAAAATTTGCGAGATAACAATCGCGAAATGATGTTCTTGCGATACGATTACAAAGCGACATGAAAGATTGCCTAACTAAAATTGCGATTTGGTGAAAAGCGAAATATTTCAAATGCAAGACAACAAATTGGGAAATGATCATGGTGAAAAGACAAATTGCCCACAAAAAAATCGCGAGTAGACCCCTACTCGACTACAGGTGACCCAGACAAATATGATTGATATGACAGTTCCTTGCTTTACAACTTGAACAAATACGCATTTATTTTATTATCCACAATGACATCTTCTTAAAATATGCAGTTCATTAATTTCTTACATTCGCATAAAAGAAATTCAGTTTTTTGGCAATGATCACTCTAATCAAAAATATAATCTTCGACACAAGATCAACACGCAAAAAGTTCACATTGCTGTGGTAATCAATTTTATTCATCACCTGAAGCGAATACTATTATGTTTTGTATGGTGGCCTTTTGCGATACGAACTTATCGAAAACGTGACAGCGCACAGTTGAATGCTTTGCAACGTTTTGATTGACAGAATGCCACTTAGCGTATAGCTGCCAACAGTTATTAATTAATTTTTGAATGTCAACAAATCACAAAAATGCTAAATGACTTCAAGACGTGTGTAGTTATACAAGAATGACAGCAACTGCGACGCTCTCTTCTACGACTGTGTCTAATTTGTATTAATAGTAAAACTCAGTCGGCACGTTCATCTCTTTTGTTTGGAAGAATCTCACCTGAGCTAATCGACATAAATATCTGATTGTAGATAAGAACAAAAAGTAACTTCATTCGATTACAGACGTTTAATCAATTTAAGTGAGCGCTGCGGCATACGTAGGTTGTATTTGAGATTTCCTTGCAGATTAGTGAAGAAAGGTGTGGTTCGAGGCAGACGTGAATTATCGTCTTACAAAGATAGCTCAGTGGAACCAATCTATGGTATGTCACCGAACACGATAGCCGACCAGGAAACATCAGGGGTGATAACTCATAAAGCATGATTAATCATGATATGAGTATGTGGGAATTGATGAATGAAAAAATCGATTTAAACTGAAACAATTCATTTGACTTTCTTTCTTGGTAACAGGGGATGTGAGGCATTTATTCTTTTCAATGCGGGTAGTGGAGCAACATTTGTTTTACAGCTCTGCCGGCTTTAGTTGAGAAGACTTTCAAAAATGTTGCTGAAAATGACTCCTCAAATCGCTCTACGAGTATAGAAGAGAAACTCTAAAAAACAATCAAAGAGTGTCTCCAACTTATGACGTTTTAGATTAAAGGAATGAATTGCCCTGAACTCACCAACACACACTAGCAAAATGTCGGATTGAAATGTGTGTTGTGTAGTTAGAAACAATTTTTTGCGCTATGAGATCTGAAAGTATGCAAATGTAAACTCTAATTGTAATATGTTGAGTTGGCCTGTAGAAAAAATGATAACAGCATAAAACCAAATCTCACATAATGTGCATTGCAAACGTGCTAACGAATTTAATTGAAAAGAGAAATTCTGAATTTCGGGGTAATTGTCGCGGATCGTCAGTAAAAAAACGCCATAAGAGAAGTCGCTTAGGGAGACGAAAACGGCCCAAAACAAGGTTGCCTGATCTAGGTACAGGTTCATGTATTTGCATAGAGTCTTCTCAGAGCCTCAGCTACTGTTCAAACTTTCACGAATGACTCGGATCTTACGCAGCAATATTTTAAGGAAAAATCGAATAGAATAGACGTTGCCAATTCTTAAGACTACTATCGGTATCTTTCGAACTGAACCTACGTAGATAGTCTAGAGAACTCTAATCATGCGGTTGTTGAACATAGTTGAGTACCTATACACTTTGCGATAGCACAATCCCTCTGTGAAAAATGTTCTAATTTGAAATCACTTGGCTTTTAACAATATCACGCCACGCTGCATGAACCAACTGTTGAGTTGATTTCTGTACACGTTTTACCGATACTATCCGAATTATGGAATGGCCAGCAATCTCATAGATTAGCCTAGTTTGGTAGTGGATCTTTTTATTTATTTATTAATTTAACTACTAAACATTTAAGCCACATGTACTTAATTATTAATATGAAGAAAAAAAACGACCACACGACTGAAGTAAAACTTCTTTCGCTCCGTCTATATAGGTATACATGTTTAGTTTATACACATTAATACATCAATTTTCTTCAATAATTTACTGGCTATGAGAGGAAAAGAGGAAGAAAATGGGCGCGCGCACTGCTCTCTCTTGCTCCTACAGTATAATACAGACAATAGGCCACGGTTGCCACTTACAAAAAAAACTCAAATTATTTGATTTGATTTTGCACAAAATTACCAGCTGCTAGAAGACATGGGATCATTTACCTTTTTTCTTATAACAAACCCTTAACTAATTAGAGTTCCATGTCTGTATATGAATAATATGATTAATTATCCTATCCATATCTCAATGTAGTTATAAACACAAACAGAAACTATTTCGAAGTTCAACATCCTTAAAAAAAAAAAAAAATGAGTGCATTCTGTAATTTTTTGAATAGCGAGTAAAACAGTTTTATATGGATGGTGAAGCATAGCTATGCAAATAATGCAATGCGTTCACTCAGAAGCAGTGAGGTAGCATTTAAATGAGGTGATATCGAGTTCGCATTCTTGGTACATCTGCTCAAAAATTTACCATAACCAGATACAAATTACCAAAACTCAATAAGCAAACAAAATTACCACATTTGGTAAAAAAATACCAAAGTGGCAACCTTGCAACAGGCTATGAGAGAAAGAAAAGAAAATGTGTGCTCGCACCTCTCTCTCTTGCTCCTACAGTATGATACAGGCAATAGGCCTGCACTGCAGTGATACCAGACTTTAGAGGCAGGTTATCCCACGGTTATACTCAAAATATCCCTTTAATGTTTACAAAACAAATAAATTTATTATTTTAAAAAATACTCGTGAATCATTCACAGATATGTCATTTTATGAAACAGTTGAGGGATATAAAAAAAAAAGAAAATGAAAGCATTTAGATATTTTGAATGACTTTTTTCTAAACATGAAAATATTTAATTTGATCGTAGGTTGAATAATATTTTTATTCTTAATGAAATGAGCAATTAGGAACAAAATTTGAACAAAAAGTAAAATCCCTTTCTTTTTGTACTATGAGGTCTGAAAAATCCCTTTGTCCCTTTTAGCTTATTATTAGTGACAAAATCCCGCAAAAAGTGATAAATCCCCCGATCTGGTATCACTGCTGCATTGTAAGATGTGTCTTAGATAATGAAACGTAACTGGCTGGTAGAAAGAGAGAACGAAAATGTGGGAGTGCATCTATTCGAAACGAAACATAATTCTCTCTCTTTTTATCACACTAAATTATATCTCCCTCTCAACTTCCGCTCGCAATTTCCGTAACGATTTTTTGTACCCCCCCAAGTCAAGCGTGCCTAAAGAAGTATCACTTCAATAAATAAAATAAATCAGTGTAGTTGAATGACGCCTTGTGACGGACACACATTTACATTTCTTCAGGTTGCTGCATATAAAGAAGTCTTATCTTGACTGAAAGAAAGCGTGAATCTGCTAAAGATATCCGTATCTTCTCGGACAGTCAAGCGGCTATAAAGTGCCTGGAATCATTCTTTACAAATTCAATAACAGCCCAAGACTGTCGATCGTCTCTCAGAGAGATGGCGGAGCAGTTCCACATTCACCTCTGTTGGGTGCCGGGGCATAGGGACATCACAGGTTTACTGTAAGGATGGTTGAAAGACATTTACAACTATGAAAAGGATTAAAACAGTGTCCCGAAGCATTATGGGGAATGCAAGATTAAGCTCACTTGCTATGATATCTGTTCATTCGGATATCAATGTAGATTCAGATAAGGTGATTGATCTCATGTCAAAAAAAAAAAAGACGTCTTATGCTTTGAAAAAATGTGTGTAAAAAAATAATTTAAGTATGTACGGTATACGATTTTCTATATAGTTTCTTGTTTAACCCTAGAAAGATAATCTACGTCCGCGAGACGTATGGCGCGGAAACATTGTATTGTTCATATTAAACTTTATTTGCACTCATTAATTTATTTATTTCGATATTACCTACATAATTAAATAAAATACTAATATATGATCAAAATTACCAACATGGGTTTCATTAAACACACTAATTAAGTGTCATACGTCCCTCAGACGTATGATTATCTTTTACGCTATTTATTATATGATTATCTTTCTAGGGTTAAGGAATTCCCCGTAAGATTTGGAAGCAAAGCCCCCCCGGAAACAAAATCCTTGCTACGGCACTGATCTCAATGTTTTTAAGAAGGACTTAGTAGGTAGTAGTACGATAAAAATGTTAGGGGAAATCCCATGCATACAAGTATGCAAATAAAAAAAATAAACACGTACAGCTACTGCATATAATGTGCACCATACATACCTACCAGCCCGTGGCAACTGACCAAGTCTAACCGGTATAGATCTGGGTTTGCGGTCTGGCTCTTTGGTATTCCCTGGCTGCTGCTTCTACCCAATGTCGCAGTAAATATTCTGCGAAAAAGTATTGCGTAGCTAAAACCGGGGTTATTTGGTTATCAACAAAAACAATTTGCAACAAAAAAAAAACCGGTTTAGTTATATTCGCTACTCCCTAGATGATTCAACATGCATTTGACTGGCAATAATCTAATTTAACATCGCCATACACACAATCGAGTAAAACTGACAACTGCCTCTGCGGGTATTGACAAATTGCAATTATCGCGGCAGTGCTAAAAATGTTCGAACAATAGTCAGACCATCGCCTCAGTCGTGTAAACTTGCAAAACGGCAGTTATCCGCCAATTGACCAATTAAAGTCGTGATTAAGTGCAAAATAATCGAATCGTCTCGTGTGGCGGAAATAACTCCCCAAAATACAACAAATTACGCTGCCAACCGAAGTGTGAACAACCCTCGCACTTTTGATATGGTTTTCCTTTCTCTCCACGATAACAGATATCAGCCACTAAGATCCAACCGTCGTGTTAACAATTACAATATTAGTTGACAATCATTTCACCTGTCGTCGTTGTAACAGCTGTTCGCCATTGAAAGTGCTCGCTGGTAGTAGCAGCCAATACAAGCTCGTGCTGCGTGTGCAGGTTTGAATACGCACCTTGACCGTGAGAGCGAAAGTGTTTACGCGGTGTTTATCCAGAGGGGTTCGCCTTTGCACTGAGTCACGTCAGTGTGCGGCCGAGTGCTTAAAGTGTCGTTTAATTGCGATTATTTGTCTTAATTTCGGGAACACAGATCGTCATTGTCATCATTCGTCAACCGGTTGAGTTGAATCGGCTGACAGCTGCTGCCTTGTGTTGTGTTGCACGAGTCGCCTCGTGTTAAAAAATTGCTGGCTAATTGGACTCTGTGCGGGCGGTATTTAATTTAATTCGTCTAGTGCATCATGATTCTAATCAAAAGTGGAGAGTTTAAATTTGATTACTATGTGTGTTCATTTTAATTAAAATTTGACTTAGTGCTGATCGCGATAGAAAATATCGTCACTGATTGTTATTTTTATTGCGTGTGGAATCAAGCGAGGCTTAATAATTTCGCTGCAGTGTTATTTTTACGATGAATAGGTAAACGTGACATCACGAAGGGAACACAACACAGTACAGTGTCTACCTAATCAGTGGGTGGTCGTGTTTGTCCAATTGTATTGGAAAATTCCCATAGTCAGGGAATGGAAAATTTTCTGAAGTTTCAGAGGGGGGAGTTACATCGCTGCGAAACAATTGTTATAACGTAGATAGTGGTTGGGTCTTCTTTTACAACCACTTACATGATGCGAATTGGAAATGTTTCCTCGAAAAGCGCGAGGGCTTCTGCGGGTGGTTATGGACGGCCGATCATAGAATTCGGGATCTCGTTCTCGAAGCATAAAGTCTTTTTTTTTATACTTATACTTTTTAGGCAGTGTTGTGTCTGGTGTTGTGAAATATGGCTGCAAGTGAATTTAACAAAAATATCTGTGATAATATTGCAAGTACGGTTATTAGTGATTTCACGTCGAAATACCTAAATGGCAAAGGAAAGTAGTTCACTGCCTTAAAAACAACATATTCGCTCGAACTGGCTCAGCCGACGAGTTTGCTATAATGCCCAAGGGCAAGTGTTGTTTAAATTTCCAGTGTGATTGTCCTTGATACTGATTTTTTTTTATGTCCAACTGCTTCACTTTCGGTGATCATGTTTAAACTAGAGAAAGACTTAGCTCTCCGTCACTAAATCGCTACTGAATTGTAGTGTGGAGCTGATGGGTTGGTTTTGAGTGTCGTGGCTGCATTTATCCGAGGGGCAAGCTAATGTCGTCTACAGCTGGATGCCAAAGCCTAGTGTATGACGGCGTTTCGCGATCAGATCTTTAGAGTTGGATTGCCTTTTTGGGTGTAGAGTTTTGTTGCAATAACGTGATTGTTACAAAAAGAAGGAATATAATAGTCAAAGCTAGAACTGCACCGTTACTTGCTGCTTCCTAAGTTAACTTATATTTAATCTTGACCCGAACTTAAGTCGAAGTCGCATATTACACACCAAGTCCAATTATAACATTACTTTGAAAGTCTGTTTGACTATGGCAAAAAGTGGGCACATCTGTCCGTAAAGACTTGCTTAAGTGGAACCATAGTCCAGGTGGATGGAAACCTCAACAAATACGAATGTTTTTTCAGTTATAGCAGCCCTTAACTAACTGCCTACAAGTTGGTCCAGGTCCCCCTCCATTTGTGCGCACTATTTAAAGCGAGGTCTTCCGTTGAAGTCGAAGACTTTTCGAGCTGCGAATAGTTTTCGTCCGCTCTGCAGAACCTACCCATCTACCGATTGATTTGCAATTTATTCTCTGACATGGTCGATGCCACTTTTTAGCTAATAAAAATCACTGTTAACTCTCATTCACCATTATACCGTCAACGCAAACGAAACAAGAAATAACTCAAAGAACTTTGCGTTCTAAATAACCAAATGTTACCTTCTGCTCTCTAGAAGGACTGTGTTGATTAGGGTCTTATATAGAGTCTCGTTTGTGCTTACCATTGGCAGGCTTCCTTTGACTACTTGTTGGGACTACTTGTAGAACCGTTTTGGGTCCCACTAGCTTTCCCGCACCTTATATAAACTAAACAGCCACCTTGTTTACCTATCTCTTAGGTTAGGTTGAGTAGAGTTTGTGATATCGTCACAAAAGACTGCCCGGCGCCATTCCCCAGGGAACCATTACGGGTTAAACCTAAACCAATTCGCCCAAACACTGGATTGCCCTACAGAACTTAAGTATGGTCTCAATTTTATTTGAAAACCAACCTTATTCGAATTCTTAAACCCATCTCTTACTAACTACTTTAATAAACAAAATTGGAGAACTGCAAAAACATTGATCCAATTGAAAAAATATTCATATTACTACGTGTTGTCAATAAACGCCAGCAAAACAAACAAACACATACTAACACCCAGCATATTGTGCAAATAGCTTGTGGCGCTAATCTCATGTCCTTTGAAACAATTGCGAATAAATTGGAAAATCAAATCACCGCGGAACGTGATGTCTTCGTGTTGATTTTGCTCTATATTGTTTCGAGCAAATACTATGCACAGCTTGTGCATACATATGTTAAGTTGTAATATTGTATGGATAGAAGAGGTAGGTACTCAAATGTGATGTCTGTAATGTTTTGTGGCTGGAAAGTTCAAAATTTGAAAAGTTTTAGTGTATGATAATTGCAAACTGCTTTCCGCGAGTTCTCCTTTTTGATGATGGGGGTTTATTATGCAAATCGTCTCCGATTTTATACGATTCGAAGGATTTTTCCTGCGCGGTATTCTTCCGAACAGCTGTTCGGTGAATTGTTCCGACACAAATCTCACGCACTCCAACGTTTTGTGTTGCAGTGCGATCAAGTTTGTTTTTGACAGCCTCATAAGAATTCTATTCTGCGACAACAAACAGTCGTTGAATTTATTTACGATTTGCAGTATTAATAAATACTAGTATCGCTTGTGGGTCGAAAATCGACCATAACTTTTATAAGAATGTAAAATGTAACCCTAACATTGACCAGTTTTTAACGTTAAATTTTACAGCTCTGTTTATAAATATCCACAACTTTCGACCATTAGATTATGTGGACTATCGTCCTATATCATAAAAGCAAGAATTTACCCATTTTTGTCGATTCGTTTTTGATTTTATAGGAAGAAGTGTGTGGTCAGTGTTAGGGCATCAATTTCCTATCATTGACAAGTGATGCAGTACTAGAAATAAATATTTTTGAATTATGTTTTTTTATTATTTTATTTTTTTTCTCAAAAGTTAAGCTTTAACTCGATTTGCTTTTAAGATTATTTAATATTTGTTTTTTTATATGTAAATTTTTAAATACTTTAAATAAAGTAAATTAAAAAAAAACCTAATTTTTACCTTTTATTTCCAATAATATTAATATAAAATTAAATTTAATAACGACGAATTAGTTTTATGAAATATTTAGGGTCACATATTCAATAAAAATATTGATGATTATTAGAAACAGTTAAAAAGAAACAGTGGTCAATATTAGGATCCAGTCGGTCGCTGTTAGGAAATGTGATAAATTTTCGAATAGCTTTTTCAAAAACCTGATTATTCATAATTGTCCAGTATTTTTATAGACAAACAAAATATTTTTCATTAAAAAAATGTTGAGTTGCTCCCCTTAACTATTCTTTTGCTATACATACAGTAGTTTCGGTACAACACTCAAAAGTTTGCACTACTCAAAAATACACCATTTTAGGAGCACTTGAAAAGTCCTCCCTAAAACTTACATAGATTTAATATTTCCATTCAAAATATAATATGACATCTAGTGACAAATAGCTTTATACAAAAAACAAAAAAATTAATGCAAATTATAAATAAACTACCCTCCACGGTCGGTGTTTAGAAATATGTTCCTGTTTTTGATCAATGTTAGAGGCCCTGTCATTGTTATAGTACATTCACACTACACCTAAATTCATCGTTTCGGTTAAATTCAACATTTCAGCCCAAATGTCCAGCATTTCGCCATACATTTTCCAACATTTCCAAATGTTGAATTTCAGTGAAAATTTTGTTGCTGCATTTGTAAGTTTGTCAAATCGAACAAACCTCTTTACAAATTCCGCACGTCATTTATTGACTTTTCAGCCCGCTGACAAAAAAAAAAAAGAAGCTGTCAACAAATCAATAACTTTTCATCGCGAACTCCATACCTCTATATTGAGTCAACAATATGTTTAATATATCTGAAATAGCACTTAAATTCATGTTTAAATTAATATACGTAGCTAAAAAAATGTTCTTTAGGTTCAACCACTTCTGACTTCCAAACAGAAAAAAAGATCAGTAATGAATTCTGACACTAGCTGTCATTTGAAATGTTGAAGTTTCAGTGGAAACGAAAAACTGGATTTCGAAATTTTTTTTCCGAAATGTTGAATTTAGGTGCGGTGTAAATGTACTATTAGGCCAGTGACGGTACCGCAATTATTTTCCTTATTTATGTTTTTTTTTTATTAACGAAAAGAGCGACATCTAGATATCGAAAAAATACGTAAATGAGCTGCTCCTTTAGAAACAGTCTCTAATCTAAGATGATTTATATTTGAGTACGCCAAAATCCTTTCAATTACCTGTTTTGTATGGGGAATTCATAAATTAATTTTACCAGCTTTAATGGCGACATAATACCCACGATTTTTGGAATGTGCACATCTATGGCACAGTACCTTTCGAATGATATAAGTTCCATTCTCCTCATTTCATAACAAATACTTGAAAAGTGTACCGAAACTTTTGATGTTCACGTATTAATATAGTGATGAGCAATAAAAAGAAAAAAACAATATAGCAACGCATTTTTTTGTATTTCAATATTTGTGTTTCCAATGCAAGATCGAGCGAAAAAAACCGCCAAACAATTCGAGGACGTGAAATTAATCCGTCATTGCATTTTAATTATTTTTTTCCGAAAAGTGATACCTCGATTGTGATTTGTGATTCCGACGGAGTAGGTATATGCGCTGCGGAGAATTTTCCGTTCCGACGGATACTTCGCTACGGCTGATTATTTAATGAGTTTATTTCGGCAAAAATTTATAATTCTAAAGGGTGTTTTTTTTTTAGAGGGATCTACCTTTGTTTTTTTTACTTACTTACTTTACTTTTGAAATCAATTGCGTCAGCCGAGAATATAAATAATGTTCACGAACATTTATTTTCTTTAAAATGTACGGGAAAGAACGAAACTCAAAATGTATGTGAGCAAGATTTTAAATAAACATGTTTGCTGATTTGTACCCTGATAATATGTCCCAGGAATTTAAGTTTTGCTGCGTACAATTTTCTTTTTATTCATTCGAATTCATAATGATTAGTTATCGGATATTTTTTTATCTTAATAAGTGTTTTTTTTTTGTCGATGATTCATATAGTTCATCGATTTCCATTGTTTACAACATAAATCCAAGTAAAATGAAAGAAATCCTCTATACCTATGTATTTTAATAAATTTGCTACTAAATTCGCCACATCCTACCCACCGTTTTCTTAACACATCCCGATAACGGGCAATTATTTGAATTATTTGAATTTTTTCCAATGTTACTACAGAATGAACTGTCAGGCATCTGTCAGGTTTCTATGTGCAATTGTATGCGTGCGGCTAGTTTACTTTAACATGGCACACATACTTTGCCACATAGAAACACGAAAAACAGCTTGTAGGCAAATTCTCTTAAGTTCAATAACTGTAAAATAAAAAACACCCTTTATAACAACATATAAGAAACGCGAGGAATTTGATTTCTGACGGAAGTCGTTGGGTTTGTGTTGTTAAAATAACATATTTTTGGTCTGAAAATTTTGTTTAAAACCCTTTGTATCGCAATGTGTCCAAATTAGAAAAAAAGGTGATTTACAACTTTCTTTGGTATTCCATATAATAATCTTATAAATGGAAACGCAATAATTTTGATTTTATTTATAAAAAAGGGTTTGTTGCATATCTGCAACATTGCGTTATAAGGCTTTATTTTACTCTAAATGAAAGTCTCTAAAGCAATTATTAGTTTTGTTATAGCAGAGTCCAACGCCACATTTTTCACACGATGTTTGTGTGTAACCTTTGCAATTCGGATATTTGCACCTTATCCGCTTGTCAGCCCATACAAGCCAATGTCCAACTTGATCCTTTCGAAACTGTTTTGGGGGAATGGGCCCTTTGTGTTTTTTGGCTTGTATTTCTTCCTCCAATCTCTTTCGTTTTCTTGTCTCTGAATGCTTAGTGCCTACTTTGCAAAAAACTTCTGCGATTTCAAGTCGAAAATCAGCCGAATTCGTGATTTTTTCATTTGATGAATTGTCTTTTTGCACGCGCTTATATAATAGCCAAGCGTTAGCAATAGTCAAATCAAGCAGATGATAAAATATTCTGACTTGCCATCTTTTACTTCGCAGGACAATTTTGTACCTTCCCATTATGCTGTCAATTAAGTCAACGCCACCCATGTGCCTGTTGTATTCTCCAACGACAAACGGTCGGTCAATGGAGATATATCTTTTGTTACTTTTGTCATACCTTTGGACTCTTGTCTTCGGATTTTCGCCAGCGAATGTTGAAGCTAAGTTGACAATTTTATTATCCCGCCATGACGTAACGGAAATATAAACGCTGTTTACGTTAGCAACATATTCCACAGACGACCCACGAGGTTGTTTTTTCAAAATTTTCTCATCCGGTAGCTTTGAGTTGGGTATACGATTCCGCTTTACTGTTCCTAAGCGGAGAATGCCTTCCTTGGCCAAATATTCTAATAATGGAATCGAAGTAAAATAATTGTCAAAGTAAAGCCGGTAATTCTGATGCCTAGGAATTATTCTGGCTAAACGCATGCAAACATTGGATGAGGCTCCGAGGTCTGGTTCTCCTGGAGTGACAACATTTTCTTTTCCCGTTTCAAGTTCTACCATATAATCGAATCCAGAAACACCACTCAGAACTTGCAATTTATAACCCCATTTATGGGGCTTATTAGGGTTATATCGCTTCAAATTGTTTCTGGACTTAGTGGAACAAATTTGTTCATCAACACAAAGATATTGTTCAAATGGGAACTTTCTAAAAGAATCATTTAATCTTTGAATAACAGGCTTTATTTTGAAGATTCTGTCGCTCTCTGGATGTGATATGGGAACATTATTACTGTTGTCATTAAAATGTAGAATCTGGCGGATCTTTTCAAATTTATAGAGAGACATCTCTTGAATAGCCGGAATTATTATCGAATTCTTTCAATAGCTCCTAACTCTTTGCATGTGAGCTATGGACATTAAAAAAAACGATGCCAATAAATTGAGGTGCGTCTAAGGTGGATACGCTAAATGTGGTGTTAGGGTCTTTTTGAACGGTGTACAATTAGTTACAGTCTTAATCATTTCGATAAGATCGTTTGTGAACAAATACGTAAAATACTGAATCGGGGTCGCTAACTGTAGTATCTCAGATGGCAAGGTTATGTCCCCAAAACCAAGTTCTTCTTTTTCCATATAATGTTTTTTCCTTTTTTACTGGTTGAGGACGGAGTAGCGGCAGACAATTCAGGTTTTGGTAAACTTACTTTTTGATGTAGTTCTTCTTCCAAGTTGTTATTTACTTCAAGATTCACCACGTTATCTAGCAAAAGGTTTTCCTCTTCATCTTCATCTTCGGAATCAATTTGTGGTACATAATTTGGGTCGTCCAAAATGTCGTCATCTGGGAAATCCAATCCATCTTCACTATCGTTCATGTTTTCCAATATTTCCATAATATCTTCCTGAAGTAATCTTCGCGATGCCATTCTAAAACATTCAAATCAAACAAAAATTTCCGTTACAAAGTAGATTTAAAAATAGGTCTCATATCACAATGTTGCAGAAGTGCCACAAACGAAGAACTTCCATTTTCTACTATTCTAGCAATATTTTTCCAAATTGATTCATAGAAATAGAAAATATTTATACACACTTGGTTAGTAAATCACTTTAATTTGCACAAACACTATTTTTAATTATGTAAAAAAAAATTCCAAATTTGCAAACCTCTCTTGATTATTGACTGAATGGAATGAACTGAATAAAAGGGGAAACCCCCACTATAAAATCCTTCTCTGTCAATCATGAGTATATATTTCATGTAAAGAAGAGTATTGGATATGAGACAACTCTAAAATGACATCAATTAATTTGACAGATACTTTTGCAGTATGTTGCATTTCTGCAACATTTGGATGCAAAGGGTTAAACAACCATTGAGTTGTCATAGCTGCACGTCAGTTGTAGAACACAAACCACTCAATTGTCGGATATTGTAAGAACCAGACCAACTTTACGCAGAACTTTACAAGAAAACGCTATCATTGGGCTTGTGTGTGTGTCCCTGCCTTTCAGCGCGATACATTTTACTATCTTAGGAGCAGAGACAAATGATACTGAGACCGCCAACTCACAATCCTCTTGCCGCTGGGCCCCTCAGCTTTTTTTTCAAATTCGCCATTTTGTTTTCCCATCGGTGTTGTGTCAATTAAGAATCCGTGTGACATGCAAAAACACGCTTAGCTGGTAACTTGACTTCGATATATGGCGTTTATAACCGACTCGAATTTAGTTCGCTAACTGCGGTGACGTTTGGCCAAATGGTTCCTTTTTAAGCCTTAAGACTCGTGGCCCTCACATTTTTAAAAATGAAAAATGTCCCTTCATAAATTATGTTTATTAAGTTTAAGATTTTATTTCTTATTGATTGAAAAATAATGCAAAAAATATATAAAAAAAAGTGATTCGTAATGAATTTTTTTTCTATGTTAGTATTTTATATGGCCCTTTTTGGCTCGGGCCCTTTTATTCCCTTTTTTGAACTTTTTCAGCGGCAACGCTTTTCGTTAACAACCGCAACTTAAAGAATGTTTTAAATGCCAGTTATCTACAATAGCCTCCCTCGATTTGTGGGTGACATCCACGATTTGAGTAAGCTTGCAAAGTTTTGGTTATAGCCAACAAATTTTTGGTTTTGATCCCATAAAAAAATTAATTTTCTCAGTTTAAGGAGCTTTTTACATTACGTATGAATTGCCATTGTGAATAATGCTATGTATTTTAAAATACTATTGTAAATTAAATTTTGTATGTTGGCTGTCATATTTGAGTTGCACTGAATAAATGAAAAACTCTTAAAAGGACAACCGACAGTGGTTCTATTTTTCTCTTCTCATTTTTTGGGTTAGCCAAATACACATCAGGGCTGCTTATTCAAATTAGAACTTTACTTAAACGCGGTGTCGGTGAGCAAATGTATATATCACCACCATCAAGCAAGTAAACCCAGATCCAAGGCTAGATCATTTTATAATTTTCATTAAACAACACTGTTCGATAAGACGGTTAGTTTGGTGGAATGCAGCTATAGATGGCTGAAGTTTGGTTCGAATGTCAATTTTATCCTTCGTCTAACCTACTTCCGACATCTTTTGAACAAACGTTTCTCTCATATCCACTTACCTTGTTGTGATTACAAAAGGAATAAGTCCTCTGATCATCAGCAGTTTGTGATAGGAAGCTTTGGGCGGCCTTAACATCAACGTCAACAACAGTTCCGTCCGTTTTATTACTTTGACACCACCATCTTTCCTTAAATGGTAGATCTATATTTATCAAGCTCAGATCCGCAATGGGGGGAACTTTGCAATGCTGCGCTCTTCAAAAAAAAAACAGGGCGCTGATATGATTTTGGATATTATGTTCTTGTGCTTTTGAAAAACCACTTTGCTTAGGGTTAGCAAACTTTCCTATCAGACTTATACACAAAAGGATCCTGATAACGCTTTAAATAGCAGCCTTCGCTAATAAGCCTTCTATTTGAGACCAACCCATCCGACTGGAACAATTTAAAAATCTATTAGCACAGACTCTTACGGATGACTATTTCACCAGCAAACTCCACTTTTACTAAATTGGTCTACACTAATATCCTCCTACCTGCAATTTCAGAACCTTAACAACTTAGCTCTCTTTGCGTGATGAGTTTATAGCACCTTCAACGTCTTACTCCCCCCATCAATTGGTTACACCCGAAATACACATTATGGGGAGACATTCACTCACACAACCCCAGATAAACTAGTCTTTAGGTGAACTCGAAATATAGACGTTTCGTTTCGCCCGGCGCACATAATCCAAAAATCCCCAAAATCCTTAGAGAAAATACTCACATCCTCGCCGGCACAAACAAAATGACAAATCTCAACCAGTCGCTCACTCTCTAAACGTGATAGCGAAACTTTTTGCGATTTATATTCCAAAAGTCATACGATGAATAAATCATGAACGAGCAGGCGTAAAATTTGCATTTTTTCAACCCTTAGGAGAAAAGTGTGTGCTCCCTTCGAGTACACCCGTCATGGTCATGGACAACTATTTCGCCTCTCTATAAAATGCTTTCGCTTTCAAGAGTGGACAATCCTTCCCGCGGCTATTGAGTGCTAAAATACCTAATTGACACCAACCAAGTGACTCGGTGCAGCTGCATTTCTTTCCGTCTCCTTCACAGTCCTTCAACTTGAAAATCTATTCATAGAAACCCACGGATAATCCACCTAGTGATATGGTAATCGGGGCTTACTCTGCCTCCCCTTGGGCTGACCTTCGACTGAGTGATTTTGACACTTAATTGAATAAATTTCCATTTGATGACACACTCGAGGGGTAGAATCAGAGTATCTCGCCCTAGTGACTGCTGCGATTATGAACAATTGAGATTAAGTGGATACCTAACTACTTAAGCCCAAGTGGTGGGTTACGGAAAAGTTTGGATGGTGCATGTCATGCAAGTGTTGCGACATGTGTCGATTGTCGAGGGTGGTTATATATTGTAATTCGACTCCATCAGTTGTGCAGTCATTCAATTTGTTGCTTACTGCTGACTTTGGGCGATTTACTGCATGCGATAGTGGGACGATAATTTTGTTTTTCTTTGCTCTTAGTAGGTCATACATCTCGTCTCATCAGCCAAGGTTACGGTGTTAATGGGTCGTGCATAGGAGCGAGAATCTCCCTATAAATTCGTAGCTTTGACAGAAATTCTTACAAATTCCAAGAGGTTACGACAACGGGTATTATGTACGTTGTTTATTACTGGGTGGTTATAAATTGTGTACTTTACGCTGCTGATGCTATAAATAATTGTAAATTAGAGAGAGGCTTTTTCAAGTTCAGTATAACAACGGGATATGCCTGGTGAAATTATTACCCATCTTATATGTGGTTAGTTTTCGCTTTATTATATGTGACGAAGGGAGGCCCCATTTCACATCGTGCGACATCAAAGAGACTGACTTTGATTTTGATAAGTTTGATTTTTTCCAAATTGTATTTTCCCTATAGTGTAGACATTATATATTTTTTTAAATACTTCTCTAGGATAAGGCTTGCCTTAAAGCTTCAAAAGCATTGCTTGCAGATGGGTGTTGGTTCCAGAGACAATACTGGGACCACCAACTTCGGCTGATTTCCCGTTACTTGCCTACAAGCTACATTTTTATGGGGTGGCAAATGCTAAGTGCGCTAGTATTGTTACATAGAAATTCATACTGACAAATGTCACGAAACTTCAAAAATTCCGGCTCACCAAACACTCGCAACTTGCATATGCCACTTCCGCTGTGGACAAAGTTGCTGACAGCGTTCATAGAATTTTATCCGTTAAATTTGAAATTATTCGTTAAGTGTGGATAATATTTTTTTTTAGGAATAAGTAAACATTTGCTTAAAATATTAAAGAAAAATGAACAACGTAGATTGGTTGAAGGAAAATAACAAAATTTTGAATAAATTTTCTTCAGTTATCTAAGAAAAATTTACACATGAAATTATAGATATCCAAAAGCAGAAAATACGCAAACATGTTTGTCCTAATAAGTTTGTAGTATATAGAACAATTCTATTCGATAGTTTTTTTGACCAACAAAATCGAATTATTCGCCTTTTAAAAGTATATAATAACTAACCAATGTGGTATACCCGAACTCTAGCACATTTCCCCACGGTTGCCGAGGTTGGCAGCATTTATTTTTGTGTTTTTTGTATGTTTTTGCATGTCACACTGATTCTGAATTGACATAACACCGATGGGAACAGAAAATAGCGAATTTGAAAATAAATTGAGGGGTCCAGCGGCCCTGGCAGCGGCAGAGGATTGTGAGCTGGGGGTCTCAGTATGATTTGTCTCTGGTTGGTTCTGCAATTTAATTGTTGCAAGTTATAGTTCCTCTGGCGAGTTCCAAAATTTGCATATCAAATAGCAAAAAGGAGTTAAGAAAATGAGTTAACTTGTAATCACGCACCAGAAGTAAGTTACAAGTTTAATGTTTTCCAAATGTTTAATGAGGTTTCCATATAAAAATCGATATTTCAGATTTAATGTTCCGTTTTTATTTTTATTTTTATTTTTTTTTTTAATTTTGATTCTTTGTTACCATTTATTGCAAGTTTATTGTAAGACTGAAACAATAGTGAAACCATACACATCCGCTAAATTTCATTGAAGTCGGTTGAGAGATCAACCACCACAGCGCCACCTATCGGGTACAAAACTGTCCTATCTTATAGCTGCAAGCAACCATACTTGTCCAAAAAATTTCATTGAAGACGGTTGAGGGCTTTCCGGAGTTTAGCATACGACCATAGCGACATATGATTTTAGAATACCAATCGAAGAGACTTCCTTTCCAATACCTACAGAAAGTTATTTCATTTCCGTTGCATGGCCTATAACCATTTTCCATTCACATTCACCGGTTTACTCCCAAACTCAAGCGCGTCTATAGAATTATATACTTCGAAAATAAAGTGCTTTCATTTCATTTCTCTAAAGAGAACTGGTGGTGCTGTGCATTTATTTCTAACAAATAAACTCGTTAACTTCTTCATTTGCCGTGGTTGCACCTTTAGAACAAAATAGGCTTTAGTCTGCGACTATTCTTCTTGCGGTCCAGCGGCTTAAGTCGATTTTAGTCAATTCAAAAGATATTGAAAATTTTTTGAAACAGGATAAATGTCATTGTCGGTCGTCCACGCACCTTACAAGCTTACTTCATTTTCACACTGACTTTATAGTTTAGATGCCATCTCATGGGTCAATTAGCGGCAGTGAGATGATGATGTTCATGTGTAGTTTTTCTTACGTTTATTTGTTTCCTTGTGGGTAAGAGGAAAATAATAAATAGGACTTTTTTTAGGACACTGCTACACTCAGAGAAATTAATACTAACAATACGAAAGTAATACTAACAATTTTATACTTTATCCCAACCATTTTCGTTGGTTAAAATTAACCCAAATATATAAATTTTTGATCCGAGATTGAAAACAAAAATTATTCCATCCCTATAAGAACTATATCGTTTGTTGGACCAAAAAACGAGTTCTTACCAAAAGTTAAACATTTATATTCTTATTTGATATGAAACGCTGTACATCAAGATAGACTTATAATTAGTACAGGGTATGACAAAACAATGTGCAAAGAAACGTAAATAATAGTAAACAATAAAAGAAAGCATATTTTAAATGAAATGAAAACAAAATTTGAAGTTAAACATTTAAACATTAGACATATGCGCAACCAAAGACAAGTAAGAAGTTAGTAAAAATAAAAGAGGCAGAAAGGTAAATCAGTTCAGGTTGTAAGGATGTTCAAAGCCGATAGTAAGGAATTTTCTGTGTTCGATTCTAGACTTTACATGATTGGGTAGATATGTCAACAATTAAAAATAAAAACAGGCTCTTTAGAACAATAATTGTTGACGCAACAGTTCAACAATTTGAAAATAATATTGTTGCATCAACAAGAAGAAATGCTAAATCTTTAAGCACAGAAATAGTTGTGACCAAAAGGAATTGTCAATAAAATTTTAAAATCAAATTGTTGAATCAAGAAGACTCGTAAAAACTCGTGGCAAAAGCAGAGAAATATATGATAAAATTCAGAAATAAAACAGTTTCCGACACAGTTAAAAAACACCTTATGGTTCAAGTATATGGGTAATAGACCTTAAATAAAGAATAAAGTCATTTTAACTGTGCGTGCAGTTATCTTATCATTTTATCAACAACTGATGTGTTTTGTCATACAGTCTTGACACTTTTCTTGTCGACGATCAGTATTTTATTTCTAAATTTTAGCTATTAAACTAATACTATTTAAATTTGTTGGTTCTGTTTGATAATCGCTCAAAGAAAAATCATCGATAGACATTGCAGAGGTATAACGCGAGGGAGCGGTCTGCAATATTGAGGGACTTGAGCCCGTATTAAAAAACATCCCAAAGACTGAGTCGACTCTGCCTTCATGGCATTGTACCTGGTCGTGGGACTAATCAGAAACAATTTAATATTCTTTGGACAATGAAAATGAAAGAAAATAATTTTATAATAAAGGGTGATTTTTTAAGAGGTTTAGAACTTTTTTTAAAGAAAATACACAAAAAATTCGTAAAAATGAATGAAATATTTATTTGAATCGATAGTTTGAACCTTGCAATTTAATGTTTAAAGATAATTTCATGCAAATGTTGACCGCGGCTGCGTCTCAGGTAGCCCATCCGCTGAGTCCAATTTTGACATACTCTTTCACACATATCGGCCGGTATCTCACGAATGAATGCATGGATGTTCGCTTCCAGTGCGTCAATCGAAGCGGGCTTGTCCCTATACACATTAGCCTTGGCATACCCCCACAAAAAATAATCTAATGGTGTCAAATCGCACGATCTAGGCGGCCAATTGACCGGCCCGAAACGTGAAATTAACTGTTCACCAAACTCGCCTCGCAATTGCGCCATTGTTTCGCGTGCTGTGTGGCATGTGGCACCGTCTTGTTGAAACCGCATATCATGCAAGTCAAGAACTTCCATTTCGGGCAAAAAAAAGTTTGTTATCATCGCTCGGTAGCGTTCACCATTGACAGTAACAGAATTTTGATAGTAAAATTCAATAATTTGCAAGCGTTGTTCATTTGTAAGACGATCCATGGTTAAATTGCAAACCAAACTGAAGCTGTTTGACAGTGACACAAGGTACTAAACACACGTCAGCTGTCAAAACCGGTGTTGCCAAAACCAAACCAGCTAAAAAATCACCCTTTAGGTATTTAACTCACTTTTCTTTTTTATTAATGTAACGCTTCTTTGTATACTATATTAGAAGTTTTGTTCTATCGGCTGAGATAGTGATATTTCCTGCATTGTTTACCCTGGAGCCCGCTACATAATTATATAAATACAACTGCCCGTGAATTCAACTCCCACTTTTCTTAAAGTTTGACCCTCTAACTTATTGATTGTCATGGCAGAACAAACATTAATAGGAAATTGAATACGTTTAGATTGAAATGGATAATTGCTGGGAACTATTTGTATTCTTGGTATAAACACTGTATCTCCTTTACCACACCCAGTTAAAATTAACGCATCTATAACGATTTTCTGTTACGAAATCACTCACATTCTGGTACCATTACGAAGCTTGGGGGATTCAAATTGCGAAGCAATATAATGGGAACTCCAACTTTTAATTCAATTTTATGAGCAAAAAGTCCATGGGCTGTAATGCTATTTAAAAACCCCACCGGGTAATTTACTGCCTCATCTTGATTGCAAATGGCATTTATAAATAGTGCGACGTGTATCACCAGGAATTTTCCCCAATATAAATCCCCTAATGTAATAATACCACGATCTGGTATCACTGGTACCTATACCTATTTGACAATTCTTTCTAAACACTTTATTTTGTAAGCAAAACAGAGGCAAACAAACCTTTCCTACATATTTGCCATTTGATTTTTTTTTTCTTAGCAAACACACAGCGTACTGCCTCTGTCTGTCTCCCTCTTCGTCACAGGAGTAAAATAGGGTTAAAAGAGATGTCAATATAATATTGCGCAGTTAGTATGTTTGATTTGAGAATAAATTGTATATCTTTTCACTCATGTGAAAATCGTAGAAATGTTTCAAATTTTGCCTTTTCATTTAAAAACCTTTTAAGTTATCAAGTTATTGGATATCCTAAGTTGTACCTGCAGATGTCTTCTATAAGCTGGTATTTACTATACTTAAATGCCCCCAGTATTTTCGAACGGAAAGCGTGACAAAGAAAAAAACAAAACGAAACGAAAAAATAAATTACTCTTGTCCAATTTTTTCCGGAATTTATAGAGATATAGAGTTGAAACAAAGTAGAGATTGTAGGCCTATAGACCTGTGAAAAATGCACCAGAATATATTGAACGGGTTCTAAGATTTTTGCATTTAAAGACATGCCGTCAAATTCAATCTTAGTCGAACAGAACTACACCAATTTTATTTATATGATTGCTTGTGTGAAATTTTTCAAAACCCAGCTAAAAAACTCACCTACCACACTCATAAATCATATTCTTTTTGAGATAACCTAAAATTCATCAAGAACGTAAACAAATTAAAAAAAACACTTCTCGTGTTTAAAAAAAAACAGCCATTGGGTGTGGTTCAAAAAAACATATATTTTATTTCAAGTTAAATCAAATTCATAATTAAATATCGGAAAACTTAAAATAATTGCTAAATATAGATTAACTTTTTTTGATCTTTTAAAAAATTCATATTTATTATACAATATATAAAATGACATATAAACTCAAAACAATTAAAATCAAATCACTCTTTCATTGCTATTTAAGGTTATAAGTTTTACACTTGCTCGAAAGTTTTTAATATTTTTTTAAATAAAAGGAATTCACATCTCGTATAACTTCACTGAAATCTTTCTAAAAATATAGTTTCTACTTTCTGGCTTATCAACAAAACAAATTTTTCCTGATTCCATAAAAATATTGATAATCTTCATAATAGACAACTCAGATTTGACATAATTATTGATTTTAAAACAATTTCCTTTGTAGAAGAAACTTTAAACCGCGAGTCAATTTTGTGCATAAATGTTGGTAATATGGAAGTACAATAAAGTTAATCGGACTTCTTTTAGACAATTTGGAAAAAAGTTCATGAAAAAAAAATTGTTATTAAGAACCTCATGTAAAAGAAAATATAAAGTGTAAGGAAGATTAGTTTTGGAATTAATGACATTACAGTATTGCTTAAATGATTGATGTTTTCCTTCGAATCTGAAGCACCAACAATGTATCACAAAACCGATTTCATTAATAACATTCGTGGGATATTCCACAACTCAAATACAAATCGAGGGTTCCATGTTATTTATATTTGTATCAGCTGTAATTAAATTCACTTCACTTTTACTCTCCATCTTTAATCACTTGAACTTCACTGATGCGTTGATCATTAACAAATGCTTTTGGATTCCAGTTCAAGAATACGTTCTTGTGCGAAGAACAAATAGTTGATTTTTTTTTTAAATTTGTGTGTATTCTCAAGAATAAATTCTGGAACGAACCGTTAAACATGCAACCAAGCAAAAACTTTTATTTAAATATGTACTTACGTCAAGAACTTGAAAGATAGCATTTTAATGTCATACCGCAGAAATTAATAGGAAAACAATAGTTAGCGCAATAAATAATTATTGAATTGTAAATAAATATTTAATGTAAACACACTTAACCCAACAAAGTTATTGTTCAGAACACAATTTATGGATTTTTGATTACATTCAAGAAAGAGAAAATAGTTATGGCGGGTACATTGTTCTTAACTGACTAACTTGATTTTTGAAAACTCAAAACGATTCCTATTATAAAATTGTTAGGGCAACAACTTTTCGCTAACAATGTGTTTTTTTCTGAGTGTTAGGTTAGGTTGAGTGGGGTTGTGAGATCGTCACAAAAGACCAGGCACCAAGACGGGCCCATCGCCATCCCCTGACTGTAGTATATTATAAATTGAAACAGGGAAAGCCATACAATCAACCACTGTGTGTGCTTGCGATTATTCCACACTGTTTACAAAGAAACCTTTCTTTTAACATTATATCTGGGCCACAAAAGGTGATCACTGAATGACGTACTCAATAGGCGTTTTTCTTTTTTAGTTCAGAGCGCAACCTGAACTGTTATACAAAAAGTTCGTGTTTCTTTTTTAGCTCAGATACATCAGAGCTCAGAATTTGTGCTTCTTTTTTCTCTCAGAGCATAATCAGAGCGCGCTCTATGAGCTCAGAATAAATTGACTGAGCAGGCGATTACACACTTATAGGCACATTTGACAGAAAAAAAACAGGATAAACAAAATAATTGAAATGGCGGACGAACCTTGTTGCTCTGGAACTGAAGGTTAACCAATTCAATAAACAACAATTAATAAATATTCAATTTATACATATACTCTATTACAAATGACAGCTATGTGCTCAAATGTGTTTCATAATTACATCAGAACGATCTGAGTACGCTCGGTTCAGAGAGCGCTCATAATGCTTGAGCTCGTTTCAGAGCTCAGCTCTGAACTAAAAAAGAAAAACGCCTAATAAGAGTTTTTTTTTCAGATCTTTACCGATGAATCTGCTCACATCTGTGACTGTGTTATGAAGTTGCATGTAACAAGGACACTGTTCGAGTAGGAAGATATTCTTAAAAGTGCTGCCATCTACAAATACTTACTATGATTCGTTACTGATATGGAGAAACAAATTAAGTTTGGGAAAGTTTAGGTATTTGGAGGTATATCAAATATATATGTCAGGAAACAAATTTTGCATCCAAAAGGAGATGCCCTCTAACCGCCTGAGTCTTTAGGCTCGGAATTTTTTTAGATCATAGGTCTACAGTAATAAGGAGGTTGCGAGACCCATACTGCATGTCTCTTATTGCACAATGGCCTTCTAAATATTTAATTTTTTCGATATTTATTGCCTGTATCCTATGATAGGATTGTGCAGGAATCGTAAAGCAGTTGGATGATAGTTTTGCGGCAAACACTCCCCTTCTTTTTGAGGAATTGATTAAATGCAAGTGATATTTTAGAATATAGAGTAGGATTCTTTCCCAAAACATTGAAGCGAAAAGATAAAGCATTTCTGTAGGCGTAGCTGCTAGCGATCTGTGTTCCTTCACTTAACCTAGAAACTAGGTCGATTCATCGCTAGCTACCTGGAGTTGTGCACGAATTATTGGTTGGGGTCCTCTTTCAACTGGGCGCATCAACTAAGCTAAGATCACAGTGATGTCTGTGCTTTCTATATGTCAAAGCCGACTGATTCGAATGTTTTTGATTATGTTTATAAAGGGTGGGCCATCTAGTTGTTTCTTTTTAAATCATATGTTATTTTGACAGCTGTTTCCCGCTCGAAATCTTGACAGAAAGTCAGTTTCATACCTCCGCGGAACGAAATCGCTTTCCGCTTGAACAGCGTTGGGAAATAATGAAAATTTATTGTGTAGCCCAAACAGTGCCTTTTTTGAAAATAAGTTTTGGCCGAAATGAAGTACTCACCGCGCCTGCCCAATTTTGTGCCAAAAGTTCATGAAACTGGCATGCTGGACAACACTCATGGTCCCCGTCGTCGAGAAGTCAATGTATCCACAGAGAGTGACAGTTTGGTTCGGATTGTAGAGTGGTGGCATCATTGGACCATTTTTCTTCGAAAATGAGGCTGGGAACAACGTTTTGCGTTAACCGACTATTTTTTACTGAAATTGAAGACATGGATTTGGAAGATCTCTGGTTCATGCAGGATTGTGCATGCCACACGTTCTTTTACACACCAAACTCCCAAATCGTATTATTGGCGATGTCAATTGGTCGTCTCGGAGCTGCGATTTGACCCCTTTGGAGTTTTTTTTTTTTGTGGGGAACCGCGAGGGACCGATGTTATGCCAACAATCCGGAAACGATTAAAGCACTTAAGGCCAATATCATCCAAGCAATCTGTGAGCTACAGCTCGAAACCATCGACAAAGTCTTGGAAAATTGGAGTAACAGAATGCTCTACTGCTAAGCCAGCCGAGGCAGCCATTTGAACGAAGTTGGGTACCATAGTTAATGGGAATGTTTGCTAAGAAAGCCATAAGATATAAAAAAACAATAATTTTGTTCATTTTATTGCATTTTTAAAAAGAAACTTGTATTTGGCACACCCTGTATAGCTGTACATCTGAAGTAGTTATTCATCGGCCCTTATACAATTTACGCTCAAAGCAGCTAAAGTACGTAAGTTTTCGCATGACCTTGAAAAAGTACCTGCTGCTTTGCTATATAGCACTACGGGCTTGGTAATGAAAAGGCTGCTCGTTACAAAGCTTTTCTGCTTAGTTGTCCGTTAAACCTGTAGAAATAGCAATATTTAAAAATAATTCGGCGCTTGATGTCACGCTGAGGTCTTCCACTACCTCAAAATTGCTTTCATCGATTATGGCGTTCTGTCCAAGATGCTATAATTTTAAGCTGCCTTTCCTATTTTTGTTCTTCTTTCTACCTCCGCTTGGTCTATGCCTCTTAAGCACGAATAGTGCCTACTTTCGATGCTGTTGAGAGTTTCATTTCGACTTATAATGTGGGTACCCTAGCTACATCTGTGTTGATATCGAGTCTTCGGGCAGGAGCCTTGGTCAATTTCCTTGTCATGCACGAGCCATCTTATCTAACCTTTGGTGTCACTGAATACATCCTAGACTTAAAATCTTCCTTTTTACAGCCGGCAAATACAAACGCAACCGCTGTTCACCGATAATTTCAAGGCTCTCAAAAGATACGCAGCTTAAATGTCTAGGGTTCGGTTGGATTATAAGAGGTGCGTGGTAGAAGGAAACTAAACAAAGTAACCATTGTGGATCCCCTGTTACTTTCAGGCTTTGGAACCAGTTAATGCGCTCCTAATTAAGTCTCGGAGATCCGATATCCAGTCGTTTTTCATGCAGATGTTAAGATGACTCCACCTCGTGCTTATCTCCGCAGCTACTGCATAAATTATTGGGCTTGATCCAACATTAACGGAGCATGATTGGCACAGTGTCTTGTGATTACACCAATTACGATGCGGATGGAGGGTTTATTTAGTTCCAGGAGGGTCTTTGTTTCGGCCATAAAGTGCGAATGGTGACACAGTCCTTCACAAATAACCAGAAAGAGTTGGTACCTTTCTTGTAATGACTTCGGTTTTGCTATACAGGTTTCCACTTGGTGCGTGAAAATATGGATGACATTTATTTTCAACCGCGTTTTTGCCAAAACATTCTCCTCTTCGTTACCTTATATATTCATTTCCGCGGGAACACAGTTGAGCTTCGCCGAACGGTGATCTGTGCGTCACAACATTTCCTTATACCGCCTTTTGATTTGATTGTACTAGATGAAATCGACTTAAGGCCTGTTTGACTGTCATCGAATTGTATCCGACCGAGGGAGGTGACTGCCTTCTATATAAATACTGCAGCCAGTTTGGAAGACATCATACTCTTCTGGTTACCTCTAAAATTTCTGTATTTATAGTACTTTTGAATAACCTGCTTCTGTAACCAACTCCATTTTGGAGCCGTCCGCGTAGATTGCGATCCCTACCTACTCCTACTTGTTTTATACAATTGGACTTCCAACTCCCCAAATGTCTAAAGTCTTTCACTGACTTTTGGTGTTACTGACTTCAGTTTTATTTCGGTTGCTAGTTTGTGAGAAAATTACCCTACCATCTCGAAAAAATATAATTGACAGTGCATCCGATGTGACATGTGACCTCCGACAATTCCACTTGAATTATTTCAATTTATTTTAAAATTACCTGATTGTGACACTGATAATGGCCTCCTGTGCTATTATTTCGACAACGATGGACGTTCACATTGTGTACTATAAATATATAGGACTGCAAGTGAACGTGAAGCTTATTGTAATGGCATTCATAATTCATATTCAGTCTTTCCTATCCAGAGACGTCAACAAAATTTACATCTGAATGACTGTAAGTGCACAATTGCGTGACACGATTGCCATTACCGTGTAAGTGAATTAGTCGAATAGGCCAACTAGGCAAACTTTTGTTCATGTGTATGTTATATTACACAATCATTGACAGCGACTTCTGTCTGATTTAGAGAATTTAAGGTACTATCTCTTTAGTATTGAATTTTCAACATACCAAATGCAATTTTCTGTTACCCTTGGGGATAGAGTTTTTCCTTTTACTATTTCCTTAACAGTGTGTTACGTAAGCTCAGTTTTAAGGATTTAGGTTGTCAATTTAAAAAGTGCGTTTTGTTAGAATATACAGTTTTTTCATTGAATTCCTTTGCCTTCAGTTAACTCCCACTAAAGTTCTCCTCTGGTTTCATGACCTCCTTTTTACTACCATTGACTTTGCTTTAGAGACGCGGATTATATTTCAATATCGGCACTTTCGAAACAATGACATTCAAAATTGATCTCTCTAACGTAAACGATCATGTTAAAATTTTGAATGATAATCGGCCTTACCAATAACCAACTTTAGTCTGGCAGTTTGCGCAAAGACTCCACACTTTCCAAAATCCCTTTACGAATAAACAAATATAGTTGCCAGAATATCGCTAACTGTAGAGTTAAATGTTAATGTTCAGAAATTTAGTGCAACTAAAATGGTTTCTTGTTACATAAATAATCGCTCTCAGGCCGTTGTGTACAAAAATAATCTTTCCTCCTTTCTACCTTTAACAAGGGGTGTACCGCAAGGATCTATTCTTGGGCCTCTACTTTTTTCTTTATTAATAAATGACCTGCCATCTGTCATTAAATATTGCAACTTTCACATTTATGCTGACGATATCCAGCTCTATATCGATTTTCCTATAGGTTTTGTTGAAGATGCCGCTGTAAAAATGAACGAGGACCTGGCATCAGTAGCTAAGTAGTCAAACCAATACCAGCTGCTGCTAAATCCTGCCAAAACAAAGTGCTTACCAATTGGGAGGCACCAACCAGGTTTTGATCATTTTCCACCTATTTCGTTAAATGGATCCCAAGTGGAAATGGTGTCGAAGATTAAAAATCTAGGTATAATATTTAACCAGTGTTGCCACTAAAAAATAATGAATTCGATCAAATCTGACCGAATGACCGATTTTTATTTTTTTAAATTCGGTCAAAAGATAAAATAAGCATTTTTAACCAGAAGTCCGGTCAAAAATGGAATATAGTAATACATATATTTTAACTTAAATTGAAAACAAAAATGATATATGCTTATAGTTTTTTTTTTCTAATCTAATCTAATCTAATCTTTATAAAACAACAAAAAAAACCTTGAAAAGCTTTGCATCAAAACGTTTTGCAGAAAAAGGAACGTTCCACTCCACGTCGGCGTTTGAATTTGGTAAAACCAAAACCGAAATTGCAAAATGTTCTAAATGGTCGTCAGTTAGCCTTGTTTGAATGCACACCCCCAATCACACTTGTTGGGAGCATTCGAATGAAACTGCCGCGAGGATCCCCTGTAACCTGTGTTCTAGGATTATTCACAATAAATTGGATTGGATATCATTAAAATCATAGAAATCTAACCTTTATGTCTAGTCATAGAACAATATCATCTTTCAGGACAAAAAAAGGCTTTTCCGGTTAAAGAATTTTTTCGTTCGGTTAAAAATCCGGTCTAACCGGATTTCAAAATTTTCTCCGGTCAGAGGGAAGCGATTTCGGTCAGATATGACCGGAATCCGGTCAGAATGGCAACACTGTATTTAACAGCACGCTGTCTTGGAGTGACCACATAAATAGCGTAGTTGAAAAAATATACGGTTCTGCGTTTAAAGCAGCTTTACTACGCTTTAACCATAATTTTTATTTTATTTTTTATTTAAGAAGCCTGCAACCAGCTTTTATGTGTTTTCTTTCAGCTTTAAGTTTATACAAGGTGGGCCAAAAGAAATCGCCCTATTGGAAAATGCTCTTATTTTTGCAAATGGCTGCCAATGTCAAATCTGTTTTGACATTTGTGGACTAGACAGATGTAGAATACAAGTGAACAAGCCATGGAGCGATACACACCCCAAGAACGCGGAATAATCGTGTCTATTTTTTTGCGTAACAATTCACCGGTTCCACGGCCGTCCGAACCGACTGCGCAAACACTGCGCCGTTTGCCCGGCCGGCCCCGGAGCGCCTGTTGTGACGAGAATATCGCCGCTGTTGACGAGGATGTCGAGCTGTCGCCGGAAAGATCGACCAGACGCCGTGCCGGTCGTCCATAAGGCGAATTTTGGTCAAAGACTTGCGAATGTTCCCGTACAAAGTCCAGTCCGTGCATCAGGCATTTTTTTCGAGAACGCCGCTGGTCAAATGACAACAGTGGACGCTGCGCGCTGTAGGGCCATGTTAACCGAGTTTTTTCTGCCGCAATTGGACGAATTAGGACAGGAGGATATGTGGTTCCAACAGGACGGAACTACGGAACATACTGCGCGAGCCACAACCGATATTTTGAAGGCGGCGTTCTTTGGTCGCCTCATCTCTCGTTTTGGCGATTTGCACTAACCGGCAAGGTCGCCCGATTTAACCTTCCCAGACTTTGGGGTTTTTTGGAGTCTCGTGTTTGAGTGAACAAGCCCGAGACCCTAGAAGCCCTCAAGGACAACATTCGACACGAGTGCGAGAACCTGTCACCCGAAGTTCTCGCCGAAGTTATGAAACATGCCAGTTGTGACGGCGCCCATTTGGCCGATATCATCTTCTCGGCTTGACCAATAAAATTCTAAAGGTTCAAAAAACAGAATCGAAGTTTTTCATTTAGAAAAAATATGAGAGCCAAACAACATCGGATAACTTCTTTCGGCCCACCTTGTAGTAATGATACAACCAAAAATCGCCCTTTGAGCTATCCTCTTTTACCGGCCTATGGTCTGAGTTTTAAGCAAAAGGCTCTATAGAAAAAAACCAATCAATTCCTCAAAGACCATATTCCAATTCCCGTTCGCTGTTTTCGTTATACAACAAAAATAAAACCGTCACTTAGAGCCCGAAATAGGGACTACTTTATCCATGAAACCGCACACCAATAGAAAAGCGAATAAAAGTTGTCATTAAAAAAACTGTTCACGGGGTTTTCACTTCCAATATTTTAGTACCGAGTTAAGTGGCAGAAAATTACGTTTACGTTGCATTGGCCTCGCTTCAAACCACTGCGTTGCCTTTATTGCCACAGAGCATCCACTGAAACAGCGGTGTGCAATTTAAGAGCGGAGTATGATCCTAGAAAGCTTTTAACCTTTGTGGAAATTCAATTATTCCTGTTATTGAATTCACTCGCGGTTGGGTGCCAGCATTTTTATAACACAATTTAACGTTGAGCAATAAATTTCCCTTGAATTTATTTTAACCGACAAAAATTACAACTTCAATTCATTTTATCCTTTCAGAGACACACCTGCGTATTGCCCAATAAATTTTAAACCAATGACGCTGGAGAGGAACACTTTTTAAGACGCCTTCCAACAAAATCAAAATTTTTAACTAAAAACAAACAAAATGGATCTTGGGAACACAACCGAGATGAGTGTATCAACAGACACATATATCCAAGGATGCAAATCTACGGACTTAATTCGTCCAAAAGATGCTGGCAAGACGGATGGTGGTGAGTCTATTTTTAGAAGCAATTGATTTTTGGTGTATGTTTTCGTCAATTAAAACGTACGTGAAGAGTTGAAATAATTAATGCAGCATCTATGCTTAGGCATGTTATAGAATTATTTTTCATTTTCCTGGCGCTTACGTCAGAATGCAATCTGATACGAACGAAACATGCTCGATTATAGCGCATGGTATATGCATGAGTACACAGCCGTGATGAAGTGCATAATGACCTTGGGGGGACTTACATGACACGCCTACCTAAAACTAGAAATAGACATAGGAAAAGTAAAAATAAAAAAATAAGGATTCGTGTGGAAAGTTCCTAGTCCTTTGGTGGTCGGGGTCGAGGTGCAACTTGACCTAGACTTTGTAGCTTCTTTTGTTGTCTCTGTATTCAATGTGTTCTTGTTGACCTTGCCAGCACTGGGTGATGGATGACTTTGACTTCCATTCAATGAAAGATGCTATACAGAAGTCTATCTGTATCCGTATAAACATGAAATCCAATTGCAAAAGTTAGGTGGGCCTGTGCGATGACGCTTAAGGGAAATGGTGAGATTACAGTGCAGTAACTGAGGTTGAACTTGTTCAAAATGTACTTCTAAGTGTATTTGTAGTTTCAATTAAATAAGAAAAACCTTCTGAATCGTTTTAAATTTCGTTCACGAAATTAAAAACTTTCAAGAACTGCACGGGCACATTTAATATGTTCAACTGGCTCCTCAGCTATGAAGGGTGTTTTTTGAAGCATTTACTTTCTGACTGATTCCGACTCAATTTACACCTCTTCCCTTCAATAAAATTGAAAGATTTCATAATAACAACTCCTCGAGAATTCGCTTCGAAATACATTTAAAAGAGGCAGAACTATATAAAACGTTTTAACGAAGCTAGTGGTAGGGTGAAATATAAATTTAAAATGTATTGTTTGCATGAATGCATTGCTAAATAAATCGGATCTCCTAAAACAAGAACCACTTTAGTCCTTCTTACTTCTCCTTACCTACAATCCCTTGTCAGACTGAAAGTTATTGGGAGACAATTGAACATTGAAAACAGGAATGTTTCATCTTTTGGAAAACTATAAACAGATTATGAAATACAGTCACGGGATACAGAACTTCCATCAAAAGGGGCTGTTTCCCATCACCCCAGTTACTACCATTAAAAAGGGACCAATGGAAAAATTTTAAAAGCGTGAATTCCTCTTAAGCGACTAGTATTTTTGTACACAACCAAAAGTGTTTTGCAATTCGTTGCCAAAAGGTAAGTGAAGAGATAAATCGAAAAAGGGGTCAAAGACGAGACGAAAAAAGCCACAAAGAGTGCGTCTAAGACATGTCTAAGAATGCGTAGAAGAACTCGCAAAAATGGTCCAAAAATGTGTCGAAAAAGCGAAAAATATAGGCCAAAAAACGAACAAAAGCAAATTAATAATTTGAAAAAAATTCGCGCCCAATAAAGGCACCGTCGAAAAAGACACCGAAAAAAACTCCATCAAAGTGTCACAAAAAAAATTATCCAAGAACGTGTAACACATCATAAAAAGCGTTAAAAACTCTTCCAAAAGTCTAAAACGTCCCCAAAAATTAATGAAAATTCGGGTCAAAAAGTTCGTAAAAACACTGCCAAGAACGTGTCAGAAAAACGTCCAAAAACATGTCCCATTACTCATCATAAAATTCGTCAAAAAACGCTTCAAACGTCGCCTTGGAAACACGTAAAAGGCGCGTGGAAAACGTGCCTTAGATACTGGTCCAAAAATGGGTCGAAAAATGCTTCAAACGACACCTTGAAAAAAGTATCCAAGAACGCGTCGATAATCTCCTCAAAAACGCTTTGAAAACAGTAAAAAATGCCTTTGAAAAACACATCGAAAACAACGTCAAAAAGTGTCAAAAACAAGGCCAGGAACGGGTACATAAACGATTTAAATAATGTGTTGAAAAACGGTCGAAAAATACGTTAAAAATTCTTTCAAAACCTCTCGAAAAACGTGTCAGAAAAAAGCCTCCAAAAAAGCTTAAAAAATAGGGTCGAAAAGAACTTAAAACAATGCATTGAAAAACGTATTGAAAAACGCGTCGATAATCTCCTCCAAAACGCTTTGAAAGACAGTTCAAAAAATGCCTTGACAACTCATCGAAAACCACGTCAAAATGTGTCAAAAACAAGTCCAAAGTCGGTTCCAAAAACGAAATAAACAATGTGAAAAAAACACTTAAGAAATGATTTCAAAAACGGCACTAAAACTACGTTAGACAACGTGTAATAAACAAGTCTAGATACGGGTCCATAAACGAGTTAAACACGTGTCAAAAGGGTCGAAAAATAGTGTAAAAAATGCTATCAAAAACTCCTGAAAAACATGTCGGAAAACGCGTCAAAAAGAGTCCGAACAATTTGTGCCAGAATAGGGTCGAAAATCACTTCAAACAATGCCTTGAAGAACTTGTCTAAAAACGCGTTGATAAACTCGTCCAAAAATGCACCGAAAAAAACATAAAAAATAGTCCGGATACGGGTCCAAGAAAGAGTTAAACTATGTGTCAAAAAAGGGCCAAAAACACTTCAAGCAATACAAATAGTGTCTAAGATTGTGTCGAAAAACTCATCAAAAATGCATCGAAAAAAACATAAAAACCAAATCCAGAAACGAGTCAAACAATTCGTTAAAAAACATGTCAAAAATACCTTGCCTTGGAAAACATGTGAAAAAACTCGTTGGAAAACTCTTATTTTAATCACCGCAAGTTGTATTGGATTGAGTTGTATCGAGCCCCACCAGTAAGTAGTGTTTGATTCTAACCCTAAGGAACAACAATGAGTGTGACACGACCTTATAGGGTTGAGAGCTTCTTAAACCAACTTGGTGTGCTCAACTGCAGGAGACTAGCTATGGACCAATATTCTTGTTGGTTAGTCCGATTATCATATCAACCCTGCCTGTTAAAGCAATTTAAAAAACAAAAAGCAAGCAAAACGCATCCGCAATCCTTCTTATATCCTGGCTAGACTTCTCATCTTCAAAAAAATAGGGCTGCCCATTAACGCAGATTAATTGTGACTTAGCGAAATGTACTCCACCAGATTACGCGCTTGTTACGGACCACTCTCTATTTTGCATCAACGCATCCATTGAGAGCCAACCTCCTCCAAGCGGAAGTCCTTGCAAGTGATTAATGCAGCTTCATTTCCCCCTACCAAACAACATAAACTTTGTAGCTAACATTTGCTTTTCTCTCCCTCTCTCTTTTTCTTTTCAGAATTCAAAGTCTACAAGAGACGATGGGCAATTTTAATCCTTTTCGCGTTCTACTCCGCCTCGAATGCCATGCAATGGATCCAGTATAGCATAATTAACAATATTGTGATAAAGTAAGTTAGCCTCGGCATTGTTTGATTTGCCTTATCTGCTCAACTCGCACACTGTTTGCTCTTCTCTTCCTCATTATGCACCAGATACTATGGCGTTAGTGATAAATGGGTCGACTGGACATCCATGATATACATGTTTCTGTACATTCCGCTAATCTTTCCTGGCAGTTGGTTCCTCGATAAAATGGTAAACCTTACACAAAAACGATTCATTTCCAATTGATGGACGAACTTAAATATGCGGTTTTTTAATTACAGGGCCTGAGAATCACAGCCCTAGTTGGTGTCTTTGGAACGTGCATTGGGGCGTGGATAAAAGTTTTCTCCGTAGATCCGGATCTGTTTTATGTCGGCTTCATTGGACAGTCGGTTGTTGCATTGGCGCAGGTAATTTGTCTCTAATGACTGGCACTCAATTGGTGGTGTTCATGTCGGTTTCACGCGATTAACTTGTTATCCACTTTACTCGTTGCAGGTTTGCATTTTGTCGCTTCCTGCCCGGGTGGCTGCCGTCTGGTTTGGTCCAGATCAAGTGTCATCAGCATGCAGTGTCGGTGTCTTTGGTAATCAGGTAAGAGTGACGTTTGTTTGTTGCCTAGATAATTGGTTGACAGCCCAGACCGCCAGAGTCTGAGTATCAATTTGCCACAGATTCAATCAGCTTAAGTGATAGAATGATAGTGACATATGTCTGCGTGGCCTGATTAGAATGGCTTTGATGAAGTATACTTGCGTTAGGAAAAGTTGAAAACAAGTTTATACAACAAGCTGTCAATTCGCATTTTGTATAAAGTATTCAAGTGCCGGTGGTAAGTCTTCACTAACTTTGATGTTAGACACTTGTTCGGTTACCTAATTGCAATGTAATTTATCTCATCGAGCTTTCGTTTGTTGCGCCTTCACCACCTTGAGGTCATGAAGTAAAGTGAACTCGAAAAGGCCGGCTATACAACGCAAAATTTCCAATACTACAGTTTCTCAAGTTTTTTCTGATTTATTTATGTCTAATTCACAATGTCGCGCTGGGCGCATATGTGCGGTGCGCTTTGACACTCTTTATCAAAACTGTACAATTTTAAGCGTAGTACGCTGCTCGAGCTAAACTAAATTTTATCTGGTCTCCAACTTATCTCTCCAAACATCAGCCAAAGTCCTAGCTAAATTTTGACATAGAGTACGCCGTGGATAAGTGTCACAGAAAACAGATGTCCTTTAAAAAAAAACTTCCTTCAAGCATTTAATTCTCTCATATTTCAACTATTTCTGATTCTAGGTACTTCTCTTCTATGTAATAATTAAAATAGCTCATCCTTGCATAGTTTTCCGCAACAGAACAACAAAAACACAACGATCTGTCACAATTTAGTTTGTGCCGACCCATTAAATGCGCACGCTAAATTTTGACAGACACATGAAGTACATTCTGAAACAAAAGTTTGATTATTTAGCTCGAGCTGCGTACAAATCAGCTAAATGGGTTCGCTTAAGTTCAGCGCGGTAAATTTTTGAAAAGAATTTTGTATCGGAGCGAAAATCTAGCTCGAGCAGCGTACTAAGCTTAAAGTTGTATTTTGTGTGGCAGCCTACGAACGCTTTGTTTCCACATCATCTGTCAACGCAACAGAGTGAATTAAGCATTAAACAATCCTACAACGAAAGATGTATTTTCAAACAGGTCCGGCAAGTGAAATTTCTTAAAATTTACCCCAGATCAAGGCTCTACATTAGCTCCGTCTGGCAGGACATGGGCACCACTCATTGTTTTCTAATTCAAGTCAAATCCTCGTGAATCAAATTAATTATACGAGATTTTTTTTCGTACGAATAGAATTCCAAGTTCCGCCACGACTACAACGAGTGCGAGTGGTTGAAGGGGAGATGATGGCAAAATTGTTGCTTCGTCTAGGGCTTCTATAAATAGAACGGCCTTGGGTGGTGGGAAACTTCTTCAAAATGTTTAATACAAAACGACAAACCGGTGGACAAGTGAGTTGATGTTGGTTATAGTTTTAGTTTTAGTGTTTTTTCGTGGCTATGGTGGATTTGCGTTTGAAAGGAGCATGCAATGTCAACATAGATATAATGGTAAATATAAGGCACAACTTCAATAGTGAGGTGAGGGATATAGTTTGATGTTGAATGGGAACGTGCCACTGTATGTGTTTGTGGTGGAGCGTGCAATATGCGACAACTTGACATTTGAAAATTTCCACATTCTGTGGGGCTTTGTGAAGAGTTTTACGGGAAGTTCATATGCAATGGGTATACATGTGGACAATTTATTACTCAAGGGCAGAGTTATCGTCGTATTGAACCAGTTGATGTTTTTGATGATGCCAGTTGGGATGTTTTTACAGTTCGTTTTCAGACATACGCACTCAACAAAGCACTCGTTTACAAGAGCACAACTTGATACTCTTGAAGGTCTCTATTATGTGAACGTGTTTCATGCAGGATTTATGTAACAGGGGCGATCCCCTCGGCCTATTTTTTATGAAATTCGAAACAAAAACTTTATTGTAACTAGTTTTTTTATTTTTTTTTTTTTAAATATGAAATAAAAATATGAAAGGCAAGAAATTCACATTTGCCGTTCAAAATCTTCACAGTTTGATCTCCGATTTGCAGCTGATTCTAATTTTATACCTACGAAAATGCCAAAACAGCTGCAAATTCATTAGAAGAGATTTCATACCACCGAAAACGACAATTGAAGAGGAACTTCGAAGAAAATCCAGACAACGAAATTAGACAAAGGAACTTATTTTTAAAGAAACACTTTTTTGTGAATGTTGGAGTAATACTTGCTAAGGTGGCAGTACAGTTCGGTATGGAACTGAGGCAGTTGGCAGTAGAGTACAGTTCGGTATGGAACTGCCTCGACTCCAAGTTGGTTGAGGTTCCTTCTACTTTCGCGCGCAACCTAAGGCGCGGTCTTCCTCTACTGCGTTGTCCCTCTGGGTTGTTTTCGGATACTCTTCAGGCCGGATCGTTGGTGTCCATTCGATCCACATGTCCCAGCCATCATAGCGTACTTTTCTGACCAGGTCGATGTCACTTTACAGCTCGTAGAGTTCACTGCTAAATCTCCTCCACAACCAGTCAACGCAAACGGGGCCTAAGATCAGTCGGAGAATTTTGAGTTCGAAGTGACGGCTTTCTTAGGACGAAGTAACAGCGATTGGCAAGCGTAATTCTTGGCATGATTTCTGAGAAGATTCTATTTTCAGAGTTAATAGCCGAGCCGAAGTAGGTAGACAAAGTCCCGAACTACCTCAAAGTTATAGCTGTCTAATTCGACGCTCTGTCCGATTCATCAATGTTGCGTGTCCCTTCTTGTTGACAGAATGTATTTTATTTTGGCTTCATTCAACAAATAACCCACTTTTCGCGGCTTCTGTACTGATACTTGCAAAAGCTCCAATGACAACTCGTTGTATTCTGCCAATGCTGTCGATGTTGTCAGCGCATTTTGGAAAATTTTGCTCCTATTGTTGGCGTGTGAGTTTTGCACATTCTCAAGAATTCTGTTGAAAAAGTCACGTGACAGCGTCCTTGTCTTAATCTGTATTCTGGACATATTCCCATTTATAGATCGCCACTGTCAGCGTACCAACATGTAGATCGTCTTCCGACAAGCAATGCACCTTGGAAGGTGCTTTCAATAAAGTTCTTACTGAACTATTCAGAAAGCTCTTTCCAGACTGGGCCCAACTGGGAAACAGTCCTAAAACAGAGACCAATTTACGAGCCATAAGTTGTATAGAACGCTCTGTTCTTTGTCTCATGGCCTTTGAGAAAAAACAGGCAGTGTTCGCTGGGATAGAACTCAGGTTACTATATCAAGTATGTGCCCTTCAGCAACTAGCGAACTCATAGAATAAAGAAATTATTTACCTCCAAGTTTTATTTACTGGCCTTTAAGCTACCTGCGGCTCAATAACCAAACACTCTCCGTTTACCTTGCAACTATTTTACGCCCAAAGCCTAACTAGAAGCTTCATGTAAAATACGAAAATTATGTATCACCTTCGCAGCTAGATTTTCAGCAAACGTTTGCGGTCAAACTCAAGATTGTATAAAACAACTAGATTAAACAAACGTTCTCGTGAACATTGTTCCTCTTGATCTAAGTATTAAGTTAATTTAAAATTATGCAGCGAAGTAAGCAAAACAGTGTCTTTCAAGCAGAAGTACTTGCTATCAAGGAGGCGTGTAGACTGCTCCTCAGCATAACTACACCCGAAAAAAATAGGCATCTTCGTGGACAGCCAGGCCGCGATTAAGGCTGTCGGTTTAACTAAATCAACGTTCAGGCTTATTGCGGATTGCAGGGAGATATTGACCAGGTCTTGTCATCGGTTTGAAATCACTCTCGTCTGGGTTCCCGGCCATAGGAACATAGACGGAAATGAAAAAGCCGATGAACTTGCGAGACGTGGCTCTGCTCTATGCGTGTCTCAAGCAGAGGAAGTATGGAAGTATTCCCTCCGCTGGGATACGTTCAGAGAGAAATACTACTGTACTGCGTCTCAAGGGCGGAGACTAGATGGTTGAACCTGACGAGCTGTGTCATTTCAAGGAAGATCTGGTCAACCTACGATGATGCCAGAACAAAAAACCTCTTAGCCAGAAGGCGTGTAGATGTCGCCAGACTTACGGCAATTAGTACGGGCCATTGGCCTTTAGGAACTTACGCAGCCGAGCTTGGCATTCCACATAACATCCACTGCCGAAGTTGCGCTGACACAAAAAAGAGTAAAACAGTGTTTCATCTTCTTTGTGAGTGTCCAGCCCTAGCCAAAACCAGACATAGTGCACTAGATCATCCCTTTTATGATGACCTCTCGGCCATCGGAAGTATCCCCTTCAACAAGAATATTAAATTTCTCAACTCCGCAGGCTGGTTGTGAGCTCCCTTAATGTCCCTGTCCCCGTTCATCTTCAGGTTCCGTTAGTTGTGGTCTCAAAACAGCGCTAAATGCGCTATTTGTGTTTTTCCCTCGTCGGGAAACGGGAAATACAGTCACTTAAACCAACCAACCAAGCCAAGCCATTACCATAGTACCCACTTGAAATGTGATGTGACTTAATCTTAAACGAACGAACGGTTGTAACCAAATATGTGAGCATAGTGGGGACGGTTGCTTTAGTCACCTTGGCGGCTTCTCCACGAGGAACTATTCGTAGCCTCTCAAAAGAAATGCATGCACTGTGCACAGAAACCAGGCCTCCACCAGAAGTGTCCGGCATAGAATTCCAGGACGTTCCACGTTTAAATTGGTATCCCAACCTTGGTCTAAGCTTGTCTTTCAAGATAGTCACATAACCTTACATCATTTACTTATGTATAAAACTCGTAACATGTACAAATGTTCAACACTGTTATAACAGCAATTGGACATACGACGATACCACGTATTTAACATTACAAAAGACGCCATGGGCCAGTTGGTTCACACGCCACCAAACTAGGCATTTTCATTTACATTTGACATCCATTGCCGGTAGTTACTTCTGAAGTGAGTGAATACCCTATCAAGTACACTTGAAGGCTTCGACAATCTGCAAGAACCAGAGCTTCGTTTGAGGAACTTCACCTCCATTATTGAAGCAATTGATAAAGCCTTTGAAAACGTTGACCTTTGCAAATATTGCAAACATTTATCTTTTAAGAGGACATAGTATTTCTCGATTTGAAGAAAAGCTAAATTTTGCATTAAAAAATTCGATCAAGTTGACGCAGTCAGAAAAGGCTTTGCTTCCACCTTACCTACAGTTGCTTGACTGTGGCACTTTAAGAATAAAATATAAAATATGTGCTCCACAACCCACAATTTCGTAAGCAATGTTGCCGCAGCTTTTTTTTAAAGTATAACAAATGGAAAAAAATGTAACAAACTGAAAAAAAAACATTGTCAACGGCGAGACAGCGAGACAGAAAAACATTGTTGTATTTTCTAGTTCCCTCCCATTCCCACTCGCAGTTTGACGTTTTGCATAACTTTTGCTCTGTGTAGACAAACAAATTCATTGACAGAGATTGGTAGAAGTTTGTTCGAAAGAAAAAGGTGCTGCCAGTTCAACTTTTCAATATTTTTTAACGAGAAAACAAAAATAATATTTAATGGGAAAAAGTGTAACAAAGCGAAAAAAGTAACATTGTAACAAAATTATAAAATAATTATAAAGTGTAACACTTTTGTTACACTTGTATCATTGTGTTCGTAAGTGAGGTTTCTTATTCCCCTCATTGCATTGTAGCTCCCAAAAATGTCGTCTGCTCTTTTATGAAGATTGCAGACTTATAGCAGCAGTATTGTTGTGATCTTAACGACGATTTCGATATACCAACTCATTCCCTTTCTGCATTCTAAAGTAGTTTTCAAGTTCATTAAATCAAACACATGTTACCTTTTACTCGGTGTAGTAATGTTTTGCGATGTAGGGTTTTGTGCGCACATTTTGCTTTCAATGTCTACCTCTACCACAGATACAGTCGCCAACATTCATACAATTCTTAATTGACGTAGCGACAAGGACAACTGATTACATTACATCATTTTCAGAAATCCCTGCTTACCCAATATTATTTTAATTTCTTGGTTGAATGGACGGAATTTTCTTAGCAAACATCCTCCACCAGATGGAAATTAAGGAAGCTAAATAAATTCCGAAGAACACTCTCTGACATACACAAGATAGCGATGGTATCTCATTATCTTATGTGTCCACTCGGTACTTTGTCCTTCATTACATAAAATGCACTCTGCGATGCAATATTGCAATCATAAAATGTCCCTCTCAGTTGCAGAAGAGAAATGTCATTCCTCTGGAAGTGTGTACTTAAAAGTATCCGCTGCCACCGTCGTCGGGGGGGAGGCCAATGCCCATGGAGCCCAACAAAACTTGTTTAAACATCAACACGAAATGTCCATCAAGCGCACATAAATCGCTCTGCTTCGATGGAATAAATCTTGGAATCTGCCATTTGCCAGAGGCAAAATAGTTCCCTGCAAATTTATTTAAATCCAACCAACAACTGCCAAATAGATAGTTTCCCCGTAAACGGAGGCAAACAGATGGGCTCCTTTGAAGTTGCCGTCAGTTGCATGGTGATTTCTGGTGTGTAATACCCCAGTAAAACAGCTTTTCCTGCATTTTGCGGCAGATGCTCAGACGGGCGGCAATAATTCGTCGAAAAGAGTGTTTTCAATGGAAATTGAATAAATCGCTGGAAACTTTTGACTTATTGCCGGATTTGTTTGAAACAATAGGAACACTTTTTGTACGGGGAAATATATTAATCTGGGGCAATGCCACTCTGGCAACAACTCACAAAAGAACACAATTTCCAAAATAAGGGGATTAAAGTTTTAAAATAAGTCTGCACAGATGGAGCTGCTGCCGCATGGTCATGCATAAGTTGCAAAAGCATTTCGCTCTTATAGCTCTGGTTATTGTTCAGGTTTTGAATTCGGAGCTCATTCGGAGCGTGTGCATATGCGAAACTAATTAAACCGATTTAACATCATGCCTAGGTAAGTACATTTTTCACCGCATGTTGATGGCTCTTCTTTAGTGATTGTTGGTGTCTTGATAAATATTCAGTGCGTGCGTGCTGTTTGTGATGGACGGGGAATTAATTCTCCATATTTTGCAAATGGGCATGATTGCTCATATTTACAACGCTGGCGAATATCAAATTTTGTTGAGGACATCCGACTTCATACGAGTGTGTGTATGTCTGGCTTAAATGTTTATAGCGGAAATTTTTGGGATAGCGATAGCAGACTCATGTAAAGCACACCCAAAGCAGTGAGATAACTTTATAGTTGCTTAAAATCACGGCGTGTATCATAGTAACTCTCTCCGTTTACCCTTGTTTATATTGGTGTTTGCCACTTTGAGATTTAGAATGATGGGCAGAAATCACATTGCTGTAGCACCCGCTAGTTTAATTAAAATGGTTTCTTTCAAGTATTCAGTCGTAATGGGGTTAATCCCTTTTCATTGTAATACGTTCTTCACACGGTTACATGGTCCTTAAAAAAAATCACCCTATCTCCAAAAAAAATTAAATTTATTTTAACTTATTTTATTTTCAAAGGATACAATATAAATGAATTTATACCGTCCGGATTTTAAGCCGGCGAACTATGCCCATATGGCTGAAAAATTAAAATTAAAATTGCCAGAAATACTATCAAAGAACCATCATTTTTAGAAATTGCTGAGCTTGTGTCCCAAAAAGTTGAAGATATATGGAGAAAATCGTCCCTTCCTACGGTTTCACGTACAAGAGTCATTCAGCTATTAAAGGCTTATCATTTCAAGTGCAAAAATTTAATAAAATCTTTAAAAAGACTAACCTCTGCTCAGAAAAATGATTTTGTAAACCAAAGCAGAGTTCTTTTTAAAAATTAAATTTTAAAAAGGATATTGACAAAAACCTGACCAGAATACACCATAAATAGCCCTACCCAACGAAAAATCATTGACCCAATCTACTAAAATTTTCCGAAGTTGCATACAAGACATGTTGTCATCCTAACTCCAGCTTAAAAAGGGGGAAATAAATTTTCAATCAGGACTAAAAAAAAACCAAAAGAAACATTATCACGTTTCACCAGCCAAGGAGCACAACCAAAAAAAACCATAAAGGATTCCCATCTGTCTCTTATATCATTTTGGATCCCCTTTTAAGACGAATCCTTTAACTCAACCAAACCACTTTCACTATTATCCAATCAGGGTGACTACATAATATGATACACGCACAAGCAATTATATCTATTTGGAATCCTCTTAGGACTAATATATCCGTACACCAACCGTGACAATGCTTTGTCTGAAAGCATCCTCTTTCTTAGTATCTTTTATGTGGGTGTTATTAGCATGCCTTGTATCACATCCGGTTGTATGGCAACATTTTAGTTCGAAATGTGTGTGTCATTGGGACGATTTATAATATGTGAGCGACAATCTTTATTTGTTTTGTGGTTTTCTTTATTATATCTGAGACCAATTTTAAAAGGGATCGCAAATGTTGCGATTTTTTATTTGAAATATCTGGCAGAACGGATGATTGCTTCCTGTACCCCTCTAAAAAAGGGGTTCAAGTTCAACATATGTCTTTTTGTTTTTATTCCATATTGTGATTTTAGTTCTCATTTCCCTACTGCTGGGATAGCTCCAAAGGAAACATTAAAATCGATCCGGCTCCTTCTTAAAATACTCGCTATCCATTCCGACCCATCTGCGGATAACTTTCCACTGTGGATGTGAAGATACTTTTTTACAGCGCCAATCTCGTATACGGTTGGTAAAAGGTGGTTTCTGAATGATTCTGCGCCCTGCGAAAAGATGTTCCCTTAATTGATACCAGCTGCAGAAGCTCTCGCTCTCCTGTTTCAAAATCCGTACGACCAAAAAATTTGCGATTTAGTTCGTAGCTGATTACCTTACACTTGAAACCCAGCTGACATTGTGTCAAACATAGCGTATCCTATTCAAAATTTGACCCGCGAAAAGGAGTTGGCTTTCAAAGCTAACAGCACGAGTAGAATGACGACACAGAAAAAAAAAAGTATGGAAGGCGATAAGTCGATTTTTTCAGCCCAATATGCGACACAGCTGTAATTTTTGCAATTTTTTGCTATTTTGACGACAGATGGTAAGCGTAACTGTCATCTGGTCCTTCGAAGTATTTAATTTTCTGACGTCTATATATTTTGAATCTTTCGTTTAACCCTCCCCGTATTTATTGCTTCAATATATTTAAATAAATCACTAAGCTCTTTATCTCCTTTAACGCCAATTGACGCATCTGTGTGACTTGATTTTATCGATACCAATGTCGGAGCCTATAATTCGCACGCACAATAGCTGTCCTTTTTTTTCTCAGGCTCAGGATTACTGTTGCAATCCTTTCGTGGGAAATAATTTGAAAGGCTTTTACAAAGTAATGGATGCCATCAAACCATATAAAGTAGAAAAAGGAAACCCCCTGTTTTGCATATAATCCTGAGCTTCATTTGGTTGTGGGGAAAATTTATGTAAATCGTTTTGTAAGCACTGCATTAAACTTTAAACTATGGGACCTTCCTCTCGACAAACAAACACTACTGGCCAATTGATTCTGCAATGCGATTACGAATTTCGATTATTTTAGCTGACTAAACAACAATCCGTTGCAGGGCACCTACACGCTAGATACACAATCCACAGCAATAGCTACTGGATGCTGTAGATTTTATTAGAAAAAGCATTCAGGATGTTGTCAAAGTCAACACTTTCAATTGACGATGTCAACAGCGACGACGACAAGGAGAAGGGGGACGAGAGAAATGCTGCTTCTGCGAGAAGTGCACTTGTCAGACAGCTCGACCTTGCAAAGCATTATGGGAGCAGTTTGCAAGGGGATCGCGGGGGTATATAAGTGAGATGGGTGCAGGCTTAAATGTCAACCTCTTAGCCTATGTAGTTAGGCCTTTCGCCTCACTTGCCGGTGTTTTTAATTTCAAGTGGATGCCACCCCCTATATACCACCTGCCATAGTGCTTTGTAATGCACACACGAATAGGGGCACTCTAATGCTGTGTAAAATGAAATTAAAGCACGAAATTAATTCTGCAAAAATTACTTTTCATTAAATTGAGCAATGTTGACTGGAGCAGGACAAGAAACATGACAGCCGCTGCCTTGTTGACAAAATATTCATTTAAACGAACGCTTTTCAAGGAGGAATGAATTATTGCTCGTTACTCAAGTTGTTTGTGGGAATTTTTGCCTTCGTTCATCCTAATTAGCTAGCTGAAGAAATGTCTTCCAGAAGAAAACCTATAAATTGCGACAGAGTGAGACAAAAAGAAGTGTTTTATGTGACCTCATCTAGACGGTAATTCATCATAACCTGCACTAAGATGTCTTTGCAAGCGTTTGGAATTTGAATAGCTAACGAAGGTGCGACGTGGACAGTAGCAGAGAAGATTTTCGAATTTTAAATTAGAAGAAAAAGAAACAAGTGGTGTTGACTGGCGTATGCAATTGTAACAGAATAATAACGCGGCAAAGAAGTGTAATCGTCACGTTATTACTCTGTTTTATGAATTTGTTCTCTTATTCATCTAGCGAGGCAAAGCGTATGTTAAAAAATATATGTCTTCGAATTAGGAAGCACCATATGCATTCATTTTCGCATGCACGAATATAGAAGTAGCGATACTACCTATATAACTATTATTAACTCAGGTATTAAGGCCGCAGTCAAAGGTAGTTCGGGCGAAGAGTCAAGCCAGACTTACTTATTAAACCTAGTCTTGTGTTTAAAGCACTTCACGATTCAAACTGGGCGGAAGATCACACGCTCGATACATCTGAGAGCTATTAACAAGTTTGACCACCGCGTCGATGTCATTTTAATTACCGCAAAACTGTATATCAAGGTATATAGAATAAATGGTATGCTCTTCCGAGTTGAATTTTTATTTCGTTTTGCGCATCTACGTCACGTGTATCTATGCATGAAAGTAAATCGCCAAATTTTGTTTTGGACTCGTCCTAATAAAATAAAGAATACTTATAAAGTTATGTGTACCAAGTGAATATGATGGAATGTTGGTGAAATGTGCATGTATTTATATGTGTTTAAATTAGTACAAATTATGATCATTTCATAACTAAAGGAAGCATAATCCTGCAACTTTACTGCAGCTACTGGCTGATACAAAAAATAATATCAATATAAAAAAATAATGAACAACTATTTATATTTGTTCCCAGAAGAAATCATTGTTCTCTTAAAACATCAAACTCTATTTCTTTTGATAATATATCAAGCTCTATCTTAAAAAAATTTCGTTTCAAATTTCTGATGTTTTATGTTTTATATTTAATAAGAGTATTCAGCTAGGTATTTTTCCTCATTCTCTAAAAACAGCAGTAGTAATGCCACTCCACAAAAAAGGTGATAATACTATTTTAAACAACTATCGCCCTATTTCTCTGCTATCGATTTTTTCAAAAGTATTTGAGAAAGGTATCAAATCAAGAATGTTGTCGTTTCTAGATAGAATACATTTCCTTAGTGATTGTCAATTTGGTTTTAGGAATGGAAGGTCTACTGAGACGGCACTGTTAAAATTAACTGGCGAATTGTACAACGGTCTAAATTTATCAGAAATACCGGCTTCCTTGTTTATTGATATCACTAAAGCTTTTGACATGGTGGATCACACAATATTACTCGACAAACTTTTTAATATAGGGTTTAGAGGTAATACGTACGATTGGCTTGCGTCTTATTTGAAAAACCGAAGCCAAATGGTCAAGATCAAAAATATTTTCAGCGCTCCGAATTACATTGAACTTGGTGTTCCACAAGGTTCAGTTTTGGGTCCTATTTTGTTCCTGATATATGTCAACTCATTGTTTGTCCAACCTTTCAAAGGTAAAGTTACAGCGTTTGCTGATGATACTGCTCTTTCATACTCAAATGCTAGTTTGTTCAATATTTTTGCGGATGTGAACTACGACCTCGATTTATTGAGAAAATGGTTCATAAAACACAAACTCATAATCAGTGATAAAACCAAATTTATGATATTTGATATTAAACGTAATATCTGCGATGATTTGCCGATTTATTATCACTCTCCAAGTTGCAAACAATTTTGTTTTACCAATCTTAATGATAATTTTATAGCATTCAACAACTTTAAATCTTGTTCCAATGATTGTTTCAGGGTGGAGTGTGTTGACAATTTTAAATATTTAGGTATAGTGTTAGATAACAAGCTTTGTTGGAATAATCATACACTTTATCTTAAACAATACCTTAATAAAGTGGTAAGGCAACTGTATCACCTTAGTCTATATTGTCCACAATCAATCATTGAGCTCGTTTACAATGGTCTTTTAAAATCAAAACTACAATATGGTATCTCTTGTTGGGGTGGTGCATATTTTAATAAAACGGAACCACTATTGATAAAACAAAAACATGCAATACGGATTGTATGCAAAGTAAATCGGAGAACTCCAAGTCTTTTGTTGTTCAGAAACCTTGAAATTCTTCCGCTAAGGCATCTTTACTGCTACAAAGTCTTAAAAATATTTTTCGAAAACTCGGGTTTTTACTTTGTAAGAAACGTAGATAGCTACAGTTTGCGGGTCAATACTAGAAATTTGGTAATTGTTCCTACAATTTATAAAGCATGCTTTAAAAGATTTTACTATGCCACCGCACCCCGTTTGTTTAATTCACTTCCAGATATCATTAGGTGTGGGAGGGATAAAAATGTATTTTTGAAAGGTGTTAAGAAATGGTTGTTGTCCTTAGACTATTCAGTCATAAATAGTTTTTTTTTATAAATATTGTTTATTGAATGTCTGGTGTTTATTTCTTTATTTCTTTTTTTTCTCATTGTCGTTTAAAATAATTGTAATAAATTGTTGCCATTGTTTTCTTTTATGTTATTCCCCATCAACAAATTTGTGCAAATTTATTTGGTAGATTACTTGTACACTCAACACTTGTCACTTTGACAATAGATTGTACGTTAAAATAAATAAATAAATAAAAAAAAATAAAAAAATTTAATGCATGGTTTTATTCCATTTTCTTTTTCTTGAATTTATCTTTTTCAACATATCTTTGTTTAATATACGATTTTTAAAATACATTTTGCAGCGGAAAAACGGATTTTTTTATTTCACAGTCTAGTTGAATCTTTTCGGCCATAATAAGTAAAGTTTTTATGTATTTCGGACCCACTTTCAGTGACGTTGAATTATATTCGTGAAAAATATCATCAAGCTGCTTGAGAATATCTATAAATTTAGCATTCGGTTTTTGCAATCCTCCCTCTGTCACTTGATCCGTCCATGTCAAAGATCCAGACAGTTGATTCTCGCAATATGTTTCCAGCAAATTCGGAATCTTGGATTTAAAGCGGCAGAGAATGTAACCTGCTAGGTATTCTAATGCGTCATACTCCAACTCAGTCATATTCCTGTCAACTGTCGATTCTCCGATTTCAGCTAATTCGTCCACAAAGCTTGTGAGCAAATTCTACGTTATGATGGTTTCAGAGTTTAACTCAGCATCAGAGGTATTCAACGCATCTTCTTCTTCATCTTCGTCATATTAACTTGGAATAATGCCATCACTCACATCCATTTTCAGTTGTTGACTGATATCAGACTCAACATTTGCAGACTGTGAAACAATGATTTCATTTCTGCCTAGTATGTAACTTCGGAGATGATATTTAAATTGTAACGCCGTGTGGTGATCATGAAGTCATCCTTTCGCCCGCATCACACAGAAGAAATTTTCCAAAGGATCTTGATTCAGGCGGTATGTCAGCTAATATTTGATCTGGTACTCTTGTTGTAGGTCCTTGAACATCATTTGCAGGGCACTGATGTTGGAGAGTATTCCTTGCTGAAATGGTATTAGTGATTTATGGTTTCCAATTCGCATTGTTCTTATAGTAAAATCTATTCGGTTCAAAATGTGATCCTGAGTTTCGACCTCTAAACCAAATGCTGCCTTTCTTGGACGCGAGTCAATCCTTGGAGACCTTGTGTTGAAAAGATCAAACCAATCATTAACCTGTCAGAAATGAAAATGTGTTAAGATTATGATAATTGTAACTAAGAAATAAAAAGTACTACCTCTTTACATAAAACAGATAACTCTTTCCAATATTTAGATTTAGCATGAATTTGTGTGCGAAAAAAGCTGCGTTGCAAATTTGACTTTTTGCCTTTTTCCTGCTTTTACTGAGAGAGAGAGACTGTTTAGCCAAAAGTTCTTCAAGCGGCTCCTTGGTTAAATGTTTCCCACCAAGAAATACTCCAGTGTCCAGGAAATGATTCCGGAGTAATTTAATTAAATGCGGAGTGCCACTTAAGATATAAATCGTTTTTTTTCTTGTCACTGGAATGGGGAAAAAAGGGTCGGTTTTCATTTATACCTATTTTTAGCCAGAGTCCTCGGTTACCCCCTCCCAAATCGGAAACTATGGCGACAACGTGATATTCCATTGAGTGAAACTACTTGATTATGGTTTTAAACATTGCTTTTGTTAAAGCAGAATCGTAGTTATAGTAAATTGGCTGTTTCCAATTCTCAAAAAGCCCTCTAGCCATTACAACTTGCACATAATTAGCGGGTGGTAAGAGAGTATCGGTTTTCTTATCGTATTCATATGTCTTCTGTATCTTCATTTCATCTGCCATGAGGACGCAGAGTTTTTGCAATGCAGACAGATTTGCATTTCGCAACAAAGCAAACACAGAGCTGAGAACACCAGGGTTAATTTGAACTTTTGATGCCCACTTTCTTAAAGTAACAACGGCTGAGAGAGGATATTTTCTATTCAATAAAACCCTATACGCCTTTGGACCGCTTGAATAAATTGCAATAGCTGAAGATATGTCGTTGACTTCTCATTTAATCCTTTTTCCATTTGTTTGCAACTTCCTTCGTTGCCCAGGCGTAAAAATGTCATCTATGCATTTACTTTCCTGTCTAAGAAAATGAAATTCTTTCATTAGACTCTTATTTTGTTGAATTAACTCATCCATTTGTGTACTGTAAATGTAATTTAACTTAATGCCTAATAATTTCTATCAATTAATAATAATTGACCTCATACCTCGACTCGTGATACACTTACTTCCGCTGATGCTTCCTGTGTTTCCGCAGTTGTTAAAGTTTCTTGAAGATTTTCAAGTCCTGTTTCATCAACAATATTTCTGTTGGGAACATTTTTGTTAACAATTGAGGTTTTTATTTATAATAATTAATCTTACAAAATTTCCTCGACTGTTTTTTTTGCATCTCGCTTATTTTTCCTTTCTTGGCGCTTACTGTCGATATCGGTTACAGATAAAGGCAAATTTTCAGTTGGAACAGCATCCGATTTTAGCTTTTTGCTGTTCTTGGGGGAGCAATTTCATGCATTCAATTCCGAAAATATTGGTCAGCGATAAAGTTTTTGTGCTGTCGCAGGCGGCTGGTGGCGTTGCGGCAGGCTGCGAGCGGTCGCGTTGCGTCCCGCATAGTCCCTCGGTCCGTCCCGTCACGCTGCGGTCACCAAGGCTCTTTAGAATGTTGAAGAACTTTGAGTTTTAGCGTGGTGTTGAATAATAGCGGTATAGTCTTCGTACAGAGATAATTAATATTTATATTACACATAGAACTAATGTAATTTTTACCCGATTTTTTTTTTTATTGTCCCAAATTAACATTAACCCTAAAACATTTTGAAAATGAGTACTTCTATGGCAACGGAATAGTTGGCAAGTGAAATTGATACGAACCTGTTACGAAAATTGTGAGCTGGAGAGGCAACGCAAGTGAATTCTCTCGAATTTTAAATCTTAAAATAAAAAATAATCTTCAACCACGACTATAAAATTCATAAGCTTGATCTTACACACTAAAATTAAATTTAATCTAATTTTTAACCACATGAAAACAAAATGCAATCAATAACTCTTAAAAAAATTACCGAACGAAATGAACTTAAGGTAATTTTTTATTGTTAAGAGTTGGTTTATACATTAATTTTCTTAACTCAATCTTATTGCAACACAATTCAATTAAATATTTACTAACATTGTATATTCACATTTAGCGAGATAAGTTTTACTTCCGGTGTGTAGTCACAAGTATACTCCCTTTTCTAATAAACCAATATCCTGTCTATATATAGTTGGAAAACATCCAGAGAACCATTTTAATGAAATAAGCATAAGCACCATCTTCAGCTGAACCCAGCGCTATGAATATTCAAATAGTAACTTCTTCTAATCTTCGAACCGATGAGAAGATTTGAATTTCCAAGAACAAATATTCGATTTCTTGAAAATATCCAAATGCTTAAGCTAAGTATTAAAACTCTCATCATAAATAATTCACTTTATATGGAGGCCATTCTCTGCTCCTTGAACCAGATTGCTGTTGGTTGTAGGTAGTCCTGTAGGCGGATTTGTAAACGTTTATTAAAAGCTTCCTCGTCGTGAAGTAAGTTGCAAAATGTATTCGCATTATTTCTTATCCTTTTTAAATTATTGAAAACACTTCGACTTTAATTAGGCGAAATATGTGTGCCCATACATTAAATCCCCCTTCAAAGTCCTATATTGGAATTTGGTCAAATGTGAGCCCTGTCCCCTTTACATGCAGAGAATTCAATAGCAGCCTTGACGGCGTGGAATGGACAAATACATACTTTGAAGAAGATTGCTTTTCTCTCGTTATGTATGTGTTTTCTTCCTGTGGTGGAGAAAATACAACCAAATCACATGGTGGTAGCTGCCACCTCACCCACATACCCTTCTTGTGTCGAATAAATTACATTCGAGAAGGCATAGTGAGTCGGGGATTACCGATACGGAAATGTGTAGATTCCATCGTGATAAACGAGAGGCAGAAATGCAACTTCCCCAATGCGAACCACAGGGTAGATTTCTTAAGTGGATAACAAAGATGCCATGCGGTCTTGCGTTTTGTGGCCTGATGATGTATATTTATATAATGACTGAGAATACTTTGTATACTAATGGAGTTTACTTAATAGAGGTGGCAAAACGACGAGGTAATTGATTTCCATCTGGTTCATGTGTGAAATTTATTTACCTTCATGCCAGATGCATCAAGTTTGTGGCAAATTGAAATCAAAATAACACACAGGTGCGCAGCACATTTTCAATCTTCCAAACAATAGATTCACCAAACGACCTTCGGTATTTACATATACATGTCCTTTAGCGATTGCAAAACAAATATACAAACGACTTAATTTAAAATTGAAATTTAACCGTTTTTGAATAGAGATTTCGGTTCTTTTTATAATTTTTGAAGTGAAAACTTCTTTAGGGCGCGTTGGGCAATGTTCCGTTCAGAGATGAATGAATAAAAGATTTGTTTTCATTGTTGTTTTTGTAATTTCAACCCCCGTCTGTGAATATGGTTATCGCGCTGTTCATGTTTTGTGTTTTAATATTGAACTTGTTTGGTTTTTGTTAAGGCTTCGATTAAAATAAAAAAAAATAGTGAAATTCACATTTAGAAATAGCGAAGTCCACTTCATGAACTCACATATTGAAGAAAGGAAATGAGCATATGTACGTGACTTCATGAATTTTTCAGGAAAACAGCTTGTAAGCAGTCGCATTTCCACTGGAAATTTATATATCTCTGTATTCCATTATCTTTGGTTCCGACACCAATGTTCGCGTTACCAACCCCTTTTGACAAAAAAATGCGTAACTTGATAAAAAAATATGCCTTTTTCAATAATATAATGCCAAAGGTATTTTTTTTTGGTAAAGTGGAATAATAAATCAAAAACTTAACACAAATATAAAAAAAATAAACAAAATCAATTTTTATTTATACAACAAACAGCTTTTAAATTTGTTTCCAACTTCATTCCACTTACTGGAAGTGGACGCTGACTGAAATTATTTTTTAAAGAATAACAGATAATGTGTTCGGAAAATGGTCAGAGTTTGAGGGTGGAAATACATTCTTTAAGACCGAGGTTACACCGAATTTTATTTTTTGACAACGATTTTTTAAGAATGTTTAAAAAAACGAAAAAGTCAGTATTTTAAATCAAAAAAAAAATTAAGTATATATTTAAAATAAAACAAGTGAAAGCGTTATCATGGGCCCACTGCATACAAGTCATGCGAAATTGGTTTTGTATGGGAGGTACCAGAACTACTTGACCGACATAGCCCATTGTTAATACTTTACTTTCACCAAATTTCATTCTCCTATGTCAACCCTTTCGGCGCTATCGTGCTTTCAACAGACAGACAGACGGACATGGCTAAATCGATTCAGAATGCGATCCTAATTCAGATTATATATTCTTTATGAGGTCTCCGTGGGCATTTGAACGATATTTAGTTCCCAAAAAAAATAGTTGCAAGTCCAAGCTTCAAAAGAAAGCAATTACTGAATTGATGTGTCAAACTCAAACCGTCATTGGTGTGGTTTTGTTTTACAATTAAAATCCTTTCACTTTTAATGAAGAAGCATGCGAAGAACGTTTTCTTTTCACCTCCAAACTGAGGTCCTATAAGATATAGACTCTCTTACGGGACTCGGTTTATCGAAACTGGCCCTCGAAGGCGAGATGAACTTGCAAGTTGTTTGTTAAAGCCACAGAAGAACTGTTTTTGGTTTTAGTGTACAAAGAAATTAAGACAATCATCAAAGATTTGTAAATGAGAAGTTCTAGCAGACCATCTGGCATTTTAGAAGATCGATAAGTTAGGCTGTGTTTAGTAGGCTAGTGGTGTGCTGCTATATACAAGTCGATTAGTCTATTAACTTTTATGCTGGAATGCTGAAACGAGTTTCTCGATTTTTTACGAATGTGTTCCATTAAAAAGGTTATGCCCTTAAAAGCTTTCTTATCATTGCAAAGTTGTAGTCACGTACATTTGCTCACGTAGTATCACAGAGCTTCGTGCTGCGATATAATGCCTACGAGGTCAACATTAAACAACTTTTACCTTATATTCCTCACGGTTCTTACTTTGTTTAAGGACGCCTATTGCCATCTTGTGATCGATTTGGCCTTCGTTTCTCCCTCTTAAGAGGGATAAGTTTTTTTCTGAAAAAAGCGACGCAACGCCTTGTACTGTATTCGAAGAACTTTCATCTCCGCTACATTTTACAAGCTTTAATTTTGTGTCTATAGCTTGTGTTGGTCACATTTTGACGTTGAGCCCACAAACATGACCATTGAAATTAATTTTTTGATCAAAAGTTTCTTTCATTAATAACGAAACATTTTCTGTACTTTTGTGAGCGTGTGAAAGTCGTCAGTGTCAAAATGAATCTTAAACAGAAACCGAAAGTCCACCCATTATTTTCTGCGGAAACCCAAAACTTTAGTTTGTCACTCAAGCATTACGTTCACTTAAAGGACTCGAACCCATAGGCCCGGTTAACCTACACTCCGCTCCACCAAATTGCGTACCTCTACCCCGTTGTGCTAAAAGCCGCAATTTAACAGAAATCTGAATTATACTCTATCCGGCTGTCACTGTCATCATTCTTCCTAAAAAAAATCAATCACACGAGATACAGCCATGCACGTATACCATATTACCATCGTCAGTGTATCTATCACTTTGTAACTGATTGCATCGCTTACATATTTCATTGGCGACGCACGACATCGTCGAATCTATCAATTGATTAGGAAAATTAAAAGTTCCCGTCAACTGGATTACTTGCTTCGAGGTTTATAGAGCGTACGTGACTACGGGAAATTGTTACCGTGATGCTGCCAATAAGGATCCTTTGCGTGTTGGCCTTCTTCTAGTTTCGTAACTGTGGGCGAAAAAAAAACCAACCCCACAGATGTATCTCGTCTCGGCACCTCGGATGTTAGACAAAATTACAAAAGTTTACTCTGATACTAAGCCCAGGAAACACACATGCACCCGTACTATCTATCACTGCCAATAATAGTTTGTGGGTTTTTCATTTTATTGGATCCGCTTTTTAAGGAATTATGCTCTGCGAAGCATAAAACGCCAGGATTTTTCTTTAACAAAAAAATGCATTCGCATACGCATACTCGTGTATGAATGGGTGTATAGAGCGATTTAAGCCATATTCAGTCAAGCGAAAGAGAGGCCTTCCTGTGATGGAAGGATATGAAAGATGCTTTTGCAGCCCAAGAAAAAAAAAACCCCCCGAGAAGAAAAGATAATATTTTCATCCTCCAATTTGTCTTGCCACGGAAAGGAATTTTCGCGCAAAGAAAATTGTATTTTCTATGATCTAGTGACGAGAGTCAGAGTAACATGTGAACCGCAAATTTGATATTAAGCCCTTCGAAGATGATAGAGCGGCGACGTTCATATAGAAATTGTGTACCAATTTTGGTTGACTGATGGATTTCCGCAGGATGAGGCCAATCTTAATGCAGCAGTTGAACGTTAAGGTCACAGGAAATAAATGGTATATTTTCTTGGCTTGGCTTCACCTTAGTCGATTTATGTCAACGTTCGACTATACATCTGTGTCGCTATACAACGAGATCAATTATTTTTCTATGTGTGCTTAACCACTCCGCGGTTAGTCTGCTGCACATGGAATTTTGCCGGCCATGCTTCAAAGGGCTCCAGACACAGTTACAAATATGATCGGAAACATCTTTATACACTGCCTACTATTAGGCTATGTACCTAGGGCGTAGAGAGAAGTATACAAGTGGTCTTTATACCTAAACCAAGTCATACTTCAGCAAAAGACTTCATACCTATTAGTTTGTCGTCATTTCTCCTCAAAACACTGGAACGGCTTATTCACATTTATATAAGAAGCAAGTGTTGTAGCAGAACCCTATATGATGCTCAGCATGCATATTTAAAAGGCAATTCAGTACAGACGGCTCTACACGAAGTATTAGGCAAAATAGAGAGCAGCCTTCATTGGAAAGAATTTGCACTAGCTGCCTTTCTGGACATTGAGGGGGCTTTTAAAAATAATGTCGAACAACGCATTACCAATTGGTTATGCGAAATGCTCTCGACAAGAAACATCAACTCCACTCTCGGAAACAGTTAAATAAGGAGATCTGTCACATGGGGCCACTCCCAAGGAGGAGTCATCTTCCCCCTTCCCTGGGTGCTGGTCATAGATAACATACTCAAAGAACTAAATAATGCAGGATTCAGCGTCACTGCTTATGCGGATGACGTAGTTATCATTGTTCAAGGAAAGTTCCTTAATACGATAAGTGAACTTATGGAAACAGCCCTTAACAAGATCAGAATATGGCCCGAAGGGTTTGGACTACGAGTCAATCGGGAAAAAAACCGAACTTGTACTATTTAGTACAAAATACAAAATACCGCCCTTCAAGCTGCCCAGACTTGCTGGAGTGGAGCTTTCCCTTTCGGAGAGCGCAAAATATCTTGCTACGGTTTTAGACAGGAAACTAAACTGGAAACGTAACGTACAGGAAAGAGTCAAAAAGGCTCACAATGCTCTCTTCATTTGCAAGAGGACAGCAGGAAAGAAATGGGGCATTAGGCCGTCAACGTTATATTGGCTATACATAATGGTAGTAAGGCCCATAATGACTTTTGGGGCTCTTGTTTGGTGGAAGGCCACGAACAAGAAGTATATACGGGATATGTTGACCAGGGTACAAAGAACAGCCTGCATTGCCGTTACGGGTGCCTTACGTACCACACCAACGGCTGCACTGGAAGCGTTTTTGCACCTTTTACCACTGGACCTACAAATACAATCAAATGCAGGTAATAGTGCGCTACGGCTTAATAATTTAGGGCTTCTTAAAAACAGTTGTCTAGGGCATAGTACTATTTTGAAGGAATCATTCTCTGATATCCCGGAAAAAGCGGATGAAAGTCTTGGTACACTTGATTTTGACACTCCATACGATTTGTCGTACCCTGACAGACAGGACTGGCATAGGAACTTGGTCTCGAGAGAAGATGAGACCTCAATATATACAAACGGTTCCAAAACCAGTGAGGGTACGGGGTCAGGTATATACTCCAGCGAGTTGGACCTACATATGACCTTGAGACTTCCGGACACATGCAGTGTGTTCCAGGCAGAGATTCTCGACGTACTCAAAGCTGCAGAGGCTATTTTAATGAGATCGATATCCAACAAGTACAAGGTGGCGCAAAAATAACCTTCCGATGTTTTTTGGCTGTAATTTAAAAAAAAAAATGAAAAACTTTGATTCTTCTTGTGGATTATTTTTATTTGGTCTTTTAATTTTTTTTACATCAAGTCGAGAATATGATGTCATGTAAATGGCCGCCGCCACAGTTGATTGTCATTTGAGCCCTTTTTATGGCATTTTCCATCACTTTGGCCAAAACTTCCGGCGATAGGTCCTCACATTCTTGACGGATATTGTCTATAAGAGCTGCAAGAGTCTGAGGCTTGTTGACATAAACCCGCGACTTCAAAAAGCCCCACAAAAAGAAGTCTGGAGCGGTCAAATCAGGCGATATTGCGGGCTAGTGCAAATCGCCAAAAACGACTCGGGAACACCGCTTTCAGAATATCGGTTGTGGCTCCCGCAGTGTGTGCCCTAGCTCCGTCCTGTTGGAACCACATGTCCTCCAGTCCTAAATCGGCCAATTGCGGTAGAAAAAATTTGTAAACATGGCCCTATAGCGCGCACCGTTCACTGTTGTCGTTTGACCAGCGGCGTTCTCGAAAAAAAAATGGCCGCGTCAACAGAGGCGATATTCTCGGCACAACGGGCGCTCCGGGGTCCGCCACTCTTGGAAACGTATCGTGTTGTGCCAGTCTCTTCGAGGCGAGCGGCTAAACGTCGCAGTGTTTCACCAGTAGGCGTTGGACGGCTAGGAAATCTGCGACGAAATTCACGTTGTGCCAAAGTCACCGACCGATTATTGCTCAAATAAATAGTCACCAATATTCCGCGTTCTGAAGCAGTGTAGCGTCACATTGTTTATTAACGTGTATTTTGCATGTGTTTACTACACAAATGTCAAAACAGAACTGACATTAGGGGCCAATCGCAAAATTTATAGCATTTTCTGATAGGAGGATTACTTTTGCGCCACCTTGTATATCGCCATCTAGACTGATAGCCAGGCTGCGCTCAAAGCGCTAGAATCACATACCACTAAATCTGAACTAGGCAAGAATTGCCGGGCAGTGCTTAAGGCATTATGCTTGCAGAACCGTGTCAGATTGTGTTGGGTACCTGGGCATTGCGATTGTTGTTGTATGGGCAACGAAAAGTCGACGCTCTGGATAAGGAGGGATTGAAGGTATCAGACCACCTATGGTCGTTGCTAAAAGAGTTGTCTTCCTCCAAGCACCTAGTCAGGCACTTCTTTAACAACTTAAAAGAGGTTGGTTCCTCAAACAATATTGGAACAATAATTATATTATGTAGGGAAATTGACTGTTTGGGCGATTTGGTTTAGGTTTGTAACCATAATGGTTCCCTGGGGAAGGCGATGGGCCCATCTTAGTGCCTGGTCTTTTGTGACGATGTCACAAACCCACTCAACCTAACCTAACCTAGTGTGCTGTACGATTGATGATATCTAGCTTGGTAGGCCAAAATCAGAAGACAGAATTTCCCCTAAATTACATCAGACATCAGGAAATTTATCTGAAAATCTATTCCTTAAAAGAGCTCCTAATGTCTATGCGAACATATACAATGTCACCAGAGTTTACAAATCCAATTTGTTTCCGTATCGGATATTATTGTCACACCCCACCAACGCTTACAATCACAAATTCATTCTAACCTTCGAATTTTTCTTTTATTTCAGCTTGGAGTCGCCATCGGCTTTGTTCTACCCCCAATGCTCGTGCGGAATTCCGATGACCTTAGCGAAATTGGTTCTGATCTGCAGCTAATGTTCTACATGGTCGCAGGACTAACATCAGTGCTCGTTATCTTAATGGTTTTCTGTAAGTACATTGTACCACACTGGCAGTCTCTGTACGAACAAACTGCTAATATCAAGTCTCTTTTCATGTTTCCCGCTTGTGTATGTGCTGGAAATAATTAGTTTTCCAAGACAAACCGCCGACACCACCGTCAGCGGCCCAGGAGGCCACCCAACCGAACGCAGATGGGGAATCTACATTCCTGCGGTCGCTAAAGAATCTTGTACTGAATAAAAATTATATTCTTCTGCTATTGTCGTACGGCATGAATGTGGGGGTGTTCTATGCAATCTCCACGCTACTCAATCCGGTAATTAGTTTGACAATCATAATTAGTCCTTTGTGTAAAATTGTTTGTCTTTTGTTCGTTGCAAAATGTATAGGTGGTGCTCAAGTATTATCCTGGCCATGAGGTCGACACCGGACGTATTGGATTGTGCATTGTGTTGGCTGGCATGATGGGATCAGTTGTATCTGGAATTGTTTTAGACAAAACCCATCGGTTTAAGTAAGTAGAACTTTTGACTTAATGGTATAAACAGATTGGTTTTCGCTCAGATGTCACAACAAAGACATAACTCGGGTTGAAACTTTTCCACCAACTTGAGAGCTGACTTCGAAAATAGTTCAAAAAAAGTGACATAATAAATCGCAGATGCTTTCGGTCTTTGCAGGGGAAGTTTGCCACTTTGTTGAGACTTACGATATTTCTTTGTTCTTGCTAAAAAACACTTGCCGGTGTCCTTCATTACTTAATGCACATGCAAGGTACTTACGGACATTTGCAGATACGTGCTTACATCGATTCTGCTTGAATTACAAACTGTCATGCACAAGAAAGGGAATTAGAAATAAATTTCACTAAACGTGAATAACAAAATTTGAAAGATTGTGCACTTTGCCATTTTGACATCAATTTGAAATAACCCTTCGCCTTTTATTGCAGGGAAACAACTCTGGCTGTTTACGCATTTTCCATGGTGGGGATGTGGGTCTTTTCGTTCACATTGGATACGGGACACATTGCTGTTGTTTATGTGACGGCATCGTTATTGGGGTAAGTGGTATTTACGGTTCTCCCTAGTGATAATAGGTGGCAATATGAAAGGCTAATACCGGAGCGTGCTTGTGCTCTTTCGGAAAGGAAGTCATCAATCTTAAAGTGACAGGTATATGAAATATGCGAGCTTTACCTGCACCTGAGTGTTGGTTGCTGTTGGATCTGGTGGTGAAATATTTGGCTTTTAAGTAAAGTGGAAAAGGCTTTCATGGATGAACAAATAAGTTACCTAAACAATGCAGCTTTTTTGCTGGAGTCATCATTGGCCCCATCCTGAACATTCATGGAAAAAGAAGGAGTTTCTTATTGTAAGACTGTTAAAAAAAATTCGCATAGAAAAAGCTGACTACGTCGAGTCTCACAGTAACCGATGACCAACACAAAACTGGGCAAAAATGCCCGGTTTTCATTTTATAAATTTAACAAACCATAACGGCGAGATTAACTATGAGCTCGTTGGTGGATAGAACCCAAGATAGAAAGAAAATAATCCAATTCCATGCATGCGCAGCAAAGAACATCCTATCTCGCATCACATCAATCAATTATATTAAAGTATACTTTCCTTTTCAAAAACCTCTCCAAGCGAAAAGGGTTTAAGGCGAGAATTTATGTGTGCCACCACCAAGGTGACAATGGAAGTCCTAATCGTCTAATTCCACTTCGTTACACTTACGTGAAGGAGGATAGGAGTTTGTAGGCCATTCGCACATTAACTCGTTACCCAAAAGCAGCAAAGAAAAAAAACGTTACGTATACGCCACCCCCTACGAATTTGCAGATTTTACAAAAAGCTGCTCAGTGAGTAAAAATAAATAACATCACCCCCGTAAATAACGTAACTTTTATGTAATTTTAATTCAAATCCCTTTGAGGATGACTTTTTTTACTTTTTCTATTGCTTTCGCCTCGTTTCAGCTTCTTTATGACAGGGTACCTGCCAGTCGGCTTTGAATTTGGTGCTGAACTAACCTACCCCGAGCCGGAGGGTACATCTGCCGGTCTTTTGAATGCAGCTGCTCAAATATTTGGCATAGTCTTCACAATGATCTACTCGGAGGTGTTGGGCTCTTATGGCGATATACCAGCGAATGTTTTAATGGCCATTATGCTGTGCGTTGGCACGGTTATAACAGCAATCATCGGATCGGATTTGAAGAGACAAGCTGCACAGGGCCCTGGCGCCACCGGAAATCCTTAGGATAGAGTAGATTTTGTTTAAAAAACAACAAAGCTTTTGTGCTCAGCTTCTTTGCTATTTTTTGAACAAAATCGTTTGCTGGAATTCAAATTAATGTTCTTTTTTTTATTTTTGTTATCTTACTGCGCCAAGGGAAAAATAATTTTAAATGCATCAAATGTTTTGTTAAAAAGATATTACTATTTTTAATTTGTTCACTAGGTAGGTTTTAAAAATCTGTTACAATTTATTTGGTTGTGTTTTGTTGTATCATAAATTTAATTTTGTTTTACTATTTTTTTTTTAATGAATGAATTTCAATTTTTAATTTGAGATTATTTTGTTAGTGTACTGTTAATGCTGGTCATCGCAAGATGGCGGTATCATAAGTTAAAATTGTATTTTGTTTCTCTATTAGGGTGGTTGTATATTTTATTGTCAGCACTGCCAACTGTATCACACAAAATTAAAACACAAATGCCAAATTCTGTAAAAGTAGTTTAAAATGTTTTATTAATGAGTAATTTGTCTGTTTATGAATTTCCTTTTCTAAAATATGTGATAGAATACAATTAGGTGTAGCGTGGTGTATAAAATTTATATTTGCCAAGTTATTTATTAAATATTATTTAGGGCCGTTTTCTGATACTACTCATAGCGAATTTAAGTGCCACATAAGCTAATATGTGACAGTTTATGCCCTTTAAAAAAGTAGCCCATAAGTATTTAAGTAGAACTTAAATCGCTATGAGTAGTATCAGCAAACGGGCCTTAAAGTATTATCGATTTTCAAGCGAAGGATAATTATAATTGCATTGAAGTGTTGCCTAATCGTGGGTGAAAATTGTTTTTCGAACCGAACGTAGGATCTATAACACAATACAATATTTGGATTTGCCAACAGGTGGCAATAAAATCAGCATCGAACTTTAGATCTGTGTTGCAGAAAGCTGATCTATCAATGATCAAGTAAGGAGTTTTTGAGTATTCCTTTGTTTGTAAGCAGTTTTTCAATATCTCTGCAATAAGAGTGTTGTTTTAATTTTGACTCGTCATCTGAGTAGATCTTTTGTGCCATAGGATCAAAACGATTTATTTTATTTTTATTTTATTTTCAAAGAATACAATATAAATGAATTTATACCGTCCGGATTTTAAGCCGGAACTATGCCCATATATATGGCTGCAAAACGATTTGTTTAGGCTATTAGAGTTTCAACTTTCCTGATGATGCTATCAGCAGATGATGTCTTTACTTTTCTGGGCTTATTATTTTCCTGAAGAAGTAATTCCTTCTAATACCACAAAGGGCTGGGCATTCATATAAGATATACTTAGTTGTTTCGTATTCTGCAAGACCTAGACGGCACTCCAAAGAGTCGGCTACATGTATTTGAAGTTATTGCGTCGTACTAATAGCAAATTTTAGTCTCGACTTCAAATTTACGGAAGCTCACAATCGCAAAATTCGTATGTAAAAATACAGCCATCGTGAACTACTAAAATTTTAAGTCAACACTAAAAATGTTTATTGGTTTGGTTAGGCCCTATGTTTAACTGAAAATGCGCAATGCTACTTATCATTTACAGCATAGACAAATCAAACTGAGACCCCTAACTCGCAATCCTCTTGCCGGTGGCACCCTCAATTTTTTTCAAATTCGCCATTTTGTTTTCCTATCGGTGTGATGACAATTAAGAATCCGTGTGACATGCAAAAACATACAAAAAATACAAAAATAAATGCTACCAACCTGTGCAACCATGGGGAAATGTGCTCGAGTTCGGAAATACCACATTTTGACATTACTGAATGCCATTGGTTAGTTTTTATATATTGTTGAAAGGCGAATAATTCGATTTTGTTCGTTAATAAAACTATCTTATGGAGATGTTCTATATACTAGAAACTTATTACAACAAACATGGTTGCGTATTTTCTGCTTTTGAATATCTTTAACTTCGATTTCATGTGTAAATACAATGGCGATATTTTCAATGTAAATGTATTTATTGCGACCTACACAACATTTTGTTAAAATCATTCTAAATCAATGGATCTTTCTAAAGCCTTCAAAACAAGAAGCAATAAATATTTTGTAGGTCACAGTCGATAATTTTAAGCAGAAATTTCGTTCTTTTCAGTTCGTTTCTTGTAATATGGTGTCTAATAATGTTTGCGTAATGCTTTACTGTATTTTGGTATTAAGAAAAGTTTAACCGCATGAGCGGCGCCGAATGTTAATCTACTGAAAATCATTTTAAGAAAAGCCGCGATACTAATAATCATTTGTTATTGTCCGGGCTACATTTTACGAACTAAGAATGGCAAAATTTTTCATAAAAATTATCTATTGTGACCTACAAAATATTTAGTGTGAAGGTTCAAAATTATTTTTTTTTTTTTTTTTTTAAATAAATCTTTATTTCAATTAAAAATATACAAGCTTAATGCTAACAATATTGAATAAGTATTGAATGGCTTCATAAAGTTAAATAATAGCAAATTAACAATATATTTTTTATGAAATAGTAAGAACATTCTATTATTCCAAGGAATAAGTGGCGAATGTACCATTAATTAAAAAGACATTAAAAATATATGTATGTGGGGTTAAGTCAATTTAAAGATAAACTAAAGTATCTGTGTATGAACTTCAATACTTATATAAATACTCAAATACCTGCAGTAACAATCAAATCGTTGGGCTTATTATATTATCGATCTCAGAATGATTTATAGAAAACAGCCACTTTTTAACTTTACTTAAAAATCTTGATTCATTTCTCTCGCTTCTTAATTCATCGGGAAGTAAATTAAATAAGCGCGCCGAAATAACTGTATAAAAATGAAAAAAACTGGATTTAAAAACTCTAGGAACACTAACAAAATTACAGTTATTGGCTCTTAAATTGTAGTCTTCATATTCTCTTGCAGAGCTATAACCTGCACTTTTAAAAAATAATTTTAATACATTAAAAAAATACAAATGCCTTATAGGAAAAATGCTGAGGTTAGCAAATAAGACAAAACTAGGTGTTAAACGGTTTACTTTGGAAATAATGCGAATCGAGTGTTTCTGACGAATGAGTAGCTGATTTATTTTAGAGGAGTGAGTACCACCCCAACAACAAATTCCATATTGAATCTTAGATTGCACTAGGCCACTATAAACAAGTTTTAAAATTGATTGAGGGCAGTAAAGACTAAGGTGGTAGATCTGTCTGACAACTTTGTTAAGATACAATTTTAGATTTGATGTATGTGGAATCCAACTAAGCCCAAGTATTTAAAATTATCAATACATTCAATTTCAAAACATCCATTGACACAAGGTAAATCAGACCTAAATGTTGGCGAACATAATTGAAACCTAGAGCAGCAAGGAGAATGATAAGTTAAGGAGAGACCTTCAGGAACTACACCCAATAAGTTAAAGAGCATAAACTTTGTTTTGCTACTTATAACTAGCTTATGAAACATAAACCAACGACGGAGAATTTCTAAATCATAATTCATTGAAGCAATCGTTTCAAAATGATTTTTACAGGAGTAAGAAAGAGCAGTATCATCGGCAAATGCAGTTAAAATACCTTTAAATGGTTGAGAAAACAAGGAATTAACGAAAATCAAAAAGAAGATAGGCCCCAAAACGGAGCCTTGAGGAATACCCATACTTAAGAAGCTTTTCGAGCTCAGATTATTTTTGATCCGGGTTCTTTGATTACGATTCGTTAAGTACGAGCAAAACCAATCATAAACAAATCCCCTAAATCCCGCTTTAAAAAGTTTTCTCAACAATAAGTCATGGTCAACCATATCAAAAGCTTTTGTTATATCAATGAACAAAGCTGACGGAATATTGGATTCATTGATTGAATTATAAATTTCACTACAGAATTTCAATAAGCCATCTTCTGCCGATTTTCCATTTCTGAAGACGAACTGACAATTACTAAAGAACTGAGTTCTATTTAGAAATGCCATTATTCTGCTTTTCATACCCCTTTCAAAAACTTTAGAAAAAACGGACAGAAGAGAAATAGGTCTATAGTTATTTAAGTCCATAGAATCTCCTTTTTTATGCAATGGGATTACTATAGCTGTTTTCAAAGAATCCGGAAACACGCCCATTCTAACACTAAGGTTAAATATGTAACATAAGACATCTGCAATTAAAAATGAGATATTTTTAGCATTTGACTTGAAATATGGTCATGGGACATAGAATTCGTGGATTTAAGTGCTGTAATTAATTTGTGAATTTCAAGAGCCGAAAAATCATAGAAACAGAAACTATCTGGACTAAGAACATCATGACAAATAACGTCATCATTGAGATGAGAATTAACACCCTGGAAGGAACAGGGAATTGAAGAAAAATACTCATTAAAGGTATTAGCTATATCCAGCGGGTTAGAAATAATTTGTTTGTCTTTTTTAATTTTAGGCTCAACTTCTGACACGTTTCGATTGAGGATTTCGTTCACGATCCTCCATTCCTTTTTAACATTCCCAAGGTTGTCCGCCAAATTACGAGTATAATAATCATCTCTGCATTTGGGTATATCGGTTTTCAACTCATGACATATGCGAAGATAATAGTTTTTAAGCCTTATGTTATTAGGGTGTTTAGCAACTGAAACACGTAGACGGTTTTTCTTTTTTATTTTATTTAAAAGCTGCAATGACATCCATGGTTTAAGTCGCTTAAACTTATTAGATTTAGCATTCACAATTCGAGTGCATTTTGAAATATGAACCTGTAACTTTTTTAGAAATAAATCAAACGCAGTTGATGGATCAATAGCATCATAAACTTCATCCCAGAATTCAAATGTCAGAGCATATCTCAGAGCAGAATAATCCACAGTCTTAGACTCGGAGAAAACCTCAGAATTAAGCTTTTTAATATTATGATCGAATTGAATACAAATCAAGGAATGGTCAGTTAACCTCAAGTCAAATACTGCTGCTTGAAAATTGACTGTGTTGTTTCTATGCAAACGTAAGAAAATATGGTCTAAGCACGAACTGGTCATTTCAGTAACACGAGTTGGATCAGATAATAAGGAACAAAAACCAAAAGCAGATAGGGTAGACAAGAACTTATCAGCAGCGGAAGAGTCCACTGAAATATCAATATTAAAATCACCTAAAAGGGCCATATTCTTCGAGTTATTGCTTCTTAAAAAATCACAAAAATCATCAACAAAAACAGTGACACTACTTTTATGCAGCCTATATACACATACAAAAGAATATTGCATATTATTGATTTCAAGATCAACACAAAGTAAATCCGCACTTTTCAGAGTAATTCCGTTTAAAACGCAGGCTAAGTCACTTCGGTAAAACACTGCAACACCACCGGCGGCGTATGAGTTATTACAGTTAGCACTAAACAGATAGTTAGGAATCTTAAAAAGTGATATTTCAGAGTCATAAATCCATATCTCCGATAAAAATATAATATCAGGAAGATGGGCAAGAGAAGCCAGATGAGAGCAAAATGAATCAAAATTTTTCCTTAAACTACGAATATTTTGATGTATAACAGTGAAGCCATGACAATTTACAACAGAGTGGTTAATACAAAAACAATCAAGCGCACTCGAATTGGAAGTAGATAATGAACTATCAAACAAACTATGAGATGAATTTAAATTATTGGACTCCATTAGTGAGTTTATAAATTGATGAAAGATCATCACAGTTTCTGATTGATAGTACCTTATCTCCTTCCTTAATTCTCACAAGCACTGTAGAGTTACGAATCCATACATATTTACACTTATTGTTAACCTTAAGATCCTTAGCCTGTTTGAATAACGAACGAGTGTAGCCTGTAAGGCATTCATTAATGAAGATTCGGCTCTTGGTGTTATTGTTGCTTATGTTGCTTTTGTTTTTGTTGTTATTGCTACTGTTGTTGTTGCCTCTGTTGGTGGTGGACTCGCAACCAAAAAGTTTACTGACAGACAATTTGGTTTTGTTGTAATACATAGCGCTCATAATTTTTTGTTTAACGGCAAGCGAAGAGAATTTAACACATGCAATGTTAGCTGCAAATGATCCATTATCAGCTTTCCGCTTAACGTAGCATGATTCAATATCATTTTCACTTATGTTTTCGCCAATACCTTCTACAACTAGTTTGATAACGCTCTCTTTGATGTTTTCATTGTTTAAATTCGGCAAACCAACGATGTCAACGGAGCGTTGCAATTGTATTTGTTCGAGTGCATTTACCTTTTGCTCTAAAAAATCTACTTTCTTAGTAAGAGAATCATTTTTCTTTTCTAAGAGATCTATTTTAGTAAGAGCTTCAGTGTTGAGCTGTTGGAGCTTGATTATTTCAGTGTAGAGCATAGGTAGCGTCACTGGTGAGAGAGGAGAGTTAGCAGCGGAGGTCACTGTCGTAGTCGCAGTGGCAGGCGTTGAAGTAGAGCAGAAAGAAGAGGAAATAGGCATAGGTGGAGCACAATACACAGCTGATACGTTCAGAGGGGTGGACGAAGTAGAGGCGGAAGGTGTGGAGACAAAAGCAGAATTATTAGTAAGGCCCAAGATGTCAATGTTACGAGTCTCTTTTTAATTCACTAATTGGCGATATTTCGTCGGGTTTGGCAAATTTATCCAGTACAAACTGGTGAAATGCACATGGCGGGTATTGAAAACCTCCTCTGGTACTGCTTAGACCGAGGTATGGGTTACTATAATTGATAACAATTAAGCATGCTACCTGGGGAGTGTTTGCTCAGAAGATATTCTAGAATATATAGTACATTCTCAATGAAGTTTTTGAAAAACATAGTTATGTGAATTTATTTTCGAAAGTATAAATAATACCGAGTCTAGATGGAAATTTCTTGAGCCTACCAAAGTGGGTAGTATTTTTGCTGCTACCTAGGAAAAGTCTACATGACTCCCATTGAGCCTTTAATCACCGTTTGTATTGCCAACGGCTATATTTATAGATATTTTAGATCTTGGAGTCTTTTAGTTGTGAAATATTCCTACTGTCTATTTGGCAGTTTGTCTAAGTGGCCACTGATGTCGAATAGCGTAGTCCGTGAACGAGTATTACGTGACGGAATTTGTTTTTGTTTCATATGTAAAATCAACTTAATTCCGTGGACGTAAAACTCGATCACGGAAGTGGCGATTCGACCCCTGTTTTGAAAAACAAGCTCTTATAATGATTTCTTCCGTAGATTTGGTACCATCGATTGTCAAGTAGCCCTTCAGACTCGATATAAAACGTAGTAGTCCGTTCCATTCGTTCAAAAAAATAGTATTTCTCATATAACGAATGGTTATGAGAAACTAGGCCTTTTTTATTTATTTTATATTCGATTCTATTGCATATTTTGGATTTGAAAAATACAACGAAACGTTATATTTATTTCCTTAGGACACAATTATCTTGCCAAATGTATTTTAAATAGTTTTCACTGCATTCAATAGAAACAATTGAAATGTTGAAACAAAAATTATAGCATTCTTGTAGAAAATTCATGTTTCCATACAAAAAATATCGTTATATCTATTTAACACGCATGCGAACTAAATGTATTAGAAATGAGAATTAGACAATATCATATCAAAACCAAAACGCAATTTAAGAAGTAGAATAAATTAACCAAGATGTGAGTAGAAATGCTTTAAAAATTGTCTATTAAATGGTACCTGCATTCAAAACAAAAAAAAATAAAACAAAAAAATATTTCAATGTGATTTTGTCAAGATAAAAGGACAAAAAAAATTTAACCAAAACGCCAATTGTTTGTAAATACATGTACTAAATGTTTAATAAGAAAGCGAATATTTGAACACACCTGTTGCCAACCTCACACATAGTATACAATTTATTTATATATAACACACCAAAACGAGATTTAGATAATAAAATGTCACAAAAACAAATAGTTCAAACACTCAAATAACAGTTCATGTATGAATTTAATGTTATATTGTAAAAGAAAAAATGCGATTGAATCGCGAAAAATATATTTATAATGTTAAGAGCGCTGTTTATTTGGGAAAACTCATTTCAAACGCTATACCAATACAAGAAACACCAAGAAACAAATAATATCTAAAAGCACACACACATTCTGTAACAACAACAAAAACGTGACAATAATTTAAGCGTAAGTAATAAGAGCAGTCAAATAATAATTTGTTGCTAAGCTTGATGAATGGTATATATATTAATCATGTATGCAAGCAAGGATACGAATCATCACAGATGACGCAAACATTCCACAGAAACGTTCTGTTTTTACAAGAAAAACAACATTAAACGAAAACAAAGCAAACATTTAATTTAATTATTCATTGGTTAAGTATTTATTTTTTAGGTTATACATAAAATAATATATATACATTTACATACGTATTACAATGTAGAACTGTATGTGAGGGAAAACAATGCTTTATTCGTGTGCTTTTTGTAGTATACAATGATAAATTAGAAATTATATTGTTTAGCTGTAGTCATATTTAGCCAAATAAAACTGTAAACAAATATGGCGGGCTTTTTATTTTTGTTAGCTTTCCCGGTTCTTTTAGTTGTAAGATCGTTCCAAAAGTCAGCTTGTGGTTGGTAGCAAAACACTGCCCAATTTATTTCATACAACATTTATGTTAACTCTTTGCTTAATATTGTCGCATACATCGCCATCGCAAATCCAAAATAGATAAATGGCTGACCAATGAGTTTAAGCGATGAACAATCGTCAACAAACCGAGAAAGAGGAGTGCTAATTAGTTATCACTGCGAAAAGTATAGACCACCCGAATATAATCTGTCTCCCCCATACCAATAATCATTTTTAGTGTCCAGGCTATATTTTTCATACAAAATTGCATATTGTGACCTTCAAAATATTAAGTGTGGAGGTTAAAAATGATTATTAGTAATGTCTGGTTAATCTACTAGAGAAAGAAGCAAAACAGATTTGGATTCTTGAAACACTTTGTCTGCCTATCGCGTATACCTGAATCTATCGGGAAGTCTATTGCAACCATTACCGAGAACATATCGATGCCAAAAAAGTCATCTGAGGGACCGCAACTAGGTTTGATTAAACCACATAAAAAAAAACCCTTGGTTTGATGAAAAGGCCTCACAAGAAGCGCGCAAACGATCGAGGAAAGAGAGATTTGCTTCTCCAGTAGCTATGTTCAGAAGTTTTAGCAAAAGGCAAGACGAAGGTGTCAAGGCAACATGAAACCCGAACAGAGACCTGCTAGAGAAAAGATGGAAAACCTTGTAGTAGCCGGCAGAGACAAATCATACTTTCTGAATTTTTGAAATTACGTGACATTTGTCAATACGAATTTTTATGTAACAATACTAGCGCACTTAGCATTTGCCACCCCATAAAAATATAGCTTGTAGGCCAGTAACGGGAAAACAGCCGAAGTTGGTGGTCTCAGTATTGTTTCTGGTAGCCGGTTAGAGTAAATAGAATAAAAAAGTTAGTTTAAAAAACAAAAAAACCCGACTGACTGTAAAAAAAAAGAATTAAAAAGATATGAACAAGACACATTCAAGTACCTCTACTTATCTAATTGCCAATCGGAGACACTATACCTACACAGCCTAACAAATATATGAGTATTGAGTACCCCCCGACTATCAAATAGTAAGGTATGGGTACTTGAATGTAAAATTCTTTTTTTTACAGTCAGTCTGCAAAATTGTATTCGTATCCCAAGCCTACATTTTTTGATATCATTTCTAAGCAAAGAGTATTTAAAATACATATATTTATACAAAGTAGCTATACCCCTTTTTATTATTAGCATTACTATATAGCTGTCTCAAATCCACTGCTGCAAAAGGTTTTATCACAGCTCTAATGAGCTTCAACATTTTTATGTGGTTGAATTCAAGCGTCACAAGTGTTCAAATCGTTCCTTTTCTGGTCCTCTTCACCGATCACATAAGAAAAGTGCAAAAGTAAACTGAAAAAGTGTCAGCTTATTTGATTCAATTTGGAAAGTTAAATTGTTGCTTCTTTTCGCGTTAGTTTAAAGTATCCTCTATTCCATAAATGAATCGTGTAGTACAGTGATTGTGGTGGGATCAAAAGCCATACAGGTGTTGGGAATACCCATCGTTATGACATAACGCATATGTTTTGTTTTCTGTTCTTTCTTCGACAACACTATACCAATCTGAACGCGATTTTGAAAATAGAGCTGCTACTGGTCAGATCCGAACAATCAGATTGCTGACTCTGGAACAGTGAAGCCATCACAGTGCATAGACTTCGAGCGATCTTCTTGAGACTGAAGAAGACTATGAAAGCTACTTATGCATTCATTGGATTGATCGAAAATTGGTATTTTAAATGAATTTGTGGCCTTTTAGCATTTGGCAGCGTTTGTCTATATTATTGGAAATTCATATACGATTATATTATTCCCACAGATGTAATACTTTAGGGTTGGCCAAATACAAGTTTCCTTTTAAAAATACAATAAAATGGACAAAATTAATTGTTTTGCATGTATTATGGCTTAATTAGTAATAGCAAACATTCCCATTAATTATGGAACAACGTCGTTCAAGTGGCTGCCTCGGCTGGCTTCGCAGTACTGCATGTTGTCACTCCAATTTTTCAAGACCTTGTTGATGGTTTCTGGCTGTAGCTCACGGATTGCTTAGATGATATTGGCCTTAAGTGCTTAAATCATTTCCGGATTGTTTACATAACATCGGTCCTTCACGGTTCCCCACAAAAAAAAATCAGTTAATATGATTCTGTAAAGCCCACCATTGACCGAGTCGTTGTTCTGAGCCTCATTTTCGAAGAAAAATGGTCCAATGATGCCACCACTCTACAATCTGCACCAAACTGTCACTCTCTGTGGATGCATTGGCTTCTCGACGACTGGGACCATGAGTGTTGTCCACTAGCATACCAGTTTCATGAACTTTTGGCACAAACTTGGGCAGGCGCGGTGAGTGCTTCATTTCAGCCAAACCTGCTTTTCAAAAAACGAACTGTGTGGGCTACACAGCACTCTGCTTTATAGCTTTTTAACGATGGGGAACAACAACTCTGCCTAAACCACTGGGATGATGTCCCGGGTTTAAGACAATCTAAAAGACTAATTATGCCCTCCTCCTACAACTAAATACTAAAATTCAAATAGAAAGCTAGTGGGCTTTTTCACATGACACTGTGGCTTGATATCCTCTCCAAGTTGAACTTGTGTCCTGAGACAGAATGCAGATTCTGTCTAGGGAATAAAGAATCCTCGGAACACCTCCTCTGTGATCGACCGACACTTCTCATACGCTCATTTTGATACAATAGATATTTTAGGTCAAAGTGTCAGCCATTGGGCAATGAATTTAAAAAAAAAATATTCCCATAAGTTAAACACTAATACTTTACCTGGTAGCTCTAAAGAATAAAGTAAACGACTGTATCGCACTTAATTAGCTGCTTGGTGGTATTCTTAGACACTGTAGGTGTCTAAGTAAAAAAAAAACAAAAGGTAGAGATTACTAATAATAATGGATGACCTCAAAAGGCTGCAATCTTTAAAGACTGTCCAAATCTTATTTTGGGCAAGCTTTCGCTATAAAATTCAGCTGTCTGTGTTGAATGACGATGGAGAAAGATCGGTGCTGCTAGCAACCTAACCGAGACCTTTAATGCAAATAATAAATTAGATAATCACATGTGCTACCATTTGAAACTTACAGGAAAGGCCCACCTCTCGACCAGGTAACGAAACTCCTTGTAAGACCTTCATATACACCTTACGAAGCCCTGTTTTACGGATCTGAAACATGGACAAATAAAGAAAAAAAAAGAAAATCAAGATATTCTTGGCCGTTTGTGGTGTCGCGCTTTTAATGGCACTATTCAGCGAAAACACGTTGAATTAGCAAAAAAAAAAAAATAACAAACACTGCCAGATGGCGACACATACAGTAAATAGGCGTCGACCTCAAATAACTTGGGACTACGCACCTATAAAGGCAGTTAGATATGCATCGTACTAACCAGAAACTTTTTGCTAGAAGGCTCTGGTTCATCCCGAACTGTAACCGCGCCTAAAAAGACGAATGCCAAACACTTTAACACAATTTAATTATTTCTTATCTATGGGCATTTATTAAAAATCTTTTAATTCAGGTATTAAACAACATAGTCTTAAAAAATAAGTGAAAAATATTCACACGAAGTAATTAAAGCCTAAAACACTGAAATTAACACTAATTTATACATAAAACCTTCCGAAACAAATTTACACGAAAAATAGCTTAATTATAGATTCTTACATTAAAATATTTTGTTGGGACGCGAGAAGAGACAGTTAATAAAAAAATAAAAAAATAAAAGACAATGGAAATAAGCAAATAAATAAGTAGTGAAGAAAACAACAAATTCTTACAGTAAATTTAATTTACAAATGGTAAGTTAAGGAGACGACTCATTTCCATAAGAATTATTTACAGTACCTAAAAAAACTATTACGCGAAGTTCAAAATGTTAGTGCATACATTTAAAATGAATTCTGTCTTATTGTATATTATTTAGTAAGCGTCAATTTACGGATGCACACTTACAAGCTAAGTATTTGGATGTACATATTTAAAGGATGAAAGTTATTAACTAAGTTTATGCTGTTTTCTTTTATGCATAGGACAGATATTTTTGTTTTATTATTGAAATGTCTTTTTTTTATAGTTTCAAGTTCATTGGTAAACAGTATGTATTAGCATTTGCCACAAAATAAAAGATTATTGTCATTTTCGTGCGAGAAATAAACAAAAGCACATACGATATGGATGCGTAAAAACTAAAGGTCACTTAAAGTGTTGTGCACATTAAATAAAATAAATTGTGTCGAATGAGATCGCTCCTCACTATATTTAGGTTGTAGGAGATAAAGGCCCATTAAGCTTCTCCATGGAATTGCTTACAGATGACACAGATATCACTAGGAGTGTAGCATAAGCAGTTAGGCACAAAGACTCACAGCGAGAAGATAGATGATTATTGTTCCGGATGAAAAATATATGGAAAGAAATTTAAATGCAATGACTCGTTCAGGCGCATTAAAGACAAACGGCAGAAATTGTAGCAAGTCTTCCTGATAGAATACTATGCAACTATGTTTGGAATAGCACTAAATAAACGTAGATGCAAATCTTTGGCTCTGGAAGACTTCTCACTCATCTTGAAGTAGACATAACAACGAACTCGTTATTCTGTCAATGTTTGTAAATTGTCTTAAGGGGTGTACTTCGAAAACGCTCTGGACTTTTGTATTGATGATACACAAGCTGAATCAAAGCGCATCAATTCTGATTACTGGATAAAAGCTACCTGGTGAAAGGTATTCATAACATCATACTGCGGCAAATAAAATAAAAACCTCTGCCAGCTTCTCCACAGATGTTGTTGAATTTATTTTAGAATTTGCATAAATCTTGATCATGGGGGATTTATACCAGCAGGGCTTCTATTCTGACCGAAAAACGAATCTACTGTAGATCAGCTTAGCAATAAATGGACCCTGCATAAAGTCTAGCAGCATTTTGTTCTCTGCTGCATGATATGAAATCCTTAATGCAAATGATTTGTTTGTAAAACATTGAAGACCTGTGCTCCAAATACGTCGAAGAAGGTCGTACAATGGTTTACTAATTGGAATAGGGAATATTGTTCTAACGATGCGCGTATGGACATAAATAAGAATGGCCGCAATAATGTCTAAATTTTATTTAAATATTATAGCATACGTTTAAACGTTATGATGTGATGTGATCCTACAACACCGAAATGCTGAAGTTGTAGGTTCTCTTTAAAGCCTTATAGCAAAACAGAAATTTAAATGTAAGTGCCGTCCGGTAGTTCAATATGCAAACTGCTTAGCCCGCCCACAGATAAAAATGAGTTGTGTAGCTGTCAAAAGGAAGTGGTGTAACGCGTTTTCACGCAATGCGACAAGGTGCGTTTAATCGGAACGGATATCTCGTATGAAATTCTTTCGAACGCATAGCTCAATAGGGATGAAAACAGACGAATGGAACTTCATTGCCGGACGTTGCAGCAAATGCTAGTGCATGTTTTTGTTTCAATCGTTTAAAATGAGTGTGTGTAAAAGAAGTGTGTACCGCTTTTTTTGTAAATTCAATCAAATGAAACCATATAACTGACATCAGTACTTTTTTCATTTGACTTTAAATTTAAGTAGTTCGCAATGACTCCATACAAATTGCGCAATTGCGAGCTTTCGCAAATTTAAAGTCGAGCCCGATTTAGTCTTAGTACGGCATACAAAATATTGATAACAGATACTAGATCTCCAAAGTATTTGAAATTATTGAAAAGGATACATTAGTCTTCAGATTTCACCAAGCGCAATCACCAATGTGAAACATATTCAGAAATAAATTAACGAAACACTCTAACAACAAAAACTTTGGTGTATTAAAGATGATTATATCCCGCTCTGCCATCTAAACTCTGGGCATTCAAACGGGAAACTTGGGGTATCGTTCAAATTATTAATCTGTATTATTGAATTCAGTAGGAGCCTTAAGCTTAAATGTTTATATCTCCGTATCTCTGTAGCTCGTTAAATTCCGCATATACATACTGAAGTACCAATAAAAACCGAACGAGCGCATGCAATCTCATTAAAATTCTACTTTGCATGCAGTTATAATGCTTTTGTGCATTTTGTTTTCTTTGTTAATTTGTATTGAAAGGAACTATTAGTAAATCGGCAATCAATCATGTCGGTGTAGTAACTTACTGCTTTGTTATTGAGTTAATTGTTAACTGGTTCGGCTAGTTGCAATAAGGCACTTTGTTGTTAAATTTTATTCTTTTTTTTTCAACATAAAAGACAAACACTATTCTATGGCATTTTAGCTACGCGTATAGACAGCACTTAAAAGGGTAACATATAATATTTACAAAATACAAATAGAAAATCCTTTGCATAAGGAACCGCACTTTGACTCTGCTTACTCTATCAACGATATGCTTCTCTAATTGTACAGCTTGACTACAACTAACTTAGGTAATTCAATATTTTGCACACTGGGGCGGGGTACTATGAACACTTTCATCTTCTTCCTTTTTTACACTTCTAGGGATGGCGGTTTCCCATGCACCCGAAATCTATACAGACACGTGTACTGCGGATTGCCATGGTTCGACTCGATCCTCATCTCGACAATATCGAACAAACGATCAATGTTCTCATTTTGTACTGGGAAATACTGCAATGGTACGTTATTGTCCACATACTCATACTCACCGAATAGCACAGGTTCGTGATCATTTTCGTGTTCGAGTCCCTGAAAGAAATTCAATTTTTATCACTGCATAAAGAGAAAGTATGGATTTACGTACCCAAACGGTGAAGTTTCTTGGCGCTGAATCGATCTTTCCATTTGGTGTTAGAGTTTTTGGGATATGTTCTAGCGTGAAGCCACTCACATTGATTATCGAGTTCAAGCGGAGGACTGTTGAAAGAAAAAATTGCAAAAACCCGCTCACTGTGAGAAGATATAACCTACCTAAGAATCCGGGAAACCCCTGAAATGCCCAACACTCGCCCGGCTGGACATTCGGCGAGATGGCGATTCGGGGCGTATTGTTCGGATACCAGAGTGGAATGCCAAAAATCGAGATCTGTGCTGTCTTGATCTGGTAGTTTTCTGTACACCGAGTGGAGAGGATCTGTCCGCCAGCTGATTCTAAAGCAAAGTCCACTAACCCTGTCTTGTCGGCATCGTAAACCGCCAGCACCCCTTTCACGATCTTTTTAATTTCATTTTCAGAGAGAGCCAATTTGATTTCGCCACTAATTGCGGCCGCACTTTGCCTTTGCTTCACATCCACAGTCTTGAGAATCTCGATCTTTAGTTTTTCGCTAATCTGTTTCATAAGGATCATGCCGGAACGATCTATCTCCTTCTTGAGGTCGCTGCTAGACTGTGCTGACAGCTCAATTAGCTTCTGTTCAAGGAACTCCTTGGCTACAAAGGTATTGCGAATCCAGTTCTTCAAATCGATGCTATCAATATCACCCGAATCCTTATAGCCCAAAATGTCAACTAGCGACAACTTAACCTGCCTGTTGATCAAAGTGAATTGATCGTTCCTCAGTAAAGACAGCTTTTGTTCAATTTCCGCCAGAAGTCCACTGAATCGATCGTTGAACAGCGACTCTTGAATGTCGACGCGTTTCATCAAATCGTCTTGACTCAGCTTCAGGCTGTTGATCGAGTAGTGCAGATCTTCATTCTCTGTAAGTTTGTCCGACAGTGTCGTCTTTATAAACTGGACCTCCTTGTTCAACTCATTGATAATCAGTTGTTGGCGTGCGATTATCTCATTTTCTCCATCGCCAGATCCACGGTTGACTTCCAAAATCCTCGAATCAATAAAAGCAGCCAACTTTGGAGACTGAAAGATCCGCAGCAGCAACCCATCAATGTCGATCTTCTCAATCACGCTGTAGTGATGGTTGTTGATCTCGATATTTTCATGAATCAAATTCTTGATTTGCTTAAGGTTGTCCTCTGAAAACTTCAGCGGTGCCGCCGGTGTCCAATTACTTTTCTCCAGTTTCAATTGGACATTTTCAACAATTCTCTGCATTGTATTGTCGCCAAGCAGATCACTTTGGGTTTTCTTCACCAAGATTGGTTCGAGTCTTTGAATACTTTCTCGGACGGTATTGGCGATAATTACAAGCATTTCACTCGACACTGCTGACTGCTGGTGGTTTAATGAAGCTGTGTTTAGCTCTGGTTGGACTATTTTGGCATCGACTAATTTCTGCACATAGGCATTCACATGGTTGAGTATATTTTCGTACTCCTCGGGACTAAGGGATTTTTGTAAGTTACTGGTGATGTCGCCAGTAAGAACTGCGCTATGTTGACTAGATTCTAGATTTGGGAGGGAAAAGAGACCTTTGAGATCTAGAGCTGAGAAACTGTTACGCAGGCCAGCCAGGGTAAACGGCAAGAAATTATAGGCTCGTATGATAAGGGTGTGTCTTTCATTGTCATCGAGAAGAGCCCAAGCTGGAACAAAGGTAAAATATTGTGTAAAAAGGTTATTTCTTTACAAAGACAGTTTATTTCAAAAAATAATGGTGGAAAATACGTAATTTTTTTGTACTTTTTTTTAATGGGTGTGGCCACATACAAATTCCGGCCGAAACGAGGTGTCGACCTCTTTGTATGTGAGGATTGATTATATAGCCCTTGTGTATTTTATGACGAACAAGCTCAACGATGAGCACAAGGGAACGCTTTTCGAACACATATCTCTAGAACTCATAAACAATTCCGTGCTGCAATAACCATGTGCAGAAAACCATGGGCCTTTTGCGAACATTTCAGAACACGCACGTTCTCCTGGGTGGCTAAGGCTAGTGCCTCGATGTGAGATTGGGTACTTCTCTGGAAGGTCGCCCCCAGTTGCAGCCAAAACGACATATTTAGTGTTCACAAAATGATAGCATTCTACCATCTCCTTGAGAAAAAAAAAAAAAACCAAAAAGACTTGGCGGTCTCCAAATAAACAAGCCGTCCTACCTAGTTACCTGTGCAAAAAAACAGAGTTGATTTATTTTTTTCGTCCTCCTCAGATTTTTTCAAGGAAATTAATTAGATGCAAATCAATGTCTCTTATAAGTTGCGCATTTTTATACCCTCCACAGGAAGGTATATTCACTTTGTCATTACATTTGTAACGCCAAGAAGGAGTCACCGGAGACCTCATAAAGCATATATATTCTGAATCAGGATCACATTCTGAATCGATTTAGCCATGTCCGTCTGTCTGTCAGTCTGTTGAAAGCACGATAGCGCCCAAAGGGATTGATGTAGGCGATTGAAATTTGGTGAAATGACTTATTTTTGTCGTCAGGTTAGTATTGAAAATGGGCAATGTCGGTCAAGTAGTTCGGGTACCTCCCATACAAAATCAATATTAGATCCATGTGTCTCTCTGTCTGTTGAAAACACGATAGAGTCCAAAAGAATCCACATAGGCAAGTAAAATTTTGTAAGTGACTTCCTTTTATTGTCGTCAAGTTGTTACTAAAAATGGGCAATGTCGGTCAAGTAGTTCTGGTACCTCCCATACAAAACCAGTTTTGCATGACTTGTATGCAGTGGAGGGTATCAAAGCATCGGCCAGGCCGATGATAACACATTTACTTGTTTTGTATTACATTTGTTATTAAAGGTTTTGCTTTTCAATTCTGACTGAATAATTAAACTATGAATACAGCATTGTGTAGTAACATATCTACTAGTAAAAAATGAGTCTTTTTATTAATTTGTCTGACCATTTGAGCTCGGTCCCTTCACCGTCGTTAAATCTGGATTTCACTGTACAGGCCAAATAATTGAAAAACCTTTTAATAAAAATGCTGAAACAACAAAATGCGAAACGACTAAACCGAAACAATAAAAAAACGCTATAAAAAAGACGAAACAAACCATACCCGTGTCTACCTTAACATCTCAGCAAGCTCATAACCAGTGTGAAGTGGCCAGTGGCAACCCCGTTAAAGTTTGCTAGTACCAATGGGGCAGATTTCGCATCACAATGATATCGTTTTAAAAATGTTTATGACAATAATAAGTTATAGTCTGCTAAAATTTATATGACTATCGTCAGCTTTTATTTTTTTTGGGGGAAAATGAACTGGGTTAAGCTATCGTACTCGTAATTTCTGCTTGTTTTGGAGGTCTATCGTTTTGATAATCGTCTAAAAAGCTACAGAATGAGTGCCCTGGATATTCACATAGAGTATGTTCAGCTGTCTCCTTTTCTTTAGTACAGTGCCGGAGTGCGCTTTTTATGTCCTCAGTTCATCTGTGAAATTCTTCATTTATGACAATCCACTACTCCGTTACATTCCTAGAACATACGCATTCGTGTTTTTGCATTTTTTTTTTCTTTTATTCAATTGAACGTAATATACGACCGGCATAACTGAACCAGATAGGCAGGGATCGATATGATTGAAAGGTCTTGTTGGTTGAGTACATTGTCCACCTGGGGGCAGATTCCGTATAACAATAATCGTCGGGACGATATCGTTTTTGAAACTTTGATCACCAAAATAAGTGATATTCTGCTCGAATTTTTTTGACAAACGTTTCATTATATTTGCTCTCAAACTTCTTATTTTGGCACTTAGTTGCTACTTTTGGAGATCTATCGTTTCGACGATAATCGTCTGAAATATTACGGAATGAGTGTCCTGGTATCTAAGGCGCCATCAAAAGTAATTAAAATATCCTTTAGTATGTTTAAAAAATAATAATTGTAATAAATTTTATCATTAATATTTGGGGTTTGTCTGCCCTTTTGCTTCTTATGTATAAGCACAAGGGGCTTTCTTTGTGTATCGGCTGAATAATGACGCACAGATATACACTTTGCTATGATTTGCAAGTAGCATCATAGGACGGGCCAGAGCGCATGTTTCCTTTAATTTACCATTCAATACAAATAGTTTCCACCATTAACACCATCACCACATACGAGTAAAATGAAATCCTTCTTCATTTGGAGAAAATGCGTAATCCAAAACAAAATAAATAACCAAAAGCAAATATTAGAAAAATATTAAACAAAAAATACAAATTTTCATCAAAAAAAAAAAAAACAAGCAACCAATCAAACTACGCGAAACACTGCACCTAATTTTGTTGGTAAAATAAATTTTGCACAAATGAAGAAGGATAGAGTGTTGTAGAACAAACAAAAATTATAACCGCCGTTCAGCGAATACTTACCCCATCGTTAAGACATCCTGAGACTCTTAAAGAAGGACAACATATTCGCAGGAAGCAGCAAATGAATTATTATCTTTATTTATTTTCTTTTTCTTTCAATAAAAACGCGACTTTCTCGTTGATATAACAGAAAAAAAAAACATAAATTTTATTCTGACCTCTAGAAAAATACATTTTATCTCTGATTATTATATTGTATGTGTTTGTGTCGTTGTTTCACAACATTTAATGCAACGATTTTATATAGTTAACATAGTATACAAGTTTAAACAGGAATTTTCTTTTTTAATATTTCTCCCTTAAATATATTATGTATTGAATTTGTTTTTATAAAACAATTGCAGCTCTCTCTCTCTATCCTTCTCCTCTGCGTAAAATTATTCTCAAAACACGGTATTCTTGTTCGGGGATGGGATTGTTGTAGGTGGGATGGGGAAGAGGTTAATAAAAAGCGAACATTTATTTCCCTTTCTCTTTATATTTTGTACGAATCGTTGCAACCGAAAAGTGTGCAAGATCAATTATCAATTATGTGGGAACCACAGAAAAATAAATATTTGTAGTTGATTCTTAAATCTACAGTTAGTGGACTGAACGGTTTTAGATATGCAAAAGGTCGTCTTTCATTTGGCAATGAATCGTCAAATGGACGACCTTTTTGATGGCACGTTTTCAAATATAACTAAAAACCTCTCCGATTCTTAAGTATGTGTGATGATCACGAACATTTTAAATAAAACAAAAGGATACAAATAAAAAGGAGTACAACTAAAAATCTATAATATTAATATCTGAACTGAATGTAACTGTGCGCTGCACGAATGTTCGATTAGCAAAAGACAGGGCAGAGATTATACCCTCTCGTAGTAGATATTTTCTTGGAAGAGCTTCTTGCCTTCTTCGAAAATATTATTTGAAACGGTTTTCAAGTACGAGAAATACTCCTGAGTGTAGTCTCGAAAATCATCAAGACGGTTGTAAGCACCGGCTTTCCATGCTTCGTACTTTTCTTGATTGTAGAACTCAGATAGATCAACTTTTGGGAGGGTAAATGTTATTTCGGATAGGGATCGGGGTGGGAAAGGTTCAGTGGGATTCAAATAATAATATACACCTGCAAAAAATAATGAAAAACACCAAATCAATATCAGAAGATGAAGTGAATGTGTTCGCGAGTATGAAGAGGGAAGCGCTGCAAAGTCATACAATGCTCGTTAAACTGGTACAACTTTTAACATATGTGTAAACAAAAAAAGCATACCGAACCAGCACGAAAATGCAAATCTAAATATATGTATATACTATGTATATAACAAAAGGTAACAATATTCATTCAACTGACGCATGCTACAACAGAAATCGCGAGATAGAATGACACGACTAGACGCCGATTGGTGCAACCTTCTATCTAACTTACGGAACAAGAAATTTCGTCAGAGTAACACTATTCGTTTGGTATTTGCGATATGGGGCGTTGGGTTTTGTTAAAACTCCCAAAGCCCGGACTCAAAGGCTAGCGTCTGACAAAAGTTCGCTTATGTGTCTTCATATATTTCTGAGACGAAAGGCAGCGGTTTCGAACGATCATTTGTTAAGCTTTCGCGAGACGTGGCGAGGTGAGACAAAAGTTGTGATTTGGATTGGACTTGAGGCCCCTAGATCAGAAGACTAACCACTGAGCCCACACGAAGAGACAGCAACACTGTTATGCGCTGTCATAAATGACATAGTGGTATAACAAGAAGAATGACGTAAGGCTCTACCGATAAACTTAGAGTTGAGGAAAATAAGGATAAAAACAAAATAAGTGTCGAATGAATCATCCCAGCTCAATGAAATCAAGCAAATAGCTCTTCTGAGCTAAATACCGGGGGCATTGCGATGACCACTATAATGGACATTGAAGGTGCCTTCGATTAGATATGCTTTGAAAGTCTGAAACAAGCCTTGGAAAAACGTAGGGTTAACCCACTGGTGGTTGGATGGGTGGACAATATGCTAAATACGAGGGCGATTAATATTCAGACGGGAACCTCAAAACTCAGAGGAAGGGTTAGCAGAGGTTGACCACAAGGAGCTGTTCTCTCACCTACACTGTGGAATATCACTGTGGACTCTCTTCTCGACAGACTTGAGGCGACTGGCATTCACGCAGTGGGATATGCCGACGACATAGCAATAATGGCCAGAGGCAAGTTCATGGACGTCACCGCAGATATCATGAGGAACGCACTCAGAGTGGTTGAGCGGTGGTGTCTGGAACAAGGGCTCTCCATTAATGCGGGGAAAACAGATCTAATAGTCTTCACTAGGAAGGAGAAAAATCTGGAATTTCGGCCCCTAACACTTTTCGGATCGGAACTAACAATAACTGAGTAGGTTAAGTATCTGGGAGTCTGTCTAGATACTGGACTTACTTGGAATAACCATGTTGAGAAGGTCCGGAAGGCAAAAAGGGTACTACATCAGTGAAAACGTGTATGTGGACAGAGGTGGAGACTCTCGCCTAGGTCAGCATACTGGATGTATACGATGATAACTAGTCCCATTATCACGTACGCCTCGATTGTATGGTGGGCGAAAGCCTCTCAGAAAACTGTGAGGAAGCACCTAGATAGGGTTCAACGTTTAGCATTTATAGGAATTACAGGTGCACTACGTACAACCCCAACATGCGCATTGGAGGTCATCATGGGGATATTACCGCTGGACTTATTTATTAAGAAAACAGCGGCCCAAACGGCATTTCGTTTGCATCAAGATGCGAAATGGCGAATCTGTTTGATTGAAGTCAGACGGGCTTTCCACCCTGTACAAAACAGACAGAAGATCTGCCTCGACAATAGCCATATCCGAGTCCCCAGCTTCTACACGAAGGTAAACCTAGCTTGTTTTGGACGATGATGGAGCTATTAATCTGAGATTAATGTGCATTGGATTCGATCGCATGGAAGTCCGCGGTGCCTCAGACAGAGACTACGGCTGAATTCCAAAACGCAGTATTTCTGCATTTCTGCTTAATCAAGCGTTCCAAAACGCAAACGGATTACTATAGGCGTTTTTCTTTTTTAGTTCAGAGCACAACCTGAACTGTTATACAAAAAGTTCGTGTTTCTTTTTTAGCTCAGATACATCAGAGCTCAGATTTGTGCTTCTTTTTTCGATCTGAGCATAATCAGAGCGCGCTCTATGAGCTCAGAATAAATTGACTAAGCATGCTGAGTAAAAAGCTGAATCACTCACAGTCACATTTGATAGAAAAAAAAAAAAACAGGATAAACAAAATAAATGAAATGGTGGACGAACTTTGTTGTTCTGGAACTAAAGGATAACGAATTTAATAAATAAAAATGAATAAATATTCAATTTATACATACATTTATTAAAAATATCAGCTGTGTGTTTCATAAATACATCAGAACAATCTGAGCACGATCGGCTCAGAGCGCGCTCATAATGCTCGAGCTCGGTTCAGAGCTCAGCTCTGAACTAAAAAAGAAAAACGCCTTATGTTGCAATGCATACTTTTCCAAAACGCATCAACTGCGCAAACAAAAGCAAACAGAGAATCGGTAATGATTATGATGCATATGAAATTTGACATTTCAGTTTGCAACGCCAAATAAAATTGATAGGTGGTCTGAGGCGTAAGTGTAATAATATATTTTGTAATAATTTGCCAATTTTACTTTGGTTTGCAGTAACAAATGCATAAGAAATGGCATCAGAGAAGCAGTGTGCATTCACGTTTTGGAATTCAGCCTACTACTACTTGATAAGTAGGTTTAAGGTCAACAAAACCTTAGATCCAAATATCTAATCAATATTATTTACACAGCGATGCATTTTCAACACCCCTGCATGCAAACGAATAAAAACTAACCCCATAAATCTTGAAAATGTCGTCCTTAAGTCGAAAACTCTAACTCAACTTCGTTCCGACATATATCACAGAAGTGATAAAGATTACATCTATACAATTCAACTCAATTTCCTTTCGCCATACTGCCTGATACTATCTCGCTTAGAATTTAAAAGCACGGCCGCCAATGTTGTGACAACAACACGTCCACGAAACAAGCTTTGTTTATGTTGTGAACCTATTTTTAAAATTACCTCCCCATTGCCATTTCCTGTTTTTCCCACTGTTACGGGGAACATGAATGTTTCAATGCGCAGCAAGGTCAGGGGGTGATTTTCGCACCGTTCAGCAGACAGCGTGCGATTGATTTTACGTGCGATGACGACTTTCGATTGCACAAGGCTATAAATAGACACGCATTGAACTTTGTTTTCTAGTCGGATTATTCATTTTATGACTTTGCAAGGCATTCATGTGGAGTGATGGTTTTTTAGTTGGAGTGGGAAATGAGAAATCAATATGCCGTATGGTGTGTGTGTGTGTGTGCATTTACTTACCGGCCAACAGTAACAGCGGCAGAAGAATCAGCAGCAAGAGAAGGAATCGTTTCTTGTTCTTGTTTTCGGCGTTTGACGACTTTAACAGCCACGTATCAAAGCTTAGTACTGACGATATTGCCAGATAGATATACCGGAACAGACCGATAAACACGGACGATATAGCGTGGCCAATGCGACCAAAGAATCCTAAAGTAAATTCAATTTTTATTAATGAGTTCGAATTCACGGCCAAGTTCGTTTACCTCTCTCTTCGTGGGAATTCCTTGTCTTATACAGCTCACTTTCTGAGCTCAAGCCAACGACTGCACTCCATAAACTGTAAACAGTTGTCACCACAGTGGTTAGAACCCGCGTAAACCATGACTCACTGTGCACGGTCGACTTTGCTGTCGACGACAAATACCGCTTGCTCTTTCGGTAACTCTCGAACTGCGCCAAATCGACTTCATCTTGCGAGTCATATATCAGACTTTCCGCTGCCTTGCGATTGGCCGAACTGTCTGAATTTGTACATTGATATGCGTAACGACGACGAATGAATTCCTCCCGCGCTGGTTCCCGCTGTATCATTTCTGTCACGCGATCGTGATGATTCTCCAGACTACGACGAGACATGTTCGGCATCGCAACAACACCCGGTGCTATCTCGCGACGATGCGGTGACCGCTTCGAATATGTGTAATCTGTTTTCGGGTATTTACTAGAAGGAGGGGATGGTTGATGGTTACATTAAAATTCACAGCACACCAAAGTGCAGTCCTATACTTACTTCCAATACTCGCCGGCATCTTTGTACTCCTGGTAGGCAACGTGATCGACCAAACTTCCATTGGTCTGTTCGGCGTACGAGATTTTCGATGATGAATTATTGCTGCCGCTGTATTGGGCGCTTCGTTCAAAATCAGAATTTATTGCGTTTTGGCTGATTTCTTTGTTGCCAGTGAATACAGATCTGAAACTCTGTTGTTGTGCGCCTTTTGGTGTGGATGTCATGGCTGTCGAACTGAGGTTCTTGATAGCATTGTTTCCGTGCAATCTCTGCGCGGATGTTGTTATTACAGTAGTTGTTTTTGAACTGGAACTGGTGAAGGATGACGATGCTGTCGCGGATCCTGCAGTTACGAACTTATTGATGGCATTTGACCGAGCGATTTTTTCGACTGTTTCTGGGCTGGCATCTTCGCTGGAGTAGTCGGACGTTTTTGTTGTTATTTTGCCACCTTCCACCGACTTGGAGGCGGATGATGAAGATGTTACGGTTGTTATTGTTTTACTTGAAGTTTTCTTCGCTGGACTGGCGGTCACTTGGATGGATTCTTCAATGATGGTTCTGCGAAGGAAATGCAAAGAGGTGAAAACGTATAGTTGATGCTGTTCTGTTTTTTAGTCATATAAACAACGAAGTATGCCACAAAGTCAGTTGGGACCTTCTCGCCGTTTCATAAGCTTTCTCTTGTACGCAGAAACTGTTCGAAATCAAAAACTCCTCAAAACTAGCAGGCATAATATCGACCGGCTATTCAAAGTACCAATTAATGCAACCACTAACTATTCAAAATCATTGTATGTCTACAGCCGAAGCGATAATAATTATTAAAGTAGATGAAGCCCCGAGCAGCTGCTATCGACACTACCGAGGCGCTACCTGTCAAAGAAGCTAAAAAGGTTATCTACTCGTTTCAGCCGATAACTAGCACAAAGGATGAAAGAAAAACATCTCTATAGATTAAAAAAGGACATTTTTAATATTGCAAAGGCTGCAAAGTGGATGATGTTCTGTGTTGCCCAAACAGTGTAAATAGATGCTGATCGACGTGATGCCAACAATCTAGCAACCACAATATTGGTCGAGCTATTCATGAAATCCATTTGTGTGCCATCAAAATCTGATGGCACACAAATGGATTGAAATCTCGGCTATGCGAAACATAGATGTATCAACAAATGGCACTCTATTGTTGCAACTCAAGTCAAATTCGTCAAAGTAATTTCGGCAAATAACTCTATAAACCGGTTAAGTGACTCACAGCTAATAAGATCGATGAACGAACTTTGACCAGTCTACTGGTAGCACTGAGTATCGTCGATGTACCCACATAGAAAATATATTAGAGCACCAGGTAGTCTCTAGCAGACATTATATTCATTGTTCACTGTTGGAGTGAACTTCAAATTAAATATTCGAAATTGCCTACTAATTTTTTGCGCACGAATGCAATACAAACAAATATTCACAACACCTCAGTGTGTGCAATCACCCTGAAGAAGCATCTGTACATTTAAATTGCAGAAGTAGGTTTAATTAAAACTGCCGGCATAAAAATAGAATCAATGAATTTTGAAGTGCTGCAAGTGTTCATCTAATTCTGTACTTTATGCCATTCTTGCACGATTTTTTATTATAAGGACAAGTGGATCTATAGACCGACCCATATCATACGATTATGGCGACCCAAAGCCCATTCTTTCGAACAAGAACAATATTGAGCAATCAACTTATAATTGAGTATTTCTGCTCGATTCTGATATAAGTATGTTTAATGTACACAGAGAGCTTGCATGACTAACATACATAATTTTAAAATGTGCTTTCAATCGCTTTATCATCCACCGACTATTTCTGGATTGAAAACATATTTTAGTTCAGCAGAGATATACCTACCTACCAAACTTTACAAAACACTTTTCGTACATCTAACCCTACACATAACAAAGAACCCAACGCAAAAGTTATCGTTATCTGCAGATAAGAAAAATAGTCACAGAAAACGTCGCATAAGCACGATGATATAAGAACCCGAAATATAATTCCACCACAAGCATCGAGCATATTTTGGTCAACCGAAAATCAAACAAGTCATTCCTTCCGCAAAGCATAAGCAAACAACTCAAAGCTCTGATCGTCATGATGAAACGAAAGCTTTCGTTGTTTAAAATTTCTGTATGACGCCGTTTTGTTTGTGAATCGAAAAGCGAGCGTTAAAATTTGAATAGCAAATTCCTTGCTGTACCCCCCGCGCTTTTGGTTAATTAACTCGATGTCGAATGGCGAGCGTTTCATTTTGTTCGCTTCTGTGCTGTCCGATATAGTCTATGCTAGAAGTATGTTCTCATGTCCACTCCTCTCTTTTCATGCTTACGAAAATAAAGCCGACAAAATTGAAGGTCAATCGATTTGTGTTTGGACTGTACAAACATTGAACCCCGTTGACGACAGAATTGATATACTTCGCCAACAACTGTGTTGTCAAGAATACGAGTTTTCCACTTAGCTATGGGGATTTGTTAACGATTATGCATGTTTCAATGCCATTTGACAAGAGGGGGGTGGGTCGTTCTTTTTAATTTACGACACAAGCTACGTCGCGTAATGTAGAAGGTGAACACGCATGGAACTCCATAAAAAACAATGTAAAAAATTCATACATTTTAAAGTATACTTACTGAACGTTTGGAATTTTCTTCTTTTTCTCATGATGATGTGAGTGCCCCTCTTCTCCCGCATGTGCACATGCCTCACTATCGCATTGTGATCTAAGAAATGGGGTTTTAGATCTGGAACGATTCCTCGTCTCTCTTATTATGTCTCCCATAGTTGTTGTGCAACTCCAATGGGTGGGTTAATCTGTAAAGAGTAATCACAAAAAGGTAAACAACACATTTTTTTCCAAACTCAACCCTAGGTACGTTATATTTCGAAACTATTTTTATATGATTTGTACAAACAAATAGAACAGTTCAGTGGGACCTGTCGGATGTAAATATAAAAAAAACCTGCATGCATGCATTGGAATATGTGTATAAACGGAAGATGCCACACGTCTTGTGCAATTAGAAACAAAAAACGTTTCCATCAGTCAAGGAGCGTTCAATTATTCATTCTGAGAGTGACAAGATGAGGGACTTAGCTGCGCACAGCTAGACTAATCACCAGCGTTGCGTGCATTTATTCGCAGAACGCGATCAAGGAAACTGAAATATGTGGGAAGCTGTTTTGTTTCCAGCAACACCTTTAATCTTTTGTTGGCAAGGAAATTGTCGATTTGCATGCAAGACGGCGTGAAGTCACGATGCCTGAAACTAGTGCAGTTTCCTTTGCGATTAATGCAGACTTTTGAATAGTTTCTGCGGACTGAACTGGTCCGTTATCGGTAAATTGTTCTCAAAATGTAGTGTGAGAAGTTGTTAAATAAATTGCAGTTTCAACATGATTGGCCGCATTCAAGAATCTTAAGTCGACTAGATTGGTCTGGTTGAGAGATGTAACCTGAACGCAAAAACTAGATTGGTCGGGAACGTCACTTTTCCTACGTCATCCACATACGCGAACTGTCAACTTAGTACTCAGTTACGAATTTCTTGACTAGATCATAAACGTCAACTGAAACAGCTGCTCATATGACCGATTTCGGCCAATCAAAACCGAGTTTCACTTAGTGAGAGAGCTGTCAGACTTACTAAACTAGATACTTGAACGTCCCCATTGCCTTAGTAAATTTCCTCTTCGCTAGGGAGGTTAGCAATAATACTTCGTCTCATTGAATTTCTGGTATTGGATAAGGCAGTCGTACCAATTTCTCACCTTCTGTCGATTGTCAACCCTACTTATGCAACGCCGTGTATAAGGTGCAGTGCATTCCTTGTCACTTGAATATTTTCAATATTACAACTTCATTTCTACGTGTAATTTCAAAGACCAATAATACAAATCGAGTTAAAATTGTTGTTTATTAATATTACTGATCGGCTTACAAATAATCGAAAGATATCTCACGGCTACCCTAGTTCCAACTGATTCCCGTATTTCTATATTTACAGTGGGAAAATGCAAGTCTCAAATCATAGCAGTTATCAAGTCCAGTAAGTGGGGATCCAAACCGAGCATGGCACGTGGAAATGCAAAGAAAAGTCATCTTTCCCGTCTTTCAAAATTCAGTTGGAAAAACACGGGTTTTCTTACAAGTTCCATGTAGCTACACTTTTCAAACTGTTACGAATAATCGTAGTTTTATACTAAAATGTACGGGAGAATCAACAACGCTTACTTAAACTCCAAAAAAAAGCAAACTTTCGATAATCCAAGTAGCCAAGAGAATCCTGTAGACAAAATATTAGTGGTCCGATTTATGACAGCGCATGCAGATGTTCCGAAAAGTATTTAAAAAAACAAGAGCTAATTGGAGAATCTCAATCCCCCGTTTTATTGTGCACATAATCGGTAAAGGGAACGCATAGTTAGACTTCTTATTTTTGTTGATAAATTTCGCACTTATTTTAAGGTTAGGTTATGGAAGGGTGTGTTCAATTAGTGCTAGTGTTGATATATCTGGGGTTTTTTGCTTTACATCAGCTGGTAGGGAATACAATTTTGGTTTTATCGCAGAACTTTCTTCACAATTCTTTGCAAGCAAATTTAACATAAACATTTCCAAATTATGCCATACAAATACAAAGGTACAACTGTAAATTCGGTATGCATCTGTAAGGCAACAATATTTAATAACTTTTTAAATAAGCAAAGGAGCAAGTCGTTAAACAATAAACGTTATTCACGGCTCAACAAGTTAGGGAAAGGAGTCAATCGCTTCGAAATATGTACTGACAAGCGCTTTTTCGGTACCATCTGAGCAACATAGTTCACAGCTCAAAATTTTCGACTGAACTTTTGACAGCCAACAAACGCATGCAAATATTTCGTCACAGAAGTTTACCATATGGAGCAAAAACAGCACCTTCGACCTTTTTGTTGTCCGCGGCGCGGCGGTCTATTATTTGAAACATGTGCAATAGATATCTGTATTTAGTAAAGTGAGAATGAAGGTTGTTGCATACAGTTTTCTTCTGTAGAGCGTAGCTAACTTGTTTCTAAAAAAAACTATTGTTAATTATTAGGTTACGTCAAATATGTAGCCGTCGACCTAAGCCGTGTCCCTAACGACGTGCAAATAGTCACTTCGTTTGCAAAAAAATAATTTGCTTTTAGCAACATCTGCTAACTCTTTCGTTATCTAACCTTATTAGGAATTCTCTTTTTTTTTTTTAATTTAACCGCTCAAATACCAATGTAAATTCTTAAAATGATTATTCACGATTTGTCCTCAGATAAGCACCACTGTTGATCACCACAATGTCCCAAAGAATACAATACAACATGATATACAAACAGCAATCACTAATCTTCATGGGTCGCAGTGAAACGAACGTCTATTTTTTGGCGCGTTCCACTTGAGTGACTAATATTGGCGATTAGAAAGGAATTTCAGATGCAAAGTTTGTACATTCACCAAGGATCACGATTCACGATAGCCTACTTGCAGCCGCCAAGACAGCCGACTCAAACATCTCTTCATGCAAAAAGTTGTGTTTGTCTAATATTCAATGGGAGCACCTCCTTACCGCACTCAATGTGAATTTCTTTTTACACATTTACATTTTTTGCCTTACAACTTACAACACATCTATTGGTTTAGTAACGTATAAATAGAATTTATTTTGTTTTTGCGATTCTGTGCCGTGAGGGAAAACTCTCGGGAAATACTATTTTTAACATAAAATCACGTATTGTATGCCCAGCGCGCGGTTAAATAAATTCGCACATTCATCGCACTGTATGAGCTTTGTTCTACATGAAATTATCTATTTTAACAAGCGAGGTGTGCCCTATTTGTTAATATGAATTTTTGTTCACAGAATTTCCGTCGCAGCAATTGATTATGATTTACCCGCAGCGGCGTAAGGAATTTCAATTTATTTCGATAGACAGGAAACATATTTACCTCAAAATTGAGTAAAATTCTATTGACTAAACGAATTTGGACGCGAACTTTTGTAGCACATTTATTTATACAATTAATTGATATTATTTTTATTGTAGTTAACTGAACTTTCAACGCTTTTTCTTAACAAATTTTGTTCTTTTGCATTTCACAAGCACTTTCTGCACGTTGACACTTTTACAACAAATTCACTAATGAAATGAACTGAACGAACAACTTTGGTTATCGGTTTATTTGAAAAATTTAACGATTGTATTGGAGGATGGTGTGGTTCTCTTCTGGTACACATTTGTATTTGAAAATTTCGAAATGTTTCTGTTTCGTTTCGGAGCAAATGCCATGTGTGCGAATGGTGTGTTGAGTGTGTGGGTTATGTGCGGCGTCGAGGTCATGCATATGAATAGAAGAGAATTTAGAAATGACGTCATTGCTCATAGCCCATGGGGTGGATTTGTTTGTGTTTGTTTTGTTACGCATCCGTCCGATGAACTTTTTTGACGAAAGAACGAAATGTTTCGTAATAAGTGTTGCTCATTCTCATTCTCAGGCAGTGAGTATTTTATGTGTGTTGATTCATAGAAATCCACTACGTTTTTTCTTATTTTCAGTCAATTATTTCCTCAAACATACTTTTTCTTTTACCTTCAGATTTAAATTAATTAAATATTTACAGCCTTGTAATCCTTTAAATCTTATAATTCCATTCAAACTTAAAGCATTTGCCACCCGCATATCTTCTACCTTCATATATTACAAATATTTGGTACCTACCAGCCTCCATCCCCCATATCATTTTAAATTACACAAAATGTACCTAACTATTTAGAAAAACGTTAACCAACTTTACCAGCAAGACACTACATTTTTTTCCTCATTTTTCTCACTGAAAAGTCAGCGGTGTGTAAAAGAGACTGAAAGTGTATTACGAAAGGGGTAGCAATTGTTTACAAAGCAACCACAAATTTTCAAACGAATTTTTTTCAAATAATCTTGAAATTGGGCACTCACTCCTATTGGGAATTTTCGGTCTAATTTTTTGTACTGCTCCAGTTTTATTTTAAAAGCAGAAAAAAATGCATAGAAAATGAAGTGTTCTACAGGCATAATTAACTTATTTGCTTAAAATCACTTAAACACTAACAATTCGACAAAGTAACAAAGTTTTATACATGGTCCGAATTGGCGCTTTCAGTCCAAACATCGCCCAAAACTCGGCAGCTTTAATATTCAATATAAAAAAATATCAAAGGAAGGAGCTCCCTAGGAAACCCGAATATACGAAGAATAGGGCCCTAACGACATGATTCACAAGATATCCCAATTTGAAATAAAAAAGCAAAACCGGGATAACTAACTGACACTTAATCAAACACTTGTATAGTTTTAGTGTCATATTGATTATTGATTGTTGAACTTTATTTTGGCTGAGTTAGGATGTCTGTTTTAATTCGTACAACAAAAACAAACAAAAGTGGACTAATCTTTAATATTCTGCGATTGGAATCATAATTTTTGCTTGGATCAAAGAGGAAAAACCAGAGCGTCCAATAAAAAAAAAACATCTGTACCGAAAGTGTAAGATGAACCAGGAATATGGTGAATCGGGACCGAACACTCAACTACTACTCGTTGATGGTAAACAATCACTAAAGGTGTGAATATTTGCTGTCAATTGCGGAGTTGGCCATTCTGACATCAAAACTCTTTTCTTCTCATTCTTACATAGAGATGGCAGGACAAGTTCTTTCCAAATCAGTTCTGGGGGCTCGCTCGACCTTCATTCCATCCAATTCAATAATGCATCCATCATGCTACTGCTGATGTAACAGCTGATGACTCGAAGACAGGAAATCCAAACCAGAGACAAAAAATTATTCAAACAATTGATTCAATATTTTACTAATAATTTGTTTATATTTGCACTCTACTTACGTCTGAAAATCCCGCGTAAATAACAAATTTGACAAGTGGTTTGACAAGTGGGTGAAATTATGTATCCACCATGGTGAGCTGTGTCAGTGTTCCGAAATTCAGCTTTTTTTCTAAAGAGTTCAACACGAAAGTGGTGAATAAGTATAATTTCTCAATATTTCATTGTTCATATTAATATTTTTTTCCGCTTTTTTTCACTAAAAATGGTTTTTATATGTTTACAATTCTTTAGCATTGTTTATTATTCTTATATTGACAACAAAAAAATACAATTCTTCCTAAAATAAATCACTGTCTACACAAACTTTAGTTGTAACGAATAATTTCAAATTTAACGGATAAAATTGTATGAACGCTGTCAACAACTTTGCCCACAGCGGAAGTGGCATATGCAAGGTGCGAGTGTGTTGGTGAGTCGGTATTTTTGAAGTTACGTGACATTTGTCAATACGAATTTCTATGTAACAATACAAGCGCACTTAGCATTTGCCACCCCATAAAAATATAGCTTGTAGGCTAAGTAACGGGAAATCGGTCGGAGTTGGTGGTCTCAGTATTGTCTCTGATCCAAACAAATAAAACACACCCAAATGCTTGTCGGTTTACAATAGAATTTTTATTTTTTTAGAATGCATTACATTATTAGTAATAGTGTCGCCTTATGGGTTCATAAAACATATAAATTACAACCGCTGGAAATTTCGAAAAGAGATTGAGGTGGAGACAAACTAAGTACAGCGCAGAAAACTTAGAAACATACAAAATAGAAAACAATCGAGAAGCGGTTTCGTTCGGTTTGACTGTTTGAACGAACTATCATACTGAACTTCTCCGGCGCCTTAGACGGGTGTTGGTGTTTTCCTCTTTACTTGTGCAAAGCGGCGGTCTCCAGAGTAGGTGCTGGTTTCGAAGCCAAACCGCCCAACAATTTCTTAATTTCGGCAATAGCACGTCCAGGATTTAATCCCTTGGGACAGGTGCGAGTGCAATTCATGATTGTGTGGCAACGGTACACACTGAAGGGATCCCTCAACTGGTTCAAACGTTCGGTGGTGTTCTCATCACGGGAATCGATGATCCAACGATAGGCTTGCATAAGAACAGCTGGTCCAAGATACTTGTCAGCGTTCCACCAGTACGATGGGCAAGCAGTCGAGCAGCACGCGCACAAGATGCACTCGTACAGGCCATCCAGTTTGGAACGATCATCAAGCGATTGCAAGTATTGTGCCTTTCCCTTGGATTCGGTGGCTTCGTTTCTGGAACGACAGAAAGAATGGTTTAAATGTTTTGTATGAGAATCGATGGATTGAGGTGAGCTGAAGGGAATGATAAGGATGCGACAGATAGAAAGAGAGAAAGAGGATCAGAAAGGAAAGATGAGACAGTGATGAAGGGATAATTGGGGGACGATAAGACTCACTTGCGCTGCAACCAAGGCTGAATGGAATTATACTGCTTGTAGAAGTTGTTCAAGTCTGGGACCAAATCCCTCAACACATACATATGTGGCAATGGGTAAACCTTCAGGGGCTTCGAAAGGTTTGTATCGATCTCGCTGTAAAATTAAAACCGAGGACTCTTAGAAAAGCCAACTAAAGCCAACAAATTCAACTCCTAACCAAATACAAGCCAAAGTGTTGACTCCTCCAATGTTCATTGAACATGATCCGCAAATACCCTCGCGGCATGACCTACGGAAGGTCAAGGTTGGGTCGACTTCGTTTTTGATTTTAATCAAGGCATCCAACACCATGGGACCGCACTCCCTCAGGTCGACCTCATAGGTTTGCATATGTGGCTTCTTGTCGGCCGCATCCGGAGTAAACCTGTAGATCTGGAAAGTTTTAATTTGTGGCTCCTTCTTCTTTTCGGGTGCAGGAGCAGAGAGAGAGGTTGTTGTGCTCGAAATTGCGCGCATCTGTGGATAAAAATTTCATGATACGAGTAGTATTAGAATCTAATTTTATGAAACGGATAAAAATGGTTTAACTGATTTGGATAAGTTGACGACAGGAGATCATGTACGAAAATGAGAAGGAAACTCAAATTGAGTATCTTTATAATTCACAACTAAAGAGCTTGGGGCGTACTCTGTGAAATGCCTTTGAAATATCAAGCGAAACAATTTTCCTTGAATCGCAGTGATGGAGACATTGGTTATACTTTTCGGTGAGAAAAAGGGAACCGTGCTGCCGGTCATTAAGGTGATTTCAGTGATCTCATAAACTGACAATTTTAAAACGTTTTCATGACCTAAGAAAGAATGCTCCCGACTCGTGAGTCCTTTAGTTGATTCTATTAATGCGATAAGGACGTTCGCCTTTTTTAAAAGCACTCGGCCAGCTGGAGAAGCATATACGCATTTTGAAGCGTGAAAGAACTCCTCTCTAGAACGATGGGAGGGAAAGTCTGTTCGGAGCGCTCCGCGATCTGTCCCATGAAATATCTGACGCTCTCAACTACAGGCACAGGCAGATCAAAAACTGAAAGCATTGATCTTGCTGCGGGCAAGAAAGCTCACATCGTCATTGCAATTGAGCGTTGAAGCCAAACTACTGACTGATGCATAGGATGTGCCTTGTGTCAGCGGTGAAGAAATTTGTGGTATTGCTCTTTTTGCATCGGCAGCTACTGTTTACAAGCACTTGCTCATGTTGACGTGCAAACTGAAATATGTGTGCAAAAGTAAAAGCAAAAGGCCATTTTGCAACAAAACTGAAAGTTCTTTATTAATCGACATGAAGAAGAGATATACCTATAAGTTAGTGTTTGACAACTAAGGCGATAGTTTTGTACCTCCGAAATTGTGGACTGAATACTGTTTGCTTGCACAAGTCCGTAAATAGATTACAACAAATGGACATGCACTTGCAACACTTCAAGTCAATAAAACCGAAAATAGAAAGAGGTACCTTACTAGGGCTATCACTAACACTCTCCATCGATCTTCATGTAATCTTATCAATGCTCTTGTAGTGGTATCGTAGCTCCCATCTGTTTTTGGGGCACTGCACCAGTGCCAATGCTACTCAACCTAGGCTTTTATGATCCCAGAATCGACCGCCAGCAGTCAGTTTCCCTTTGTGGGGGTTCACAAACAACAAACCACTGCCACTGCGTTGCAAATTAAGTTGCACATCTACCTACCCACGTCACACTAATCGCTGTTCATGCAATCGAAACTTATGTGTTACTTAAGAACCGCGCTCTACAATTTGTTAAAACATAACTTTTTTCCTACACACCACTTGCATCTTTTGAACATCTTCCAAGGAAATGTCACATGTGCGATGTGCCCGACCTGACTGTGGAAGAACAACATTTTTTTCAATTTCTGGTGAAATGCAATAATCAACTGCAATTAGCGTTTTACATAACAAGTTTTTCATCACCAAAATATCTATAGGGAGCTGCATAAAATATTTCATTCCACTTTCGTTGTCTTATCGCGTAGATTCTTGGCGAATTTTAATCCAAATATTGGAAAATAGAAAAAATATATATTATGTAACTGGCCAGTGTGATAAACATTTCGGCATGCGAAAAAATTCCATTTCTTACCTGCCGTGCCAAGGCACCAGAACGGCAGAGGATTAGCCTAGCTTCGTTGACCAAAGCCATTGTCACTGACACAATAATTTATAGTTGTCTTTTATTAAAAAATTGAAACGGCACTGCGTTTGCAATTTACACTTTCGAAGAGAAAAACCAAAATACAAATATGATCCCACTGCCAAAAGTGATTTTCTTACTGGCATTTATCTTGTCCACGGATTTTTCCGTCAACTGAAAGTGGGGGTGAAGAAATCTAGTGTCAAATATAATTTCCCCCAACCAGTGCTCAGATGTAAACGAAGCCAATTTATGGTTGGTGTATTGGATGAAGCCTGTAGAGACATCTATTGGTGGTCATCGTTGAATGTGGTAAAAATAAATTGGACAAATTTTAGTTTGAATTGTAATTAAATAATACCATGTTCCCACCAACGTGATTTAGCTAAATCAACTTAATTTATTCAGCAAACAAAAAAGAAAGAAAAACTGTCAAAAAAATTATTTCAAATTCAATTTTCTAATTTTGTTCGTGTTTCGGTGAGTTTTTGATATTTTTATTAAGTTCATGCAATCAAAAATTGTTCTTGGCAGGTATGGCAAAAAAACAGAAAGAATAACAATGGTGTTGGACACCTAATGTCAAAGTCGACAAAAATGTCAAACTAAATCACTTAAAGTTCGGTGGAGACGCCTTTCGTGATTTATAAATCACTTCGGCTAAATCACGTTGGTGGGAACATGGTATAAGGTATTTTATAATTATATTTGTTCGGCTGCGGAAATAGTAAATAATAATAGCTGGCTTCCGTAACTGAGATTTAATTTCTACAAAGTTGTTGAGTTCGCCTTCGACCGTTGTAAATAGATATGATGGTACTTTAAATAAATTAATAAGAGAAGAATACAAAATTTAGTTATAAAATATATAGTTGAGCGGAAAGATGCGAACAAATGGGAGTTATTTTTTAACTGGAAAAGCGGGTTCGCACTTGCCTTGAAGTTAACATTTAGAGTTATAAGTGACGTTTGGTATTCGTGGTATTAGTGGAGAGCTTACCATTTATTGAGGTTTAACTGAGCAAAGGTAGATGTACCTATGAACAATTCTACTACAATTTATCATGGTTGATAGTAAACTACTCACATTACTTATCTCCAATAAATTATGCATTCCATGGATCGCTTGCGAAAATTCAACTTCAAACTTCATAAAACAAAGCAAAACACATTGAGCATAAAGTGTAATGCTGCATAATGTCTTTCAAGATAGAAGTAAACCGAATAAAGTGTTTGGGGGTCATAAACTCCCAACGGATCTACATTGATCTAAGTGTGGCACGTACAGGATTCTCTTGTCCTGCCAACCCACTAACATAACCTAACCTATACCGAATAAATCACCGCCTTTGCGATGCGCCGGTAGATTAAAAAACATTCTTCTCAGACTGTACAGAAATTATATTCGCAATTGTGTTCCCGCCTAATAATTGCAGAGGTTATGTACATTCCGTACAGAAAGTTTGTTATACGAATATCCTCCACAACATTTTTTAATGGGACCAATCCAGTTTAATCGTTCAAGTGTAGTACGCTGCTCGAGCTAAACTAAATTTTATTTGGTATCCAACTTTTCTCTCCAAACATCAGCTCAAGTCCTAGCTAAATTTTGACATAGAGCACGCCGTGGAAAAGTGTCATAGAAAACAGCTGTTCTTTGAAAAAAACTTCCTTCAATAATTGAATTACATCTTATTTCAACTATTTCTGATTCTAGGTACGAGAAGTACATCTAATAATTAAAAGAGGTCATCCTTGCATACTTTTCCGCAACGGAACATTTGTTGTCACACTACGATCTGTCACAATTTAGCTTGAGAAAATGTGCCGACGCATTAAACGGCCACGCTAAATTTTGACAGACACATGAATTACATGCTGAAACGACAAATTTTGATTATTTAGCTCGAGCTAAATGCGTTATGTACATTCTGCGAAGGAAGAAGAATATTTGCCTCCACAAAATATTTTATTGGGCTTATTATAGTTTAATCGTTCAGAGTATAGATCTAGCCCAGACCGATCTTGTCGAATGAAGATATGTAGTTAGATTTTTAAATATGCTCATTTAAAATGCGCTAAATTTAGACACATACCTATACTCTGTACAGTCTGAATCGAAAATCTGACTTTTTAGTTGGAACTGACTGCACATTGGCCGCGATCCATTGCCCGCTAGACGTCTAGCACAAAATATCCCAGATGAAGGAACGTCCGCGCTAGAACCCTAGCGCCAGCGGCAAATTGACATTTGACAACAATTATTTCGAAACTAAAACTAAAGAAATACCTAATACAATATATTATAAAAACAATATCCGAATGGCTATTTTACTCACTTTATTAACAATTTTCTCATAATTACTCTTGCTCAGCTTCGTATTTATTTTTATTTTGTAAACGTTTGCACGATTTCCTTTGACAGGTCGTTTTTATTTTTGTTTTTTTTTCTCTCAATGTAGCGGGTATTTTAGCGCTAGATTTGGAAATTTCCCTAAATTGCTAGACGTCTAGCGCAAATGGTAAAATATCAATTTTTTTTATATGCAGTTTGACATGCCGCTAGTCATCTAGCGGGCAGTCGAACACGGCCATTGTTCGATTTAAGCGATTGAGATTTATTTTGGAAGCCACGAAAAATGTTATATTTAAGGAAAATTTCCGTTCTCAAGGCGGGAACAGTTAAACGTGAGGAGGCTGTTTTCCTTTTAAATAATTACAGACACTGGAATTTGTTATGTAGACATTTTTTGACTGGAATGGAACAGTTTTTTTTTACAAACAAAAGGAATCACGATTTAGAAACAGTTCGTCAAGTTTCATAGATATAAGAAATATAAGGGCACATTCACAATTCTAGTCATCTTAAGTCGATTAGATATGAATGGTACATTCCACTGGAAGGAAAAACTATATTGGTTGGTAATGTCACTTTTACTACGTTCACAATCGAATTGACAGCTTTGTACTCAGTTGAGACATTGAGAAAGTTCGGATTTCTGGTTTAATAAATCTAGCAGCAGTCTGCCAGCATTTCTCTCTCTCTCTTTGGTTTGTCTAGATTAATCAGATGGTAATTTTTTCTCAGCAACCGTATTCATATATAACTGTTAATTGTTAAATGTTAAGGCTAACAAATGTTAATTGTACAAAACTGTTCACGTATCAATCTAGACCAATAAAAATTCAACTGCCAACTGCTAGTACTGAACGTATCTTTTATTCACTTGACAGTTGACATTTGACAGGAATAATTGGGGACGTTCAAGTATATAGTTAAGTAAGTCTGACAGCTCTCTCACTATAATGTATCTGGGTATTGATTGCAGGAAATCGGTCATATGAGCAGCTGTTTCAGTTGACGGTTATGGAGGGGTAGCCGACGAATCTAGTCAAGAAATTCCTGACTGATTACTATGTTGACAGTTCGCATATGTGGCTGACGTAGGAAAAGTGACGTTCCCGACCAATCTAGTTTTTTGCACTCAGGTAACATCTCTCATCCAGACCAATCTAGTCGACTTAAGATGACTAGATTCTTGAATGTGCCCATTGTCAATCAAAAGCGCTTGCCAAAGGGAATTTAAGTTTGAAGGTATTCCTCGCTGTGTCTCATTATGTTTAACTTACCAAATTTGACTGAAAATTCATTTGAAAATTAATGAATGCATGAATTGAGAAAAATTTTCAAATTGATTGATATTGGAAACGCATCTGATATTGACAGCTACGAACTCTTGAAGTGATTGTAAAGATTTGATTGTTAAATATAGTTGCAGACAAAAAGTGAGCCATCGAAAATGTTGACCTAAAACTAACCTCTAAGGGTTCGCCTTCCCACAGTCGATTGAAGTTACCAACTTAGAAAGAATGTTTACTGAAATATTTTTTTACACTTACTTGCGCCTCAGCCACGGTCGTATTGACCGATACTGACGGTAAAAGTGATCCATATCTGGCACCAAGTCCTTCAACACATACATGTGCGGCAATGGGTATATTTTCAGAGTCTTCGATAGATTCTCATCTACTCTACTGCAATGACAATAAAAGTCAATCATTCCCCTAACTTTGAATATTTTCCTAGCGTTCTCCCTTACCAGATACAGGCCAAAGTGTTAACTCCACCAATGTTCATGCCACATGATCCGCAAATTCCCTCACGGCACGATCGTCGAAACGCCAACGATCCGTCGAATTGGTCCTTGATCATGATCAGAGCAGTTAAAACCATTGGAGCCGATCTAATTAGCTTGTTCAGGTCGAATTTGAAGGTCTGCATACATGGCCCAGTCGCCGGTTTACTTGGATCCCATCTGTAGATTTGAATGGTTTTGATCCTTGGTGTTTGAATTGGGCTAGTTGAATCCGGTGCGGCAGCGGATGTAGTTAGAAACTGTGGATAGTGAATTAAGTTACAGAAGACTGGTTCTTCGAAAGGGAACTCTACCTTCTGACCAAAAGCAGCACAGCACTTGAAAAGGAATGGTCGAGAGCTTTTTATCAATCCCATTGCTTAATTTTCTCTATACAATTGGAAATTGATTTTGAAGAGGAAAACATCGCAAAGTTGATTAGAGCATGATCCGTACTTTGAACAAGTAGAACCGACGGAGAGTATACGCAACAGAATCAAGTCGCGAGCGAAACAGAAATTAGATGTTTGAAAGACTATATAACCTACTCGTTTGACATTTTCCTAGAATGACACGGCATGTCCTCTTTAATACGCATCACGAGAGCAAGCATCATGATTGTAGGCAACCTACCCACAAGCCTGACACGAATATGACCCAATTCGTTATGCTTGGCACGTATTTCCTGAACAACACACTGCACTATACTTTCCACCAACACATCTCCCCAAGACGATGACACAGAAGAGCTGTTCCTCAATTCCAAATTGAGTTCTTAAAAATGCATGAACCCTGCAATTAAGAAGGACACTTCTCTTCCATCCATCATCAGCATACAGGTACAGGGAAACCCCACCTCGCCCCATTGCCAGTGAAGGACTCGTTTCAGTGTGTTTTTTTCTAATCAGCGCGACACGGCTGTCGGTGTCGGAACTATTTAACTGGAAGCTTCGCTGACATGCACCGCACCGGCAAATCCCCAGCCATTTGCGAGCGGCTCCACCACACCTGGTCTCAGTGGCACCATCCCGGCGAGGTTGTCCACGCCATGCCATTGCCATGGCTGGGTGGCGTTCCGGTATTTTAATTTGCGTGTCGTTTGTGTTTGCAGTTATGCGGGTGTAGGTTGGTTGTGCAGTTTGCAATGTGGAACGGATGTCCCCAGGGAACACAACGGCAGACACAATGGCTCAAATTGCATGTCATTCTGTGAGCTGAATTGAAAACTTTTTCTCGTTTCCCATTGTTCACTTCACTTTTTTTTTCGCAATAGTCAAGCCAAAAGAAAACCCTCGTACTATTTCAAAATATTATTGTTAAGTAGGATGAGGCCACAGAAGTGTGCATCAGTGTCCTCCGTAGGTACGTATAGAATGCATTACTTTTTGTATTTCACTTAAGTTTGGTTGTTTCAAGTTGAACATGTCCTTAAGGCGAACTCGGTTTGATTGCGAGCGCAGATAGATCGCCTTGAGCGCTGCTGTCAAATGAATAGAAAAGCGTTCAGTCGATCTCCTTTGTGGTTGGTTGGTTGTATAATGTATATATGCTGGTATTACATAGGTTAGGGTTTTTTTTTATTTTTTTAATGAACGTTAAATTGTATTTATTCTGTTTAAGTGTTTAAGAACTTGTGGCACATAGTAGACAAAAATACTCCACGATGCTCAAATTCGAAGCGCTGACTTGTGGCATTTGAACATTACAAGTCCTTAGGCCTTTTCACAAAGTCGTCCATCATTTTTATTTGCTGTGCAAGACTTCAAAGTTCAAGAAGACTCATTTGAGTCCATAAATATAAGACATTCAAAATATATCCCCCCAGATAAATCTGAAGCACCCCTGGAATTGACTATTTTTTTCCAAAAAAAAAAAACCCCAACTTTTCGTTATTATTTGTTTTTAGCATGTTTAACGTGGAATTTACACAGCTCTTGCGTAACTTTGATGAAATTGTTATTTACAGCCTAAAGCCCTGGTAGCTAGTGCTATAATTTGTTTGTTGTTTGTATAATTTATTTATAAAATAATAAAGTACTAATAATAATAATAAATTGTTATTTACAAAGAGATGAGATTGGTGCCTAAATTTAAGGAACTGTGACAACAAAATAAAACGTTTTCCTAGTGAAATTGGTATTAGCTTTTTTTTTGTTTAAAAGAATTGTTTTGGAAACGAAAATAGCCGAAGGATATTACAGCAAATATAGCTTTGGAGAATCGAACGGTTATTTTGCAGCATTTTTAAATAATTCACTCATTTATTTAATCCTCAATTGTCATGTTCAATTTGGAATCATTGCAAAATGCAGAAGCACATTTTAGGGTAACCAAAAAGGGTTTTAGAACGAAATACAAGGTAATATAGAATTCAAAAGAAAGCCAGATCTATCTCCTAAACAATTTCTACCCTCAGATTTTCCCCTGTCCATAAAAAAAACCAAAAATGAGGGAAAAAACCTCCAAACTGGCAACCCTTTTCACAGCGACACTTTCACAGCGTTACCACTTAATAAAAAATATGCCATGTAGATTTGACCCTTAAAGTGAAGTAGATTCAAGAAAAGGGAAGTATAGATTTCAAAATCATAGTTTTACGGCCATAATATTCACTCCCTTTATTCCGGGTTAAAGGTTACACCCGGGCTTGAGCGAGTTGAAACCAAAAACTAAACCCAAGTCCATAATATTCACTCGTTAAACCCGAACATAAACCCTGTTTTTTAAATCCGATTGGATTTAAATGCAATCCGGAGACCAATTTAAGTACTTTAACTCGGGTTAAAACTCGATTTCATAATACTGACATTTCTTTGTTCACAGGTTGCGAGAAATAAGAAAAGTAGAAAAGTGAAATAGGAAATAAAGAGTAGCAAGACGCTACAAGAAAAATTGGATTTCATTCGTGAAATGGATGAAATTTTGATGTCTTCGTCAACAAAAGACGAATTAGTCGGAGAGCTGATGGTAAATCAACGAGGACGAACGGGTCGTCGAAAATATCGAATGTACAAGCGGGGTTGCGTCGATGATTTGATTTGATGTGTTTGCATTTTGGAGTTTAAGTTACGGTGACCATATTTTCAAGAGCAAAACCCGGGACAAAAAAGGGGAAATATATAACAGCACACAAATGGCCGAAAATAACAAAGAATTTCGTATTGAAATGTCCCGTATTTATAAAAAAAAACCGGGACAGTCTATTGAAAAACGGGACTATCCCGGGAAATACGGGATCTATGGACACCGTAGCTATATTCTATGATTCGACTAATGCACTAAAGACAAAAAATTGGCACACTACAAATCAATTCAATTTCCAAGTGACAAACAACAAAACAGAAAGTCATTATTTGTGAAATTTGACATTACGTGAGTTTAAAAACGGTCAGTATTTTAAATCCGCATTTATAGCTATCCTTAATCCAGCGGGTTTAATGCATGTTTTTCAGTAAACATGATAGACATAGGTTTAAATTGTCGGGTTTAAAAATGCGGATTAATGATCGGGTGTAAAATTAACTTAAACCTGAGTTACACCCGGAGTGAATAATATATTTTATATATATAAAAATGTAAAAAAAAAACTTTTAAGATTTAACCATAATTTTTTTTTTATGAAAATAAAGTCTTCATAAATGGTCCTCTCACTTCATTTTTATTATTTTTTCCAAATCTTGGTTGTTCAAGTTTTTTTGAAAAAAAATCTCATAAACGGTGCACAACGACATGTTTATTTAATTACAATTTTGCGTACCAATCTTTATGCACATTCTTCATTATACTTCAAAATATCTTTTCATCGTGTTTGTATTTGGCTAAACTTTTCGGAACAGACTGGAACCAAAAGTATCATTTCTTTGACAGAAAATTAAAAGGAAAACAATAATAAACGTCTGAAAATTTTTAATCTTTGTGTTTAAAGTGAAGTTTCTTGCAGTTTATTCTTTTGAAAAAAAATGTGAATCTGGACTTAAATGAATTTTAAATATATTTTTTTTTTATAGAAATATATTTTTTATTAAATAAGGGATTTCTGAAGTAAAGTAGATATAAAGAATTTAACAATAGTGCGAAGTAGGGAGCAGATTTTAATTTTTCTTTTCCAAAATTAAAGTAAATCTTCTTTAATTGAAATAAAAAGGTATCGCTGCTACGTTGTCCCTTTGGGTTGGAAAGTAAATGTCCATTTAATCTGCTTGAGTTAGCCATCTTAGAGGACTGATTTTAACCAGGTCGATGTTGCTGTAGAGTTTTTGCTCTTAAAGCACCAGTTCATCACCCAACTGATATTCCGAAATTGTTGGTGTTTTCTACGTTCTTTCTTATTGCATCTATTGTCCTGTTTTACCGTCGATTCTGTGTAAGTTATTTGCCATTTTATGGACAACGAAACCCAAACTCCTGCCGAAGTCTGGTGCTTATCAAAAATCCGCAGCTAAATAGGAGCGGCCTCAGTTCTCTGCATCAACAAATTCCACAGAATTTCATTGTTTGTTTTATTTGTTCCCGCCAATCCCCGCGTACTTTCTGGAGTCATCAAATATCAAATACTCTCAAATAATTTTTTCCCATATTTAAATGCTTTAATTCCTTTGCTCCTACATACCTGAACCCAGCTATTCAATATCCCGTTCCTTTAACATTATTTTAAATGCTTTGCAGCGTTCACTCTTTAGTAGAATGCTCAGTTTACAAGGTGAGCACAGGGTTCGGAATTTAGTTGTAAGGTTTCGCAGTAGATCTTAAAAAAAGTGCAGTATATCCACTTCTTTTGCAATAGATTTGGAATTTAGAAAAAATGCGATAAAAATTAAGTTTTTAAATATTTTTTTTTTAAATGTTTTAGTATTAGACATCCGACAGTAGAGCAGAACAACGACAACAATAAATTTAGAAACAGAGAAAGACACACTTGAGACTAGACTTCAACAGCAGAGACAATACTGAGACCACCAACTTCGGCCGATTTCCCGTTACTTGCCTACAAGCTATATTTTTATGGGGTGGCAAATGCAAAGTGCGCTGGTATTGTTACATAGAAATTCGTATTGACAAATGTCACGCAACTTCGAAAATTCCGGCTCACCAACACACTCGCACCTTGCATATTATGCCACTTCCGTTGTGAGCAAAGTTGCTGACAGCTTCGTAAAATCTGTTAAATTTGAAATTATTGCTTACGTGTGGTTTTTTTTTTACTTAAGGAATAAGTTTACATTTGCTTAAAATATTAATGAAAAATGAACAACGTAGATTGGTTGAAGGAAAATAAAAACATTTTTAGAAAATTTTCTTCAGTTATCTAAGAAAAATTTACGCATGAAATCGAAGTTAAATATATTCAAAAGCAGAAAACACACAACCCTATTTGTCATAATAAGTTTCTAGAATATAGAACATCTCATTTAGCTAGTTTTATTAACCAAAGAAATCAAATTATTCGCCTTTTAACAATTAATAATAACTAACCAATGGCATTCCGTTATGTAAAAATGTGGTATTCTTGAACTCTAGTACATTTCACTATGGTTGCCGAGGTTGGCAGCATTTATTTTTGTATTTTTTGTATGTTTTTGAATGTCACACGGATTCTAAATTGACAAAACACCGATGGGAAAACAAAATGGCGAGTTTGAAAATAAATTGAGGGGGCCAGCGGCAAGAGGATTGTGAGCTGGGGGTCTCAGTATGATTTGTCTATGTTCAACAGTATCAGTTCATGCAAGGCAAATGCAGTGAAAACGAGACGGCATGCACATTTTCTTTTAAAATATATTGTAATAGATTTCAGAATGAATAAACAGTGCTTCCAGTAACTGATTATTTTTGCAATGGGCTTATAAAAATATACTAAGAAACGAAAATGTGTAAATACATTCAATTTTGATTTAATATTTCCGAAATACGCATAAATTGCAGTAGATTGTCAGTCGAGCCTAAAATTGCAGTAGATTTACTGCAATTGCAAGTGAAGTCCGAACCCTGGTCAGCAAGGCTTTGTCAAAAAAAATATGAACCCTGTCTCCGTTTTTGTTATTGTAAGCACTGCAACAACTCCATTACAGCAGGTGCTCAGCTTTTAATTGTACACAGCGCATCACAATTCACAACACAACGCTGTTCATTATTGCAGAGTGTTTTCTGTTATTACAGCAACCTTCATTATTCGAATTAAATAATTCATTAATGTCGGATATTCCTACAGGTGCAATATTTTGTTGTTGTAGGCATATACTGGAAAATATGAAAAATTATTATTGGCCGGTGGATTAAAGGTGCCATGAAGATAAATGAATTTTATGAAACGGCTTTGCAGCCTAAATACATATTACATATTGTTGTACAGGGTGGTGGAAGATATGAAATGAACTTGAAATTATTTTAGTAACAAATAACTTTATATTATGAACAACGTGTCGTAATGAAAAAAATTAAACAAAGAGAGGGTTTGGGTGGAATTTAAGGAGGATATATAATAAGAGGGTGGCGCATAAGAAGATAAATAACTTTTGTTTTCATAATTTTATTTTACTTTGACATTTGTTAAAATTTTGATTATAGTTTGGAAATATGTTCACATTTTATTTTGAAGATAATGGCGGCGTTCCACTGCAAACAAATTGACATTTTACCATTTGCGCTAGACGTCTAGCACTTTTTGTGGAATATCCCTTTCAGTGAAATTTCTCAATCTAGCGCAAAACTACCCGCTGTATTGAGAGAAAAAACAAAAACAAACGACATGTCAAAGGAAATCGTTTAAACGTTTAAGCCTAGTATGCTGCTCGCGCTTAATACAAAAATGTCTCCAAACATAAAATTAAGCAAAGAAGTTAAGCCAAGTAGTACGCAGTTCAAGCTAAATTCATAAGCCGCTGTACGTAAAATCTCTACAGAATTTAAGTAAGCGTATTCATGCAAAATACATATTTCCAGAGCTAAACTTTGACAGATAAGAGAATATTTCGCAATAAATTTTCAAACAAAAGCAAATTATCAGTAATTTAATTTCTTTTACAAATGAAATATTTCAATGAATAGTAATTGAAGAGGTTTTTGGGGAGGGGGCTGTAGAAACACAAATAAAGAAACAAGCAAAGTCAATACTGTTGAATTTGTATCAAAAGGAAAACCACTCAAATGTCAACAATTTATAATTCAACTTTAATAAAGAAATGGAGAATGATTAAAAAACTAAATATTACAATAGAAAAGAAAAAAAGGTTAGGCCAACCGCGTGTGCGTGATGAAGGATTGAGACAGACAAGATAGTGACAGATGTCAGCTAAAAGTCGACTCTAGTTAAATGACAATCAGAAGTGCTGCCATAGTCACAACGTTGCCATGGTTACAACAACTACCAAAATTCCGAGTCAGTTGTCGCAACTTTAAGACCTTTAATGCCAATTTTTATCGCAAAATCATATAAGCGCGTTTTTGGTTATACGCTGCAAAATAGATGTAACTGGACAGGTGAGAACCCTCACGAGCTTCATGAAACAGCACTTCTTCCACTGGTCACTGTTTGGTGGGGTTTTCATGCCGGTGGGCCGTTTTTTTTTCGTCAATGAAAATGATCGTCTCGTTGCGGTAAATGGTATTCGCTACAGAGACATGTTGGAATGTTATTTCTTTGAGCAATTGCATGAATTGGACACCAGTGATATGTGATTCCAACAAGACTGTGCTACAAGCCACACAGCGGATGCAGCAATCTAGTTATTCAAGTCTCAGATCGGCGAGCGAATTATCTCGAGAAACGGATTGGCCGCCGAGATAGTGGGATTTTACGCCTCTAGACTTTTTTTTTATGGGGATGCATTAAATCGTTGCTCTATGCAAGGAAGCCGGCGACGTTAGAGAAGCCCAGAGCCAATATTGAACGAGAAATAGCGGCCGTATGTGCTGCCGAGTCATTGAAAATTGAGTTCAACGTATCGACCGCTGCATACGTTCCCGTGGTGAACATATGAACGAAGTCCAATTCCATTCATAAATGTTTTGATTGTAGTTCAAGCCAATAAAAGATATTTCAAGGAGTGCAAGACCCTTTATATACACCTGAAAAGCACTACATTGGTTTGGTCGTCTAAAAAGACTGTTTAAAGAACAAAAGTTTTAGATCCATGAGTCTGTTCCTATTACTGTCCGTTGGGGATATTCTACTTGAAGTCCTGGACCATAGTCACGTAGTCCGAAACTTCTGATTCAATGTTGTTGGCAGTTTGAACGGTGTAATGCCATTCATTGTTGGATTAGCCCAATGGACTATATAGGCATATAAACTGTTGCAATTGTGACTCTCTAAAGTACACTAAAAATGGTTGTTAGTCCCATGCACAGTATCTTTACGATCACCCAGTGTGATAGACCAGTGGAACCTATTTTTTCTGGCTTTATTACTCAATTCACTGAACCTGTCATTTCGGACTTTGCTAGAGAAAATTTCCTCTAGTAATTCAGCCAAAGCGACTAAGAATAAGAACCCATTATTGCGCGTCATTGTCGTTCCTTTAGCAGTCAGTATGAATCATTAAATCGTGTTGAAGCACGTCACCACATCGTCATGTGTAATAGCCATAAACTCTGCGAAAACGCTTCCGCCAATTATTGCATTTCTCGAAATATGAAAATATCAACATGAAGTACCAACACCGCATATACCCTTCGTCCTCCTTGCCATGAATAAAAATAACACAAAACGCTATACGTGCCACTCGGTCCATTAGGTACCTGCCACAGATGAGGGATACCTTCCTTTTGCCATCCTCGGAGTGAGCCTCCGTTCTCCATCGCCAGATGGAGGACATATTAATATTAAATTTTATGAGGAGGTACGACTACGAGTGGGAGGTGGGAGCAGGAGCACGGGTACTCTGTCCCCGCCATTTAATCGATATATGGTCTTGCTGTTTCAGTTCAATACGTGTCGGTCGTCATCTTTACGACGCAGACATGACGAAAGAAGTTTTTCAGAGAGTTATTTCTTTTTCTTTCTGCTATCAGTTTTGCTTGCTTTTACTTTAAGGAAAATTGTTGCGCCATTTGCTTTTATGCTGCATTTTTATACACATGTCAAGACTGAGGATATTTTTTTATGCTTCTGTGCGAGTGCAATTCGAGATAACGTTATTTTACTATTGTGATGTTAAGAAAGAAAAAGAAACCGGGAACCGGAGCCATTGGAACGTGCCCAACAATGGAATTCGGGAGGAAGAATGTACGTGCGGATGTTAGACTTGTGACTGTCGGTGGAAGTACGTATTTTATTTAGTTTCAACTTTTGATAGTTTTTCTTATGGCACGGCATCGTATAATGTGTTGTTGCCAGTTGGATGTGCTTCCTTATATTTTAAGATGGCTGTTTGTATTGAAATAAGAAATTGCTTTGTACTCGCTTTACACGACCATTATACCCACTGAGGTTTTTATTGTTTGCAGATGTTCTACTACCGTGTCGTGTTAGGAGGGGGGTGCGTTGTGCAATAACAACAGTTTGACTTGGAGGGCTTAGGTCATGCCAAGCTTCCGCACCCAACCTCGTTCATCTGTGCAGGATAGTGATGAAGAAATCTCACTGCTCCATCAAAATCAGCAAGGGCACCACCGAGCTTTTCGATATCGGCAAGGCGCGGCGGGCGGCGCTATCGTGTAACTTCTTTTGCATTATTCTTGAAGCAATTGCACGAAACTCACAAGCCAACGTCTGTGGGGATATTTTTCAAAAGTTCGTCTAACTAGTTCCATATGCTGGCAATATTGACACTATCGGCAGATTGCAGCGAGCTGTCAGTGGTGCATTTGCAGGTATCGAAACGGAAGCGCCGAATATGGGTCTAAAGACAAAACAACGCATATATGCTGTCAAAGAGAAACGACTCTCAGCATCGACGACTTGAATCAAATGTCACTATGGATAGAAGACAGATAAAAGTTTAAATTATTTAAATACTTTGCCTACCTGGGCTCCGCACTATCACTTTGCAAAATGGCATCAGCGCTGAGATGAAGTGTAGAATCACTGGTCAGGTTCAAATATCTAGTTTAGTAAGTCTGACAGTTGTCGGACTAGATGTATCTCGGTTTTGATTGGCTGAAATCGATCATATGGGCAGCTGTTTCAGTTGACGTTTTTATAGGGACAGCCGACGAATCTAGTACTAAGTACTAAGTTGACAGTTCGCATATGTGGCTGACGTAAAAAAAAGTGGCTTTCTAGACCCATCAAGTTTTTTCCTTCAAATTACATCGTATCCAGACCAAGCTAGTGCCCACTCTTGCCAATCGTTGTTTCGGGTAAAGAAGGCATCTAAGAAGTAAAGCCCTCTTTCATGGAACCAAAGGATTCTCTGCAAGAGCAGAACTTATGCCTGAACGACCTTTAATGTCCACAATTAGAACCAAGTAACTAGTTATATTGGCTTTAGTAGCACTTTTGTTTGCCCAAATTCTTTTAATTCCTGTTAAGATTGAATTGGTGTCAGTTGATGGCTTTCGCCTGTATGTGGGAGCTTCAAGCGAGCCTCAAGCAGTTGCAAATGGAATTCTAGCTATTACCGAAGTCGAAACAGTTCCTTTTAATAGACACAGTCATTAACCGACTAAACCCAGCCAGCTCTCCGTACACAAGCAGACACATTTTCAATCTCAACTCACTCAATCAAAGCGAGTCCTTATCAATTTTATATTAGAATAGTTGCCCTCACGATTGCCGTGTCTGCATTATCTGACAGCGACACGTACAATTCCCTCCTTTGTCAGCATCGCACTTATCCAGCACCATCATCAGCGACATCAAGTGAATATTAAACCGTATCTATCAGTAATCCAGCACTTATCTTCACCTTTTATCGAGGGCGAATATCATCGCTTTGCTGGCAATGTCCTCGAGCTAATATTTGTAATCTTGTTTTGGTCCCTCTCGCAAAGACATTAGCCGAACGATAACGACTTTCCAACTTCTCTCCCTAAGAGTCCTGTCCTGATGGCGGCGGTGACTCAATAACGACGACTCCCACGGTGGTGTCTGTAGACAACAATAATTACTAGTACACAGTGCGTTCGCTGTCAGAGGTATTCACTTGATATATAAATACCTTGGAGCAGTGGAAAGTTTTGTGCTTCATTCTAAACGCATTTGGAGACCAATAATCATAATTGGAATGCGCGTAAGAAATGTTATCGATTCCAATAGTTTCGCCTGCCTCGTGTGGCTATGTGGTGTTTAATTGGTATTATATCGATTCAGGGCAAATGTCGGTGGCATTTGCGCCCTTCCTCGGCTGCGGAATCTATAAACCTACCCTGCAGGACTTTGGCACAATCATTTGTGGCTCTGCGTGTTCTGCTCGCATACTAATTGAATCTGGAGGCTGTTTTGTTACCGAAACGTTAATTAAATTCCAGGCGACCAGCGGCGATGAAATTCCAATTTAATCCATTTTAATTCAGTTGTTGGGGTTTTCCTTGGTTTGAGTTTTTGCACAACTATTTTTGTCCATTATATTATTTTAATTCTTATCTGATGGTGACTTCTTCGAAATTAAAATCTGCTATAATAAACTTTTATCAACGGAAATTATTAAGACCAAGGTGACATCGACTGCGGCGGTTATAACCGCCAGCCATGATCTCACTTTGGAGTTAAATTAAATTTGGCGCTCTCTCAACTAAATTTCTGGGGTTTCTGTATAATTTCACCACCAATGCAGCAGCGGTAGTTTTTGTTTGCAAATTAACAATTGTTAACTTAAACTTGCAAAGGAAAAATTGAGTAAATCGTGTGCAAGGGGAGGGGAATTTCAAGGATGAGAGTTTGGTTGCGCATTTTAGGTCAAGGTCGAAATGCGCAACCTTTGCTATTACACGAGGGGATCTAGGGTATTTGTTCTAACAATTTAACTGCTTTTTAACTTTTAAAGTATGGTTGAAAATTTCACAAAAAAGAGTCCACCAGAGTCGCTCGCAACTTTCCCTATAGCAGCGATTTTTTTTTTCCGATTCAATTTGAATTTGATTTTGAAAATGGAAATGGTAAAAAGTGTTTCATTGAAAACGGCTGTAATGGAAACAAAGCTCAAGTTTTCAGTAGCAAGTGGCATACGGTCACAGTCGGTGGTGAGGATACGGAAAAACAACGAGTATGACCTATGTTTTTCTGGTGGGCATCAGAACCAATATAGTGAATGTTTGACCCTCTGTACAGAGAGATACAAAACTTTAGCTCAAGTGCAGCAAGACTTGTATTCTGTTCCGACGTGTTGTCGGACAGTCGTCAGATTTTTTAAAGCAGTTGGACAGCATAGACCAAGACATCTTTTGAATTCGATCGGAGGAGAGTCGGTCTGATTTGATCATTTGCTTGATCCACGAGGCTGCTTCCGTAAGGCACAGCGATATCAGACTTTTTAACGTTGCACTCAATATTTTGTTTACTCCGCCATACTAACGGCCATATTATTCACTCTCTTTAATCCGGGTTAAAGGTAACACCTGGGTTAAAGTGAGTTTAACCCAAAAACTAAACCCAAGTCCATAATATTCACTCGTTAAACCCGAACATAAACCCTGTTTTTAAAATCCGATTGGATTTAAACGCAATCCGGAGACCAGCTTAAGTACTTTAGCTCGTGTTAAAACTTAATTTCATAATATTGACATTTCTTCGCTCGCAAGAAATAAAAAAAGTAGAAAAGGGGAATAGACAAAAAAAATGGCAAGAAATTAAAAGCGCACTTCGTTCGTGAAATGGACGACAATAATGTTGATGTCTTCGTCGTCAGAAGACAAATTTGTCGAAGAGCTGATGAAACAGCAGCTGATGGTAAATAAACGTCGTCCTTGTCGTCGAATATATCGATTGCAAAAGCGGGCTTGCGTCGACGATTGCGGTGTGGTTTATTTTCGTAAATAATTCGTGCTGTAAAAATCGATGATTCGATAGAAATTTCGGCATAATTAATGCATCTTAAAATATAACTGGGCCCAAAACAAATGAAATTAATTTCCAAGTGACAAACAAAAAAAAAATGTCATTATTTGTGAAATTGATATTACATCGGTTTAAAACTGATTAAAAACGGTTTAAAGTGTTTTAAATCCGAATTTAAATTCTTTTTTAATCTTTTTTATAAAAACGGTTTAAAGTGTTTTAAATCCGAATTTAAATCCTTTTTTAATCCAGCGGATTTAATGCATGTTTTTTAGTGAATAATATGGACATAGGTTTAAATTATCGGGATTACAAATTGCGGATTAACGATCGGGTGTAAAATTAACTTAAACCTGAGTTACACCCGGAGTGAATAATATGGCCGTAAGTGAAACAACACAACCATTTGTTAAAAAAACTACCAGTGTAGGCAGTGTGACCAATTCAATATTATTTTTTTTATAAAAAAACTCATAAAAATCATGCTTAATACATTTTTGAAATCAAAACCTGCTAACAACCCAAAAAATTAATAAAAAAGTTGTATTTCATGAAATATGAAATATATCTTTTTCACAAAAATATTAAATAAAAATCACTTCGTGACGCTAAGTATTACATAAAAAAAAAAACATTTTAATTCAATTAAGTTCAGTCTTTGTTTCTGTTAAATAAAAGTACATATATGTTATTATTAGTATTAAAATAAATTAATATTGTTGGGCTTCGTTAAAGCCTCCTCGTACATATCTCTATCTTCTTCAGGTGGATAATACTATTTTGTTACTCCGACTTCTTTTATGCTTTTGTCAGGAATGGTAAAACTGTGACACTTAAGGCAAATTATATCTCGTACGAAGAGTACTGTTAAGAACGTATATTTCGATTTTCAATATTCACACTGTTTCGTCTGCTTTGATTTTATTTTATTATTTTAATTCATAATTTGGCTAAACAAAAATCCTGCTACAGCATGAAATCATACTTAAAAAATGTTTTGGCATGATTTGGAAAAATGAGGCTAAAAATAAAATAATCCTGCTAAATTTATCCGGCCGATAGTCGACCAAATTTTCAGTCTGATCAAGGAGACAACTCAAAAAGAAGGAAAACACAACATTTCATTAATATTACATTAATAAATGGGAAGGAACTTTATAATACGCGAACGTCTGACAAACATCCGAGAGTACAACTGTCATGAAACAGCTTCTCAATTGGCCGTTTGGGCTCGGCATAAAATTGTAGACCCCTTCCATTCGTAAAAAAAACGAACTCACAAAAGATCAATGGTGGTGAAAAGCTAGGCCTCGGGTCCTAAGGACCTGTTGCGCCAACTATTTATTCATTTCTTTAAGTATTTTATTTAGATATCGCTCTGAGCAGCGTTACCGATGCCCAAAATGATAAAGTCGCGAAAAAAAATTGGCCGAGAGTTCCAAAAATGGAACCTAAAACAAATGAACAAAAATAGCAATGCTGAACAGAAATCAAAAAAAAAAGAATGTCCAAGAGCATAATCAAGGGCAGAAGGAAAATGGAATAACGAGGGAACGGAATACTCCTCATTGGAATGAAGCAAAGCCATACTTACGGACACAGAGAATATTTACTTGTGTCGTTTACGATTGAAGAAAAGAATTGAACCTTCTATCAAAAGAGGGGGCCTACAAGTGCCCTTTCTATGTTTCCTGGTAAGTGTGCTTCCTGGTCAATTCTTAACACGATAGAAGTGTGCAGAATATATTTTCAAAGAAATGCCATGAACTCACCAACACACACCAGCAAAATGTGAGATTGAAATGTTGTGAAATGTAATCCGAAAATATGCAATTATGCGTGCAAATTTTTAAATATTAATTGAAATATATGTTGAGTTGGCCCGTAGCAAAAAAAGTAGCAGCAGAAACCAAATCTCACGTGCCAAAGTGCCCCAACGAATTTTATTGAATAGAGCAATTCTGATTTTCGCGTCAATTTTTCTGGGATCTTCATTGAAAAACGCCATTAAATGTGTTAACTTTGTATTGGAGAATGGCAGTTGTTCGACAGTTTTTAGTAGTTTTTAACGAAAAAAATCTCCCGAAAGTCGCTAGAGTTGTAAAAAGGGGAGAAATCAGAGAATTTTTGAAAAGTCGTTGCCGGCGGCCCTGAGGAAAAAAAATGGCCAAATGATTATGAGGTATAAAAGGATCTTTACAACATCGGTTCTGCTCTTACGCCATAGATCTTTCTGTCTCTAACGTAACTTCTCATGCGATAAAATTTGTTCATCCTATCTCTCTACCTAAGTGGCTTTTAATGCTCTTCCACTTACTGCCAAGGCTTCATAAAATACTGGGGCTTTTCCTTTAAGTCGTTTCTCTTGCTCCTGACTATCACAAGTAGAAATTTGTGACTTTTATCCAAATTTACTTTAAATAATAGTCACCACACGGTATTTTTGACTGAATCGTGTGCCGATAAAATCATTTCAATAAAATGGTAACTATTTGACATTTTTGTCACCATTACGCATCTCAATGATACAAATGTCCTTTACTGTAACATATTAAAACACACAAAAACTGTGAAGTTGCCATTTAATGTTACCACTTATCAGTTACGCAAATTGACTGGGCACAGTCTGTTTAGGTACCATTGAATGCTACCATAATATTTTGGCGCTTTTTCAGCAAACAATCTTCACACATACTACAAACAAACTAATGTCTGCTGTAGGCAGTGATGCCAATAAACAAATTTTGCTGATGCAGGTGGAGACGCTCACCGCAACAAAAGCCCAAAAGAATTTTCAGTAAAACAGTTCTGGTAATACACGTTTCAAGAGTCACTTCCTACCCAAAGCCAAAGCGATGAATAATTCAATAGAGCAAGTGAATTTGTGAGCGGTTCCCAAAGCAGCTTTAACTGTCAATATCAGCATCGCTGCAATCAAATTCAATTGCCAACCCCACCAGAACTTCCATCAATTTTCAAAATTGTCTGCATCATTTCTCCTCTGCCTCGTAAGACAGTTCATAAGTCGTAGCCCGTCTCGGTTGCATTACTTAGTTTATTTGTGCCAAGGACGACGAATAAATTATGAATTCACAACAAGACACGCACACACACAAACACATTCAATCTATTTCTGCCGTTCAATTGAATTTGCTTTCCTCCGTTCCTATAATGAGACTGGAAAATGCCGAAATTGGAATCCGATTTCCCTTTTGGAAAAGTCGTTCCACATTATGCACCAGAAATAAATGGTTGCTCAAGCAAATTGCTAGGATAGCGGAACAGGATTACGATGTAAAAAAAAGGTCAGAAATGGATTAAGTTATACGGAAAACTTTTGGGGTTGACTTAGTCGGCGCCTTTGTCGTTGAAATGTAAAAGTCCCGCCACCGCGCCGCCACGAGTACAAGTAGGGATCTACAACTGGTTGTGGCGTTTGCGTCACTCAATTAGTTTGAAGTTACCTGAATCGGAAGACATTTCCATTCGAGATGCCCTTCTCTTTGAGTGAGGTCTGTTCCTAAATGTAATCAGTCACTTGAAAATCTATCTACGGCGATCCCAAACTGAGGACAAAAACTCACCCAACCCAGGAGCAGAAACTTCGCCTTCTTGCCACCTACAGTCACATTTGCAAATCGCTTTTCAGTTAAATGAGCTGTGAAAACCATTCGGCTGGATAATCAGGTGGCAACCCTGCGGTAAGAGCATACAAATATACAATCAGACATATATGAGTGGGAATAAGATTGATTAGGGCGAAAGGGGAGCGTGAAGACGTAGAGCCGCTGACACAATGTCACCTCCAAGGGTTGATTTTAAATTGCATAAAGTTGTTGGGTGCTTGATCGAGATGTTCAAACTCAAACTAACACTCAAAGTAATGAAATAATTGAGGAATGCGGATAACGGAACGGAACTCGTGGCAAATGTTTGTGTAAATTAAAAACTCAATCAACTCAGTGTTGAATGGCGTTCAGTGGTGGAGCCCGGAGTGTTTTCCAAGGACTCGAAAAGAATTTAAACTTTTGTTGATCGATGTTTAATTTGATTTCATGGACTCATCAGGAGAAGAAAAAATATCCATTGAATGGAGGTATTTAGCAGACTTTTGGGGAAAATTGTAAAGTTGCCAACGAGCGTTTTATATTTAGTGCAAACAACCCTGCCGGCTGAATGACACAACAAGGAGATGCTCAATGGACACTCTGGCGGCTTCTACGGACGTTGAGAGTATATCCACAGCTGATGCACAATTTGTCTTTGAAAATGTAAATCAAAGGTCCACAGGAACTATATTCCCATAGATTAAAAAAATCCCTTTCTTGTGCTTATCGAATACTTCTATAGGGATAGTCTAGATTAGCACAATTGAGTTGTGACATGCATTTAATAAAACCTTTCTTAGGAAGATCGTTGCTAGAGATTGAAGAACCGTGCATCCTAGAAAGAGGACCGGCGTTCTCGGAGGGCTGGACAGTGACTCAAAAGATGACCCAAGGATTCTATTTCATCTTCGTCTCTGCAACTTCAATAGTAATCATTTGTAAAGATGCCCATCCTCTTAGCTCTTAGCCATGTTTCCAATAATGTTGTGTCTGGTTGTTACCCCGACGAGCATTCGGAGTTGGTTTCTATAAAGGATGTTCGAATTTTTGGCCTTTTAGTATCAATTGTGTACGAGTAATGGTGCCACTGAAAATAAAACCCTGGAATATTTGAAAAAAAATGAAACGTTCAACAACATGTTTCTATTAAAACGAAAAAAATTTGTATTCTTATATTGTCTTAAAACTTTTGTCAACATTTTTTGCTGAATTTACCAAGCTGTTTGACCTTTATCTTTTTGTTAAATTAACAAAAAAAGTTGTTAAAACCATCAAAATTGTGTGTCATTTTTTTAAATCCACACGCAAATATTGTTGATATTACATAAATAATCTTGTCTTTTGTTGAATCTATGGAATTATTATCTCAGTTAAATAATTTTAATTTGCTGAAAATAAATTCTTATGTGGATGGTATTAGGAATTAATAAATAATACGCAAAACAAATAAGTTTTTAGAAAAAAGCGGCCAAGTGCGAGTCGGAATCGCCAATGCAGGAAATAACATAATATAAAAGTTCTTGTAGTTCGTTGTAACTTTGATCGATATTTTAAGAATAGTGTATTTTTTTTTAAATTAAGTAAACATTATAATTAGGTAACTAAGTGATAGGATTTAGATCTAACTATATGTGAACCCATATAGGCCTGTGATAGCTAACAAGCTAATATATAATCCAGTTTGACAAGAAATATTTCCAAAAATATTATCAATTTGTGTGCCTCCTCGCGTAGTTGGACAAGGTTGTAATAACGTCCTGTATCCAGCGTTCTGCATGAATGACAGTATAGGATTGTCTTTAAAAAAATCTTCGTTGAAGTCTCCAAAAAGTATATTGCCATATTAGCTGTTTTCCGATCCCGATCAGATCACGAAAATAAGACAAGACGGATCGTTGAAAAGTTTAATTTTTGAGTTGTGGCAACAGTTGCTTTCAAAAACAAAACACATAATACAATGTATTACAAACTTCACATTGCCACCAGCCATATTGCAAATATTCTGCTCAACGTGACGTCAAACAAGGCACATGTCATTTCGCTTGCAATGTCGGGGGTGTTACCATATTTGAATCAAATTTTAATAATTTTTCTTTTCCATATTTTTTAGAAACAAATTTAGTATTTTATATTCAAATATGCAATACATGAACAACATTTTGCTGCTAGCACATTCGTTTATCTTGGCATATTAAGGTGTGTCCAGACCAGCGAAACATTTCAGAAATGTTTCTGAAGCAAATCGGACACATTTCATACACATTTATAAGAGATTTCTGAAATTTAGTTATTAAATGTTTATGAAATATTTCAATTTAATTTTTCTAGTCCAACTAGAAGAAAATAATGCGGTAGGGTTATTAGCAGCGAGTAAAGTTTATATTTTTGTAATTTTGGTCTCGGGAATCACGTGTCACGCGATTTAATTCAAATATTCGTATTAAATGAATCATTTTCTCATTAGGTATTCCAAGCTTTTCTTGACATTTTTATTTTATTTAAAAAAAGAAATGATAGTCAAAAAACAGCGCTCACTTTCTGCAGTTAAACTTGTGAAACAAAAATGATTTCCCATCAAGATTGGGAAACAGTGAAACATTTCATTAATTTTTTTTTGTATCCAGATCCAAACCAGCAAAACATTTGATAAAAATTGTTTTGTTTAATAAATGTTTAAGAAATATTTATAAAACATGGAGGTATATAATTGTTTCGTCAAGTGTTTGGCTGGTCTGAACATACATTTATAAAAAAAATAACACGGAATACGGAAATGCGCGAAAAAATCAATTGATATTTTGTGTTTCATTTTTTTGTCTGGCAACGTGATTAGGTAGCTATCGTTTAAAGGCACACCAACATTTAAAACTGAAACAAGCCATCTAGTGGGAAATAGTATAAATAATTTTCAGATCTTGATTCGTGATCTCGATGAGAAGCAGGATCATGTGCTGTTGTTGTAAGTGCATGTAAATCGATGATCTATATGGATCATAGCTGATAATAAAAAACAGCTATTTTTGTTGCAAAAAAGCATTTTTGTTTATGAACTCCATGAATATTTTGGTTGTACATCTGGGGATTTGTAAATGCAAATATTCAATGATTATTATATTCAAATGAAACTGCCTTAACGTTTTTATATTTGAGTTGATTGAATGAAAGGTAAATTGCGGTTTACGATTTATGACGTATTAAAAAAAAAACTACTTACTAGATCTCGTTGAAACCAATTTTTGGTGGAAGTTCGGTAATGGTAATAATGTACATTAGGGTGGTCCACACATATATGGCAACAAAAATTTGTTCAAAAAGAAGCCCCGCCACCCCATTATTTTGTTACACATGCTCTTTCTATTACTTGTTTAAAATTTCAGCCTCCTACCTTACGTAGGGGATGCTCATCGACCTTGAAATTTGTCGATTATAGGAAAAAAAAACCCTAAAGTAAGCTATTTTCAAAAATATTTTTTTTTTATTCTTAAATATTATTTAAATACGTAAAACGTTTGGGAAACAAAGCAGAACATTAATTAAAGTTAATTCAGTTCTATTTTTTTCAACTTAAAACTAAATTTGTTAAATTTTTTTTTGACGTCTCAGTAGAAACTATTTTTCGGTTTTATTCCACAACATGAAGTATAAATCGTTTTTCTTCCTCATTTTTACTTAGTATCGTATTACAATTTTAATCATCATTCTCACCCAAAATCTCAGGTGGTAGCTTCAAGAACGAGTCTTTCATCGGATAAGTATCAGAAGTGACGCTCTAAAACAACCCTCGCTTCTGCATCAATTTCGGAGTCAATTGCTTCATATGATTTCAATGTCTTCCAAAGTTGTAAGTCATTCATTGGTGCATCTGCTGCCAAAGGCGCTTCGATCCAAATCCTTGTGCAAATGAGAGTGAAAAGTTACAAATCTAGTAATTTGTTTTTTTTTTCTCTGTTGGTTGAATATGTCTGAATTACTCCGATAAAAAACATTTTTTATAGCATACAGCAGTTTTGCCAGGCAACGAGCACGATGTATTGGCCCCGTAGAACGCCAATGGCTTGTCCAGAACAGTCATTGTGAGCTCTATCAGCTCGTTGTAATCATCCCGGACTTGTCTTCTTCAGCTAAAGTAGTTGCTAGACTTTTAAGAGTACTTTCAGCAAACTGTTTCGTACTGGAATTGGAATGAAGGCAGTCGTAGTGATCTCTGGAAAATGTGTCCCAGGCATCTCTAAATCCCTTCAATAACTGAATTTCTTTCGGGAGAGCTAGATGGCCCAAATCACAGTTGTTATCCTAAATGTAATCTACCCATCAACTCGATCTAGCTTGTTGAGCAGGGAAATCCCTCCTGCTCAAAGGTATAACAGTTTGGAGTATAGGTCTGCACAATGCAGCTCGTCAAGTGAGAAAGGCGTATTGGGTTAAGACCTCATTATTCGTATCTGATCGAACAAGGCGCTTGGCGAGCTAGCGCAGTGTATCACAGTGTAAATAATTTTGAAATCATTATTTCGAACATGTAATGCCGCCAAAAAAAAAAGCCATAAAAGATGACGTTTTCGCTTCTAGGAGAGCACATGCGCTTTTTTTTGGCACCGGACACGGACTTGATTTGTGACGTTCTACTGTCGCATGGTGTCGAAAACAGATCAGAGGTGTTTTCCCCGTCCCTGCAGTCAGTACACCGAATAATTTTTCGAAACCACTTCCAGAGACAAGAATCGGTAGGCGGTCAACCTTGTTCTTATCTGTAATATCAAGGAATATTTTTCTATCCCAATGTATTATTAGTGGATAAGATGTTTTGAATGTTTCTTTCAGAAAACAGTGGCTCAAGGTTCCGGCATGCAAGTAAGAATATATCATTTTGTTTACGTGTTGATATACTCATTTTTTGCCCTGGTACATTTGTCAAAGTCTCGTAACTATAAAATATAATAAATTATTTTAACATCTGTTATGTATAAAATAAAAAGACTGCACGCGTTCTTTAATCCAACATCTTTTTTTAATTCCAACAAAGAACTTAAAACTAATTACTGGCGATACACGTCTGACCTGTAGGCTGAATTCAATTCGAGTGACCCCGAAAAACGCTATCTCTGTCAACCACATCTTAGGTTTTATGTCCTTGAGAAGATGTTGCCAGATATCACTGAAAACTACTTTAAGGTAGGTATGCTACTTTAACTTATACACAGCAACATCAAAGCAGATAAGATAAATTTTACACTTGTAATTGATCTGTAAAAAAAATTAAGATCAAGTAATTTACACAAAAAAAAATAAAAATAGCATTGGATTGAGCACTCACTTCCACTAAAGATAGCCAACTGAAATTTTACAACATTAATACTTTAGACGCGTGTTACAAATTTACGAGGTGGCCAACCTGTAATAAGAAGAAAAAAAAAATTTGGACCACCCTAATGTACATCATATATTTTTTTAGTTTTATCATTCTCTTATTTTAGAAGTTACAGGGGGGGACACACATTTACCACTTGGGAAGTGTCTCTCGCGCAACCTCAACATCATTTTTGAAGACCTATCCTTAGATACCCCACACGTATGAGTTTTGAGTTTCAGTTCTAAGTATGGGGAACCCCCAAAAATTAATGCGGTTTACAGAATAAATCTACTTACCAAGTTTCAACAGTATAGTTCTTATAGTTTCAGAAAACAGTGGCTGTGACATACGGACGGACAGACAGGCATGACGAGTCCATAAGGGTTCCGTTTTTTGGTATTTGGGTACGGAACCCTAAAAAGGAACTATAGAAATTAAATTACATTATTTTTACTGGACAACATAGAAAATATCAAAATACTTATTAATTGAAAAATTAAAAAAAGGCTATTATTTTTAAGACATTATGATACCGAACGCATTTATCTAACTTGAAAATAAAAAGATCCGCTATACCTTATACCGAAAACGATGTGGATGTAGTTATCTCCTTCCTAGTCTTTTAGTCTCGGTAAAAAAAATTCGGGAACAAAGCGTTGAAGTCAAATTTTATCTATTTAATTTAAGGTAATAAAATGCATATAAAACAATCCTATATTGCCAAATTGCAATTCTTAACAATTTATATCTAAGGGGTTGTTTACATGTTTTCCATTTTCCCTGTCCTTATCCATAAACAGATTTTTTAATTTTTAAATGTTGAACTCACTTTTTTAGGGATTTTTAATCACATTAATAAACTTTACTTCGCGTGTCAAATAATAAATAACGCCATCAAAAGCATTGAAATAATCACCCTGTTTAAATTGATTTTTTTCAGTTCAACACTTGTGTTATTAATTCAACAAAATTTATGTCAAAACTGAAAACAAAAATGTTCATTTCAACTGAATATTTGTAGTGCTTATAATCTGTATTTTGTTTGGCTAACAAACATTTCGAAAAAGTCTTCTCAATTTCACAAATGTGATTGGTTGGTTCCGCTTTAATTTACATCTTTGTTAATTTAACAATAAAATTGTTCAATTGATATAATATCGATTTATTAAACTGAAAATTCTGGTTTGTTAATCTGACAAAGTAGTTTTGCAGTTAATGTTTTATCCGTTTGACAAAATGTTGTTTAAATTGATAAAACTTAAGTTGTATTTATAAATTTCATTTATCATTACAAACTTTTTTTTCAGTTCAACAAAACTTTTTCTGTTGAAATTTTACAATCCAATTTTGTCAATATTACCTACCTGGTATTTTATTTTCAGTAATGCAACCGCCAGTGTTCCATCGATCTTTGCCAAATTTAATGTGGCATTATCAATGAAGCTCTTAGCTGCGTTGGAAGCTGGTCTGGTAGTACTTGTCTGTAAGCTAATAGTATGTCCATTTCACTCAGAGAGAGCTGGTCCTGTTCAGTGTTGCTATCTCTTTCAGATGTTTTTTCACACGGATAGCTAATTTTTTCCCAATTTTTCCCTTTTTGAACCTAGTCAAAATTCCCACTTGGTTAGTTAAAAGTAAAAAACAGTCAATTTTCAATATTTTTATTAACAACAAATAAAAAAGAGCAAACAAATATTCTTTATTTAGGAATTTAATTGGAAGGTGAACAGTCATTTCGTTGCTGGATATACACACACAAAAAATCACATCGGTACAATTTATGAAAAAAAAAAATCATATAATTAATTTTATAATATCGCATTTTTGTGTATTGTAGTATCTATAAAATAAGTTACTAAAAGAGGAAAAAAATAGCATTTAGCACAAATAACTCTATATTAAGAAAATGTTTGATAATTAATAAATAATAAAAAGAATAAGTCTTTAAAAGTACTATCACAAATAAATATTTTAAATTCATTAATATAAATAAATAAAACTTAACTTAGATAGGCTTGTTTTGTGAACACAGAATAAGGTAGTAGAAATATGATATTAGGTTAAAGTTTGATGGAATTTTTTTTTTTTGGAAGTTGACCAAATTTCCCACAAAATCTTACCGACTTCTTATTTCTTCCCTTTTTCCCACGAGACGGTTTCTTATCATCGGAATTCCCACGAAAAGGTAAATTTCCCACGAGTCAACACTGGTCCTGTTCGGTATACAGTGTATAGTTTTTTTTTTGCCGAAGTCATACTTTGGGAAAAGTTACAGCAAAAAACCTTAACCAATTCGCTCAAACACTTTATGGAGAAACTTAATATGGCCTCAATTTCGTTCGGAAACCAAGCTGCTTAAAATGCTGAAGGAGTAGTAGCTTCCGGTGAACTTTATTTTGGCCCGACTTTATTGCTCGACATTTGTGGGCGGCTCAGTGTTCGACTGCTGAGCGAGGGATCTCACGTTCGATCACAAGAAAATGAGAAATAAGATCTTAAAGTTTTTTTTACAATGCGTCGCCTCTAGCGATGTCCGACAAACATCCGAAAGTACGTAACTTTTATAAAAGAGCCTCGGACTCGGCATGAAGTTGTAGGTGCCTTCAAAACGTCTCAGAAATAAAGAAACAAACTCACACAAAACGAATAGTTGTGAGACGCTAGGCTTAGGGTACCAATCGCTTCCCTAAACGGACCTGTTCGCCAATTGAGATGGGATCAAATTTGAGTCCTCTGGTTCAGTAGTCCAGTACACTAACCTGCATACAAAACTGCGGCCACCGCGTAGAGACGTTCCTTTCCAAAAACGATCTTGTAAGTCTTCTTATTTATTGTTGCATTTTTCAGTCTTAAGAACGTTTTTACCCTTCCTCTGTAGTACATCTAAAAATAAAAAAATAAATAATTGGCGCAACAGGTCCGTAGGGACCTATCTTCCTATCTTCTCACAACCATTCGTCTTGTGTGAGTTTTTATTTTTTTGGGACGAATGGAAGGGATCTACAATTTTATGTCGAGTCCAAACGGCCAATTGAGAAGCTCTTTCATGACAGTTATACTCTCGGATGTTTGTCAGACGTTCGCGAGAGGTGGCGCGGTGAAAAAAACCTTAAGTTCGAATTTGGGTTTTCTCGGGAACCTGGGACCTATAGTACATCTGTATAGATTAAATGGAGTCGCTCCTGCACTATGGGGCCTTTAAAGTGGTCCATTAAGAACTCACAAGGTTTACGACAAGAACTTAGCGACTACCTTGTAAAGGAACTTCAAGTAATTTAAGATATTCGAGTTGAGAAACCAAAAGAGTGCTCTTGAGTTCGAGGTAACTAATAAAGGTAGTCCTTTCTAAAGAGTCGACCATCAATTGAAGCGACAATCACTACCAACACCTATCATACCTTACATGCAGGAAGAAGTGCCGCCACAAAGACGGAACAGAGGAGTTCCATCAGGCACCAACTGCCGTTGACTTTAACCCCAATCGCCATCAGCGTCTCATTCAAAAGTTGCTAATATTATGTCCACATTGCATGTGCGCTCACTAAACGTGGGGGTGAGCATTTACATAGCTGTAATTGACCTACTTCCCCGACAAGGCAAGGATAATCATCTGCTCATCGAAAATGAGTTGGCTGTCCTCAATGTGAAATTTTACTTAAACATGCGAAGCTACTTTCACTGTACCTCTCTCTATTCCACCCACACATCCGCCCGCGCGACATACACTCTCTACATAATGACTTAATGTTCGTCATAGCTTACAAGGATGTCGCCACGGAGCTTCTCCACTTGTTTTTCTTTCAGTTTTATAGCCACCCGTGCGGATTTACACCCGCAGTCTCTTTCCACCGAAATCACGGAAATAAAACGGTCCAAGGATGAAAATCTGTCGCGACTTTCTTTGGCATTCTTTTTGAAAAGAATCAAAAAAAGAAATGGAAATATTTCTTTCAACCAAATGATCTGCTGCTATACACCTGATTGGAAAATTTCGATGTTTGGCTTGATATCGTGCTGAAGGATATTTGTCCCAAGGTAAGCCAAAGTGACATTCGGGAGAAAATGTATGTTTGCCCATAATACGAAAAAAAAATCCACTCAATTTGCGGGAATGACAATGGCAACAGATGCCGGCGGACATGTCTGCAATGCGCGTTCATAGGAGGAGTCAATAGTTTTTTTTTTATATTTATTTTTGTGTGCTATCTAGTGCACAGCACATTGTGTGTGCCTGTGAAGAGATTCATTTTCATTAGCTTGTCGGGGATATTAGTCGAAAAGAAGGGATTTGTGAAACAAATTTAATATCTTTGCGCAAAGGGTTTCATATGGGGATTGCTTTTTTTTTGACCGCCGCCCATCCGTTTTAGTCGGAATGGTCTTTTTTGTGGTTTGAAATATGTGAGGTTATGGATATAACATGATTAAGGATTTGTGGGAAATTGGGTAGCTGTCATCATTTTTCAAAGTACTTTGAATAGGGGATAAGTTTTGGGGGGTATGTTAGGGAAATGTGGAAAGAACTTTGTGTACTCGGGTTCTTATCAAAACAATTCCCGTACATGTGATACGGACAAACAAGGGTTAAGATCGCGGTAACAGACCGATTTGCATTCACTTCTGTTATTATATACTCTCTAATGTTTCTAAAGAAAATTTAAGATTACGACTTTCGGTTTAAATCTCCTCGCGTTGGTCTTGCTTGTGGGTACCAAGAAACTTAGTCTAAAGAAAGAAGATACCTTACTTAAAAAAATTCCGCCACTATTCCGGTGCTTTTTCTATTCCTCCTCACAATTACGTCACGATACAAGAAACAACTCTTTTGAAATACAAAATTTCTTACATTTCGAAGTCGACAAACTGTTAGATTGAACAACAAAACAAGGAATCATTCAACCGTTGTAAAGCACCTTAGAATTCTTGGAGCGGCATAAAAGTTGCATGCCCGAGTCCGAGGCATATGCACAAATATCCTCGGGACGGAATGACAAATCACACATGTGCGGCATTACTGACGATCAGCGTTGCCACTTCAAAAAAAACTGACGCAGTAGATCACTAAAAAAATGCAGTAGATTGGATCTTTCCGCAGTAGATTTCTTATTATACAAAAAACAAAGATAAATTGCTTAAAACTGTATTAATAATCACATTAGTGTTTTTTAATAAACGTTTAAATTTAAATTTTGAAAATACTCTGAAAGCCCAGGAGAGTCTGAGGATGTCAAAGAAAAAAAGTGCAGTAGATTGGATTTAGTGGCAGTAGACTTATTTTTTGCGAAAAAAACAGTAGATCTACTGCTATTGCAGCAAAGTGGCAACGCTGCTGACGATCCCTCAGCTCTTACTTCCTAGGCAAACTTTGAGCGACCATACCATGACATCACCGCACAATTTTTCAAACAAAAACTCAATGCGGTCATGGACTTCTTCGTTAAGCTCAATGTTTTTTTTACAACCGTGTTGCTGGATGTACTTGGTCGAATGGCATAGAAGTGAAGGTTGCCTCATGTCCATATTTTGCTTTGAATGAATGAGAAAACCCAAATGGTTTCAGAGCGCAAATAACCGATCAAGAAGTCGACTTGGAAATCTTTGAAGTCGAAACTGTAACTGCATTGATTTTCATTCAATAGAAAGGCTTGACTTTCGAAAGGGACATTTTTTAATCAGTTTTAGATCAAATTTAAATCAATTAATCTCTGGAGCAGCTGGTCAGGTAGTCTTTATTCATTCATTTTCATGGTTTTCATTTTCATTCATTTCGTGGTTTCAAGTTGGTAGCGCTGACATTTGACACCTGTTTAACTCGGCTGTCATTTGAAGTGTCATATTAGTTGAACGTTTGTCATTTACGATAATGGATCGCCTAACAATCGAACAACGCGTTACAATTATTAAAACTTACTACAAGACGGGGCAACAAGCCGCACAACACGACCAATTATGGCTTTATTGCGTGAGAAGTTTCCTGGTCGCGTAATTTCACGTTTTGGCGACATAAATTGGCCACCAAAATCATGCGATTTGATACCGTTAGATTTTTTACACAAAAGACCGTGTTTAGGCGAATAATCCTCTAGACGCAATAAAAACCAACATTAATCAAGTTATGGCCGAGATACCACCCGAAATGTGCCAAAAAGTGGTTACAAATTACCTCAAAAGAATGCTGCAAATTTTCCCGACGCGGCCATTTGAAAGATGTTGTATTTCACATTTAATGGCAAAGTCGAAACTTTATCTATATTTATAAAACAAAGTTGATATTTTGTGTGTTTACGTATAACTGACGTAATTTTTAAACAATTTACTTGGCTTTTCTTTTAAACTATTCACAAAAGCAATGAAAAGGACATAGGACCTTTTTTAAAAAAAAAACATTTACTTTTTCATTCAAGAAAATGCAAAATGTATATCGGCGGACACATGTAATTCAAGACGAATGACATAAACGACGAATGGCGTTAAGTGCTGTCTTGCATTCATTATTTATTTACAGTTTTCAGTGAACTGCTTTGCTATGAAAAATGATATCCATGTTTTGTTGACGCTATGAGAAAATGTGTACAAGCAAAATATCACTCACATCACATCACACTATTATATAAAGTTTGTTTGTAAGAGGTAATTTCCGGAACTACTAAACCGATTTCAAAAATTTACGGGATAGAGTATTGCGATAGGCTACTTTATTTTTTTGATTTTACATTTCGCATTATTTTTATATGTTGCATTACGTGAATAAAGTACTGCTATATCTTACATGATAATTTATTAAATTGCATTTGTTTTCTTTTTATACATAATTTCGACAGTATAAAAGGACGTCCGAAATGTTGTTTTCGCGTTTTTTCTCGCGGTTTTTATGTTTTTAATACGTTTCTTGACGTGTTTTTTGACGAGTTTTTGGGAGCGTTTTTTTACGTGTCTTGCGTTTTTTACGAGTTTTTGAAAGCGTTTTTTTGACGCGTTTTTTTCGCGCGTTTTTTCACGCGTTTTTAATGAAATTTTGTGGATATGCATGTTGGTTACACCTTAAAAGATAGAATAGTTTTGGACATAGGACATAGGCGCTGTTGTCAAGACAAACCATTTTTTTTTATTCTTTCAACTTAATTTTTGAAGTGCACACTGGGGAGTGAACTGGTTAATGTGTTACGGAAATTACGATCTGGCGGAACAACGGGAGTGAATTCTGCCGAATTTTAATTCGTAAAATTACAAAATTTCAGTTTCAACCAGGAAATAAACCTGAGATTGTGAATTTCTTTCAAATTGATTTTTTTAATACAAATTGATCAGTGACCACAGAGATGAAAATGTTATGTTTTTGAATAAGAAATTCGCATCAAATACCATCAAAATGTATTAAACTTACAATTTTAACGCCTAGCAACGCAGGCGAGGGTCCGCTAGTTTTATAATAAAAGAGAGCAACTTCCGTGTATGCACGCATAACTCGAGAAGGGATCGCTCGATTTTCACGATTTTTAACTTAATGGATTCGTATTGAAGCTGAAAGTTTGTATATGGGGAACCGCACTTTGAAAAAAATAAACGGGATAGAAAAACGGGGAGTGTCACTTCCAATACAACAAAATTAATTAAAATTTTGTAAATTGTATAATACAGCATTTGCTGTATTTACTACCTACATTTGTTCGAAAATAAACCATACTTGCAATTGCACAATCTGACAGATGTCCATTTCGTTCCGTCATTCCAATTTAATTGGACGGACTTTTATTTATTTATTATTTATCGAAAAATTGCATTGTAAAGATTGAGGTTAACCAACGGTATTTGATTTCTTTCCGGTACAATTGGATTGGATTCAGGTAATATGCCGCAAAATTTGAAATTAAAAGTCAACACTCAATGAACCGAAATTTTGAACCGGAACTCGTTCGATTGTGAAGAATCTCAAATAAAATGTCATCCAAGCGACGATGAGGGGAAATATCAAAGAAATGTCAAGATGTTCTCATTTGACATTTCGTATTTAAGCGCCTAAAATTTACCGTCCGTCTCAAGGACAATCGCTGTATGTTTGCGGCATCAATCTTGATTTCCCATGTTTCTCAAATGGGCAATAATTGTGTTTGGCTTGCTCACGTGTTGGCAAACATTCCGCTTTTGTATGTGAACGCTTCCGAGAGTTAAAAATGTACCATAAAGCATTTCATTGAAAAAGCCGAATGATGCCCGATACGGTATGATTGAAAAACATCCACATTGAATTATTGAATTATTTTCAGTACATTAATAAATTTGGGCGGAACGAAGATCGCTGGGTCAGCTAAAGGGTGTTTTTTTTAGAGGTATAGAACTTTGAAATGGAATAAAACAAAGATGAATTATTTTTTTTAAATTGACATGAAATTTACTTTATTCGAAAGATCATCTTCTGGCATTATAATTTAAATATGATATATGACCGCAACGGCTGGCTCGGACCTAGTCCGATCTAGAGGTCCAATTTTCGATGACTTTTTCCAACATTTGTGGCCGTATATCGGCAATAACGCGGCGAATGTTGTCCTCCAAGTGGTCAATCGTTTCCGGCTTATCGGCGTAGACTAGCGACTTCACATATCCACAGAAAATAGTCAAGCGGCGTTAAAACGCACGATCTTGGAGGCCAATTCACGAGTCCGCAACGTGAAACTATGCGGTTACCAAGCGTTTCCTTCAATAAATCAACTGTTGCACGAGCTGTGTGACATGTTGCGCCGTCTTGTTGAAACCACAGCTCCTGCACGTCATGGTTGTTCAATTGATGAACGAAAAAGTCAGTAATCATGGCTGTATAGCGGTCTCCATTGACAGATAGACTGATTCGGGTCTTCCTTTACGCTACGCTCTACAGCAGCAATGACTTTTTCTGTACGCACTGTACGATGTCTCTGCGAAAACGTTCAATAGTTAATCAAATTAATTGCTTTGATGGACGATTATGTTGACCGTAAAATGGACGTAGTGTGCGATACGTATTTCGAACGGAACTAGGATTTTCAAAATAAATTTGTTGAAAGCGTTGTTCAGTCGTCAGTCTATCCATGTTGAAATGCAAAAAAACAAAACAAAAATAAATCACTTGACAGCTGACAAAATTGCCGCCAGTTAAAATAGTGTTGCCAACTTAAAGTTCTATACTTCTAAAAAAAACGAGTGTGCTTTAGACCACACGGCTGAAGTAAAACTTCTTTAGCTCCATCTATATATACATCTTTAGTTTATACACATTAATATATCAATTTTCTTCAATAATTTACTGGCTATGAGAGGAAGAGAGCAAGAAAATGGGCGCGCGCACTGCTCTCTCTTGCTCCTACAGTATGATACAGACAACAGGCCACTGTTGCCACTTGCAAAAAAACTCAAATTATTTTATTTGATTTAAAATTACCAGCTGCTAGAAGATATGGGATCATTTACCTTTTTTCTTATAACAATACTTTAACTAATTAGAGTTTCATATCTGCATATGAATAATATGATTAATTAACCAATCCATATATCAATACAGTTATAAACAGAAACAGAAACTATTTCGTTCATCATCTGTCAAAAGAGGAAATTGAGTACATTCTGTAATTTTTGGAATAGCGAAAAAAACAGTTTTATATAAATGGTGATGAAGCATAGCTATGCAAATAATGCAATGCGTTCAGTCAGAAGCAGTAAGGTAGCATTTAAATGAGATGATATCGAGTTCGCATTCTTGGTACATCTGCTCAAAAATTTACCATAACCAAATAAAAATTACCAAAACTCAATAAGCAACAAAAAATACTAAATTTGTTAAAAACTACCAAAGAGGCAACCTTGCAATAGGTGTGTCTTAGATATACGAAACGTAACTGGCTATGAGAGAATGAAAAGAAACTGTGTGCTCGCACCTATCTCTGTTGCTCCAACAGTGTGATACAGACAATATGCCCGCACTGCAGTGATACCAGACTTTAGAGGCAGGTTATCCCACGGTTATACTCAAAATATCCCTTTTATGTTTACAAAATAAATAAATTTATTATTTAAAAAAAACTACTCGTGATTCATTCACAGACACAAATGCCATTTTATGAAACAGTTTAGGCAAATAAAAAAAAGAAAATGAAAGCATTTAGATATTTTGAATGACTTTTTTCTAAACATGAAAACATTTAATTTGATCGTATGTTGAATCATTTCTTTATTCTTAATGAAATGAGCAATGAGGAACAAAATTTGACCAAAATGTAAAATCCCTTTCATTTGTACTATGAGGTCTCAAAAATCCCTTTGTCCTTTTAGCTTATTATTAGTGAGAATTCCAGCAAAAAGTGATAAATCCCCCGATCTGGTATCACTACTGCACTGTATGCTGTGTCTTAGATAAAGAAGCGTAACTGGCTATGAGAGAAAGAGAGAAAGAAAATGTGTGCTCGCATCTCTCTCTCGACAGTTTTTCAGAATTCAGACAACAAGTCAGTCCAATGGAGCATTATGCTAGGTACTAGATTGGAAAGTGATGACAAGTTTCACCTTTATTGAAAAGTGTAATTTTTATACCTTTGATGAGTAACGTAATAGATTTTTTTTGTGAGAATAAAATCAAACTGCTCTATACTTGCAGTTATAGTTATGCTACTTTTTTTATAAAATGTGCAAATCATACATTTTGCGTATGATAATGGGTTGCATCATACAAGACCTGAAATTATCATACATGTAGCATAATTATCATACGGTTGGTACCAGACCGACATTACTTGCGAACGCAATACTCCATTTTAGCTGATGAGCAACAACGCTCAGTCCTAGTTGTGCCACCCTTTACCTTTCATTCGTAGCAAGGTTTATTTATAATTTTCACTGAAATTCAAATTAATTCGCACCATGCAAATTAGGCACATAATGACATTATAAATTATAAATTATTTCAAAAGTTCATCAAGGACTTGTCGCATAACGATCCCCTCCGTTCAAAAGCGAACAAACTCACTTGCCACTCCACTCTCCCGAATGATTTATCACAACCGCTAGCAATTACCCGTGAAGCAGTTCACATCTTACCCAAGGTATACAAAAGCGTGTTCCAATACAACCGTCAGTTGAAATAAATAATCGAGAAGGATAAGCCATTAACCCACATGCCAACACCAGGTGTTACCCTATTCAAAATAAACCAGTACTCGCAGCCGCGCTTCGCCCTAAAGAAAATCTAATTAAACCGCCTACAAGACCTCCAATGGAAAGAAAACAACAGAAAAAAAAAATATGTATCGCAGTATCCACCTCCACACGGAGAAATAATTTATATTAATAACAGCATTCCATGTGGTTTCGCTCGCTTTCGGTCTCTCACAAAAGTCCAAATCGAAAACAAAACACATATTCACGCACCTAAAAGCGTTCGAATTATTATTGTGTCCCGCATTCATTTCAATTGTTTTTAACGCGCGCAAAAAAACCGCCTCGGTCCATCGTTTAAGTTAAAATAATCCACCATTAGGCGATTGCGTTCGCTGGCCGCTATCATTCTCACGGCAGTTTTGTGTAAGCGCAATAACGTCGCCCACCCACCCTGACCACCCCGCCAGGGATAAGATGTAAACAAAGTCTCGTGCTAAAAGTTTTTGGCTCTGTTGCTTTCATGTCTCTTACAGGGGTGGGGTGGGGTGGCAGAAAGCCAAAGTTGTATCCTGGAAAATGGGACTCCACTCATACTCTGAATTATTGAGCAGGGGCAAAGTAACTGCAGTAACTTTTCACTTTTCTAAGTCCCCAGCTGTGGCGAACTGGAGCGCATGCTTGTACTTTCATTACCCTGTTGCTGTTCCGGCCCATGCCCTGTCCTCTCCCCGGGGGCCTGAGTAGAGCTTTTATATTTCCAGGATTTTCACAACGTAGTACTACACCGACGGTGTTCTATCGACCAAAAGGTACGTTTACCTGGCTGGAAGTGTTCAGTTGTTCACTAGCTGTCGATCGGTTCGGTATTGAGACGCTCTCGCGATAAACCATTCACAGCGCCGGGTTTCTGTTCCGTTTTATTAGCATCCACCTACAACTGGGGGATGGAGTTTTGAATTTTTTATGATTTTTGCTTTTCATTTCCTGTTCCCGAACGACCAAAGACATCCAGATACCAAAGATAGTCGGAATGGCCTGCGAATCTGTAACCAGATGTGTACCAGTGCGCTGTTAGTAGTTTGAAGTGTCTACCACCATTCAGTGTTAATTTTGATTCGGTGTGAGTAAGACGTGCGACTGCATCCTTCGGTGGAAAATCACAAGAATTCCCCCAGCCCCAGTGAATGCCAAGGGGCGATGCTGTTTAACGCGGACAAATAGGCCTCTTGCGAGATCCCAATTGTTTGGATACACTTTGCGAGAAACGTGATGATTTTTATGGGAATTCTTCGCTCCTCAGTGTACACCTGGTAAAACAAAAGACTCTTTGTGCTCAGAGTGGATTTTAAAATAATTTTCACGTTAACTTTGGTACACTGTCGGTCGTAAGAAGGACGTGGGCTTCAAAACTCGTTCGCGTTCGAAAAACTGCAAGCGTTTCGGTTACTTGCATGGATCTTGGTGTTTACTCGTTCTTTTATTCGCTCGTTTGCAAAGTAAACACGAAACGAAATTGTGTGGGCCAAGCGAGTCTTTAAAAAGGCAAATGCACGCAAAGATAAAGCGTATCTCGTATAGCTATATGAGTGTGGAATCATTTTTTTGCGCTTAATTTGCATATGACGTGTGCGGTTTGTGTGTACATTTGTTCAGTGTGTTGAGGCTGATTATTTTATGAATTTAAAGAGCGTTAAATTGTTTCAATTATCGGCTGAACGGAAATAAAAAATTAAAAACAAAACAAAAACAAGAGATAAACCTACATACGGATTAATGTTTTGGTGGAGCGTAATGGATTTTGCGGCTTAGATATTTCTGCGTTGTTGGTGAACGGTGGAGAAATTTAAATACAAACGGATACAATTAATTTCCGCAGTGGGCAGTGGATGTGACTATTTGCGGTTTTTGTTGCGCTGAAACGGTGAGTTGGGATTGGAGTTTTGTCTGCGTGTAGTTAAATAAATATTGTGTTGGCTTGTTGTGGGACTGTCTATTGAAACTGTGTGTATGTACGAGAGTGGAATTGTTTTTTTTTTGAGCTGAAAATTGCGCAGTCCATTAAATGCTGCTGAAATAGGATTGATGGCGCAATTTGTCGGATAAGTACATGAATGCGATCCAGTGATGGAAACGCAAAGTTTTTGCAGTTGTTGTTCGATCAGTTGAACCTATTCGCCGGGAACCACTTTTTAACATAGACCGTTCCTAATCACATTTGTGACCTGAACAATCAGCAAGCTTTGTATTTGGCGACTGCAAGTCAGGTGAAGTCTCCTCTGTTGCGTGCTTGTGCGAGGTCTTTCTTAACCAAGTTAGATAGTTAGACCTTCAGACTGTCTTCAAAGACTCTAGCTCATATCCATATAAGATGTCTAATGGGATGCCGATTTTGATGTATACGAAGAATATAAGAATAAGCTTTAAAATTAAATAAAAAAATATTTCTTATATCTGAAGTTTTCTTATAGCGAAAACGTATGCAAGAAACAAAGTCTACGGTGTTTCAATATGCGTCTTCTTATAAGTGTTCTTATATGAGTGTTTCTTATATATAGCCGTCGTAGACTGTATTTAAAGACTAAAGCCCCTGGCTACCTGAAACGTGGTGCAATCGTGGTCCACCTCTTTCTTAATCGCCAAGAAGAATTGGTTTCTCAAAGACCTCGACGATATTTTTACAGGATTGTTCAAGATTCACAGATTAGCAGAATAGAACGCGATAGGAATACCTAACAGCTGCTTAAAGAAGAGTCTCCAAAGTTCATAAAACAAATTTTACGATTGCCTCGTTTTGTGAGACCAACATGTCCATATCCATGTTATATTTTTTTGGGGAGACAGATCTGTGATACAAATATTCGCATAGCCTGAGTTTTTTGAGATTTTTTTTTCATAAAGATTTTGATCTCTGAAATGTTTTTAAAGCCTTTTAGTTTTTGCTTTGCATTGTTTTCGACCCCTGGCTCATTTGTTAAAAGAACAAAACACTGCGCTCACAAAAAGCTTAAATAGATAAAGGCAAACGCGAGTGCACATGCTACCAATTAGAAGGGCAGACCTTACTGTGATAAATAGGGCAAAAAGCTACAATAGACAGCTTCAACACTTAGATGGTAAGAGGTTTTATCTCATTCGCTTTTGCTGTCAGATATTAATGACATCTCGTCAGAAATCAATGGGAAAATTAACCTTGATAAATGGTGTTTCATTGGGCTGACAGAGGCCCTATTTGCAACAATTGATGGGGCTATCTATAAGGTCTTAATAATTCAAGCACTGCTTGCCTTGACCGCTCTATAGAAGGTGAGTTGAAATAAATTGAGGCGTTTTGATTGTAAAATTCCCCACAAGATAATCCATCCCGTTTGTTCCGACGGGCGTTCGAACAGGAAGTTCAACGAAAAACTCTTCAAAGTGAAATAGATCGAACGAACATCAGTAAATCTTCAAATATACAACGATATCGGCATATCCCATTGGGCGTCGTAGATGGTTAGAATATATGTACATCTTAAGAGAGTCTGAAGGTCTTAAGAGAAAGACTTCGCACTTGCACGTAACCAGAAGAAGATTTCAACTGATTGCAGTCGCCAAGTACAAAGCTACCTGAAAAGGTTTGTTGGTTCTGAGCCACGTTTACTGCCAAAAGAAGAGTTGCATTCTTTATAAAAGGATAGTTGCGAAAAGGCCATCTGGAGTACTATCAAATTGTACAGTAATTTCTGATAAACTGGGTATTGCAAACGCTTTTAATGGTTACTTTACTTCGATATCTGCGGATACTGAACATACCCATATAAATCCATCTTGTGCAGTTTGTAGTCCTTTAATAAGTAGGTTAAAACCCTCGCAGAGTCACAGTTTTTTATTTGAGCCGATATTTGGACTTGAACTTCTAAAAACAATTGGTTCGTTGAAAAATTCCAATTCTTTACGATTTGATGGTTTATGTAACCAATTAAGCAAAAATATTTCATGTTGATGTTTTGGCGTGTATTTTTAATAAAAATATCTTTTCTGGAGTATTTCCTGATGCACTCAAATGTGCAGACATACAACCTTTGTTTAAAAAGGGATCTGCTGATGAATTGTGTAATTATAGGCCTATCTCACTTCTACCTGCTATTAGTAAAATTTTTGAAAAAGTTATAAAAAACAGGGTGGTGCATTTTTTTTGGATAAAACTATTTTTTTTCAGTTCATTTCAGTTCGGATTCAAGAAATGTAGATCTACAGAAGATGCTCTTCTTCGTTTTTGCTCGCAGATATTTGATAATCCAGCAAAATTGAAAATGCTGGATTACGTGGTTTTATTATAAGACTTCCCACTATAAGACTTACCTTAGAAATAGGTCTCTGAGAGTAAGGGTTGATAACACCAGGAGCGATGTAAAATTTGTAAATACTGGAGCTCCTCAGGGTTCTGTTTTGGGACCATTACTGTTCTTAATTTATATTATTTCCTTATTTAAATTGTCATTTAAGGGATTACTGACAGCATTCGCGGATGATGTGGGCTTTGCTTATGGTTCAGAAAGTGGTTTGAATCTTATCTCAGATATCAATTTTGATCTTCATTTCTTAAGAATCTGGTTTGCGGAGCATAAATTGATTATCAGCTTAAAAACCAGAATTATCTTTTTTAGTTTGGTAGCGCAACACAATTTTAGGGCTGATGTCTACTTTCATGCAGCTGATTGCCTAAGTCATCCATCAAGTCCAAGTCCATCTCCTTGTTCTTTTGACAGTAGTTGCAGTAATAAATGTTTGAAGATTGAAAGTGTTTTTGAATTTAGATCCTTAGGACTTACAATTGACTCAAGAATGAGCTTCAATATCCACACATAAAATTAGTACTTTCGTGGCGCCATCAGGCACTTTTATTCTCTGCAAATGATTTGCGGTACTCAACTTTTGCACGAAAAATCTATTATGGTATCTTTCATTCTAGATTGCAGTATGGTATAACGTGTTGGGGAGGAGCTTATTTAAAATAAAAAAACAACCTCTTTTGTCAATTCAAAAAGAAAATTTAAAGAAAATATACCGAAAACCAATCTTACACCCCAGTTTTCCATTGTTCAGAGATTTGAAGGTCCTACCAATCCGTCATTTATACTGCTATAAAGTGCTAAAATTGTTCTTTGAAAGATCAGGGAATCTTAATTACAGGCTCATCAATAATTATAGTTCACGTGTAAATACATCATACCAAGTTTCTGTGCCCTCTTTTCGTACAACAGCGTTTCGTAATTCTTATTCTGTTGCTTCGTGCCGTTTATATAATCAATTTCTACTTTTTATAAAAGTACTTATAAACATCATGCATTTGTTAAACAAGTAAAAAATTGGCTCTTTTGCCTTGACTTTAAAAACATAGAACCTTTGTTTCGTTGATATTTTGGTGAAATATTTTGTATTCTTTGAGGTGATAACTTCTTTTGGCGCGTTGGGCATTTTTGATATGTGATAAAATCATTGAACCGACACCAGTGTTCGTGGAATTGGGACGGAAGTTGAGAGGGTATATAGAGTCATTGTATATAGAAAAATGTTTATATACAATGATACAGAAAATAGATGTACCAACTACTAACTCATGAAACAGCGACACCTAGCAGATAACAGCCCTATCATACCTCAAAGAGAGAGACGCCATTAATGGTGTAACCGGAAACTTACCTTCTCATTATATCGTTTGGATTGTAGCCTAAGATATTTAATATGGGAAATAAGGTTTACCATATTACAAGACATTTTGTGTTATTGTTTTGGTAACCATTTTGTGAAATAAGAGTAAGAGCTACAAACGCAGGTTGTATTCACTTATGAATACTTACACACATGAAAGGATGAATATATTTGCGGAATTTGTTTTTTTATTCTCTAAAGTTAAACCAATAAGTTTTTTGAGAAAAGATATCGACTTTTAGCTTCAGAGCATTTGAAAAAAATAAAAGTAAAAAATTCGCGCGAATTTGAGAAGGTAAGTGCCCAGTTGCAGAGCTGAGATGTATATGTCACTAAGTGCAGGGAATGAGTTGAATTCGCAGCACATATGTTGTGTTAGTACCGTTGCGACACCAGTGTTCGCGTTGCCAACCACTTTTGACGAACAAATTCCTAACTTGAGAAAAAAGATGCCTTTTTCAATAATATAATGGCTAAAATATTTGTTTTGGTAAAGTGGGACAATAAATCAAAAATTAATTATAAATCTAACAAAATAAACAAAACATTTTGTATATATACAACAAACAGCTTTCAAATTTGTTTCCAATTTCATTCCACTTAACGGAAGTGGAAGTTGGAATTATTTTTAAGGAATGACAGATAGATTGTTCGAAAAATGGACAGAGTTTGAAGGTGGAAACACATTCTTTAAGACTGATGTTACATTTATTTATTTTTTTAGCAAAAATTTTTAAAAATGTTTAAAAAATTAAAAAATGTAATCAAAAAATTGAATTGAATTGAATGGCTATGGGAATCGTGGATTAACAAGAGTTAGAAAAAGGGAATGCTTTCAGGAGTGCTGCTACAATAAACTAAGTATTAAATACACCGCCAGCCAGCCATACTAACAGCCTTAAGACTTGTTTTTTTTTCAAAAGGGCACTTTTTTTATTACAATTTTTTTATATTTTTTTATGTTTTTTTTTTATTTTTAAACATTCTTAAAAAAACTGGCCAAAAAAAGAATTTTACATGTAACAGCGGTCTTAAAGAATGTGTTTCCAATTTTAAACCCTGCCCATTTTACGAAGAATTTATCTGTCAATCTTTAAAAATAATTCCAGCTTCCACTTACAGTAAGTTGATCGAAATTGGACACAAATTCGATAGGTGTTTATTTTTTTTTATATTAAAGCTTAATCTTTGATTTATTGTTTCACTTTACCAAAAAATATTTTTTTTATATTATTTCATTGAAAAAGGCATCCTTTTTTTGATGTTATTCATTTTTTCATTAAAAGTGGTTGGCAACGCTGAAAACTTAAGAGAATTTACCTACACTTTCACTGCTAGCTAATGTGCGAAAGTGTGTGTTGCTATGTTAAAGTAATTTAAGAGAGACTTTTATTCTCAAAATTTGCTGGGGCAATCGGGTAGGTGCGCGGGACCTGACGGTCTATTTAATACTTAGTCTATATGCTAATGGTTTCATAAGTTTCATTGGTATTCAGTTCAAGGAATACCAATTAATTGAACTTCGTATTTCATGCATTTGTAAATTTACGTTTTAAGCAATAGATTGCAATTTTTGTCAAATAATCCATCCATCAGTCCGTTTTATTATATTTTTGTAGTTTCTGTGGTAGTATATTTACATCTTGCGGTTCACACACTCAACCATTCTTAACAAATGAAGTGTCAAAAAAAGTTATTTTCGGGCTGCTTATTTTTACTTTTTTTTAAAATATTAACAATTGATAAAGTTGAATTTTACTACATTAAATTTCAACTACGCAGTTGTGTACAAACTATGATTGATTCATCTTGCCCGTAGCGCCGTAGCCCGTATAAGCTACAATGTACAAACGACGCCATGAAAGAGAGTCGACGGCCGAAGAGATTTACAGTCATATTAAATCTGGAGAGATAATTTTCAAAATTTGCGGGGGAATCGGGTAAGAGGAGCCCTGTTTTTTTATTTCAAAACATAGTTTTGTTGTCAGTAGTTGTCATTTTTGCACAGACAATTCAAGGTAACCGCGATATAATCGTAATATTATAATTACGAAAGTAATATTGTTACCTTTTAACGACCGCAAAACTAATTTTTATGAATTTTGTATAGGGATAGATGGGACCTTTGAGAATGACATACTATGCTACTTTTTGTCGCGAAAACAAAACTTGAAGTGGATGAAGAAGGGGATTCATGTTTAAATGACGAACCAATTATTTCTCAAGTTAGGGATAACAAAATTCATAATAGATATTTATAGAAATAAATGCATTTGCTGCGTATTTTAACAATGAATTTAAATGTGTAGAATAGTTTTTGACCCGATTGATATAAATATTTTAATGAGTTACTCGAAGTACTAATTCTACACAGGCGAAGTCGCCAGGACCACCTAGTTTGCATTATTTTTCTGATTAAAGGAAAATGAAAATTGTAGTATAATGTTTGTAGTGTACATAGTAATTTATAATAATGAATGAGAAACACTTTTACAATAACACATTTAACAGAATTTCCTGCACATTAAAATATTTCCTGACGATTCAAAAAATACGCACGTAATTGTTCAAGTTTTAACTTCTGTCGGCGTTCCCGGAGTGCCATTGTTTTTTTTTAATGTTGTTTTTCAGTAAGAGTACATTCCCATACTTACTTGAATTTAAAAATATGTTGATTTATTTTTAATAGGGTTACCCCACCCATTTTTTTTTTCAATTAAGTAATGTCACTATTACATATTTCTTTTTTAAGCTGCATTAGTATGCAAATATTGTGACTTAAGTAATGTAATACATTTTAAGAAATAATACAAATTTATCTATCTTAATAGAATCAGCGATATAGTTGAAGTAGGCAAAATTTACTTAGGACAGTTATGGAATGGTGCAACCATCTCATCAGCAGCAAAGCCGTCAGCTGCCGAAGCTTTCGTATGATATGGATTTTTTTTTTACCTTTTACCTTTTCATAAAACTTTTGAATCGGATCCGTGGAAGCGAATTTTCTCTGTCAACTCGATCGCTCACATCTCCTGTTTGCCATTTTATTTTTAGGGCTGTTTTTTTTCCTTCTGCCCAAGGGTAAGTACATTTTTTCAGCTACTTTCCAGTCTTTTGAGTTATACTACTCGCACCCATTCACTACCAATCCCTGGGTTTGTTCTTTTTGGCCAACTGGTGGAAGCTAGCACATCGAAGGCGACATTTCTATTCTGATGGCTTTCTAACAGCGCTGCTATTGGTTTTCTGATTTAAAATCGCCAAGAACGATGATTTAAAGGTCGCACTTAGTACATCTCTTACAGGTCCTTTTGACCAGCTCTTAAAACGAAAGCATTTAACGTAGAACTTCGACACTCCGCATGAATTAAAACGAGAACTCACCTGATACACTCGAAGAATAGACCAAAGTAGATGTCACATTTTTTCATTTCACTACTCACTAAACCTCTGTAGTTCCTTGCAGAGTCCCTTAATGCAAACATGAAATTTCATTTGTCCTCCAATTTGTATCAAAGCCACTGACGAAAATTCATTCTGGAATGACAATCCAAAAGGCCAACAATAAAATGTTCGAAAGTGAAAACGTTTACATTTCCAAACAAACACAGTCGTAAGTAACTGCATTTAATTGCCTTGAATGTGCTTACAAAGACCTCAGAGGGACTTCTGACAACGATATAAGATAAAAACTAATTTCCATTTTACTTCTGCAGACTTTCACTTCTCTCCGGCTTTATTTGTAATATCCACCTTGAACAACGTGCTGACAAATTACGGTCTCTTGTATTTCTTGGCATCCCATTTCCTTTCCCACGCTCTCAACTTTTGCCAAACTATTTCACAAAAGTTCAGCCAGAATCTGAACAAAAACGAAGAAAATAAAACAACATCACCAAACTAATTTAGCCTTTTGCAAAAGTCCAGTTTAATCCATTTTTCTGCTCTTGCCATTGAATATCCTTTTCGGTTTCATGTGCCCGGTCCAATTTTGACTTGCAAATTTCTTCGGGAAAACTTTTCCCTGAACGAAAGAGCACAAAGAGACGAACAAGCAACTTTGTCGAAAGCGGACTGCGGTTTCGAAGACTTATTTCCTCGACAAACTTCCCCAGCAGACATTTCTATCTGCTTGCAAGGCAATTGGCATTCCCTTAATGATCGTTCTATTAAACTATGTACAGTTTTTCACAATTGCTTTCAATCAATCGGGAGGAATTTCAATTTCACTTAGAAAATTCTACACACAAAACGAGGGCGTATACGTAACATTTCGCAGTTCACTGAATATTCAGCTAAAAATAGCGGGCTCCTTCAGCTTCTTTAATGTTGGGCCTTGGAGTTTAATCACACTTAAACAAATGTATCCAAAAGATACAATTTCATTAGAACAAGCTATTCACCACATCATACACCGCCGAACCGGCAGCAGAAACATTCTCCGGTATTGATTTTCTCGCAAATAAAACATCTGCGAAATAATTCACAACAGTCGGCCAATCTATATTGCCGGCGAATAAATCACTAAGTGAGAATAGCCAGATACATTCCACTGCGATACATTATCAGCCAACAGCAATGATAATGAAAGTAAACGCGTAAATGTGCTCCGCCGCTGTTAGGAGCGATTTTATACGCGTCTCTATGAGTGGGTGTCCATTATCCGGTTGTCGGGCAAAATGTGGGTCAAATAACGTATTTGCAATCCAAATGACCAGCCATTTTTATTATTTGTGCTTTTGGGGGGTATAACAAGTGCGAAGGAATATACGATTATCCCGTGTGGATGGAAGTAACGTTCAGATTTTAGTTTTATCCAGTTTTTGATGGAGAATTTGACCAAGTTCAAATATGGCATTCTGAAATGATTGGCATTTTACAACAAGCGTTTATATAAATTCCATCAGCGCCTGGGGATTTTGTGATGGCACGTGATTTCGATTTACTGACACAATTAAAATGAAATAAGGAAAAACACAGGCAGGCGATGTGATGAGAGTTTAGAAATAAGTCAGTCTTCTGGTAGTTACATAAATAGATACGAATGCTCAACGTTGTTAGAAGCCATTAAAATAATTCTCAAATATTTAAGACGTCAAGGTTCCATGTTGTTTCGTTTGTCGGTGTAATCGTTGAGCATAACAAGGTATTTGTGTATTTAAAAGGCAGTCCTTGGCCCAATTGAAAATAATTGAATTTGCGTCCTTTGTATTATTTATTTATTTATTTAACTTTAAGATTTTATTTTGTTGAAATTGGGTGACAGCAATTATTAGACAATTATTTTTCTTTATTTGTCACCTTAAAGCTTAGAGTCTTGCATAATCAAACCAGATCGCATTTCAGTCTCTACGAGCACTTGCATTGACCATATCATGGTGCGTTTTTTTAACACACATTCATACATACTAGGGTCTCCCTTATTTTTCCACAATTTTTTTTTAACGCATATGTTCTTATTTTATTTATTTTATTATAAAGCTCAACCAAAAAAAAAATTAGCTCATTTGGATCATATTTACCCGTGCCGACTTCGATCGAAACATGTCAGTACAAGTTACACTGAAATAGTAGCACGTGCCTAAGGAAATTTTTATTGCATTTTTAGTTTTTAAACGGTAAAGTAGTTTTTTTTAATCGATTAAAGCTGTCACTGCAATTAAGAACCAACACAAAAAGCATTTACTTAGTGGGAGATGTAAATCACCAAATAAAGGGTGCTAAATTACCGTCAAATCGACAAGTTCTTGCAGTTTTCTTTTTTAATATGCGGGAAGTTAAATTGACATTTAGCGAAAGTGCAAATCTTGTTATTCGCGAGTGTAGTATTTTTTGGGAAAAGGCAAGAATCCCTACAAAATCACTACCCAACTCTGTGAAGAAGCTTATAAATTTTTATCAAGCTTGGAGAGAACTGCAAAAAAATTCAAAGAAAACCCAGGAGGTGCATAAACAACGAGAAGCTGATTTTCAGGACGATTTGGATAACATATTTGACATAGCTCATGCTGATGCTCTTCAAAAAATTAAAATAGAAGAGGACATGGTCTTTTTACAGCGTCAGAGAGAGCCAGGACGACCGGGCTGCTTAGCGGGTGTTGAAAAAAACAAGCTGAAAAGGAAGATAGGTCAAGACAAAGGCGATTAGGAGAAGGACAAAAACGTCTACTTCTTCAGCGTCGTCGGAGGATTTAATTCCTGAAGAACAGGACATATTTACAACCTCCGACGAAAGCATCGAAGGTCTTCCTACTGCTCCTAAACCGTCATCTGAGGCAATCTCAAAACGAGGGAGGAAGGACTTTGTTACTCCAAAATTAGTCTCAGCCTTAGACAGATGTCAGTTGAGCATAAGAGACTCTGTTTATATACTTCAGGCTACAGTGGAGGCTCTAGGGCTTAACTTTGAGGATTTTCCAATTAATAAGTCATCGATTCAACGCGTGCGGACACGGATTAGAAAAGAAAGGGCAGAGAACATTAAAACCGATTTTCAAAATAATATTCCGAAGGTTGTTACTGTTCACTGGGATGGAAAATTGTTACCTGGCTTGAATGTAAGGAGTGCTAAGGAAGAACGACTTCCTATTGTTATTACTTTTTTTTTAGCTATGGTTAATTTATTTGAAGAGATAAGGCAAGACTACGCTAGGGTTATGTTTCGTTGCTTTGCTTGTTAGACTTCTCGAAGGCCTGTGATAATGTAAATCATAAAATCCTGTGTTGGAAGCTTAAGAATAATTTTGGTTTCAGTGAAAGGGCAGTGAAATTAATTAATAGTTTTCTTTCTGCCAGATCGCAAAGGGTTTTCTCTGGTGAACGTCTTTCATTTTCAAATGACATTAAGCAGGGAGTGCCTCAAGGTTCAATATTAGGACCGATACTCTTCTGCATGTTCATAAATGACCTCCCATCAGTATGTAAATATGCTTCTGTACATTTATATGCTGATGATGTCCAATTGCACCTAGCGAAACCCTTTAGCAACCTAAATGAACTTGTCCTTTGTTTAAACGAGGAGCTACGACATATTCACACTTGGTCAATAGCTAATGGGTTACTACTTAATCCATCAAAATCCCAAGTAATCCCCATTTCCAAAAGTATTTTTAATTTGTGTCTTTTACCTGATATATATCTGAATAACAATAAAATTAAAGCTGTCGAGTCAGTCACTAGTCTTGGCTACACAATTGATCGAAACTTGTCCGGTTATAATCATACAAACGTGATCATTGGTCGCATTTACGGATGTCTACGCAAATTATGGATTAGTGCTTATTTTACTCCACAGGAAACGCGACGAAAGCTGGTTGTTGAAGCCAAAACGCTTCATCATTACGTTACGTTAAAATTGTAATACCAACCTAAAATTAATTTGCCTGATGAAGACATAGATGGCTCACGTATAAGTAAGGAGTTTGAAAACTTCCATATCTTTATTAATGACCATCCACAGTAATTTCCGGCATACCGCTTCTTTCTTCTTTAACTAACCCTCAACGAGGTAAGATAGCACCACTCCCTGTTTTGCGTGAATAATAAATTTATATATACACTCAACCATTGCATTTTTTTTTTCTCTATTCCTTCGATACTTGGACGAAACAATCTTTTTGGAGCATCGCCATCGGCATCCCAACACTGGTATTGGCATTAATCATACCACTCATAACATATGCTGAGGTGGTCTACAGCAGTCTAGATTCATTATCCCAACATAAACTTCAAGTTGCCTTCAACGACGCAGTGCGTTATGTTTACGGCGTTCGTAGATATGACCATATCTCTGTGTTTGCTAGGGGTTTAATTGGTTGCACCCTGCAAAAATATATCAACGCCAGGAATTGTATCTTTTACATAAAATTATAATACTCCTTATTTGTATAACAGACTTCATTTCACTCGCTCCTCAAGAACTATCAGCCTTATTCCCTCCCGTTGTAACTACCTTAATTCTTCACGTTTATTTTCCATATATACTGTCAGACTTTGGTACTGTTTACCCTCTCAAATAAAAAATATTTCAAATCCCTCATATTTTAAAAGTGCAATCCTACAACATTTTTCCAACCCATCCCACCAAATCTGAGCCCTCATTATAACATCACTCCATAAACTCAACCTCTCATCCCATATCTCATCTCTTAGATTAAGATCTATTTTGTAATTAGATTTAAGAATTTTCAATTTTCCTGAAGCAAACATACTAAGTACTATAAAAGATTATATCTTAATGTACAAACCTATTAATTGAAATAAATGAAATATCTAATGATATGTCAACATCTTTTGAACTATATAAAATCATAGGTTCTCTAAGAAATTCGAATTCATCTACAACTGACAGACTTTCAAACAACTTGGTTAAAAAAATAGCTTTCAATATTTGAGACATCTTATGACTTATTTTTAATAAAAGCATTTCTAATGGAGTCTTCCCAGTAGAGTTGAAAAAAATCCGAAGTAATTCCTTTGTTTAAGAAGGGTGATAAAACTTTAATAAATAATTATAGACCTATTTCCCTACCATCGGTATTTTCGAAAATTTTTGAAAAAGCAGTAAGAAACCGAATGATACAGTTTTTAGAAAAACAAAAACAATTTTTTAGTGATTGCCAATTCGGGTTTCGTTCTGGTTACTCCACTGAAGGTGCCTCTTGAACTTCTGCACTGATATATACAATGTCGTTAATAACAGGAAATTAACTGCAGCTCTCTTTATCGATATAACAAAAGCCTTTGATACTGTCGATCACAAAATACTTTTGGACAAATTGTACAATTGTGGTTTTAGAGGCGTAATGCATAAGTGGTTCCGTTCCTACCTATCTGCTAGAGGACAAAGATATTAAAATGAATGGGCAATTCATCTTTTTTGGAGTTCCTCAAGGTTCTGTGCTTGGTCCAATATTATTTTTAAATTTTATAAACTCACGTTTTTTTACGAAATACCGTAGAAAAGTTAACGCGTTCGCTGATGACATGGCATGTTCTTTTCACAGTGACTTTGCTTTGGATCTTCCTGTAGATATTAATCAAGACCGGGAAATCTTAAGCCATTGGTTCAAAATGACAAAACCAAAATTACGTTTTTTAATGTATCTGGCAATGAGATAGACTATGAATCTTTCTTTTTCCACTGTGCAAGTTGTATAATCACAGTAAAGACATTTGTAGCTCGGAAATGAACCCTGAGGCATTTTTTGAGGAACTTTCATGCTCTGATAAATGCTTTAATATTGAGTGCGTCAAGTCATACAAGTACCTTGGAGTTCGGCTTGATTGGAAAATGGGTTGGTCTGCTCATACGGATGCACTTCAAAAAATATCTAATGGCTGCCACAAGGCAAATATACTTTTTAAAAAGTTACTGCTCACAAGAACTTCTTAAGTGTATTTATTATGGTTTAGTGCACTCTAAGCTTGAATATGGCATAGTTTCATAGGGTGGTACACACAACAACAAAATTAATCCGCTTCTGATCTTTCAAAAACACATTATTCGTATTATATGTAATAAGAGTCGTCAACATGATAGTTTAATACTTTTCAGAAGCATCAAAGTCCTTCCTCTGAATCATTTATATTTTTATAAAGTATTAAAATTTTTTTTCGCCAGATCTGGTTATCTATTGAACCGGTGTTCTTCTAGCTATAACCTTAGAGTAAACAATCAACATCTTGCTATAGTACCGTGTCACAATTTGCATTTTTTTTTTAAATTTGTATACGTCACTGATCCAAGACTTTTCAATAACTTACCTAACAATATTAGAATTCTTAGAAATGAATTAATTTTTCTCAAAAAAGTAAAACTTTGGCTCTTCGATTTAAATTATGAAAATATTAATGAATTACTATGGGTAACCATTTAAAAACTAGTTCTCCTAATTTTTGCGCTCAATTTTTCGTATTACTGTCCTTAAAAAATATATAAATTATTAATCTTTATATAAAAAATATAGAAGATAATATATAAGTACAAATCTTGTCGTAACCACACCTTACCACCTTTAAAATATGTTTTATTATTATGTTATTCCAGCTGCTTTCGCCTATAGTTCCTTATGAACTATAGACTGCAGGTTCTTTATTAATTCATTGTGCTAATTCTTTGTATTTTTAACTTTGTGTCCTATTGCTATGTATCTAAACAATTTGTATTAGTAAACAAAGTAGAATTGAATTGAATTGAAAAATCAATCATATGATTGAACTCATTGAAATTCTTTGTCAAGTTATTGATAGGACCATTGCTTCCATAGTTACATCGAGACGTCTTTTTATATAAAAATATTGGATTCCTTGTTGCCCCCGGTCTAGTATTGATTTGTATAGAACTAAGAATATAGGTGGAGTTGATGTTGCCAGTCAGGAGGCTAAATAAAAATAAAGCATTTGATTATTCCCTTCGTTTTTCCAAGGTCCGCATATTCAGCAACTTTAATCGACTTACGTAGGAGGGAAGACGACTTTCGAGAGCCCAAATGTAAATCACGTAATGCAGAAAGAAGCAATTGTTTTTGAATGCTTTCAATTCTTGAAATTTCAGTATCGTAGTTCGGAAACCAAATAGCAGTACAGTATTCCAAAATGGGTAAGACTTGGGAACAGTATAAAAGTTTTGTGACGTTGGGGTCGTTAAATTCCTTTGGAAAAATGTTTTCAAAGTCCCAATTGACTCATTGTCTAAGTGGCAATTGAGGACTGCAAATTCATTACATTTATCCACACTATCCATAAAAACCTACATTATATAGACTTGAATTCCCTCCTGGGAGGGCAATAAAAGAGGTCGTTGGTATTTGACTCGAAAAGTACGATATTAATTTTTTTTCCAGAAACGAAACGACGATAGTAGGTATGTGCAAAGAAAAGGAGCGTCGCTGTTATTAATACTTTGGAGGAAGACTGCGGAAACGGCTTTTTCTGTCCACCGAATTATTAGCAATGTTAAAGCAATAACTTCGAACCTCATACAAAAAAATCATTAAAATCATTTAAAAAATCTAAGTTCTTACCTAGTCGCCTAGTATTAAGCCACAAATACAGGATAACATTTACAAGACTTTCAATTGATACCAAAAGTTCTGAAGTGGAATTTGGCAAAAGCTGCGGTATATGCGTTGGATTCCGGGTTGCTTGCGGTATTGAAAACTTTATTTGCCATGACCCGTTTGGGACTTATGCCAACACAAAACAGTGTTGCGCATAACTTAACATTAATCACCACGAAGAACACCTCAAAATCACACACCTTTGACCAACTCTATTATTTTAAAACAGACGCTCTTAACAATTCTATGCAAATAATACTGACTAAGGTTGAAGAAAAGTCCCCACATTCCCGCTACCAAGTTTGAAGATAAAGACAAATACGAAACACAAAGCTGCTGATGTCCTTGCATGCATTACACCAAGATATACAAATATCTAACGCTCAGCATTACTTTGTCACTTTCATTCATAAATTTCCATCTCATTACATCGCTGCCCTAGACTAATCTGACTGCCTTCAACTTGTGGGAAAAACACACAACCCTCACAAAAGATAACAAAAACATCAATATCTCCCTCTCCTTGATTTCCACACCAAAATAAATCCCTTAAACTCGCTTTTATCGCGTGAAATCGTTAAATCTGATTTTTTGTGAATCAAACTTCTGTCAGGAAACACAAAGTCAATCCAACAAAGTGAGTGAATGGAATTGCAAAGGATGACACAATTTCAAGTACCGAATTCGACATTGAATAATCTACCTGCTTAGGGAAATTTACGGCTGTTATGGTAGTCGAATCTCAGGAAAAGCCAACACCAAAGATACGCATGCAAAGCATCTGAAAGGTGGGAGTTGCCCCAGGCTTTCGCTTCCCCGACACAGATGTAAATGAGCTCAGGGAACAATGGCTCACGTACGGAAAACAAAGAATCCACATAAACTATAGGGCACAACACAGCGTCAAGGAATACGGGTGCGGCAGCTACAGCTAATCCGGATCAGTCCTGCAGCAGAGTTTCATTTTCATTCCGCACTTTGTGTACCGTCTGCCTACCACCGACCATAAGTTTATCAGACTCAACTCGTCCAGAGCCTATGTAGGTTTATTTTTTTTTCACCAAATTAATTGGATAATTTATGCGTCCCTTTTCGGCTGTAGGTTGGCTCAATATAGAGCTGGCCGGTCGTTGGAGGAGGAATGCAATAAAGTCCACCTCTGAAATTTGCCTCTTCGGTATAATTAAGGAGGCGAATATCCGACCAGTAACCTGGAATTGTTTTCATTAAAATGTCTTCTTCGTGAGGAACTTCTGTTATTGGAAAAAGAAAACCACCCGCCGATTATCCCCGGACTGTCCTTGGGCGGCATTTTGAGCAACGTTCTAATGTGTGTTTTTTAAATTGTTGTTGAATGGACTAATTTATGTGTATTCTCCGGCATAAGCAAACAACAATTTTCTTATGAAATCAATAATCGAATGATAAACATAAAATTCGAGAGTCAATATGTAATAGTCGTTATCCCTGAATAATGGGCACAGAGGCATTATTTTCGATTAATCGTCAAAACATATCACTTGTATGGTACTGTTGTGTACAACTGTTGTGTATACAAATTGGGCACTGAATGTCGATAGTTTCCATCGATTGAAATGCGATACAATGGTGGAATAACCAATGAGTAAGCTTTGGGTGAACTGATGATATTGGGTAAATAGAATGGTTGGGAAAGCGATTAGTGTTCAAGTTAAGTCATGATGATGAATGGAAACCGGATTGGAGCTGTTATTTTGTACGTTCAAAATGAAGTACCTACCTTCACCTCTACTTTGAGGAGTTGGGCTAGGTTGCCACAAATGTATGGGGTTCTTGCATTTGTTGCTCTTCGTTTTATTAATTTGCATCGTTTATGGAAAAAAATACGCCACAGAATAGACGTACTGATATTATCCTTTCATTTGGAGCATATGTGTCTATTAGTATCAAAGGGCGCATTGGTGGAACTGAGAAAAACGCAAAGAGCGTAGAACATCTAAACCAGTGCAGTCATTTTAGAAACGACGAGAGCAATACATTCAATTTTTTTTGGCATAATTTTGGGGAAAAAGCAATACACGTATATATTTTTTTTTATATTTTATTAACTCTTTCTTAATAAATAACTTAATTACATTTTTTTGGTATTTTTTTTACACTGACTTCCCATCACAAATAAATTGTGTTCAATGTTTTTGAAAAGTGTCTTAAAAACTCCTTTTTCCCCCATCATAACTGACGTATTGTGGGACGCAAATCCAATCATATTTTGTAATGGGACATTGACATTTTCAAAATATTTAATTATTTCCTCAAATATTGTTTTAGCATCAGCTTTAATTTAATAACACAAAAAAACACCGGTCGATGACCTTACCCAACATTCAACCGAAAAACCTGACCACAAGTATAGTTACCAAACATTTTGCAGTACTAACATCAGTTCATCATATAAATAAAATTGGTGTAGTTCTGTTCGACTAAGATTGAATTTGACTGCATGTATTTAAATGCAAAAATCTTAGAAACTGCTCAGTATATTCTGGTGAATTTTTCATAGGCCTATAGAGGGTACCTTGGCCTACAATATCTACTTTATTTATTTTTTCGTTTCGTTTTGTCACGCTTTGCGTTCGAAAATGCTGGGAGCATTTAAATATAGGAAATACCAGCCTATAGAGGACATCTGCAGGTACAATATAGGATATCCAATAACTGGATAACTTAAAAGGTTTTTAAATAAAAAGGCAAAATTTGAAACATTTCTACGATTTTCAACTGCATGAGCAGATATGCACTTCATTCTCAAATTAAACATACTAACCGCGCAATATTTTGACATCTCTTTTAACCTTATTTTACTCCAGTGACGGAGAGGGAGACAGACATAGGCAGTATGTGTTAAGAACAATAAAAGCCGTAAAAGAAATGTCAAATATGTAAGAAAGGAATGTCAAATAGGTATAGGTATCAGTGATTCCAAATTGTGGTATTATTACATTAGGGAAAATGTAATAATAACCACGAGGATATACGTCTTACCTGTTTATAAATGCTATTTGCAATCAGTATGAGGCATTAAATTACCCGGTCGAGTTTTTTAATAGAATTACAGTCCATGGCCTGGAATTAAAAGTTGGAGTTCCCATTATGCTGCTTCGCAATTTGAATCCCCTAAGCTTTGTAATGGAACCAGATTGAGACTGATTTCGTTGCAGGAAAACGTTATTGAGGCGTTAATTTTAACTGGGTCTGGTAAAGGAGATACGGTGCTTATACCAAGAATATACAAATAATTCCCAGCAATTATCCATTTCAGTATAAACGGATTCAATTCCCTATTAATGTTTGTTCTGCCATGACAGTCAATAAGTTAGAGGGTCAAACTTTAAGAAAAGCGGGAATTGAATTAATCAAGAATTGCTTCAGCAACGGACAGTTATATGTAGCGTGCTCCAGGGTAAATAATGCAGGAAATATCACTATCTCAGCCGATAGCAACAAAACTTCTAATGTAGTATACAAAGAAGCGTTACATTAATAAAAAACTGAGTTAAATACCTATTATAAAATTATTTTCTTTCATTTTCCTTGTCCAAAGAAAAAATTATTATTGCAGATTAGTCCAACGAGCATGTGCAATGTCATGAAGATAAAGGCAGAGTGGGCCCAGTCTACGGGAGGTTTTTTAGTACGGGTTCAAGTCCCTCACTTTTGCAGAAGGCTCTTTCTCAAATTTTTTTCCATCAATTGTTCTGAAACCACATTTTGCACGTGCGAAGCCGGGCGGGTACAGCTAGTCTATAATAATCGAATATTTTTGAGATCTTAGTACATTAGCTATCTCTTCTTGACCTTCTTTAAAAGATAAATGGTTTGTTGTTTCTGTGGCTTTTGTTTTGCCACATTTTAAATCTTTTACTATTTCAGAGTCTGGAGCAATTGCCTTAATCAATAAAATGAGAGGATTTATTAATGTAAATGCAAATCGAATTCAAGAAGAAATTAAAATATTTTCAACTCTGCCGACTCTATAGATAAATTCTTGTTCTTCTAGTTTTGTTGAATGGACGTTTTAGTTGGAGCACTCCAGCAACAGTGGCTCGAGTTTGTTTCATAAATACATCAGAACGATCTGAGCGCTCATAATGCTCGAGTTCAGTTCAGTGCTCAACTCTGAACTAAAAAAGAAATCCGCCTTATCTTCTTTTTAGACAGGGCAAGCGAGACAAATGAGACATGCCATAGCACACTGAAGTCATTTCAAATAGTGTTTGTATGACAAATGCAGTAACAGTCCTGCACTACAATTACTATACTAATAAAGCCCGTATGACACTACATTTTTTTCTCATATTTATCATGTTGAAAAGTCAGCGGTGTGTAAAAGAGACTAAAAGTGTATTACGAAAGGGATAGCAATTGTTTTCAAACCAACCACAAATTTTCAAACGAATTTATTTTCAAATAATCTTGAAATGTCAAAAAAAACTGCCATCAGCTGAAAAATTAAATTTGAATACATTTTTAATGCATTTTTTTTTGACATTTCTAAATTAATGAAGTTGGTGTGTACGCACTCACCCCTTTCGTGAATTTTCGTTCTGATTTTTCGTACTACTCTAGTTTCATTTTAAAAGTAGAAAAAATGCAAAAAATAGTAGTGTCATACGGGCTTTGGAAGAAAGCTGGATGAGGAAAGTGATACCATCTCTACTGTTTTCTTCGATACATTTATGAAAACAACGAACTAAAAAAAGCAATACAAAAAGGAAAATGCAGTAAAAAACAAAAGTGAGCAGTACGGCAGTACGCACCGCCCGAAAGCAATACAAATATTGCTTTTGCAGTACTTTCGTCAGCACTGATCTAAATCAAAGCAACAGTATGGAATGTTTTGCATGAAGCTTTGACAGATCTCTTTATGGAACAAAAATATGTATATGTATTACTCTTACCTAGATATTTGTAGAAACTAAAACTTTGGAAATGTTCCCTTTGCAAGGTATAACTTGAAATGCAACGTTTTGAAACTAAAATTTGAGAAAGGACATTTTTTAAAAGTTATTAAAAGCCTGTTTGTGTGGAAATGCGCCATTTTTTAATCCAACAAACCAATTTTTCGAAGGAAATGTGACACTTTGGTACGAAGAGTTTATTTGTGGGAAATTTGACCGTTAGATTTATACATCAACATTGAAATGGTACCAGTTTGAAAGTAATACCTGTTTTCGGTTGGCTAACTAAGTATAAAATGAGACCGTTATGGCATATGCCATGTATATCTCAACTAACCTCCGCGATGTCTTGCTCTTCTCTTCATCTGGTCAATATGATGTTATTGTATTCACGGAGACTTGGCTTTCAAAGAATTATCACATCGCAGAAATGTTCGACAAGGACCAGTTTGATGAAATCAAACTTCCTCCAACAGCAGCTGATTTAGATGTTGGTCGTTTGATTGCGATGATTTTAGACTTCTTCCATTTAATGTTAACTTAGATTATGAGCGTGTTGATACTTTTGCCCAGCTTGACCTTTGTCAGATAAATAATTTTCGTAATGAATTTAATAATATTTATTTATTTATTTATTTATTTATTTCACATCATCTACTAGCTAAGCTATACAGATTACAATATAAGTATAAAAATTATTTAAAGACAATGTACTTAATACTAAGGTAATGCTGCCAAATTAAGTATAACACTTTTGAAGCGATCGCGTGAATAATAAAGGTCAACAAAAATATAAACATCGTTGAATGAAACAATAGCTCTGGACATGGGCTCATTATGGCCGTAATTAGTTCTATAAAATTATAAACAGGAGCGGACCCAAATGACTAACTTGTGGTACTCCCGAGCTGCACCCAAACGATCGTGAAAAGTAATTATCTATTTTGACTCTTTGAATCCTCCCAATCAAATAAGATCTTATCCAATCAAGCATTGCTGAGTGAAATCCAAAACATTCAAGTTTTCTTAGCAATATTAGATAATTGACGGAGTCAAATGCTTTACTGAAGTCAGTGTAAACACAGTCGACTTGATAACCATCTTCGATAGCATTGATGGTATAATGAGACAAGCAAGCTAAATTAGTAGTAGTGGACCTACCAGTGACGAAACCATGCTGTGTATCACAAAAAAATTCATTAACTGAAAATTCAATTTTCGATTTAACCATACTGTCGAAAAGCTTAGGCAAAGCGGATAATTTGCAAATTCCTCTGTAATTTTCAATATCGTTCTTGGATCCAGATTTAAAAATTGGAATAAGAAAAGACGACTTCCATTCATCAAGAAAAATACCGGAGGACAGAGACATCTTAAAAATATGATGGAAGGGAGTGAAAATAGCTTGGGAACACTTTTTAAAATTGAATATCCTTGATTTGGTATTTGCTGACTGCGTACTCGACTTTAGTTTCAACAACTCCATGATCCCACTCTTTCGTAAATCTTTTTCTTTTCTTCATGTAGCATTATCCATGCAGTTTGAATTTTATGAATTTTTTAAACCTGGTTCCGGTGACACTTATTTTAAATATAATTATGCTTAAGCTAATAACAGCAACATTTCAAACTATTTAGAAAGCATGACCAACTCATTAGATATTTTTAATAATTGTAATTTAGACAATTCCTTTAATTAATTGTAAAAATGACAATCGATTTGTAAAGTTTGTCAAGGGTTTAGTGGCGGATTTGTCATAATCCAGTAGGCTCAGGCCTAGGGCGGCCAGATATTAAGGGCGGCAAATCGTGCCAAAATAAGTCACTGATGATAACAAGATTAACAAGAAATATTTGTCGAGCTAAAAAACCATTAAATTCCAAGATTTTTCAAATTTATCGAATAAAAAAATTCATTTGCAATTTTCCAAATAAATTCTAAAAATGTAAAGGTGAAGTAAAACCCGCCCATCTGTAGTTCTGCTTAATGCTTATGCATACTGCTTTTTTAGTAAATGTACGTGTACAGTTAGTGTACAGCCATGAACAGTCTGTTTCGAAAAATGTTTATGTTGAAGCGTAGTACGCTGCTCGAGCTAAAATACATTTTATCTGGTCACCAACTTTTCTGCCCAAACATCAGCTAAAGTCCTAGCTAAATTTTGACAGAAAACAGCTATTCATTGAAAAAACTAAACTTCAAAAATTGAATTCTCTCTTATATCAACTTTTTCTGATTCTAGGTACTTCTCGTCCATGTAGTAATTAAAAAAGCTCAACCTTGCATACTTTTCCGCAACAGAACAAGAAACACACAACGATCTGTCACAATTTAGCTTGCGAAAATATAAATCTGGATCGAGACAAATGATATAACTAACTATCACCCAATCTGTAAAATGTCTACTATTCCTAAGTTGTTTGAGAAAATAGTTTGTGACAAACGTACACCACTCTTCAATAGTCTTATCTCTCCGTTTCAGCACGGCTTCATTGCAGGCAGATAAACTAGGTACTAAAAATCTCTCAATTGTTTGTAATTTTGCCTTGAATTACCTTGAGAATGGCTTGCAATGTCTTACAGTCTTTGCCAGCGTTTGATCGCGTTAATCACAATATACTAATTTTCAAACTAACTGGCTTAGGATGTCACCACAATTTCCTAAAGTTGATTGGTTCGTACTCAACAGATCGCAACCAGTATGTTCGCATAAATGACACGTTCTCGTCACCAGCTTATGTTACCTCTGGAGTACCTCAAGGTAGTCATTTGGGCCCTCTACTCTTTCTTTTATTATGAAACGTTCTCGTCACCAGCTTATGTTACATCTGGAGTATCTCAAGGTAGTTCATTTGGGCCTTATACTCTTTCTTTTATTATGAAACGTTCTCGTCACCAGCTTATGTTACCTCTGGAGTACCTCAAGGTAGTCATTTGGGCCCTCTACTCTTTCTTTTATTATGAAACGTTCTCGTCACCAGCTTATGTTACCTCTGGAGTACCTCAAGGTAGTCATTTGGGCCCTCTACTCTTTCTTTTATTATGAAACGTTCTCGTCACCCGCTTATGTTACATCTGGAGTACCTCAAGGTAGTCATTTGGTTCCTCTACTCTTTCTTTTATTATGAAACGTTCTCGTCACCAGCTTATGTTACCTCTGGAGTACCTCAAGGTAGTCATTTGGGCCCTCTACTCTTTCTTTTATTATGAAACGTTCTCGTCACCCGCTTATGTTACATCTGGAGTACCTCAAGGTAGTCATTTGGTTCCTCTACTCTTCCTTTTATTCATTAATTACATTCCTGATTTATTTTTGAGTTCCCAGTGTTTTATGTTTGCCGACGTTTTGAAGTGTACGTTCAGTGCACGATTGTATTCTTTTACAAGAGGATCTTGATCGACTTTACATATGATGTCACAATAACGACCTTCATCTCGATGTCACTAAATGTCCTCTCCAATTCCCTTTACGAACGTAATCGGTAATACCCCTCTGTTCATTATTTAAAAAAAATGAGTTATTTTTGACGTAAAACCTAGCTTTTGCCAGCACATTGAGTCTTTGGTTACCAAAGGTAATCAGATGTTAGGTTTCATATTGCGGAATTCGAAAGACTTTCAAGATCGAAATACTCTTAAATGTTTATTTTTTGCATTTGTCTGATCTCATCTCGAGTACTGCAGCACATGGAATCCATTTTATGAAGTACATTCCATTAGAATAGAGAAGATCCGATAGCGTCTAACTAAAGTAGCTTTTCGTAGACTGCGATGGAATATTGAAATTATTTGGTATCTTACCTCTTTTTAGACGGAGGAAATATTTATAATATTTTTCAATTATTTTTGTTTGTGATTTGAAAAATAGTCATATCGATTGTCCTTTCCTAGTATCATTAATTGGATTTTATGCTCCTGCGAGAGTTCTTAGAAATCGTCTTTTATTTTATGTACCTTATCATAGAGTTAATTATGAGAACAATGAACCAATTTTTAGATGCCTTAGGGAATCCATTAAATATTGTTGTATAGGTATATTCGTTATTCACCTTTGTAGGGATTCTTTTAAGAATATATTAATTCGAGCGAAATTCTTTATCCTTGCGGAAATGTTTTTAAAGTAAAGTAATTAAAAAAGATTGGTGAACGCAAATGTTCAGGATTATGCTGATAAACAAGTTGAAAGACAAATTCAGGGCTTTTAGTGAACTTACAAATTGTTTTTAAGAAAAATTAAAGTATATGATCGCAAATAAAGCAGGAGGGCTTAATTGGTTTAACATTTGTAGTTGTATTTTAAAACTAGCTGACCCGGCAAACGTTGTTTTGCCATATGTATTTATTGTAAGTTGCGTATGTTGTATATGAGTGGAAGTGGTGAAAATAACAACACACCAAATATTTTTTTTTTTTTTTAATTTAATTTAGAGATTAATATTGTTGACTTATATTTTCAGAATTCGTTGTATGAATATTTTCAGAATTCGTTGTATGAATTCTGAAAATATTAGTCAACAATATTAATCTCTTATATTTTCAGAATTCGTTGTATGAATATTTTCAGAATTCGTTGTATGAATTCTGAAAATATTAGTCAACAATATTAATCTCTTAATGCAATGGAGTGTACAATATTTTTTGTCATTCCATCTTTAACTAACACAAACAAACTGGATCGTTTGCTCACTCGAGACCATGCCACGTATAATTGTCCGTGCGAAAAATACGGTGTGCTCAAATCTAATCCACAAACAGATATTGTTTGGCCTTGAGAAATAGTCATTGCAAATGCAAATCTAATGGGGAACTGAATGCGTTTAAATTGAATTTCTTTCACCCCGGAATTTGCCATTTAAAATAATGGCTTCTATAACGTTGTTCATTAATTTTTAATGACTATTCGCGTGCCGGTGCACAGCCGCGGTGGGTTCAAATTATGAAGCAAAATAACCGGAGATCCAACTTTCAGTAATAAATTATGCGGTGGTAGGCCTGGTAAATCCAATGAGTTTAAAAACTCTGTTGGAAAATTTGCAGCTTCAATGGCATCGCAAACTGCATCAACGGATTTATATGCCACCAAGTTACCTGGCAATGTTGTATCTTGAGATTCGATTTTGAATGTACGAATTGATTTCAGGAACACGTTAGAATGTGGATCCGTGCCAAACAAATGGGTCATGTGGTGTATCAATTACAGGCAGTTGCACCTTTCCTGATCTGCAACACATCCCGGCTGGCTCATTTTTTAATTTAACACCATTAAAATGCAGGTCCACAGCACCAAATATGACTTTTGAATGAACATAATGTTCAACATCGGGCTCATACTCGAATGCCAAACGTAGGAATGACTGAGAGGTAAACGATCGATGTGCCAATTGGCTTTATTATTCATTTACTGTCAGTCTGTTAAATGTGAGTCGGCGTGATCGTCTTTGTTCTTATCTTCTTTCTTCATTTCGCTCAGCTCGTGCATTTTCCCATTCATTCTCATTGATGCAATTGCGCCATGCACTCCCGTGCATCAGTATTATCTTTCTGTGTTTGTTCTGCGTTTCTTTCGGCTCTTGCATTCTGCATTGCTGTAGCGTTACGTGTTTTACGGCCCAAGTAAGCCCCTCTACGTCATGATGATATTTTTCGCTGTTAAACAAAATTAAATTACTTCTTCTATGTAAATAAGTACACAAACATTTTTATTTAACATACCTTTCACGATATTTCTCTTTTGGAACAACAAATCAAGAATTGTATTAATTGTTATTATAGGAATGAATATTAACAGCCCTTTTAAACTACCTTTCAAAATATTTTCCTTTAAAAAAATAAAAATATAGTAGAAATACATATATACAGCACTGCAAAAGCCACCCTTAACATTAAGGTGTATAAAAATTAATCATAAACCTATTCTCACACCTACTGAATATATATATAAAATTTCATAAAAATTGGTCGAACCATTTCGGAGGAGTATAAACACTAAAACTGTGACACCAGATTTTTATATATTAGAAGTACTCTTCTTCATCTGTTAAGCTAAAAATTAAGTAAGTACAACGTATTGTTGAGAATGCAAACATTTTTATCAAAATGGAAATGGTATTTAACAATATAGACAAATGGCATTGTTAAATTCGTGTGGAAAACGAAAGGCGGAATGATTTGTTTATGCATTTTGTATTAAATTGTTGTAACCGTTTTCATGTAACCTACAAAAAGTTAATGCACAAAATTAGTTTGAGTTATTCATACGATACTTTAAAAAACAAACGGTGTTCGCCATCGAGTTACGTTTAAAATATATTTATATTTTAAAAATATTTGTATTATATGTATTTTCTCGAGAAAAATATAAATTTTAAGTTGCCGTGCAAAATAAAAATTGGCTCTGAACTTTAAGCCCACAAACTTTAAAAACGAAGTTTGAAACAAATCCGACTAGCCATCAGAAGCCGATGGACAGACAGAATTGCGTGATATTAGAATGAATGAACAATAACATCTCGAAATCATTCCAAATATTGTACGAAAACAATATATTTCTCCTTACGAAAAAGTAAAAAATTTGAGTTAAAAAAAATACAATCGGAACTAGGACGTCCACACAATTCATTTGTCATCCCTGATGTCTATATGTGAACTTCCATAGAGACTCCTATACCGTTCATTCGAATAATTTTAATCCTTAAAACGCGATAAGTTTAAAAAAAAAACACAAGTTCATCCTTTTCTTTCTCCCGGTCAATTTTAACCCCCAGCCATTTGGCAGTTTAGGCGCCGCGTTTCACCCTGTTTACAAAAAGCCAGAATTTAGCTATAACGATTGTGTTGAAACTTGCGGCACGTTGCTGTTTAGGCGCCGCGTTCCACCCTGTTTACAAAAAGCCAGCATTTAGCTATAACGATTGTGTTGAAACTTGTGGCACGTTTTTTGTTTAGGCACCGCGTTCCACCCTGTTTACAAAAAGCCAGCATTTAGCTATAACGATTGTGTTGAAACTTGCGGCACGTTGCTGTTTAGGCGCCGCGTTCCACCCTGTTTACAAAAAGCCAGCATTTAGCTATAACGATTGTGTTGAAACTTGCGGCACGATGCTGTTTAGGCGTCCATATTTGTTACTATGTCGTAGTACAGTCAACATGCCTGGCCATGGCGCTGGCCACCTGCGAGAGTACTTTTTTTGAAAGTTTAACAAAATCAAATAAATTAAACACCAATAAGAAACAATGTTGTCCAAAGTTGGGGAGCATAACGGTAAAAACTACAAGAGTGATCGATCGCTATTATTACTGGAGTTTAACTTGGACTGCAAGTCTGATTGTCAGTTAAAGAACGAACAAAATTATTATTTGGTATTCAACGTATTTTTGTTTGTTCTTAACGTCTCAAAATTATAAAAATTAATTACGAACCAATGATGTCGCGAGGTTTCATTGAAGGCAGCAAAAAGTTTGCTTTGAACCATATTCACTGGATAAACAAATGTTTTCATTTTGCACATTGGCGATGGTTAAGCTTGTTAGTGGCAATCTATGCATTGTGATTTCAAAGTTTTCCGGTCCTTAAGCCAGGATCTCATTGCACAGCAGTCGAACATAGACCAATCACTGATTGATTCCCTATATAGTCAATGGTTTTGGTTAGGTTAGGTCAGGTTGGGAGGGCAGTTTTGCAGCCGATGCAAATTTCACCCGGCAGCCGTGAAGGCCCATTGTGAGTACCCTGATTGTACATGTAAATAGTTTTGGTACTTGATTGAAAATGTTAATAATTCTCTCGTAAAATGAGAACCCTTACCGAGGTGCTTGGAGGTAGGTGTTACTTTTAAACTGCTGTCAGTTGTTGTCCTTTGGAAATATGACTCCCAAGCGAACTCTTAAGTTTGCCAGTCCTGTCAAAGGAGATGTGGATAATTTTATGCTCACTGTCTATCTTATGAGGCACCCATGTTTGGCATTGTATTTAACTTCTTAAACTGGCATATGTCAGCTGTCATGAGAAAGGTTATAACTCCCAAGTCCATAAGTGGGTTAAATACTTCAACAGGTCTCCTCCTACAAAATAACTATTTTTAGGTGCTTCCCTAGATATTTAACTACTTCGATATTTACTGTCTCTTCCATTGCCTTACATAAAATGGAAAGGAAAGTTATTAGAAGGCAGCTCCCATCTACTGCGATGTGCCTCTGGGTGGAGGCTTTACATCATAAACGACTAATGTATATTTTCCAAGGTCAATAATAGTAACTCGCCATTTTGTAGTGTGAATGTTATGACTTCTCCGTCTTTCACGAATCAAGTTTAGGATGGTTAGCGCCTTAAAAAAAGTATTTTAAATGTTCCTCGACAAGACCTACATAATTGTCTTCCTAATCTATAAAAATATGCAGCGCCTGACAATCGTTGATGAGGAGTCCTTTACAGAGTTTATAGTGGAGCTAAAGCTGTCTAAACCAATCATGACTTTACCAATTTTTGGCGCTAATATTCAATTTTAGTAAACGCGCCAATTACATCTAGCTAAGATCTGGCAATGATGTCAGTGTCAACCGCCTGTGCGAGGTGGTTGGCTTGCAGCAGGGGTAGCATTTTTTTAAGACTCAACAATTACAAACTTTTTAAAAATGCTGCCCCTGGTGGTGTATTGCAAGTTTCGCAAAATATATAAATGAATTGTATTGAAAAAGTTAGCGAATAACCTCGACTAAATAATTTTTTGCAATTATAGATCCATAGATTCATCCTGGTGGTTTCTTTCTGACCTCTAATCAGTAGCGAAAATTGAAATATGTTGCATATCCACAAGGCAATCAGTGGCAACTTTTTGTCTGCATAATTGGTTCTCAACTGGAAGGCATTCCCTTATCGAGTCACTCTAATAGAAAACTCATTGCTTGCAGCCTACAAACTGAACAAGTTGTAGTCTGTTTTTATCGACGGCCTCAAGTTATGTGCAGTGATATCTACCAATCTTTTTGACATATAACTCCAAACCAGTCAAGTTGTCGATTTAAATAGATTTCTTGGGTAAACATATTCAATCAAAGACCCCGCCCTGAAAGTTACGCAATAAATCGCACATCTTAGCCAGCTTTGTCAATTATTTTCAAACAGCGCTAAGCGGTACATGACTTTTGACCTGATAAAAATTTCGTATCGATTCCAATTGTGCCAAAAAGTCGGATCGTTCTATTTACTCGAAGAACTTTTGAATTCCGTTAAAAGTCAAAGCGATGATTTACGAGCAATGGCGAACTTTGTGCAAACAAATCTTCGTCTCCTTGAACCTATATAGATAAATATGAAAGTATCTGTTATTACAATCGAAAATATCTTCTTTGTTCGTCTTTCGCTGTCTGGCGTTTATGACTTGGAACCGAAAAAATACCATCCTCCCCTTTGGAATAATTGTGAAAAATGTGCGCTTTCCCGACTAGACTAATAAATCAAAGAGCAGCACCCTTGGCGATTCTAATCGCTGGATATGGATGGATACACAATGACTCAGTCGAAAAAGTTCGAAGCAAATGAATGATTTTCTTAGAGACGAACACCACCTGTCACTTGGTTTGAAAGAAGATTTTCATTCTCCGTAAAAAATGCGGCGAAGTGATAAACTTCTCCGCAGGACATCTTTCCCCCAGGGCCAGTGCACAAGTATCCAAAGTATCTATCTAATAGCATCAGCATATACTCTCCGTTTGCATGATACAATTTTACGATATTCGCAAACATGTGTGCGGAAAAGGGGGTCAGTTTTATGGGCGGCCATCATAAATAATTCCATTGCATTAAACGTACGTTTGCCTTTTATGTGATTGCCATTCCAGTTGAAACGTGCGCGTAATAAGCTTTTATGTAATTGCATGTGTGAAATATTCGGTACAATCGAATTTATGTCTGACAAATATCGAAAAGGATATCGCAGCATTAGGCCCAGAAATTGCCCGCTTCCGTTTTGCTCACTGAATTTTAAATCGAGCAGGCCTACATGAGTCTGATAGTATAGAGCCCATTAAATCAAAATCTTCTGAAATATGCTGGGACCCGCATTTTATTACCAACATAACCCTTGCTCCACAGTATATGACAATTGTACTGAGCTGATGTTTTATTAAATCCAATTTCCATCTCTCATCGGTGGGTGGGCTTGATGCTTTTGATCAATTTAACAACCTTCGTTGGAGAAATTGGGTAATTTGCCTTCATCTTATGCAAAATCGATATATTATGCCGCGCGATTGGTATTCATGACAAATGGGTTGTGAATATTTAAAAAAAAATATGAATAATTTTCCAATGTTAGGCGGTTCGGGGAGTATTTTAATGGGCACATTAACGAACAGAGGGTGAAGCAAAAAGCTAGCTGCTGCATTTAAATTGACTGCCCCTCTTGGGGAAGCAAGAGAAATAAAGTTCCATTCAGTCGGGTGATCATCTTCAAAGGGCCAGCTCTTTTATTCATTAATGGAGGAAAAAGTGTTTCCAAGAAGGTATTGCCTTCAACCAAAGATAAACAAATACAAAATCCACCTGGATTCGCATGGCACATTAAACATTATGATTATTATAAGATATTAAGCAATTTCTTTTTTTTTAATACAAAAATTATTATTTTCACACAAAAAAAAAACAGAACAAAAATGTAATTTATTTATTATTTATTTAGTTGAATCCCCTGGTCGTGGAGAATGGTATTTTCAACCTTGCTTCTCACACCCGCAAAGGAGTAGATAAAGAAAAACAAAGAACTCCTGAATACTCTAGCGCTCTTGAATCAAAATAGGAAGAGAGGAATTAAGGGATAATGGATGAGGTTATTATAATCGTTAATTTTAAGTTTAATGTGCGAATCCGGAGTAGAAGAACACAAATCTTTGTGTAAAATGAATTCTAAAACCCGAAGCAGGAATATGCACATCGTCTAGCTAAATAAATCTAATTACATGAAGCAGGAGGGCACACAACTTTATATTGAATGAATTCTAGTTTCTTACAGCCGAAGCAGGAGAGCGCACATCTTCGAATTAAGTAAATCACAGTCGCAACCAGCGTTGCCAACCAATTTTGTTGAAAAAAATGCCTTACTTGTGAAAAATCGATGTCTTTTTAATAAAACAATGCTTAAAATTATTTTTTTTTAAGGTAAACTCGAACAATAAATCAACAATTAAACAGAAATATAAAACACATAAACAAAAACAAGTATTTCCAAAAAAAATTAAAAATCACATAAGAAATTCTTCATAGGAACAAAATTCATGACATTTTGGTTTCATAAGTGGGTACAAAGTATTGAACAAAACAAACATAGTTTTAGTCCGATTATGAAAATATTGGAAACAGAAATATGATGCCTTTTGGAAGAAAAACAAGCTTAAAGCCTTAGCTAATGAAATAATGCCTAAAATGCATAAAAAAGCCCCAGTTGGCATCACTGGTCGTAACATTTGAAGCAGGAGAGCACACTTCTTCGAAAATAATCTATGTAAACAAAAAAACAATACCTACAACGAAATACTGGCGGACAAAACCGCAAATCAGAGACAAATCGTACGGAAATCCTCAACCCGCATCCTCTTGCCGCTGTCCCCCTCAATTTTTATTCAAATTCACCATTTTGTTTTTCTATCGGTGTTATGTCAATTAAGAATCCGTGTGTCATGCAAAAACATACAAAAAATAAATGCTGCCAACCTCGGCAATCGTGGGGAAATGTGCTTGAGTTCGGAAATACCACATTTTTACATAACTGAATTCCATTGGTCAGTTATTATATATTGTTAAAAGGCGAATAATTTGATTTGTTTGGTTAATAAAACTACCTAAAGGTGATGTTCTATATACTAGAAACTAATTGGGACAAACATGGTTGCGTATTTTCTGTTTTTGAATATTTTTAACTTCGATTTGATGTGTAAATTTTTCTTAGATAACTGAACTGCTCAAAATGTTTTCATTTTCCTTCAACCAATCTACATTGTTCATTTTTCATTAATATTTTAAGCAAATGTACACTTTTTCCTAAAAAAAAAATATTATCCACACTTAACGGATAATTTCAAATTTAACGGATAAAATTCTATGAACGCTGTCAGCAACTTTGCCCGCAGCGGAAGTGGCATATGCAAGGTGTGAGTGTTTGGTGAGCCGGCATTTTTGCAGTTGCGTGACATTTGTCAATACGAATTTCTATGTAACAATACCATCGCACTTTGCATTTGCCACCCCATAAAAATATAGCTTGTAGGCAAGTAACGGGAAATCGGCCGAAGTTGGTGGTCTCAGTATTGTCTCTGATTGCTAATAAAAATACACAACTTTGCAAGCGTTTCAACCAATTTTCGAAGCACTTTTCCACTCTGATTGAGGTACATCGAAAATATGTGATTTGAACGCATCAACTGCTTGCTCAGGCGTCGAAAGTCGTTGACCTTTTACTTGATGTTTCATCTGCGGGAATATGAAGAAATCGATGCAAATCAGTACTGTGCGGCAAATGAACCATCAATTCGATCTTTGAGTGCTCAAAAATGCACTTGTTTGAGCTGATCTGTGAGAGCTTGCTTGTGTTATTTTAGACGAGAATGACTCCTTAGGCGATTATTTTTCTGAACATTTCAGGCAAAAAAAAAATGGTGGTATACAATTCAGAATTGACCGTTCTTCATTCAAAAAAACAGGCTTCATTTCAAAGTGCTAAGTGAGCAAATATTTTTTGCTGAATATGGCTCGACTTGAGTCGATAGCTGTTTAGTTTCGGGTTCATGCATAGATAAAGGGTTTTCAATAAGAGCGGTACAAAAGTTTTTTTTTAAATTAAATAAAAACGGTTTTGGATATCAATGAAATTTTTTATTCCTGTGAAAGTACGTTCGATGCCGTTATGTATGGAACTCGATTTCTTTTGCATGGCCACCACGGGCACGCTTGCAGAAGTCCAGACGCTGAACCCAATTTTCGACGGTTTTCAAACAATTTCACGTTCGATATTCGTACGAAGTTCATCAATCGTCGCTGGCTTGTTGGCATAGACCATAGACTTGACGTAGCCCCACAAGAAATAGTCTAACGGCGTCTAATCGCACGACCGAGGCGGCCAACCGACTGGACCATTTCGTGAGATAACACGTTCTCCAAACTTGGTTTCCAATAAATGGATTGTGACATTCGCTGTGTGGCTTGTGGCGCCGTCCTGTTGGAACCACATGTCCTCCAAGTCAATATCATCCAATTGGGGCAAAAAATTTTGGGTTATCATTGAACGGTAGCGATTCCCATTCACAGTAACGTGCCGGTCTTGATCATCACGGAAGAAGTACGGCCCAATGACGCTGCCGGCCCATAAACCACACCAAACCGTATTTTTTTCGGGATGCAATGATGACTCATGGAGTACGTGTGGATTGCTGCCTGACCAATACCGCATATTTTGTTTATTGACGAAGTCATTCAGCCAGAAATGAGCCTCATCGCTGAAGATGATTTTTCGATGAAAATCCGAATCATTTTCAAGTTGTTGCTCAGCCCAATTCACGAACATACGACGCTTCTGGTGGTCAAGCGGCTTCATTTCTTGCGTCAATTTAATCTTGTAAGGATTTAGGCCAAGATTTTTTCGCAAAATTCGCCACAACGTCGGCACAGGGATGCCCAACGCTTGAGAACGACGTGTGAGAGACACATTTGGGATTTCTTCAACTGAAGCCTCAGCGGCAGCAATATTCTCGACACTACGGGCACTTCTTTGTCTCACTGGCACGGGAACATTTTGTACTGTGCCTATGGATTCAAATTTTTTCACTAGACGCTCAATTGTAGATCTGCTAGGACGATTATGACGACCATAAATTGGACGTAGCGCTCTTAACGTTGAGGCCACTGACTCCGAATTTCGGTAGTAAATTTTAATAATTTCGACTCGTTGTTGGCTCGTATATCTTTCCATCATGAAATGGCAAACCTTACTGAAGAGAAATGTCAAAAGAGCGGCAAGAAATTCGGCGTCGTTTGCTGTCCCTGTCGCTCTACTTTTGTAGCGTCCCTGTTGAAAAACCCTTTATATGACCCATGATTTTTAAAACGTCAGCACCCCCCGATTGATTTTTTTAAACATTTCGTGGAACCAATCGACACGAGCCTTTTTTTGACCAATTGTCAAATTATGGGGTGTCCAACGCGAACAAATCTTTTTCACGGCCAAATGCTCATGCTCTATTGGATGTGTGCGAGTGGAACTAGTGTCCAAGCATGCCTCAATCTCACAGTATGTCAACGATTTTTTTTCCTGCCACAACAACCAATTTTAGACGACCTTCTCGGAATTCGTCGTTTAACGAAGTCCGACTACGATTGAATTCGGGAAACCAATGAAGACAGTGGCTCAAAACGGAGCTTGATTTCCAAAAATCGACTCGAGTTGATCGTCACACTGTTGTTGGTTTAATCCGTGTTGAAAATCATAGAAAATCGTTGCACGAAAATCTTTACCATTCAGTTGCATTTTTTTGACCAAGCTAAATGTTTCAAGTAACTAACTGCAGCAGTTGTATGAAAAAACGTTCTGCGTGTGAATGTAAAAATGTCGAGCTTTACGATAATATCAAATTTGACATATTGACACTGGTGGTGCTATATCTCCAAACTTAAATAGTAACCTCCGAGCATATATAAAATGTTGTTTTAAAAAGTTTGTTATAATTTGAGTTGGGTTCTTAAGGAAAGAAAATTAGGCAAAAGGTTTCCCAAAGAACTGGAAAATTTGGAAAAAATGAAGAACTTTTTTTCCATAATATTTTTGTATTAATTCTCGACTTCGAACGATAGATTTGCTTAGTTCTTCCTTTGTGTTATTCGTTATGGTCGCGGAAAAGTTTTAGCAAAAGAAAATTTCAGAGAAATGTGGATTAATTTGGAAAACAATACCAGACCAAATGTGATACTTTTTTTTTACTCGACAGTGGTAATGGCCAAATCCCCTTTGACATTTCAACGTTCCCCATCCATTTTTGAAAGTTCACCGCAAGAAAAACCAAACTCATTCCAAAGGTGCTCACAAACATTGCTCAAAATTAAAAAAAAAAAACAAACAATCATTAAAACATAAAATCATTTGTTGTGTATGTCTTTAAAACAAATAATACTTGATCAATAAAATAATCTAAAAAATATCATGTTCGGGTGGGTGAACGTGCTGTATTGGCTGCGAAAAGCATTAACGTCGACGAATTGAATTTAAATATCAAAAAGTGAAATCGCTGCCGGATTTATGGCTTACAAATCGATTGATATCGTCACAAGGCAAGAGGATGTTGTCAAAAATCCAACCAAATTTTATAATCGGATCGGTATATGCGACATCTTTCGAATGGCACCCGGTTTGTGGTGAAGAAACTAATGGACAACAAAGAGGAAGATATGTTGAAAGTGTAGTGCTCGTAAAATGAACGACTTTCTATAAAGCAAAAATAATATTTAATAAAAAGAAATTTAGACAATATAGAAAAGATATAGAAATTTAGAATTTGCACGGCGACACTCGGAAGCGAACTCGCTTTGTTGCAAATAATGCTGGCTGCAGTTTTGTCGATGACAGTTCGTCTTCTTTTAGTGAGACAGCCAAGAGTTGCCAATGATCGATGATGATTTATGATAATACGTTAAGTATAAGTACCGCCGCATCCCAATGACTCCGACCGACATGCCTTCCTGACTGCCGACTAATTATGTTTTGACTTTGCCAAGACAGATAACTTACCTTAATAAATAAAACTGCCTCCAGTTGTGCATTCCAAATCGGTTGGGATCCCCTTTTACTTGTGCACGCCACTTAAGGCGAGGTCTTCCCCTACTGCGTTGTTCCCTTATGGATCGGAATTGAAGGTCTAACATTTTTTTTCTGTCTTCTGCCTTACAGTCAACATGTCTTATTCAACTTTCAAGATTGATGCGCAATCTTTGGCTAGGTCACTCTCGCTGTACAGCTCGCATAGTTATCCTTCTCCAAAGCCCTTTAATATAAATGGGAGGGAGCATTTTGCGTAGAATTAGTCTCTCAAAACGAACGAGGATATCCTAAATGGCACTAGAATCCATGTTTCGTCGCTATAATGCAGGACCGGGACTATCGAGGTCCTTTACAGAATCTACGCACTTGTTTGAATCGGCCTCGGGCTCTACTGTTTAAAGAAACAGCATTTGGTAAATGAGTCAAGGCGTTGCTTTCGAAATTTATTGCACAGCAGAGTAAGGCAAGTTCACTTACTACCCCAAGTTTAAGCTGTCTGCTGGTTGTTGGTACTTCTTTTTGAATGCTTTGCCTATGTTAACTATTTGAACCCACCAGTGTGACTAACAGTAGTTTGTGTTTTACCATTTATTGCTACCGACTTTTGAAAACCCCGGGTTATGTCTTGTATTTTGGGGTACGAGTTTTGTAATTCCTTTAAATATGACAAGATCGAGAAGTCGCGTGAAAGACTGTCGCCGACTTTTGAAAACCCCGGGTTATGTCTTGTATTTTGGGGTACGAGTTTTGTAATTCCTTTAAATATGACAAGATCGAGAAGTCGCGTGAAAGACTGTCGCCGACTTTTGAAAACCCCGGGTTATGTCTTGTATTTTGGGGTACGAGTTTTGTAATTCCTTTAGATATGAGAAGATCGAGATGTCGCGTGAAAGACTGTCGCCGACTTTTGAAAACCCCGGGTTATGTCTTGTATTTTGGGGTACGAGTTTTGTAATTCCTTTAAATATGACAAGATCGAGAAGTCGCGTGAAAGACTGTCGCCGACTTTTGAAAACCCCGGGTTATGTCTTGTATTTTGGGGTACGAGTTTTGTAATTCCTTTAAATATGACAAGATCGAGAAGTCGCGTGAAAGACTGTCGCCGACTTTTGAAAACCCCGGGTTATGTCTTGTATTTTGGGGTACGAGTTTTGTAATTCCTTTAAATATGAGAAGATCGAGAAGTCGCGTGAAAGACTGTCGCCGACTTTTGAAAACCCCGGGTTATGTCTTGTATTTTGGGGTACGAGTTTTGTAATTCCTTTAAATATGAGAAGATCGAGAAGTCGCGTGAAAGACTGTCGCCGACTTTTGAAAACCCCGGGTTATGTCTTGTATTTTGGGGTACGAGTTTTGTAATTCCTTTAAATATGACAAGATCGAGAAGTCGCGTGAAAGACTGTCGCCGACTTTTGAAAACCCCGGGTTATGTCTTGTATTTTGGGGTACGAGTTTTGTAATACCTTTAAATATGACAAGATTGAGAAGTCGCGTGAAAGACTGTCGCCGACTTTTTAAAACCCCGGGTTATGTCTTGTATTTTGGGGTACGAGTTTTGTAATACCTTTAAATATGACAAGATCGAGAAGTCGCGTGAAAGACTGTCGCCGACTTTTGAAAACCCCGGGTTATGTCTTCTATTTTGGGATACGAGTTTTGTAATACCTTTAAATATGAGAAGATCGAGAAGTCGCGTGAAAGACTGTCGCCGACTTTTGAAAACCCCGGGTTATGTCTTGTATTTTGGGGTACGAGTTTTGTAATACCTTTAAATATGACAAGATCGAGAAGTCGCGTGAAAGACTGTCGCCGACTTTTGAAAACCCCGGGTTATGTCTTGTATTTTGGGGTACGAGTTTTGTAATACCTTTAAATATGAGAAGATCGAGAAGTCGCGTGAAAGACTGTCGCCGACTTTTGAAAACCCCGGGTTATGTCTTCTATTTTGGGGTACGAGTTTTGTTATTCCTTTAAATATGAGAAGATCGAGAAGTCGCGTGAAAGACTGTCGCCGACTTTTGAAAACCCCGGGTTATGTCTTCTATTTTGGGGTACGAGTTTTGTAATTCCTTTAAATATGACAAGATCGAGAAGTCGCGTGAAAGACTGTCGCCGACTTTTGAAAACCCCGGGTTATGTCTTGTATTTTGGGGTACGAGTTTTGTAATTCCTTTAAATATGAGAAGATCGAGAAGTCGCGTGAAAGACTGTCGCCGACTTTTGAAAACCCCGGGTTATGTCTTGTATTTTGGGGTACGAGTTTTGTAATTCCTTTAAATATGACAAGATCGAGAAGTCGCGTGAAAGACTGTCGCCGACTTTTGAAAACCCCGGGTTATGTCTTGTATTTTGGGGTACGAGTTTTGTAATTCCTTTAAATATGAGAAGATCGAGAAGTCGCGTGAAAGACTGTCGCCGACTTTTGAAAACCCCGGGTTATGTCTTGTATTTTGGGGTACGAGTTTTGTAATTCCTTTAAATATGAGAAGATCGAGAAGTCGCGTGAAAGACTGTCGCCGACTTTTGAAAACCCCGGGTTATGTCTTGTATTTTGGGGTACGAGTTTTGTAATACCTTTAAATATGACAAGATCGAGAAGTCGCGTGAAAGACTGTCGCCTTGACTGAATTCTTTTTAGTTTTGTAAGGAGACTTAAGGTATGTAGACATGGCTCCTTATGGCTTGTCCCTATTGCTGGGTATCAGTGGTCTTCTTGGCTTCGTTTTGATCCTCTGTCAGGTTATTTACAATATAGCGCAGGTAGGATCTTGTATGCGATATCAAAAAGACTGATACCCCTGTCGTTGGTGCAGTTTTTGTTTTTTGAAAATTCAAATTGTTTTGGTTTGGACCATGCAGATAATGAGAAAAATTCGGTTTTTTGTTATAATTCATCAAAAAATTCGTAGTTTAAGAATGAATTTTGATACATTTTTTTCTCATCTTGCGTCATTAGATCATCTACCGGATTTTATGTTTGCATTTGAGATCTGGACCTTTGATAATGAAATCTCGGACTTTAACATCCCCAACATTTTGTTTACGCTGCGTGCAATGATTCCCATGCAGCTGGTGGTATGGGAGTACTTTATATAGAAATGACATAGTAGGATCTAATAACCTTACTATAATAGAACTGTAACATTTTTTCCAGGCGTAAGGTGTTTGCCCGGAATATATTAAAAAAGTACTGCACGAAATTGTATTCGGTTTTCACAGTTGCATTGAAAATTGTCGAGATTAAAAGATAGGATATGTTTTATTATTATCCGCTGTCCGAAAGCGGAGATCCAAGATGATGTACCAACGAAAAGTTGTGAGTCTCGAATGCCTTCTAGCTCCTAGCTTTGGAATGACTCATCCAAATGAAATAGGATTTTTTCAAAATAAAGTTCAATTACCTACAAAGATTTTAAGATATAAATCATATTTGTACGTTATACTGAAGTTGAGCAATAAGCAATAAACTATACATTTTATACAATTCAAAAAAGTAAAATGTTCGATTGAAGCTAGATCGGTGGATTTTTCCAGCGTTGAGTGGAGGAAATTTTGTGTGTTTGCGACAAAATTTATTTCTCTCTCTGTTGTCGCTGTGTGTTTTTTTTATTTATTTTTATGCATCGTTTGTGTTTTTTGTTTTTTTTTTTTGTTTTTGCTCCCCTTTTTAAATTGGGCTGGAGAATAGAGGCTGCCTTCTCAATATCCTCAGCAACTGTGATTTCCTTCGTCATCTCTTCAGATTTATCATCACGAAAGTAGTCAAAAACAAATATCAGGAAGATCCTAGATAAAACGTTTTAGTTCGGCGGCCCAATTTTTGTTTTACGAACTCCATTAGGTACATGCAAAAACTCAATTCGGTCTTGATGATTTAGATCTCCTGCCAGAGTAGCGCCCTTTCAAGAAAATAAATACACAGCGACAACCGAATTTATTACGGTGACAACATGACCATAAACACAAAATCCAAGTCATCAGTTTTGCAGGAAGATACCAATCATCTCTGGCCAAGGTTACTTAGCCGGGTATGGTGCGCATTTCCCATTTAGGACTAATTCCCATAGAATTCGAATTACTCTTCGGAGGGAAATTTTAATTAACGCAATGTACGCCAACGCCACTTGCCGGCGAGGCTAAGCAAATTACCATAGCCACCTGCACCTCGTCTTCTCTATACCGAGTACCGGCAGGCATATCCTTACGAATTGCAATGGTGCTCAAAAATTCAACTCACTCTTGGCAAAGTTAATTAAGTGGTGTCACTCTCTTGTGAAACGTGTAAATCTCACAAAATCGGAGACGCAAAAGATGGTGTCCTTGCAGTTTATTCAAGCAGCGCATCCACACACACTCACCCAAATATACTCGAATTTCATTGATTTTACCTCAGCCAAGGTCGTCGGACACATGAAATTCTCAGTCTTACACCTCGGTGTGGGGTTGTGCACCCTAGCAGTGTTTATAGACTTATTCCTCCTTTCCAGGTCATCCGGCTGAGTAATTAAAAATAATGACATTTTTTCTTTTTTTCTCCCTACAGGACATCCGAAACACTCCCGAACACAGTAGCCATTAGGAGCTCTCGCAACATGGTCCGATAGTCATCACGAGTCTGCTTGTTCCCGATGATAGCCGTCGACAAGAGATGAGTGGTTAGAGGAGGGAACGAACGACACCAACCATATCTGAAGTGGATATCAATGGTGGCAGAGCAAGCAAAAGGATAAGGAAAGTGGCACGCTCGAGTTTTGTACCTCCCTGCTCATTTCTCCGGAGAGCGTTTTATTTTAACGTTTTGAATAAACAACAGACCGACCAAAGTGGCAAGAGGCTCGGCTCTGAATCAGGGAGGAGTTGGTCACTTAATTTCCTCCGACCAGAGTATAGAGCTGATAAATATCGGGGAGTGCTTCCCTTTGCTGGGACAGCTATTTGCACGTACGAGTGATACATTATTCGGCGAAGGATACCCTTGCCCGGTGGGGGAGGGTTTGACTTTGGTCGTTGTTGCCAAAAAGTTGGCAAACGCACTCACGACCGCACTTCAGCAGTCAACACACAAATATGGCGATGGAATGGATTACGGCTATAGACAAAAGGTAATGTAAACATTTGTTGAATTATTTGCCCGGGTGTGATGATTTATTTATAGAATTGCCAGCACCACCCGAGGAATTGTTATAAAGTTTGCTGGTGGGGTTTATTTGTGTTGGGGCTGACATGTGTTTTGTAAGTTTCGCTACTGCCGCTGGGTGTTTGTTTGCCTCAGCCATCAAACTGTAAATGTTATGTGGGTCTGGGTTCGCTTGTCTTTATTACGGATTTTAATAAGGACCGGGCACGCAATGAGGCCATTTACGGAAAGTATTGTAATAAAAGCGTGTGCGACTGATGGCGCTCATTGGAAGCAAAGCCGCGAACGGAGAGGACAGTGTTGAGGCCTTCTATAAAGGGTGTGAGAGTAAAAAACTACCAAACATGAGTTTACATGAGAGGAGGTGTACTTGCACATGAATTAAATCGCCAAAATGCCAATAGAGTACCAAAGCTACGAGATCAACAAACAAGAGCTTGTAGAAGACACGTATGATGACTAATCCATGTAAAAATGTTACCAACGGGCCAATTTTTATCGAATTTTGTGGTTACACAAAACAGCGCAGTGGCTTAGTGTGTTGGACTACTAAGCGTGCGGACCCAGGTTCGATTCTCAAAAGAACCCAAACTCCTGGTTTTTTTTCGGTGCAGGGAAATAAATTCACCTTGACTGGGAAATAATTTCACTTTTTTTATGTTTTTTCTTGCGAACGTCTGACAAAAAATCCAAAAGTCTAACTGTCATGAAAGAGCTTCTCAATCAGCCGTTTGGACTCGGCATAGATCCCTTCCAAAAATGAAAATCTCACACAAAACGAATGGTTGCGAGAAGCTAGGCCTAGAGTCCTTACGGACCTGTTGCGCCAACTATTTATTTTAATTTTTATGAACGCTGAATGGTACGTGCGATGGAGGATCATTTAGCTCACTGTATATCGTCTGGCGGCAAGTTTATTCTATCTTTCCGGTCTACGGATAACGAATTCTGCACCGGACACCGATTCTATAACGTATATTATTCTCCATGCGCGTGACTGGTCTTGGCTTTCTCAGCTTATCTGCGTTGTAGCATAAATATCGCGACATCGATCAGCAAGCACGAAAGGACTTCACTCATCACGATACACATACGAAGATTTTTCAGGATCACTAAGCGTAGCACGGTTTTGATTGGAGGGAAAGTTGACTTAGGAGTTTCAACTTGATATTTAATTGTTGCTCTGGCTGTCCGGAACTTGTTCGTCTCTGTTTTGCTAAGGTCTCTGAAATAAGTTTTTCCATGATGCATTATGCCTAACGCTCGTATATTTTTTTCTGGCCAAAAATAGTATATTCCAGCAAAAAATTTAAAAAAGTAAATCGATTTAAAAACAATATTTTGCGCGGTATAAAATTTACTCGATGAAAATTGACAAAGATAGCAAATTATCGGTGGTTAAATTCATTTCCATCATCTGAATCGTCTTCGTTTTCAATTTTTATATCGCCTTCTGTGACTGTTTTTTTTTTTTAATTTGTCTTTTGAAGCATTTTTTGGCGAAACAATTTCGGCTGAGGTATTCAAAGAAATTAACTCATGAATATCTTAAGTTACAGTACTTTAAGAAAAAGGCGGAATGCAGTTTGGAGTCTACAGAGCAGTATAATACAAGCGGTAATTATTATGCCTGATCCACCATAGTCTTCTATCTTATAATTCTTTTGGGGTGAAACTCGATGACCGTCTGCGCTGATTTTCATGATTCTATTTGTATTGTTGCTGTATTTCAGGATTAGGTAGAAAGAAAGTACCGGAAATTCGAATTTGTCGCATCTTCGGCTAACTGTTGCGGGCAAAACGGAGTTATGTAGGGTCCACCGTCCACCAATCCACCAAGTCGTACAAAAAGTCGTTTAGACCAGGATGTTTTTTTTAGAGGAAAAGTCCTAATATTTGTTTTTTAATGTTTCCTATGGCAAGGTGTGTGATTGAACCAATTTTTTGAAGGGGATACGCTCATTTTTTTGAAGGGGATACGCTCAGCCTTTCCCCCTACTGGCAACTAATAAGCTCGAAAGTAATGCAGAGCATGGTACGGTCTGGCATACTCTGAAGAAAAGCGAATGGTATTCAGTAATGCAAAAATATTGGTATTTAACTCAAGCACATTTCCCCACGATTGCCGAGGTTGGCAGCATTTATTTTTTGTATGTTTTTGCATGTCAAAAGGATTCTTAATTGACATAACACCGATAGAAAAACAAAAGGGCGAAATTGGAAAAAAAAAATTGAGGGGGCCAGCGGCAAGAGGATTGTGAGTTGGGGGTCTCAGTATGATAAAGCGTATGGGATACAGTAGTTGCCACCCATAACGAATTTTTGACTTTGAAGATGCGTTGATTTGTTATTTTAAAGGCGATTGTAATATCGTATACATTTATACAATGCTTAAGGAATTTTCTTTTAACTAAAAATTGAGTTTTCTATTTAAGGGGTTCCGATTTCGCTTTAAATGAAAAACAAAATACATCAATCAAAAACTACAGAAGTTGGCACCCCTGTATAGTAGTCGGCATTATAGGAAACTACAGTTGTTGGCACTCAAAAACAATTATCAAATGAAAACTACCGATTTATTGAAATTTGTTTAATTCTCCTTTATTTGAGTTTATTACAACAAAAATGAGACAGATTGATAAACTAATATTAAAATTATATTAAAAAATTATAAATCCATGAATCAAAAAGCAAATAAATGAATAAATTCAGTTTTTGTATTAAGAAACTTAAACATTTATAAAGAAATTAATTCAATGTGTTACTAGAACATGTCTTACATGTAAATATAGGGATATACAAATAGTTATTTTTTTCAAGCATTTAATATGATACTCTCGGCGGCAACTGCAATATCTAATACCACAATTGTCTGAGCTTGGAATTACAGTCATACATTTTGTGCAAGAAAAGCACATTTGCCCAGAACAAAGAGAATTTTCTCCAATTTCTGCGGCACTAACTTCATTAAAATATAGTTTTTTTATGTGGTTACCTTCCCTGGATTGGCTTTGTTGGCTTCATTATTTTGGCTGATCTCATCGTATATCTCGACAAGCATCTTTTCTCCAGGACTTTCTTTTCTTAAGGCTAACGCGGAAGTAGTAACAGTGCTTGAAATGGAGGGTTTAATAGTTTTTGGTATCATTCTCTTATTTTTGTTTATTTCCTTTAGTTTACATGGCTTTGTAACTTTTTTTGTTATTCGCTTTAATTTTTCACATTCCTTGTTTCGTTTTTTTTTTCAATTCTTATTGCTTTCTTTTCTTCTCTGTCCATTTCGAGCTTTTGTTTTTCATCTTTTCGTTTTTCTTCTTCCTTGATCCATAAAGCATTAGTTATAACAAAACTTTTTTTCTGTTTCAAGGGTTTTGTACCCTTTCGCAGTGGGGTTTCAGGCCAGTCCAATATATCATCAATTCCCGCGTAATTTTTACTTTGTTCTTGAACAAATTTAACTCGTGAAGGGGGAGGCTCAAGAAATTCAAAAGTTGGTTGGATTTCACTTACTGTAACAGAAACTTTATCAGGTGTGTCGGTCAATTTATCAAACTCATTTTCGGTATACACGAATTCATCTATGGCGCTTATATCTATAAAAGACAATTCTGATAAATTTTGTATATCAGTCTGTTCAGCTGCATCAGTTTTTTGTTTTTCTTTTAAAATATATTTGAAGCTTGTGGATTTGAAAAACATATAGAGATTTTGCAAGTCTTTAAAAACCGAAGTACAGTTAACATCGCTTTTACATGCCTCTAATTGTGAAACTTTCTCCCATCCAATTATCCTACAAAGCTGTTCAAAAGCATCCTGTTCCTGATCAGGACTTAAGGTTAGCGTTTTCTGATATTTTAGTTTTGTGGATCTACCGAGGCATTTAGAGAAATTAATAGCTGTTTTGTCCCATGGAAAAAGGCCACAAGCCCGAAAACCATTAACTAATGTATTTGACAAAATACTTGATTTGACAACATTATGCAGGAGTGGACCAAATAAATCTTTTGTTAAATTTTTGCCAGGATTATTGCGTCTCTATTCTAATACCACATTATTCCATGCATTTTTAAGAGGCTTAAATGCAGCAACATCGGCTGGCTGTAGAATTCTTATTGAATTAGGATACAAAGCGATGAGATTTATCCATTCAACTATTGTTACCTCCTCCTCCTTCGTTAAAATTGGAGACGGGCCATGACCTGGTTTCTTAAAAGTGGTACCAAGCCGAAACTGAATAGTTGATCTTGGTATACCGTAAAATTCCGAAACTTTCTTCTTTGAAAACGTTCCGCCTTTTATTGCCGAAAGAGCTAGTCGAAGGCGATCCTCATCATAACTTTTCTTTTGTTTAGGCGTTTTCAAAAATCTGAAACAAATAACTGTCATTTACTACAGTTGTAGACACTGTGAAATGTATAGTTATTGGCAGTGCCAACAACTGTAGCCCCATATAAACAAGTTGTTGGCACCCCTGTCAACGATAGAACCTACTGATTTTTTTGATACAGTTATTGGCTCCCCTCTTATTTAATATACTAGCAAATAATTTCAATATTTAAACTTAAGTTAATAATATTTAATACATTGTCATTTGAAAAAGCAAGAGATTTTCTTATTACTTAAAGAATTAAAAAAAAAATCTGTACTTACCAAATTTGAAGTCCTTATAAAAATTCACAAAATTTCGCACTAAAAGAAATTGCACTGATAGGTGTTTACACTTTGATTTACAAATATCGACTGTAGACAGCCTTTAACAAAAGCATATCATGAAAATGTTATAAATTTATAATACTATTGGAAGAAAAAATTTGTTCTCCAATGAAATATTTGAATCAAAAGAAAGGGGTGTCAACCACTGTATCCGTTACGATATATAATGTTTGAAAGCACAGATATCGTATTAAATGCTGCGTCATTTTTCATTTGCGTAGAAAAATGGCATGCAATGAATTTCGTGTATAGTCATTTCTTGGAGGCTGCCATTTAAATGACGCAACAGCCAAAAAGTTTGGTCTTTTGTCCTAGGCGTCATTAAAAGGCGATCACACGGTATTTTTTACCGCCATTTTAATGGCACAAAATGCATGTCTTTTGGTCTGCCAGTTTCTTAGTAATTTAAAAGACGCGGAAAATGTTATCCCAAAAATGGCGATCACATACAACGACATTTAAATGACGGGTTTGTAACGCGATTTTGACGTCAAAGCGCCAAAAACTGGCCGTGTAGCCTTAGTCTCCACTTCGTTCCTCCTTCGAAAGGGGTTTTTTTCTTGCGTTTTCTTTTATTTATCCCGGAAATTTTGCTGCGGTTTCCCCAAAAATAACCAAACTAAAATGAAAACAAACTTTCTCCTTGTTTTTTTTTTGTCAAAATTTATTTTTGATCTACTGACTGGAAATTTATTAAATTAGTGGAGACTTTTCATCGACCCATATATATGAAGTTTAGAATTTAACGTCCGAGCAGGATACTGCTTTGCGAGACTGCTTCTCTAAATTTTATCTCTGTAGAGAAATAGAATTTTTGCATGGGGAATAAAATCTAGCGCGAGCAGGACACTAAGCTTCTTAGACTATCAAGATAGTCGCAAAACGCTTACCTGACTGCATCATAATCCTCCTCTGTGGATGTGTGTAAACAAACACCAGTAAGGCTTTTAAATTGAAAGCATTCAGAAAATCTTGGCCTGTCTCTCTATCTAACTTGTCTTTTAACCCTAGTAGGCTAATGTTGCTGACTACGCCTAATAAGCTAAACATTCGCCGATTTGACGATCTGTACTAAAATATGTTTTTTAAGCTTTGTTTAATACATGTGGTTCTATTTTTTTTTCTGAAACATTAAGATTGTATTCCCAAATAAAAAACTTGATTTTACTAAGTATATTCGTCATTTTTTTTATTATTAAGCAGTCTTTTAAAAAACGCAGCATTTTTCAGTCTAAAATGAACATGTCTTCACAATATATAAAAAAAACTGAAAAAAAAAACATTCCTTCTTTGGCAATATAAAATAAATAATAACAGGTGATAAGAAAGAAAAATAAAGGAACTAATTTTTCTTTGCGCAAATTCCAATATTGTCTTTTAAAAATATAAATAAAAATAGAAATACTGTTTTTACCTGCCGGACACAACCGTCTTTCGCAAGAACGCATCGGCGACTGAGTTAGTTGTTGAGCATAAGTTACTATGTGCCCGCGTTGAAAAGAGACAGGAAAATTAAGAATGCGACGTCGTCGAATCGACGAATATTAGCCTTCTAGGGTTAAAGCGCGTCCTTTGATTTGACAATATGATCCATCAAACTTTGTGATTTGCTCGAATCTTCATGACTATAAGTGCATGTCGCCGTATAGCCCATAAGGTTATTAATCGCAACTTTACCTCCAAAACTCCAGCCACATAAGCCGCACAGAAATTCATAAGAATAACATTTTGCTCAAGGATCTGAGTGCGTTTTTCTTCTCCATTGGGAGGGCAAAAGCAAAATAAGGTGGAACGGGTTTGTAAATGATAAGTGTCTTTTATAACATCAGCTTTGTAATATGTCAGCGCAGTGGCTCAGTGGTTGGTGTTTAGACTACTGAGCAAGCGGTTCCATGTTCGATCCCCGAACACAAATTTCGTCTTAAGAATTTGTTTCTCACTGCGCCACCTCTCGCGAACGTCTGACAAACATCCGAGAGTGTAACTGTCATGAAAGAGCTTCTCAATTTGCCGTTTGGACTCGTCGTAAAATTGTAAATCTTTTTATTTGCCACAAAAATGAAAAACTCACACAAAACGAATGGTTGTCAGAAGCTAGGGCTAGGGTCCCCACGGACCTGTTGCGCCAACTATGTACTTATTTATATATTTTTATTCTTTTTTTTCGGATAAGAAAACAGTGCATTGGAGCACTCAGATGCAATTGGATTATTGTACCCACTATCACTGTCCATTGTACTGGAATATCATCGACATTCATAAAACACCGTTTTTCTTGTTAATCACATCTGATATGCCTTAGTGCCGATCAGGCCAACAAGATCTATCGTCTTATTTCTTAGCTTAGATATACGTAGTCTCTGAATAGTGCTGTCATTGTCTTATTCCTGTAGCATATCCGACCCATTCAGAAGTTTCAGTCGGCGTTACTTTCCCCAACGATAATTAATTCTTTTCGGTTGGCGATTCTCCCGACCTGGTACCACATTTTGCCTTCGCTTACTTAGTATACCCAGACCTGTTCAATTTCTGCTCAGTATACGTACCCAAAAATAGAGAGTAGATGTCCCAGCGACGAACATTCAACTTCCACCTATCGGTTTCCATACCGTTCCTCGTTTGCGGTAACACTTCAACGATAATTATGAATATTAAACAAAAAATGTCGTTCATAATAATCATTTGTCAGCTTTAAAGCAATTAATTATCCGCCAAACCTGCAGCGCACCCGACAAAGCATCCGCCTTTGTTCTAAAATTCAGACGTTGCCAATGGAACTCCCGCATAGTCACATCCTCTATCATGAAATTGCTGGCATTTTCATTTACTCCTTCTGCTCTGAACAGCGGGACATTCTTAGCGTGCTCGCATTCATTAATTTCCGCTGACTGTTAAGTTCGAAAAAAAAAATATACGCAACAACAAAAAAAAATTAAAGGAAACCCCAACCTCAACCACCCTCCACCAGAAGGAAATCGTTTCCATTTTCATTTTCTCCCATTAAATTGTGTGCACAATTAAAATTCCACTGTCTTTCCGCCGTAATGCCCTGGCACGGCTGCAGAGAAAAAACCACACTTACCTAAGCTTGAGCTCTCGAGCACACTCCCCACCCACCGGCACCGCAATCTTACCATGCATAAAATTGTATAAATTATTCATTAGATATTAGACAACCAGAGCAGACTCATCCATCTACTACAACCATCGTCGCGTCAGAGAACAACACCGCGTGCAGGTAGAACTATAAAAGGATTCCTTGAATCAGCAATTTACCGCATGGAAGGATGATGAAGCTACTTATCGACGCCAGCCATCGCAACGCACCTTTATTTTGCCGTCAGGCTGGCATTACACTTTGTGTGTCGTCTGGTTTCCGATTAAAGTGTCCTGGTGTGATATGAGGATGAAGTCACAACCACTTGAAGCCATCCTATTGATCTAAAATTCCATTTCACTTCCTTGATAACGTTGAACACTCACATAGTAGCGACCACCAGTTTGCACTCCACTTGTTTCCTTACGGGGTATGATTTGCTAAAAATAATCCTCTTTCTCTTAAACGGACGGGATATCACTTGACATCCATCCTGTGAAATGCACACAAACACATGGGACATTTTGAAAGCAGACCTCGTCTGCTGTCGGGTTGTTTTGCATCAGCTATATGGTCAGGTGAGTTCTGTTACAAAACCAAAGGATATACGGGAAATTTGATATTTTAACGAGCAACGAACAACGACCAACGAGGCGTGGGAGTCTCTGTTTGGATTATGTGACATTAGCAGGGTTTTCAACGAGGAAGCGCAATCATAGACCGTAGCTCGGTCGGTCTAGTGCTGGTTTATGATTCTGATAATGCGGATGAGTGCTGCTAAGTGTCGAAAAAGTTTTCCCATTAGAACTGGCTATAGAAAGTTATTTCAATGCTACTATCGAATAGAGTGCTGCCATAAATTCTGTCCTGCGGTCAATCCGAGAAGTTTGCTAATGTGTATCCATGGCTGTAGATTTGCTTTGTATGTTATGCAAGTGGAGGGAAGAGTGATATCCGAACTGGCTACCGAGTATTAAAAGCGTTGGGGCTCAAACAGGTCTACGTTTGTTGCGTATCTAGATAGTTGTAAGCGATCCAGATGTATCTCTTATATTCCAATTGGCATGCTTGCGGTAAGGCACGGACTAACTCGCCGGATGTGGATGGGTTCCCGAATCTTGACAACATCGTCCGCAACTACAAGAAAACTATACATGCCAAGATGTTCTCGAACTGAGATTCCTAGCTGAATTTTAATCGGACGGACACTTCATGCAATCAGCCAATATTATCTCTATTGGTGGTACGGCAGATGGTAGGCCATACCGGGTGCACTTTGCCCTCCTGATCATCAGTGACACGTAGTACCTACCTCTCACGTAGTCTAGCGACCATTATATTATATCGATCTATACCTCCTACCGATCGGACGTGTTTCTTCTGTTGCTCCCGCTGCGCGAGTTTACATTATTCCAATTCAATTACATATTTGCATACTTGTGTTGGTTTTCTCAAATAAATGAACGACAATTTTTCTTTATACTTTTTTATTGAAGTCCGCCTTCGAGGAGCAATTCCAACCGACTGAGCCATAAACCATAAGTGGAATCATTTAAGGATACGAATGTGTAGGAGGGGATAGGATGGGTATAAGAGGTTCACAATTGAGTGGACAGGAGAGAGTTAAGCGATCCTCAGTTTGTTTGCCTTACACTTGCAATTTTTCATTCAACACCTATTTCTTGGTCATCGCCTTAACCTACTTAAATAACTGACCAACCTCACGTTTACTATGTCAAAGCAGTGTGGAAATTCTGTTTGTGTGCTACATAAACTTAATATTAAATAGACTGACAGCTTCAGCCAAAAAAGAGAAATTGCCTACAAGCTGAATCTGACCTTGGATGTAGCCCAGTTTGAATTCATGTATTTGTGCCTATGTTAAGCAAAAAAACCGTTTAAACCGGATGTCGGTAGCCTGAGGTGGACTGTCATTTCAATATCAAGGGCTGTGTTGTAAACAATAGTTTTTCTTAGTTCCAGGTTGAAATTTTTCGCTACTTTTTTATATAAATAGTTGCTCGATTTTCTTATAATTGAATAGAAATTAATTTTCAAATTACAGGATATAAAGAAAAGGAATATTTTTTAAGTCATTTTATAATGAATTTTGAATAGATAGACATAATTTTTATGATATCGATAAAAAAATATTGTTCGCCATAGAATTTGGTTTAAGTTTCGCAACCAATTTCTCCTTTCACATTCACATTTTTGTTTTAATGATCGATTTGGTGAAACTATTAATAACAATATTAAACGAGACTGACAACTGCACTGTCACTTAAAAAAGTGTAAGAAAAATTACAAAAAAAAACATCAAAAAAAATTGTGAAGAAACAATAATAAATGTGCAGTCATCATTTTGCAACTTTATTTTACTTTTCACATAAATAATGACATTATTACCAAAAACTTTTCAGTTGTGTTTTTTTTTTTATTAAAAACTATCACTATTCATGTTCTTGGCTGAAGCAGTTGTTTTCAAATTGAATTATTATAAATGTTCTAATAAATTTTAATTGCTTTTTTTGTTTCATATTCAATCATATTTCAAATCATAATAATCGTAATCAATCCATTGCCGTTTTTTCAATTGACATTCCCGGCGAAATATTTGCTAGCATAAAAAAGAGACAACACGAAGACATGTTTGAATAGGCTTCATGAGTGAACTCGTCAAGATATGGTTGATTTTTAAATAAAAAGAATTACTTGAGTTTTACAACATTTTGATTATTTTGATGTGTTTCTTAATTTTGAGTATTTCACTAACATATTTTTTCCTCAAAAACAACAAACGAAAACAGACACATTAATTGTAGGAACAAAAATACCTTTTTTTATTTCAACGAATGAATTTTTCACACTTATTCCTTTATTTATTTATGTTGATTACATTCGCTATTTTAAATTTTGTAGAATAGAAAACAAATGTTATCGTGGTGCAATAAAACAACGAATTTAAACTCTCAGAACGCATCCATCAGCTGACAGCAACTCACGAAATACACTAAATCTCAGTCAGTGTTCTTAGCTCTCTCTCTTTATTTTTCCCACGAAGCGTGTTTATTTATCCCTTTTCACTAAACTCAAATTGCCTCTATTTTTTTTTATGAAACAAATATGCTTTTAAAACTAAAATTTGTATTGTTCGGAAAGAAAATAACATTAAATTAATCTTCAGTATAAAAATCGCAGTTTGCTAACATTATAATCATTATTGTTGGTACTGGAAATTGTTGCTAAATTCAAATCTCCTTTTTATGTACATTTAGTGCGTTGATATTCATGGTGAAATTTAGTTTGAATGTTTTCTTGTCAGATTGTTGATATTCCCACAATTTTGATGTTTAACGCATGGAAATTTTACCGAAAATTGAAATTCCCACAAAAAGGTAGAGATGCCACAATGAAGGAACACTGCTGAGTGTCAGTATTATTTTTGCTGCTTCACAAGTATTCACAGACAGTTAAATAGCAAGCGGTGGGAGGGGCTTATATTGAAAAAATCTGCGGGGTAAATCGGGGAGACGTAGGAAAGCTGTCAGTCTATTTAAAAGTTAGTTTATGCTAAAGGTCAACCCAGGAAACGATGCATACTACAAGTATGAATCCGAGAAGACAGGTACAATTTATGTAAAATAAATTCCCTTCATTCAAATTCAAAAAAAAAAAAAAACAAACAATGGCACTCCGGGAGTGCTGACAGAAGTGAAAACTTGAACAATTACGTGTGTATTTTTTGAATCGTCCGGAAATTTTTGAATGTGCAGGAAATTCTTTTAAATGTGTTATTGTAACAGTGTTTCTCATTCATTATTATAAATTACTATGTGTACTACAAACATTATAGTACAATTTTCATTTTTCTTTAATCCGCTATTGTGCATGAAAAATAATGCAAACTAGGTGGTCCTGGCGACTTCGCCTGTGTAGAATTAGTACTTCGAGTAACTCATTAAAATATTTATATCAATCGGGTCAAAAACTATTCTACACATTTAAATTCATTGTTAAAATACGCAGCAAATGCATTTGTTTCTTACCAAATATAAATACCTATGATGAATTTTACTATCCCTAACTTGAGAAATAATTGGTTCGTCATTTAAACATGAATCCCCTACTTCATCCACTTCAAGTTTTGTTTTCGCGACAAAAAGTAGCATAGTATGTCATTCTCAGAGGTCCCATCAATCCCTATAACATAATTCATAATTGCATTTGCGGTCGTTAAAAGGTAACAATATTACTTTCGCAATTATAATATTACAATTATATCACAGTTACCTTGAATTGTCTGTGCAAAAATGACAACTACTGACAACAAAACTATGTTTTGAAATAAAAAAACAAGTCTTAAGGCTGTTGGCATGGCTGGCTGGCGGTGTATTTAATACTTAGTTTATTGTAGCAGCACTCCTGAAAGCATTCCCTTTTTCTAACTCTTGTTAAACCACGATTCCCATAGCCATTCAATTCAATTCAATTTTTTTGATTACATTTTTTAATTTTTTAAACATTTTTAAAAATTTTTGCTAAAAAAATAAATAAATGTAACATCAGTCTTAAAGAATGTGTTTCCACCTTCAAACTCTGTCCATTTTTCGAACACTCTATCTGTCATTCCTTAAAAATAATTCCAACTTCCACTTCCGGTAAGTGGAATGAAATTGGAAACAAATTTGAAAGCTGTTTGTTGTATAAATACAAAATGTTTTGTTTATTTTTTTAGATTTATAATTAATTTTTGATTTATTGTCCCACTTTACCAAAACAAATATTTTAGCCATTATAAATATTATTGAAAAAGGCATCTTTTAAGAATTTGTTCGTCAAAAGTGGTTGGCAACGCGAACACTGGTGTCGCAACGTTACTAACACAACATATGTGCTGCGAATTCAACTCATTCCCTGCACTTAGTGACATATACATCTCAGCTCTGCAACTGGGCACTTACCTTCTCAAATTCGCGCGAATTTTTTACTTTTATTTTTTTCAAATGCTCTGAAGCTAAAAGTCGATTTATTTTCTCAAAAAACTTATTGGTTTAACTTTAGAGAATAAAAAAACAAATTCCGCAAAGATATTCATCCATTCATGAGTGTAAGTATTCATAAGTGAATATAACCTGCGTTTGTAGCTCCTACTCTTATTTCACAAAATGGTTCCCAAAACAATAACACAAAATGTCTTGCAATATGGTAACACTTATTTCCCATATTAAATATCTTAGACTACAATCCAAACGATATAGTGAGAAGGTAAGTTTCCGGTGACACCATTAATGGCGTCTGTTGTTCTCTTTGAGGTATGATAGGGCTGTTATCTGCTAGGTGTCGTTGTTTCATGAGTTAGTAGTTGGTACATCTATTTTCTCTATCATTGTACATAAACATTTCTCTATATACAATGACTCTATATACCCTCTCAACTTCCGTTCCAAATTCACGAACACAGGTGTCGCAACATTGGTGTCACGAGTTCAATGTTTTAATCCCATATCAAAAATGCCCAACGCTTAAAGAAGTTATCACTTCAAAAACAAATGTACAAAATGTACAGGATGTAAAGTTACAAACGATATTAAAAAAAAGGTGAAGAGGATGCGAAATGGTATCAAACGCTCTGACAGCTGTCACTCATGGATAGAAATTGAAAATTAAAATTGTTTGACACAAGAAGCACGTGAGAACGAAAACAATACCTTTTAGAAGAAGTTAAGAGTTCCGAAAAATCGTCGCCGACTTGAAGGAAACATATGCATGCCTCGAACGTTACTAGTGGCGGGCTTTCGGCTCGTCCATCAGGTCATAATGGATCATCTCAAATGTAGAGGTTACAGTCGTCTTCCATATTCGTCTTGAAACTCAGTTTAAAGTTGTCCGGGGGCAGATTCCGTACAACGATCTGGACGATATGTTTTTTGAAACGTAATATTCTGCCCGATTTTTTAGCTTTCATTACAATTGTTTAAAATGAACTGGATTAAGCTGTAAACCGTTCGATTTTTTCAGCTAGTTTTGGAGGTCTATCCCTCTGACGACAATCGTCTAAAAGTTATGGAATCAGTGCCCTTAGATCTTTACAAATGCAATAGCCAGGGCTCCACATGCAAGGGAAATTTAAAACCTTCAGTAATAGTCTTCCTTAGGTTCAACTCCCTCTATCTTATTTTAAGTTTATTACAGAGAGTGTACCCTGAACATCCTCCATTCTCGAAGGTAGTCATCTATCTGGCCAAAGGTGATCCACATAGAATTGTACTTTTTCTACAAACTTCATTTTTAGAACCCGATTAAGAAGTCCATTCATTTTCAGAAGGCCGGTGGGTGGTGGTATTCTTAATACTTCTTTAAAGCTCACAACATATTCCGTGTATTTCCAGAAATTTACATGAATTCTCCCTCAAAACTCATAAGGATAATCGAAAGCACTACCACCAGCCTTGTCCAAATTGAGTTCTTCTCAATTACCAAGTTATTATACCCAGATACAGCCTTAGTGCCATTGAGGTTCTCAAGATGATCCTCGATATCGATGGCATAGTCATCTAGCCATTGTGAGAGCAAACAACATTTCCATTTGTCGACCACTTCATTCAAGTATATCGTATCAAGTCCAAAGAGTAATTTTCAAGTTGAATCCTCTTCAAAACGATGTGTCATTCATTTGATTTGCCGACTTGTAGCTCCGTATAGGGAAAATAATTTGCTGTCCTCCACAAAGAGTATTTGTTCTGTTTTTGAAGTGAAAGTCATAACAACAACTCCTTTGACTGCCCCAACCTCGAATTTGATACTCACAAGCCCAAATGCTATTGTGACACACCACGATCTCTGTCCAATCACAAGAACTCATGCTGATGGCAATTTCAATTTTAGACACAGTTGACTTGTTCGTGCAGTGCCACAAATTGTTTGAGTCTTAAATTTAAACCGAACAACAAAAGCAATTCCATTCTACGAGTACGAGTATGATAGATAAAGGATTCTGCACGCACGCCAGGAGATGATGCGTATAGAATCGGGTACACATAGTTGCGTATATACGAATGTTGGGGACGGGATGCTTTTGCTAAAAGCCCAATAACAGTTAAGGAACAAGCAGAACAAAGTGGAAAAGCGAATCAAAGGATTTTCCCTCAAAGATTTTCCATTCTTTCTTTCGTTGTTTTTTTTTTTTGCGGAAAAGATGCCTTTTTTCAGTCGAAATGTTTTCAACTGTCCTTTTTGGTTTTTTATTGAGTTTCTTGACAGCGATTCCTTTTCATATAATGCCTGTTCTCGTAATGTTGCTGCTCGGTTGAAATCTCCCACAGAGAATTACATTATTTTAGGCTGTGGAATTGGCGTTTTTTTTTCGCCGGGAGCCATAAAGGAAATCAATCAATTTAATGTTCTTATCAGGAAGAGCAACTGACAGCGAGTGTGGCAAATGGCATAAGTGGCTTATACAATTTGGAAATATTTCACTCCAGAGCTTTGCCGGGAAAGTGTGTATTAAATTAAAGGCGCATTTGTGCAGGAGGCGATGTTTACTTACCCAACCCAAAGTACCTAAGTGGTAAAGGTCGTAAATTTTGTGAGAATGATTTCTTCTTTAACACTAAGTTAAATATATGTTAAGCCGATTTGGGCATATGAATTCAGCAGATGTCAGGATTTGAAATAATGAATGTAAGTGAACTATATCGTTTTGGTAATGTTGAGGCGTGGGCTTCCTTCTTGGTCTTAGAGCTGCCAAAGGAAAAAGCAGCCGACGACTGAAAAAAAAAAACACACAGGATCGAACAAAACTTTTATTTGCACATACACTTACCCAAGGAAAACTTGAATTATTGATTTGATAGTAAGATAGTAAGCGAGAAGTTATGAAGGACATGGTTTTTTTTTTGAAGCGTTCTTGGATGCATTTTGACCCGTTTTTCAAAGCGTTTGTGAACCACACGCGTACTTGGACGCATTTTTTGGTGCATTTTTCCTCATGCTTTAGTCGCGTTTTTTGATACGTTTTTCGTTGTGTTTTTGACGCGTATTTGGTGCGTTTTATGACTCGTTTTTTGATGGATTGTTCATTGCATTTTGAACTTTTTTAATTGCGTTATTTTTTTGTTCCGCTTTTGAGGGGTTTTTCACTTAATTTTTGGATGCATTTTCATCAGATTGTTGCGTTTCTTGGACGCGTTTTTGGATATGTTTTTTTAACTTGCTGGTGGATGTATTCATTTTTTCGTTTTTCGAAACATTATTGATGGATTTTTCACATCGTTTCTGGCAGCGTTTTTCATCCACTTTTTGACTGTTTTTTTTTTCATGCGTCTTCCATCTAGTTTTTGATGCGTTTTTCGAAGTGATTCATGGTGCGTTTTTCGAAGTGATTTATGGTGCGTTTTCCTCTTGGTTTTTGACGCGTTTTTCAAAGTGATTTTTGACGCGTTATGTGTGTGTTTCGAAAGTATTTTTACGGTTTTTTTGTGTCATTTCTGACGCGTTTTTTAAATCGTTTTTGATGGGTTTCTATCGCATTTTTGAAGTTTTTGTGATGGGTTTTTCACGTCGTTCTTTGATGCGTTTTTCGAACTGATTTTGACGGTTTTTTTTTATGCATATTTAGACGCTTTATTTTAATTTTTTAATTTTTTTAAAGCTTTTGGATGTGTTCTTTGATACGTTTCTCATTTCGTTTTGTAAAGCGTTCTTGTGGTTTTTAATCGAGTTATTTATTAGGGTTTTGAACACGTTTTTCGAAGTGTTTTTAACACGCTTTTTCATGCATTTTCCGAACCGTTTTGACTTGTTATTGGAGTCCTTTTTTAACGCATTTCACAAAAGACTTGTGTCTCAACGTTTTTTCGACTTATTTTTTACGCGTTTTTACATCGTTTTTCATAGCGCTTTTTGACGCGTTATGTGTGTTTTTTGAGGGGATTTCTACGGTTTTTTTGAGGCATATTTGACGCGTTTTTAAAATCGTTTTTTGATGGGTTTCTATCCCATTTTTGTAGTTTTTGTAATGGGTGTTTCACGTCGTTCTTTGATGCATTTTTCAAACTGATTTTGACGGTTTTTTTGATGCATATTTAGACGCATCATTAGCCTTTGGATGTGTTCTTCGATATGCGTTTCTCATCTCGTTTTGTAGAGCGTACTTGTGGTTTTTGATCGAGTTATTTATTAGGGTTTTAAACACGTTTTTCGAAGTGTTTTTGACACGCTTTTTGATGCATTTTGCGAACCGCTTTGACTCGTTATTTAACGTATTTCACAAAAAACTTGTTCCTCAACGTTTTTTGGACGTATTTTTGACGCGTTTTTACCTCGTTTTTCAAAGCGATCTTTGACGCGTTTACGGTTTTTTTGAGGCATATCTGACGCGTTTTTGAAATCGTTTTTTGACGGGTTTCTATCGCATTTTTGAAGTTTTTGTGATGGGTTTTTCACGTCGTTCTTTGATGCGTTTTTTCTAACTGATTTTGACCGGATTTCGACGGGATTTTTACTTGCATACATTTCTGACTCGTTTCTGAAATCGTTTTTTGACTGGTTTCCATCGCATTTTTTTACGTTTTTATGCGTTTTTCATCGAGTCTTAGATGCGTTTTTGGTGCGTTTTTTATTCGTTGTTTAGTGGGTTTGTTCGTCCCTTTTTTTTCAAGTTTTTGTGATGGGTTTTCATGTCGTTTTTCAATGAGTTGTTCATCATGATTTTGATGTTTTTTTTGATGCGTCCAAATGTGTTATTTGATGGATTTTTGGATGTTATCTTCGATGTGTTTCATTTTACATTTTGAGGCACTTTTTATGCAGTTTTCGACCCGGTTTTGACGTTTTTTTTTGAGAGCTCTCGGAATCGTTTCTTAGATTTTTTGACCCTTTTTTTTTGAGGTGTTTTTTAAGGGTTTTCGACGCGGTTTTTTAAGCGTTTTACAAATTATTTGTTTCCCAACGCGTTTTTTAACTTGTTTTTTGCAGCTCTTTTCCACATCGCTTTGGTTTTCTCTTTGACAACATTTGAAAGAGAAGTAACGATTCCGTGGCAGTAACGACTGTCCGAAATGAAATTATCGCAGTAATGTCAGAGACTTCGCAGGACATAAAAAGGTCATAAATGTCTATATGGATTCATCATGAATCGAATTAAATTGTGTCACCCAACCTTTCTAGACCACCATCCCTGAGAACCTCTTGCACATTGTAATCTGCTTCCGACTTTTGTTGTCAAAATATTTTCCAACAAACGATATTCAAGATTTATCATGGCACCGTTGGTGCATTTACTCACTGAGCACGATAAACACCTATCAATGAAATTTTAACTGCATAATTGTGCCATTAAGATCATGAATCAATTCAATATCAAGGGTACCTTTTTCATTCATTGCATTAACTGAATGAAAGCGAAAGTGCATAATATAACCAATCTTTCGCCAGGTATATTTATATGGCAAATAATCGATTAACGAACGCGTAAAGTACGCGTACTATAACGCGTGCATTTGACAGATACTGGAAAGTTGAGCGGAAGTAGGCAGCGCTGTTGGTGTTGGTATTGCTTTAAATAAATGATGCAATGAAACTTATATGGGATACCTCTCCGGAAATATCCCAATACGTACTTGCTCCTGGATAAGTGTCAATTGCAAGAGCTGCAAAATGAAGTCGTAATTGTTTTAAAGGAGGGTTCACCCACGCTCGTGTTGATGGGCTCTGTCTGCTCAACTGACTTCTGAATATTAAGCCAAAAGTAATATTTCGGCGGAATCTATAAAATTGTGGAATTGACTTATGGAAGTACACCCTATAAATAGAAAAGTTAAGGGAACATCCTTTCTTGTAGACATGACAAAGGATGTACCTAACTCTCAGTTCTTGTCGTGCAGCCATCATCTGGTTGCATGCAAGTTAAAGTAGATTTAATAAATTTTACCTAATTTTATCCATTTATATCGCTACGGATTCACCAGTTAAACAGCAGTTTTGTTTTGATATTATAACATGCTCTCGATTTCGGTATAAAAACCACTTCAACCTCGGTCCATTCTACATGCACCCTCTCACCATAACTTATTACCTACTTACGCAATTCTAAAAGGATACACATTTCCACCACCATTGCATGGTTTTGCCAACCACATTCCCAAATGATTCACCGATTATAGCCCCACCACCATAAACAACTGTAAAATCAATTGAATCAGCCATTAAAACCTCCCTCCCTCGGATTCCCGAATACCGCACACTGGCGCCAGCAGTTCAAATAATATCTAATATCCTGCAGATGCTTAGCTTCAAACACACATACACACAGACTTGCTTGTTAGAATTTATAACTCAACCTAATTGCGTTCGTTTCCTTTCTCGCTCTCATTGCAGACCCTGTGACAGAAACCTACGAGATGCGGAATTAATATCCTGCCGGTTGAGACGAGTGGAGCCACTGTGTCGTCTCCCGGGATCGGCTCTGCAACAACTTGCAATGTGTGGATTCTACGAGGATCTAGAGAAAGGAGTTACCCGTAAGTATAAACAGATATAATTTTATTCTTGGAAAACTTTTCGCTTTCACCGCCCCAAAAAGGCAAGATGCCAACTTTATACGCTTTCATCGTGTATCCCCGCGCATCCGAATGAGACATTTCGGTTCGCCCGAATAACATTATTTATGGTCTATCCTTTTGGTTTACCCTTCCGCTTATTTGTTGCGTACTTTGTGCAATTTCAAGGTACCCTCAGAATGCCATTTATGTTCGCGTCCTACATTAAGTCTGAAGTGAACATTCATTTTGCTTCTTTTCAGTTTTTCGTGCCGGCGAACAAGGACGATTTTGGTATGCAGTGCTGGGTGGCTCCTTAGAGGTCAGATATCATGCTCCCGATACTGATGGCAAGGTAAGGTTTGTGTAAATTTAATTTTACTTTCAGGAGTTTGCTATACATATGTGTGCACAATTACGCCAAGAATTTTGGAAACAAAATTCCAATGTGTGTGTTTGATGGTGCCGAAGGTAGGAGTTAATTAATTTTATTACCCGCATTGGTTTATGTAACCAAAATCGATAAGTGAATTGGAATAAAATTATCAATGGAAAAAGTTGGGATAGCTATTGGGGGTGGGGGAAATTTAAAATGTTAATTTATGAAAATTGTTAGCAAAAGTTGGAAAAGTTTGGGCCAAACATAAATAAAGTTTTGTTTTTCGTCTTCAGACACTCACAGTGGTGCGGGATTATTTATTTGGGATTGTCACAGTCATACTGATTTATTAAGTTATGTTATGGTTGTTGTCGTTGCTTGTGTGCGTTTGAAATGAGAGGCATGTCCTTCGAACTGGAAACACTTTTTCCAAAAACAACAAATTTCACGCTGGCAGCTTATTTGTGTTCGTTTTGGGTTTTGGGTGGATTACTATATTTCTTTTGAAGTTGTTGCTTATATTGATGATGATGATGGGATGTCGGCGGTTGTCCAGTGGTAGCGATCAGTGGTTGGGTCAAACTTCTGGTCTTCGTGGAGGTGATTTTGGGAAAAATTCGTAAAACAAACATCGTTTCTTTGAGAAACGAATCCAAGAACGCTTCGATAAAAGCATTAAAAAACGGGTCCAAGTTGGCATCAAACGAAAAGAGACGTTGAGAAACGAATCCAAGAACGCTTCGATAAAAGCTTTCAAAAAAAAACGGATCCAAGTTAGCATAAAACAGAAAAGACGAAAATGCATGAAAAACTCAACGAAGATGAATCAAAAAAGTGTCGAAATACGAATCCAAAAACGCATTTGAAAATGTATCAAAAAAGAAGCTCAAAAACCTGTCCGAAGGTGCATCAAACGTGTTGAGAAATCTGCCCAAGAAGAATTAAAATAAACAAGTAAAAAAACTCGATCAATGCTGTTTAAAAAATCGCTTTTGAAAGTGTATCGAATGTGTCGAAGAAACCCTCCAAAAACGCAAAAACTCGCCCAAAAATGAGTAAAAGACCTCATCAAAAAAACCTCCATATACGGTTCGTAAAGGGTAACAAAAACGCTTCGAAGAACATGTCCGACAAGCCGTGAAGATACGCACCCAAATGTGTACCGTAAGTTTCAAAAATGTGTATCCGGAAACGCATCAAAAAAGGTGTCAGCAATGATTACAAAAATACACCTAACGTGTCGAAAAAAACATCCAAAATGCATCGAAAAACGGGTAGAAAAAACACATCAAAAAACGCATAAGAAAACTCGTCGAAAGCTGTGTAAAAAACACCACCGAAGGATTAAAAAAGCAGTTCTTAAGAACTGTGCATAAAAGACCTACCTCGAAGTATTTTCAAATTCTCTGTTGTTTAAGCAGGCAAGGAGAAGTTTTGGAAGAAAAATTTGTCGAAAAGTTCTACCGTAATCGCAGATGTGAAATATCAAGAGCGGGAATAGTCCAACGTTGATGGAAGATTTTCTATTAAACCAATTAAAGTCACACACGTCTTTTAAGCGTTCTTATCGACCACGACTCCAGCTTTTGGAAACTTTTAAAAGTTTATTGAACATGCAAATTAGAAATAGCTTCGAGGTTAGTACATCCGTATGTGGAGCAAAGCCGTCATATGAAAGGCAGATCTTTATGAAAGCAGCGCCGCCTGAGCTTACTAGAGCTATCAGGAAGTCCGTACGGCTTAAAGAATTTACGAAGGCCGGCTTTGGAAGGTGTTGTTAATAACCTAATCATGGAATCGATAACCTCCTGTCAATTTCCTGTTCAACTGGGTTAAAATAATAAATAAAAGTTCAACCAATAACAATGAAACAGCTCGATTGAGGACGCAGCTAATACAGAAACGCCACAAGGTTGAGTTCTATATCTTCCGCCGAGAAATCCTTCATTAACTTCTGTCAACAAGGGTATTAAGCTTCGAAATTGCATTTAAAAACTCACCTAAAAATGTATCAAAGATACGTAAAAAGCAACTTCCAGAAACGTGCCAAAAAGGGGACAAATGCATTGAAAACCATATCCAAAAACGCGTCAATCGAACTTGTTAAAATGGATACAAAAGGGGTCGTAAAAAAACTTGCCAAAAAGTGAATGCAAAATACCTAATCCTGTTTATATAGTAAACAAATTGGATAGGAAAGAATGGGAAAGTGTTTTTGTATTTTCCTTCCTTTAGTTAGATTATACTTTTACACTTCCAAAGAGGAAATCTCTTCTTTAAGAGATGCGTTACACATTTGGACAAATAAGTCGGTTTGTGCCTTAACAGAGACTTTTAGGTCTCTGGAGGCTATTTTATCTCGTATTCCTTTATGTACGATTAAATTCTTCGCATGTATAGACTGTGGCTACTTTGCGCCGTACTCATAACAAATTTTAGTCTCGACTTTAAATTTACGGAAGCTCACAATTGCGAAGCTTGAATGGAAAATATAGCCACTGTGGACCACTAAAATTTAGAGTCGAAACTAAAAATGTTTATTGGTAAGGCCCTTCGCCTACCCAACTCTTAAATTTATTGCCAAGAAACTAGAGTCTCAAATATTTGTCGAACCAGTACTGGGAATGTTGTATGCATTAGTTAAAAGGCGCCCACTTTTTGTTGTGCATTGCGTTTATCGGCGTACCCAATCCCTCAACGCTATAAGGTTCTGTGTAGTCTTTAGAGCGAACTATATTTCTCTCAGCGTCAAAATTGCATGCAATTAAAAAAGAAACCGGTAGATAGTACGTTTGATAATATACCTAATACTCAGCTCCATCATGCAGTGATCCGCAGAAAGATCTTGTTTCACGTGCTCCCCTTTTTGAAGTCATACTTTTGAAGTAATACTTCTTTAGGCACGCTTGACTTGGGGGGTAAGCTGGTGAAGGCGTCACGGAAGCGTTACGGAAATTGCTAGCGGAAGTTGAGAGGGAGATATAAGCTAGTGAAGATAGAAAGAGAGAGAGTTACGTTTCATTTCGAATATTACTGTAGAGGTAAGAGATATAGATGCGAGCACACATTTTCGTTCTCTCTTTCTCTCAGGCAGTAACGTTTCATTATCTAAGACACATTATACAGTGCAGTAGTGATACCAGATCGGGGGATTTGTCACTCTCTGCGGGATTTTCTCCATAATAATAAGCTAAAAGGGACAAAGGGATTTTTCAGACCTCATAGTACAAAAAGGAAGGAATTTTACTTTTTCGTCAAATTTTGTTCCTAATTGCTCAGTAAGAATAAAAAAATTATTCAACCTACGATCAAATTAAATATATTCATGTTTAGAAAAAAAGTCATTCAAAATATCTAAGTGCTTTCATTTTCTTTTTTTTATTTCCCTAAACTGTTTCATAAAATGGCACATGTTTCTGTGAATGAATCACAAGTATTTCTTAAAATAATAATAATTTGTAAACATAAAAGGGATATTTTGAGTATAACCGTGGGATAACCTGCCTCTAAAGTCTGGTATCACTGCAGTGCAGGCATATTGCCTGTATCACACTGTATGAGCAAGAGAGAGAGGTGCGACCACACAGTTTCTTTTCTCTCTCTCATAGCCAGTTACGTTTCGTATATCTAAGACACGCCTATTGAAAGGTTGCCACTTTGGTAGTTTTTAACAAATTTGGTATTTTTTTTTGCTTATTAAGTTTTGGTTATTTTTATCTGGTTATGGTAAATTTTTGAGCAGATGCACCAAGAATGCGAACTCAATATCATCTCATTTAAATGCTACCTCACTGCTTCTGAGTGAACGCATTGCATTATTTGCATATGCTTCATCACCATCCATATAAAACTGTTTTATTCTCTGTTCAAAAAATTATGAATGCACTCATTTTCTTCTTTTGACAGATGGTGAATAATAATAATTAATCATATTATTTATATACAGACATGAAACTCTAATTTGTTAAGGGTTTATCATAAGAAAATAGGTGTCTTCTATAGCAGCTGGTAATTTTGTGCAAAATCAAATAAAATAATTTGAGTTTTTTTTGTAAGTGGCAACCGTGGCCTATTGTCTGTATCATACTGTAGGAGCAAGAGAGAGCATTGCGCTCACCTATTTTCTTGCTCTCTTCCTCTCACAGCCAGTAAATTATTGAAGAAAATTGATATATTAATATGTATAAACTAAACATGTATATATAGTTGGAGCGAAAGAAGTTTTACTTCAGTCGTGGGCCTAAAGCACACTCGTTTTTTTTAATGTAACAAAATTTGCTTCCGAACAGACATTCCTCAAATGTGCTCTCAATTTCTACCATACCTACCTACCAGTTTGTGCCAACTTATGCATAATCAATATGTCATCCTTCTACCCACAAATCAGTTCTATACATACCTCCCGTCATATTATTTCAGTATCTCTATTGAGATAAGAAAAACTGGCAAATATTGCAGACTGTGTAAAGGATTGCTGTCTGGGACCCAGGGGTGATATTTGTGTCTTCGATAAATTGCTCATTCCAAAAAAACAAACAAAATTTATTATCACCCAAAAATAGCACTCATCCTGACCGTCCAAAGGTTTTAGTACTACTCGACTCCGACTGGTATCTCCGCACGCAATGCTGACCTCAATAAACCGACATCAATGTACCGTGTTCGTTACAAAGTATCTTTTATCGCCCACCACTGAGATTACATTTTCGAAGAGCGGGATAAAAATAAATAAATCCCATTCACCTATCCAGAGAGATGTGCCATGCGGCTAACCGAAACAGATACATCACGTCCGACACCGACGGACATCTTCCCGTTCTGCATTCAGCAGTAGGTATTCGCTAGAGAAAGTTGGAATATTTTTAGTCTGGGAATCAATGTCTCGAAAAAAAACTCGTTGACCTTTTCACTTTCAATCAAATGCCCATTTAATGTCGTGTGTGACACAACGCCGTCAACCCAATTTGGTAATGTCACACGCAAGTCGTCGTCCTTAAAGGTTAAATACGAGCCACTGCAACAAAAAAGAAACGTAAGCAAAGTTCTTTTTGTGTGTACACAAACACAACTCAGCAGAATTAGTTAGCTTGACGCGAACAATGACCGGGTAAATGCGGTTCAGGTGATGACAATCTCAATGGCGAATGCAATGTTTTGCCTTTATGCTGATTGAGTCTTCTTTTGTTTCAGACCACAATGTATTCAAATTGACTACATCCGAGTGCAGCTTGCGGCACTCATAACACATCCCCTCCTGTCATGATCATGAGGTGTCATTGTTGTAGCAGTGAACTATGCTTTTGTTGTGCGCTCATCCAGTGATTATACGAGGTGCAAACTCTGACTTGAGTCTGATAATAAATTGTCGTTCACTGCTTTTGGAAATCGTTTCGTATCTACGCACGAAGGCACAGTCGGTAATTTACAAACTTTGCTCTTCTATTTCACACAAGTTGAAGGTCGATTTATATAGAACGTGTGCACGTGGTTGTGTTACCTTCTCCTTACGGGATAATAACGTCGAAGTCGATATTTATTGATTTTTCTTTCCTCAATGAAGCAGGCGATAGGCTTCGTAAATGCGATTAAGATATTTTGAATAAATCTCTCTGAAACCTGTATGTGCTTAAAATGTTAAAGGTTCATTCGGACTTTCCTAACGAGGAACACCTCACTACGAAAAGATGAGTGAAACAAGCCTCGAAAATTTGAAAAGATTGTCGATTTAAATTGCACTTTGGGGTCAGACTTGAAGTTTGGCAGTTTGCTATATTGCAGGAAAATGGTCGACTCTTGCACCGAATGTACATAACTCAAGACCGCTGCTTTCCACATTAAAGTTGATGTAGCCCTTGAAAACTTTGCTTACATTTTGAACGGTAGCCCCAGTTAGAACATTAGCTAAGAGAAGGCGCTGGACCTAAGACCATTATGAAGTTATTTTTATTACTCAAGGATATACCAGTTTTAGATTAGATTATTATCTGTATATATATAGGAATATGTGAGATTAGAAAACAATTTTCAAAATAAAGTATTTTATATACAGCTTGGCTTATCAGCCGTCTGCCGTTTAAAAACTATAAAATTATAGAAACAAGAGAGTATACACAATTGTGTTACAAGTGAGTAATAGATAAACAGGTTAAAAGTGAGTGAAGTTTGCTAACAACATGCTTTTAAGTTAGATAATTATAAAGAAGAGAAAGAATAAGTTAAGATGAGGAAAATAGTTAAGAGAAAAGAATTCCAATTGAAACTAATCAATTGAGAGGAGATCGGATTATTTGTATCAAATAACATTATGGGCTTTTAGTTTAGCCAAAACAAAATTTGAAAAAATAAAACAGATTTTAAAGTTTTTTTTTTAAAGTAGAACTGAGTTGGATAAAAAAAGTTGGGCTTTTAGTTTAGCTTAAACAAAAGATAAAAAGATGCAAAAGAGTTTCGGTAATTCATGGCGTGCACGATAAATTGAATAAGCGATCTCCACCCGCTATCTCCATTAAGAATTTGAGCACATTCTAGGAGGGTTGGGAGCTTTTGTCCGAAGTACTGTCAACGAATTTCCTGAATAATGGGGCATACTGCAAGGAAATGAAAATCATTCTCGTTCTGGTCAAGGTTACATAGTGGACGCCTGGGGTTTAAATCACATCTATGGGGTCTGCAATTCAATTCAAGCATTTCTGTTCGAACTTGAAAGATCAAACTCATCTCCTGAACTGATATTTTATTATTTAAATAGTTCTTGGGAAAATATTCCTTCACTCACAGGCGTTGCTTTCCTTTATCTCAACGGAAGTGTGGTTGGCGTCGGCTAGATTAGATTAGATTGCGGGTGGAGGTGGTATAGTATATCCCAGATCACTGCGGCCACAAGTGGGCCTATTTTGATATCCTCCATTTAGAGCCCATCCATGATGCCGCAGTTTGTTAGAAAGACGGTTAACTCTTTGGGTCAGCTGGCAGCTATATCCGCTGCTTCGATTGATTGGAGGGAAGTTGCGTGTTATAGCTATAGTAAGTACTTTCATTTGTAAGTCATTCATAGGTCTTTTAGCATAACTGTCCGGTCTACCCTAAAGTTTTCGTAAAAATATAGGGTTGGCCTGATTCTCTATGAATCGCGTAGTTGGGTGTAGTTTGGGGAAGCCTAAAAAGCCTCTTAAAGAAATACCTTTATATGCTTTCAAACTCACTACTCTGCGATAGCCGTAAATTTCATTGCAATAACAAAACAGCTATTAATTGTGTCATTAAAAACTCTAAATTTGGAGTTGGAGTTGCTTGTACCAAAACGATGTTTGGTATTGTCCGCGTTAGGAGTTTTTATGCGTCCAACCCATCAACTAAATTAAAACAAGTGCCTGAACGGCTATATTTCTGTTGAGACAAGTCCTTAACATAGGATGGTCTCATTAATACGGCAGGACACTCGACGAAGCACGACAGTTATCTGGATGATTAGAGCGAATTCCACCTTTAACATTGAATGTTGGGCAGTCACTGCCTGCCTAGCGTATGTATAAGATGATCGCAAGCAGCTCGGAATGGTGGCTGAAAAAGAACTGCCTACTGTAAAACGCTAGGAGTTCCAAAAGTCAGTAGAGAGAAGACGAAGTCCTTGAAGGCGTTGATTCAAGGTAACTACTGAATCAATGTAACAACATTGAATCAACGCCTTCAAGGCGTTCGCAACTCCAAGTATTTTCAAATTCTCAGTTTAAGCAGGCAAGGAGAAATTTCGGAAGAAAATTTCTCAAAAAGTTCGACCGTAATCGCAGATCTGAAATATCAAGAGCGGGAATAGTCCAACGTTGATGGAAGATTTTCTATTAAGCCAATTAAAGTCCACACGTATTTTAAGTGTTCTTATCGACCATGACTCCAGCTAAAGTTGCGCACTTCTCAAGCTATTTAGAGAGAGTATTCAAAAAGCTTTTCATTGCTTCTTTTGGAAACTTTTAAAAGTTTATTGAACATGCAAATTAGAAATAGCTTCGAGGTTAGTACATCCGTATGTGGAGCAAAGCCGTCATATGAAAGGCAGATCTTTATGAAAGCAGCGCCGCCTGAGCTTACTAGAGCTATTAGGAAGCCTCTACGGCTTAAATAATTTACGAAGGCCGGCTTTGGAAGGTGTTATTAATAACCTGATCATGGAATCGATGACCTCCTGTCAATTTCCTGTTCAACTGGGTTGAAATAATGCTTAGTAGTTCAACCAATAACAATGAAACAGCTCAATTGAGGAATCAGTTAATATAGAAACGCCACAAGGTTGAGTTCTATATCTTCAACCGAAACATCCTTCATTCACTTCTGTCAACAAGGGTATTAAGCTTAAGGTAGTCGCATAGACAAAGTTACCAGAACTCTCAAAATGGATGGATAGCAACGGTTTATCCGCACACGAAAGAATTCATCTTGTTTACTAGCAGACCCAAATTCCATCTTAAGGTCACCTCTCGCGAACGTCTGACAACCATCCGAGAGTATAACTGTCATGAAAGAGCTTCTCAATTGGCCGTTTGGACTCGGCATAAAATTGTAGATCCATTCAATTCGTTACAAAACTGAAAAACTCACACAAAACGAAGGGAAGAAAATCTAGGCCTAGGGTCCCTACAGGCCTGTTGGGAAACTTTTTTTTTTGATTATTTTTATGATCCCTCGGCAACAAAGGGTCTTACAACCGACTTTAGGGCAATTGTGAGGTTGATTTTGACTTATGGTTTGGTTATTTTCTTGGGGACCTCGAGAATTTGAACAAAATACAGATGATTGCTGACTTAAGTTCACAGCAGAACCAGGCCTAGAAAACATAATGAAACCTACTACTTATCCAGATATACTGCCTTACTAATAATCCAACACTAATGTCGACGATAAGCTGGTTGCCAGCTTTAGTAAAAATGTATAACATTAGCGAAACGGTACCAATGAGACCTCCACACATTTGTTGTCATCACAGAATTCAAAGATTCATAATTTGTTTTCGTGAAAAACAAGGTCAATGGTTTATTTCACAACGAGGATTTTATTCCAAAAAAAGGAATATATAACTCGCAAATTAATTTGCCCACCAAATATCTTTCAAAGGCTTTTTGTTAAGCTTATTATAAGCAAAAACCAAAACACAAAATAGGAAATGCACAAAATATCCGCTGATCTGTCAAATATCATATGCAAATCAGTAATGCCTCCTCTCTGATCGGACATAATTTTCAGTACTTTTTATAGTAAGCTTCCCTTTGATTTCTAATACTTTACTATTGATTTCTGAAACAATTTATGTGGTAATAACATATTTTTCAAATTATTCAATAAACGGAACACAATTTGTTTGATTTATTCGTAGGCTGATGATGCAAATCAAAGCTTATTGGTAGACTAAAGATCACATTTGAATTATTAGCAAGTAAATTTTTTTAAAAGAAATAATAGACTGCTAATTCATTTCCGTTTGGTTAACAATTTGGCAGGCAACGAAACAGTAATTGCAAAAGTAAATATATGGAAATGTGATAATAAAAATAGTTTGATCTTTTCAAAATTGAAAGCCGTGGACATTTTTCCACAGGAAAGCTGTCATGTGTACTCCTCTGTACGAATTCACACCAAATAAAAGAGAATTCTGTATATTTTGAATTCCTCCGTAAATTTATTATTTCGCGTGGATTTTGCTGAAGCTGACTTGTATCTATATTTTCCGTGAAGTCAACCTTTTCGCATCAACCTGGGAACCTCTGGGAACCAACTCCATTTCCAAAGAGGGTTTGGTTGCAGCCAAATATCTACCTGAGCCGCCTAAGGTACCTACTGAGATCTAAAAGTTGTAGAAAAATGTAGGTATTCGGGTATGAGCTGTCCAATCTTAAGTGAACCGATATTTTATTCTCTTCTCGATGACTCTCCAGGAAGTCTTTGAAACATCCTAAACTTATATCAAATTTATTTTTTACTATTCGTAACTATTAAAAAATGAAAACCAATCAAAAAGCAACCACTAGCGGTTAAATAAGATACCAAACATTTCATTTAATAAAAATATTCGAAATGTATATTTCAAGTGTTTAGAAATAGGCGAGAGTGGGACACCTTTGAATACTTTTTGCTTCCAAGTCTCATAAATACATATGTTTTTGAATTTTTGACCTGTAACTTCTTTTTTCTTTTAGAAATGGAACTCATCTTTAGTTTAAACGCATAATTCCATCCGTTTTATAAAGATTTCGATTTATTATTATTTTATGAATGAAGAAGGTCTTTATGTTCAAAGGTGCCCAAGCCTAGTTCAAAGCTGCCCCACAGGGGGGGTGCCATTTCTTATAACAAAATATTAACCTTACACTTTATTTAGATTATAATCTAGTTTTGTTTTTTAAATTAGATATAAAAAAAAATTAACATAAATAAACTAAAATTCATAAATCGCTTTAATAAGGTAAGAACATATAATATAAACAAAAAAAAACTTGAAATAGGTACACAAACTAGAATTCACAGAAAAATTTATTTATATAGGCAACTACATCCTACAATACATAATCATAACGAAACAAACAAGATTTTACATATACGAGGAGTATCATTAACCTAAATGACATTTAGAGAAGTTTAAAAATGTAGAAGTCATCATTTTGAATATGTTCAAACCTGCCCCAACGTGTGTTGTCACGAATAGTTTAGCTTTAATAATTTGTTTGTACTCATATACAGTGCGACCTCAATAAAAGCAACTAATAGAAATTTTGGCAGTTGCTTTTATTGAGTTTGTTGCAATAATCGAGTCAAAAAATTGTAGGTGCCAAAAATGAGGCAACAAGTTAAACACCTCAGAATAGTAAAAAAAACGCGTCCTGCACTGGTAAAGAGACCAAAACTGATCATTTAATTCGTAGGTATTAGAAATAAAAAAATCAAATTTTAATTGTTTTTAAAAAATTGAGAAATTTTTTGATTGTGTCTTTTTGGACGCAGAATTCTTTTCCACTCAGTGAAGCATCATTTTCTTCAGCCCATTGAAGGCAAATGTTTAGTGCTTGAATTGCAGCCCCTGCTTTAACTCTTGGCAGTGTGGATTCTTTAACTGCATTTTCGTCATCACTTTCGATCTCTTCTGCTCCCGGATTGCTGCAGGTCGGTTCCAGATCGGTTTCATTTTCGGCAATCCAATTGTTTATGTCCTCGGACAAGTCAATAGGGGACAGCTCTTGAAACAAATCATTAATCGATGATATTATTTCGCGGTCTTTTAGGATTTGGTCCCTTATGACACTCAAAGGTAGCACATCATCTTCGTCGTAATCATTGCTTGGGTTCATCATAGCGTTCCAGCACTTTTGTATTGCCGTAGACTGCACCTTGTCCCATGCATTAGCCAGGAGAAATACGGCGTGCTTCAAATTAAATGCTTTTATTTTAGTCTCCAAATCTGACCCTTGGCTTCCGACCAAATGTGCCAACAAACTTTTTTTGTAATACAGTTTAGTCAAGTTGATCACATTTTGATCCATCGGTTGGAGAATGGTTAACACATGGTGACTAACGACACTACCGACTACAGAGGAATATGCACGAAAAACTACGCCTGCTATATAAAACGCCTACATCATGTAACAAACATTTGTATAAAAAGTACAGCAAATAGCTGTAAAATAACTGCCCAGACATAGCAAAAATAAACAAGAAGGAAAATCTACTATGTATCTACAAATAGCGAACGAAATAAGGCTCATGAACCAATAGTTGCTTTTATCGAGTCACCTTTTTTGAAGAGTTGCAATTACTGAGTCAACAATGGTAAGATTTAGGGTGTTGCTTTTATCGAGGAGTTGCACGTATCGAGGGTGCCTTTTATTGAGGTCGCACTGTATAAGAAAAACTTAGCTTAATATGGTTCTAAATGAACCTTCGTCTCGAAAAATATTTTTCACATATAAAGCTCACCAAAAAAATTGTATACTCTTCCAAAGAAAAAAAAAAGTTGGAAATGCAGCATAAAAACATTCAACACGAACTAGCTTCAAGCGACTACTGAAAAGTTGACCAAAAATCGTTGTCGTTTAAAGATATCAATATTGCCAGGATAAAAATTTAGCTTACGCTCTCAAATATTAGTGAAGTTCAAAGGTGTCCGTCCCACTCTCCCTTAAAACAAAAATGCAATATTTTTCAATTTTGTGCATGCATTCGTAAAAATTTGTCTTTGCCAAACTTAAAAACAACTTGCATTGTTGTATTCCAACGAATAAAGTCCCAAAACATTTACAATTAATTAGTTTATAATTGTAAACGCTCAGGCTGAACAACAGCGTATTTAACTTCGCTTCTATTACGAAATTCAATACCATAATTTTGGATGGTTGGGCAACACTCCTCTTGAAAATGCCATTTAGGGAGGATTTATTTAGCTAATGCCCGAGATAAACATGGGTTTCTCAACATTTAGCCCCACAGTAAGCGATATTCTGGCAACTATATTTGTTTATTGTTAAAGGGATTTTGGAAAGTGTGAAGTATTTGCGTAAACTGCCAGACTAAAGTTGATTATTAGTAAGGCCAATTAACACAGGCATATATACAGCGTAGCACGACACTGATGATACTAAATGGTGAACACGGTAAAACCAAAGCTCTACCTGATGAATTCCGTTTTGTCTTAATACTGCCCCGATTAATAAGGACGGACTGTTGAATTTTCAACGAAATCGGCCGATTAGTTTTTAAGTCAATAGGTGACAAACAAACACACACTGATCAATGTCTGCATTTCATTTCCTTCCGCAGTCCTATAGTTTGGCATCTCATGCAATTTCATTTCGCTGTTAATAGCATTCAGGATAAGTCTGTCACCCGCTGGTACAGCTTCCCTGCTTCATCCAACTTTAGGAAGACTTACTGATGTAACTTCTTTGTCAATGATCTAGGCTTTACCAGCACTGCTTACATTCTTGGCTTCATTAATGGAAGTAAATGGTTTACATCAGTATCCTAAACACCAATTGGCCGACTAACGGCCTAAGAGTTTACACCTAATTGGATTCACTTAGATGGTTACGACAGGTACCTAGCTCAAATGACCATTAATAACATTGAACTCACTGACATTTGACACTTGTTACACCCATCAATAGATGGCGGTGGAGTATATATATGACATCGTTCTTAGTCGGTAATATACCAAATGTTTCTGTTTGTTTAAGTTTGAAGTTTGTACCAAAATCTTACACACTCAGACTCACCAAGACTCTCGCAACGCCAAGTGATCGTAAATTCCTCTCCACAATAAATCACTCCCCCACTGTCTGCATGGACACAATCATTAACTCTGTTCACAGGGAAATTGCTACCCCCCCAAAAACGTAAATCATTCTAGCACTCTCTCCCTCCATTAAACCGAAATCCCTAACCGATAGACTTCCGAAACTAACGACAACGAGAATCAAAAGAAACGTGATTTCCGAGCGTTTTCCGCTTCAAAATCTCACTTAATGATGAACGCATAGAAACAGAAGCACATTCACGTGGCCAATTTAAATTAAAAACAAAAACGTTCACCCCCCTCCGAACCCATTGAGAGAAATTCTAAATATACTCCACGCGACACAATTAGTGGGTGCAGAGGCAGACGAAGAAAGTCATATTCCCATCCAATTTGGTGCATAGCTTAGCACTTATTAGGCCGGCAATGTCAGTCGAAAACATGCTTCTGCTTCATATACAAGAAATTCCAATCAAAACTTCACAAATTGAAAGAAGACGTCCCGCAGATACCGACTCCCTCCGCCCGCTCATGTTTGTTTACTTCTCGCCGCTACTGTGTGTATACCTTTGCGTTCGTGCCACACACCGGCTAATCTAGTACACAGCGTGCTGCTGCTGCTCTAGCGGCGATAGATGCTTCATCTTTGTTGTTCACGCTCTCTGTGTATTATATTCGACGGCAAACAGTTCGAGGAGCGAGTATCGCGACGGTATCATGGTATTACAGAATGTATCTTTCAATTAATTCACGTTGAGTGCTCCAGCACGTCGGGCTGCCGATACTTTGTATCTTAACTGTGTCTGTGCCTGTGTCGCCCTTCCGAACACTGTTATTCACCGGTTGTATCTGTATCGCTGCGATTTATCATCTTAATCGCCGTGGAAATTGTTTTACCGTTCGTTCCGAGTGGCTGTCGCGTTTTTGTTTGCTGATCGGGACTCGGGAGTCAGCACGGAGTTGTTTGTTGTTTCTGTTGTTTAAGCATTTCCTGGTGCCTGCTCCTTGAAGGGCTGTTCCCGCCAGTGCATGGTGAAGCGGTGCTCTCTGTGTGTTCTTTGTTCTTTTACAGCGGATAGTGTAATCCTGTTCGTGTGTGCTGTTTTTCTACTCGCAGATAACGAGTTTGTGTTTACCTTTCCCACATACACAATCGGACACAATATCGGATCGGTTCGGGCGATGGTGTTGTTTCCGATAACAGTGGGTGGTGTGGATTTGTAATTCGTAAATCCAGCGACTTGTTGTGATTTTTGTCGCTTTCCGAACTCGTGGAATTTCTATCGATTTTTCGGGTTTGTTTGTGTGTATGATTCATCGCTTTAGCCATAAACATTGTTTTAATATTCAATTTGAATAAATAAAAACATCCCACGTATAGATACAGAGCGCAGGATTTGTGGCGAGCGCCAATTGATTAATTGGAAACTTTATTAGGTAAGTCGATGGTGGCGTAGTAGCAAAGTGATATAAATGGCGGGTAAAACACACAATCCACTGTCCGTTTAGCTGGCTAAATGATGACTTATTCGGAGGGGGCGGATCGTATCCATTTCGCTTGCTCATTTCACTTTGATGTTTACATTCTCGTAAAGTTCGGCAAAGTAAATGGACCGACAGATGGCGTTTATTAGTGAATTGGAAATGCATCTAATGCTGCTTAATGGAGATATTGTTTGGAATTGTCTGTAAGTCTATGGAATTTGAATATCTAGCATGTGCAAACGAACTTGGACAGTGCCATTGATGGTATCTCGCTCGGGTTGTTTCAACATTTTTGACTGTGGATTTTCCACAGCCATCAGCCGACAGAGAAAGGTCAATTTTGGAGGTTGAATTATTGATTTATATTCAAGTTAAAGAGGGTAACATGTGCTCCTGGGTAGATGGATGCTTTTGGTTAATGGTTGTTCGCTTGATGAAATGCGAATGGAGTGGGTTTGATAAATCTCATGTTAAATTTGAATAAATGGGATGCTAAAGCTGTTTTGACACAAGCCGTGTGGAGTCCCATTTTTCACAGTCAACGCCAGACTGTCGCATCTGATAAGATCACGGTGTGGATTATTCATGGAATTGCTTCCCTACTTCGGATACGGCATAGTGATGACTAAAAGCCAATTTTTTTTGTACATATTCCACCTATCTTTGCCTTACATTCCTGCTGTCTTAAGCCTAGTATCCTGCTCGCGCTAAATTTTAGCGTCCCTAGTCTCCACTTCATTTCTCCACACCAAAGATAAATGCTCGGTAAATTATTAAACATCATACAGATGGGACAAAAACCATTTGTTCATGACAGTAAACGTTATTTTAATTATTCGCGTACATACAATTTTCCAATTTCAAACTTTAAAGACAATGCATTGTTTGAATCGTTCCAAAACAATAGATATAAGCAAAATTGAAGAAGATATTATCATTGCTGCAGCTGCTCAAATAATTTCTATAGTTACAAGCAGAAGACAACACGTTAGTTCGTATCGGGTAAATCCCTATTTACTTACTTACTTACTTAGGTGGCGCTACAGTCCGGGGTGGACCTGGGCCTCAACCAATACGCCTCTCCAGTTAGCGCGATCTTTGGCTAACTGCCTCCAGTTGCGCACTCCAAGTTGATTGAGGTCCCCTTCCACTTGCGCGCGCCACCTAAGGCGAGGTCTTCCTCTACTGCGTTGTCCCTCCGGGTTTGAGTCGAAGACTCTTCGGGCCGGAGCGTTGGTGTCCATTCGCTCTACATGTCCTAGCCATCTTAGTCGACTGATGCCTACTTTTCTGACCAGGTCGATGTCGCTGTACAGCTCGTAGAGTTCGCTGTTAAATCTCCTCCTCCAAAGCCCGTCAACGCAAACGGGACCGAAAATCAATCGAAGAATTTTGCGTTCAAAACGACCAAGGAGATCTTCATCCGCCTTTGATAGCGTCCATGTTTCTGCGCCATAGAGTAGGACTGGGATGATGAGGGTCTTATATAGAGTCTCCTTAGTGGTTCTTGACAAGGCCCCTCTTCTCAATTGCCTTCTTAGGCCAAAGAAACAGCGGTTGGCAAGTGTAATTCTTCGATTGATTTCTGATGTGATGTCGTTGTCAGAATTTATAGCGGAGCCGAGGTAGACAAAATCCCTAACTACCTCAAAATTATAGCTATCTGTCGTGACGTTCTGACCGATTCGTCGATGTTGTGTTTCCCTTCTTGTTGACAGCATATATTTTGTTTTGCCCTCATTCACCACTAAGCCCATTTTTGCCGCTTCTGTACTGATACTTGCAAACGCACCAGTGACAGCTCGCTGTGTTCTGCGAATTATGTCGATGTCGTCAGCGTATGCAAGTAGTTGCACAGACTTCTGGAAGATTGTGCCTCTGGTGTTGGCTTGCGAGTTTCGCACAATCTTCTCAAGAATGATGTTGAAGAAGTCACACGACAGCGCGTCACCTTGTCTAAATCCTTTTTTGACATCAAAGGTCTCGGTGAGATTGTTTCCGACCTTTATGGAGCAGCGAGCATTCTCCATCGTCATTCTGCACAATCGGACGAGTTTGGCAGGGATGTCAAAACTAGACATAGCTCTATACAGCTCGTCTCTATAAATGCTGTCGTATGCGGCCTTAAAATCGATAAAAAGATGGTGAGTATCGATCTGGACTTCTTGGGTTTTCTCCAGGATCTGCCGTAGTGTGAATATTTGGTCGGTTGTGGACTTACCGGGCCTAAAACCGCACTGGTAGGGACCAACCAGATCGTTGACAAAAGATTTCAGGCGTTCACACAGTATGGCAGACAGGATCTTGTATGCGATGTTAAGAAGACTGATACCCCTATAGTTGGCGCAGTTTAGAGGGTCTCCTTTCTTGTGGATCGGGCAAACGATGCTGAGGTTCCATTCATCAGGCATACTTTCCTCCGACCAAATCTTGGAGACGAGTTGGTGTATGCTCTCTACCAAGTCATCTCCCGCTGCCTTAAAAAGCTCGGCAGTCAAGCCATCTGGTCCAGCAGCTTTGTTGGTCTTAAGCTTGGATATTGCTATCCTCACTTCGTTTTGGTCGGGTGGACGGAAGTCTTGGCTTTCATCGTCTAAGTTAAATGGTTCGTTCTGCCTGACAGCGGAATTTGGGTCGTCTTCGCCGTTTAACAGTTTGCAGAAATGGTTTTTCCATATCATCAGCACCGACTGTGACTCTACGACAAGGTTTCCGCATCCAAATAGACGCTGCTTTCGTTCCCTATAGCAATCACCGTAGTAAATGTCACAGGTTTTCATCCTTCTTTTGCCCGGCCCATCCCACCGCACTTCCTGGATGGTGGTGATATCTCCTTTGTAGCAGTCTAGGGCCTCCGCTAATTGTTCGGCTGCACGCGGCCGGTTCAGGGTTCGGACATTCCACGTGCAGATACGAACGTCGTTGTCCTTTTTTCGTTTTCCAGGATCGTCAACAGTGAATCCGTCCTTATCCGAGGCTTTTGGTTGCTTCGCAACAGTATTTTTTTTTTCCGTGGTTGGGTAGTTAGCCCCACGCACAACCCCCAACTTGGAGGACCAGGCCCTAGATTGACCCTAGGACAGCGGGTCGGATATTCCGTTGTCAGTAACCCACTTCGGGGATATGAGTGCTGCCGTTGGCCCATAAAGGGTTCATCCGCCACCATCTCTATTTCAACACCCTGACTAATGCTGAAAATTCCTTACTGACCTTAGCTCCAAATACGTCAGAGTAGCTCACGTAAGGTATCTGCCATCTTGACTGTTGGCACCACCGTTGATCCAACCTTGTGGATTCATCCGCTGTATGTCCTCTTTCTGAGGGGCTCATGTAAGACCTCTGAGACTCGATCAGGCAGTCATTCCGACAGAGCATTATAGTGTAGCTATTTTCTTCGTGCTAAACACTCGCGCTTATAAGTTTAGCAAGTCAAGCCCGGGTGGACGAGACCAGTGGCTACCACGGGGAGGTAATTCCTATTTGCATCGGAATTTTTCTGCAACTTCCATACTGCCGATCGTTCCTCCGCAAGCCCTGCATTTTTTTTATATTTTTTTTACCGCATGAAATGGAATTTTTGGTTTTGCGTTCACTTTTATTTATCGTACAAATGTTTTCTGCGGTTTCCTCTAAAACAATTTCAAAGTAAACACAACACAAATTGTTTCCTTGGCCTTTTATGTCAAAATTTATCTTCGATTTAATGTACCGGACATTTATTTCGCGAGCTAAATGAGTGGAGACTTGTCATCGGCCCATCTATATGAAGTTAAGAATTTAGCGAGCGAACAGGATACTGCTTTGCTAAACTGCCTCGCTAAATTTTATCTTTGTAGACATTTTTGTATGGGAGATAAAATTTAGCGCGAGCAGGATACTTAGCTTTAATGCCGAAAATGATGTATTTCGCATAGACTAACCAAACTAGACAGTCGACTGAGAGCAGAAAGGGTACTTCTGCCTACAAGCTGCCTGTCGTGCATAAAATTGCATAAGTATTCGTGCCTGTACAAATCAAAGGAGCGCCATTGCTGCCGCACGCATCTTATACAATTTGCTGCAGGGACTTCATGACATTCGGGCGGCCATTATTATGGTGCGAAATCAAGTGTTTGCGACTGCGTTCGGCACAGAGATGAATGAATAAAAGAAATGGATATCTTCCGTACGTCTATCCCCCCAAAACCCATTTGTTTACATTGTTGTTTTTGTAATTTCAACCCCCGTCTGTGAATACGTGTGAGTTACAAAGAAGCTTTTATAGGCATCGCGCTGTTCAATTGTTTTGTGTTTGGTGTTGAACTTTTTTAGTTTTTGTTAAGGCTTCGGCTAAAATAAAAAAAAAATAGTGAAATACACATTTCCGAATAGCGAATTCTTGCATTAAAGCCCAATTCATGAACTCACATATACTAGAAAAGAAATGACCATATGTGCGTGAGTTCATGATTTTTTCGGGAAAACAGCTTGTAGGTAGCCGCCTTTCCATTGGAAAGTTATACATCTCTGTATTCCATTATCTTTGGTTCGGCATACTTTGTGCCCATTAGTTATGCGGTGTTCACATCACAGTTCATTTTAAGAATTTTTAAAGTTTTTGTAATTGTTGGGTATCAAATGGAATTCCTGTTATAATTAAAATAATAATTATTTGTCAATATCTAGCATAAATCCATCTCATTTTGAACTAACACGTTTTTTTCACTTTTGTTAAAAGAGATTTTGTAACTTCAGGTTTTTTTTTTGCATATTTTAAGAAAATACACCTTTTTCCGTTGATTTTATTGCTTTAAATTTCGAAGCCATATTGAAAAAATAAATATATTTTAACACAGTTTAGTGAAAAGGTTTTTTTTTTGTATGTAAAATATTTTTTTTAGTTTTAGCATAATTTGTAATTAATACGTAAAACGTATACTTGCACAATATTATAAACATGCAAGTATGCATTTGTTAAATTGAAAAAAAAAACAAAACTTTGTTTTTGTTACTATTTCTATTCTATTCTGAAATTTGTATGCGCTTGGCTTTTTCAGCTAAAGGCGATAATACAAAAATCCTCGTAGATTGCTCTTTATTTTACTCGTAACGAAAAAAAAATGTTTCGATCGCTTTTCGTATTCCAAAAACTCAAATAGTGCACTTGCTTTTGTTAATTAATAATTTAAAAAGGTTTATAAAAAAAATTGGGCACATTTCAAAATAAATTGTATTAAAATTTGTAAAAGAATTATGTGTTTAGAAAACGAAATAAAGTGTGCGAATATCAACAATTAACAAAACAATTTGAATTATTACGTTCGATTGAATACACAAAATCGGAAATCAAATCACGTCCCGACGCTGAAACCCATCTTTGACCCATGCGTGTAGATGATTTGATAGATAGCGTTTGTTTTTCTTGCCATTCCGTCCAACTGGGGAAAGAAGGGACAAAGTCTAGACCTTCATCGGCTATCTTTCGTTTTAAGCCAAGCAGGTCTTTTCCCATCATATTTTCAATCGCCCAACTCCGAAATAATTGACTGCCGTTCAAAACATGCCATTAGTTGCATCTATTTTGGAATTTATTCAACCCTTTCAGATATTCATCGCGTTTAACTTCACCCCTTCTCATACTAGCAGCTAAACCTTTGTAGATTTCCAGAAATAATTCGGCAAACAAAGAGCTCTCTTGCAATTTGAACGTAATTATCATTTGCTGGGTGATATTTATTACCCAACTTGTGTTTAATTATCCTCAAGAATATAAAGGGTGCGCCATCTAGTGGTTTCTTTTGAAACCATAGGTTATTTTGACACTGACAGCTGTTTGTCGCTCGAAATCTTGACAGAAAGTCAGTATCACACCTCCGCGGAACGAAATGAGTCGCGTTACGCTTCAACAACGTTTGGAAATATTGAAAACTTATTTCCAAAGTGAGTGATGTGTATCCTAAAAAGTGCGTTTTTTGAAAAGAAGCTTTGGCCGAAATAAAGCACACACCGCGCCTGGTGTACGCAAGTCTGTGCAAAAATTTTGAGACACTTGTATGCTAGTGGACAACACTCACGGTCCCCGTTGTCATACGGTTTAGCCGAGAGTGTGAGACTCAATTCACGAACTTCGAAAATGAGGCTGGGAACAACGTTTCGGTCAACAGTGGGGTTTACAGAGCCATGTTAACCGACTTTTTTTTCTACTGAAATTGAAGACATGGATTTGGACGACCATGCAAAAGGCGCGCCATGTCATACAGCCCATGCCGCAATCGATCCTCTGTCGTCTTGGCGATGTCAATTGGCCGCCTCGGAGCTGCGATTTGAACCCTTTGGACTTTTTTTTTGTGGGGAACCGTGAAGGACCGATGTTATGCCAACAATCCGCAATCGATTCAAGCACTTAAGGCCAATATCATCCAAGCAATCCGTGAGCTACAGCCCGAAACCATCAACAAGGTCTTGGAAAATTCGTGTGACAGAATGCGCTACTGCGAATCCAGCCAGGCAGCCAATTGAAGGACGTTGTGTTCCATTATTAATGGGAATATGTGCTCTTACTAAATACATGGCATATATTTAGTTTTGTTCATTTTATTACATTTTGAAAAAGAAACTTGTACTTGGCCACCCTGTATATCTTCAGCCTTTACTATGCCTAGCCTATATGGGGTGGATGTAATCAATTTCATTACTAAACTATGTACCCGCTTAAAAATTTATTTTTGGATCAGCAGCAGTCAAGCAGCTGTCATCATCATGATTTAATATAAATATATCACAGCGTAGTCATGTGACCAACAAAAGCTCGGTCCATGTTCCAAACTCATCCATCATTTACGGGATAGCACTGTGCACTGTGCAGTGACACTACCGACAGTAGATTTATGAAGAAAGCAATCATTCATACATTGTATACAGATGGTGCAAAATGATTTTCTGTCATCGGGTGAAACAGTATACCTCACGTGGAGATTTATATTCGAGTGTTGGATGATGAAATATGTACACCTACCAAACCCCGGATGACCATTTTTATGCAGCCTTTTGTTCTAGTTGAACAAGGACCTGAATGCCTTTCCAAACAGATAATCACAATAGAATCTCTATTGCTTTGTGAGGTACCTAGTTAAAAATATGTTTCCCCTTTCAAGGTACCTTTCAGAGAAACCGCCATTCCTTGGTGGAAACTTTTCCACTGTTTTTTTGAGATATTTTTCAAAATGTAGAAATTCAATTGAGCCAGCGAAATCTAATAATATTGGAAAAGCATCGATGCCAACAATGAACGACCGCGAACTCGTCCGAAATTATGATTTCCTCTATTCGTCGAATTCTAAACGTTCCGCGTCTAGCTGCCCAATCAATAATATTGCTTACCAGAGTTCTTCGAACTGAACAATTCGAATAGAAAAACATCGCATATACCGGGTCTAGGAAGGAAGCCGCTTGCTGAAGCAGTGCTTCGAATGGAAATAAAAAAATAGGAGGAAATAGCTTTTCGTGCTCGTGAATCAATTGTTTTCACTTGTACTTTGATTGACGTACGGAAAGCACCACTTTGTGGGTAGAAATGCATTCCATGAAAATGTTTGAATTGAATTCCATGAAATGGATTTGAATTTACATAAAACTCTTGCCAAAAGGAGGGGATCTGTTCTCGCTGTAATTGTAGAATAAGCCACCGGTATGGAGTGGATTAAGAGTTGGATTCTCGTTAATGGGGCTCTAATTCGGCTGAACACTTTGAAAGTGCCAGCCCATAAAACACGTGTACTTAAACTGGGAGCACAATTTGAAATGGGGCTAGAATAAAGGGCATATATCTACAGTTCGATAGACGATTGTCATAAAAATTGAGTTTATTGAGGAAATACAGATACTCAGAGCTCGTCCTTGGGGATGAAAAAGACCACCGCATAATTATACCGATTTTTTTTTACATTTATTACATTCTCTTTTTATTTTTTATTAGTTGAAACTCTGGCCCCAACACTTAAAATTAAATAAGATTGGAATAAATTTCAATAATTAAATTGCCCCATTTTTAAAATACATCCCGATGAAATGAAATAAGGTCGAAAAAATAAATTAAATAATCCACAAAATTGGGGTAAATTTTTCATACTGAAATTATAATAAAATAAATAAATAGGGACAATAGGCATATCTTCTCACAACCATTCGTCTTGTGTGAGTTTTTATTTTTGGGACGAATGGAAGTGATCTACAATTTTATGCCGAGTCCAAACGGCCAATTGAGAAGCTCTTCATTACAGTTATACTCTCGGATGTTGGTTCGCGAGAGGTGGCGCAGTGAAAAAAACCTGAAATTATACTCCATTTTTGAAATGGAAATTAGGTCCCAATGAAATGGGACTTATATTTTTAATTAATAGTTTTCAGCGCTCGATTTTTTGAAGTAATACTTCTTTAGGCACTCTTGACTTGGGGGGTAAGCTGGTGAAGGCGTCACGAAAGCGTTACGGAAATTGCGAGCGGAAGTTGAGAGGGAGATATAAGCTAGTGAAGATAGAAAGAGAGAGAGAGAGAGAGAGTTACGTTTCGTTTCGTGTATTACTGTAGAGGCAAGAGAGAGATGCAAGCACACATTTTCGTTCTCTCTTTCTCTCAGCTAGTTACGTTTCGTTATCTAAGACGCATCATACAGTGCAGCAGTGATACCAGATCCGGGGATTTTCTCACCAATAATAAGCTAAAAGGGACAAAGGGATTTTTCAGACCTCATAGTACAAAAAGAAAAAGATTTTACCTTTTGGTCAAACTTTGTTCCTAATTGCTTATTTCATTAAGATTAAAAAAATGTTTCAACCTACGATCAAATTAAATATATTCATGTTTAGAAAAAAAGTCATTCAAAATATCTAAGTGCTCTCATTTTCTTTTTTTTATTTATTTATGAATCACAAGTATTTCTTAAAATAATAATAATTTGTAAACATAAAAGGGATATTTTGAGTATAACCGTGGGATAACCTGCTTCTAAAGTCTGGTATCACTGCAGTGCAGGCATATCGTCTGTATCACACTGTATGAGCAAGAGATAGAGGTGCGACCACACAGTTTCTTTTCTTTCTCTCATAGCCAGTTACGTTTCGTATATCTAAGACACGCCTGTTGCAAGGTTGCCACTTTGGTAGTTTTTAACAAATTTGGTGTTTTTTTTTTTGCTTATTGAGTTTTGGTTATTTTTATCTGGTTATGGTAAATTTTTGAGCAGATGTACCAAGACTGCGAACTCGATATCACGTCATTTAAATGCTACCTTACTGCTTCTGAGTGAATGCATTGCATTATTTTCATATGCTTCATCACCATCCATATAAAACTGTTTTATTCGCTATTCAAAAAATTACAGAATGCACTCATTTTCTTCTTTTGACTGATGATGAATAATAATAATTAATCATATTATTTATATACAGACATGAAACTCTAATTTGTTAAGGGTTTGTTATAAGAAAAAAGGTGAATGATTCTGTCTTCTTGCAGCTGGTAAATTTGTGCAAAATCAAATAAAATAATTTTTAGTTTTTTTTGTAAGTGGCAACCGTGGCCTGTTGTCTGTATCATACTGTAGGAGCAAGAGGGAGCAGTGCGCGCGCCCATTTTCTTGCTCTCTTCCTCTCATAGCTAGTAAATTATTGAAGAAAACTGATATATTAACATGTATAAACTAAACATTGATATATAGATGGAGCTAAAGAAGTTTTACTTCAGGCGTGTGGTCTAAAGCACACTCTTTTTTTTAAATTTAAGCAAACTTTTAGCTTCCAACTTCCGCTACCTGAGTTTTGGGAAGCTAAAAGTTTGTTGAACTACAAAGACTATGAAATTCTACGTTTCCAATCTATGCACCCTTTCGTACCTCTGATGTAAAATAAATTACTGACAACTTTTTATTCGCAATTTAATGGAAGCCTTAAATGGTGTCAATCAGAGACAAATCATACTGAGACCCCCAACTCGCAAATTCTCCCGTCTCTGGTCTGAAATTTCTCGTTTTTAAGTGATTCGATATTTCCACAACTGCAAACGAATGCCTATCGAAATGCAAATCCAGTTTTTCATTCTAGAAAAAGTGCCGCCCAACTTCACATAAGTAAACTCGGTTAGGCAATTTTTAGTTGCCAATTGCATGCGTGCGCTTGGGGTGTGCCTTGGAGTATACACATGGAGTCTGTGTGTAACCCCGATCCCCAAGTCGTTGCGCGGCTGTGTGGGTATATGGAGGCCGTTTGTCATCCAAGCCTTTTCTATGTATAAGCTGTGACGAACGGTGACCATTTCGTTACAAATCTGTCTTAACAGAACTGAATACTACATAGATTACAAGTTAGAAACCTGCATAACATCCATCCAAGAACCGTGGGTGTGGAAAAATCGCATCTGTGGCCTTGGTGAGTTTAGCAGTTCGCACAACGTTCTTTACGATAAGCTGCCCGAGAGACCTAGGACATGTCTTGTTGTGTCGTAATCCCTCACGGCAGTCACAATCAAAAGGTTCTTTTGCCAAGATTTGGTTACTGGATCTATTACTTACCATGCAAATGGCAATTGGGAAACCTTTGTCATGCGTTGGCTTACTTTCCCTACAACTCCTCCACCACCAAAGGCTATTGTTGAGCTCGTACAGTACTGCGAGTCCAAAAAAATAGGTCTTATCTTATGTTGCGATGCTAATGCTCAAAACACTGTTTGGGGCAGCAGCAAATGTAACATACGAGGAGATCGTCTTCTGAAAATCATCTTATCGTCCGACATCACCATCATAAATGTAGGTTGTCGACCTACATTTGTAACAGCCACGAGACAGCAAGTAAGCGATGTTACTTTGTCAAACAGGCATTGCAAGGCTATCACAAATTGGACGGTATCGCCAGATAGGACCTTGGCAGACCACAGATAAATTGAATTTCGAATCTACTGCGACAGAACTACCACGTCAACTTTCCTCAGGAAACGGAATGTCTTCGGCCAGACTCTGAGCCTGGGAAAGAATGCCATCGTGTCTTCACGGATGGCTCCAAAACCGGTCTGGTTCTGGAAAGCGAGATCATTAGACTACACTACCCCTTAGGTTACCATGCGTCTCCAAGGGGTGATTTTCGCTATCCTTATGGCTATGCGCTATTTTGTGACAAACAGGTGGAGGGATAGAAGCATATGCGTTGGCAGTGATAGCCAAGCTGCGTTAAAAGCGTTGCTTAACCCTCTTACCACGTCTAAGTTAGTGCTCGAATTCAAGCTTTCTCTGAACTTGGTCGGAAGGCTTAACACAGTGAATCTTGTTTGGGTCCCAGGTCACACTGGTATCCAGGGAAATGAGCTTTCTCAGGACCTGAACCTGCGTTGGGTCTGCCTGCATCTATAGTTAGGCCATCCATTGATACTTGGGTTTCTTGTGAATGCGAGCGTCGGTGGCGTGACTGTGTTGGGTGTAGGCAGACCAAACGACTGCGTCCGGACATCTGTAAAAGGTCCGCTGCTTTCCTTCTGTCTCTTAGGAGAATCGACTGCAGACTGCTTGTGGGCGTCCTTTCGGGTCACCAAGGTTTTGCCAAACACTTAAATGTGTTGGGCTTGAGCGACAGCACCATCTGTCCTGCTTGTGGAGAGGAAGACGATGCAGCAGAACACTTCCTCTGTAGCTGTCCCGCCTTTGCTCGCATCAGGTGGCGGATCTTTGGGGCTGATGTGGTGAGTGCCGAATATCTAAGCTCTTCATCATTGAAGCTCATTCTCATCTTTCTTCGAAAGACGGAAAGACTAAGTACCTCTAATAATGTAAGGTGTCTGTTTGGCAGTACAATGGACCTGTTGTTGTGTCTGAGTGCTCCATCGGATAGTAACAACCTCCGACAAGAAACCTGGTAGCATAAGACTTCGACGCATATTGAGACAGAGATGTCAAAAGTAAGTCAAAATGGATCTTCAAAAATTCACTTAAAACAGCGGACAATGGATAGAGAATTGGCCCTGCACCGAAATGAATAGAAACCTCGCAAGGTCGCAATCCATTGCAGCTGCCCAGTGCCCCACTGACGCACCCCAAAAAAACAATGCCTCGATTCAAATCTTCACTCCAATGGATGATGCATACCTACTCCACGAAAAAAATCAAATTAAACAAAGAACATCTGAAACGTTCAAGTACCACGGCAGCATACTCAAACCACAAGCAAATAGGCCCACATATGCCTGTGCAAGAGCCGTTTGTCGATCATCAAACTTTGCCCTCGGAAATGCGTCCAATCATTACGAGTTCAAGTGCACCTGCTACAGCAATATAAACGAAATCACAATCCACCCGCTCATCATACAGATGCCTAAATCTCCCGCTCCTATTCTCGTATCTGACACCCACTATTTGTGGCAGAGGAAAAATCAATAAACACTTTTATCTGCCACCATGCGCATTATTACAACATACGGATTCATCCTCGTATCTAATCTGAAACTCAAAACCCTTATCGATTCTCGAATAACCATCGAGATACATTTGACCCTCATATTTGTGAGCACTTGATGGGTTCGGTTACATGTCCCCACATATGCGGAGCACGGAATGGGCACACATTTGACTATAGTACTGTGTACTCGCATCACACACAAGAAGGATAACTTTCTAGGGCATTTCCTGCTTTTCCAGGGGATTCCCTTGAAACTACACAATTTATTTATATTATTCAAGACACATACGTGAGGGGGAAATTGTGCCACAGTCGACAATCGACATTGGAATTGAACCCGCCTCAGTCTTCGTCCCGGTGACACAAATCGCTCCGGAAGAATTTGTTCATATTTTAGCAGCCATCGCTCGTGCTGAATCAGTCTGAATCTGCTGGTTAGGGGTGAGATGGGTGCATAAAACGAAAGGACCCACTTCCGCTCCTTTTGCTTTATTTTGTTTTTATTTTTGAAGCTCGAAAAGTTTTCCATGATTCGAGTAGGAGTACTCCGACCGAAAGAGGGATGAAACATGAAAGTGGGGCTACCCAGGTGTTGGTGATATTGGATGGCATTCGCACCGCATCAATCTCGTGTATTGTATACATAGGTATATCTTACGTTGGCGGCAATGTTGTCGTCATTCGGTGTAAACTTGGTGAGCGAAGGCAATCTGGGAAATAAATTCGATTTGCTACAACGCGACACGGGGAATTAAATTGAATGTTTGCCAGGCATCGAATTTCGTTTGGTGTATATAATTAGTTGCTTTTGGGGATTTTCTGGTCTTGGGGTTAGGGGGGCGAGAGAAAATTGTGAATGTGATCTCAAGAAGACAGTTTTCATGTCACATTGACAATTTATTTCGTCTCGAAACACTTTTCGTTGTTGCGTGAGTTGGTGGAAAGGAGGTTAATAGGCTTTTGGCGAAATAATTGCGACCCAATTAGCTTGGGTGTAGGTAATGAAGTTTGGGCTGATTGTATAGCCAAATGTCTGCGGCACTAATTGGGTGATTCTGATTTTAACTGAATTATTATGTATGCTGCTATCGGGTAGACAAGTCGACAAAGTATTGGCTCACGCTTTAGTTTATCAGAGACATATATACTTCGGTTGGTATCTTTCTGGATATGAGCGAAGTCTTTTCAGCATTCAATCGTTTACAGAATATACCCGTAAGTGTGGCTGATTATTACATCTAATATAGTTTACTCCCATCAGTAATGGGATTAGGTACAACTGGCCGAAAGTGATGAAGGTGCTGTTGATGGTGCGCTTCGTGTACGTTCGATTAGAGACCCACGGACAATCAAACTCAGAGGAAAGAGAAGTGCGCGTCTAGTTAGCCCTATTCTTAGCTAATTATCTCCAGTTGCCCACTGGAAGTTGGGTTATGTCTCCTCTTTCCTTTGTCGTGCCAGCTAAGGCGAGGTCTTCTTCTACTGCGTTGTTCTTTCCGTTTTGAGTCGTTGTATATTATTTGGACCGGGATGCGCTGGTTCAATAGCAATTCAATATCTAAGATAGGAGCTTTCAGTCCCTCTATAGCTCTCTATAGATTGCAGCTCTTCAACACAACTATAATCGGAAATTGGTCTAAGAATTTTACGTTCAAAACAACCGAAACAACTTCAATCGTCTTCGAGAACGTCAATGTAGAGTGGAACAATGAGTGTCTTAGAATAAGATCACCTGAGAGTATTAGGCTTAGCAGAGGAGGGTCTGGCAAGTACAACATACCAGATAATGATGCACAAACAATGGACCCGCTACATAAGATTCATAAGAGAAACTGGACTGGATGAAGTCCTCTAAAGTTGATATTCTTGCCAAGATCTTGCCAAGACTAAGACAGGGCAAAGACCCTCAAACAAGGTTCTTAATGAAACTGTAATGCGATGGGGCTCTGGAAAAGGTCATGAACCTTTCCAAGGTATAAGCAGGTGGCACAATAGACCACAAGGTCGCAGTGAACTAAACCCTCGCCATTATTAATTAGAGTCTTGAGTGTCTAATAAAGTTTGTGTCTCTTATGTCTTTTTCAACTCGAGATGTTTTAAGGTTGGTGATAGTTCTTTACTAGCATTGTAGGTAGTCCTCTAGAAATATGTTCCAGAGCTCACAATGACGAAATTTTCCATTCAAAATTGCATATTGTGACCTACAAAAAATTTAGTGTCAAGGTTCGAAAAGATTATAAGTAAAACCGAGTGTGTTCCAACAAACAAAAAAAGAAAAGCAACATGACACATAACTGCCACTGTTCTTTGGCAAAACATTTACCTATAAGTGGCACCTTTTGGCTAACGTCTAAGATCGTGGGCGATCGACTTGACACCATCCATTTAAAGAAAACCTTACATTCATAAATCTTCTGAATGAATTGGCCGATTCGGATGATAGAAAAAAATCCAAATGTAGCTCCATGCTAAGCCCTGAGCTTTACAGAGAAAAACATTTTGTTTGAGTGAGTAATTTAAATTCCACGGAAAGAATTTTAAGATCAAATAAAAAAAAATAAGCGCAGAATCACGAAAAGTTTGTCTAGATTTAGAGCTTAGCTCAGGCTTTACTAATTCACGACTTTGTATTCTCAAAAGTCGCGAATCAAAACGTTTCATTATCAATAATGCGATCAACCGAGAAATATTGCAATAACCGATCGCAATTTGCCACAGATAATTATCAATTTTATATTACGATCAATTGAAAATTATTGCAAAAACAATTCGTAAATTACCAATTTTTTGTTGCACATTGAAATCGCATCCCTTAGTGGACTTACCTGCTTTAGGCGCAAATTACAGTAAGTTGTAAATTGCAACTAATTATTAATTGCAACTTCAGTAGTTGTTATTTACAAATTTTCGGTCGTAAATTTAGACTTAATTTTTATTAATTTGAAATTCACTTTTTGTAATTTACGATTCTTGAGGATTGATTTGAGGCATCACCGTATTAAAATGAAAATGTTTTATAGTCGAACTAAGAAACGATGTTATCGACTTACAACTTATACCTTGTGATTTATAAATCAAAATTAATAGGTTAACTGTTTGATAAAAAATAAAAATTTATGAAGTCTTATTTTATAACCATTTTTTCCTTCTGATATCTATATCGAAACAACGGGGTTTGGGATGTCTTTTTTTGCCATCCAATTTAAAATACACAAAACTTGTTTAGAAAAACTTGCCACACCCAGAGAAAAGCCTGTGTAGACTTTGCCTAAACCGCGGTATAAATCAACTTAGTCCTAAGGTCATTTTCAACTCGGTAACATAAGGTTGTATCCCTTATGTAACCAAACTTTTTAAACCTAGTTTTTGGTAACGCTATGTCAGGCTGTCTAAGGAATTTTACCTTAAAACTAGACTGAATTAAGCCTATTCTTTTACCTAAGGAAAGTGTCATTTTACAACTCAAAAATAATTGTTTTGCCTAAATTGACGATGTAAACTTACCTCACTTCTTGTTCTAAATGATGTTTACGGATCACATGAAGGAAACTAAATTTAGGTTTTTTTTTTCCGAAAACTTGACTTGGTTAATATGCTTCGTAAGCCTAGAAAGAGATGTAGCTCTGAAAATCTTTCCGCTCAGTAAGTCTCCACATGCCTATCAACCAGGTAAATCCACCGAGTCTGCACTTAATGACTTAGTAACCAAAATTAAATAGGCGCAGTGGCTTAGTGGTTAGTGTGTTGGACTACTAAGCGAGGGGTCCCAGGTTCCACTCCCGAGAAAAACCCAAATTTCAACTTTAGGTTTTTTTCGCTGCGCCACCTCTCGCGAACGTCTGACAAACATCCGAGAGTATAACTGTCATGAAAGAGCTTCTCAATTGGCCGTTTGGACTCGGCATAAAATTGTAGATCCCTTCCATTCGTCCCAAAAATAAAAACTCACACAAGACGAATGGTTGTGAGACGCTAGGCTTGGGTCCATACGGACCTGTTCCGCCAATTATTTTTTTTTTTTTTTAACCAAAATTAAATCCTCCATCAATCGTAAATCGGAAATCTGCCTTGTCGCTTTCCTTGACATTGAAGGAGCTTTCAACTATTCATCTTTTGAGTCTACCAAAGGGCTCTCAATAATATGAATCTATCTCCTATCATTGGAAAATGGATAATGGCAATGCTGGATGACAGAATTATTCAGACCCGCATTGATGATGTGGAAATCTCGGCAATCACAACCAGAGGATGTCGTCAGTGGTAAATTCGAAAGCACGGTGTCAGAAATACGCCCTATCTGTTGTTCAGAGATGGTGTAATAAAGAAGGTCTTTCTGTAAATCCAAAGAAGACAACTATTGTCCCCTTTACAAAATGGAGAAAACTATATCTCCTTATTCGCCCCACCATGTTTGGCGAAACAATTGAATTTTCTCGGGAAGCCAAATATGCCAAACCAACCAATAAACTGCATTACAAACCTTTCTCGTATCAAGTCAAATGAGATCTGGCACAGCACAACTAGGCAGCACTGCGCCAGACGATTTTTCCCCAAATTCTCCCCCAGAAAATCGCTCTTCCTGATTAATCTGGACAAAAATTACCCGAGGATCCATCTCCATCCATCCATCTACATCTCCACCGTATCCTATTTGTAGACTTTGCCTTGAGAGTGACGAATCCTACCAAATTTTACCAATTTTTGTAGATGTATTAATTAATTAATGTATTGATTTACCAGCCAGCCAAACTTACCTCACTCGTATTTCATAGACTGATGCTATCAGAAATGTTATACAAATTAAAAAAATGTTTTTTATGTTAGGTAATTTTTATTTTATTTTTTTTTTCTGCTAATTTGGGATTCTGTCTCAGGTTGGAATACCGACAAAAAAAAAACAAATTCCAACTTAAGGTTTTTTTCAGGGGGCAGATTCCGTATAACAATAGGGTCGGGTGCACCTCATCCCCGGACAACTCATCCCCTGCCAAATTTCGCACCCAGGAGATGAGTTGTCAGGGGAAGAGACGTGGTTATGAGATATAACAATAATCGTTACAATTTTTGAAACCTTAATGACCCTAAGAAGTTATATTCTGCCCGAATTTGTTTCACTATCGTCAGCTTTTATTACATTTGTGGAAATTAAATTGGATTAAGGTCTCATACTCGTAATTTTGGCACTTAGTTACTACTTTTGGAGGTCTATCGTTTCGACGATAATCGTCTGAAAAGTTACGGTATGAGTGCCCTGTTTCTTCATCTGGGAACACTGGTTTGGAGTCGGCATAAAATCGTAGATCCCTTCAATTCGTCTCGAAAATAAAAAAAAAATTAAAAAGAACGAATGGTTGTGAGAAGTTAGGCTTAGGGTCCTGTGGACCTGTTGCGCCAACTATTTATTTATTATACCCTCCACAGGAAGGTATATTCACTTTGTCATTACATTTGTAACGCCAAGAAGGAGTCACCGGAGACCTCATAAAGTAAATATATATATTCCTAATCAGGATCACATTCTGAATCGATTTAGCCATGTCCGTCTGTCTGTCTGTCAGTCTGTTCGTCTGTCTGTTGAAAGCACGATAGCGCCCGAAGGAATTGACATAGGCGAATGAAATTTGGTGAAAGGACTTCTTTTTGTCGTCGTCAGGTTGGTATTGAAAATGGGCTATGTCGGTCAAGTAGTTCTGGTACCTCCCATACAAAATCAGTATTAGACCCATGTGTCTCTCTGTCAGCTGATAGAGTACAAAGGAATTAATCTAGGCGAATGAAGTTTGGTAAAAGGACTTCTTTTTATCGTCATTAGGTTGGTATTAAAAATGGACTATGTCGGTTAAGTAGTTCGGATATCTCGCATACAAAACCAATTTTAAACACATGTGCCTCTTTGTGTGTTGAAAACACGATAACGTCCAAAAGAATTCACCTAGTCAAGTGAAATTTTGTGAGAGGACTTACTTTTATCGTCGTCAGGTTGATATTAAAATTGGACTATGTCGGTCAAGTAGCTTTGGTACCTCCCATACGAAACCAGTTTTGCATGACTTGTATGCAGTGGAGGGTATCAAACCATCGGCCAGGCCGATGATAGCACTTTTACTTGTTTCTTAATTCTTTTTTTACAATAGGCGTTATATTTAATATTTATGTAATATACAAATTTTATTATTATGACTTGAAGTAGCGTTAAAAATGCAATGTTAATATTATCTGCAAATAGAAAACATACATTTGACTAGGTATACAAAATGTTCCGATACCCACTTTTGTTGTAAATTGCCTTAAGATCTTTTCGAAAAGTTTTTTTTTTTTAAAATTGACATTAATTCGTTTCGAAAGCAATGTGTTTATATAAATACATACATATGTAAAACAAAAGAGATATTTCACTGCACTTACCTTAAACTTCTTCTTCGACAAACCTTTTGTCTAATATTTTGTTTGTTATTTGTAATTAACTTTTTGTTTTTAACTTTAAGTTTCCAGTGGGCATTGCACTCTACTATTTTCAATGTTTGTAATGTTTCACGAACTTTTATCACTGATTAGTTATCGTTAACAAAATACGTCCAGGTACAAATTACAAAATATTTTTTAGAGGATATATCACTTTAGATATTATGTTATATATTTACCTTAGAACTGAGGCAATTTTGCATGGTCGGTGAAAAATTATCCGGAATATCAGTTTAGGCCTAAGGTAGATTTACCAAGTAACTAAGGTAATTTGTTCACTACTTCTGAACCTAACGAAGCAATACACGAAAATAAATTTTGATTGGCGGGTCACAGGCGGCTTCTATCAAGTGGCTTATATCAGATGGCTCCTATCAATCAGTATGGTTTGCGAAAATTTACCTTAGAACTAAGCAGAGTTACGTATGTCCTTAGGTGGATATACACTTATTTGTATCTATGTTAAAATAACTTAGGGCCGTTTGCTCCTACGACTCTTTACGATTTAAGTTCTACTTAAATACTTATGGACTTTTTTCAGGGCATAAACTGTCACATAAGAGTTTACGTGGCACTTAATTCGCTATGAGGCGTATCAGCAAACGGCCCTTAGGCCCTTAAGCAATTTAGCCTATTTCTCATTACCATTGTACACATTTTCTAATCGTATATTTCAACAAACCGAATTTCGTAATTTCCGCCAATTTTCAATGTCAAATTACGAATTTTTGCATAAATCTAAGAAAAAATTGTAGTGATTTGCGAAAAATATAAAGTTCGAGAATTGCAATAGGGAAATTTGTACGATTTTCAATTCTTTCCGTGTATGAGATCCTTTATATAGTTTGTCTCCCACGTCCATCACAATATTCAGTTTATAACTGACATTGCAAATTCAAAAACCAATCTCAGAATTCCTACATTATAAAGGGTTTTCCAATAAGAGGTGTTATTTTGGTATTCAAAGAAAAATACCATTTTCTGAGATAAATGATCGGATGTTTATTTCATAATAAAGAGGAAGGTATGCCGTTAATAATGAAAAACAACATCAGCCAAATGGCCACCACGAGCACGCATACAGGACCATATCCTTTTCATGAAATTTTCCATAACCAAATCGCAAAGTGGCTGCCCTATGACCTCGATAACCTCACGAATTTTATCTTTGAGGCCTGGAATCGGCGCTGGGCTGTTGGCGTAGACCTTATCTTTTACGTGGCCCCAAAGGAAGAAGTCGGAAGGTGTTAAATCACAAGATCTCGGTGGACAATTGTGATCACCTCTTCGAGAGATAACACGGTCCGGAAACTTTTCCCGTAAAAGATCAATGGTTTCGTTGCTTGTGTTTTTTCACAATTTTTGTAGTGAATTTTAATAATTTCAGTGCGTTGTTAAAGCGTGTATCGTTCCATTTTTAGCAATGGCGTAGTTTCTACTTGTCAAATTTCAAAGAATAAAAGCTTCAAAAGTGACAGCTACCGAAATAGCGGGTCATTCACAATAACACCTCTTATTGGAAAACCCTTATATCTATGTGACTTTGTCGGTCTAACACGAACTCTACTTCCAATCATAGATACCTTAAACCTGCGTTATAAAATAAAAACATGCCCTTCTAAAAGATGGCGCTTTTATCTCTTCAACTTGCGACAATTGCCTGTTACTGACGATTTAACTTACAAAATCTCACATTTTTATTTGATATTATCAGATGAATGGCCGAAAAGTGGATTTTATTTAACACTATTCCAATATTTATGAACCGTTTCTGTTATCTAGCATCGCAAAACATCTATCTAATAAGATACGAAAACAGCCAACCAAACATTTGACAAACGAGGAAGTTTCGTTCGACCCAGTCGTGCGCTTTATTCTGTAATGAACACACGCTAAAGAGGTTAAGACTACAATGTATTCTAAAAGTAGACAGCGCGGGCATAAAAGGACCCCTACGTAATTTTTGTAAAATCTTCTTCGTCATCCAATTTTTATATTTTTCATATATAGATAGGAATGCCTTTTATTACTTTGCTCACTCGACCTTACATAGCACATGATTGACAGTATCTCACAAACTCACAATCATATTTATCGTTATATTTATTTATGCAAGGCTATTTTTCCATCCACATACACACACACTTTTATGTGGGTTAATGGCTTGTATGTCAAGACAATCATTTTAAAATCTAGGCCAGACTCACTGTTCAGTGTTGCATGGGAAAATGTACTCATCTATACAGCTCTGGTCTACAGATATCATGCTATGTCAAACGTAATAAAAGACATGAAGGCATTTCGCATTCACACTACTCCATGCCACTGCATGGATGGAAATACAGCTCAGACAATTTGTGCCATGTCGGTTTAGGGTATTTGTATTTGTTATGACTTCTTTGTTCGAAAAAAGATCGTAGGTAGATAGATACCTGACTGATTGCTGCCTTTGGCGGAGTATTAAACAGTCTGCAAATATTTTCAGCTAATAAAAAACTTTTTCCTTCGTTAAAAGTGTTTTTCCTAAGTTTTTCATTTGAGATACTCAAGTGTCAATATGTACTTGAAACCAAATTAGCCCAAAGTTGGATGGTGTTAGTAAATAGACAGAAAAGGTCTATAAATTCGAAGATAAAACTGAATTGGATATCTGATACTTTGCCAGATAAAGAAATTAAGTTGCGGGTGTTTGGTCGTTAAAAGAATAGGTATACGACTGGCGGTACCCAGTGTCGTATCGTACATTTTAAATTTTTCCGTGGTAGATCCTTGCTGCTGGTCGCAAGCATCCGAAATCGACTTGCTAAGCTTAGAAACATGAGGAAAATACCAAAAACTATAGTATTGCGTCGGTAATTACTGGCTGAATGAGCCTCTACCTTCTAAGTTGAGCTCACCAGAAAGAGGGCGTTGGGAGAATGAATGCATTTAATTTAAATGTCAATAGTGTCGTCAAAAGTCAAGATGGAAGATACATAAAATATACTTTTGACATATTTTCAGCTGATCATGTATGATTATTCATGACTAGTCAGGGTGCTGAGAAAGGGATTGTAGCAGAAAAACCCTTAATGGGCCATCAACAGTTCTCGCATCCTGAAAACCGGTTTGGCTTTGAATATTCAGCCTCTTTTCTAGGCGAAGGGTTTCAGCTAAATATTCTGGGTTCTGTAGGCTGCCGGCTGTGTTTGGAGTTAACTAATCAAACATGTAAAGATATATAGAAGAGAAAAGAATAAGTGTAGTATTGACGACCCTGCCGAACATAAACGTCATCAGACTCTGAACGGGTGACTCTTTTATGCTGTGGACACACCGAGAGTTTTGGAAAGAGCTCACTGCTGTTGTGCGGTGATGTGCTGCTGTTGCGATGCTTTATAATTTTATAGGCTGACATAAATAGAAGCCTTCGAAGTCTCATGTCGTTTTCCATTGGGCAAAGAAGCTTCCGGCAGAGTCCGGAATCGAAAAAATCACTTCCGAAACCGTTCCATTGGCACAAAAAATACTCTTCTGGTGATTCTTATTTTATCTTTTGACCGGATTTTTCGACCGAATTTATAAAAAATAAAAATCGGTAATTCGGCCAGATTTGACCGGATTCATTATTCTTTAGTGGCAACACTGTGTGGGACAGTGTCTTTTTTGATTTCTGTAAAAAACAAGGTGTACAGCTCGTCGAATTCGTGGCCTTTCCAAAGAAAAACTAAGTTTGGACAAGATCTACATTTGAATTACGAAAATCCCAGCCGAAAGCCCCTGTAGCTATAGTGCAGTAAATTTTATTTTATATTAATATCGTAAATTAATTTTACTTATTAATCAATATTAATGTTAATAATAATATTCCGAAAATCGCATAAAAGACGACTAAGACTGCCTTTGCTTTTTAGTTAGAGAGAATTCGTCCCAACGGCAAACATAAGTCCCAAATTCAGGCCAAATCGGGCCATGGTACCTACTCCAATGCAGAGAAAACAGGACATAGGCCAACTAAGACGTCTTTTCCATAAGACAAGCGGCGGGAAGTAGGACGGCCCGATGTTGATAATGCCATTTACGGCTTATCTCCCAGCAACTTCGGAAATTTGCCCCCCAAGCTAAGTTGACTGTAACCAATAACTCTGGAGGAACCTAAGATTGATACGATAAGCTAGATTAAGAGTCGTATTCCACTCCTACTCGGCTGTTAGTATTATTTTCATCTTATGGAAAGTAAGTCGCCTAAGGACGAACGATACCCTCGATACCATTTGTTGCAGACGTTTACTCAAGTCAACTATGTTTGCTGGTCTCTGGGTTTCGTATGTGTAACTCGCAAACAAATTCTCCGTGTTTGCTGTTGTTCTTCATACAACCTAATTAATTTTATATCTGTCTGGTTTTATTTGCTAAATTCCGTCTGGCAAAAAATTTTATCGTACTAAAGGTGATTGTTTCGTTGGGTGCACATGAATGTCATCGAGGAATATTGCGCCTGGGGTGGCTCATACAAGTGATTGGGGTCCTGAGAGGTGCACTAATTGTCTAAATACATCCCAGTTAGTTAGTTTCATGATTCTCAGAAAATTCACTCATTCAAAATTTTCCATATCGATCGTCGTTTTGTTTTTAAGTAACCCCCTGCTACATTCTAGTGGACTAAAATCATTGATGCAGTTTTCTTAAGGGATATACGTAATGAGTCTGCTACCGAGCACATAACCTTTAAAATAAACGGGCGCACATTACACTCAAAATGTCAAAAAGAAGAGCAAACATGTTATGACAATCAAATCAGGCGGGTAACAAAATATAGCTACGGAGGAATGACTGCCAAAAAAAAGAAAAGAATTAAACTGGAAGCGCTGCATAGCAATATATTCAATTCCTACGTTTATTATGAGGAGTTCTTATTTTTAAATTTATTGAACTATTTTTTCATTTGACTGCTGGTAGTTATAAGGCGTTATAATATTTAAAGCATATGCAACAACCGACTGTTTGATTTAGGGGCGTTCTGCAAGCTTTTCGTGGTCATATTCATTCGAATACCTTTCGAACAGGGCAGAGATGCTCCGATTCGATCTGGAAATTGGTCTCTGAAAAAAAAAAACGGCACAAAGTACATGGAAGAACTTGCAAATGTTTCTGGTTTGAATGGAAACAAAAGCATGTACGGTATGTATCCACTAACAGACCCCCTCTTCAGCAAACCGATAGCTCGCCAAAGATCTCTGTGGGCTGACCTTGGCAAGTGCCCACTCAAAAGATGAACAGAGATAGCAAATGTAGCCCCATTTCACGAACTACATTTACGAATGTATCGTAAAGAGGAAATAAATCAACAATAAATTTAAAAAAATGTGTTTCCGTTCAGATTTGGTAGACGGCTTTAGTTTCTTTATTTTCTACAGCAGTTACATCATTCTGTTTCGAATGAAGCTGCACGTTTTCAGAGACGCTAATTAATCTGTCATCACGTCCATCACACGTCAGTACACATCATCTGTCCATGACTTAATCTGTTTGTCTGGTGATAAAATTTCGGTCACCCAAATGCAATGGATTTAATGTCCATTTGTTTGCATCACATCTCCCATCGGTCAACATACTGCGCGATGCCAATAACAAATTTTAATCTCGACTTTAAATTTACGGTAGCTCAGAATTACGAAATATGTATGGAAAATAGAGCCACTGTGAACTACTAAAATTTAGAATCGAAAATAAAAATGTTTGTTGATGAGGCCCATTGTGCATATAGATACAATCGGTTTGCGAGCTATTTTTTTTTTTTTTATTTTTTTTTTTTTATTTAATTTCTTTATTTCATTAATAACTTAAAGTTATACAAAAGTTTAAAACAAAATTCAAAGATAGATATACAAGATAGTAGAGCATTTAAGTTATAAACTGAAATAGTTTTGTACATTCAGTTGTCAAATTTAAACAAGAGGCGAATGTACAGTACATACTCAATGAAATTAAGATTTATTTATCGATGGGGATGCGATAAAAATAGATATAAATTCAACTATCAAAAGAAAAAAAAAATATATACAACAAAAAGAAATCATACCAAAGGATTCAGTAAATTGCCAATTTCAGCGTAGTTTAACGAGAAAAGCCAACATTTTACATTTTTAAGATATACGGATTTAACTCGCTCACATCTCAGACTTGAAGGTAAGTTATTGAACAAACGCGGAGCAGTAACATTATAGAAGGTGGAAAAATGCGATTTATTGATTGTAGGTACATTGACGAGATTACTAGTGTTGACGCGCAGATTACGGTTTTCATAAACCCTAGGAGAGTTGTACCCGGATTTTTCAAAAAATATTTTTAAAACTTTATAGAAGTATAAATGTCTCAATGGAAGAAATCCAAGACTTTTGAACAGTCCAAAACTAGAAGTACGACGGTTAACTTTACACATAATACGAACAGCGTGTTTTTGTTTTATTAGCAAAGGCTCTAATTTATTATAATGTGTACCACCCCAACAAGCTATACCATACTGAAGTTTAGATTTGAGAAGACCATTATAGACTAACTTTAAAATTGGCAAATCACAGTATTGGCTGAGATTATAAATCTGTCTAACAACATTGTTTAGATATTTTTTTAAGTACATAGTATGCTCCAACCAACTGAGCTTATAATCCAAAGTAATACCTAAGTACTTAAAGCTGTCGACGCGTTCAATTAGAAAACAGTCAGCAGTGCAATTGGCATGTGAATCAAAAGTGGGTGAATTATCATTGTGTGTACAAGGATTAATAAAAAGGAATCTATTGCAATTTGGCGAATGGTATTGTAAAGGCATATCATTACAGATTTTACCCTTAATATTAAAAACCATGAACTTTGTTTTGTCACTTATGACCATTTTATGAAGTTTAAACCATCTCCGCAGTACATCTAGATCATGGTTCACATCCATATATAAATTAAAATAACATTTACCATGATAAGACAAGGCAGTATCATCAGCAAAAGCTGTGAGTTTACCCCTAAGAGGTTGACTAAAAAGCGAATTTACAAAAATTAAAAACAAAATAGGACCCAAAACAGATCCTTGTGGAACACCAATGTTAATGAGATTTTTCTCACTTAAACTATTTTGAATCTTAACTCTCTGACTACGGTTATAGAGATAAGAAGTGAACCAGTCATGGATAAAACCTCTGAAACCCACGTTATAAAGTTTTTTAAGCAAGATGTTATGGTCTACCATGTCGAATGCTTTAGTGATGTCAATGAATAAGGTAGCAGGGATATCAGAAACATTTAGACTACTATAAATTTCACCGCATAACTTCAACAAGGCATCTTCAGTAGATTTGCCACTTCGAAAGCCAAATTGTGAAATACTAAAGAAATTAGTTTTGTCTAAGAAAGACAGCATTCTAGATTTGACCCCTTTTTCAAAGACTTTAGAAAAAACAGATAACAGGGATATAGGGCGGTAATTGTTCAAAGACTTAGTATCACCTTTTTTATAAAGAGGAATTACAACAGCTGTTTTAAGTATTTCCGGAAAAATACCCTTTTGAATACTTAAATTGAAAATATGACATAAAACATCAGAAACAAGGAGCGAAATTCTTTTTAAGATATTACTTGAGATTTGATCGCATGACATAGAATTTGACGCTTTTAGGGATTGTATAATTTTATGAACTTCAATTGGTGAAAAAAATTCAAAGAAAAAGCTTTGTCTTTGGAAAGTGTCATATACAGAAAAATTATCACATTGACAGTTAGAAGTCTTATTTACTGCGGATTCCCGAATAGCCTTTGTAATATTGGAAAAATAGTCATTGAACACAGTGGCAACTTCTAAGGGCTCAGATAGAGTCGTATTATTTATAGTGACTGCAATATCAGAATTAGGTTTGTTTTTGTTCAAAATTTCGTTAACAACCTGCCATTCTCTTTTGGAATTACCTAAACTTTGAGCGAACTTATTACTGAAATAAGTATCTCTGTGAAGAGGTATTTCAGTTTTCAGTTCCCGACACACCTTATCATAACACCCTTTCAGTCTTAAGTTGTTTGGATGTTTTTTTAAACACTTAAACAGATGATTTTTCTTTCTGATTTTAGTAATCAGAGTACCAGTCATCCACAGCTTAAGAGGTTTCAACTTGTTGGTTTTTTTTATGTGTATACTTGCGCGAGATAAGTGCAATTGAAGTTTACTAAGAAACAAATCAAAGGCAATAGATGGATCCTCTGCTCTGTATACTTCATCCCAAAATTCAAAAATTAAAGCTGACTTTAGAGCTAGAAAATCAATTTTAGTGAACTCTTTATTATTGCACAGTTTTATTCTGGAGATTCTGAGGTCAAGTTGAATAGTAGTTAAACAGTGGTCACTTATTTTGAGGTCAAATATAGCCGTTCTAAAATTAGCAGGATTATTTCTATGTAACCTAATAAATATATGATCCAAACAAGAACTTGTTTCTTGAACCACACGCGTTGGATGAGTCAGTAAACTATCAAAGCCAAAGGACGACATTACCGATAAGAAATTATCAACTTCGGATGAAGTCGAAAGAAGGTCAATGTTAAAATCACCCACAATAACTAGATTTTTACACACATGATTTTCAAGAAAGCCAGAAAAATCATCCAGAAAGACATTTACTGAACAAAAATTCAATCTATAAACACCGACAAAACAGTATCGAGCACCAGAAATTTCGCAACTTACACAAATCAAATCGACACTAGCAAGATTAAAACGCTCAACGTCAACGTTAGACAACAAATTGTTTCTATAAAACACAGCAACACCACCAGCAGAATATGAATTATTACAAGCCGCTTTAAATGTAAAATTAGGTATGGAGTAATTTTTAATTTCATCATCAAAGATCCATATTTCAGAAAGAAAGATGAGATCAGGTAAATGTTCTAAAGATGCGAGGTGAGTTAAAAACGTATCAACATTTTTTCGAATGCTACGGATATTTTGGTGAATTATGGAAAGGCCAGAAAGAAAGATGAGATCAGGTAAATGTTCTAAAGATGCGAGGTGAGTTAAAAACGTATCAACATTTTTTCGAATGCTACGGATATTTTGGTGAATTATGGAAAGGCCAGAAAAAGATAATTTGTTTGTATGATCTATGCAAAAACATTTTAAGCTATCAGAACTTGTAGTAGAGGAAAAACTATTATCACTTAAATTAATATTATGAGGACTTATTGGTGAATTACATAACTTAGAAGTAATCATAGATTATAATCAAAAAGTTTGATTTTCAAATTTACTTAAGACCTCACAACTAACTACTTTGATAACCTTGTCTCCCTCCTTTCTTCTGATGAACACGGATGAATTTCTTATCCAGACAAACTGACACTTTTTTTCTAGTCGTAGTTGCTTTGCCTTTGCGAGAAGAGATCTGGTGTAGACAGTTAGAGAGTCATTGATGAAAATCTTGCCGTTGACATTGTCGCTTCTACCTCCGCCGCTGCCGCTGCTATGACCCCTGATATCAGTTGCAAAGATGTTCGCAGAAAGCTTGATTTTATCCATACGTATTTTTTTCATTACTTTCTCCTTCGATCCAAGAGATGAGAAACGTACGCATACAATGTTGCCGGTTGAGTTGTTATTGTTTTTTGTTTTCGATGTTCTTGTATTTCTTACGTAACAAGACTCAATCTCCTCAGGCGCGATTTGCACACCAACACCAGCAGTTAAAAGCTTTATTACCCTCTCTTGCACGTTTGCATTACTGACGTCTGGAATACCAACAACATCAACTCCACACTGCTTCTCTCTTTGCTCTAGTAAGTTCACCTTCACCTCCAGGGCATCGATCTTCTTGTGGAGAGATTCATTGTTTTGTTCCAGAGCTCTTATTTTTAAGAGTGCATCAGTATTAATTTGTTGAAGCTTTAATATTTCGGCAAACAGCATCTCCAAAGTAATTGGTTGCTTGGTGGACTGCAATGAAGGTACACAGCCAGATATTATTGGTGTAGTGAGGGCAGCTTTGTGGTTGTTCTCAATGCCGCTCGATGCCGCTGAGAGAAGAGTAACAGGTGGACCTTTAGATGTACTGGTGGGTGGAGGGGAGAATATGGGAGCATGATCATGCAAAATTGATTTTCTTCGCAAGCTCACACAGCTGTCACATTTGAAACCTTGATCACTTTTTCCATAGAATTCAATTTCTTCTTTTTGTAATTTTGCGCACTTCGCATGAAAATGTTCTTTGCAATTTGAGCACTGAATTTTTAGGTCGATTCTTTCGATTTTCAAAACACAAAAATGGCACTTCATTTTAGCAATACTTTTTTTTAAAATTAAAGTCTAAGTATAATTGAACTTTGAAACTTGTTCTCAGCGCATGTGTCCCCATCAACACTCACAGAGAACAACAACAACAATTTTCGATTTTTTCCTTGCGCTAAAACACTTTCAATCGGTCATTGCAAATCAAGTCAGGAATGGCGGTTTCAAAACGGCGCACTGTGGTCCAAAATGTCTTTTTTGGTTGAAAAAATCATAACTTTTGAACGCATCGCTACAATTTTTTTTTAGGAAATTTCCAAGCCCATAAAAATAGCGATTTTAAAGAAAATTTCTTCACAGGGTGTATCTTAATCTAAGGCTGAAGTAAGAGTTTCTTTGAAAAAGGAATTAACAGAGAAAGAAATTAAAGAAAAACTTTGAAAACAGGTAACACTTTACGAATCTTGTAAAAAAGGTCTGCGGCTATTTTATTGTTCACAGGGTGATCCGAAATATTTTTTTCACAACAGTGGATGCATTAAATTAAGTAACCAAATTTTAATGTTTTTAGCAAATATTTAAACAGTATAATTTCATTTTGTGGCGCTTCAGTATATCCTATAAACTGTTTGAGTGATATATATTTTATACGAAACAGTATAGGAAAAAACATTACAGGCGAAAAAGCATTACAAAATAAAATCCAATAGAATACAAAATATACATTTTTAAAATAAAAAAGAATAGCTACATAATAAATCTTTTTTTACAATTACTATAGAAAATTAATTGTAAGAAAAAAATGCATCTTCTTCATTTTCAACATTTAATAGACTTATTTGTTTTGAGCAATAAATTTGTTTCACATTTTTTGGGATCTAACGTGTCTTAAAGATGAAACAAGTGGATCTGATGATATAGCTAGCAAATTGAATAAATACTCATTTTTTAAGAATAATAATAATCCACAGTTAAATATTTCTTTCAACTTTTTGTAATGTTTGGGCAATAATTCAATTAATCCCTTTCTTTTGGCAAGTTAATCCATGTTAACGTATACTTTAAGAATAAGAAAAATAATAATTTCAACTGAAACTCAGTTACAGCGTACCTCAAAACCCCTTTTGGTTTATTAGGAATTTATTCGAAAAGAGTAGTTAAAGTGGGCGGATTTCAAAAATCAATTGACATTTATATATTTATATAAAAAGGGGCGTGGCCGTAGGTAGAGTTTTAAACGATCAAAATGATAAAAAAAAATATATTGAATTTATATAAGAAGGAGAATTTCACGCTCTTTAAATTAATAAAATAATTGAAATATTCCATAATGAAATGTGCTTTTAAGGCCAAAATGTCAGCACTTGGAATTCGACTTTTTTAAGCAAATTACAATTTCTCCTAACATTGCAATTAGTTGCAGCGACAATTTTGCATATGGTTAGGGTCAACTATCGTGGTCAATTTTCCGCTGGAGCTCGCGAGAATTTTTTTGCAGCTCTACTCAAACGAAAAAAAAGTGCTAAATAAAGTTTTTTTTTGTTTTATTTATTAAATATATTAGGTAATGTTTTTTATTAAAATTATTATGAATTAACCTATATATAAAGCAACTAGACTACATTCAAGAAAATTAAGATTTTTCGTTTATTCTGCTATAATTGCATAAACGAAACATCTCTAGAACAAAATGGACCAACTTTGAAAAGCTCTATAATTCAAACTAGTTAGCAGAAAATTATTTTGTTTGATGTTTTTGAAACTCCGTTTATATTTTTTCTATTAATAAAAGCAAAACATCAAATTTATTATTTTTGTCACGAGATTTTTCTCTTTGGACCACAGTGCGGCGCGTCAGTTGGTCAAGATTTTGTATACTCCCATCGCAGGCATCGGCCTCTTGAGCTAATATCCGCATCAAATGCTTCATTGTGGGTTAAGAGCACTCACCGACCTCGCTCACACGTTCAATTGGCGCCACTCATTGCCTCTTGATTTTGCCATTTGCAATTTGGATTTGAATTCGAAATCTAGACCCAAAACACACACAAGTGGACACGGTTCACTCTTCACATTGCGAGAGTATCTTTTTTTGTAATTTTCTTGCCCTTTTTCTTTTGCCGTCGCGTCGGTCGTCTCTTTGATGGGTCTTGGCATCGTAAATCCCAAGGTATCAACCAACATCAACATCGTTATTCATCTCCAATGACGAAAGTCAGACCCATTCAACAATCGAACGGAATGTACTCAAACTGAAAGAGGAAACCCAGATAAAAGTGGTAACCGAATAATTGATCCGAATAACCCTCAAGGTTCAATGGCTTCTGCCCGAGTGGGTTCATTGTTTCCAAATTGGGTACGGTTTGGAATTTTTGCCTATTTTGGCCTCTTGTCTGCCTTGAAAAATGTTTGCTATAGTAACTTTAGTCAGAGCGTTACACCTATGGTACTATGTGCGACAAGTGTGACAACACTTGTGGTGTGGGTGGAATACTCGTACTGTTGGGAATGCCCTGAATTTATTTTGCTGGTGGCGGAAGTGCGGGCTATTTCGAGGCGAATGAAACTCTTTTAGTACGTTCCGATGTTTACAATTTATTGGCAGTGGATCGGACCAAATACTGTTGGCGAGTGGGTGGCCTGTCGATGGCCGATACTGCGATATTGGGGTTTCGGACAATAGGAATGTGGGCTTGGGAATGTAATAAAATGTTGTTGTTTTTTTTTTGTAAAGATGTATGCCGCAACGGGAGTGTTTTTTTTATACGGCATAGATAGTTTAATCGTGCAAATTTAATTTCAAGTGAACTGAACTGATGAGAGGAGGAACTTTGTTGTTAACAGCGGACGAGTGAAGGGTTTGGGGGTTTGTATAAAATTCTATACAGAGTAAAAAAAGTTGCGAACACGAAAATAGATTATCGGTGTCGGAGTATTTCCCACGCTGAATAAAGTATTTTTGTTTATTTATACTGTACCAATGTCACGTCGGTGTTATAGGAAATGTTATCTTGCTGGATCCTTTAATCTGCTCACTGGTCGGATTAGGTAATACTAAGGGCTATGGAGTTGCGTAGGTAGATACTATCGGAGGTAGGTTACATACGCGTGAGCTACGTGCGTCATCGTTATAATTTTGTTCTTTTTGTTTTTGTTGATTTTCATTCAATGATGTTGTAGATTCTATTTTAGTTCAGATGCCAGGAAGGACTTTTTCCATGATGATTCAGTTTTTAGTTCTTGTGGATGTGAGTGCTATAAATATAATAACAACTAACTGAATTTACCCGGCCATACATCCGAACAACATCCCACAAACCCAGGAGCTCAGAGATAATGACCAGACAATGTCGTTTGTTCGCTGACTCAGCTTCGGGGGTGTTTGGAAGCGGACCACAATTTTGGCCCAAAAATCATCTTTAGTGAAGAGGTACATTTTTGGATGAATGGCTACTTTAACAGGACCATTGCGGTATGTGGGAGGTTTACCAGGTGCCAATACATCCACATGAGGTTACAATTTGGGCAGATTTTAGTACGGGAGCGGTCTGTACTTTTTTTGAAAATGACGTTGGTGAGGCGGTCAACATCAGAGACTAGCGTTACAGAAGGATGCTAACCGATTTCTTTTGGCCCAAATTGAAAGATGTTAAGGTATACGAGATGTGGTTTTAGCAGCTTGGGGCTACGTGCCACACCATGGACATTCTGCATGAACGATTTGAGATTGTATGGTTATCTCTCGCAGAGGTGCGGTTCGACAGTACTAAACATTTCATTGTGGGGTTTTATAAAGATGCAGGCAGGCCTATGCCAATGAGGATTTCGTTAAAACTCAGTTCATTCCATTTCAACATCGACCCGTCCCTATTAAAAAACCTTTTAATATACTTGCCTACCTTCCCTTCTCCTTAAAATATTTTTTTTTCGTTAGACATAACATTTTCATTAAATTTCGATTTTCAGATGCCGTCCTTTGTCGAAAAAATCTCTTCAAAGTCAAAATTTAATTGGGATACATGATAATATTTTTTATTACTAAATCCAAAAGGCCACACACAGGATTTTAAAAATTAGATAATTTTGTGGCCTCTGCGTCCTACCCTTTAGTTATGATATAAAGAAAATATAATTTCACTAATACTAACCCATATAAAACCCAATCCCCATTGTAGTGTCCTTTTTTGTTGTCTGCTTCACAATCATTGCGTCCAATCGAATGGAGGTTTATCCCTTAACTCGTACGTCGTACCGCACATAAGACAGCCACCGGTGTTATTGGAAAAGGTCATCTGATGCTTGGAAATAACTGTCCTAAGGATTAATATCGTATTTGGTTCTTTGTGATAGGAGTTAGGGGCGAGGGGCTTAGGGGAGTTGCAATTATATGAAAAGGATTGTTTTTCTTTTTTTTTTTAAAGAGGTTATTATAGCGGGAAAATATACTCTTATTCGTAAAAAAATGAGGAGACATTTGCGAATTTAAAAAGTTACAAAATAATGGTGGGAAAGATACAGTTGATTTTCAGGATTTATTATTTATACTGTCAGGGAAATTTATTGACAGCCTTAAATTTAAAAAATGGGTTTTAAGTTGTTGTTTGAGCTAAGTCTTGTTACATAATATCAAGCAAATTCAAAACTTCGGTAGAAGGATCTCTCGACGATATTTGTTCGCACCAAATAATGTACTCAGCTTTCAACGAAATTACATTATCAAAGTACCATGTTAGATTTCCATTTCGTTCATTCGCTCAACTGCAGAAAAACCTGGGAGAAGAGCTTAAAACGACGGTAGAACGTCTTCGTTGACCATGAATCTATGCAAGGAATCAGTATACCAACTCTAAAATAGGCTTCGGTAGAAGAGGTTTCTGGATTGGAACGCGTTGTTTGTTTCAATGAAGTTCTTGGAGCTCTTAATTCAACTTCAAATAAGTAGTCAGAAAGTTGGGATTGAAAAGCACCTCTGAAAAAATTGTCGGCATTTTCTCTGATGTTCTTTAGGGAATTCAGAACTTCTTTTGTGCGGTCAGTTGCAGCAACGAAATCTAATCTATTCTAAACTGAATAGTTTTTCGCATACAATACTTACTAGAAACTCACTTTTTTGAACCGCTTCCAAAAGTGTTGATGCTTTCGAAGACATCACCCACGTTCTGGTCGCTATTTCTTCAAGACTTATTGAGATGCATTTGAAGAGCTCTACAAAGGAAATGAAACTGTCATGCCTGTCAATGATTCTTGTTTCACAAAGAAAGTTGTAGTTTTAAGTTTTTGAAGTGAAAACTTCGTTGAGCATTTTTGAAATGGGGTAAAACCTTTGAACTCGCCACCAATGTTTTGTTACCAATGTTCCGACACCAGTGTTTGCGTTGCCAGCCAATTTTGACGAAAAAATGCCTAACTTGAAAAAAAGATTCCTTTTTCAATAATAAAATTCCAAAACCATTTTTTTTTTGGTAAAAATTAAACACAAATATAAAAAAATAAACAAAAACTATTTTTATTACTACAACAAACAGCTTTCAATTTTTTTTCCAATTTTATTTCACCTCCTGGAAGTGGATGTTGGAATTATTTTTAAGGAATGACAGATAAAGTGTTCGGAAAATGGACAAAGTTTGAAGGTGGATACACATTCTTTAAGACCGAGGTTATATATAATTTCTTTTTTTGGCAACGAATTTTTACGAATGTTTAAAAAATTAAAAAGTGAGTATGTTGAATCAAAACAAAAAAAAAAACTATAAACATATTTAAAGTAAAAACTGAAAAAAAACAGGCCTTAAAGCCTTAACTAAGCATTTTTTTGGTGGTTTATAATAATGCATAAAAAAACATTCCAACACTCCTGACGATTCAGAAAATACACACGTAATTGTTCAAATTTTCACAAGTGCACTGTTTTTTTTTCATTTAGATTTAGGGGCCGAAAAAAAAATATTTAGCGTGAAGGTAAAAAAATAATATCGTACGGCCCCTTTGCCAAGTGTGCATTAATCAACTCGATACGCGTCACTAATTATAGCTAGTCACGTGAGATTTCCCTACGACACCAACTCACCCAACCCATTGCTATAAATATACTTCTGTACCTAAGAATAGTAGATACCCTACAATCTTCGTGTTTACAACCTCCTTAAAAGCTACTAAATTTAACCTTAAATGCAAATCCCCTTCGAGCTGTTTGCCAGGACGCACATAAAAAAGAAAGAAATCACAAAATGATTCACGCCTCCCAGGCTAAGCGGCTGTAAAGACCATTTACATAATTCACGCTGTAATTTCATGGAAAGTAAGCCATTATGCAAAGTATCAACCCACACCCTTACCACCGTCGATCCATTCAGGGGGCATCCTTGGGGTGCCACTACTGCCACTGCACAGCAATTCACTTTCGCTGTACCTACACAATCGTAGACATGGCAACTACACTCGCGACTAACGATGGGCTAATTGACCGTCTAGTCCTTGCTGTAGCTTCAAAGAGCAGCAAGGAAAAATAAATATCCCTGCACCCGGCAAGTGGACTCACTTTCAATCGCCGTTTCCATTATGACTGCCAATGCCAACACTGTACGTGTACATCTACCGACGTTCGACGAAATGGAATGACGGATATTTATCCCTCCCCAGTCCCCATAGGGGATGTACATTGTACAGGAAGAAATCAATTTGCATATTAACCTTCCGCCCATACATGCCAATTACAGGGACTTCCTGTGGATGCATCTATTTGAATATTAACAAAGGCCTGGTATTACCCATCGAAACCATTTCATCAGCAGCGCGCACATCCTTTCACATCCAATCTCTTCCCTTCCTCCCACTGATACACCAGCAATTGGGACATATCACTCACTTCCAGGGTAGATTAATGTGGGTCTCTTGGGTGCCATTGTGTGCGATGTGCACGCAGAGGTATAATCGTACCTCTAATGGATTCCACTGTGCCGGCGACACAATGTGGGCTTTGAGCATACCTGGGCATATGGAATCAAGACAAAGACGATGAACATCACACAAAGAGTCAACGTTTTAGCTTTCCACCGATTTTCAGACTCCAAGTCCGGATCAGTGTCGCCCAGAGTGTGCATCCATCTGCAACCCTCTATACGTAGGTATAGTTGAACAACCGTTGAGTATCTGTTGCGTCTGACATGGCTGTGCGCTGCGTTTGTTTACATAATATCTGGCTCATTGCTTTCTTTTGTGATTTTTGTAGAACCAAGAGGGGGGCCGACCGGTAAGAGCCTCATGCAAATGGGTTGCATTCACCACAAATGGGAGAGGCTTAGTGCACAAAAGTCAATGGCACACAAGAAGATGAAATGAAAATGCTAAAGTGTGTAATGGAATACATCGCCGAGATAATAACGGCGCATCCACTTTAGAAGTTGAAATACCGCACGCTAGGTTGTGGCCGCGAGCATGTTCAAGGTGAATGCGTGCGTATAAGATTTCTGGGTTGGATTCGATTTACATGCATCTAGTCGGTTTTAATGGTAATGCACGTTTGTGCATGAACACAGTGAACTCCGAGGTTGTTTGGCGGTAACTATGCCGGTCTACGAATGGGGTAGCGAACTTATCTTCCCAACTTTCCGTCGACGCCTGTCATGCCCTCATGCTTCGCTGGGCTACACTCCAAGCTTGATATATTTGACTGAAGTCTGGGTCTCTGAACGTTAGCATCTTATTTTCTGCAATGCAGCCAATATAAGTAATAAATAATTGAACACAGCCTCTTTAATTATTTTATTTTATTTGTCCAACTATGTATTTACAATATGTTTCTCTATGAGAAATTCAATTACACATCTGTGCACTTGCAAGTGAAACTCCTCACTGCTCTTAATAACTAACTTATGTACTTAGATAAACGAATAGAGGGAAAACAAACCAAGGCCAACATATCGGTTAATAAAACCTCTCTTTCTTAAACTATGTACCTAGATAACTCACAGAGGGAAAACAATTCAGGGCCAACATATCGTTTCATAAAAACTCTCTTTCCTGTGGTGCTGCTATCACTCGGGTTAGCTGGAGCGTTGTCGTGTATTGAAGTTGTTGTTGCAATAATATATGCTTATTATTTTGTATGGTGTTGTATGTTTTATGCTGCTATGTTTTATGTTGTTGTATTGTTTGACTCTAGAAGCTTTAGTATTGTTGCTAGGTCAAGAAATTATTTTGGAGTAACGCTACGCCAGTGCCGTAGCTATTTTCGTGTTAGGATAGGGGCCTCTGGCCACTCTGATGTATATTTTGGCGATGGTAAATATGTTCCCATAACTATTCCCCCTGTTAAGTGAAGTCGTCCTCGGCTTCATAAATATTCTTAAGTGTGGCTTCAAGTTTAATATATTTTATAATCCTGTGACTAAATGCTTTCTTGTCTTTTAATGTAAATTACTAGTATTCCAATTATAATAATTTTAACAATGAACAATAAAAAAAAAGGAAAAAAAACTTAACAATAACATTCTTGTGTTAATTATTATGGTATGCTACACTTATATAAACAATATCATATCTTATTATAAAATTTACAAAACATTCTATTTTCAAAATTTCCAAACCATAAATCAAATTTATAATTACAAACATTTTCATATTATCTGAGTAAAATGAACTCTAAATTCAACTCTTTTTTTTTTAGTATGTAAGTATGTATTGACTTAATACAATTTTTTTAAATTCCAATGTTAATAGTTTTTAGTTACCTAACATTGCTTTTATGAACCCTCTTGTTGTCTATGAGAACCGTAGTCCCTAGGTCTTTTTGAACAAATTTTTCAATGAAAAGTTTCCTAAATTTATTTCCGATACGTCTATTTGTTCGTACAAAAACCTTTTCTCCTGGCTTGTATGTCCTTGTTTGTCTTTTCCTATTGTGATAATCTAAGTCAATTCTCTGAGTGTCGGCTATCTTTTTCTTAATTTCATCCTCAAGAATACCCGGAATTGAATTTATTATATCTATTGGTCTATAATTTGTCACTGAGTGTATCGTCCTATTGTACTTGAATGTGGCAAGTAAAAGGAGCTCAGCAGTATCACTAATGTTTTGCTCTAGTCTCGTACACCTTGCTATCTCGGATAGAGTGCTGTGAAACCTTTCAACTTGACCGTTAGTTGTACTGTGAAAGGGTGGCGTATTGAACATGCTTATCCCAAAGTGATCCCTAAGCAAGGATGTAATGGTTTCCGAGACAAAGGATCGCTCGTTATCGCAGACTAATGTTTTTGTATTTTTGAACAGGTTAAGTATTTCTAATAGTGGATTCTTTATGTCAACTATTGATCTTGACTTTATTTCTTTCAGCAATGCAAATTTGGAAAATTTGTCCAAACAAGTAAGAAAATACTTTCCGGCCGTCGAATATATGTCTACGTGAAGTATTTCCCCTGGGTGGCATGGTATGGGGGTATCACCTATCTTAGGTTTCGCTGGATGTCTTTGATATTTTGCCTCATGACAAATTCGACAGTTAGAAACTATTTCTTTTAACCTTTTACTAATTTCAGGAAAGTAATAGTCCTTAAGGATTTGTTTCATGTTTTCTTGCACAGATCGGTGTGCGCGATTATGTTCGGTTGAAAGAATTTCCGATTGGTCAGTTGGGTTGAAAATGTCAGTCACAAGCTTTGAAGTATGAACAAACTTTACTGAGGGGAACAAGGTACGTAGTTTGTCTTGAATCTGCGCCAAAACGGAAAGTTCACAATAAATTGCATTAGCAACGCTGGGGTTAATTATTTCCTTAAAAACAAGAAAGAGATTGTCTAGACTATCGAATGTTATTGAATGCCTTATTTGAGACTTAAAAATTATTTTAGTCCTTTTTATCAGTTCCAGTCCTTTATTAATAATTATTTGACTCCTAAAGCAATTTAAAGGGTTTTGGATGCTGCGAATTGTTTGAGTTAAGGAGCATTCACTATGGGCCGTAAAAGAGTTTGAGTCTGAAGACTGTTCTAAGGCATTCAAATACTGCCTGGACAAAGCGTCAGCTACAAAGTTCTCCTTACCTGGCTTATAAAAAAAGGTTGGAGAAAACTCTTCCACAAAGGCCCTCCATCTCTTAATTTTTGCGTTAGGGTTTTTGTCGGAAATTGCAAATGTTAGTGGTTGGTGGTCTGTAAAGATGTTCAGACGATTCACTCCATACAGATAGTTACGAAGCTTTTGTAATGACCAGACAATTGCTAGCAGTTCTCGTTCATTAGTAGCATAACTTTCTTCGGTAGAAGACAATGTGCGAGAAATCATTGTGATTGGCCTTCCCCTCTGAGAAAGAACAGCACCGAGCGCATGTGACGAGGCGTCAGTAGTCAAATCAAAGGGGCTTTCGTAGTCCGGATACAATAGCAAAACGTCCTCTGAAGCCAGAATTTCTTTTATCCTATTAAAGGCATCCAATGCGTCGACGTCTAATTCTATTCTAATATTTTTTGACCGATTCGTGCCCACCGTGCCATTCTCACCTCGCAAGTATTGTGTAAGAGGCTTCGCAATTCGAGCGTAGTCTTTGATAAAGCGTCTGTAATATCCAGACAATCCGAGAAAGGATCTTAAACTTCTCAGTGTCTTGGGAACCTCGTAACCTACTATGTCCTTAACCTTATTTGGGCAAGTTCTAATTCCCTTATTTGATACGACAAACCCCAGAAATTCTACCTCTTCCTTAAAGAAATGCGATTTCTCTGGCGCAACTCGCATATTGGCCTCAAAAAGCAATTTTAAAATCTTATCTACATCCTCGAGGTGTTCTTCTTTCGACCTAGAAAATATGATGACGTCATCAATATATACATGACAGCATTTGCCTATTTCTCCCCTAAGCACGTCATCTATTGCCCTTTGAAAAATACTTGGTGCGTTCTTTAACCCAAACGGAAGTCTGCAAAATTCGAATTTTCCGTTATTAATAGAAAATGCAGTTTTTTCTCGATCCCGCTCAGAGAGTTTAATTTGATGAAATCCTGATTTCAGATCCAATGTTGAGAAAAATGAAGCTATCCCAAGATTAGCAAGAATGACCGAAGTATTTGGAATTGGGTACTTATCGCTTATAGTATTACTATTCAGCTTGCGAAAATCGATTACAAGACGCATTTTTCGTTTACCGGTGCCATCAACCCCTTTTTTGTCAACAACCCATATGGGATTGTTATAGGGAGATCGTGATGGTCTTATGATTCCGTTATGAAGTAGCTCAGTAATTTCATTATTAACAAAGCTAGCTGCTGACATAGGATAAGGATAAGCTTTCGAATAGACCGGGTCACTATTGATAGTTCGTATAGTCGCAATGACATTTGTGTTAAAAGGGAGTGACTCATTAGGGTCAGCAAAAGCTTTCTTATGTCGTTCCATTAGTAAAGAAAATTTTGTATCTAATTCTTCAGAGATATTTTTCTTTCCTACAGAGAGGCTGTTTACATCCCTGCAGTAAAAATATAACAATTTTTCTTGACCGCCATTGTAACTTAAAGTTCCTTTTACCAGATCTAATTTTGCATTTATTTCTTTCAAAAAATCGAATCCGATAATGCCATCAAAGGTTTCAAGGTTCGGAAGCAAAAAAAAGGTAGTATTTCTATTTAAAATATTAATAACGCACTTAGACGTGATCCGGTTGGCTCCATGTATTGATTTGACGATAAATGGTTTATCAATCGGCTTGATAGCTTTGAGAGTATTTAAATTCCTAATATAATTTTTAGAGGCACCGGTATCAACAAGAAGTTTTATATCCCTTCCTTCCAATGTTCGACCGACGTATGGCAGGAGGGACTTACCCCTAAAAAATTTATATCCTCAAAAATTTCTTGATCTTCTTGACAATCTGTATTTTCATGCATGATATCATTATATTGGCCAGCAATATTTTGATCACTGTTATGATTGTATAAATCGGCACAGTGTCCATCATTAAATCCGCATGAATAATACTGATTATCTGTGCTAGTAGTTGGTGTCGAAAGCCCCTGATCAAAGTGATTTACTCTTTGGAGTTTCGGAAGAGTTTGACGGTCGGATTCGCAGTGTCGCTTGAATTGGTTGGGATTCTGGACAGGCCTTTGGGAATTATTGGGTAGCCTCATAAAACCTTGGGAGTTGATGGGATTCTGCATGACGGGTCTTTGCATATTTGAATTTTGCATCATCGGTCTTGGCACATTTTGGTTTTGTAAAGGCGTTTGAAAATTTGTCGGGTTTCTGTAATGGGAAAGGGTTGGGTCTATTTCCATAGCTGTTGTGTTAGGTCGTGTTTGGTTTGCAGAAATTTGTCTATAGTGCGGTGAATTATATTGATTATAGCTACAGTTCTGCCTTGAAATAAAATTATTTGGACGTTCGTTTCTACTCGAAAATGAGTTCGCAAAAACATATCGCTCCTGATTCGCCGCGAGTTCTTGGGCAAGAGCAAGTGCACCTGGCATATCGGTAGGTCTTGAGGAAAAAAGAATGTCACACATTGGCTTCTGTAAGCCTGAAATAAATACCCTTAATGCATCCTGACGGTATTTCTGACAAAGGGAATCAATCAAAGTTCTATTTCCTTCATGAAGCATCAGGGTTTTGTTAATGATTAAAGTTAATTTCTTCTCTACTTCGTCGTAAAAGTCTATGATCGACATCCTGCCTTGGCGCAAAGTGGACATTTGTTGCTCTATAAGATAAACGGGTCTTTTATCTGCATAAGTGAAGTCCAACCTTGCAATAATCGCTTTGAAGTTCAGAACAGTATTAAAAGATGATAAGACTTGATCTGCAGAGTCGACGATTTTATTTCTGATTATCGCTACCGCTTGGTAATGCTTCGAGCTTCCTTCATGTGCCTCAAATAATTTGTAGGCGGCGAAGGCAGCCTGACGCCATGACACGTACCGAACCTGATCACCACTAAACTCAGGCAAAGATTTAACCAAATCTAACGATTCCTCACAAATTCTACCTTCTTCAATAGTAACTGGCTGGTATTCCTCAACAACCGTAGGAGTCTCTAATGCCCTAAGCCGAGTCGTCAGTTCGTTGATCGTCGCATCGAACGCTTGTCTGGTTTGAAGCGTCGCTGCCTGAACCGCAGCATTTATTACCGCGCTTAGCTGTGCAGCGTCCATTTTTTACTAAGACAAGGTGATTCAAATTAGCAATTTACAATTGCTCAAACTTTAAGTTTCTTTACTTATTTTATATGTGTTCAATTCAATTTAACTTAATTACAGAAGATATGTTGTAACAAAGGATACGAAAAACAAGTGATTTAATACTATAATTCATCCAAATGATACAACAACTTAACTTACATTAATTAAAATTTCTTATAAACGAAAAATGGCTTACTTTGAATATTATTCTAATGATTAATTTATTCCGCTTCTCTCCAAGTGTTGAGTGCTCGCTATTTCCCCAATCACTGCTTTCACTGATGATTTTTAAAGATGATATGCATCGTCTTTTTAATTTTAAAGTCACTTAAGATTTCTTTACTTTAATATTTCTCCGCTTTTAGTTCACTTTATGTTCACTTCCTTCCTTTTTCACCTTATTGATTAGGTTACTTGTGTATTCAGCTAATTTTTTGGTTTCTTGGCAATTAGCTTTCTGATCATTTGTTCTTCACTTAATTAATTATTTTTCAGTACCGGCCACAGTTTAAGATTAGCCGTGAGGTCGTATAATACCGCGTTACGCGAACTAGTTTCCTTTATAAGGATCTGTTACAGCAACAAAAAATATCGCGTAACTTCAAGTTGGGCGCCAGTAATAAATAATTGAACACAGCCTCTTTAATTATTTTATTTTATTTGTCCAACTATGTATTTACAATATGTTTCTCTATGAGAAATTCAATTACACATCTGTGCACTTGCAAGTGAAACTCCTCACTGCTCTTAATAACTAACTTATGTACTTAGATAAACGAATAGAGGGAAAACAAACCAAGGCCAACATATCGGTTAATAAAACCTCTCTTTCTTAAACTATGTACCTAGATAACTCACAGAGGGAAAACAATTCAGGGCCAACATATCGTTTCATAAAAACTCTCTTTCCTGTGGTGCTGCTATCACTCGGGTTAGCTGGAGCGTTGTCGTGTATTGAAGTTGTTGTTGCAATAATATATGCTTATTATTTTGTATGGTGTTGTATGTTTTATGCTGCTATGTTTTATGTTGTTGTATTGTTTGACTCTAGAAGCTTTAGTATTGTTGCTAGGTCAAGAAATTATTTTGGAGTAACGCTACGCCAGTGCCGTAGCTATTTTCGTGTTAGGATAGGGGCCTCTGGCCACTCTGATGTATATTTTGGCGATGGTAAATATGTTCCCATAACTTATATCTGATGGCCGCTTTCCCGCGCTACCATCTGGTGCCTACTTTTCAAAGTGCACGGTATACTCTCCGCGTTTTTGATGCCCAATATTGCGACACCACCCTATGTCCCACTCAGAACCTTCTCTGAATGCATCCATATCCATAAAGATGGCTGATTTGATATACTGACATATTTTTTTGACTTATCTGCAAATGCAATCAATACTGCGTAAATAGTTCAATTCGTAGCCTGTAGTGCCCCCAAGGAAGTCGTATCTACCGAATTAGCTTCCATTTAGTCTTGCTTTTCTTTTTTTTTTGAGGAATTTCAAATCTTGTGACACTGGAATTCCTGTTTACTGTATTACCAAGTAGAAAACATGGAGAAACTCAGATCAGTGTGTCTTCCCGTTGTCACATGTGCGTAACCACTGCAATATGGCTACCGCGGTCTCTTACGACAATTTAAATTCGAATGTTCAATTGTGTCAACTTTTAGGAGGTGAACTTTTTATGTCAAAGGCAATTATTTCAAGACTTATATCTGTACTCCACTTTAGACCAAGTAAAGGGTGATTTTTTAGCTGGTTTGGTTTTGGCAACACCGGTTTTGACAGCTGACGTGTGTTTAGTACCTTGTGTCACTGTCAAACAGCTTCAGTTTGGTTTGCAATTTAACCATGGATCGTCTTACAAATGAACAACGCTTGCAAATTATTGAAATTTACTATCAAAATTCGTGCTCGGTTCGAAATGTTCATCGCGCGCTGCTTCCATTTTATGATCGGCATTCTCGACCTTCTGAGCAGTCTATTCGGAAGATTGTGACCAAATTTCGCACCAAATTTACTTTGTTGGACATTAAACCACCAACACGTTTACGTACTGTGCGTAGTGAAGAAAATATTGCGGCCGTTCAGCTAGTGTGACAGAAGACCGCGAAATGTCGATTCGGCGCCGTTCCCAGCAGTTAGGCCTTTGTTACAGCACTACGTGGAAAATTTTGCGGAAGGATTTGGGCGTAAAGCCTTTTAAGATACAGCTGGTGCAAGAACTAAAGCCAGCCGACCTACCACAACGCCGAATTTTTGGTGAATGGGCTCTTGGAAAGCTGGCCGAGGATCCGCTTTTTTATCGAAAAATTGTGTTCAGCGATGAGGCTCATTTTTGGTTGAATGGGTACGTAAATAAGCAAAATTGCAGCATTTGGAGTGAAGATCAGCCAGAAGCATTGCAACAGCTACCAATGCATCCCGAAAAAGCCACTGTTTGGTGCGGTTTATGGGCCGGCGGCATTATTGGGCCATATTTCTTCAAAGATGATGCGAATCGCAGCGTTACTGTCAATGGTGAACGCTACCGAGCGATGATAACAAACTTTTTTTTGCCCGAAATGGAAGTTCTTGACTTGCATGATATGTGGTTTCAACAAGACGGTGCCACATGCCACACAGCACGCGAAACAATGGCGCAATTGCGAGGCGAGTTTGGTGAACAGTTAATTTCACGTTTCGGGCCGGTCAATTGGCCGCCTAGATCGTGCGATTTGACACCATTAGATTATTTTTTGTGGGGGTATGCCAAGGCTAATGTGTATAGGGACAAGCCCGCTTCGATTGACGCACTGGAAGCCAACATCCATGCATTCATTCGTGAGATACCGGCCGATATGTGTGAAAGAGTATGCCAAAATTGGACTCAGCGGATGGGCTACCTGAGACGCAGCCGCGGTCAACATTTGCACGAAATTATCTTTAAACATTAAATTGCAAGGTTCAAACTATCGATTCAAATAAATATTTCATTCATTTTTTCGAATTTTTTGTGTTTTTTTTTAAAAAAAAGTTCTAAACCTCTTAAAAAATCACCCTTTATATGTTTCGAGCAAGTGCTCCAGAAGTAGGAGAAATAATCCGACTTGAATGGAGGTTTCATTTACATAAACCAGCAAAGAACTTTTGATAAAGGTTTCAAATTCATCACCCGAGCGTATCAATACGGTGGAAAAGGTTCTTAAATCAGTTTTGCTAGGATATGCAAATGTTGACAGGGCCCTACCGCTTGTGACAAAAATATAATGCTCAGTCCATGTACGAATGACTTCAAGAAACTTGAGTAAGGAATATGTAAATAAAGTGCACGACTGGGTCGAACGAAACCTTCTCGTTCATCAAAAGTTTGGTGCAACTGAAGTGGGAGTTTCTGATTGTGTTTATATTTTTATCAGAATTGAGAAGATTATAACAAAATTATGTGAAAATAGATCGGGAAATATAAATAATTAAAAAACTGAGTTTTTTGAATTTTTGAGAAAACCTAAGTACGGGCTTTTATTTAGAATAGTTTTATTACCCGTAACAATTATTTTGATCAAAATCGTTAGAGCCGTTTTTGTAAAATTTGGCAGACAAAACAGTTCCAAACATTGCAATGTTTAGTTTGAAAAATACTATTGCCTAACTATTTAGCTGAAAATCGAGTACAAGTTATTGTTTCGGATGTAAGCATTACTTAGTTTTTTTTTCGAAATCGAAAATAGGGTTTTCGAGATATGAGCAGTTTTTGAAATAAGCGTTTTCGGTTAATCGAATTGAAAATTACGGACGCAATAATTTTGAAAACATCAATTTTACTCTAAATTTGCATTTTGGTCGAAATCGTTGTTGCCGTTTTCAAGTAAACTAAAGAAAACTAAATTTAAAAAAAAATATATTTTTTTCAAAAATCCATTTTACGATAATACAGAGAAAAACTGAGTTCTCCATTAAGTTGCACATGACCATATAACCTTAAAAACTAATTTTTGTTACGGTCCTACGTTTTCGAGATATGTCAGATTTTCAAAAGCACCGTTATTCGATTTTTTAGCGGAAAACTGAGTATGCAGTTTCGGAGATTGACAACGCAGGAATGTTTACTAAAATGCCTATAACCAATAAGCATACAAAAACCGTATATCCATACAAACTTTGGTATTGACGTCACCATTCATTGGAAATTCCCAGAAACAAAATCGGTTAACGAGCACATATATTAAGAGACCATCAATTCAAACACAATGCGACTCACTTATATTTTTAGAAGGAGATAGATGAAAAACGAAATATTCCAACAGCGCCACCTATTGAGAATTTTCATTTTAATTTCATCTTAAACCATCCCTGATTCAAGACAAACAAAAAATCATACAAATCGTCGATCCGTTCTTGAGTTTCTACCCGAATAACGCACAGCAATTGATTTTTATATTTATAATGTGTGGAAAAAAACCAAAATGTACTGAAATTCATGTGTTTTTTCACGCATGCACAACACACACATAAGTTTTCCGATATCAACCAAACTTCACAAAAACCATGTATAGACCAATACCAAAAATGTGTGAAAGTTTGAATAAAATCGGTATATGCGTTAGGGAGTGAATCGGCGACAAACGAACACAATTTGAATGCTCAATTTTTATATTACATAAAAATAATGTTTTTATTAACTCTTGTACGTTGACAAATCAAGACTAATCTACTATTACAATGTTTGTTCTTATACTTATACTTAAAAATACGGCGTCCATCGTAAAACATCTAGTTTATCGTTTCCAGATGAGGATCGATGTAGATATGGACGAGTGTCGCATTACTGGGTCCATATGTTGGTGATCGTGGGGTCATCATCTTTGTTATGAGTCCCTAACATAACTCATTGAAGGGCTCATTTTGACGGAACAGCGAGATTTCTCCGTCATTATTTACAGACAAACGAGTTTGGCAGGAATTCCCAAACTTGACATGGCTTTGTATATCATAATAGGCGAGTCCCGTCTTAAATGGTCTGTAATACTCCATACAAGTTATAGTCCTCGCTGTTACCGAGACTCAGGCATAACTATCATTGTCTTCACAGCTGACCTTTTCCGGTTCCTTATAGTGTACACTGTTGGTACAGGAGCGCATTTTTTAGGAAATGTCTTCAGGAAAATGTTTACTCTAGGTCTCGACCATTAAATGGTTGATAGTTAGGCAAAATACTTGACATAATATATGCAAAAGCAAAACTGCAATACTGTTTGCAGGGATATTGTAAAAAGCTCCGATCTTACATTGGAAAGCCTTTTGTAATATTAATAAATCGTAAAACATGTTTGCACTCAAAAAATATAAAAATATATACAATGTAAATAGCTATCACAATATTTACTATCCAGCATAAATAAATTGTGCGATAGAACATAAAAGGCATGCATTGCTTGCGGGCTTTTAAATTGAATTTCACAGTCACCATACTATAATATTCACAACAGGCTCACGCTGGAAAAAATAATTCAAAAGGATGGCAGAACTACATGATTTGTCTGTAAAAATGTTAATATTTATAATTAAAATTGATACTAATTAGCAACTGGTAGTTGCATTTACATTTATTCAGTCAATTCTCTTTAAATTTAAATTCTAGATGAATACAATGAATCATTTCGCCCTCATTGGTAGTTAATCAATTCTATAGAAGAGTGAATTATTTGAGAGGCTTTTAGAAATAAATTTAATTAAAAGACAGAAACTCGGGTCGGCTTTCTGTAAAACGAAACATTCAAACGTTTTCGCCTTACCGAATCTGACCCCTGGACGTTGGCAACCTTTTTGTAATGTAACGTCAAAAAGCAGTAGGTAAATAATTAGTTGACGCAACCGTTGCGTTTAAATACACTAAATCCAGCTTCTCATTCATTTTGTGTGAGTTTTTATTTTTGGGAAGAATGGAAGGAACATTAAATTTTATGCCGATTTCGAATGGCTGAATTGAAAAGCTATTTTATATCTACCCTCGGATTCTCCACAAAAAAAAAAAAACATTAAAAAGGAATTTGTGTTTTTTCGGGTATCGAACCTGAGACTCTTAGCTGAGTAGTCCTGCACATTAACCACTGAAGCACAATATATTTACCCAGAACATCATAGAAAATATCACACAGGAAAGCAAACCATTTTGTGAATAACGAAGGAACGTCTTTCTTTTTGAAATATTGTACAATGCAAAAGGACCTGTCGGAGTAGGGACAGTGGTTTCACCCACCAATAGTTTGGTTATTTAAAATGCCTCCTTAAAATTTTATTTAGTCGAAACAAATACCACAGAAAGTCCTTGGAACAATTTTAATACCTGAGAAAAAATATCCCCACCATTTTCAGGCACATGGAATCCCCATTCATCATCGCCAACCGACTTCATTTAAAATGCAAAACACTAAATTGTAAATTGCTAACAAAATTTAATTATTATTTGAAAATTCACAGCAAGTAGGTCCGACAGCGTTGTCCTACTGAAAAGTTCAAATCCGCATCCCATCTATTACCTCATACCCTTGGAGCTTTGACCTTTCATGATATCTCCGCCATAGGTACTTTATTACCCTTCTATCACAAGAAACAAAGAACAAAATTCCACATCAATATCCTGCTCCAATTTCAATATACACTTAGTATTCCTTTGCTAGAGGAAACGTGCCACCCCAAAAGCCGCAGCCTGCCTAAAAGGGAATCATAACAACCGGGATCCTCCATAATGGCTTATAAAAAAAAAACATTTAAATTGGACCTGCCAGGGAAACACGTTTATAAACATAAATAAGTGACGTCCACTGTTGTTGCTGTTCGACGCCGTCAACGTCTGACGTTGCGAATTACTGCGACTGAGACAAATCCTCCTTTTTCTCTTACACCATAGCAATATCTCGATAATGAGCATCAGCCTCAGGCTGCAAAATGAAATATAAAAAAATGGCAGCAAGCAGAAGCTATCTCCCTACGGAGAAGTGGTCCTTTTCCTGAACGCAATGGAATATTATCACGATATTTTAGACACCAAGGGTTTTCGGAGATTGAAGCTACACAAGATTATGACTAATTAAATTTTATGAAGATGAAAAAGTGTGCGTAAAATATTGAATAAGACACGCCATCGATTTTGTGTAAACTAAATGAATTTTAACATGTACACTGCACGGGCTGTGTGGGAATAAATGCGAGTAGCTTATGAGCGGTGGGATGGTTTTGAGGGAAGAAAGCCATTTCTGGAGGGAGAAACAATGAAGGATATTTGGTGTAAATTTTTTCAGAACATAAAACGGGACTCTCTGTGCGATTTTATACTCACTGTAACTGGGGCAAGGTGGGAAAGTTTAATGGAATGGAATGGGCTCTTCGATAGGAGATTGCAAGGGCGCCTTGAACACAAAATGAGATATTTCGTTGTAAAAAAAATTGTATCTGTCTATTTTTTTTCACGTTGCTGTTATGTTGTAATACCTCAGCTGAGGTCTGAGAGATTTCGCGATAACTATTGTGGTATGAAATTAGAACAGGGGTTAGTGTGCTATAGACTATTGAGCGGAGGGGTTTGCAGGAAACACGTACCAATGGTGGCTGAAGCGTTTCTGAGGAAAACTTTTTGTAGATCTTGATTGAAAAAATGTTACACCAGTTACAAGTCAAATATCCCTTTTTCTCTCAACACAACTTACTCAGGATTTTAAGAAATAGACCGTCTTACTATCGACCCTTCAGCTGAAAAAAAAACAGTTTAAATCCTGAAATACCGACTTACTTGTCAGAAATATAAATATGGAAAGTACTGGCTTCCCTAAAAAAAAATTCCCAAATATACAAACAACTTAGCCACCGCATATACTTGTATCGAACTTCCTGAATGTCTCCCCCACAAGTACGACTCAACATCCTTGCATGTTATAATCCCATCTCGAGCCAAATCATAGTTGGGTATCCATTTCAAGTGTATACACAATCTTCACGTTTTAAGTCAATAAAAAGGAATTCGAATATGAAATTCCTTGCAGCTCGTGCTCGTCAAAGATAACTGCGAGCTGCTTTTCTTTGATTAAATGGAAAACTCAAGTGTGCTCTCGTTGAGAAATTCACTATGCATTTTCGCAGCTATCCTTGGGCAAGGGAAATCCTTTTGAAAATATTTACCTTACTCTCGCAAACGAAGCCATAGTTGGAAGTCTTTTTTCAAGCAGTATTGGAGTAGGTGTGTTTGGGTTTTTTTCTTCTTTTTTAAATCGATTTCATTTCGATGATGTGGTGGTATTATTGAGAAAAAATTGGTCTCCATTTGGTGTGTATTTACCTCCCTACGCTATGGTGATGTCGATAATTGTTTTCCTATAAAAATGGTGTTTTGGATAGGAGCTTTTTCCTATTTAGTGGCTAAAGAAAACAACTGGCCGCGTTTAACAAGAAGTGTTTTATTATTTGTCTTCAGTTTCTAACATTAGCTCTATTCTATGTTTTTCTATGTTACATACAAATGTTACTAGTGAAATAAAATATGGCTGGCCCAAACATCGTGGCGGCACATTTGAAAATTCGTTGAGTTATTTAAGAGTTTATATATAGAGTTAAATTTGATTTGATTTTTATTTGATTTAAATAATTACAATTTAATATATTTACGGTGCTCCCCAACATGGTGTGTAAGTCTCAAATACAGTTTCGTGTATTGGCGCGATACTAATAATCATATTACACTGTTAAAAATCCTGGCGTTAAATTTAATATTTTTGGGGCTGCATCAACGCCGAGAAAATATTAAAATTTAATATTTTGCATCTATTCAAATTAAACAACTAATAAAAGATTTCAGAATATGTCTGAAATATTAAATTTTAAAATAGATGGAAATGTGTTTCAATGAAAAAGTATTTAAATTCAATTCTTATTTATATTGAAAAATTATAGACTTTTAATACATTTGCATTCGAATTAAATAAACTGCAGATTCACCACAAATTCAATACTTCTTTTGCCCATGGAATATTAAAATCAAATACAATCTTATTATACTGTGGAACAATCTTCCCAATCATGTGAAGTTTAAAGTTGAACGCAGAAAATTCCTCACGGTCTGTTTTGAACATCTTTCCAACTTGAGCTGGTTTAACTTTTTCCTCTTTTCCTTTTTCTCTTTTTCTTTTTTTATTAACTTTTTACTTGTCCTTGGTTGCGCATATATCTAATGTTTTATTGTTTAACGTCAAATTTGTTTTCATTGTATTGTAAATTAATTTTTCTTTTATTGTTTACATAATTACTTCACACATTGTATTGTCATATCCTGTACTAATTATAAGTCTATCTTGATGTACAGCGTTTCATATTAATAAATATCAAATAATACATTAATATTTGTTTGAATTTGATTTAAATATCTATGGGCTATATTTCAACACCGAATATATTTTATTTAAATATTTTTTTTGTATTGGTCTTAAATATTACAATACATATAGAAAATTGTCAAGTGTAGGTAAATTCCCGTGGTCTTTTATCCCCTTTAAAAATAACCCAATAGAGTGCCGCTGTGCTTCCTTTAGTTGGTATATTTTTGTAGATATTTAAATGAAGGAGAAAAACATGTATGCCCGAATTATGTTATTAATTATTCAGTCAATTACTTACTTTTTCGAATGTAATCGCTATATTTCTTTGGCAATGAGCTCGAATCTCTAGACTGGCTTTATCTTCAAAAGCAAATCCACTGGGAACATCTGTACAGCTTAAGAAAAAAAACAAATGCTATATAGTCTTACAAGAAAACTTTGAAATAAAAGTTACTACTTGTAATACTCATTGGATATCAATGTAACCTCGTTTTAAGCATGACTTTCACTTGTTTGTATTTTTATATTTTTAAAACATTCTTGATCAAAATCATCCACTCCATTGAAGAGGGCGCTCAAACTAACTCTAAATTCTTAACTAAGCGACAAAATAATATATTTGGGTTCAAAAGTACCTAATACCGATATATTATTTAATTGTAATCACTTTGAAACCTGTTGGTTTTTGAAAAAAAGAAACAATACAAGTTGATATATTTATTAAAGAGAACACTTATGTTCCCAAAAGACAAGTGTTTCGGTCGATTGTTAGAAGAAGAAGTGGGAATAAAATAAATGTAACTTAAAATGAAAGTTAATAATGCACGTGTTTTTGGAGTAACAATTCAATAATGAGTGAGTATATTTTATTCTATACAATAAGATATGATTATAAGAAAAGGTTTGTTGATCAAAAGATCATTCATAAGGTATATTCTAACAAAACCAAAAGCAACTGTATTGAATTTGATGGCATTAATACGTTCGTATTGAAATGTAATTAGAGTGGATGATAAATGTCAGGTCAACTGTAACATAATTTTAATAAGTTCTTAATTGAAATATTATTTTAATATAGGCCGGGTAAGAGTGTAGAACAAAAATACTAGATTTTTAATTTTTATCTTTAGAGATTAAAATTCAGAAAATTCGTTTTAAAATATGAATTTGAATGAAACAATTATTAAATTTGAATATAAATATGATCTATATATATATACAAAGAAAAAGTTGAATAAATTAGATATATTGAAAGCCAATTTTTCCTTTATTGCATAGACCTTTAATACTGCGGATGTATTAAAAAACACCACCATATTTTTAACCGTGTAAGTTAGGCAAGATTATGACAAATGGCGGAATTTTCTACAAAAAATTACCTATTGTGACCTTCTGAATATTTTGTGTGAAGACTAAAATCATTATTTGTAAGGCCCGTTGTGCATACCTAGTATGGTATATACTGATGGCAGAGAGTGGTTATCAAAGAAGCTGTGTAGTGGTTTTAATCACCCCTTCTTATCATCTTCCGGAATTAATTCTTCCTATGAAATACGGGCGCCCTGCTCAATGAAGCTGTACCTGCTTCACATGGCAAAAATCGCGTTCAAGTTCCGCGAATTGTACTTTCTTCGTTGGGAAGACTTTTGGACCTGGGTCGTCACTTTAGCATATCACTGTTTTTTTTCACTGATGTCCATGTTTGAAAACATCTACCATTCTCTGCGTTTCGTCGGCAACATTGCCTTGCCAGTTGCTTGGCCGTTGCTGGCCGCTCTAGTAGTGCTAAGTGCAGAGTTTTTAAATTACGATTTCTGTAGATGTTCTTTTGTGTCGCAGTTTCTACTCGTTCAATCGGACTCTGAAGATAATGGTCGGAGTCGACGTTTGTCCCTCGAAAAATGTGTCCAAGTTAAGGATGGTTCACATATGACATATTTGTTTAAAGGTTCCTTGAAAGCCCGGTGCTTCTTATCACTCTTTTATAAGCTGCTATACAAAATCGACTGGTCGGTACCTGCTATCTACATATTACATAGGATTATGCTCCAAATAGAAGACATTACAATATCCCACTCTTGGGCGCGGTGATCTGCGATTAATAATTCCACACACCTCTTCACTTATTCATTAACATTTTTAAATTTGCTTTTTTTGATAGTCTAGAGCTTACTGCACTTGTGCGGGATATTTTAGATTACTAGCTTGCGCTTGGACAAAAATTAAAAAGTGCAATACTGAGTCGAACGAAACTTTCTTGTTTATCAAGAGTTTTATTAGATCTGTAAAGATCTGCGAAGCGATTCTAGATAACAGATACGGTTCATAAAATATAGGAAATAAAATTCACTTTTGTGTTATTCAAATGATTTGGCAGTATATCTAAAATATCACGATGAGTTTTTTTGTAAGTTGAAGATCACAGATGATTGTGTAAGCTCCTGGTGGTTGAACTTGAAATTATTTTAAGGTGCATATTCAATATAGTTAAAAAAAAAAGAAGTGGGTTAATTTTTGCAGAAAAAAAAATTTGCGTACACTCAGAGAAAAAGCAAAGTAAAATCAAGGAAAACCACTTTGATTTAAATATTTTTCGGAATGATTTAGCATCGACTACGAAAATTTTTAAATCAAAGTAGCATAACATTAATTCAAAGGGTTTCCCTACTCTAAATGCATATATTTTTAATTTGATCTAACCACGTATGCACCTTGATTTGACTTGGAATCATGCTTAAATGTAAAAGTGAATACGTTTCACTTTGAATCTACATTGACTTAATTTAAAATTACATTGCGTATTTAAATCAAATATGTTTTAACGTGAAAAGGAATATTCTTTATTAAAGTTTATTCAACGTAAAATCAAATAGAACATATTACATTTTAGTTTGCATTTTTTCACTGAGTGTAGCTGTTATTGCATTTTTATTGGAAGTGGGTCATTGAAATTATTACGGATATATACCGAAGATTGTGAACACAGATCGTGATTGATTTGGGCAGTAATTTTTTGAGAAATAATTAAAAAACTGATTTTTTTGAGAAAAACTTATTTAGAACATTTTTTGTAAAATTATGCAGACAAAACAGTAATAAATATTGCAATGTTCAATTTGAATTATACTGTTGTTCAACTACATATTTAGCTGAAAACTGAGTATTAGATATTGTTCCGGATGTAAGCATTATGCCGAATTCATAATAGGCGTTTTTCTTTTTTAGTTCACAGCTGAGCTCTGTACCGAGCTCGAGCATTATGAGCGCTCTCTGAACCGAGCGTACTCTGATCGTTCTGATGTAATTATGAAACACACTTGAGCACATAGCTGTCATTTGTAATAGAGTATATGTATAAATTGAATATTTATTAATTGTTGTTTATTAAATTGGTTAACCTTCAGTTCCAGAGCAACATGGTTCGTCCGCCATTTCAATTATTTTGGTTATCCTGTTTTTTTTTCTGTCAAATGTGAATGTAAGTTTGTAATCGGCTTTATACTCAGCCTGCTCAGTCAATTTATTCTGAGCTCATAGAGCGCGCTCTGATTATGCTCTGAGAGAAAAAAGAAACACAAATTCTGAGCTCTGATGTATCTGAGCTAAAAAAGAAACACGAACTTTTAGTATAACAGTTCAGGTTGTGCTCTGAACTAAAAAAGAAAAACGCGTTGAGCGCGTGCGTGCGTCTGCGCGTTTTGACACGCTTTATCGAAACTTTACGATTTTAAATGCCAAAGCACGCGAGCAACAATTTTGGAAAACGAAATGCTGCTTTGAAGCGAATGCGCGTTGAGAGAGTAGAGTAATGACAGATTAAAAGTTCGGTTTTGTTTTAACTAATGTATACAAATAGAGAGCAGAATTCGAACATAAAGTCTACTCTCTTTTTTTTTGTAGCTGTAGTTTTTGTGCAAGAATTAAAAAGTGATTGTGCAAATCGTATATAACAGTACAATAATACAAAGAACAACCTAAATATAGAAACACGACCAATGATTAATTTCTTACAAGAAAACCTAAAGAAATAAGTATTCGCTCCACCAAAAAAAAAAGATATTTATTATTTCCACACACTAAACTAATTAATTTGCACTAAGAAAACATCATATTTCATTTTAAAACATATGTGTAATAAGCATTAGTTGTTCTGTGCTACTCCAACTATCAACGGCACATTCTATGACCTCAAATCGAACAATTTAAAATTCTAAAGTTGTCAAACGCGCGTGAGAGTAGAGAGTAGGTCTATTCTGGCAGGCGTCGCGTTGAACTTTACGATATTTACGATCTAAAGTCGATCCAACGCTTGAAGTTGTATTTTGTGTGGCAGCATATGAACGCTTTGTTTCTACATAATCTGTCAACGCGACGTTGTGAATTCGGCATTACTTGGTTTTTAAAGTTGTATCCAAACCGAAAATGGGGTTTTCGAGATATTGCAATTGAGCAATTTCTAAAATTAGCATTTTTGGCGAACCGAACTTAAAGCACGTAATGATTTGAAAAACATAAATTTTATTTTAAGTGTGGATTTTAGTCAAAATCGTTATTGGTGTTTTTTCATGTAAAAAAAAAATGGATTTTTCTCAAAAATCTATTGAACGAAAATATGAAAATAGAAAAATTGAGTTTGCTATCAAGTTAAAAATTACCATATCTATTACCTTAGGAATGCATTTTTGTACAATCGTATGGACCTCTTTCGAGATATATGCGGATTTCAAAACTACCTACTGTTATTTGAATGTTTAGCGATGCGTATGCAGTCGTATTAAACTCAGCTATTTAAGCTCAAATTTAAACTTAAATCGTTGCAGCCGTTTTCGAACAAATCAAACTGGTGTGAAAATTTTATATGAAAAGTACCATTAATACTGAGGTTACCATGCTTAAAAAAAAAACGGCCCCGAACTGTAAGCCCCCAAACTCTAAATCCGAAGTTTCAACGAAATTCGGTCAGTCGTTTAGTCTGTAGGTCTCAGGAACATACGGACAGACAGACAGAAACACGGACAGACGCCACTTTTTTGACAGACCCACTTTTTTGACTTCCTCTATCATCGTAATGTCAGAATTGAAAGACATCTCGAGTTCGAAATCTTGTACAAATAAAATAAATAAAGGGTCTTTCTTTAGTGATTTGACAACTTCAATTTTTCAGTGTGAACGCACGCTTTAACCAATTACCGAACTGTCAATGTCAAAATATTCAGTAAAATCAACATTTTCATCGTGGTCAAGTACACGAAGGAACAAAGTTTACAAATAATTAAAATTTTCTACCGAAATTCCGAGTCGGAGGTCGCAACTTTAAGGGCCGTTTGCTTATACGACTAATAGGGAATTAAGTGCCACATAAACTCTAATATGACAGTTTATGCCCTAAATAAAGTAGCCTATAAATATTTAAGTAGAACTTGAATCGTTAAGAAACGTATGAGCAAATGGCCCTAAGAGTTTTAACGGCTCAATTCATAGTCTAGTCAAAAAATTTGAGTCCGAATATTCAGTGCTTGATGTTGCCGTGCCAGTAAGACTACGTTTTGTCCGAAGTGTGGAACATACTGGTAGAGGCGTCCGTCGCAGACCAGTCAACTTAGTCAATTTCACGGCGTTCTATCATTGGGCCTCTCCTAGACCACATTATGGCGAATTTTGCGTAAAGATCTTAGCCTACACCCCTACAAGATCAAGCTAACTGAAGAACTAAAGCCACATAATGAAGCGACGTAATTTCTCAAATTGGGCTCTGGACATGATGGAAGGAAATTAATAATTTCATCGCTCAGAGCTAATATTAAACGAGAAATAGCGTCCGTATCGGTCGAATTGTACGGCAGCGTCATCGAAACTTGGGTTCAACGTATCGACCGCCTTATACGTTCCCGTGGCGGACATATATGAACGACGTTCAATTCCATTCATAAATGTTTTGATAGTGATTCAAGCAAAAGCATTTTTGTTTGAGATATCCCAAGTAGTTTGCATTTTATTTGAAAAAGAAGTTGTCAAGTCCTTAATGAAAGAGCCTTTATTTGTCTTACTTATCTACGTATTCGAGAGAGTTAAAAATTGATACTTTGAATGAAACCTCCGTTGTCCTAAATCACTTAAAGTAGGTTTTATTTTTTTTAAATCCACCATAAAATGTCTGTACAGAAATAGCAATATTAGGAAAAAATACCCCTGGAAGTCCCGTACCGAAAGTCCTCCGTACATAGTTCATGCTTAAAACTTTTCTAATTATCTGGTGAGATCTCCCGCTGGAAAATATGTTAACAGAAACCCACCTTAAGTTAGTTCCCATGCATCAACTCAATTATTATAGGTGAATAGGAATCCATTTAGCAAAGTTTTATTCAACTTCTCTTGCAGCCTCATTAGCCGCTCTTTGAATGCAGCGACTCGAAAACCCATTTTCATGCAACCGAAATAGCACGAAGCCAATCTGATGTCATACCGTCACTGTGTGCACGCAAAACTTTCCTTCCACACACAGTAATGGCATCGTGACATCGGCATCAAAGTGGGAACTTCCTTGTTTGATGCCTAACAATGTTTTCTCAGCTCAAACAGACACACACACTCATATGCTGTAAGCTGAGTGTATAATTAAACTAATTACACAAAACATGCCTGCCAAAGAGTTCACATTTCGTGCTAGTTGAATGCGAAATCTCCCCGCAACCACCCACAGACGCAAATGGCTGTCATGAACCAATTTCTGAACACACAAACACGGTCACACGCTTATGTTGCTGTATCATAACGCCTAGAATGGCTCGAACAATGAACCTCGTCATAATCAGTCTAAGCCAAGTTGCGGGCAACTTTTTGGAACGTTTATCGGTGTGACATTCAGTTTCGGTGTTGACACATTGGCCGTCATAAGTGAATGTGAATGGACGCGCCATTAAAATTGATTGGGAGTCAATTGAATGACTGTCAAATCAACGCGCGGCTGTTAGATATTATGGTGTGGCAGACCCATTTGGATAACATTCTGGTCGACATTAAGTAGCATGACTGCGGAGTGTATCCCATGGAAAATGGGTCGGAAAAGTAACGTTCATACGGTTGAGGAAGTACATTGTGCGTGGATGTGCATTAATTTGACAGCGACAAATGATTCTTACTGGGAAATAGTTGACACAAGCAGTGCGCAGTGTGGGGGAGTCTGTATCTATGTAATTAACATGCACTTTGAATTGCAAATCATAATTTTCCGCTTCGGCACCAATTTAATCTGGGATTGCTTTCGGATATTATTTCATCGCCTTTTGGGAAGCACGTAAGATGTCAAATTAAATGGATTACCTACTCGCGCTTTTATAAGGTGATGTGCCCTTTTTTAAGTTATAATATTTGAAATTATTCTCACAATAAGAAGCACTAACTGCTGCCCTTAGTGCTTTGACCTAGCTGGTCATGATGAAACCTTTTAGGAATCGCTAAGTTGGTCATGATGAAACCTTTTAGGAATGGCTGTGTCAGACAAGTCAGCTTCCCCCCTTTCCTAAAACAGACCTTTTTCCAATTGACCGATAATGCACTCCAAACGCTCACTTTGTATGGATCATGTATAGAGCTGCCTGTACTTTTGCACAAACGATTGCGATTGTGAAGTACTGCTTGAGAAATTGACCCATTGAAGTGGTAAATTGCGCCAAACAATATCGCAAATCACTACAAATAAAAGAAGCTCGAATTAATACTTCTAATCGCAAATTTCAACAAGCAGAATTTTGTATTCTACGCCGTTTTCAATGTCGAATTACGAATTTTCATATCAATCCAAGAAAAAATCGTTGTAATTTGCGACAAAGATATAATTCGTGAATTGCAACTCAAAATTTTGCAGTTGGTGATTTTCAATTCTTTCCGTGCACATACACGCCCACCTTCTCGAAATAGGATGGAGAGTTCGATAGATCTATTAATCTTTTCTCTAAAGCGAAGCCAATCAGTCTTCCAAGGGTTTCATCATTTAGAAGACACCTCATTCTAGGTCAGGGCTGTCAAACTCAAACTCCTTAAGTGACATTTTTTGGTCTGAAACATGTAAAAAATAAAATGCGAAATATTTTACTTACATATAAGTAAGTTTATTTAAGATAAAAAATATTTTTGTTGAGACGTAAGAAGTCGAAATATTTTTTTTATGATCCAGGTGCATTGAGACAGCAATTGAAATGCACATGACATTAGAAGACTATCGAATTGATGTCGCGAGCCGCAGGTAACTGTCTCGGGGGCTGTATCCTTGACATACCTGTTCTAGGTCGGACGAAGATACCACCGTCCTAAAATATTTGTTGATTTTTGTGCAGAAAATCTTTTCAGCAAACATTGTGAATGGACCTTGTCATCTATCTAATAGATGGAGCATATAGGAAACAAAAAATACTGCCTCACAAAAATTCCTTCATCATAAGACCGCGACTACCTACGGCTACGATTGACAGCTCTCCTACCGCCGATCCATATAATATTTATTTTATTTATTTATTTATTTCATTATCCTCATGTTACAATTTATAATCTTCAAAACTAATAATAAATATTTCAGCTAAAAATTTTGAGAATAGTTAGTGACATTTTGTATTAATTAACATAAATAGAGGCAAATGTCACATTATTTAAAAGTAATTATTGTGGGGTGACAAATTAAAAATAAGAAAACAATTTCATTATACAAAATAAGGAAAAATGTATTACTTATAATATTTTTTATTTAGTAAATATTACGCGATGTAGTTCAGCAAAATTTCAATTTCAGTATGGTTAAAACTAAGAAGCCATTGTTTCACTTTTTTCATAAAAGTAAATAAATTCGTAATGAGTCGCATATCTACAGGAAGGCTATTAAATAGTTTGCAAGAAAGAATGGAATATGAGTTTCTATAGCATGTGGTGCGAAAGGGTGGAATGGACACAAGAGGTTGACGACGGCTCCTCAAGCTATAGGCGCCATAGATCGCACTTTGCAAGTAGCCACTTCTAATAAAAAATATCTTCAGGACCTTAAAATAAAATAAATGCCTAACCGGGAGGATATCCATGCGTTTAAATAATACCATTGAGTGGGCTAAGCGAGACGAATTGCAGATCTTCCGTACAGCACACTTCTGAAGTACAATCAGAGGCTGAATTTTATTCAGATATCCACTTCCCCAACAGCTTATACCGTACTGTAATTTCGAATGAAATATCCCATAATAAATTCTTTTTAATGCATTAAAATGACAGAACTTTTGTAGACGATAAAAACAACGAATAGTGGAGAGCAGATATTGCTTCAAACTTTGGATATGATTAGCCCAACTCAAATTTCGATCAATTATTACACCAAGATACTTAAAATGGCTTACGTTTTCAATTTTAAAGCAATTGACATGACAGGGAACACACACGTCAAAAGATACATTGGAACATGGAACAGCAAACGAACTATGAAACAGGTTGTACCTTGTACATCCAGAAGCATGGAATATGATATCGATATCCGGATACTCCTGGTTGATAAGACTGAAGAACATAAGTTTTGTTTTATCGCTTACTATTAGCTTATGTGCAGCAAACCAGATTCTTAGTAATTCAACGTCATTATTTATATCAGCCACTAGATTTAAGGGATTGACGGAATTGTATGCAATACCAAGATCATCAGCAAATGCTCTGACCTTTCCTACGAATGGTTGGGTAAATAGGGAGTTGATGTAAATCAGAAATAAAATAGGTCCAAGAACTGAACCTTGAGGAACACCAAGATTAATAATCCTAGAGTTGCTAAGTTATGTACCGATCTTCACGATTTGGATTCTGCCTCTCAGATAGGACCTAAGCCAGCTATGTATTGAACCACGAAAACCTACATTATACAGCTTGTTTAAAAGTATGCTGTGGTCGACCATACCAAACGCTTTTGTTATATCAACAAAAAGCCGAGCACACGATCTTTTTTCATCCAAACCTTTTTGTATGATGCAACAGAAATCTAATAGTGCATCTTCAGTAGATAGCCCAGCTCTAAACCCATACTGCATTGGACTAAAAAAATTAATTTTGTTGAGATAATCCAATACTCTCTTCTTAATGCATTTCTCAAAGACTTTGGATATCGAAGACATTAATGTTATCGGTCTATAATTCTTTTTGTCATTTCTGCTTCCTTTTTTAAAAAAAGGAATAACAACGCCGTATTTTAAGTCATCCGGAAACCTACCAGACAGGACACTCAGATTAAAGAGATATTCCAAAATATCCACAATATTATAAGAAATGCTTTTTAGCATAGCATTTGAAATAAGATCGCTACCGCAGGAATTAGAGGTATTTAAAGAATGTATAGTCTTCAAAATCTCTGATCCAGAAATTTGTTCAAAAAAGAAGCTATTACTAACAAAATGATTGTCTGAAAATCTGGGTTCAGAACAATAACAATTACATACTTTTAGACTATCTCTTTGTATGTTATGTTGTCCAACTGATGCAAAGTATTCATTAAATTCATTAGCTATTTCAGTAGGTTCCGAAATATTAATGTTACCGTTTTTTAACATAATAGTAGTATTTTGCCTGGTTATGTTTCGATTAATAATGTCATTAACCACTTTCCGAGGTGAGGCCGAAAAATGCTAAAATGTTATCGAACCCTATGTACACCACTAATGATTGCACCGACTCGTCTACAGTCGTCAATAGCTAATGGTTCTGATCATTTTCTTGGCAGTTAAAAAAAACAACACATATTTCGTTTGTGGCTTGCTATTCATTCCCTCGTTAACCGCATCTTTTTAACCCTGACGACTTCTACCGAAATCTAGCAAAGTGATTCGAGCAAAAAACCTCAAATCTTTAGTAGTTGTTGGGATCATAATGATGATGATATCGCATTGTTATTGCCCCATCTAAATTAAATGTACAACGGCATAGAACTAACGAAGTTTCCGCAACAAAAGAGAGATCTAAAGCTCAAAGAATCGTAAAGAACACCACCTCCACCTGTCGAAATGATACCCTGCCTATACAAAAGTAAAGCAGCATCGGTGAGACGGAGGGGCTACATTTAAAGTGATGAATGTAAACAAGTACAGGTACATCAAGGACCTTGCAATAAATTACGTTTCGTAGGTGTGCGGTATACATAATCGGATGAAGCCTCGAGAGAGATTAATTTTTCCATCTTTGTTTTCATTCGCATTTATTATTCATTTCCAAATTAGAAATGCTCTTTATTAATTGCGTTTTCAAGTTAAATTTATCAGAATTTAGGCCTTTGACTTATTGCTTGAGAACAGGTGGATGCCTTTATCATCGCTGACAAGACAGAGGAAGATGGTAATTAATCTGTAAAGGACTCGTTGTCGCTTTATCTCCATAGGATACTGACACACACCAAATCTTGATGAATCGCTGCTCCAATACCTTCGGAAATGAACCCTGGATTTGTAAGAGAATACAGATTTCCGTTTCTTTTCAAAAGTAATCCCCCCTCCAGCCACGTCCTGCTGTACGCACAAAAGGGCACGGCGCCTGTGATGTTCATCTTTGAGGTTGAATTTGTCTGGCGGATCTGAGTTATGCGCTCAAGTAGTTGCCAACTCGTTCAGAAGCTATTACAATGGATAAGGTGGGCGACGTGAACTACATGTAAAGGTGTAAAAAAAAAATTCACAAAGCTGCTGGGGTTGGTATCGAGAAAATCTGATGAAGAGAAAAACTTTTCCAAGGAAAGGAGTGCTAAATGATAAATAATATATTGTGAAGAAGGTTGCCGAGAAGGCATTGATCATGTGAAGAGGGTTGCAGCTCCATTTTCTTGGTAATTATTTTATTTTTAGTTTGGGCCGATTGATGGGCATGGGAGATAGGAAGGAAGTTCACCAGCTTTGCTGTAATTCGGGATATTAAGCCGAATAGAGTAGTTGAACTTTTGCAAAGGTTTTTTGTCAGGGGGTTTGCATCAGAGCAGGGCTTTCTTGTAACAAATTCTACAGAAGCAGTTACTCTTCGTGGTAGTGGGGGAGGCATTTGACTGAAGTACAATATGACTTCAATCTTTTACGCACATAATTGTAAGAAGTAAATGAGACTTTGTCAGGAAAGTATTTAGTGGGTTGCAAACAATTGCGAACCGCTTTAGGCATTCTTTTTTCAAATGCCTTTCTTTTAGAGAAGGATGAATTATTGCGCTAAGAGTACCCGCGTGGATAAATACCTACTAATGGTTTCCAACTAAAAAAGAAATGTAGACCTGGTTACTTAACAAAACTTGTACATCCAAGAGCATATGGCAATATGAATCTATGAGACCGAATACGGTCTTCCTGACTGGGAAAATGAGGAATATCCTAAATAAAAATCTGCGGTCGCCAAGATCTCTAAACTGAATTTTGTTCTGATTTTTATCGAAGCTGCTGCGGAAAATGCACGTTATAGATTGTACCGCGCAGCGACATTATAAAGAGTTTTTTTATTTTTTTTATTATTATTATTTCATAAATTCCTATATATACAAATTCAGTAAAAAAATTTTTTTTTCAAATTTACAATATATTTACAATTCAATTAAAATATAAAATTCGTTTGACAATCTGTATTTTTTTTAGTATTGTAATAAAAATAGTGATGAATGTCATTACAATTTACATTTTAGGCATTTAAAAAAGTTATGTGTGGGTGGGGTGACCCTTAAAAAAATCAAAAAATTACTTTACTTTATAAAATAAGTTTAAACAGTCTAAAACAAAACAATTTCCTTTGAATGCATCAAGATCCATTAACAAAAAAGACTCAAATTATAATGCTGGTGGTCAGAAAGAACAGACTCTATGCCAGCGAAATTAAAATTGAAAAGCCATACGAGTTTGAGAAACTTTTTAGGTATACATAATGACCTGAACGATCGAGGAAGTTTATTGAATAGACGAATAGAGGATATATAATAAAAATTACGATAAGCTGTGGTATGGAATTGAGGAACGGATAATGAGTACGAAGAGTTTCCACGTAAACTGTAGTTAGGGATCAGTCGGAAGTTGCGATTACCAGACTTCATAAAGAAGGTCTTCAAAACTTTAAAACAATACAAATGACGCACAGGGAGAATTTTTAAGTCACAGAACAAAGGGTAAGTAGGGTGCCTTCTAGGTTTTCGGCATAGCTTCCGTAGAATATATTTCTGTATTACCAAGAGCGGCTGTATTATATTTTTATAAGCGCCTCCCCAGCAAGTAATTCCATATTGTAGTTTTGAATGGACGATACCATAGTAAATAGTTTTTAGCAAAGTAGTCGAACAAATATTGCGTAAATAGAAAAAAGCCTTAGCGTGCAACGAAAATATTTCCTCAAAGCTTCTATATGATTCGAGAAGCTCATTTTTGAATCAATAGCTATACCCAGTTATTTGAATTCCTTAACTTTCTCTACGGGGAAACATTTATTACTACAGCATAGGCTACTATCAAAATTAGGAGAAGACGAACCAGGTCGACAGTTGCAGCAATCAAGTTTAAATCTATTGCAATCAGATGCGTGAAAGTAAACATTCACATTAAAATCAAGTAGAGACGACAAACTAAAAATCATAATCTTAGTCTTGGAGCTGATAACCAAGTTATGTTTTGAAAACCAAATTCTTAAAAGGCTTAGGTCCCAATTTATTTCGGAAACCAGATCAAGGCGACTAGCCGAACCATATGCGAAACCTACATCCTCCATTGAATTATTTATTTTAAGCCGTTGAAATCAGCGAACAATTTTACGGTAGCAGCTGGTAGTAATGGAACAATACCTCAGGGGTATGGTATGTACTGAACTTCTTGAAGAAAGTAAATGCTAGAATCGTTACCAAGAGCAATACTCCCACTCCCATTGCTGCAAAAGATTTAAGGCCAATAATTCTCTCGTTTGAAAGACTGATCGGCATATCACATTCGTATCAACCTAAGTCTGAAAGATCTACATCCAGTCCAAGGCCCAACACTTAACACATAATTAGACTAAAGGGAAAGTCACTCGTGGGTAAAGAGAAGGTGCATTTTTTTTTAATTTTAAAGATGACTTTTAAATGTTCAATACAGTTGCCATATGCAGGACTCTAAGTTAGTTAATCGTTGTATCCCTACCAACTCGACACATTATATTTGGTCAAAAGATTACCTCTTCAGAGGAACTATACAGGGCTGAGTTTTTTTTTTTTTTTTCCAAAATGCGTTGGGTAACTATTTAACACATTCTCAGAAACTACTGGCTATGCTGATCATGATGGGTATATTTCCCCCAACACTTGAACATTATTGACGAGGCCTTTCGACACTTGCGGATGAGTAATTGAGGTCTCAGTACAAAGATGAACAAATAATTTTCGCGAGCGACATAAATATACCAGACATTCTGTTTGAGGCCTTCTGACAGCGCAAAATAATTGTGATACATGTGACAAGAGACTCAGTTGGAAAATGATTCTATAAAAATAACAAAAAAAAACACTGCTTATGCCGGTCACGAGGTAATGTTAGAAGGCCGTTTCATTTTATTTTGTTCAGCAATTTATTTCAATAATAATATAATCTAATTATAATAAGGATTAACAAACATAAGCCCTTGGGGTTTTTCTTTGGAGGTGGCCAAGATTTCGACCGACTTCATTGAATGATGGTGAAGGATGAGATCGATTACCAGAGAGTGACAAAAGAAGTTCTTCCTTTCCCTGCTGTTGTCCAGTGGTCGCCAAAATGAAGCGGGTAGTAGAAACTACGTCCAAAAGACTCATAAGGAAAGTTAGCAGAACCTTTTCATCTAGCGAGGTGGTTAAGTAGTACGTATTATGAACTACTGAACGAGGCATCTTGGCTTCAACTCCGGTAAAACACAAACTGCAACATGGCAATTGCTTTGTTACGTATTTATTTATTTATTTTCATCAACAAAATTGTATAAGGAAATTGCACCAAAGGTTGTTTTAATGTGAATAATATCAGATATTTAATTCCTTTGTCAACAGCAACAGCACGTAATAAGGTATGGTACTGACTTGTCATTCAATAGCTGGGAAACCAAGCTCGAATTGTACCAAGAGTACGAATTGTATTGTACAAGAAGACCTCTCCAATTAAGATCTTAATATGAATTCGTTTAATCAGTTTATTACAAACCATGTTTAAATTTGTGAACTGTCCGGTATTGACTTTCCTGTAGCACGGTGTAATCCTCGACAGTTCACACCCGTTCTGTTGGACCGTCGCCACTGTGGTCCAAAAAGGAAAATCTTGTGTCAAAAATACTAAATTCGATATTTTAACTTTATTGTTTTGTTAGAATAAAAATATAAACGGAGTTTCAAAAACAGCAAACAAAATAATTTTATAGACCTTTTCAATTTTGGTCAATTTTGTTTGTTTTTTTTTTGCAATTATGACATATTAAGTGTAAAATCTTAATTTTCTTAAATGTAGTCTAGTTGCTTTATATATAGGTAAATAGGAAAATTAAAAATTTTATTTTTAATAAATAAAACAAAAAAAAAAATACCTTATTGTATCACTTTCCTTGGTTTGAGTAGTACTAAACAAAAATGCTTGCGAGTTCCCGCGAACAATTCACCACAATAGTTGACCCTAACTTTTTTTTAAACCATATGCAAAGTTGTAGCTGCAATGATTAGCAATGTTCGGAGGGATTGTAATTTGCTTAAAAAAAGTCGAATTCCCAGTGCTGACATTTTGGCCTTAAAAGCAAATTTCCTTATGGAATATTTCAATTATTTTTTAATTAAAAGAGCGGAGAGTGTGAAATTCTCCTTCTTATATAAATTCAATATAATTTTGTTTTCATTTTGATCGTTAAAAACTCTACCTACGGCCACGCCCCTTTTTATATAAATGCCAATTGGTTTTTGTAATCCGCCCACTTTAACGACTCTTTTCGAATAAATTCCTAATAAACCAAAAGGGGTTTTGAGGTACGCTGTAACTGAGTTTCTTCGAATTACTAAAGTTATTCGAAATTATTATTTTTCTTATTCTTAAAGTATACGTTAACATGGATTAACTTGCCAAAAGAAAGGGATTAATTGAATTATTGCCCAAACATTACAAAAAGTTGAAAGATATATTTAACTGTGGATTATTATTATTCTTAAATGAGTATTTATTCAATTTGCTAGCTATATCATCAGATCCACTTGTTTCATCTTTAAGACACGTTAGATCCCAAAAAAGGTGAAACAAATTTATTGGTCAGAACAAATAAGTCTATTAAATGTTGAAAATGATGAAGATGCATTTTTTTCTTACAATTAATTTTCTATAGTAATTGTAAAAAAAAGATTTATTATGTAGCTATTCTTTTTTATTTTAAAAATGTATATTTTGTATTCTATTGGATTTTATTTTGTAATGCTTTTTCGCCTTTTTACTTTTTTCCTACACTGTTTCATATAAAATATATATCACTCAAATACTAAATAAATACTTGCTAAAAACATTAAAAATTGGTTCGTTAATTGTATGCATCCACTGTTGTGGAAAAAAATATTTCGGGTCACCCTGTGAACAATTAAATAGTCGCAGACCTTTTTTACAAGATTCGTAAAATTTTATCTGTTTTTAAAGTTTTTCTTTAATTCCTTTGTCTGTTAATTCCTTTTTCAAAGAAAATCTCACTTCAGCCTAAGATTTAGAAGCACCCTTTAACACAATTCTCTTAAAATTAACATTCTTATAGGCCTGGAAATTTCCTTTAAGAAGAAAGAAAATTATAGCGATATCTTCATGCGTTCAAAAGTTATGATTTTTGCAACAAAAAAAAGCATTTTGGACCACAATGGCATCGGGGGAAAGAGGTTGTCACTTATCCATTTCAACCCTACCCGTACGTACTGTAAATAATTGCTTGCTGAGCTGCTAGCTACAAACCAAGATGTTTACGGTACTGAGAATCGAAATAACTCTTGCATTTGATTGTAAAAGTCTCTTTAATTTAACTGGAGTTCGTCCAGTGGTAGAAATTCAACCATTATTGTTACCTTTACCAGAATATATTGGAAAATAAATTACACACAGCATTGCATCTCTGCATAACCTTCCCAACAAAAAAAATCCAGCGTATGTGCTGTGTTAACTCAGCAAAAGTGATTCTTAACTATTTGCCTATTTATATGTATATTATACAGGACCTCGTGGCAGTTACACTTTACCCGTAAATCCACTTCATCACGATGTCAACAAAAAGGTTAAGTGCAGCGTATTACTACTAAACCAAATCACTGACATAAACTAGGTCAGTATTACCTATTTACAATTACGACGAGAATCTGGTCTCGTGCACGAATTTTACGACAACATCAGACACATGTGAAACACCTCATCCTAATCAAGATTTTATTACTAAGTGGTAGTAAAAATGTAGCTTCCAATAAAAGAAAAGCGACTGTACGCTTGGTATTTGAACAGGGAGGAGCTATCCCACATCAATTAACCAAACTGGTTAACAAATAATTAATTGAATGCCCCGATTGAATAAATTATTGAAAAGCAGACAAACTGTGGCGTTTGGTATATGACCATCTACGTTCGGTCTACAATAATGATTCATTTATCACATTATCTGGGAAAGAGATTCCTCCTAGACCCGACAGTACCTAATGCGTTAAATCAATTAGTTCAACCAGTTTATCATCTCTTGGTAGTGTTGAAAATTGTTGAATTAGGAAAGCTATCTTTATCTTCATCTAATCGTGTCTAATCTACTTACGAGTAGATCAAACACTTAAAATTCAGTTCTAAGAATAACCGGACTGGAATGTATTGAATAGGTACGAGTACTTATGGGCATTTACGGGAAGATTTGTTTTATGTTAATTAAGAAGAATGGTTGGGTCGAGTTTATGAGGCACCATTTAAATACAAGTACAGTTTTTATCTTTGGAAACCTTTGAAAGATGGTTGATTTCACAGCCAATTCAGAAATAAGATTCACGGGCGATTCGCCAAAACACACGCGGAAGAACAAAAGAGCGAATGTTTATTTGCTTATAGCAGATGGGCGTACCTGCAGTTGCAGGAATTAATGAAAGCACTTGTGTCCGCCGAAGTCTGCTCATTTTTGGTAAAATATAGCTTTAAAGTGCCTATTAATTAAAATCGTTTACAATAACTGAATCCCAAATGGCAAATGACACTTGGAAGACATTTATATATTTTACTATTACACGTCTAGCTCCAAGTTCCATAATTAAATCATCAGAAGTCTTATTTCAAACTTTAGCAAGGGGTCTGAGTCTTGACGCCCCTTCCAAATTGAAGATTTCCATTGAATCGGTTACTATGTCTGTTCTTTGCCTTTATAACGATGTCAACCGACTTTTATCTCGTTGTATTAAATGGAAGTTTTAATTTCAATCACTGCTGATGTTGGTTGGATTTAGTCGTTGAAAACCCTCCATATAAATGCCCCAGGGAATTGCGAAAACGAAGACCAATTTAGCCAATTGGAAACATATTTGGTAGGCTTTAATAAAAATGAAATAAAAATACGGTTTTTTCAAAGAAACAATAATATTTCGTTTCGATCCCTTTTGTCGTTTCACATGTCCTAAAATAAATAAATCAAACAGTGCCATTCCCCAATATAGACCCCTTGAGGTGATGAGCGAAAGCTTATCTGTACTAACCAACCCAATCAAGTTATCATAAAGATATCATTGCCAACAGCTCTCAGACAACAGGCAGAAGTGACCCGACCCGCGAAAGGTCCATTTGTTGTTTGTGGGCCAACATACTTTCGTCAAAAGCATTTTATTATTTTATACATTTTAAGAACTGCGGAAGAGCTCTCACAAATACTGAAGGCTGAAGCATCGAAAGCTAGTGAATTTTTTGGAACTTTAAGGGCCCACTGACTTCTTCCTCACTTCCAAAATATGGGAGGGTATTCAGGATTGTATAGGAAAGAGAAATCTTACGCTGTGTTCAAATTTTGCCGAGTATCTAGTTAGGATTTAAAAGTTTATCCAAAGATTTAGGTCTTTCGAAATCACTGCGCCCTTTTTTTCAACCCAATTTTTTAAAGTGCTTTGTTTTTATTTTCATTTTACGAATTGCACCAGCCTTAGCTGGTATTTAGCGTTTAGCATATTTTTTGTTGTAAGCAGCAGCCACACCCCCTTTCGAAATACCATCCCCATTTTTTTCGAAATTCTTTCAAAAGACAACATATACTTTCAGTTACCAAACTTCAAACAGAAAGCTGCCATAAGTGCCGTAAGCTATGGTGTTTTAATTTAATTTGTTGTATTGGAGGTGCCACGCCCACTTTCTAAAGAAGTGCTTTACACAAAAAGCACAAAAGTGCGCATCAAAGTTGCAGGCCTGACAGCCTGGCTTCCAACAAAGTCGAGGAACAGCACTTTGAATATTTTTAGTTTGTATTGAAGATGACACACCCCTTTGGTCAATGCCGCCCACATACTGCTTAGTGCCTCCCAAGGTCAATATACACCCATGTACTACAAGAATTTCAAACTATGGCTACAGTAAGGTGTAATTACTGAGATATCTCCATATCGCTTCTTTTGCACCAAGAGATGTTTTACCAAAGAAGGTTAGCAAATCCAGCTTGAAGCCGCATACTTTTGTGAGACCCCTTTGCGAATTGCCATAAATCTTTCGCTGTCGTTGCTTAAGTCTTACCCCGTCAGTAATGTAGCCTTCTGTGCGATTTAGGGATTATGTTCGGCTACCCATCTGCATTAAAATTGCAAATAGGTACAGACAAGTAGATCTCCTTCAACGGTGAAGTCACCCCTAAAATAAAGTTACATGCAAACTATACCACAGAACCCCAACCTTGGAACCCGTTGCATATTATAAACACGTTCAACTAGTGGTATGCCAATTCACCTGCCATCATAGGGTTTACTCCCCTATATTCCCAGGATACAAACTACGAAATATGTCGACCTGTCGACGCCAGTCTTAATTTTATTTACGGTTAACTAGGTTGTTGCACTCTTCTCTACCTCACCCCTGAAGAGGTTTGGTTTGGTGCATAGGTAAGTACGCCTTAGCCAAGGATTTGGTCAACAAAAACTCTCAAAAAAATTGCCTGTCCCGCTGGGGGCACAAAAAATCTTTTATTGCTTGACATTGGTGTGACCCTTGTTGTACTATCAACACAGAAGAAGGTCATCAGCGGATGTTTACGCGTCCCAAACCCTGATCCAAAAATGCGAAGGGGGACGGACCCTGTGGTCCGTTTTATTCTTCTCTCGGCGAACTCAATCTCATTTGTAACCCATCATACCGACACCGTTGCCGTTACTTTTTTTAGCTTTCTTGTTCGTCTCTCATGTGTGAAGACTGAAGAGCATAACAAAAAGAATATCTCACCCAACGCTGGCTACTACACCCCAAAGCGGATCTACGCTTGGTCATACTGACACACAATACCGCTGTCATTGCACTATTGTGCACACAAAACGTCATGTCGAGGGCAAAACTTTGCTTATAACACACCAACTACCTACCAGCTACCAACTGCCATCGCTACCATTACCACAACCATTTGTGTAACTCTGAAAAAGTGTCACCATGCATACGATATGATGGAGCGCATGAGGTAAGTAAGATACAACTGCATGTGGCTGTATAAAATTTCAGCTTCCGACACACAACCCCCAGTGAGCTGCAAGATTGGGTGGTTAATGGGCCCCCATTCGGGAGCAATTTTCTTTTCCGTCCAGTCAACGACATGATGAAGGTGCGGTGCGGTGCTACCGACGACGGTGCACCACTACCGCTACATCAAACACCGCACAGAGAGCAAATATTCTCGTATCTCTGTCGGCTCTCTGTTTGAGTTTGTGTTTACTTGTTTTTTTTTTATTTTCTTCTTGGATTTGTATCGCGTGGATGGTAAACATTAGACGGGCACAGTGCGCTCTTACCTTTTGAACGGGTGTGCAGTAAAAAACAACCTCCACCGAGGGAACACCGCTAATTAGCTTCTTTGAGTTGTGTGCTGCTGTGTGTACTTTTGAAGTTCAATTTCCATCTGCGAGTTGCTTGCAACCTTTTCAAATATTTCGACAGCAAATTAGTTTGTTGGTTTGCAGCGCGGAATCACATTTAATCAGTGTGAAGTGCCAAGTGTGTACTGGCGGCTGTCAGATGTGCAGATAACCGCTTGTCTCAATCGGAATTGGGAGACAAAAAAAATTAATTTCGCAAAGCGTCGTAACGCGTCGTGCGTCGTCGGGTTGGTCTTTGTCGGGTTGCGGTTACCATGTGTCGAACGAAATAGGTTTTTCTAATTATTGCACGATAACGGGAGATTAAATTGCAATTATCGTTAAACGCATGTACTGCAATAGCAAAATGCTACCACGGCGTCGTCGCGGGTGGTACAATGTGGAGAAATCAATTCGACAGAATATGAAGGTATGTTCGAGTGTCTACCTTCTATGGGGGAATTTGTGGAAAACTTTCCTGACGTGCCCGTCTGTAGTTTCGAAAAGTTTACTTAAAAGTTCTACGGGGGGAATTGCAATTGGTATGGATTGTGTGTCACTCTGGATATTGAGTGGATATGTGAATTTGAAACAATTGAAGGGGGTTTCAGGGGTGATTTATATTTCATTGAACTAATGTGCATTCGATTGGAAACTGTTAAACAAATGTTGTCTTTGTGACAGCAAAGGGAATGGCGACCAATTTAAGCGTATTGTTGTTTTCTGTACAGCAATTGCTGCGCGGTTGGTTTCACTGAAAGACAGTCGGAAAAATTTATCGTTTCTGTTGTGTACTCAGCGAAGATGAAACTTTTAAAATTAATAAATTTTTATGGTTTTTCCAAGGACAGTGGGGCGATTTATTTATACGCGGAACTGAAAAATACTTGGTAACTTTGTGTGAATCGCAAAAACGTCTACTCTATTTGAATTGTCGTTTGTTCAAACATTGTTTTTGAAAAAACAATGAAACATTGAAATTGTTCTAAAATTATGATCATGCCTTTCTCCATTTTCTTCGTAAAAATCATTGCCGACAAATCAACATAAATTTGGGAATTCACCCACAGAAATTCACCTTTCATTTGATATCGGGTTCATAAAAATCGGTTTTGAAAAAACGCCGTAATCGGTTCGACAAAATGAAGACGTGTGACTTAAAAAAAAATTACAATAGCTTGTAAAAATAAAAGCCTACAAAAATTTAAAACCTAACTAAAACTTTTGCTTGAATGGAGGAGGTCGACGGAATGTTGAAATAAGGATGTGTCAATCTTAGGGTTCTGGAAATTGGTTACTACTGGAATTAGTTAGCGTATTGAAAAGGGTTGTTGACAGAAGGCTTGAGGACTCTAAAATCAATAACAGCAATGCGCGGGAAATAAGTGAAAGGCTGATGAACGAAGAGTATATCAGCGACTTTTGGGACACTTTTTAAAGAATTTGGTTAGGTTAGAGTTCCTCTCCACACTCAGGTCAAAATCGACCCATTGTGATACCCGTCGGGGGAAAAGGTTTGTCCCTTACCCGTAGTAACCTATTCTTTACGTCTTATTTAATTGTTAGTCACTTACTTACTGCGTCATTGCATACAAATTTTTAAGAATTAACAAGTGCATGAGTTTGAGACGGTCTTGATAGGTAGCAGATCCCATCGACCCTTGCTAGACTTCGAAGGGATAAACATATGAACTGAACCTTCGGTGGCACACTCTATTAAGTTTACTGGTGTATTTAAGGAAGGACCTTACAAATGTTATGTAAAGAGGTTCAGTAACAAAAGGAGTTGAGAATTATAAAATGTGACGGAAGTTTAATCTTACAGATAGTTCCCAGGACTATGCCGAAAGGCCGAAAGGTGTATCAAAAACTTGTTACGCTAAGCTGTAACAAGTTTTTGATACACCAAGTATTCAGGTCGTTTTGTCATAGGAGTAAATCGGGATGGGTGGATATTATCTCGCCAGGTATTAGAGTATTTTTAGATTCCATACACAACAGCATAATTCATAGTTAAGGCAAAGAGTTGGCGTCTGGCTTAGCAGCGAATGCGATGAGTCGTATTAGATCTATTCCCACTACAAAACCATGTTGCGGTTAAACGAAAAGTACCATAATTAAGAGAAGACAGCCCTTGAGGGTGAAACTGAGAGAAGATGAAAGAATTTGGTTAGCAGCAAGGCCATTTTTCTTTCTTACTATGGCAGGGAATTCGTGACGTTGGAACCGGGAGTTTATGAGTTTATAAATCTTTCATTATTTTTGCGGAGGATAAAGAGGTCTCTGCGCTGTTTTCATGGAGCTGATGTTTTTAATGTCGGGTTTGCGAATTTGGACAACCCAAACAGAACTTTTTGAATAGGCATGCAAATAGTTTGGCGGTAGTCTTAACTGACAATGAAAAACAAAGAAACCATCCGATTACTTTTCTAAGCTAAAAAGTTGATAAAATTAGTCAAACTCAGATTGAGTTTCATTTCAAATAATGACGAATTTAATGCAAGTGAAAGGTGTCATAAAATAAATTAGGACGTTACTCGTGACTGTTTTCAGTGCCATAAATTTTTAGTGAGTGTTGCCTAGTAAACCGTGAGCGTAAATGACTCGCAACCAATTTGTACGTATCCCCATATGAGGCAAACATCATCACAGATTGGAAATACTGATATGTATACTTGGAGTTTATAGTGAGATAGGTACGGCGACCATTCGTCCTCGTTTTAGGATGACAGTCCTCTTTTTCGCTGCTATGTCCTGTCTGATTCTTTACTAAAAAAAAAACAATACATTGTCCTCTTTTTTTCCAAAAGACCATCTTCCTACCATAAGAAATATGCGAGATTGCGAGTAGGTATCTTCTCAATTCTAACAAAGCTGGCTTAAGATGGAAGTGTTGTATTGTTTTCAAAGACCAAGTCAATTGCTTTTATCAAACATACAAATTTTGGTAGTTAACCATTATTGACTGTACTGTTTCGATTTGCGTCGTGTTTTTTTCTGGTCCCAATTAACGACGCTAATCGGGGTTTTGGTGTATAACTATTTTTACTTTAAAAAAATGTCCTCTTTTATGTGTTTGAAAAAATGGTCACCATAGAGATATATACCAACGTCGTCTTGGGATATTCCATTACTCCGCGAGATTATTATCAGCTCAAAATCTATATCGCTCTCCCTTAAATCTCAATGTTTTTTATTGCGAAGGGCATGCTCCTCCATTTTCGATAACAATGACTAACGAGGTTCCTACTTCTATTTACCACATTTTGCAGAACTTCTCCGCTAAAAAATTGACTATAAAAATTACGTTTAATAGCCTCATCCTAACACTTGGAAGATATCTTTGATCATTGTCATTTGGTTTCTGTAGGAGAAGGTATTGTACTTTGGTACTATTTCAGTTTTTGTTGCCAATATTTTATGTGTCGAAAGGATATTAGGGATATTGCTTACTATTCCTTAGAAAACTTAACTTTTATATGCTAACCACAAACGGTCCAAGGTACAAGACGTGATTGTACCGTGGGACCGAAGATATTATTGAAGCTTTTCGTATAGTTTAAAGGTAAACACTTTAATTTCTTTCAATAAAAAGTAAAAATGGTGACATTCTTAAAAAAAAAAAAAAAACATTATAAAAGATATTTAATACACGAACCGAAATCGTTTAAGGTAGCGGAAAGGAGACAGAGCACTACACAAAAATGAAAAGAGATAAAAATAAATCCTTTTTTCTCTGAAAACTATATTTGTACGTTCAAAATGAAACTGAGAAGATAAATGAGCAATATTTCACAGAAGAACCGGTTTTTGCGTGCTTTGTATTTTTTTGAAAATTTGCACTCGGACCAATGTACAATACCTTCCCCTACTGACGTTATTTTCAAGCGTCTTTAATGAATCGAACCTGAACCTGAAAATCTGTAATCCTTTCCTATTTTGTAGCAAGTTATATCAGTGCGTTGTTCACGGTTTTGTTGCACCAACTGCCGTACGGTACTTGCTACTAATTCAAAACAATTTCCATTTCTCACCAATTCACTTATAACTGTACACATTAAATTCCGCTGCCATTCATTCAAAAAATTCATTCAAAAATGGCATGAATGTGGTATTCTTGGTTTTTCTTACATACTATATTTTTACACCTTTCCGGAAGCCAGCTTGAAATTACCTCTTGTTTTTTTTTCTGTGTTAATTCAATCTATCAGTGGATTTATCAAAGAAATAAAAAAATCCACCAATATCCCTCGACTTGTACGCAATAAGGATATTACCCTAATCCTAACCAAATTCGATATTACTGATAAAGTTTCGTGCGATACAGTCATGCACGCTTACTTCTATTATCATTGATTCCGGTTTTTGTAAATAGGTTCACCCTTTTCTCGTATCACTGAAAATAAAACCCTGGCATATTTGATCAAAATGACAATTTTTTTGTCAATATACGTCCAACAAAATGTTTCTATTAAATTGACAAAATTTTAGCAAGTTTTATTTTGTCTTCAAACTTTTGTTGTGATAACAAAAATTGTTTATTTGTGCGTATAAAAATGTTTTCTTAAATTCACCAAAATGTTGTTGATTTTGTGAGCAAATTTTTTAATTTGACCTTTTTCTTTTTACTTATTTAAACTAATCGAACTCCTTTTGATTTTGCTGAAGGTGAATCAGAATTAGTTTCTGGGTTTAATGTTGAATATAGAAGAGGAAGTTTTGCAACAAAAACACAAAAGTTGTAAATACCATCGAAATTGTTTGTAATATTTTTTTTTAAAATCAACACGCAAATATTGTTGATATTACAGAAATAATCTGTCGGTACTACAGTTTTCTTTTGTTGAATCTAAAAGAACATTGCTATGGAATTATTATCTCAGTTCCATACTTTTAATTTGGTAATTCAATAAAAAAATTGTTATATGGATAGCACTAGATATTAATAAATGATAAGCAAAACAAATAAGTTTAGCAAAAAGATTTATTTAAAAAATGAACTTTAGAAATTACATTATTTTTAAACTGAACAACATAGAAAATATCGAAATATGCATAGTATGAAATTTAAAAATTAAGAAACGATATTACTTTTAAGACACAACGATTTAGATTTAGTCATCTCCTTTACTATTAAAAGTTTCGTCTTTTAGTTTCGGTTAAAGGATCCGGGAACGTATAGCGTTGAAGTCAAATTTGGTCCATTCAATTTAAGATAATAAAATGCATATTAATCAATCCTAAATTATCAAATTACAATTCTTACCAATTTATATCTAGGGTGTCGTTTACATGTTTTCCATTTTTCCTCATTCATATTTATTTAGGATTTATTCACTTTTAAAATGATGAACTCACTTATTTAGGGAATTTTTATTCACATCAACAAATTACTTTACTTCGCGTGTCAAATAATAAATGATGCCATCAAAAGCATTGCATTGAAATGATTACCCTGGTTAAATTGTATTTTGTTCAATTCAACACTTGTTTTATTAATTGAACAAAATTTATGTCAAAACTGCAAATAAAAATATTTATTTCCACAGAATGTTTGTAGTATTTATATTCTTTATTTTGTTTGGCTGACTAATAAAACATTCTGTCAATTTGACAAAAGTGATTTTTGGTTCTGTTTCAATGGATATAACAAAAACTTTGTTAATTCAACAATAAAATTGTTCAATTGATACAGTGTCGATTTATTAAACAAAAAATTGTGTTTTGTTAATCTGAAAAAATAGTTTTGTATTAAATGTTTTATCCGTTTGACAAAATATCGTTCAAATTAATAAAACTTAAGTTAAGTTTCATCATTTTTCAGTTCAAAAAAACTATTTTCGTTGAAATTTTACAATCGAATTTTGTCAATATTACCTGGTATTTTGTTTTCAGTGTAGGTTCTATCGCGTGTCGCTGTAGAAAAGTTCGACAGTTACCAGTATACACTTCTTCTGCCCTAAGTAGCAATATAAGTTGCTCGTTTTAAATGGAAACTATGGGTTCTCCTAAATGAAGGTTAGGATATCTGCAGGTATTAAGTGAAAATGCAACTTCTGTTTAGTGCATATACTAAGTCCATTAAAAATGGATCACTATTCCGAGCTTGCTGTTTTCCGATATCAATAACGCAATACTCTCGGCATGTGCAGTTTCTTGGAAGACCTGGACCAGTAACGCTTTTGCCCCGGTTTGCATCCATTGTACATATTTTTCCAGCCTGTTGCTGAAAAAATGGGTACAATGGATATTTTTCAGCCTGTTGCATTCAGGCTTGTTGATACAAGCGTTCCATTGTAAATGGAAATCGAAAAGCAAGGCTTCCCCATCTTTGAGAGTGTTCAAGACTGAAGTTCTCAGTGGCATTGACATGTGTAACTTCCTCACACTTAGAATACCCACCCCAACTGTACCCATGACTGATTGACTATTCAGAAAGCATCACCAACCCTCAGTATTCAGCATTGTAGCCACTAATTCATACATGAGCCTAGTTTCGTCTCACAAAGTTCTATTGGATGCGCCGTATACTTTCGCTCTTGTGTCTATTATCTACAGGAAGTAAACATAAATCAGCAACCATCCTCCTCTGGCTGAGGTTTTGTTGGTTGACGAAATTCGAAGCCACCATCGAACATAGCATTGTCACAGTCATTATCAAAATTTAGACGCAACAAATGCGACGCAAACAATCTGCTTTCGAAATATCGATTAATTTTCCCATGGAACTATAGGTACGCGAGGCGAGTCGGAAAGAGACCTTCTAACCGCGCTCTCATTTGCATATTAAATTACAAGGTCTGTGCCAAGACGAGATCTGCCTCTGTGCATCTAAGACTTCTGTGAAAATGCTTCCGTTGCAATTAAATGAAAGTCTAATCGGATCGGCAATGGAATCAAGACATCCGATATATCAATTTAATTGAAAAGTTTATAGTGAATTCAATATAGCACGGATTGGCAATGTCATTCGTTGGATGAACGTGTATATGTATTTGATGAAAATCGGGGATACTTCGAGGTGGGTGAAAGCAGGTGAAACCAGATATTGTCACAAGGTTTTTCTATTATCCTTGGATCACGTTTTATATGGGAATAATGTACATGGATACGTCCCATGATATGTCCTACTTTAATTGTGTGATGACTTTGCGTGACTATTTGCTCATGCAAATTGTTAATTTATTCCCACGGTAGCACACGCGTACTATTAGCATAATCAGAGCATCTGTTTATCGACTTAAAGTCAATAAAGAAATAAATCGTAAAAACTGTTTAACATAAGCATTGGCATCGTGATTAAGCCGCTGGTATACGAACGTAATACGAATTGATTGGCCGGAATTTTTGTCACATTTTTGTTTTCATCAGAGATACATCATTTTTGGGCTTAGGGCTAAATTATGTAAAGCGGTTTGGCAATTAACATACTCGTACTTGCGTTCCCAGGGAGATTTGTTTGCACAAGTGAATACAGAAATTATTCAAAGCGATTTGTTTTAAATGTTTTTTTTTAATAGGATAAACGAATTGGCTTTCATTTAGTGGATGAGCATGTGAAAAAATGCTTTCGCTTGTTTGAATATTTATGTATTCAATTTTGAAGGTTATGTCTTGCAACCAGTGGGCAGCACCCCTTGCTGATAAGATTGACATTTAAACACATTCAAAACTTTAGATAAAAGTCATTATTTGAATAAAGAAGAAACTATTCGAGTTCTCAAACTCTCTTGAAATGATGAAAAAAACCTTCCGGTGATCGAACCTGAGATCTCAGCACTCTTAATTCTAGGCAGCGTTACCACTTCAAAAAAATAATATGCGAAGTAGATTTGACCCAAAAAGTTAAGAAGATTCAAGAAAAGGGAAGTAGATTTCAAAATCATAGTTTCAATGATATATTTAATTCCATGTTAGTTCTTTAAATATAAAACATGTCATGGAAGAGTGTTAAACATTTTTTTAGATCATTTTATATATTTTTTTTTTTTGGAGGTAGATTTAAGGATTTTTTATTAAAATTGAAGCGGATTGAATAAAGTGAAGATATAAAGAATTTAACAATAGTGCGAAGTAGGGAGCAGATTTTATTTTTTTTTCAAAATTGAAGTAAATCTACTTCAGTTGAAGTATTTAAAGTGGTATTGCTGATTCTAGGTCAATGCGTCCACGTACGAAAATATTTTATTCGAACGACAATCAGTGTAGCGCAATATTTATCGTTCGTTCGGTTCCTGTATCCTGTAGCTCTGTATTATCTGCCAAAGACATATTACAAGTTTTGGACAGCATCCAGATCTAGCTCTCTTTTTTGTCACAGCCCCGACATGACCAGATAGTTCACATATATTAAACGCTGTATAACTTGGGCTATCATAGTTTTCAGACTGCAGCGTTGCCGTTTTTTTTTCGTCGATAAAAATGACCGTCACGTTACGGTAAATGGTATTCGCTACAGAGATATGTTGAAACGCCATTTATTTGAGCAATTGCATGAATTGGACATCAGTAGTGGTGATTCAAAGCCACGCAGCGGGTACAACAGTCGAGTTATTGAAGACTCAGTTCGGTAAACGTGTTATCTCGGACCCGTCGATTGGCCGGCGTGATCGTGCGATTTAACGCTTCTAGACTTTTTTGTATGGGGTCACATTAAATCATTGGTCTATGCCAATAATCCGGCGACGATAGAGAAGCTCAGAGCCAATATTAAACGAGAAATAGCGGCCGTATAGGTCGAAACGTGCGGTCTAGTCATCGAAAATTGGGTTCAACGTATCGACCGCTGCATACGTTCCCGTGGCGGACATATGAACGAAGTTGAAGTAGGTAGGTTGCATTTTATTTAAAAAAGAAGTTTAGTGCCAGGTAGAAAGAGGTTAAGTCAGAATAGTAGTTATCCGCAAAATGCTATTGAAGATTGAACATTTTTTTGTAAATCCAGATATTCTTTTTGCGAAAAACTAATGATGCAAAACAATCATCAAAACACTCGTCTGTAATAAGATTTTAGGCTGTTGGCCAACAAATTAGTCCTTACCAGATTTTCTTATGACTTATCTCCTAAGAGCCAATTATCTCCTGTTAAAATTAAGTTTTTTCTAAGGACTTAAGTCGAGAAAACAAATTTTTGTTTACATTAATAATTCAGTTTAATTCATTAAGAAAATTTGGAAACATTAAATTAATTCAAATAAATAATAAAGTAAAGTATTAGGTATCTTTTTTCAATTTTTACATGTGGCATAAAATGACTTCAGCCCTTAGGACAACTTAATTATTTCAAAACATAAAATTGGTATAAATCCAAAGAACTTAAGTCCACTTACACCCTTAAGAGCAAACAATTTTTAAGACTTTCTGACTTATACCCTTTGTATAAAATAATTTCTTTAGGAAGATGTTACGCTATACTTATGGCAAGCTCGGTCATAGAACGAAGGAGAAAAAAATTAACTTAAATCCAACAAATATCCGAAAACGGGATTATTTGACTTAACCCCTTACTATCTGACACCAGAGTATTAATACATGAACATCCAAAGTTTCCGCACAAATTTTGAATATATATTAAAAAATAAATAGAATGAAACTTATATCATTCGAAAGGTACTGTGCATAAACTAACTATTAAATGGACTAACAGCTTCAGCCAAAAAAGATAAATTGCCTACAAGCTGAATTTTTCCTTGCATGTAGCCCAGTTTCAATTCATGTATTTGTGCCTATGATAATCAAAGGGGACTCACTCATACTTGAGCCTACACTCTTCCGTTTTAAGCCGGATGTCACCAAGACGTAGCCTAAGGTGGACTGTCATTTCAATATCAAGGGCTGTGTTGTAAACCATAGTTTTTCTTAGTTCCAGGTTGAAATTTTTCGCTACTTTTTTATATAAATAGTTGTTCGATTTTCTTATAATTGAATAGAAATTAATTTTCAAATTACATGATATAAAGAAAAGGAATATTTTTTAAGTTATTTTATAATGAATTTTGAATAGATAGACATAATTTTTATGATATCGATAAAAAAATATTGTTCGCATGTTCGCCATAGAATTTGGTTTAAGTTTCGCAACCAATTTCTCCTTTCACATTCACATTTTTGTTTTAATGATCGATTTGGTGAAACTATTAATAACAATATTAAACGAGACTGAAAACTGTACGTCACTTAAAAAAGTGTAAGAAAAATTACAAACAAAAAATCAAGTTAAAAAAAATTCGTCAGTCTCATAAAAAAAAATTGTGAATAATAAATGTGCAGTACCTAATCATTTTTCAACTTTACTTTACTTTTCACATAAATAATGACATTATTTTCATTCATAAAATGTCTACCAAAAACTTTTCAGTTGTTTAAATTAATCTTCAGTATAAAAATCGCAGTTTGCTAACATTATAATAATTATTTTTGACACTGGAAATTGTTGCTAAAGGCAAATCTCTTTTTTATGTATATTTAGTGCGTTGATATTAATGGTGAAATGTAGTTTGAATGTTTTCTTGTCAGATGGTTGATATTGCCACAATTTTGATGTTTTTCCTTTTACACGCGGACATTTTTTCGAAAATTGAAATTCCCACAAAAAGGTAGATATACCACAATGTAGGAACACTGCTGATTGTCATTAGTTTATTACAACTCCCGTCATTTAGAATTGTATTTTTTTTTTGCTGCTTCACACGTATTCACAGACAGTAAAATAGCGACCGGTGGGAGGGGCTTATCTTGAAAAAATCTGCGGGGTAAATCGGGGAGACGTAGGAAATCTGTCAGTCTATTTAATAGTTAGTTTATGGTATCGTGTCAAAGATGTAAAAAAATAAATAAATAAATAATTGGCGCAACAGGTCCGTATGGACCCAAGCCTAGCTTCTCACAACCATTCGTCTTGTGTGAGTTTTTATTTTTGGGACGAATTGAAGGGATCTACAATTTTATGCCGAGTCTAAACGGCCAATTGAGAAGCTCTTTCATGACAGTTACACTCTCGGATGTTTGTCAGACGCTCGCGAGAGGTGGCGCAGTGAAAAAAACCTTAAGTTGGAATTTGGGTTTTTCTCGGGATTCGAACCTGGGACCCCTCGCTTAGTAGTACAACATACTAACCACTAAGCCACTGCGCCGACGTGTCAAAGATGTGCCCAAATGAAAAATCGTAAGTATGTCACCTTTATGGATAGTAAAATTTAGTAAAAGATTCCCCATACGAAATGCTTATCAGTTAAATGAAACCATTTTGGTAACATTCAATTTGTCGCCGCCATATTACTTTAGTAACGTATTCAAATATAAATCATCTTACATTAGAACCTAGTATTTTCGAATGAATGCATTTTCCCTACCCCTAAGAGTAAGCAACTTACTTACTTACTTAAGGGGGCGCCACAGTGCGGGTTGGACCTGGGCCTCAACCAACAAGCGTCCCTAACCAGCGCGATCTTTAGCTAGCTGTCTCCAGTATCGCACGCTAAATTGGTTAAGGTCCCCTTCCACTTGCGTGTGACACCTGAGTCGCGATCTTCCTCTACTGGGCCTTCCCTCGAGTGTGGATTCGAAGATCTTCCGGGCCGGAACATTCGTGTTCATACGCTCCACATAGCACAGCCACCTCAGTCGTTGGACCTTCACTCTTCTGACTAGGTCGATGTCGCTGTACAGCCCGTACAGTTCGTCATTGAATCTCCTCCTCCATTCACCGTCAATGCAGACGGGACCAAAAATCACTCGAAGAATTTTTCTTTCGAAACAACCTAGAGTTACCTCATCCGCTTTTGATAGAGTCCATGCCTCTGCGCCATATATCAGGACTGGGACGATTAGGGTCTTATAAAGGGTCAGTTTAGTTGTTCGAGAGAGGGCTTTGCTACTCAACTGCCTTCTAAGCCCAAAGAAACAGCGATTGGCAAGAGTTATTCTATGTTTAATCTCAGCGCTGGTGTCATTGTCTGAGTTCATAGTGGAGCCTAAATAGACAAAGTCCTTAACCACCTAAAAGTCATATCTGTTCAAAGCGGCAGGCGATGAAGCAACTGTATAATTTTAATTCAGGGGCAAATCTGTCTTAGGGTCGTTTGCTCATACGACTCTTAACTATTTAAGTTCTACTTAAATACTTATGGGCTACTTTTTGTAGGGCATAAACTGCCACATAAGAGTTTATGTGGCACTTAATTCGCTAATAGTCGTATCAGCAAACGGCCCTTAGTGACGTAGCTATTTAAATATAATTCATAAGTAAATCTTATATTTTTCGATATCTAGATGTCGCTTTTTCATTTATAAAAAAATATCGAACATTGTGGTGCGTTTTTTGGTATTTCATACTTATTAAAGCTAAGGACAGGTTTTCTATCACAAGCGGTACTAGTTATAAGTATTTGAAGTACATTTTGATCACCTTGGAGAACTCGCTATGTGCCCCTTTCCGCAAAACGAATTTAGCTAACTTGAATCGAAAACTGCTACTTAGTACTTTAATGCTACGGAAGAATCCACTTATTTTGCAACTCACTTCTAGGATGGAGATGCCTCATTCAGTCATTACTGTGTAAAGTACATTATCGATCTTATGATCACGGAATAAAATATTATCAGTAGTAACTGCTCAAATTCGAGTACTGAATACTACATTTGGAATTTCGATTTGCACCCATGTTCGAAGACTTCTTACGTAAAATTACACGCAATATTTTTGTTCTTAGTGCGCTATTTTTCCGGCTGATCACAAACCACCCTAGTCCCCACTGAGAGCAGCGCTCGTGAAATTCGCATGCATATTCATAATGACGTTGATTCAGCATCACGGTCGCATCGCGCAATGATTTTCATTATTGTCACTCGGCAAATGGTTGACACAACGTAACGTTCACACTCGACCGCATCATTCACGATGGCCCTTTGTGTCGAAAGTTTCAAAAATTGGCCACCCACACCGCAAACATTTGTCCATCGCTTTCGAACTTGCAGTTGCTTGGCTATAATGCGCCGCGCCGCGTCTACCCATTTATGTAATCTAACCGCTTTCGGAAGTCCAATTGTGTCAGTTCCAGTATCACTGGTCCGGTATACGGAAATTTCAATTTCATGCGACACTTACGTCATTGGAGGTCAGAGTCGAGAAACTTGATTTTTGTTTTGAAAGCCCATACTTCTGGGAAGTTGAACAATTTACGAGTTCGAACGACATGGCACATTAAAGTGACAGGCCGGCTCTCTTTGTATGTTATGCGATGATGAATTGTTGTCGGTTGCGGTGCAGCAATAAATTACCTCGGTGAATTGGCCAATTGCAGTTCCACACTTCCGTGAGATAACAGTCTGCGAATTATTGTTGTCATATTGTGTTGGGAACTTTTGACAAATAAACCCTGCCTTTCGTTTGAGACTGTATCTGTACGAAATCCGTTTGAGGTCAACACGGGTTTTATTTTGAATTTTTTTCAATTTTTTTCCCAAATATTTACCTGCATTATGCTTACAGTCTTACACCGACTACCGAGAGCAAATAGCAATAGTTCTGACTCCATATACGCGAGGAGATAATTAATTAAAAATTCACGAGTTAATTATGTTTGCTGTGTGTAGTGTGCATAGAACCACACGCTGGCTGGATGAGAGAAGCAATAACGCACAGCTAATGCGGGTTAATGACGAAGTGAGGTGGGACTTGGGTTGATTTTTGGTCTGGGATGTGGAGCAATTAAATTTGTGTGTACTAGATTAAAAATTCATCACGTGACTTATGCTTAATTAAACAAATTTATTATGGGTATACAATCATTTGTATGTAATTTATTTAAAAATTATTATAAATAATTGGCAAGGGGATATAAAAGTAAAAGTTATTTAGGTGAAGGTAGTTTTTGACCATTTTGGGCAGTTTCGATATGATCTAGGCACAAGCCTAGAATTTTTACAGGATTCCTTTTCCAAAAATGTGTAAAAAACAATTATACAAAAAATTAAAAAAATTGTGTGCACACAATTTGTTGTGAAAGAACAACCGTAATCTTTTATGAGAATGTGGTCTAGTGTTTTATCATAAAAATAGTTCATAGTACAATTAATTTATTATAAAAGCTTCAACGAAATAAAATGTTTGTTCACTGAATAAAAAACTTGCTGCGAAATGACTACTATCTGTCAATATAAATGCATACTTTTATGTAGGTACTAGCTGTACCCACCCGGCTTCTCACGTGCAAAATGTGGTTTCAGAACAATTGACGGAAAAAAGTTTCAGAAAGAGCCTTCTGCAAAGGTGAGGGACTTGAACCCGTACTAAAAAACCTCCTGTTGACTAGGCCCACTCTGCCTTTATCTTCATGGCATTGCACATGCTCGTTGGACTAATCTGCAATAATAATTTTTTCTTTGGACAAGGAAAATGAAAGAAAATAATTTTATAATAGGTATCTCACTTTTTTATTAATGTAACGCTTCTTTGTATACTACATTAGAAGTTTTGTTTCTATCGGCTGAGATAGTGATATTTTCTGCATTATTTACCCTGGAGCCCGCTACATAATTATCTATAACTGCCCGTGAATTCAACTCCCACTTTTCTTAAAGTTTGACTCTGTGACTTATTGATTGTCATGGCAGAACAAACATTAATAGGAAATTGAATCCGTTTAAACTGAAATGGATAATGCTGGGAATTATTTGTTAAAAATAATGTTAAAATTAACGCCTCAATAACGTGTTTCTGTAACGAAATCACTCTCAATCTGGTTCCATTACAAAGCTTAGGGGACTCAAATTGCGGAGCAGCATAATGGGAACTCCAACTTTTAATTCCAGGCCATGGACTGTAATTCTATTTATTTAAAAACTCGACCGGGTAATTTACTGCCTCATCTTGATTGCAAATAGCATTTATAAACAGGTACGACGTATATCATCAGGAATTTTCCCTTATGAAATAATACCACGGTCTGGTATCACTGATACTTATACCTATGTAACATTCCTTTCCAACACATTTGACATTTCTTTTATGGCTTTTTTTGTTCTTAGCACACCAAACAGCATACTTCCTCTGTCTGTCTCCCTCTACGTCACTGGGGTAAAATAAGATTTGAAAATGAAGTGCATATCTGCTCATGCAGTTGAAAATCGTAGAAATGTTTCAAATTTTGCCTTTTTATTTAAAAACCTTTTAAGTTATCGAGTTATTGGATATCCTAAGTTGTACCTGCAGATGTCCTCTATAAGCTGCTGTTAACTTTATTTAAATGCTCCCAGTATTTTCGAACCGAAAGCGTGACAAAGAAAAAACTAAAACGAAACGAAAAAATAAATTACTCTTGTCCAATTTTTTCCGGAATTTATAGAGATATAGAGTTGAGACAAAGTAAAGATTGTAGGCCTAGGTCTCCTCTATAGGCCTGTGAAAAATGCACAGAATATACAGAGCAGTTTCTAAGATTTTTGCAATTAAATACATGCAGTCAAATTCAATATTAGTCGAACAGAACTACACCAATTTGATTTATATGATGATGATTGTACAGCTTATTTGTGTGAGTGGCAATAAGTTGTTCCATTAAAAACAAAGACTAAATGTTGTTCCGTGGTGGGCCCTATGTTTTTCTAAGAAATTCATATAGGTATTGATACCGAGAAGATCTCTGCAGCCACCATCGAATATCGGAGACCAGTAATTTAATAATATGTCCAAACAATGACTACGCGGTCGCACAATGCCCGTATACTTGGAGGTTGGAAAAAGTTGGTAGTTGATTAATGGCTTAGAACCAATAGCCCTTTTTTTATTATTAGTTATGAACCTATGATTCATATAGATCATCGATTTAGATGCACTTACAACAACAATATGTGATCCTAATTTTTATCGGGATCACGAATCATGATCTCAATTTTTTTTTACTATTTTCCGCTGTGTGGCTTCTTTCATTCTTTAAATGTTGGGGTACCCATAAGTGATAACCGTATACTCACGTTGCCAGACTAAAATATGCAACACCATTAATAACACAAAATATATTGATTAGTGTTCCATTTCTTAGCCGTAATAGGTATACCAAGATAAAGGGCAGTGCGTTCATCTTCTAGATAACGGTTAATGTGGTTACGATTTGACGTCCCATATTCCAACGATAAATCTGATCTCCGACAACCATTTATTATTTAAAAAAAAAGGTAAATTAACTAAAAAGCAGCAGGCTGTATAATTTTGAACTATTATCGAAACTAATCGACAGAGGCATGGTTCTTTTTTCATAAAATATTAAAAATAAATTTGACTGCGGTGTTTGTTCGATTTAGAAAATAATTTTAATTTTATGTGAATTGGACAACACTTTTGACAATGTGATCCAGTGAGTGTCCAAAAATGGTATGCGAGTCGTCATATCGTACCCAGTGGAATATAATATTTCACTAGTGGAATATTTTTAAGCTGCAGAGAATATATTTTGTTCAAAAAATATTCGCATATAAAAGTGGAATTTTTTTTTCTTCAAAAGGAATTTTTAGGTAACAAAATATTCCCCATAAATAAGAGTTCAATTCTTAACTGAAGTACAGTAATAACATGGTTACCGGGCTTTTTCCACACAGGTATTCGTTTTACACAGCCTGTGCGCATAGGTAGTTTTTCTTGTTTTATTTTGGCATTAATTTTTAAATAATCTTGAAAACTTTTAAACTTTTTTTAATATCTAATAATAGGTAATGAAATAATATTTTTTTTTGCAATTATAGTTTATAAGTTTTTTTTAAGAGGGGTTTTAACTTTGTTAAAAAAAAAACAAAGTTTATTTGTTTTGTATTCATGTCTTAAAATTCGTTTTATTTATATTTTTTTGTATTACAAAAAAAAAATGCTGAAGTGGAATACAAATTTATATAAATATTCCACTTTTCAGAGTAAGTGGAATATTTTCGAGAGATCAGATTCTCACACTGATCGTAACTATTTATTACATTTACCATGGTTAAGAAACCAAAGGAACTGGAAAAAATACTAGCACTAAAATATTGTACATGTGTTGCATTCCATATTTGAACGTAAAACTTTAAATTAGTTTTTAGAAAAACTTAAAAGAAAATTATGAAAAATTTATTCAAATGGTAATACTCCTAATACTGCAATTGAAATGTCAAACTGAGGTAACAATTCCAGAAACAAAAATACATTTTTGAATAACTTAATTGTTTTTATTACAAAATACAATTGTTTCTTAAGCCCAAGAAACTGAACAAAGGCAGAAACAAATGCTCCGGAGATTTACGGCAGGATTTAAGTCGAATTTCAGCTCACGCATGCCATGCAAATTGTTCACACGAAGTAATGAACCTATGCTTTTCTCTTCGAAATTCGATTAGGTATTGAAAAGACTGATGTGTTATTTTAGTTGCTTTTATCTCCGCTAAAAAAAATATAGAAATTGAATTAAGAACAAGTAATTAATTTAATAAAATATATCCACTTATACGTTTGCAATAGCATCAATTTGTAGCTTCTTCCACTTTGTGTTTACAAATATCATCATATGACGTATTATGTCTTGAAAACAACTGTTGCCAAGGATCCATCTTTTTTTTTTATTTTTTTCGTAAATACGTCTTATAAAACCTACACCTTTGTGAAAAACCCTAAGGGAGTTGTTACCAACGCTGTTGAAATGGATACTATAGTATCATTTGGATACTCTCGCAGGGTTTTGGATAAAATAATAAAATGATACCCAAATAATAATTTTGTAGAAAATGTAATTTTACCGCATCCCTATTAAACGAATAAAATGCATATCTCTAGGTCTGTTAAATAATTTTGATCTTATACATTCGGTGTTCGAATAGCATTTTCTTCGCTTTATACATTCAACCGTTTGTAGCAGTGGAAAAGAGATAGCTATAGTAGCAATTTTAATAGAAATTATGAAAATAACTGTACATTACAGCTGCCTTTTATACTTAGTTCATAATATCGATATTGAAGCTTAAGTATTCGTATCGTACTCTTTCCTTAGAAATCATACCCAAAAATGTAGGCTTGGGATACCAATCAAATTTTGAAAAACGACAGCACTGGTTGTTACTATCTGTATAAGTTTACAGTATATGTATACCTGAACAACTGATTTGCAGTAGGTCATAGTACCTTTGCCAAGACTATCAGGATCAGCTTTATCGTGAATAAAAATTCCCTCGGGATTGTTCGTACTTCCCCATACTCCTATCGTGAATGATGTTCGAATGAAGGAAAATAGTTCCCTGGAAAAAATTACATATCGTAAATTAGAATTCGGGGGAATTTTCGTAGTATTTTCCCTCCGATATTTTCGCCATTATTTAGTTGGAGAATTTATGAGAAGTTGGTTAAATCTTTTCTCAAAAATTACAAAATTAAGTGAATAGAATGTCAAAAAGAACTAATAAACAGCAATTCAATGTTTTAATTGTTTCAAAAATGGCTTTAACCTCTGAAAGGACTTTGCCAAAACTTGATTGCGCCAGGCCCACATCGCTATCTTTTCCCACTCCATTTTGATAGCCGCCTTCAGCAAAAAAGCGCAAGCATGCACATACCAACTATCTGATAAGGAAATACGGTCACTGGAGCCAGCTCTCATCCTTAGATTCTTAAAGGAAACTAAACTAGAGAGAGTGCCATAGGACGGATTTCTTCCGCCAAGGAGAAACGAGAGTACAAGAACCTCTAAAATGATTCCGAAAGGAATTATAATGTGAGGGGAACTCGTATGATGGCATATACCTCACTGAGGCGTTAGCAGGGGGTACAATAGACCAAAAGGTCGCAGTACAACAACCCCTCTCACATAATAATAATAACGCACTTAATTTAACTATGAGTAAAATTCCAAAGGATTTCTTAGGCTGTGGCGAAGAAGTTTGTTAACCCTGTAATACTTTTCGAACCTAAAAGCAGAGATATTGTAATTATTTCCTTACAAAATTAAGAGATACCATGTTTACATACAGTAGGTTTGTTGTAGTTCCAAAGGATTTGAACAATTTCTTAAGCGTCTTCTAATTGAACGTTGTCACTTAAATTCCATCTCATCCAATTCCTCAGCCACAAATCTTAATGCAATGGTAAACATTATTTTTTAAATATTTGTTTCACCGAAATAAAATTTTAGTCATTGATTCTAACTATAATATTATTAACAGAACATTTTCGATATCATCTGTTTTTCTTTTCGAGGAGACATTTCGGTTTCCGAGGGAAGGCGAAATGGGGATTTTATTTCTGGGAAAAGCAATATTCCCTCGGAATTCACGATAAGGCTGAATAGAATTTCCCTTTATGATGCCTGCTGAAAGTTGCAATACATTCGTCAGGAGGAAAAGCTTCATTGTAAAGCAAGGTCTCTCTATAATTCTCTGTTGTTCCGGGACTGCTGTCAAATTTTGTCCAATTGTAGGTGGCTGAAATTTGTTTGCAAAACCTCGAGCAGCACAATGTGCCTTTTTGGTGACAAAAATTACTGATTTTACTTGGTTATTGTAGTTTGTTAAAGTTGAGAGTCTATATCGTCCCTGTGCAGGTTTTTCCTAGAGCTCCAGTTATGGCATATAAAAAATAAAACTCAATCGACTCTTAAGAACACAGGTATAATTTTTATTTCTTAATTTATGAAACCAACTCTACTATGATGTGCCCTAAAATATATTTAGACAACTCTGATATATTAAACCCAGTGTTACCAAAAATAATAAACAAATCCTTTGAGGAAGGTATTTTTCCTGACTTGTGAAGGGAGTCTATTATAACTCCTATCACTAAAGTGGCAGATACAAGAAAATGTAACGAGTTTCGACCTATCAATTCCCTACCACTATATGAAAAAATCGTCGAGAAAATTGTGTTTAACTTGAAAGAGTGTATATCAAAAAAGAAAAGTGTATACAGTGTCTTCTAAGATCTAAAGAGAGCTTTTGAAACGATAGACAGGAATATTCTCATACAAAAGCTAAAAAAATACGGTGTTGTGGGAAAGAAATAAAGTAGTTAAAGTTAATGACATTCTATTAAATCTGAAAGAAGTTGTGCTTGGGGTACCACAATGATATGGAACGTGTGCTGAAATATTGTCAACTCGCTCTATTCGCTGATGATGCCTTACTTTTCATCGATGGCGAAGATGTTGAAGACAGCCATCAAAAAATCCAAGAGGACTTAAATAGAATCTACGAGTGGCTTTGCCAAAACAGATTAAAAATAAATGCCAATAAAACTAAATGCATGATATTGAATGACGGATCTAATTTTAATGTGAATCTTCGAATAGAAAATCAAGTTATTGAAAAAGTTCAGGAGATTAAGTATCTTGGAATAATAATTGATTGTAAGTTAGAGTTTCATAACCATATTGATTATATGTGTAAAAAAAATTGGATTTATGCAAAGAATAAGAAAGCATGTAACGACCCCAACTGCAATTAAAATTTATAATGTTATTGTGAAGCCTCATATTGAGTATTGTTCAACTGTTCTGTTTTTATGTAATGAAAGTCAGTTGGGCAGAGCAAAGTGTAGTAGGTATACGTCAGTTATTTCTATGTTAAGTATGATGCGATGGTTCTCTGTTAAACAAAGAGTTGTAATGAATTTGTTAATTTTTGTTTTCAAGATAAAAAATAGTACAATGCCAAGATATTTAACTAAATATGTCCGTTATATTAAAGAGGTCCAACCTTACATTTTAAGAAACTTGAATGACCTAAGGTTACCAAATTATGTAAGAGCAAGAGCTCAAAACTCACTCATTTATAAAGGCTTCAAATTATATAATGAATTGCCTACAAATATGAAAGGGGTAAATAATTTAAAATCATTTAAAAAAAGTGTTATTGAATTTGTAAAATCCAATATATATAATCAGATCAATGTAAAAAATGTATCTATGTAAATAATAGCTTTCGACGCTAAATAAAGTTTTATCTATCTATCCATCTACCTACCTCTTCAACAACCGCCAAAAAAGAAGTGATCTGTGGCAGTGGTTACATGAAGCTTCCGTCGTCCGTCTGCCCAAACCCTAGATCATGCACATAAAGAAAGTTCATTCATTCCGATTGATATATCGTACGGTTTACGTGTTTCCATTCCGTTCTTTCAAAAAATTAAACTGTGGAAAATTGTTATTAAGTGCAAGTGATAACAAAAATGGTGGAATTAATTATACTAATTTAATAAAAAGACTATTGTAATAAAAAATATGTCCGATTTTAAAATACCACCCTTACATTTGTGTCTATTAAATAATGGAAAGACATATTCTAGATTTAAGTCCATTTAAGCATTTTTGTGTTAATAAATAAATATGATTGTTAAAAAATACTTTGTTTTATATTTTTAAACAGTCGATAATAAACTCGTCAAATAAGACTGCGCAATCTTTGAAGTATTTCGAAAAAAATTAATATAAGTTTAACTTAATCTTATTTAAATCTTTTAAGTTTATTTCAAGAGTAATTATTCTCGGTTTTAGGGAGCATTATTCTTACTGCTAATAAAAAGGTTAACAATAAAGTGATTTTGAGCTTAATTTAAGTTCGCACATTCTTCATTGCGTTATATCTTAGAATACATAAGCTTGTTTCAAGTTTACAATGATTTAAAATCAAGTTGTGGCGTTCTTCGAATGAAAGGAATTTGGACTTAATTTAAGCTTACACGTTCTTAATTCTGTTATAGAACAATATTAAAATAAGAATTAAAAGTTAATCAAAGAAAAAAACATACTCAAAATAAGGTTTTTGTATTTGGATTGAGAATTTCCGAGCTCAACAGACTTTCGTCAATGGATATGCTTGATCTGACACTGATTATCTCGATACTATCTCGTTTTTCCCCAAGTGTAGATCCCCTTTTGTGCATATATGCATATCATTCTTTGAACATTGTTGAGTAGAGGTATATTTCAGGATTTTCTTCGACCCATCCACCATACATGTTATTGAATTTTAAGGTTAATTTTGGTAGCAGACATCACCTACGCCAGCAATTAAGCCATTGAAAGTTATGCATACCCGTTGATTAACTTTAAGTTTTCAGTTAAAATTGGTTTCTATAATATCTCCCAGATGCCTAACGCAGGACCATAGGGAGAGTGGTTGGCCGTTTAGTCGAGGATTTCGGGTCTCCTGGTTTTGGTGGTGAAAAGCATCGGCTCGATTCTAATGGGGTTACCATCAAGGTCACACATTATGGCGCCCATTCTGGCCCGGGTTCTGCCCTTGATAAGCCAAGGATGGGTGTTTACCAACAGTATTTGAACAAAGTACTAGATCGATGTAAATATTCTAGTGGGGCTGCTGATATAATTTTAAGGAAACAAATAACAACCAATACACGAGAGGCAATTCGGAAGGGAAGTGGATGTAACTTCCATTTCATGTATCCTCCATTGGTAGGTGGGGAGCCTTTCCGACAAGACCACATTGTATCAACTGCCTCACTTACCTACGCCCCTACACCACCACCACAGAGAATACGAGCATCAGCATGTAATAAATTATAGAAAATGTAATAATTACAGCATTCCCTCCTTCGCAAGAGTATGTAGCTCTTCAAATATCCTTGCTTGTAATTGGGAATTATCGCACTCGGCTTGATGAATAATCCCCCACCAAGTTATATCATTATTACGATGCGGGCTTGGAAATCACCACGCCCGCATTAAAATTATCTTTCAGTCTCAACGAACCTAACGAACAAATAAATAATAAACTCTTCTTGTTCTCCTTTGTTTTCTCTTCATTTTAGGCACCGGTTACATTGTGTAATCTCGGCGTTGGAGCCACGTTCGGCGAATCAATTTTGCACGATTTGCCGCGAGACAGTACCGTCGTTACGAAGACAACATGTGAATTGCTGCGAGTGGAACAACAGGATTTTCGCCTAATTTGGGAGGTATGTATCCGTGTCTCTGAGAATGTTTATTTAATTTTCGCATGACTCGGTCTCGGCTACATCTGTGTACGTACTCAAGATGATTTTAGAGAGGCGATTTTATGGATGAGTTGAATGGCTTTTTTCTTTTATGTCTCCTGACATCAAAACACATCACCAGCTAACGACAGTAAATCTGTGACCGGCAAGCGATGTGTTGTGTTTGTGTTAATTACTTTAATGAATTCATTGTAACGAAACACAGACAGCGGTGTGTACTCATATTTGTTGGCCAAATAATGAGAATGGGAGCAATTAGGTTGAATTTTTGCCCACTCCTGTTAATTAAAACAAAAAGAAAATGGGGTTCAGTTGCTTTCCCCCAGGCGACAGTAGCGAGGGCATTTATACAGCTTGGGACAAGGGTTACCTAATTCAATTACACTTTGCATTCAACCATTTAATAATGTGTCCCTCGGCCAGCCCTTAGGTATTTTTCTATAAATTAATTTGAGTAATATGTCCCCCATGGCGACCGCAACTACTTTTACTACCATTCAATGCCAACCCTACCGATAAAACTGTTGAAATGCCTTTCGGCCATCAACGAAGTATTATTTTATGTCATTTGTGCGGTTTCCAACTAAGGCATTTACAAACGCTCAGCGATATCCGTTTTTGCTATCCACAAGAAAATTATTCCCCAATTGCCAATTAGATGGGGAGATTCGTCGGACTAAAGACGAGGTCAAGGCTTAAACCCATTAGCCGGGAATGGGTTTATACTGCTCAGAGCGAAATCCATCCTGGGGAGCCCATCAGCCATCATCTGTAATAACCTCACATTAATCGGTATACCCGTTTACCAGATAGTGCTTTTAGCCTTGAAAATTCATAATCAAGCAATTGCTTTTGTTTTAATTAATTAATCAAACGGGTCGGTGGGTATGCATGCGGTCATCAAATGTTGTTAATTGGGTTCGTGAATCGTTTTGGGTGAAGTTTTAGGCTGGCGAATTAACCAGTATTATAGTGACTGGCAGGGTAGTGGTTGTCGCAAATTGTAGGTTAATCGGTTGACAGTTCAATGCAAATCGGTTTTGAAATACGGCTTTAAAGGCTTTCTGCAAACAGCTATGCGTCTTCCTAGGCAGTGGACTATAACCATTTAGGGAACTCCAGCGGCGAGTGCAGTTCTCATTCGTTTCAGACATCTGGAAAGGTGCATCTGTACAAACTTAGTCGATAGCCACAGTAGCACCCGTGCACTTAAATGAACATTCACCTCTGAGAATGTCCCTTAACCCGCCAATGGTGACGCAAATTTGACTTTGATCAATGTTGACGCCGGTCTCACGCACCGGGGTTTTCAACTGAAGATTTTTCGAAACGTGTTCATATCTTTTTGTTAATCTTATGGTCTTTGACAATAAAACAGAGATATTTAATCTATTTAACCTCTTTTATTTCAATAATTAAATCCACAAACAATTTTTTAAGAGGAGCATTAAAAATAACACAGTTTTTAGTAGTTCAGTTTTTAAAATTAAGAAAAAAATAAAAAATCACATGTCCCTTGAGCACATTAACGTTTTTTAGTCTTTTGACATTCGGAACTTGTACAAAATAAACAAATATTGGTATCCTTTCAAACAAAAAATAATAAAAAAAATACATCTCAGAAACTACATTTCTTTAGGTAAAAAGCTGCTACGTTTTCACTACGTTTTCAAGACAAAAATATTGTTGACATTTATGGCAAGCGTACTTGGTTTTTCTATTTTTTTTTCCATCCACACTCATAGCACCGGCCAGTTCTTGAAGGACCCGATGTTCCAGGTACATCATCTACATATATGTAAAAACTCCGACAGCCTTAGTCTTAGTCTCCTTGATTATTATTTTACAAACACGGTGACACACGGTCTCACGAACCGGGTTAGTAAATAAAATACACAACTTGTGCTCACTAGGCAGGTTCGACATGAACTGATGGCGGGGTACGTGCAATGTGGCAGCTACTCGAAATTGCAACAAAAAACAATAACGGAGAGTAAAGTTATTCGATTTTTTTAACGCACCCGGTCTCACAGACCAATAGGTCACCATTGGCGGGTTAATACACACCCGGGCAGATATTCGTGACTTTACTACAAAAGTGTTTTCTTATAACGATGAAGTAGTCTTAATTACTAACTTAAGGTGGCGCTACAGTCCGGGGGTGGACCTGGGCCTCAACTAACAAGCCAGCAGGATCTTTAGCCAGCTGTCTCCAGTTTCTAAGGTCCCCTTCCACATGTGTGCGCCACATGAGTCGCGGTCCATCGAGTGTGGATTCGAAGATTTTCCGAGCCGGAGTATTCGTGTCCATTCGTTTTACATGACCTCAGTCGTTGGACCTTTACTCTTCTGACTAGGTCGATGTCGTTGAACAATTCGTTGTTGTATCTCCTCCTGCATTCATCGTCTATGCAGACGGGACCAACAATTACTCGAAGAATTTTTCTCTTGAAACATCCAAGACTACCCTCATCCGCTTTTGAATCGGTCCATACCTCTGCGTCATAGAGCACGACTGGGATGATTAGGGTCTTATAAAGGGTCACTTTAGTTGTTCGACTGACAGCCTTGGTACTCAATTGCCTTCCTAGCCCAAGGAAACAGCGATTTGCACGAGTGATTCTCCGTTTGATCTCAGCGCTGGTGTCATTGTCTGAGTTAATAACGGAGCCTAGGTAGACAAAATCCCTAACCACCTCGAAGTTATATTTGACCATGTTGACGTTCTGTCCGAGCCGTCGGTGTTGGGTGTCCTTTTTAGTTGACAGCATATACCTTGCCCTTATTTGCCGCCAAACCCATCTTCGCCGCCTCAGTCTCAATACTCACAAAAGCGCCATTCACATATCACGCTGCGTTCTTCCAATTATGTCAATCTCGTCGGCGTACGCGAGTAATAGGACGGAATTTTGGAAGATCGTGCCTCTGGTGTTGGCGTTTGAGTTTTGCACTATTCTTTCAAGAACGATGTTGAAGAAGTCACGTGACAGCGCATTGCCTTGTCTAAATCCTTTTTTCTTTGACACCGAAGGTCTCGGTGAGTTCTTTACCGACTTTTATGGACCAGCGTTCATTCTCCATATCATCATCCTGCACAATCGAACGAGTTTGGCAGCGATGCCAAAACTAGACATTGCTCTGTATAGCTCGTCCCTATAAATGCTGTCCTAGGCGGTCTTAATATCGATGAAAAGGTGGTGGGTATCGATTTGAAGATCCTGGGCTTTCTCTAAGATCTGCCGAAGTGTGCATGAAGCCGCACTGAAATGCGTTTATGAAAGGCTTCAGGCGTTCACACAACCCGGCAGATAAGATCTTGTAGGCAATGTTAAGAAGACTTTACCTCTGTAATTGTCGCAATTCAGATGGTCTCCTTTCTGAAGGAAATTTTAAAAAATTTCATTTCCAAGAAAAGAAACCCATACCTATCGCGATATTGTTCCAAAAATAAAATTACCCATGAATCCACATCAAATAATGCCCTTCCATCCAAATGAAAGACACGCACATGCCAAGTAACAAATTCAAAGCAAACCAATGAGCCGAACATAATTCCCTAATTAATTTCAAAACGGGAAACACTAATACCCAATTCGACCAAACTTAATGAAGAGAACAAGAGCGCCAATTGCTTTCAGACTATCTTTCATAATCCATCAATATACATAGCTCATAATCGCCGAATCATAATACCCGTTAATTGAACCTCGTACGGACAGAATGTGATAAAGTTTTGCGATATGGTAGATACTCGTATGTTATGAGAATACACCCAGCTGGATCAAGTAGAGCATGAAGAATCCTTAAAACAGAAACTCAAAGGATAAACTTTCCACATTTTACGACCAAAAATTTTGATCGGATGTGCTGTTGTGTATCGAAGAGAAATATACTTAATATTATATTTCCGAGAGGAAAACATTTTTTTGAGTGGTATTCCTTAAAGACAAACGGCCCTACCAATAATCAACTTTAATCTGGCAGTTTAAACGAAGACTCCGCACTTTCCAAAATCCCTTTATCAATACACAAAAATATAGTTGCCAGAATATCGCTAACTGTAGGGTTAAAAGGTTATGTTGAGAAACCCATGTTTACTTCGGGAATTAGCTAAACAAATCCTCCCTTAATGTCATTTTGAAGAGGAGTGTTGCCCAACCATACAAAATGATGTATTGAATTTCGTACTATGAGCGAATTTAAATACGCTGTTGTTCAGCCTGAGCGTTTATAATAATAAACTAATTTCAGTAAAATTGAAATGTTTTCTGACTTTATTCGTTGGAATGCAACAATGCAAGTTGTTTTTAAGTTTAACAAAGACAAATTTTACAAATGCATGCACAACATTGAAAAAGAATGCATTTTTACAGAATAAAATATCTGTCCACATAAAAGTGGACAGCTCGTACCTGAATTCCTATTTTATTTTTTTTTTTACAATTTTCAGTACCTTAGGTACTGTTTGAAAAAGAAGTTTGTTTCCCGGGAATGAGAATCCCTAATGAATCAATGGTTGGCGCGAAAAGGTTGACTTTGCGGAAAATATTTATACAAGAATTGTCAGCATTCAGCAAAATCCACGCGAAATAATAAATTTTAGAACTTCTGGAGGACTAACAGGTAGTATCTATTTCTGAATTTAAGATATTCTATATTCTTTGGTGTGATTTCATAAACCTAGTACGGATCTGTTCCGGAACGAAATTTTCCGGTGGTCTCCAAATGGACAGCGAAACGTCTGCGAAAAGGCAGCGGAAAATAATTTGTGGAGAGTTCCATCAGCTGATACACAAGTAGCAGTGTTACCAGCACTGGCTATTTATATCTGATTTGGGTACTCGAACTTTTCCCTCACTTCTTAAAATTGCCATTTAAAATTGTACCTAATTTACGCTATTCACTATAAAGTTTGGCGATTTTTAGGCCCCTTAGGAATTTATTAAATGAATACTTCAATTGCGAACGTACTCTTTTCGTATAACTAAAACTTTCTAAACAATTATGTAGTTTCCGATTGGGTATTTCAGATTTCTGCTGCCAAATCGAATTGAATCCGAATTCTTTTTATTCTTTTGCGTATTGAGATGCTCGCAAAAAAAAAAACACTTTTCCATTGCAATTGAATTTCACACATTTATACCAACCCAATTCGAAATAATTTAATATAAAAACCCGTTTCCATAGGCGTTTCTTTTCTTATAACATTTTTAACATTGAAAAATGGAAACTAGAAAAATCTCTCATGAGTATAATATGTTGGTTTTTTTTTAAATTTTATTGTCGTCGTTAAAAACAATTTAATCAAAATAATTGTGCCCAAAGAATTCCAAAAAATGTGCACTTTTGGTCTTTGTATTTGTGTTTGGCTATTTTTGACTCCAACATTCTTAAAATTTGGCTCCATGTGTCTTCTAAAACCTGGTAACACTGCAGTACAAATGTCAAATTTTCGCAAATAATGTCCCGGACAATAAACGTGAGCGAAAAGAGAGTGAAGAATTGCACCAAGCCATCTACTACAATTACCCATTTTTCGCCATCATTTCGCAGCAGCTGCGAACTACAAAACGAAAAGGAGAGCGAACTTTTTCGTTCATGATTTCGTTGTGTCATTTTTGTATGGGATTTTTCGTTCCGGAACAGGTCCGTACTAGCCTATAGAAGAATGTCCACGGCTTTTAATTTTTTCAAGATCAAATTATATTTATTTTCGTATTTCCCTATATTTACTTTTGCAATTACTGTTTCATTGCCTGGCAAATTGTAATTCAAACGGAAATTAGTTAGCAGTCTATATTTCTTTCAAAAATATTCACTTGCTAATAATTCAAATGTGATCTTTAGACTACCAATAAGCTTCGATTTGCATCATCAGCCCACAAATAAATCAAAGCATTCTAATGAACTGTGTTTATTGAATAATTTGAAAGAGATCTTACTTCGACACAAATTCACTGATAAATCAATCGCGAAGTATGTATTTAAAAACAAAGCAAAGCGTGCTATAAAAAGTACCGAAAATTGTGTCTGATCGAACGAGAGGGCATTACTGATTTGCATATGATATTTGACAGATCGGCGGATAATTTGTGCATTTCCTATTTTCTGTTTTATTTTTTGCTTATAATAAGCTTAAAAAAGCCCTTGAAAGATATTTGTTGGGCAAATTAATTTGCGAAATATATATTCTTTTTCTTGGAATAAAATCCTCGTTGTGAAATAAACCAGTCACATTGTTTTTCAAGAAAACAAATTATGAAATTTGAATTCTGCGATGACAACAAATGTAATAGATTCTACGAAAGTTGTCGCACTAGCAAATGTGGAGGTCTAATTGTTTATTTGTACCGTTTCACTAATGCTGTACATTTTTACTAAAGCTTAGTACACTGCTCGAGCCAAATTTTCGCTCCCATACAAAATTCTGTCCAAAATTTAGCTGAGCTAAACTTAAGCGAATTCATTCAGCTTAGTGGTACACAGCTCGAGCTAAATAATCAAACTTTTGTTTCAGAATGTAGGTACGCCATGTGGCTGTCAAAATTTAGCGTGCCCATTTAATGGGTCGGTACATATTCTCAAGCTAAATTGTGACAAATCGTGTCGTTCTGCTGTGGAAATGAATGCAAGGATGAGCGTTTTTAATTATTACATGGACGAGTAGTACCTAGAATCAGAAAAAGTTGAAATAAGAGAGATTTAAATTTTTGAAGGAAGTTTTTTCAAAGAACATGTGTTTTATCCAAGGCGTGTATCTATGTCAAAATTTAGATAGGATTTTAGCTGATATTTGGAGAGAAAAGTGGGAGACCAGATAAAATATAGTTTAGCTCAAGCAGCGTACTACGCTTAAAGCTGGCAACCAGCTAATCGTCGACATTAGTGTTTGATTATTAGTAAGGCTAAATCTTTATACCCTTTTCACACCGAGTCGAAAACTGGGTTTTTTGCGAACACACTCGAAAACGGAAATTTTCCCATACATAGTTCTGTTTTCAAAACAAGTTGTTAAGTCGTTTTCCACGAAAACATAATTAAAATGACTTTCAATTCTTGGATAGTTCAAACAAACACAACTTTTGCAATATTCAGCAACACAGCTGACTGAACAGAATTCACAACTTAAAATCCCACACTGAAATGATGAGCTTGTAATATTTTTAGATGTTCTGAATAAATTTTATTTGTCAATTTATGCTAATTTATATTAATTTAGTTTGCACAGAAGTTTCACAGCTAATGTCTCACAAGTGATTGAAACGTCAAACGAAAACAAGTTGTTCGGTGTGAATATATAGGCGGGTTTTTTTTATATCCGCGACAAAAAGTAGCCTGTCATTCTCAGAGTTCCCATCCATCCCCATAAAAGTTTGTTTTTCGGTCGTTAAAAGGTAACAATATTACTTTCGCATTAATAATATTAGGATTATATCAAGGCTACCTTGTATTTTCTGTGTAAAATTGACAACTGACAACAAAGCTATGTGATGCCAAATTTGTGTAGTTATTTTTCGGTCACCTTACGTAGAAGGAGAATGACGTGACTATCGCATTTGACTATCACAAAAGTTAATATATCACGTATCACCTTACGGGATTCCACCCCTGGTCTGATAGGTCATATACACTCACAAATTGAAGTTGAAGTTGATCCCAAATGTTTTGTTCATAAACTAAGTATTAATAGACCGCCAGCTCAGACAACTTAAGAGAATTTGCCTTCAAGCTGTTTTCCGTGTTACTATGTGGGAAAGTATGTGTGCCATGTTCAAGTAAATTAGCACTTGCACATAGCAACCTGACAGTTCATTTGATTTTTTTTTTTCTTTTATGACACATTAGGATTTTTTTTTGCTGCTTCACTGTATTCACAGAAAGAACATTTAAGAAAGAATTTTAATTTCAAAATTTGCGTGGGTAATCGGGTAGGAGCTGACGGTCTATTTAATACCATAAACAAAGTATTGTACTTAGTTTACGTTTAATACTTAGTTTATGAGTTTATTTACTGCTCCATCTTGATTGCAAATGGCATTTATAAATAGGAAATTTCCCTAATGTTATAATACCACGATCTGGTATCACTGATACCTATTTGACATTTCTTTCTAGATACTATTTCTTTGTAAGCAAAATAGAGGCAAACAAACCTTTCCTACATATTTAACATTATATGGCTTTGTATTTCTTAGCAAACAGCATACTGCCTCTGTCTGTCTTCCTCTCCGTCACAAGAGGAAAATAACGTTAAAAGAGATGTCAATATATGCGCGGTTTGTATGTTTGATTTGAGAATGAAATTTTGTCAATTTTTGCCTTTTTATTTAAAAACCTTTTTTGTTATTGGATATCCTATGTTGTACCTGCAGATGTGCTCTATAAGCTGGTTTTTACTAAATTTAAATGCTCACAGTATTTTCAAACGCAATGCGTTACAAATAAAAAAGCGTAACGAAACGAAAAGTAAATAACTCTTGTCCAATTTCCGGAATTTATAGAGATATAGAGTTGAAACAAAGTAGAGATTTTAGGCCTAGGTATCCTCTATAGGCCTGTGAAAAATGCACCAGAATATACTGAGCAATTTCTACGATTTTTGCATTTAAAGGCGATGCAGTCAAATTCAATTTTAGTCGAACACCAATTTTATTTATATGATTAATTATTTTTCTTATATGTATCAGTTGTTTTTGTATAAGAAACTTTGCAAACAGACATTCGATTTTATTTTACCTACATATCGTTTGAAATGCGACCAAAATCAAATATGAACCGATGAATTGACTTCAAACTAAACAGAAAGGAAAGCGAAAAAAAATTACAATTTTGTATTATTTAATTTTATAAATTGCAGTATTTAAAGGGTGTTTCAATCGAAACGGGTTAAAGTTGTTAGCATAGACAAATCAAACTGAAACCCCCAACTCGCAATCCTCGTGTCGCTGGCTCCCTCAATTTTAATTTCAAATTCGCCATTTTGTTTTCCTATCGGTGTTATGTCAACTAAGAATCCGTGTGACTTGCAAAGTCATACAAAAAATAGAAAAATAAATGCTGCCAACATCGGCAACCGTGGGGAAATGTACTAGAATTTGGGAATACCACATTTTTACATTACTGAATGCGAATGGTTATTATTTATTATTTATTGTTTGAAGCCGAATAGTTTGATTTGTTTGGTTAATAAAAGATTATGGTTATCTAAAAGAGAACGTCTATTTACTAAAAACTTATTAGGACAAACATGGTTGCGTATTTTCTGCTTTTGAATATCTTTAACTTCGACTTCGACTCGATGTGTAAATTTTTCTTAGATAACTGAAGAAATTTTGTTCAGAATGTTTTTATTTTCCTTTGAACAATGTAGATTGTCAATTTTTCATAAATATTTTAAGCAAATGTACACTTAAAAAAAATACTATCCACACTTAACGAATAATTTCAAATTTAACGGATAAAATGAACACTGTCAGCAACTTTGCCCACAGCGGAAGTGGCGTATGCAAGGTGCGAGCGTTTTGGTGAGAAGGAATTTTTTAAGTTACGTGACATTTGTCAATACGAATTTCTATGTAACAATACCAGCGCACTTAGCATTTACCGCCCCATAAAAATATAGCTTGTAGGCAAGTAACGGGAAATCGGCCGAAGTTGGTGGTCTCAATATTGTCTCTGGGTCTCAGTATAATTTGTCTCTGATGTCGGCCATGTTGTTTTGATAGCGTCTGCCTTATCTGGTGTTTAATATTCAGCCACTGATGTCAAATCACCATGCAAGTTACACGATTGAGCAGCACTTCCAATTGATAAAAAATAATTGGCGCAACAGGTCCGTATGGACCCAAGCCTAGCTTCTCACAACCATTCGTCTTGTGTGAGTTTTTATTTTTGGGACGAATGGAAGGGATCTACAATTTTATGCCGAGTCCAAACGGCCAATTGAGAAGCTCTTTCATGACAGTTATACTCGCGGATGTTTGTCAGACGTTCGCGAGAGGTGGCGCAGCGAAAAAAAACCTTAAGTTGGAATTTGGGTTTTTCTCGGGATTCGAACCTGGGACCCCTCGCTTAGTAGTCCAACTCACTAACCACTAAGCCACTGCGCCGACTTCCAATTGATACAACTTTATTTTTCAAAATGGGTGTTCGTCAGTGCAAACATTGGGTGCGTGCGTTGTGCCAATTTTACGACAGACTCGGTGATCCTTCAAAGTCGACTCTCCAACATTGTGTGACCAAATTCGAGACCAGCGGTTCGGTAAATAATTAGCCAATACTCGGAGACTCGGACGTCAAAGAAAGGCCAGAGCCTCCGAGAACATTGCCACGGTCCGTGAAAGTGTATCGGAGCACCCAAGGCTTCTGTCGCCGTGTGCACAAGAAGTCGGCCTTTCGCAGACTTTAAATTTTTCGTCGGGGCTTGAGCCTACATCCATGCAAGACCCAACAGAACCAGGAGCTCAAAGTAAATGACCATAGACAACGCCGTTTGTTAGCTGACTGGGCTTCGGAGTTCGGAGCCAACCCCAATGTTGTCCGAACAATCATTTTAGCGACGAGGCACATTTTTGCATGAATGGCTATGTTAACAAGAAAAATTCGCATATATGGGACGTCATAACCACGAGGTTCACCATCAGGTGACAATGCGTCCACAAACAGTTTGTGTGTTGTGTAGATTTTGTGCCGGCGGAGTCATTGGCCCGTACCTTTTTGAAAATGAATTTGTTGAGCTACAGAACGATGCTTACCAGCTTTTATTGGCCCAAACCGAACGAAATGGAGGTAAATTTAAACCATGTTAGATTTCATACACAATGATTAACGTGGGCCTTACAAATTCAACAAGAATTTCCTCAATGCACTGGTGCATTTAATCCACTGGCAGCGTTACCAGAGGTACACTACAAACCGTATGACAGCAATCAGCTCCACCCGCAATCAACATCTGTTGTTTTCAAAGTTCAAATATTCAATTCGAAGTTAAATCATATGAAATATGGATCAAAATTGAACATATAAATCAGTCACAGTGTTAAAAGTCACGCTATAAGTATTTATACAACGTAGCAAAACGGAACCAGTATTCATCCTAGTTCCAACAAAGGACATGTGATTTGCTTCGGATCGGAATGCCTGTTACCAAATGTAACCCCAGTTGGACTACTGATGTGCGGTTGGCGTCTCGGTCTCGGTATTCACTTTGTCTAGTCCCGTTTACCCTAAGCCAATATAATTCACCTTGAAAGTGGAAATTGAAATCGTGCTCGATGGGGTTCTCTTCCGCCGCCTTCGTGTCCTGTGTCGTTTACAGCAATTTATTCAGTATTCAATCCTCTTTGCATTCAACAATGTTTTCGATGACACAGTGGTTGGCCTGGGTTTCGGTCGGTATTTCAACAATTTCTCGCCAACAAAATCTACTCCTATTATAGACGGGCTAGGATGTGCGTTCAAATTCTATTTTTAACGATACCACACATTGTTTGGGTCACTACAAGTATGGCATGCTGCACACGACCAACCATGGAGACAGTTTTTTTTTGTTTGCTTCTGCGTTTGTATCCGAAAGTGTGTTGAAATTTCTCCGACTTAATTGAGTTGTACCGGAAATTTGTTTTGAGAGCTGATACAAAACGATTAAGTCTGTTGTAGGATGATGTCATGGTGGGGATGCTATATTTATCCTGCGGTTGCTTCGTCTGTTGTGTCTGCTATCCTGTTGTGTTACAAGTAATTGATTTTGGCAGGAGATCATTTTCAGGAATGGCAAGTATATGCTGGCAATTTTATCCTGTTGCGTCAAAGGAGACCCGGTTTGACGCAATCGTTCAGATAGTGGCAGATGGGGATACCTCTTTGGAAGCAATCACTTGTAAATCAGGCAAACTCCTGTAAAGGGAAAGCAACGAATTCGAGACAAATGTGGTTAAAAGTTTTTTTTTAAGGATACATTTATGGGCTGTGGAATCTTCCAATGTAAGTACCAGTATTGCGTACTAGTTGATATGTTTCTCCGATGCCAGGCTCGAAAGTACATCTCTGTAATCCTCTACCACTCTTCCGCGGGACTGACAATATGTGATATATTATGCGATCATTTTTTGTGGTTTGTGGGTGGGTACGGCAGAACGAGCCCTACAGCACCCCACTTAGGTCCATGTGGACCCATTGCCCTTTTGTAGGCGATGATGTTTATTCCCTCACGATAACTCGGCCTTGTCCAGCCATTCTGATGTGTTTATGAACCTGTAAAGATTAGATAACTAGATAAATAATCTGCGCCTATAACTTTGGCTGTTCTTAGTCCTTCTTTTCGGTTTTTATCAGCTCTGCATTTCCTATGAATGAGCATATCTCCAACCAGCTGTCTCGTGCGAAGCTGCAGGTTTGATTAGTTCACTTCTTCCCCTGCATAGCTCTTACAGTGGAACGTTGTACTCTCGGTAACTTCTCCTTTCTCGCCAGTTAGAGCAGAAAGGCGAGCTGTCGTGGCCAATCGTGGAATATTTTCAATCGCCGCCATCCACGGAAAAGAACTATGCGTCAGGTCGTAGTTGCAGTCCTCGCTTCCCGTTCGATGGTGGGGATCTGCTGGTGGCTCCATCTCCCTTTTGGCATGATATAATGCCTGGTTAACCACAGTGCTACAGGTGTTGCTCGTTTATTCTTTTTACACTTCTGGTAACAACGACCCCTTGCTCTTCATATAAGGTAGATCCTTTGCATATCGCTGGCGGGAATGGGAATCAGAGGAACTGTTAAATCAATAAACTAAACAAAACCTGTAACGCAGTCTGCTTCGTCCGATATTGTTCTTATAGCACAGAGCCTGTATCCTGGCGAGAGTGAATTGTTTCCTTCGCTGATGTAGCCTACCACTGTGGATGACAAAAAGCCCCATTAACATTTGGAAACATTCGGGAACGAGCTGCTTGCTTAATGGGATACTGAACGTGTTTTTTTATAAATGATCACTCCGAAGTACTTTAATGTCTCCTTCGACCTAATGTTCTGGTTCCTTACTCGAGCAATTGAATATATTTCGCAGTCTTTCAGCTGGTTTCCCAAACAGCCTCGGTCTTATGCTAAGCCAGCTCTAGCCAATTGGAGGCACCAACTTTGCCATTCTTAAACACACGGACTAAACGTTTGCATATTAAAATAAGATGGAAAAAGTATTCATCAGAAAATATCAACCACGATTATCACGCTTCCGCTTACTGCGAAGGCATGGTATCTTATCTTTAAATCTGCTGCAATATTTTTGTCGTACCGATAATGGCGCCCTTTCGGAACCGAATTTTATGAAATATGGGCCAAATGAGAGATACATTTCCAAAAGTATTATTTTGCCACAAAATATTATATATTCTTGAGTAAAGTATCGCAATGCGTTTCATGTTCATATGCGAAATGTTTTCTTTTCTTTTTTCCATCAACTGTGAATGAACGCCTAGAATGGAACATTTACATTTCGTTTTCATAAGGGCAAAGAAATTGTACAAAGCATAAACCAAATTCCTATTTATCTATTTAACTTTTCCCCAGAATGCAGTAAAACGTTCGCCGCTGGGCTTTCAAAGAAATATTCCAATGGGTGTAATTAAATACGAACCGAAGCGAGTAAATCACGTTTACTCATTATTCATTTTAAGTTGGAGGTTCATACGAATTCCAAGAACACATCCATTGGCAGTCATTTAACCTCGTACATATTTTCGAACCAGGTAAGAGGTACTTAGGTATTCTCAATAAAATTCAAAATTTAAGTAGGTAACAAGGACATTTTTGAAGTGAAAACTTCTTTCGGCATTTTTGAGATGGGATAAAACCATTGAACTCGTGACACCAGTATTCTGTTACCAATGTTCCGACACCAGTGTTTGCGTTGCCAACCACTTTTGACGATAAAATGCGTTTTCACTGCCAACCACTTTTGAAAAAAAAATTCCTTTTAATATAATGCCTAAAATATTTTTTTGGTAAAGTGGAACAATAAATCAAAAATTAAATACAAATATGAAAAAATAAACAAAAACAATTTTTTTTTTTACAACAACCAGCTTTCAAATTTGATTTCAATTTCATTCCACACTTACTGGAAGTGGAAGCTGGAATTAATTGGAACGACAGATAGAGTGTTCGGCAAATAGACAGAGTTTGAAGCTGGAAACACATTCTTTACATATATATACTTTTTTTTCAAAGTTTTTTAAGAGTGTTTAAAAAATTAAAAAGTCAGTACGTTTACGTTGAATTTGAACGCAATTTTTTGCTAACTGAAGCTCATATACCTACCGGCATGAGTTTTTCTTTTTTGCTACTTTTGAAATTGTTAAAAGTTAATTCGAAAGTTAATTTTTTGTGATATTAACAGGCCTATTATCGTTAGCGAGCCGAATTATTCGCGTAAATCGAGTTAGTTGTCGAAACACTCGCCTTATACCTACGATTATGGTCGGCGAATTAATTCATTCGCATAGAAGTCAAAGGCTACTAAACCAATAAAAACAAAAATGACAACAACAAAACGTCAATTCGAACATTTATGGCAACACGAAAAGAATTAAAAATAAAAATGTGTGTGCCTTAAAAATGATCAGCAATATTAATCTATTTTCTGAAGACAACAACAATACAATTAGATATGTGTAAATTGAGAAGAAGTATAAAGGAAAATTCCAATCCTCTAGATTCCAGAACTCCCATACCATCTGTAAGACCTAAATACAGTAAGCACTTTAATTTTCGCAGTAATTCAGTGAACTTTTTTTAGATTTGTGTCCAACTTTCATTTAACCAAAGAAGCATTCGTACATTTATTGGCCCAAATAGAAGACAAATTCATATCTATGCGCACTTCTTCACTCCTTCCTATTATAAAGTTGGCCTGCGCACCCTTCTTATTTGAACAGCGAAATTATCCCAATATTCTTTGTTGGATATTTTTAAAGCTCCTAATTGTACCAACCCCTTGGCTATGTCTGGGTTTTGTTCCATGAGTTCAACTAGCTTCTGGATTAGGCTGGAATTGCTTCGTTTGAAACTATAAACGGCGATTTTCATTATATATATATATATATTTCTATATGAATTAAATGGGTTACATTCATTTACAATTCTTGAATTTTCATTCGTTTCTCTAGCTAATAAATTCCATTTGCCTCTGGTTTCACCAAATAGTTTTGTTCGCCAAAATTTGAAGTTTAAGGCGAATGACAGTTTACAAATTCGCAAACCGCAATAAGGCGACTTTACAGTCGACAGCGGTTTGACAGTTCAGGCGAATGAATTTTTTTCAATTCGCTAACCATAATAAAGGGTTTTCCATTAAGAGGTGTTATTTTGGTTTAAGAAGAAAAATGTCATTTTTTTGAGATGAATGATCGGATGTTTATTTCATAATAAAGAGGAAGGTATGCCGTTAATAATGAAAGACAACATCAGCCAAATGGCCACCATGAACACGCATACAGGACCATATCCTTTTCATGAAATTATCCATAACCAAATCGCAAAGTGGCTGCCCTATGTACTCGATAGCTCACGAATTTTATCTTTGAGGTCTTGAATCGAGGCTGGGCTATTGATGATCGGCCGGCTTGAGTTCTTGTGTTAACTGAACTTTATAAGCCTTAAGACCCAAGTCTTTATGCAAAATACGGTGTAATGACGTTTGTGGAATTTCCAATTCCAAAGAACGACGAGGAATGGACAAACTTGGGTTTTCTTTAACACTATATTCTCAGTTGTTCTTGAGCGCGTGTCGATTGCATCTCGACTTCGCGAGTCTCCGACAGAGTATGCGCTGCGGGTAATTTTCCATTCCTAAGTATACCTCGCTAGGGCCGAGTGTTTCAATATTAAAAAAGCAAATACTATTGGAATTCCATTGGTTTTATTCTTCACATCACTAACTTGACCCAACAGCTTGAATTTTTCCACCAATTTCTGTATTGCGGTCCGACAAGGTGCTTCACGACGACCAAAAAATGCTTTAGTTTTGCGAACTGTGACTGCAAGGTTTTCACCATATTTTTGTAGTGAATTTTAATAATTTCAATACGTTGTTGAAGCGTGTATCGTTCCATTTTTAGTAATGGCGTAGTTTCTACTTGTCAATTGTCAAAGAATAAAAGCTTCAAAAGTGACAGCTACCGAAATAGCGGGTCATTCACAATAACACCTCTCATTGGAAAACCCTTTACAAATGAATCACATTCGCAGGAGTTTTTGTTCGACTCACTTACGATAATACAGGATGGCGCACCAATTGTGCTACAATAAGAAATTCAAATAACTTTTTTTTTAATCGATGTATTTCATTTATTTTTTTTTATTGGTTAGAAAATTAAATTTTATTTTAAATAGTTAGTTGTTTTTAATGATTATAGATCGCAAATGACCTCCACGCTCTCCCACGCATATGCGGCACTTGATCAAAAAACTATTCATTGCGGCCTGAAGAGTTGAAGTTGGGATCGCCTCAATTATTGTCGTTATGGACTGCTTTAATTCAGTTAAATTTCTGGGCTTCGTTTTATACACCTCTTGCTTGACATAACCCCATAAAAAGAAGTCTGGTGCAGTCAGATCAGGTGACCTTGAGGCCAGCGAAAAGTGGAGTTCCTAGAAATTAATTTGTTTGCGAATTTTTTGTTTAGCTCCGCCATAACTGGCCTGGCTATATGTGCAGTTGCTCCATCTTGCTGAAACCAAACGCTGTTGAATGGTATACGTCTTCGGCGCAGTTCTGGGTAAAAAAACTCCTTCAACATCTTTAAATAACGGTCCCCATTGACAGTAACGGTTACACCGTTTTCTTCAAAGAAGTACGGCCCGACAATACACCTTGATGAAACTGCGCACCACACAGTGACTCGTTCTGGGTGCAGTTCCGTCTCATGGAGCATTTCTGGATTAGACTCTTTCCATATACGGCAATTTTGCTTGTTTACATTGGCGTTAAGATCAAAATGGGCCTCATCAGACATTAACAAACAATTGATCAATGTGTTGTCTTCTTCGGCCATTGATATGATTTTTTGGCAAAATTCCAGGCAAACTGCAAATCCTGAGGGTTTAACTTGCTAGTAATTTGGACTTTGTACGGAAACAAGTTTAAATCGTCATGAAGTATCCGTTGTAATGACCGTCTACTAACTTCAATTTGCCCCGATAAGTTTCGGGTCGAAACGCTCGGATTGGCCTGTATTGCAGATGCTACTGCTGCGATTGTATCCTGAACCCGAACATTGGCATCTCGATGGTACGGCCTTCGTGCGATGCTTCCAGATTCGGCAAACATGTTTACAAACCTCATAATGGTCCATCTACTCGGGGGATTACCGCCAAACTCCCGCCTAAATTCCCTTTGGACGGAAATGACGGACTGCAAAGCATGGTACCGTTGCACTATCCAAATTCTTTTCTCCGTATCCCAAGCATCCATTTTTATAAATCTAAATAGTAACCTACAAAATAAAAAAAAAATAAGCCGATTACTCACACAGAAAAAAAGTTATTACGTTTTATTTTTGTAGCACGATTCGTGCGCCACCCTGTAGGCGCATAATTGTATGGATTTTGTATACCACTGATTCCAACTGATATCCCATTCGAATTAAAGCGTCCAGAATTCCCTATTTGCCTTGCATTCGCCGTTACCATTAATGAGTCCCAAGGACAATCCTTTCAAATGTGCGGTGTAAATTTGGAAAATTCAGTTTTCTCGCATGGCCAACTCTACGTTGCATGCTCCCGAGTCGGAAATAAATCTGCCCTATTTGTTTATACAAGCGAAAGATAAAAAAGAAAGAAGAATATTGTTTACGTAAAAGCATTGCAACAAATGATTTAATTTTTTAATTTTTTTTTTATTTAATTAATTGGAAAAAGTATTATTTTGCCTGGCGAAGCCGGCGGGGAATACATAAAAGGCATGACAAAGGCTTAGTTGGCATTTTTTTTTTTGTAGAAATAAAAAAACACTTCATTTAAAAGTATTTCCTACACAATAATATATTTCCTCAGTATATTATAATACATTTAATAAAAAAAAATACACATTTTCACTTCTGTCGGCAGTCTCGGAGTGCCACTGTTTTTTTGTGCGTATCTAGATGATATTTATATTAACCTCTTCAGTTGATCTTCCGGCACAATAAGTTTCAACCGCATTTTGCAGATGAAAAGATCGGGAAGTAAAGTCGCAACTTAATATCACAAATTGCAGATGTAAATATTTGAAAATCAAAATTGAGCTCAACGCGACACTCAGTTTTTTCTGTCTTTCCCTACATTTCTAACATTTTACAAATCAATTTCAAAGCCAATTCAAATAAAATCGCCAATACTTCCACTTCAGATTTCGATTTCATTCGCCTGCAACACCCCCACATTAGTGAGTTGAGGAAATGAGAACAATTTTATAGACAGGACGGAATATTTCCCAACGCAATCTTCACAATTTCACGGTCATTTATTTTTCCATGACAATAGCTCAGCAACGTCCCATTACGAGATAAGATTAAGTAACATGCGCCAAGAATGGTTTGCATAAAACAGTAGGTAACGAACCGGCAAAATATTGCAGTATCTAACACCTTCTAACGAGCGCCGACCGTCTGCGGGGTGTTTATCTATTCAAATTGCGTTTTCGTTACGTTCCACGTCGTGTATATGTCGGGGAAACTCAAATTGAAGCTTTTTACACCTTCAAGTGGAAATGTGCCCCTTGGCATTGAGAATTTCATTTAATTTATCTGGCTGTGAAATTAATTCGTTTCGTACTAGACATTTATTACCAGGACTGGCCTGAGGGGATCAATAGCATTGGGCCAACGAATATAATTTTATTTAACATTCTTGTTTATTCAGTGATGACCAGTTTAAAGAAATAGTTCACCTCTATAAGGGAGGATTGTTGTTGGGTTGAAGTTGGTATTCTCGTTTGTCAAGGAGCGATTTTGGTAGCATTTTTATATGACCACAATTAAAAATCACTACCGATGAAGGAAAATGGACGGAACTTTGAGAACGGAATTATAACCCTAAACGATATTAAATTCGAAGTTTGTTAGATTATTTTTGAGAAAATGGGAAATGAAAAATGTGCCAGTGATTTTGTTATTAGAATCGAAATTAGTACTTTGAGAAACAAATTGTTACAGCGATAGTGGATTTTTTTGAGCCACTGGTTCTTATTGGCTTTTGACACAATCATAATCAAATAAAAATCGACACCTGGTTTGTTGTGTAAACGCTACCAACGTTCGGTGATATTTTTCAGTTCTCAGCGTTACCAAATGCATTAAAAAATGATCACGTCATTTATTTGCACAGCTTATATCTTACTAGCTGTACCCGTTCGGGTTTGCCCGTGCCCAGAAATGTATTGCCTATTCCTTTTTAAAAGGACATGCACAATTCCACACTAATCTTAAAAATATTGTAGAGCTGTCAGAATCGTTTGATTGATTGATTATTTATTTTTTGATTAAAAAAAAAATAATCAAAATAATCATGTGGTTTTCTATTACATTAGAATACAATTCTTGCAGCGAACCATATCGAACCAGCTTCATATACTTGTAACCCTGGAAAGGGTTATCATATGGACGAAAAGTAATAGTTGTTTTTTCTTTAAGGAAACTTTTTGGAACAGTTTTGAAAAACACATGTTTTTGGAATCAATCCAGATAATATATACACCAAAAAATAAATATTGGTAGCGTATGAAATATGTTGATGTGATTACATGTGTCGCGGGCTGCCGCAGCCCACTTTCACAAAAGTCACTCGAGTGACACTCTTGTTGCCGAATTTTTGTGATGTCAGTATTTCAAAATTTGCCACGAAAAATGACACGTGCAATCGTAGCTTAATAGTGGGAGAGCCGACCGTATAATATCCTGAGGTATAAAAGGATGATGACGATGAGTTGCATATAAGACGAAAGCTTGCTAGGCAGAGAGTAAAATATTGATGCTCTTCTGGTACGTTTTTCTTTATGTTCTGGGGCCTGAAAAAGAAGATTAATTGAGCAGCCGTTCGATATGGAGGCAACAGAAAAATCACCCGCCAACCCTATTTGAAAAATTGGATTTTTTTTTTGTTAACATTAAAGAAGAAAGTTGAAACAAAGACCATTTTAAAGCTAAATGCTTGCTATAATTACAAAAATTATGGGTTGGCTATTAGAAATTGGCAGGAATAAACACCATTTTAAGGCTGAGGGCTTGCTATAATTACAAAAATTATGGGTCGGCTATTAGAAATTGCCAGGAACACAGACTCCGTATAACACAATATCTAATCCTCTTGACGATTTTATTTGTAAAATTTTGATGACCATAATAAGTTTTATTCTGCCTGAATTTTTAACTTTCGTCAGCTTTTATTACATGTTCTGTAATTATCTATCACTAAACGATATGAATTGAAACAAAATGCCATAATATCACATGACGCTTTCTATCACATGGAACATTTCGATATGAAACCCCCGGAAATTTGTGATATATAATTAAATTCCGTAACTATCAAGAGCGATAAAATATTCGCTTCAACTGTCGAATTTTATCACGAAACACAAAGCTTGCGGTTAATAATAAAAAAATAATAATTGGCACAACAGGTCCGTATGGACCCAAGCCTAGCTTCTCACAACCATTCGTCTTGTGCGAGTTTTTATTTTTGGGACGAATGGAAGGGATCTACAATTTTATGCCGAGTCCAAACGGCCAATTGAGAAGCTCTTTCATGACAGTTATACTCTCGGATGTTTGTCAGACGTTCGCGATAGGTGGCGCAGTGAAAAAAACCTTAAGTTGGAATTTGGGTTTTTCTCGGGATTCGAACCCGGGACCCCTCGCTTAGTAGTCCAACACACTAACCACTAAGCCACTGCACCGACAAAGCTTGCGGTTATAAAGTATTAAAACAAAAAAATTCAAATGGCTGAAAATCAGAAAGAGAAGAATATATAAAAATACCGTAAATAAGATTTTGTTTGTATAGAGGGGCCCAATAATCTCCAAGATTCAAAAGCAAAAGCTTGTAGAATTCATGGCTGCTAATTTGGAATTTACCAGAGGTCAACATTTAGGCGTCAATGCCAACACCAAAAACAAGTCTAATTGGGAAAAGATCTCTTGTACATTTTTAGAAGTGGAAAAAAGTTTGTGCATGGTTGTTTGTTTTCTATTTCATAGACTAATTTTGGTTCTTAATAGTTTTGGATTGACCGAAAGGCTTCTGTGAATAGGATACTCTCCTTTTGTTCCGCCAACATGTGTTCCGATTATTTTTTATTTGTGCTATATGAACTTCTTATAGAAAATAAAAAAAATATATTTAGTTGTTTTTGATATTTATTTTGTTTTGCCATAGGCCTACTAATAGCCGCAGAAAAATCTTGACCCACATCTCTCTGAAAGGACGCAGTTGCAAAAAGATGTAATGCAGCACAGACCCGAATCGGGATTGGAATAAATGTATTTTAGTGGTTAGTGTGTTGTACTACTAAGCGAGGGGTCCCAGGTTCGAATCCCGAGAAAAACCCAAATTCCAACTTAAGGTTTTTTTCACTGCGCCAGCTCGTTAATAAGTATCCGAGCTGAACCACGGGAAAAACGACACAACTCCGGAAATGTTGCTTCAAAAGGGTTTGTGCTTTCTCTTAGTACACGCATTTGAATCCGTAACGTTAAGCCGATCGTATTCTTCGCCCGAAATTAGTGAAAAGCTAAAAGCTAAACAATGACACAACTAACTGAAAATCCCTGTGAAATCATTTTCAATTTTTATGGTTTTGTTTTGACAGCTTTGGGAAATCTTTCCAAAATTCCCATGAAATAAAAATTAACTACAGAATACTTATCGTTTAGAGTTAGAGAACTCCAATATTTTTAAAGATGCGATAAACAACGGAATGTTTTGTTTCTAAGTTTTCGATGCGATAAGTTATCGCATGAGTTACAGGACATGGACACTGGAGTTACAGAACATGGGCACTGGATTAAGTTCATTTCATTTCACTTCATATGTCGATATAAAAAAGAGGGAAAGGAAAAGTGATTAGTAAGAAGCTGACGTAACGAAGGCTTACAAAAAATCATCCCCCAAAGCAATAATACAGCCCACAAAAATTAAAAAATTACCCTAGCAAACTAGAAATTTCAAATCAAGCTTTTGTGAAGTTTGTTGTGATTCGATAGCATTTTTCAATCACAATAAACCTCACAATGGTTAGATTATTATCACTTCAATTTTGTGGGATCAGAGAACGAAATATTATATCTACACCATTAATTGAATAAAGAAAAACAAATTTATTAAGAAAATATAAGAAATATTAAAAACGAAGAAAATAAAATATTAACGACTTTTGTCACAAATCAAAATTTCCCATTCCTCAGTTTTTTTTTATACAAATATCAATTTTCCCCGAAAAGTTAATAAATGTAGTGTAAAATGTCAGGTTTGGGTCTTTAAATGCTTGGACAGAGGGAAACAATGCAATCAAATACAAATATTGTGATTTGTGAGCGCCTATGACTGGTTTTCTATTTTGTGAGTTGCTCCATAGGAGACCACAATTTCGATTGTTTTTGTGAGCCTCACAAGTTGTGAGTGTGCTGCCAGAATACGAAAAAACCTGACAAAATCTATTTCATCTCACTTTGTGAAGATTTTGTGACTAGTGAGGTATCAGTGCGGTTTGCCAGAATCGGGTTGGAAGTTAACCCTTTAATGGGGAATTTTTTTTTATTTGTTTTACTCCAGTCGTTGACAGTCGTTTCAGTAAATACTAAATACCTACTGACCAGCATATCTTGAGCTTCCACTCACCTTTCTGTACTCTTTAAAAGCTGGGTTGAGAAATAAATTGAAAACAAATCTCATTTAACTGAATAGTAAACAAATGTAAAATCGGTTAAAGACGAATTATTAAAAAGACTCGACAAAAGCCGATCTGCAAAATATTTCTCTCTATTTATTTTTAAATAAGTAATATTTACATTTAAAAGTGTCCATGTAATGCTCAAGTCTGGAAGACGGCGCAAATAAAAGCTACCTATTTATATTTATAGTTATAGAAACCAATTATGTATATTATTTACACAAATATTTTTATTTGGCTTCTAATATAAAGAAAGAATGGAATGTCAAAGGAACGTATCTTATCAATAATGTAGAAGCTCAGACATCATTTTGTAAAGATGCCACCACGATACCACTACCGCAAAGGAACGTAGGATAGAAAATTGTTTGTTGCGTTTTCAAAATATGGGAATTCATTTCATTTGCATCAAATTTATTAAATGGAATTTCTCCTCCTGGATGGTATTTCATTTTCTTTGTCCATTTCAGGACTTATAATTCTTTTAGGTAGACCATCAAAACAACTATGTAAATTTCACACAGTAGGTGGCTCGCTGGCAATTTCCTGTCGGAAATTAATTTCAACCAACTTGACCAAAGTAAAACATTCTGTCGTTTACTAAACTTTAAAACAAAAAATGTTTTTATCACCTGCACTTTTACTCTTTTTTTTTTTGCTTCCAACCATCAATTTCATTAGGCAAATAATTCAATATCAAAGGATGCGCACATTTAACTACCTACTACGATGAATACATCATCGTGTATTGGAAAAAAAAGGAAACTGTGGGACTATATGCCTGTTAGAGAATGAATTTATGCTGCTGAGTGAAAGACAACGCACAGGTTTAGAGTCGTTGTTATACTATTGAAAATAGGGGGGTTGATTGCACTGCAACATTGATCTTTAATCAGAATAATGAAAAAGTATTTGAACGAGAAATTAGTGGAAGGCCCGTCAGATAAACGACTTTGATTTGTTATATCCCAATTCAACAACCGCCAGGGTGATGTTAACCAGAGTTTGCCTTAAATGCAAGTAAGAGTCAACGAGCATGTGTGACATTAAGTTAATTTTTCATTACATTTGCGTGATCGGATTCTTTCACCAGCTGGGACATATATCTATTTACAAATCGGAATAATATATCCTTGCTTACATTCGAAAGAAAGATTCTTCGTAAAACTTCACGTCCCGTTTGCGTCGACGGTTTTTGCAGGTAGATATTGAACAACGAACTATGTATACGAACTGTACAGCATTTTAGACCTATATCCAAAAAGAAACTGCACATCGGTCGTCTTGGATAACTCGGACTTTTGCTGAGAATAAACACAAATCCCCCGGCCCGGAGAACCTTTTAACTCCAAACCAATTGGAAACACAATTCTGGAAGACCTCGACTTAGAAGTGGTGCGGACCTCAACCTACTTGAATCGCCCAACCGGACAAAGTTAGCTAAGGACCGCTCTAACCAGGATCTCTATCAAGCCCAGGTGCCATAGGTTCATATCGGATCTGATTGTCATCTTATTGACCCCAGAGGACTAAGGTTACTGAATGCCCCTGATAAGCTAATCATTCGTCGATTCGACGAACAATACTGAGATATATTTTTTTGTAAAGCTTTGTGGAACGCATGTAGTTCTACTTTTTCTCCTGTAACATTAGAAAGGTGTTGCCAAATGAAAAAAACGATTCTTACCAAACAAATATATTCTTCAGTTCTAGTACTAAACAGTCCTTAAAGTTAGCACAACATTTTTAAGTCTAAAACTAAAATGTTTTGAAAAACTTGAAAAAAATAAATAGAAATACTGGGGTGGAATTCTGTATGATGAAAACGTTCAATCGTTTTCGTTTAAACGAACGTTTTGTTTGACGTAACTTCGAAAACGAAAGGAAATTTTATTTGCACGAAAGCCCAGAAGCGGAAGCTATTTCATTGAGGTTTTTATTTTCCTTGCTTCATGTAACTCCAAAAATGAAAGATATTTTCGTTTCTGTGAAAGGAATACAGCGAATGCTATTAGTTTGACGTTTCTCATTAACTTTGGTTGTTTAATGAGTGGTTGTGACTTTTTTTTATTTCACAAAACATATGAATTATGTATTAATGACAAGCGTAGTGATGATAGCAATGTGGAGGATTGTGTCAATTTATAAAAATCCGAAAAAAAAACTTGGAAATCGTTCAGATGAAAGGTTTGTTTATTAAATTGATGTGCATTGAAATTGGATGTTTTTTTTTCGACCGGTGTTTGTAATCTGCCCATTTCTAAAGAAGTGAGATATCAACCCTGAGCATTGTTTGTGTATTTTTTTGGAAGGGATACTTCTCCATCCCCTCGATCATGATATTTTGTTGCGTTTGTGTTGTTGTTGACGTCCTATAAGAATGCAATTAATTAAAATAAAGAGTGTATGTTGGTAACTGTTAATTGGACTTGCATTATTATTCGAATGTTCACCTTTTGTTTCGGCACAAAATATTAACAGCGGACAGCTGTCAAAACAACATTTATTATTTGATTTATATACAGCTTCTCAAACTTTCACCATTTTGTCACGCCGTTTCTTAAGCCCTTGCGAACGAGAAGAAGGAAACGAAAGCAGTTGCATGAAACAAATTTCCGCGTGATATCTTTTGTTTTTTTTTAAGTGCGAAAGTGGTTTTCGTTTCGTTTTTTACAGAATTCCTCTCGCAAGGACGCATTGGTGACTGAGTTAATTAGTGACCACACGTTAATATGTACACGGGTTGATGACACACAGTAAGATTACGAATGCGACGGAAAATGAATTAAGGCTTATATTTTGAATAAATGGTTTTCAATGGCTGCAGTTATCCGATTAATCACTTACATTAATGTTAAATGTAAGCCTCGCGAGTTGTTAAGCTATTCTGTTTTAAGCGCAATTTTTTCAGCTTTATATTTGATATTTTGTTTTTTAAATAAAAATAAAATTTCGGCCTAAGAGTAATGTTGGGGGTCTTACTTCATTGGGTCTTTATTTTATAATGAAATTAAGTCCCAATTGAAAAAAATTAAATAGAACCCCAAAAAGTGTAATTGAACTACAAATTTCAACAATTTTCGTTGCTCTTGTTTTGTATGCGCATTTTTGGGGCCGTATTTCATTTTTATTTTGGTGCCTTACTATTTGTTTTAGGGCCGTTTGCTCACACGACTGTTAACGATTAAAGTTCTACTTATACACTTATAAGCTACTTTTTTTAAAGCATAAACAGTCACATAAGTGTTTATGTGGCACTTAATTCGCTATGAGTCGTATCAGCAAACGGCCCATAATGTTAAAACTTATCAACGACTTTCATCAAGCTGCGGGTTACTCCAGTTAGTTATATAGTTAGTCCTACCTATTATATTACTAAGCAGAATCCATCAATTTATCGTTTTTTGTATCCTTTTTCATAATTCGCAAACCCCCTTGATATCACTGCACAGTGCAGGCGCTTAGTTCCCTACAACCGCCCATGTGCAGCGGGCCAAAGCGATCGGTTTATATGGGAAACACCAATGCCGCCCGCTCTCTCGCAATCGAGCCACCTTCGTTACGGTGAACATGTCATATCTCCCTCGACCACCTTCATCGTGTTGATAAGCCAAACATTGATACAAGTACAACACATGCTGTGTTTTTATAATTATTGCTCAGGTGTATGTGAGGGAACGTGTCAAGATCGCGTATATGGCTTAGTCATACTTGACGTTGACAATTAGTGAATGTTGTGTTAACTTTGTTTTTGTCTGTCAGTTGATTTACCTCTATACATTGTTACTGGTGCCTCTCCGCGATCAGCTGTGAATTTAATTTTTCTATATAAAAGAAAACAATTATTGTGTTTATTATTTTGGCTTTATGGATAAATGCTCAACCATCAAGCGATGGTCTCTACAAGTTGCCTATGGCGATGCTGACGTGTGTGTGTTACAAAAATTCGCAAAGCTCAATGACGAAAGTGCCAGTACGAGGGCTGTCAACGGCCTGACTACCAACAAAGTAATGAAACCATTATCTTACCCACTCGCATATTTTACTGTTTATTATGCCCAAAGTGTCTTCCACTATAGCTAATGTATCTCGTTTTTGTTTCTCTCTTCTCTTGCAGAAAAATAAGGAATTGATGAATGATATTATCACCAACTGTAAGCTGAAAAATGGTAAGTGAACGTATTTGTAAAATGGAATGAAAAACAATGAAATGACAATAAGTTTCGAATTCTAAAGGTACATTAACACACGGTTTGTTTTGATTGCATCTTGTGACAGAGAGAGTGCGACAAACAAGTCGGAAATAGAGTGAACTGCTTGGCAGAAATGAATTACCAGCTTAAGGTGGAGGCAAAATAAAAGGCCAAAAAAAAAATCACAAATAAAACTCATTCGGTTGTGCACTGTGCAAGTGTCAGTGCGAAGAGTTTTTAATTGATTTTGCGTGGTTGTTAAATTCTGTGAAATGTGTTTTTTTGCCGTTTCTCGTAAAAATAAATATTGGAAAATATTGCAAACAGTTAAGTGAATTGTGTGTTAAATATTGACATACGAATTACTGAAGCTAAATGGTTGTGCATACTTTCTCCATTGTTGTGTTCAAGTGGTAATAGCGATGTTGTCCTTGATATCTTTGCGGACTTGCATTGGATACAATACACAGTGTAAGTCGATGTGGACGTCAGTTTTGTGTATCCCCGTTTGCTAAACACAATACAGCGATTGTTTGTCGTTGAAAAGTGATTGAAATCGGTTGAGATATTTTCATATATTTTAAATTTATTGCCAGACTGCTTCAATGAACAACTGATGAATGAATTTTAAATTTATTGCCAGACTGCTTCAATGAACAACTGATGAAACTTTCAATTGTTCAAAATAGTTCAAAGAAATGACCTTATGTATTAAAATTTTATTTTATTTGAAAGACTTGTATGAAAGCTTTAACAGTTTAAAATTGTTGCGGGTGTTGGAGCAAACTCACTACCAATTCGAATGCTCATCACTTAGGCAAATGACCACCACCAATTCAAACCTCGCGCCTTATTTTATACTAGTTTCCATATTTTTTAAGTACCGATTTTTATTAATACAGCTTAAAAATGTACAACAATAAAAAGAACTTATCGTTAGTTTTAAGCCAAAGATAGAGAAATCCCCGAAAATAAAAGCTTAAGGTTCAGTCGCTAAAAACCCACATTGTTGACCACCAAACCGATCTTTTATTTCATTGTCGCTTTCGCTCATTGTCGCTGTTCAATATTCGCAAACAAACATCTTCAGCGGAGTAAGTTGATGCACAACCAGAATCTCACTACTAAGAATCGTCAAAATAAAGATTCTCGGTTGGCGATTGGAAAACGCTTCAGTCGTACAGCGGTTATGGCCACCATGACTGTTCCTGATGAATTTGAAACCACTTTTTGGGCACTTCCAGCCGTATATCACGAGGGGTCAGTTTCGGCTTGTTTATGAGTTAAAGCCAATTACTTTACGATGTCTCACAGGAAAAGATTAGAAGTCCCGCATTTTGAATGAAATTAAAGTTTCCATTTCTCGAAGTCATTTTCTAAGCAAAGTTTGATCTCAAAAAGTAATTCGGCCTTACTTATAATCAAACACTAATGTCGACGATTAGCTGGTTGCCAGCTTTAGTAAAAATATACAGCATATGTGAAACGGTACCAATAACCAATTAGACCTCCACATTTTCTAGTGCGACAACTTTCTTAGAATCTATTACATTTTTTTTACATTTCATAATTTGTTTTCGTGAAAAACAAGGTCAATGGTTTATTTCACAACGAGGATTTTATTCTAAGAAAAGGAATATATAATTCACAAATTAATTTGCCCAACAAATATAAAATAAAAACAAAACAGAAAATAGGAAATGCACAAATTAACCTTTTGTTCGATCGGACATAATTTTCGGTAGGTTTTATAGTACACTTTCCTTTGTTTTTTTAATCCTTCACAATTAATTTATGAGTGAATTTGTGTCGGAACACAGTTTTTTAGGCTGATTATACAAATCGAAGCTTATTGACCTAAAGATTAAATGGTTGGCAAGTGAATATTTTTGAAAAAAGTAATAATAGCCGGCTATTTTACTTTAGAATAAACTAAAGACTCACACCCAAAAAAAAATTCGTTATATGCACGAAATACTTGTTAGATTTAACGAAACCGTTTTTTTTTAATTTTTCAGCAGACGAACGCCTGTGTACAAATTACATATGGCTATTTGTACAATGTACGAACGAACAAAAATATACTTTACAAACATCATTAATAAATACAACGAATGCATTCGTAAAATGTAAAAGTTTGTTCGTGAATTTTTTACGAACCCATTTATTTGTACTGAACAAATATATTTGTACTATGTACGAACAAATATTTGTAAATATCACGAATGCATTCGTAAAATGTAAAAATTCGTTCTTGAAAATTTTACGAATCTATTTACTTGTACTGTCGGCGCAGTGGCTTAGTGGTTAGTGTGTTGGACTACTAAGCGAGGGGTCCCAGGTTCGAATCCCGAGAAAAACCCAAATTCCAACTTAAGGTTTTTTTCACTGCGCCACCTCTCGCGAACGTCTGACAAACATCCGAGAGTATAACTGTCATGAAAGAGCTTCTCAATTGGCCGTTTGGACTCGGCATAAAATTGTAGATCCCTTCCATTCGTCCCAAAAATAAAAACTCGCACAAGACGAATGGTTGTGAGAAGCTAGGCTTGGGGCCATACGGACCTGTTGCGCCAATAATTTTTTTTTTTTTTTTTTTTTTTTTTTTTTTTTTTTTTTTTTTTTTTTTTTACTTGTACTGAACAAATATATTTGTACTTTTACGAATGAATATATTTTTACATTTAACAAATGTATTCGTAATATCATAATTTTTTGCAATTTTAAAACATAACGATTTTTCATTCGAATAATACATAAAACTGGTACTGGTTCGAATGCTGAAAAGAAAAAAAAAATAAATTTCTGAAATGCAATAATTGTTTGGTACGTAATACGAATTTTTTGTTTACTCTACAATACGGCTAAAAGTAAAAGATATTTTATAGAACGTAAGAATTATGTCATACAAAGAACGAATTTATTTGTAAATGTAAAGTTTTGGTACAATATATTATTTGTTTGTTCGTACAATGTACAAACGGTCCCATCAGTCATACGTCAGCTGAAAGTAAAAAGGATTTTGTAGAATGTAATAATCTAATAATAAGTTATAGGAACGAACATTTTGTGCATGAGAAGTTTCTATAAAATGTAGGTACAGTTTTTTTTTTAACAAATTTGTTCGTTTGTTTATTATTTTGGATATGCTACAGTTTTGCTAGTGCTGTTTGCAGTCGATCTATTATACGGGTGCACTGTAAATAAATGCATGCTATTAGCCTTCGCACCTCACCAGTCAGATAACTGACCACGGCTTACCGGCAACCATTGAGGTATAATGTTATTCAGCAGGGGAACTACGCCATTAGCGTGAAACATTTTTAGTCCTCTGGGGCCGGCTTCAATTTATGAGTACCGAAAGGAATTACAGCAAGCTGAATAAATTTCACGCAAAAACAAATATCAAACGCGAGCAAAATGTTTTACAATGCTCCAAACCAATAACCGCGTATTTTTTCACAACATTTTTTTTTACATTAAATGAGTTTTCCTCGCACAAAATGTTAAAAAAAAATCTATATTACTTGGCACACACAATAGTAACTAAGAAATTAAAATAAGTACTTATCTGCGGAATCGACTTACAATTCCATTTGAATCCCAAATATGTATGACTTAATTTTTTTTTTAATTTTTTTTTTGCTGGCACTAGTTATGGAGACGTGTTTCTCCTCTGAAATATTTGATCGAACTGAATACTGAAGCAGAACAATCTAGTAGCTGTACGCTTGATTGAAGTTTTCAAAGAATGTTCGTGTTTCGTGTACTTATTTCGATAATATTTTACGAATCACAAACCACTTTTCACAAACATTTGTACATTATACGAATACTTCGTTTATACCCGCCATTTTGTATACGAATGGCACTCGTCCTATGAACCAATCATTTGTACATACTACGAATAATTTATTTGTTATTAATTCGGCCGATATTTTGAATGCGAATGACATTCGTAGTATCTAAAAAGCATTTGTACATTCTACGAATTGCTAAAGTTTCGTTTTTTTTACGAATATTTTATTTCTGTTTTTAAACTCCATTTCAAAAGAGGGTTTGGTTGCAGCCAAATATCTACCTGTGTCGCCTAAGGTACTGAGATCTGAGAGTTGTAGAAAAATATAGGTATTCGGGTATGAGCTGTCCAATCTTAAGTGAACCGGTATTATATTCTCTTCTCGAGGACTCTCCAGAAAGTCTTGGAAACATCCTAAACTTATAACTTATTTATTTTTTACTACGTATGCATTCGTAACTTGCAAACTATTAGAAAAGGAAAACCAAATAAAAAAGCAAACACTAGCGGTTAAAAAAGATACCAAACATTTCATTTATTTCAAGTGCTTAGAAATAAAACAAAATTGCAATATTTTTCAATTTTGTACATGCATTTGTAAAAATTTCTCTTTGCTAAACTTAAAAAGAACTTGCATTGTTGTATTCCAACGAGTAAAGTCAGAAAACATTTCAAATTTACTGAAATTAGTTTATAATTATAAACGCTCAGGCTGAACAATAGCGTATTTAAATTCGCTCATAGTACGAAATTCAATACCATCATTTTGTATGGTCAAAACTCCTCTTCAAAATTACATTAAGGAAGGATTTATTTAGCTAATGCCCGAGATAAATATGGGTTTCTCAACATATCCATTTAACCCTACAGTTAGCGATATTCTCCCAACTATATTTGTTTATTGGCAAAGTGGGGAGTCCTTGCGTAAACTGCCAGACTAAAGTTGATTAATGGTCGATTAAAGGCCGATTGTCTTCATTGAACCTAGAGCTATTTTTTCGTCATCCATATTTTTAACCAAGAAGCGATTATATTATTGAAATAATTTTCATCGTATGTTCCCTAAAATCTGTCTCATTGTTTCGTAAATAGGATCCGCTAATGCGACCAGTATGCACAAATCTTTAAGCGATTAATTCTTTCGGATCACAGTCATAAAGTCTATACGATCTATTGCTTATTCGTCTTACTCAATGTGCGGTTATATTGTATATTGTTACATAATATTAGGTTTGGGATTGAACCCTCTATCAGCCCGAAGAATTTTCTTTGCTACATTTGTTGTTTGATGGAGTCAAACACCAATTTTTCAATGGAGCTTGGCCCAAATCCGTCTTCCTTATCTCTCTCTACATCTTTACAAGAAGATGAAGATTGAGAGTTCGAACCGATTCATTCGGGCAGCATTAAGCTCCTGTACTAAATTGTGAATTTACTAAATTAAGCATTTATGCTTAGTTTTAGTTTCATATCAAACTCGATCGAATAAAGAGCCCGGCTCGAACCGAAAAAAATAGCATATTTGTTGTTGTTTAAATTATTAATAAAACTATATTAAACTTACAAAAAAAAAGTGTTAGGCCAAACTAACATTATTTTCTTCCCTAAAACTTGTATTTTCCGAAAAACGACGACTAACGTAGGTGCCGTCACTACACCCCTTCAGTTAGTGTGTCCTTTGGCTACTGCGTCTTTAAATCGTTACTTAATTATACTGTATTAAGTAAAGATTTCACTTATGTGAGCTACATAAGGCAAGGTCTTTCTCCACTGCGTTGTTCCTTCGGGTTGAAATCAAAGACTCTTTGGGCCTTACCATAGGTGTTGATTCGCTTAACATGACCCAACCATCTTAGACAATGTCGATGTCGCTGTACAGCTCATAGAGCTCGCTTTAAGATCTCCTTCCCCAACTACCGTCAGCGTAAATGCGGCTACAAAAAAAAGAAGCAAAAAGTCGAAACAGAGTCCACTCAAAATGGCCATCAAGTTCATCTGCTTTAGATAGAGTTCAAGGTTAAAGACCATAAAGAAAGACTAGAATGATTAAGGACTTATAAAGAGAGTTCTTCTACCTAATCATTTGCGCGCCAAAGACGTTTTCAGAGTTTTAAGAAAAGCTGAGGAAGTCAAGGCCCCTAACTAATACAGAGATAGATATCCATTGTTACTTTCTATCAGAACCACCGATGTTTTGTTCATTACTTACAGTTGGTGTTGCAATCATTCACAATAGCACATTGGCAAATAGTTCTTGTAAATGATTTTATGAGGTACAGGTCCGTCTATAGTTAAGAGAGTCACCTTTCTTTAGAACTGGCCAACGGTTCTTAGGTTCCACTTATCAGGTATATTTTTTTCCAGACAATTCTTGGACACTATTGAGAGTAAGACTTCACCCAGGATGTTGTCCGCTGCCTTAAATGGATCAACTGGTAAAGTTCGTTTGCTCTAGCAGCCTTGTCTGACTTGATTTGCTCTTCTTAGTTGAATTTGGTCCGGTAGACAGAAAACTTGACTTTCATCAAACAGACTGGATGGCTTCCTAAAAATGTTTAGCTCTTAAAATATTATTCTCTTATTGACTAATAAGCATCTTATGTGAGCCTTATGAACGTCAAATGGCCCCATTAGTTAGTTTTGGGCTGTTTTGCACAATTTTCTTTCATTTTTCCCCTTTAGCAGTCAACAGAAGTTCGATTTTTATCTGCCTAGGACCGACATTGATTCCATTGATTATCAGGTTTTTCTAATCATATCTACTGATCTCTGCTCGGTTCTAAGTTTTGGGTAAAACTTTGAATCATTTCCCTCGGTATTCCTTTGTTTTCCTTTTAAAGAGCCGATTTTCATTCGACTTTTTTCACTCGTACACCGTCATTCTTTTTTGCAGCTCAGCTTTGTAGGCGAGATAATCTTCTGTCTCTTATAAGAAAAGGCTGAAGTCAACTTATTGGCGGTCTTAAGGACACAGGAACTAAGAACCGAACAGAGATCAGTAGATATGAGTAGAAAAACCTGATAATCAATGGAATCAATGTCGGTCCTAGGCAGATAAAAATCTAACTTCTGTTGACTGCTGAAGGGGAAAAATTAAAGAAATGTCTGCAAAAGAGCTCAAAACTAACTAATGGGCCATTTGACGTATATATGTATGTAGCAGAACTTTGGTGCTGATTTTGGTGAGTTCTGGATACTATCAGCCCCACATTGCCACATCTTAATCTGAAGCGAAAAGTCGATTGAACTCCAGTAAAATGGAAATATAAGATATTTCTTCCGAGTAGTAAAATGGCCCTATTGGGTGTGAGTGATTTACTGGACTGTTTCCTGAACTAAAAATGAAACAAAAGTCCATTTCCAGATGCCTTGTGGTCGATGCCCCTATTTTACAGCCAAAAATGTCTATCTTTCCAATTCTAACGTCGAAATTATAGTTCGGGTGATATGTCTGTTAATGTCGTACTTAGAACACTGCTCACATATCACACTCGTAGGTACTCAATGATAGGACATTATTTTGCCGCTGGGGGTCAAAAGTTCGTGTTGTGAGGCTTGTGAATTAAGTCTTGATTTAAGCAGTTATATGAAGTCTACTTTCATGTCAAAAGTCCAGCCTTTGTCCGCCTCTTAAAACGAATCCAAATAGTCGCCCTTGCAGTTCGCTTTAAAAGTCGCATAACAAAGTTGTTTATCCTTCTCTAAGTGGGTCCATTTTACCCCACTTTCTGGATATTTAATAAAAGACTGGTGACGCACAGCAAAGCTCTGCTACTTGCAATGTTCAAATATATTATAACATAAACACCATCGCAGTCTGTAGCTAGTCACAAGCGAAACACTAGTTGACAATTCACTTGACAATCAGCTTGACACGAGTGCTCCCACATTTTAAAAGCTCTATCTCCATTGTCTCTTATACAAGCGCCACTAATTGCTGTTTTTATACCCTCTTTTCAATTTCCAACAAAAGAATCCACTTGCTCCACGATATCACCGACTCTTTCAAAGTAACAGCTCATTTTTACGACGCACTTATTGCTAGCTTTCGTCAGTCAACGTCGACTTTTCATTAGCAGCCATAGGGGGCGTAAAAACCCTCTTCCATTGGGAATGTTCTATGAAATGAATTATTCATATAAATTATAAATAATTCGGCTAAATACGCTTAATAATGTGTTCCAACACAGTGCTGACTATCCCATAAATTCCTGACACTTCTTTACACAAAAAAATGCTAAACTTTGCGCTGACATAATTATATTCCACTTTATTTAATGTGAACTTAATGGACTGAGCGAAAATACTACCTCCACCCAATTAGAATAAACGACGCCTTCACACAGAAAGCCGCCGAATTTGGGCCAAATATAATAGAGCATGCCATCGGACATAAATGTAAAATAGGTTCACAAATTAACACGCCGCCGTTATGAGGCTGATTGATACGTGCCAGCTTCTGGCGATCTATCCCCACAGCCATCCCCAAGTCATATAACTCGTTCGATTTAGACGTGTATCGCATATTTCTCGCAATTTGTGTGGCATATCTGAAATTCTCACTTGCATTTGAAATCAATATTCGAAATGAAAATCATCACACAATTACGAAACCCGTATTCCGGGGCCAAACAATTCGAATAATTTATTCTAATTAATAAATTCACAATTTGCATCCAAATGCTGTATAGAGGAGTACTCTGTGTCTGTGCTAATGCGAACATTTGATTTCCCAGCAAATGCGAAACATAAATATTCAACATGCTAGTGCGCGGGAGAGTGAGTGGGCTTCTGACGAATGCGTGTTTTGGTGTTTATGGGATCGTTGCAATACTACTGAGACGTTGATTTCATTTGTTTAATCAAATTCGAGTACTTTTATGATGCATTGTGATTTGAAAAGTTGTGTTTTCTATGTAATAAATGAAATGAGGTGAATATAAACAAAAGCTGAAAATATTACGTATACGCAACAGTGAATGAGAGTGATACTCCCATTTTAGTTAATGAAGTCGAAAATGATTGTACTTTGTGTCAGCTGATACGAATTATAAGTAGAAAGATTGCAAAAATGTTGAAAATGTTGTTTAGGTTTAGATGTTTTCAAACTCTCATTAGCAAGGTACACTCTCGTCACAGTCTGCGGTATGTGCGGTAGTTTCTTAGTCGATTTTTTAATGATCGATATTGGGTTTTAATAAGAAATATTTATTCTTCCATAAGTAGTTGCTGTCCTGATGGCTTGATTATTAAGGATATTTTCCTAGAGATGGGTAACAAATTTACAGTAATTTTAGAAAAGTGCTTACACAACCATAGCTTCTTTTGCGGGTTCAACATCAATGACTTGTGCATAAATTACCGTTTGAAATTAACTCGAATATCGGTAGGAATACGTTGAATTAAACGGATATCTGCTTAGCCATACCTGTTAAAATTGATGTTTCAATGGGACTTTTGCATTGCAAGTCCAGCTTTAGTACAAAGCAAATGCGGAACGTGGTGCCCATCTTAATGTTGGGCAAAGAAATTTTTGCTTTTTATCAAATATGCCGCCACTTCACTCAATGTTTAACCCCTCGTAAATGCCTGACAAACATTCCGAAACTGTCCTGAGAAACCTATTTTACTGAGACGTTCTTATGTGGCATACAAAATATTGTTGTGATTTTGAAAGATTTCTCTTTTTTTCGTTTCACATGGCCCAAAACACTTAAACACAGAAAAAAAAAAAAAAAAAAAACACAGAACAGTAGATAATTTTCCTCAAAAGATCCATACCTCTTCAAACCAATGCTATCCTGAGGATTAAGTAATATTATACCCCAAAAGCAAAAGTACTCACCGGACGGCTTTTAAAGGCATTTAAAATACACGCATTTAAAAAAAAAACTGTGACAAAGCCAGGACACTAAGGTACTCCCTCTTTAGAAGGAAGCATCCAAATTTTGAAGATTTGTTGGCGGTGTGAGGCCCAACCTTATTTATAAAGAATGACAGACATCTCCCAGATACACTTCCCCGATGTTTTAACATGTCTGCAAGTATTATAGGATTTCTGACTGTCAGACAATTCATGATATAATGTTAGAAATGGAATTATTTTTGGGAGCCACGCCGGGTCGTCTATTCCCGCGCACATTTTTCAGAGCGCTTGGTGGGGTTAATGCACATCAGTCTTCCAAAGCCTACTGGGCATTACTAATAAACTCTTTTATCTTCGACTCAAAATTTAAGTAGTCCATCCCAAGTAACAATTTGACTTCGGTAAGGTTAAAATTTGTTCTTTGTCTTTCTGTAGGCAACAGCTTCGATAGAGCTTCTATAGTCTTTGTTAACCGAAGTTGATCCAATTAAAATTAAGAAAATGTAAAATTGAAAAATATAATAAAGAACATGATAATGCCCTACCAAATAAATAACCTACACTGCTGATAAGTGTGAGATGCTTGCACAGGACGTCTACAACAAGTAAATACCAACATTAAAGTGCGCCATATGTCCTTACATTAGGCCTTATGCAGTTAATATTTCGGGAGGTGAAATAGCTTCGGTAGCACTTTACCGAAGTCAAATTGTTACTTGGGATAGTATGGCCATATTTTCCATTGAAATTTCGCAATTGTGAGCTTTCGTAAATTTAAAATCGAGACTAAAGTTTTTTATTAGTACGAAAGTCAAGTAGTAGGCTTCAATAGTAGTTTGAAGCCTTATGTTGTATTATAAAGGGTCCGCCATCTAACTTTTTTTTTCAACTAGTGCTTATTTCGCGAATGGTAACACTTTGCTCATGTCTGATTTGACAGATAATTAGTTTTATCCTTCCGCTGAACGAATATGGTTGTGTATACGCTTGAACAACGCTGGGAAATATTGCGAAATTACTTTGAAAATCATGGTAATGTTGCAGAATGTGTGCGAAAATTGCGTACGGATTTTGGAAGAAGAGAAGCATCGTCAGCTCCGCATGTTCGTTATCTTGTGAAAAAAGTGAAAGAAACTGGCATCCTCATCGATAAACCAAAGCGTGAAAGGCCAAAAACAGTGCGTACACCCGAGAAAATTGAAATTTTGCTCCAGAGGCATAATTGGGCCATTTTTCTTCGAAAATGAGCAAGGAGTGGCCGTTACAGTCAATGGCGATCGTTATCGGGCCATGTTGAACGAATTTTTGTTCACAAAAATTGAAGAGGAGGATATAGGCAACATTTGGTTCCAACAGGACGGCGCTACGTGCCACACAGCCAAAGCAACTCTCGATGTTTTGCGCCCTGTTTTTGAAGATCGCATTATCAGCCGCAGAGCTGATGTCGTTTAGCCACCGCGGAGCTGCGATTTGACACCGTTGGACTATTATTTGTGGGGTGCCGTAAAAGATAAGTGTTACGCCGACATGTCAGAGGCAATTGACGCTTTAAAGGACAATATTCGTGAAGCCATTGGTGAAATACAGCTGCACACAATCGATAATGTGCTTAAAAATTGGACCGATCGTGTAGGCTACTGCATGGCCAGCCGAGGCAGCCATTTGAATGAAATTATTTTCCATTATTAACCGGAAGGATTGTCATTTCAAATAAAAAAATAAATTTGAGAAAATATTCAGTAGTTTTTTTTTATAGCATTTTCAAAAAAAAAAAGCTATTTGGTGGACCCTTTAGTTGTCTATTGTTGTCTGTATTATTATTTTTTTTAACAATTTTAGCGACATGTGTCATGGATGTTTTTTGTATGGTGAGATCAAGGTTTCTATTCGAAAACCCAAACAGTACTAGGAATATGCTCAGAACACCCACAAATATTCAACGATCAATAAATAGAAGCTCGGAAAAGAATTCCGCATGTGGCCCCGTTTGATTTCTAACTTTCCCTAATACATAGTGAGAGAAAGATATTGTATTCGTCCAAAATTTCGAATTGTTAATTAATTCGGACATTATGATGATAGAAGAACTCAAAAAAGTGGGTCGCGAAATTCGTTCCGTCTGTCCTTATGCTCCTGAATCCTTCAGCCTAAGCGCCAGCCTTAATTTGGTTTAAAAATCGGGCTTTGAGTTTGTGGGCCTACAGTTCGGGACGTTTTTTTTTTTTGCACTTTTACCTCAAGATTAATGGTACTTCGCATAAAAAAAGTTCATACCAGTTTCATTTGTTCGAAAACGGCTGTAACGAATTCAAACAAAATTGATATTTGAGCTAAGGTGGGTGATTTTAACACGACTGCATACTCAGTTTTTTGCTAAAAAATCGAACAACGGTACTTTTGAAATTCGCATATATCTCGAAAACGGTCCATACAATTGCAAAAAAAATTCATTCCTAAAGTAATATGATCATTTCTTATAATATGATCATTTACTTAATAGCAAACTCAGTTTTCTTCTGTATTATCGGACAATGGGTTTTTTTGGAGAAAACAATTTTTCTTTAAAATTTTGAAATCTTTAGTTTACCTGAAAACGGCGCTAACGATTTTGACTAAAATGTATACTTGGAGTAAAATTGATATTTTCAAAATGATAGCGTTCTTTATTTTCAATTCGAATTGCAGAAAACACTGATTTTAGAAATTGCTCAATTCTCATAGCTCGAAAATCCCATTTTCGATTTGAATAAAACTTCAAAAGCCAAGAAATGCTTACATTCCGAACAATACTGTTTTCTCTGCACAAATTTACAAGAACTACTCTAGCTTACTTTTTTTTCATTTTATTATTCATGATAATGTTTTAACAATTTTATGAGTACCTGCGAAGCCTTGGCTTGTCTGCAGGAGATTATGTTTCTACAATTTGTAAATACAAAAGTAAGAGTAAGCTTAATAGTAAAAGATTATATAATTCAAAATATGTTTATGAGTAAAAAATTAATTATTACGATCTAAAAAGAATTGTTTTATTTGTTTTTTTCTAGTTTTAAAATTTTTTATATTTATTAGATCTCTAGGTAATTCATTGATTATTGAAGGAACGCTAAATTCAAGTTGTCGTCTACCATAATTGTTGTAGTTTCTAGGTATTTGAAGCATACCTTGGGCCCGTCGTCTGGTGTTTACTTGATGATCGACTGGTCGAATAAAACGGCTATCGTCGAAATACTCCAGTATTATCGTCATCTTGAAAATGTGCTCAACATGAAGAACTTTAAAACCTCTTTCGTTATTTTGCTGGTTAGTGCTTTTTAATTGTTTTAGTGCGGAGTTTTGAAGTCTCTGCAGCTTTTGGATGTGGGTTGCAGCTGCGTTTCCCCAAGCAAGTATACCATACCTAAGCTTAGACTCCACTAGGGCATAGTAAACTTGCTTTAAAACTGGTTCAGTAGCTATAAATAATAGGCCTTTTTTATTATGTTCACGTGACCTGTGTAGATCATTGATTTTCACGGTTTACACCAACAGTACAAGATCCAACTTTTGTTGTATATCATGCAAATCAATGATCTAAATTCTAAACAGATCATGTCAGCATAATAAAAAAAAGTTTTTCTCAAAAATTCGAATAAATCTGTTTTTTTTATTATTTTTTCCAAAAATAAGTACCCAAATCAATCCAGTTCTGTGTTCACATATCTTCGGTACATTTCTTCAATAAAAAGATTAAAAAAAAATGCAACAACAGCTACGTAAAACTTTTTTTTTAGCAATTGTACTTCTTCTTTTTTAACTTGAATTTGCACCTTAAAATAATTCCAACCACTTGGAGCTTACACAATCCGAAACTCCCACTTCGTTTGCACTCATTTGCACAAGTCGAAGTCCTCTTGATATATATTTAAGTTCTAAAATTTGGTTGCCTTACAACCTAAGGATTTATAAAGCTGGCCTTATGGATGCTCAATGCTCTGATGTTTGATGTACTTGTACATTGGCTGTTTGTCTTCTAGAGCGTTCAAGCGTTTCGAGAAATGATTTTGTAAATGTCCTTTTGACATCCTCTGAACATAGCTTATCGGCGCAGTGGCTTAGTGGTTAGTGCGTTGGACTACTAAGCGAGGGGTCCCCGGTTCGAATGCCGAGAAAAACCAAATTCCAACTTAATGTTTTTTTCACTGCGCCACCTCTGGCGAGCGTCTGACAAACATCCGAGAGTATAACTGTCAGGAAAGAGTTTCTCAATGGACCGTCTGGACTCGGCATAAAATTGTAGATCCCTTCCATTCGTCCCAAAAAATAAAAACTCACACAAGACGAATGGTTGTGAGAAGCTAGGCCTATGGTCACTACGGACCAGTTGCGCCAATTATTTATAACATAGCTTCACTCTTACTAATCTCTATATACTTTTAGGTTAACAAACTTAATTCCCTTCTGGCCTATTCGTTATAAGAGCAATATTTAAAGTCTGTCCTAACTTGATCTTTATCTTTATAAAGAATGTTGATCTGCATCGGGCTTAAGTACTTCTTTGTTCTAAAAAGGTAGCTCCATTTTGAAGTAGTTAATATATGAAGATTTGTATTGTCCTGCCACTGACAGACTGCAACTCCAAGAAGGTGCATATATTCCTTGTTTGAAACCTTACTTAACAAATTCTAGTATTGAATATATCTCCGCTGTAGCGAACTTCTGAAGACGCCCTTCCTGGTCAGATGCAAAAAGTGATATGATCTCAATTCGACTGCCAAATCCACTGATCTACGGCTGGAGGGATTTCCCTGCTCTCGCCATATGATCTATCTCGTCGTTTAACACTTGGGAGGTTCTGGTATGTCGTTGGTCCTTAATTTTTATTTGTGGTACAGTTCTGTCTATTGTGGTGAGTTCTGTCTTTTGTGTATTAGAATGTACCGAGTTTTTCCCAATATCAAACATTTTAAGTAGATATTCTTTTAGAAATTTACTATCCTTGCAAGCCGGCATAGAAACTGATGCAACTGATCTTCTTTGCTACCAATCCTTCAAATAGACGAAACCATTATCTCGTTAAGCTTTATACCAATATCCAAAATGTTGCTGCGTTTTTGTCCCTAATTTCAGTCAATCCATAATCAAATTCTGGCCCCCCCAGTTCTTTGTTTCAATTCAATTCAAATCAATTCAATTTATTTATAAAGGAAAGTGCAAGTAATAACATAGTCCTTTATATAAAACTTACATAAAACTAAAGAAAAATAAAAGTAGGGGAGTAAAAAAAAGAAAAAGAGAGGGAGATGTGTCAGAAGAAAAAGCTGTAAGAAACGAGAACGAAAAGAATATTCAGCGCAAATAGTTGTTACTGTTGTCAATTATTATACCTAGATACTGTTGTGCAGCACCTTTGTTAACTTAACTTGTTAGCTCCAATTGTTTGCCTAGTTGTCATCGGGAGGGAGAGTTCCGAATCTCATTTTTTTTTGTCTGTCAATTTTCTCAAAAATCGGAACGAAGTATACTCGTGCTTGATATCACCACGTCCACTGCCATCTCAACTGCTTTGAAACTTTGTCAACAAGTTCGTCACAGCAAGCCCACATTTGTTGTATAAAATGGTGATTTATCATCTTCCACTGTCGACAGGCTAATCCCCTCAAGAAACATCAATTCAAACTTTCCTGTTCCAATCGCAATGGTGATGTCTTTCCAAGTCATTGAATAAAATAAAAAATAATTCAAAATTTGCATGGCAATATAGACGCAAACATTCATTTCTGAATGTAAACAAGCAGAAAGAAACACTACCTCAAGGTCATACACAAATCACGTGCTCATTCCCCCAGGGGAAAAAAATTGCAAAGCTTACAGAGCACCGCAATCTTCCCATAAAAAACATCCTGAAAGACAACAAGCTCCATTAAAATTCACGATTCAGAGGTGACCGAAAAGAAAACATAACCAAAAACACCCTCCAAGGTACACCCTCTAAATGGGGACCTTATTTCCGCTTGCGAAAAATGTGCAAGTCGTCTATCATGGCACCACTCGCTCCATTACATTATGAACAGCCATCCGCGTAATCCACATAACACCACCTAGTGCGTGCGAGGTGCTTTTGCGTTTATTAGACGTGACAAATGTCCGCCTTTAGCTATGGTAATGACTCATAAGGCTAATTAAGTAGAATCCCACACGTAAGCCTAATAAGCCTGCCTGATATCCATGGTATGCGACACTTAGTACCCAAATGTTTGTTCCGGCTTTCCTCAAATCCTTTTTTATCGTGCCGACGACTATAACTAAACACGTAATTTTTCTTCCAATTTCAGGTTTTGGTCCAGGAGTATCACCAGCGCCAGCGTCACCTACAAAAAGGCCACTAAGTCCGGACCATCCAAATCCGGCACTTCCAATCACCGAGGTAAGTAGCAGAGAAATAAATTGCCCGAAAAAACGCGGGGGTATTCCTTGGCGAAAGTCTAGGGAGAATACGGTTTTCTTTTGTTTTGGGTTCACTTAACTTTTTTCCGAGGACGACGAAGACGTCCGGTGCTGTCCCTAAAAGTTTACAAAATTAATGAAAAACTTTGCGATTTCCTTCAAAATGGGAGAGGGATTGCCATACTTTGATTGCCATGGCAGTGCGCTCGGTAAGCAGTAGAAGTAACATCTTGGGCTTAGGGTTTAAAGTTTTAATGTCTTGCCATCTCTGGTCAAAGGGTCCTTGAACGTTGAAGTTCGGAAATGGGCCACCAACACAACACCGAAAGAGGTTATAATGGGTTGACGTACCGCACAATCCATCAAAATGTTAACGAGTTTGGGTTTGGAAAGTTTTGATAATAGTGAAGTGAACACCAACACATAGAGTCAGCTCGGTTGAGTGGGATGGTGTGAGTGACAGAATGAATTACTTCCCAAACTGGGGTAGATAACTGAAAATGTACGGTTTGTTTGAGGTGCGGATGTGAACCGATACGATTATTGTCCTGTCGATGTTCGCCCATTACCTGATTTATTAGGCTCAGGTAGGAAATGGAAATGCTTCTTGATTAATAATGTAATAGAACTTGAGATCTTGTGTTCAAATCAGTCGTCCGACTTTCCGGCTTGTAATGATGTAATCTTATTCGAAGAAATTGAAATTGTCATCGTAATTCATTATATCGTCGCCTGGGGAATTGTCAAACTTGTACTACAAATACTTAAAAGCTTGCTGATGCATGAACAATAAGAGCAGCCGCATTTATTTGTCCTGGAAATGTGTCCTATAGTTGACATCCTCTTTATTTGCACTGGCAGTTGAATATATGTAAAATGAAGTCCCATTTGCAACCACTGAGAGAAACCCACTGTTAAGTGTCAATAAAAGCCGATTTATGGATTGTCTGTTATTGTAAATTATTTGCCGATACGTCCTTCAGGAAATAATACTAAAAAATATGCGCAAAGTTTGCCAACAAATCTCATAACCTTATGAAATATTGGCTGCTGTCCAATTGGATGTGGGTTTACGTCTTAAAAGGATTAATGTAAGCGAAGGTTTAGATCTCCTTGAGCACAGGAAACTTTTGCACTTTATTATGGATGCGAGATTGTATTTTTTTGTCATACTACTGAGTCTCGGTTGTATCAGGACAACTGTCCGTTTGAACTGAAGGATCTTAGTCAGATTCTAAAATAAGCGGTCAGCACGAAACTTTTTGATTATTCATCAACGATTTTAAAAGCCTTCTTGTTGCTTTTGACTGTCATTCAGGGTACTCATTCCGTGACTTTTCAAACGATTATCGAGGAAACGATAGACCTCCAAAATTAGAAAAGAAGTTACAAAATGACAAGTTTGAGAGCTTAATCCAGTTAATTTTCCAAAAGTATAATAAAAGCAGACGTTTGTCAAAAACATTCGAGCAGAATACGACTTTTTTTGTTATCAAAGTTTCCAAAACGATATCGTTGATATACGGAATCTGCCGCCAGCTTTAAGTGTTAGGTCTCCTACTTTTTGTAGAACAAATTCAACCCCTTGTAGAATAAATTCCATGTTCATATAGGGATAGTGAAGCTTGGTACCCTTCTATTTTTTTTTTTTTAGTCTTCTTCAGCTTTCTTCTTAATTTTCTTCAGTCAATTTTTGTTCTTGTATCCCTAGAGATATAGTCATGCGGTATAAAGCAAAAGTGGTTCTATTAAGTTTTCTTGTTTGCCATCGGCTTTCCCCTGTAGTTTAATAAAAGCTTTTCAATTGGGACCGGTCGATGTTGGCAGCCTGTTGCGGCCATGTTGTTTTGGTGGCGTCTGTCTGTTTATTATTCAGGTACTCATTCCAAGCCACCATGACAAGTTACACGATTGAGCAACACTTGTATATGACAAAAAAAAACCTTTATTATCCGAAATGGGTGTTCGTCAGTTTAAAGCGTTTGCCCGCATTTTACTGCAGACGCGGTGGCCCTTAAAAGTCGACTATTCAACATTGTGTGACCAAATTCTAACCAAGCGCTTCGGAAAAAGAAAGTAGCCAAAACCCGTAAGTCGAAAGAACGTCGATAACATTGTCCCGCTCCGTAAAAGCGTACAGGAGCACCCGGAGCACTCAATTCTTCGCCGTGCACAAGAAGATGGCATTTCGCAGACTTCAGTTTGGGGTATTTTCCGTCGGGACTTGGGCTACACTCATACAGGATTGAAATGACCCTGGAGCTGAAAGTTAATGAGCATAGACAACGCCGTTTGTACGCTTATACGGAGTGTTCTCAAGAGGACCACAATTTTAGCCGAAAAATCGTCTTTACCGACGAGATACATTTTTGGATGAATGACTACCTATTTATAAGCTGGGCCAAAAGAAATCATCCGATGTTATTTGGCTCTCATTTTTTTACTAAATGGAAACCTTCGATTCTGTTTTTTGATTATGTTTATTTGAACCTTTAGAATTTTATTGGTCAAGTCGAGAAGATGATATCGGCCAAATGGGCGCCGTCACAATTGATTGCCATACGGGCTCGTTTTATGGCATTTCTCATCACTTCGGCGAAATTTTCGGGCGACAGATTCTCGCATTCATGTTGAATGTTATCTTTGAAAGCTCCTAGGGTCTCGGGCTTGTTCATGTAAACACGGGACTTCAAAAAACCCCACAAAAAAAGGTCTGGAACCATTTAATCGGGCGATCTTGCTCGCCAAAACGAGAGATGAGACGACCCGGGAACGCCGCCTTCATGATATCGGTTGTGGCTCGCGCAGTGTGTGCCGTAGCTACGTCCTGGTGGAACTACATGTCCTCTAGTCCTAATTCGTCCAATTGCGGCAGAAAAACTCGGTTAACATGGCCCTATAGCGCGCACCGTCCACTTTTGTCGTTTGACCAGCGGCGTTCTAAAAAAATGACCCGATGACTCCTCCAGCGTGAACAGCGCACCATGCAGTAACTTTAAACAGGTGTAATGGCTCCTCGTGGATTTTCGGTGCCCCAGAAGCGATAGTTTTGCTTGTTCACGTACCCGCTGAGATGAAAATGAGCCTCATCGCTCATTAAGATTTTGGTCGAAAAATCGTCCACTTCGTCCTCGAGATTGAGGACTGCTCCGAAGAACAAACTGAAAAGTATCGAAACGCGACAATCGATGCTCTGTACAGACATAAAAGTAGACTGCTCTCGAGGCTTAAACGGCTACACAGACAGTTTACCGACAGGAACGATCCCGAGTTAAGAACACTGAAGTCGATGATCAAAAACTTGAAACAGTTGATCACCGAGAATTACAGAAAATCTGTAAGTTTGTATTGGGGCAATAAAATTCGGGCTATAAAATCCAGTAGTCCGAATATGTTCCCACAAATAAATAAACTGTTCAGGCGGAAAGATCATAACGACATTTCATGTGTTCGAATACCTCGGACGAACGAGAACAGACAGACACTACTGACTGCTGGCATAAGTCCGGAAAGTGCTGACTCGAACGACGGTTTTTTCGTGGTCGAAGACCCGCAGGAGAGGGTGGATTTGATGGGAGCTTTCTTTGAGGCTGTGTATACGGTGAACAACCCTGTTCGCCGGAACCGCGACCTCGAGGAGAGGGCCTTTCTTAACCACTTTTATCTGCGGACCGAAATCCAAAATTGGCGATCCGAGAACAACGGTTTCACCGTGTTCAATGACGACAACCGTGCAAATGGCACAATCGCCGATGTAAATTCTCATCTGTTCGTGGGAAAGGATGAACTCCGGTGCATCTTTGAATCACTGAAGAACAAAAAGTCGGCGGGAGTTGACGGTGTCCCAAACGTCGTATTAAGACACCTGCCACTAGAGGCGATAGATATTTTCGCCACGCTATTTAACAATGCGCTGAATAATGCATATTATCCGGCGCAGTGGAAAATAGCGGTGGTACACCCTATCCCGAAAAAGGATAAAGATAGGACAAACCCTGCTAATCTCCGGTCAATTAGTTTGCTCCCGAATGTTAGCAAGGTATTTGAGAAGGTCGTCAATAGATCTCTTTTAAAATGGGTTGAGGACAAAAAGATTATTCCGGACAACCAGTTTGGCTTTAGGGCGGGGCATGACACTATTCATGCCGCGTCGAAACTGGTCTCCGACATTCAGTGGAACAAAAGTAAGAACCAATGCACGGGTGCCTGCCTGGTCGACTTTGAGAAGGCCTTTGATACCGTATGGTTGGAGGGGCTCTTCTATAAGTTGACTAGAATGGGCATTCAAAAACCATTGCTATATATGATTTACGATATGCTTATGGGAAAGAAGTTCGTTGTCAAAGCTGGCAATGTGACTTCGAGCAGGGTTTTCGAAATTAAAAACGGCTTACAACAGGGAGCAGTGAATTCTCCGATCCTGTTTAATATTTACACAAGTGATCTGGTGGGTTCCCTCAGACATGCTATAGCGTACGCTGACGATTTAGTGGCGTACAGATCAGGAACAAAAATCGAGGTCATCAACATCCTTCTGCAGCGTGACTTCGAGCAAATTAAGAGGTATTGCGATGATTGGAAGTTGAAAATCAATTTCCAAAAATCGGAAACAATCCTGTTCAGGACTCCATTGGCTAGGGCCTCTAGGGATACCAGAAAAAACTGGAGAAAATTAACAATTATTGGACAGCAGGGGCGGCCATTGGCGGTGAGAAACGTGGTCAGGTATCTTGGCATCTGGCTCGACCAGTATCTGTATTTTGACAAACATATAGATGCTTGTCTTGCTGGGGCTAGGAGGGCTTACGCTCTGGCAAGGAGACTGTTTCGCAGCAGTCAACTTGACACCAGGGTGAAGGTCATCTGCTACGTGGCCCTTATAAGGCCTATCATCGCTTATGGCTGTCCTATGTGGTTCAATATAGCGCCGTTCTATATGGAAAAGATTCGGGTGTTTGAGAGACAATGTCTCAGGGCCTGTCTAGGGTTGTTTAGAACTCCCGAATCTCAGTACATAAAATACTATCCCAACAAGACCCTATACAATGGGGCCCGACTGAATAGGATTGACAATTTCCTTATTAAGGTGATTCGAAGGCACGTTGCAAGGGCGATGGCCAGTGATAATAACCTGATCTCAGGGGCTTACTACCCCAATTTAATGTACCACGAGAGTACGCTTCGGTCTGGCTTTATCCCGCCTGAGGCATTTCTTCATGTAGACATGAAAGGATTAGTCCAGCAAAAAGATGGTGTGCCGGTATTGTACCACAGCCACCGCGGCGCGAGGGATAAGCGGCTCATCCACGACGGGTACGCCGCCAATGCTCAGGAGCTCCTCCGTTTTAGTACCGCAATTGCGGATCGGGACAAGGTCGATACTCTAAAGCAGTTCACCGAATTTTGGTGGCTTGAGGAAGAGGTGAGAGTGGATACGCTCTCCCGGGCCGGTGCGCTACTTACGTAGCATCCTCCTTAGTTTTAAGTTTGTAGTTGTAGTTTTGTAGGTTAAGGTTTAGAGTAGGGGGTCCTCGGGAGGGGCCGGGTTAGCCAGCATGAAAGAGTGCTTCCGAGATTGGACCGACGCTAAGGCCTCGCTCCAGTCTCGGCGGCGCGTATGTGCACCTTGTTGGCGGCTGTCTGGCGCCCATGGACGCAATCAGGAGGGTGACCAATCGAGAGATTGCTCACCTCCCTGATTATAGTTAGTTTAGATTAAGTAGCTTAGGTAGTCTTAAGTAGTTGTAGAAAAATAAAATAATAAAGTATTCAAGTTTTTAAAAGTTTCTTGAAAATTAAAAAACAAAACAAAATTATATTGATAGATTTAAGGCCGAAAGGCAATAGTTTTAAGCATATTGTTAAGTTTAGAGCGCTCGCTAAGGGCCAGTAAGCTAGAATAAGAAATGTTAGTTTTAAATTAGATTTAATCGTTTTTGTCTAGGATATAAGTTTAAAGATTGAAGAAATAAAAATGAATTTAAAAAAAAAAAAAAAAAAATTGAGGACTGCTTGGGCGTAGGTTACATGCGTTTGGCGGACGACAGGCAGCAGCTGACTTTGTATGAGAACATGCGCAAGTCTTTGACCAAAATTCGCCTTAGGGACAACCGGCTAATGGCTAATTGCCAGGCACGGCGTCTGGTCGATGTTTCCCGCGACAGCTCGACATCCTCGTCAACAGCGGCAATATTCTCGGCACTCTTGGCAACGTCTCGTGTGGTCCCATACTCTTCAAGGTTGGTGGCCAAACGGGGCAGTGTTTGCGCAGTCGGTGTCGGATGGCCGTGGAATCGGCGACGGTATTCGCGCTGCGCCAACACTACAGACGAATTGTTACGCAAAAAAATAGACACGATAATTCCGCGTTCTTGGGGAGTGTATCGCCCCATGGCTTGTTCACTTGTATTCTACATCTGTCTAGTCCACAAATGTCAAAACAGATTTGACATTGGCGGCCATTTGCAAAAATAAGAGCATCTTCCAATAGGGTGATCTCTTTTGGCCCAACTTGTATTAACCAGCAAAATTGGCATATATGGGACGACGTCAATGAACACGAGGTTCACCAGGTGGCAGGTGAATCTAAAAAAGTTACTGTTTGGTGTGGATTTTGTGTCGGCGGAGTCATTGATATTTACTTTTTTAAAAAATTACTTTGGTGAGCCCGTTAATGGTAAATCAATGGAAGCAGATCGACGCTAACCGAGTTCTTTTGGCCCAAATCGAACGATGCGGAGGTAGACGGCATGTGTTTCCTGTACGACTGAAGCGTTTTCCAATCGCCAACCGAGAATATTTACTTTGACGATTCTTGTAGTGAGATTCTGGTTGTACATTGACTTACTCCACTGAAGATGTTTGTTCAGTTTGCGAATATTGAACAGCGACAATGAGCGAAAGCGACAACGAAATAAAAGATAGATAATAGACCACCGATGTGGGTTTTTAGCGACTGACTGGAGGTTTTTATATCATTGGCTTAACTAACGATACATTATTTTTTTGCTGTACTTTTTAAAGCTTTATTAAGAAAAATCCGTACTTAAAAAATATGGAAACTGGTATAAAACAAGGCGCGAGGTTTGAATTGGTGGGGCACATTTGCATTAGTGATGAGCATTGGTATTGGTGGTGAGTTTGCTCCAACAGTTCCAGCTACATATAGCAGACGCCACGATGGCAGTGCACTCTGCATAAAAGATTTTAGGGGAAATATTATATTTTCTCAGAGGTAATGTTAATTGGCCAACAAGATCGTGCGGTTTTAGCCCGATAGACTTTTTTTTGTGCGGTTTCCTGATATCGCAGGTCTATGCTAATCAACCGCACCCGACTGATGCCCTTAAAAACAAGACCCATCCCTCAAATTCAGCCGGAACTATGCGGCAGAGTCATTAAAAAATTGGACCACTCGGATATGTGTCAACGCATTTGAAATATGTATCACCCGCACTCTTTGCGAACTCGACCGAGCGCCCATTACAGTCGATATGGAATGAATATATCTTCTCTATCCACCAACTTCACCCAATCGAGCTGCATGTGCAGGACCTATTCTAAATAACAAGTAGCTCAAGCATGAGTGGCTGGGATTTTACCACTCATTACAGTAGGGACGTGAAGTTGAGACCACTGTTGGTAAACATATGTTATACTTAATGGCATGTATGGGCCTCATAAATAAAAAAAAGAATTTCTTTAATATCTCACACACAGCTTGATTCCATTTTAACATCGACCCATCCTTTAAAAAAAAAAAAAAAACTTAACTTGCTTTTATTTCATGCCTTCTGAGAAAATTGTATATCACAATAGCTTCTGCCATCACCAGCTCCATAAGCTGCTGCTTTCGGAAACATACTGCGAATTTATAAAACAACTCTAAGCCCATAGCGTGACGGAATATTGTAGAGGCGAAAGAAAATCTTTCAGATACGATTTACAACACTACAATTCATCTTAACTGACTTTACATTTATCCCTACCTGACTATATTGGCTTGCTTGTCCGTGACGCATTAAAAAGTCTTTACCGTACGGGGATCAGACTACAAAGAGCTCACATCTTCTTATGTGTATCGTAAATGTACATAAATCAAAAGATTTCCTTTCAAAGGACCAAGCGTTCTTTCTGTACTAATCTCTTGCGAGTCGCCTTATGTGAAGCTTTATTGTCTCATGTCCAGAAGTCCCGGAAATGCCTCGTTTTTAAACACACATTGGTCTCCATTTAATGCCATGTGAAGGGGCATCGCATAATCCATTCTAAGACGAGTATTTACGTCTGTAAAATACGAGTATATTTTCCTCTATTGAACTTACAGATGTTGTAGTAGGTGCGTATACGTAATATGTGAACAGCTTCTTACGGAAAATGAGATACGTCTCATTTCTGTCTGTTTAGAAATTCCATTAAAGTTATTTAGGGACAAAAGGGAAGCTAGTAATTAAAAAGGCTATACAGAAGAAGCAATGCTCGTAAAATGGAACCATCAACTGACAATGCGCGGACTTTTTGCTTCTAACCTTATACTTACATCGGCAGCAACGATAAAGTTAATAAAAACTGGCAACAGCAACCTGTGTAAATAAAGAAATGAAAACAGAAATTCAATCTAAGCGTGTACGAGTAGCAATTCACATTGTTGCACTTCCACAGAGTGCACTTGTGAGAAGGAAATACTTTTTCCATTACACGGGTTTCGTATTTGCACAGCTGGACGAAGGTTTTCCTTTCGCCGTCATCTTTAAACATCCCTCGGTTGTGTGGACAGTATGTGCTGCAGGAATAGCTAGTAGAAAAAACATTCCTACACAAATCCGTCGGATATACGTCGCTCTATATATATTTACAGAATAATTCCACGACAGATGAAGTATAAAGAAAACCTGTACCTTACCCGTTCCATCAGACATAATATTATGCGTTGCTGTTCTCTCTTTCGTTTCATTGTATTGCGTAGAAAAAAAAACACGTGTGGCCTATTTATATGAAACGGATTTATGGGTTCAATTCTATTGTGTAAATAATTTAAAAAAATCTCGCTGTGTTTTGTTAATTTCTGCCGTTTACTAGCGGAAACAACAATGCTTCATTATTGCTAAATTTGAGCACTTATGACCACAGAAAAATCATACTAAATTCGCCATTTTGTTTTCCTATCAGTGTTACGTCAATTAAGATTCCGTGTGACATGCAAAAACATACAAAAACCACAAATATAAATGCTGCCAACCTCGGTAACCGTGGGGAAATGTGCCAGAGTTCGGGAATACCACATTTTTATATTACCGAATGCCATTGGTTATTTATTATAAATTGTTGAAAGATGAATAATTTGATATGTCTGATATACAAGCATTATATTAGGTAGGACAAACATGGCTGTATATTTTCCACTTTTGTATATCCAAAAGTTTGAATTTGAATTGAACTAGATTTCGTATGTAAATTTTTCTTAAATATTGAAGAAAATTTGCTCAAAATGCTTTTATTTTTCCTCAACTAATCTACATATCTACATTAATTTTTCATTTATATTTTAAGCAAATGTACACCTAGAAACAAAATTCTATTCACACGTAACGAATAATTTCAAATTTAACGGATAAAATTCTATGAACACTGCCAGCAACTTTGCTCATATTTTTTTCGAGTGTGCTGTTGACGGAAGTTACGTGACATTTTTTGTCAATACGAATTTCTATGTAACAATACTAGCGCACCAAATCGTGACCACTCCGTAAAAATATAGCTTGTAGGTTAAGTAAGTCAGTATAACGAATGATATAATGTTTGATGTCAATCACCATATCGAGCGCGTTCGTTATATCGATCGAATTTTTATCCATTTTTTTTTTTTAAATAATTCATTAAAAAAAGTTTTTATTTAATGTCAAATTGAATTGATGATGGTCCTGTCATTTAAATACTTCTATGGTTTTTAATCCAATTTTTTTCTACGTTCGTTAGATCGGATAGCAAATCGTGGGCAGCATTCGTTATATAGAGATACCAATGTAAATCTAAAAAGCTTTCGTTATATCGCAAATTCGGTATATCGGATATTCGTTATAATGGACGTCTACTAACCAAATAGGGGGTAAACGCCTTGCTACGACTTCTTTGTTCTATGAGAAGTGCGACGCCCTGTTTTCCTATCCTGCCCATTTTTCACAACCAGCTTTATGCAATGATGGTGTAGACACCAAGATTGCAACTTGAAGGTTATAGAAGTTCTCCTTTCCATTGAATTAATTGAACAGAGGTATCAATAATTGTAGACAGGGTACTGGATAAACGATAAACTATATCTTAGCCTCTTCCTTCGTCTACCCGAACTTAGTATTCAATCGAAAATAATGGCGTTGGAAAAAGTCTTATTTTGACTGAGAGAAAGCGCGAATTCGCTAAAGATATCCGTATCCTCTCGTATAGCCAGGCATGCGGCAATTTAGTGCGTAGCAACTTAGAGATAACCGAAATTCTAGGGCTCCTATATGGGGTACATGAAAACTTATCCTTATAATAAAACTGCAACTTTTTTTCCCGCCTGTTTGCCCGGAATAGATGAAAAGATTACTGCACGAATGTGATTCCGGTTTTCACAGTTGCATTGAAAATTGTCGAGATTAAAATATAGGATATGTTTTATCGTTGTCCGCTGTCCGGGAGCGGAGATCTAAGCTGTTATCTAAGAAAAGTTGTAATTCTCGAATGCCTTCGAGCTCCTAGCTTTGGAATGACTCATCCAAATGAAATTGGATCTTTTTAAAATAAAGTTCAATTACGTACAAAGATTTTAAGATATAAATCATCTTTGTACGTTATCCTTTTTTTTTATACAATTCAAAAAAGTAAAATGGTCGATTGGAGCTAGATCGTTTGATTTTCTCAGCGTTGAGTGAAGGAAATTTTGTGTGCGACAAAATCCGTTTCTCTCTCTCTGTCCCTTTGGTGCTGCTGCTATTGCTGTGTGCTTTTCTCTATTTAAATTGAACTGGAGAATATATGAGTATATGACATATGAGTACGAGGAGTCGAGTAGAGCGAATTAGGCGCATGAGATTGAGATTGAGAGGGAGTTACACTCAATTGTGATTGTGATTTAAAATGCGCTGGCGAGGCAAGGCGAGCACGGGTCAGCTAGTGTACTAGATTTTCGGTAATCTCTTAACCAAATGATGCAACATTCATATTTGCTTATTGCCGAAGCATTCGGACATGAAACATCAGTGGGAATCGTAAAGCTGATGAGCTCGCCAAACATGGATCCACGCTTACTAAAGCTACCTTAAGTATTCCGATAACCATTTGCAAACTCACGAAGCTGAATGCTATATCGAATGACCTAACCTAAGGTGGTGAACTAGTGCAACAAGTCTAGCCTCAAAACAGATTTGGCTAAAGCTGGATTTTAAACGTTTTAAGGGTTGGATCTCGGTTGATAGATTGAAGACTGTCTATAGGCAATCATGCAACGAGACTTGGTGTTTTTTAAGCGATTTTTGAAGACCTATGAATGAGGACGAAGATACTATACTTTCTCTTTCGCAAAAATTAATAATCCATCTAGGAGCCTTTAATTGCTGTGATCCAAGCCATCTAACAATAGCATCAGACATTCGTAGTCTACTGTTGGGGGTAACAACTTCCTAGATTCATGTGGTATCATAAGAACTCTTACAAAAGTCGAAGTTTGGTGGCTTTTTCTCGACAGCTCCTTCCACCTAACCTATTCTATTTACCGAACACGTCTACGGCGGGGCTGTGAGTCCTAAATCGACCTGTTGCTACAAATACTCCATCACTACATCGAACGATCCATCATAAAGCTTCCAAACATTCAGTTCTAACTGCCATCTGCATTCCCATAACCAACTATCAAATATGGGACTGAATTGCTGTGTTGCGCCATCTGTATTTATTTATTTAAGTTGCAGCCATCTGGCCTTAAATAGCTACTGCCTATGTTTTCTGTGGAAATAATTGCGACTTGAGAGAGCTCCAGCTTGGCCAACGTACTTGGCAAATAAAGTCGTAATTTTGGATTTATTGGGAGCAGCATCTAGTTTAATTTTAAAAGCCTCAAACTCAAAAGTGGTTATAGTTGAATTCTGCAATAGAAGGTTTCAAGTCCGAAAAGCCTGAAAAAGTAATTTCCATTTTATGCACCAAACCAATCAAACCCCAGCCATATGTATACCCTACACTATGCAGCTCTTGGTTTCGGTAAGGACCACATGTGTAGTTCCAAACGTCCTGTAGCCGGGTATATTCTCCAGCCCATCTCAAACACACACTTTCCAGACGGCATATTAAAATCGAACTTTTAAATCTAGGCCACCTTAAGCGACAACCTAACAATTTGGTGGCCCGTCACCGACGGCGAATGTGAGCCTGAAGATGATACCGCATCCGCCGACATGGCTGGTTCTGGATCGGGCAAACTCTCGGTAATAATACTCTAAATGTATCCTCAATGTGTTTCATGTGGACCTATACCAGTGATGTGTCGTCTCCCGGTATTTGTTTTTCTATTATTTTCCAGCCGTTTGTTTTAGTTCCACAAATCATCTCATTGTTGGCACTCCATCTGTTTCATCTTTTTTGCAAACACACTGTTACCTCCACTTACCAAGTATCCTTACCTCCAGATGCGGTCGTGTATAATATTTCACCTTCAACATTTCTCTTGATTTGATTCCAGTCACCAAGTCCTGCTATGTCCCGCATGGGATGGGCGCTGAGAACTCTACTGGTTGCTGATAGCTCAAGTTGCCTGAAAGATAGAAAAGTAAGTTTAGCTGTTGAACTTGACAAGTTGTTGAGAGAGAGAAAAAGAAACTGAATATCTTCCCCAACAGGTATCAGGAAAATTAATCAGAAAGTGCGCTCCCGGAACTGAATTGGTCGATTGGTTGGTGAATCTATCGCCAATAGTACACACAAGAGCCCAGGCGGCGGGCATGTGGCAAGCTTTGCTCGAGGAAGGAGTTCTTACACACGGTATGCTTTTGCTTTATTCGTTTACAATGTTCTTCAAGTACTTACCTACATGTTTGAATTGTTTTTTTTCTTTGTTTTTGTCTTACAGTAAACAAGGAACAGCCGTTTAAGGATAAATGCTTTTTGTATCGATTTCGTTGTGACGAGGATGGTACGAGTGGCGCAGCACCACAAACAGATGACGTTAATGCATCCAACGACCATGTTCGTGAGGCATTAGGAACACTCTTTCAGCGCGGACCGGATGCTATACTTCGCATGATATTAAGGAAACCGTAAGATGGCGCATGTTTGTGTCTTTATTTTTTGTTTTCCTTTCCACCGGACTGTTGTGCATGGTTGTGGGATTTCAATTGAGACGTTGTGTTGAGACGTTTTTCTGCGAACCTACATATGGTACGATCGATATTGCCCGAAGCAAGGAATTCTGAAATTAGTTCAGGCAGAAATAGGTCTGCAGGATGGTTTTCATCAATAAATTAAAAGAAAATAAAGTCCGACGTAAGTAGAAGGATACAACTACTCCGCAATGTTGAGCTGAAAAAAATGTATTTCTTGGAAACATGTCTAAAGACGATACCATCAGCGCAAGCTCGTCGAGGTAAACTGGAAGAGTGTGGAATTGACAGTTCTGTCCAGAAATCCATTCCATTTCTTGCACATTTTCTTAAAGATGTACGTTTCACCGTGGCCGTTTGACTTTGTCAGTAGTAAGAGAAAGATATTGTATTTATACAAAATATCGAACTCGAGCTGTAAATCAATTCTGATATTACGATGATAGAGGAACTCAAAAAAGTGGCTCTCGAATTCTGTCCTTCTTTCTGTCTGTCTGTTCGAATGTTCCGAGGCCTACAGTCTAAACGGCTGCCTGGATTTTGTTCGAACTTCCGATTTGGAGTTTGGGGGCTTACAGTTCGGGAACGTAACCTCAATATTAATGGTACTTCCCATATAAAATGTTCATACCAGTGTGATTTGTTCGAAAACGGCTTCAACGATTTCAACCAAAATTGACACCTAAGCTTAAGTAGGTGAGGTTAACATGACTGCATACTCAGTTTTTCGCTGAAAAATCGAATAACAGTACTTTGGACATGCCTCGAAAACGGTCCCACGATTGTAACAAAAACTCATTTCTAAGGTAATGTGGTCATTTATAACTTAATGGCAAACTCAGCTTTTCTCCGTATTATCGTGAAATGGATTTTTGAAAAAAAAATGATTTTTTTTTTAAATTTAGTTTTCCTTAGTTTACTTAAAAACGGCAACATAGATTTCGACCAAAATACAAACTTACAATAAAATTGATGTTTTTAAAATTATTGCGTCCTTATTTTTCAATTCGAATCACCGAAAATGCAAATTTTAAAAACTGCTCATATCTCGAAAACCCCATTTTCGATTTCGATAAAACTTTTAAAAACCAAGTCATGCTTACATCCCGAACTAATAGTTAAGCAATAGTATTTTTCAAACTAAACATTGCAATATGTTCTGCCAAATTTTACAAAAACCGCTCTAATGATTTTTATCAAAATACTTATTAAGGATAATAAAAGTATTCTAAATAAGATCCCGTACTTAGTTTTTCTGAAAAAAAAAACGAATAAATCAGATTAATAATTATTTCTCAAAAATTACTGCACAAATCCCGATTTATATTCACATATCTACGGTATATTTTTGTAATAATCTCAAAGTTACACTTCTAATAAAAATGCAATAACAGCTAAGAAAAACTTATTGTTAACAAATATAACCTAATCGTTTTTTTAACCATATTGAGTATGGACCTTAAAATTATGCCAACCACTTGGGGCGTTCACAGTCAAAAACTCCCACTTCATTTGCACACCACACATGTCCATTGGGATATTCAGTTTTTATAACTGCCAATGCAAATTCAAAAACAAATCTCCGAATTCTCACAATATATTTACATCTATGTAAAGATATAGTTCTATCACGAATCCTGCTCCAATCATACTCGCGTTACTATTCAAAATAAAAACATGACCTAACCGAAACTCCTACTGCACTTGTCCTCGTACTCAAAAATCTTGTAAAGTGTAGGAGCTTATAAAATAGTACAGTGGCATTTATAGCTCTCTAACCAGAACTTGCGACAATTCCCTATTACTGAGAGCTTCAACTTTTAAAAACTCACATTGTTATTTGATGTGTACTGCCATATCAGATGAACTACACAAAAGTACATTTTATTTAACACTATTCCTTTTCCTAATTTTTATCTATGCACTGTTTCTTTTATCTAGTACTGTTTTTCAGTCTTATACCTACATATACCTACCTAAGAAAATAAGAAAACAACCAAGCAAACTTTTGATGAAATAGAAAGTTTCGGTCGACCCAGTCGTGCACTTTATTTTTTGTTACTTTTATGGATTATTTGTTGTAAAGGAAAATAGTAAGCTTGTAATATATTTTTTTTTTTTGTAACATCCCATCACTCATTTTCATTCAATTACCAATAATTCTCAACTTGACTTACAATAGATTCCTTGTATTCTTACAATATTGCAAAATTTGGAATTCTTATCTTTTTCACCAAAAGAGCATAATTTTTTTAAAAAGAAATTTTTTGCGGGTTAAGGCATAACTTCGATTCGATTCACCCAACCCACATACGAGGATTGGTCTTTTTGCGGCGGTAGGTATACCATTATTTTAAGCGCTCAGGATTATTGGAAATAAATTGACGAACGAACTTTGAGTGGAATTTGTATGCAAGAAAATGTGGTTGTCCTATAATTCACGCAAAATTTGAATTTTGCGCCATTTAATAGAACAGTGATGCCAACGCAACAAAAGTGACAGCTGGCGATTCGGGGTTAGTAAAAACTGGAGCGCTATACGATACGAATGAACAACGCATTTTTATTGTTGAGCGATATTTTACAAACAATGAAAACAATCAGCTACAGTCCGCAATTTTCGTACAAAATATGACCGTCATATTTTATAAAAATCATCAACTGTGAAGAGAATAATTGAAAAATTCAGGGAGACAGGATCAATTAGTGATCTTAAACACTCTGGGTGTCCTGTCACAAGTTGTTCAATAGAAAACATCCAAGCAGTTCGCGAGAGTATTGCTGACTGTCCAGGAACATCAATTCGGCAACGTAGTCAAGAATTGGGCATTTCGAGAAGCTCTCTACAGCGAATTCTCACAAAAGACTTGAAACTTCATGCTTACGAAGTTCAATTGACTCAAGTCCTGAAGACTACTGACTATGCAACGCGAAGAGAAATTGTTAAATGGATTTTGGAACAAGAACAAGTGGATGCTGAGTTTTCGAATAAAATCGTCTTCAGTGAAGAAGCTCATTTTCATCTTGATGGCTTCGTTAATTGTCAGAATTGTCGCATTTGGGTTTCAGAAAACCCACGAGTAATTGTTGAGAAACAAATGCATCCACAACCCGTGACTGTTTGGTGCGGATTTTGGGCTGGACGCATTATCTGACAGTAAAAATTTTAAGTGCCTCAATTACAAGATATGGATGTGGTTTCAACAAGACGGTGCCACATGCCATACAGCCAGAGAAACAATTCAGATACTGCATGAGACATTTACTAGTCGACCGTTTTCGCGATCAGGATTGGCCATCCAGATCTTTCGACTTAACGCCATTGGATTTGTTTCTGTGTGGTTTTTTGAAGTCAAAGGTCCATGCAAAGAAGCCCACGACCACCAATGTCTTGAAAGAGGAATTTGGAAGGTGTATTAATGAAATTCAGCCACATTTATGCGAAAGGTCATAAAAACTTTCAATCAAAAAGTACATCCTTGCCAGCAAAGCCGTGGCGGCCAAAAACTTATTCATGATGCCTCTAAAAGTTGTCCTATTTATTTAAACATTCTAGGAAAAGTTGGTCCACCTTTAAAGTAATTAAAACTTGGAGTTTCCCTCACTTATTTATCTTTTTTCATTGCTCCAAATATTTTATATCCTAGGAGTACAACAAACATCTATTTCATTCGGCTTTTTCAATTTATTCATAAAGTGTTAAAGTGTGGGAAACAACAAACCTTGTGCACCTCTATAACCATTAGAACACAAAATCCTTACACGAGAGGTGCGGCATAACTGCACTTGATTTAGCTTAAGTCAATTCCTCGAAAGGACTTTTACCCTTCAATCCTTTTTACACGGCTTAGAGTTTGTGAGAGTGTGCAATACCCGCATTAGTCAAAGTAAAACCGTAGTAGTAATGAGAACAAAATTGCTGATCATACCAACTTGCTGCTTCCTCTTCATTTCACACCGCCAATGCAATTCAGAAGCCAAAACTTTTAAATTCCATTTTGCTGTGCCGTTCTGTTGTAATACCTTGCCATACCTTAGCTTTGGTATGCCAGGGTCAGTGAAGTTATTTCAATGGAAACACTGAAATTGCATAGGTAAACAGTAGCATTTTGCGAAGTGGAAACTTTTCCAGGAAAAAAGTAAAAAAGTTTTACATTTGAAAGCAAAGCCAGTCTAAAGAGTTTTCAATAATCCGACTGCAATTCAATTGAAGTTCGAACGGACAAACCGTTGTGTACTTTTTTCAAAGTATTTTTTTTTCATTGGAACTTGACAATGGATGAAAAAAAAAATTAAACTTTTCGATGTAGTGTTGATAAATGTGTTTAAAATGGTAGGTGGGGGAACGGACCCACGGCCCAAGTGTCAGATATTGTTTTTTGAGTCATATCAGATGTAAAATTTTAAGAAGAATCAGATTGAAAAGACCGCTGATAGCCGGGTGAATATCATGCAGTCACTCAACCGTGTTGACCGCTCAACAGGTGTGAAAAATAATTCACAACCAATTCGGCACGGAAAATAAGGTTGGTGAAAGTTCGAGAAGGAGGCCAAGTGTCAGATATTGTTTTTTAAGTCATACCAGATGTAAAGTTTCAAGGTTGGTGACGCCTTTGCAGGTGACCAAAAATGTAAAGTTGGTTCTCGGTTTCGGTGGGCAATGAAAAAACACGTATTCCGCATTTGCGAAAACGGTTTCGCAATGTGGACAGTTTGGGATGGTTTTATATCCGCGTTTAAAGAGATTTTCTCTGTTAGAACCATGGCCCATCAAGAACTGAGTCAGATAGAAGTTCGTTGCGCCATATGAGCACGATTAATCCGTGCATCGATCACTGGTATGAGATGATGTGTCCATTTTTCCTTTAACGATTCGTGCCATTGTTGTTTCCAAACAGTGATGCTGCGATTTCTTTTGCATTTTCTCTTTTCGTCGCTTTCGGACTCGCTCGGTTTTTAGAGCTTTCATTTCTCCAGCGAGCAAATCGATGGGTAACATTGAAGATACTACAAGTGTAGCATAGTTCGAAACTGTTCGAAATGCACAGGCTACTTTTAATGCGCTTAGGCTATCAACAGATTTAATTTCCCTCACATAAGAGCGTTTATGCAGCGCATAACCATATTTCTACTGCGTACATAAGTATCGAACTCACAGGTCCTGCAAGGAGAAGTCTCTTACTCTGTCTCGGGCCTCCGATTACTAACATTTTTCGACGACCCTTTGCATACATGCTCTTCTCTTCTCTTTTTATACCCTCCTCACTTTGTCATTACATTTGTAACGCCAAGAAGGATTCACCGGAGACCTCATAAAGTATATATATTCTGAATCAGGATCACATTCTGAATCGATTTAGCCATGTCCGTCTGTCTGCCTGTTGAAAGGAATTGATATAGGCGAATGAAATTTGGTGAAAGTACTTCTTTTTACTGTCGTCAGGTTGGTATTGAAAATGGGCTATGTCTGTCAAGTAGTTCTGGTACCTCCCATATAGAATCAGTATTAGACCCATGTGTTTGCTGTCTGTTAAAAACACGGTACCGTCCAAAGGAATCAACCTACGCGAATGAACTTTGGTAAAAGGAATTATTTTTATCGTCGTTAGGTTGTCATTAAAAATGGGCTATGTCGGTCAAGTAGCTCTGGTACCTCCCACACAAAACCACTTTTGCATGACTTGTGTGTAGTGGAGGGTATCAAAGCATCGGCCAGGCCGATGATAACACTTTTATTTGTTTCATTTTATGCCGAGTCCAAGCGTCTTATTGAAAAGCTCTTTCATTACAATTGTACTCTCAGACATTTGCCAGAGGTTCGCTTAAGGTGACGCAGTGGAAAAAACTCTAAGATGGAAATTGGGTTTTTTTTGGAAATCGAACCTGGAAGCCACCGCTACTAGTCCAACACACTAACTACTTATAAGCTACTGACTATGATTATTACATACGTTAAAATTTAACTTTATACAAAAAACAAATAAATTATTAGTTTATGGTATTTAAATTCGGAACAGGGGTGTAGGATGTCTTCCATCTTGAGGTGGTGAGTGTATAGTCTTACTTAGGTTTTTTATCCGAACGCCATCTGGCGTTGGCTTCAACTGTTATGGGGTTGGATCATTTAAATTAATTTTTTTTTTTTAATTATATAAATTAAAATTTGCCAGAATTCACTGCCGTTGCCTCGTCAGATCATAATTTTCGTAACACATTAACCAGTTTACTCTCCAGCTTCAGTGTGCCCATTCATTTACTAAAAATTAAGTTGAAAGAATAAAACAAAATGTTTGTCTTGACAACAGCGCTTCCTATCGGGTTAAAAACTATCCTTTTATAGTTTTTAAGGTGTGACCAACCATGCTCCACAATTCATTAAAATCGGTCGAAAAAACACGTCAAAAAACGCGCGAAAAAACGTTTTTTCTCGCGTTTTTTAACGCTTTATTTCTATCGTTTTTGACGTGTTTTTGACGCGTTTTTTGATGCTTTTTTGAGGCAGTTTTCACACGTCCAATTATAATTTTTACGTTTGTTTAATTTTTCGCAATAAAGCAAATATCTATCCACGCACAACTTATATTTCCCCTTGCGGTCAAAATTCTGGATTGGATAAAATTCTTTTACAAAATTCTGCTTTAAAAATTCTGTTTTCAAAATTCTGCTTTACAAAATTCTGCAAACAACAAAAAAAGGTTTGGAAAATGCTAAAAAACGCTGCTTTTGTAAGGCAGAGATGGAGAGAATATTTTCTTTTTTAAATTTGTTTTTTTTTTTTTTCTTTTTAATTTTAACTCCTCTTTATTTTGTGGACTTATATTTCCTCCTGGGAGGAAAATAAAAGATGCCGTGGGAATTTTTAAAAAACACGATTTTATTTTATTTTTTTTATAAAAATACGAAAGTTAACAAAAGAAGCGAAACTGTTATTGATTGTTTTTAGGAAGACTGAGAAAAAGTCCTTCTCTGTCCACCAAACCATCAAACGCAGCGCAATAGCGCAGTAATTACAACGAACCTCCTAGGAAAATCGTCTTAGAGTATTCAAAGATCCTACCATGTCGCTTGTCGAAGGAATTTTGATTAAACAAAATTTCGCGTGTCCTTTTTTACTACCGAAATGAAGTATAAAAAGAAAATAAATACAATTAAAATTAATTATCACGTAAGCTGATTCGCAGTGTTTCATTCACGTAGTGCAACAAATCAAAAAAAATAAAGCAGCCTATCGCAACGCAATACTCGATCCCGTAGCTTTCTATCAGTGAACGAATTTTTGGAATCTGCTTAGAAGTTTCGGAAATTACACCTTATAATCAAACATTACCTTCTTTATATAGTAGTGTGATGTGATAATGTGATAACTATCAATTGAATGAATAAATCTAAAAATCTTAAAAAAGGTATGAACGTTGGCTACTTAAACCATTTTGTTGTTCATTTTCAAATACAACTGTTATCGAAGGGGGCTCCTCGTACTCTGCTCTGCTATAATTTTGTTTGGGATTCAAACTCTACTTTTAACCATTTCCTGCTTCAATGGTAGGATGCCTTTGTCACATCTGATCGCGCATTCTTACCCGACTAACATTAACTTCATTTCGGTTTTTGACTGCCGACTGACTGCAGCCTCTCCAGCTGCCAGGGAGCACCCTTCCGACACAACTGCAATATATAAGTACCTATAAAAACTTGATAGGGTTGCTAATTAACCTAAGTTAAATTGGTTTGGTTAAGCGCTCCACATGTAAGCGCATGATGCAACCTCTCCATAATAATCTTAAGCACTGAATAACTATTTTCAATTGCAAAGTTCTCGTTCTAGTTGGTAATTAAGATTGCAGGTTCGAGATGTAGTTCCTCGAATTAACAACAAGAACCACATCCGTAAGCTATTTACTCAAGTCGGATCCAATTACCCACAAAAATGCACACGACGCATAGCATAACATTGGTGCTCCTTTTCTTACAGATATATTCAAGAAAGCATATTCTTAAACACAACGCTTCCAGGAACTGCATCCGCAAGATGAGCTCTGAAATTTACCATCATAACCATGTAGGGGGGATTTTTCTTCAATTTGCAACGGATTACCCATATCAGTTGCAAGTCCTGTGCTTTCTCTGCGGATTTCCGTGCGGAGAATGTTTTAACTGATTGTATACTCCTTTAAGTTGATTTTCTCAAAGTTTTCTCTGTATCCTTTGCAGCTCCCACGAACGTAGTTCCGAGGAATTGGAGGTGGTATTCGAGGAGCTTTTACACATCGCAGCACTATCGCATCTCTCGACGAGCATCAAACGGGAGCTGGCATCCATAATCGTATTTGAGTCACATGCACAAGCCGGAACAATTTGTAAGTATATATACTTGAGAGTACATCTATACAAACAAATGAATGAGCTTCGATAGAATCATTTAAATGGAATGTGCACTTGGTCCATCCCACGCACTAACATGCGGGATTAAGGACTCGGCACTATTCCTCTTGGTCAGCCGATGATAGTGGAGTTCTCGCAGTGAGTCCTGAATATTGTTGGTTAATTGAATTCGCGCAGTTTAATGGATTAATTCAATTATATCCCAATTTTCATGTCGCCGTACACATCGGGATGGCGCCGACCCAATGCTAGGCAGCAGAGCCCATAAGTCCTGGTATTATTGGATTAGTAAAGTGCTTGCTGGTTGGATTTTGCCGCGCATCTGTTCGTTATTTTTAATTGCAACCAAGTGCATTCTAATTAGAATGTAATCGCAGGGTGGAGTATATGTAAATGCATTCAAGTTGTGGCGAATAGGTCATAAAATTTCAAATAAATGTGATTAAAATTTGAAAAAGGGAGTTGGTCCTAAATGCAATTAGGTGCGGGCTTTATCCTTTCATGTGAAATTTCAGCTAGAGTTGGTTTTATTTGGCATGAGTGTTGATGTGACGCTTATGGCATATTTAGCCAGTGAGTATTTTCGAAAACAGGATTTTCATGTTCGACTGTTGTCATGGTAACTCTGGTAACAGTTTAATTAGTTTAACGTACATCAACTAATTGTAAATTTTTAAATTACATTCAAATGAAGCATTAAGCATCAAGTTTTTTTTTTTTTGATTCTTAAAAACCTATTTCTCACTTCTGAAACTATTTTCTTTAAGTAAATCTGACCAATTTACTCCTCTAATCGTTCAGAAATCTAGTTTAGAAAACCAGCATTTTTACATATTTAAGACGGCATTTTTACCTTTTTGGGGGTTAGAAGTCCAGCCTCATGTGCCGGCTTTGCAAATTACATAATCTATCCCAAAATCTAGTCCACAAATAAACAGTACTTCCCAATAGTTGTAGGTGCCAACACTAAATGTAATCTACCACGATAATAAACAGCAGCCCTGCCATATACAAAGACTTTATCAGACCAATTTACAAGTTGCACAACAAGAGAAGAACAAACCTCTAAGGACATAAAAAAACCACCCACTGAAACCTTCGTCAAACTCTCACCACAAAACGACTTTAAGTACTTGTTCGCCGAGGGAAACACCCGCAGAATTAAGCTTAAGTGTCCGCTTAAGTGTACTTTCTTCCATTATCCTGCCAGCATGTGTCCTGAGGTGTTGTGTAAAAAAAAATTAAAAATTAGCATTTTCACCTTTAAAGACGATTTTCGCTTTCAGTTCTTTTTGGCTCCTCCCTCCTTCGCTTTTGACAGACATTCTACAGCAGATAAAAACGGAAACATACCCCCAGCATATCTTCAATAGCCATTTATAAATCAGGGATTCTAATTTAAACTTTATTGCCCCTTCCCAACTGTCGTGACGTGGTAATATTTTTATATTCGTTTCTTCTTCTTTTTAGTGTTTAATCAAGGTGACGAAGGACGCTCCTGGTATATACTGTTAAAGGGATCCGTTGACGTTGTCATTCATGGCAAGGGAACAGTAGCAACCCTCAAGACTGGTGATGACTTTGGTAAACTCGCCCTGATAAACGACGCACCAAGGTGAGTGTCACTGGACTGTTTTTTCATTCATACTTCTTTTCCATTATTTCATCCTCAAGGAGTTTTTTTTTACCATCTTTCACAAACATTTTTCTTTTTTTTTTTTTAATTTTACGACGAGGAAACAAAGTGAGACTCATTTATTTGTATTGAGCATAAGATTTTGATTAGATTGTTAAGGGGATTTCCAGGATGAGCCTCAATGGTGTGCGATTACATTTAATATGCATTATTCCTCAGCACGATGAAATGAACGATATTGCTGTCGCTCTTGGTGTCCTCTTATCTTGATCTATAAATAGAATTTTAATAGGATGTCAAGAGATGCACGCAGTGAGGTGGTGGTCGTATACTGCGACGAACAGGGTTACGCGTTCAAGATGCCTGAGGGAACTGAAAATGATTTGAAGAATTTTTGTAATTATTTCGTCGTCTGACGGTTTCACGTGGTGGCAAAGCTCTCTGGGTTTTTATTTAATTACCCGGTTGAGGAATAGCTCTTAGGATTGGTTAAGATACAGGTTAAAAAATCCCTGCTGCATATTTTCTTCGTCACTAACCATGCTCATAAAATGTTGTTTTCTTCCAAGAGTGATTCAAAGAAGCAAAAATGGGTTTTTAAATGACCGATCTCATAGTAAAAATTACGATAGAGCAGAGATCTGTCACAAAAAAATGCACAATCGTGTGATTAGTCATGGGAGCAGCTTTCAATATTAAAAAAAATTGTTTCCTCAAAATATGCTACGCGAGCTTTGCCGAACCGCCTTCACTCCAGTGGACTGACGATCTATTCCACCTACCTAAGGAAAGGTCTTTCTCAACTATCCTTACTCTCCGTTGCATTTCCTGTACCTTTTGCTTGTCCCCTAAGGCAAGTGATTCCATTTTTTTTATTTGACCTAAAGTGGATGTATAGTTCATATAATTCATTGTCAAAAGTCTTAAAAGACCATCACTCCAAACGGTATTAAGGATCACTCTTTAAATTTAAAGCCTCAACGGCATTTGTGTGTTTTCTATTGCGCCATGTTTGTCAAGGCTTAAGGTATACTAATAGAAGCTTCCATAATAGTATTGCATATCGCACGTTGAAAACAAAAAACCTCCGATGGCCGATTAAAGTTTTGGGCTTACTTCAATTTTTGATATCTCTAAAACAAAAGTTTAAAAAGTTATGTTACTTGGCCAAAGTAAAGTATCACTACCTTTTTGTAAAATTAAATTTTAAGATTTTTATTTAAAAAAAAAAAACAGTATGCATATTTAGAAAAAGGCCTTTAAGTGAAGTTTTTGTTTAATACTGTTACGTATTTTCTAGTAGAGGCGTAAAATTATACCGATTAATTTATTAATTAATTACACTGAACATCATTCAAGTCTTGTTTTTTGTTTAGAAAACCGGCACTAAAAGAAATATGACATTTATGAATTCACTTATCTGAATAACAATAACTCTAAGCTTAAATTAATATCGACATTATGCGAAAAGTGACACTTACCAATGGAGTGATTTACGTCAAAGTATGAAGTGACACTAGATGCGCTGTTATATCGGTACCTAGATGTCGCTCTACTTCAAAAATGTAAGATTTTGTATAGTGCCACTTTTGTTTTCAACGTGCGTATGATTAAGTTTATTTAAGGCTTAAAGCCAGCATGCGATTGAATTGGAATTGTAAATATATGGTGGCCGCAATAAGATAAAAAGGGTTGGACTCGACTTACGTGGATTGTCGTTCATATTTTTTGACACTAGCTTAAACCAAGATATTCATACAACTTTTACGCTTGATTTCTAGTGCGATATTATGTTGTTGTTGGAACTTATAGCGATCACAAAAAAGACATAGTGCGATACCAATAATCATTTTTAGTGTCCAGAGCTCCAGACTGGATTTTACGAACTCACGAAATTTTCGATATAAAAAAATTACCTATTGTGACCTACAAAATGTTAAGTGTGAAGGTTAAAAAGGATTTTAAGTCACGCCCATAGTCTCTAACTAGGTCCTTTAATATTTCATAGAACCATTGCGATATTCTGTCGGATTCATCGATGATTTGTGTATGTTTTTTTCGTTAAAAGCACATACAGGGTGGTCCCAAAATAATCAATCTTAAAGATCAATAACTTTTTTTTAGAAAAATTCTTAACCTTAGTCTTTTGCTTTGGTTAATAATATCAATCAAGTCCATGACCTCAGGAATTTGCGGACATTTCGGGTTAATTTTGTAGAGCCAATATACATGAAACTTGTACCTTTTAAAGATCTACAAGAGGCTGAGAATTTTTTTTCGTGAGCGTTTCTTTTCAGACAACCGATAGAAATAAGTCCGCATTTACTGACTTGGAAAAAACAACTCAATGTCCCAATTTTTGGAGATTTCTCGAAGAAAAATCTCTGGTGGTATGGGCATTAGTGCCATCTTGTTAAAAAAAAACATGCGGACATGAAATAAGTAAGCGCTCACTATGGTCATAGAAAAATGTTCAAATGAAGCTCCATACTCGCCCTTATTTCTGGTACTAGATACATATTTTTGTTTTTGACAAAGTAGGGTCAATATGATCTTTTTAGTCGAGACACCCCAACGAACTCGTAGTTGATGCATTAACCGCTCTTCGCTCCGTATTTCTCGGGGTTTTTCTTAGCCACAGCATTATATTGATGAAGAAATTGAGGTAGACATGGGCTTCGTCCAACATAATCACAGTTTTCAAAAAATAGAGAAATTGATTTTGTTTTTCATGCATTCACCGAGGCAATAGTAATCGACTTGTTGAGTTCATGGTAAAAAGTTTTTGAATTACTTGAATTTTGTATCGAAAATATATCAAATTTCATTATAAAAAATTTCTCGCCGGCGGCGCGAGCTCGGATCCTGCGCGTAAGGCACATTACTTTATTAATCACAAACTGTCATGTTTAAAAAAATAAATGAAACTGTTTAAATGTAAAACCACAAAAGTTTTTAATAACTTTCGCCTTTTTATTTGTCAATTTAGTTTGTAAAGAAAATTTTCAATTTTTTTATTTTCAACGTCACAGTCACTGATGAACGCTCGAAAGCAACTAAAAGACAACGCAAGCAATCGATCCGCCAACAAGAATGTCTAATATTACTGTTAATTTGTTACAACAGTTGTTATACATTTTTTTCAGATTTCTTCCAAAATTTTTCTGCCGTTTTTTCCATATTCAGAAATGGAAAAAACGCCAGAAAACTTTTTGGAAAAAATGCCTGAAAATGTGGAAAGATTGCCAGAAAAGTCAGAACTTTTTTCCTAGGAAAGAAAGCCAGACTTTTGTAACTTTTCTGTCATTTTTTCCAAAAAAAATTCTGGCGTTATTTAAAAGAGTCTTTTTTTTTCATTTTAAAGTACTTTTTAAATTACCCGCTTTAACGGTAAACGGAGCGAGAAAGACCCGCTTCCATAGTGAAAAATGCTTATATTGAACATCTATACAAAAAAACACATTATCATTTGTTGGTGCCTAAGTACTCTCGCCGAAAGATGAAAGTATAAGGTCGGTTCGGGTAAATGGGACGATTTTTGCATTTTTCAAAGACATATTTTTTTTTTTTGAAATATATAAAATATTAAATTTATTTTTTTTTAACTTTTGAAAACGGATATTATATTGTAAGATACAAGATGTTGCATATATTATGATTTAATCAAGTTATAAGAACCCAAAAAAGACATAGGGCAGTGTTTACATTTACCGCTTCCGTGTTAACATTTCCCACATAGTTTATAAAAATACTCGGGTAAACAAATTTCTGTTCTCTTAGAGCTAGGAGCTCGCCTATGGGGTAAAAGTAAACAGACATGAATTTCTGTTAATTTATTTGCTTGAAAATTGTGAACGAAAACCGAACAACAACTGAAGGGTATTCATGCACCGGTGTCGCGACACTCCAAATTCAGATTTTTTTTTATGTCTGGGTTCCGAAAATTATATTTAAAATGTGAAAAAACGGCCGTCTACATTTACCCCATGTTTACATTTACCCCAACCGACCCTACGACTTTTGAAATAAATTTACAAATCATTTTTCTGTTTGCCTATTCGCACAGCTATGACCCACTGCCTGAAACAATAGATCTGTTTAATAATAAAAAGAGGAACTGAACAGCACAAGTGTGTAAAAACCTTCAGGCCGGAAAAGCGCAGCTTAACCCTTTTAAAAATAATCTGCTCCACCTCAGAAGTGCAGCAAATTGTGTGTCCGTAGAAGTGGCAGAGATCGGTGCACAAAAGATATACAAGTGTTATCGTTGGGTGTATGGTTTTGAAAGGTCATAAAAGAAGACATTACGACTCATCGGGCTTTAGTTATCTTAATATACTTCGTATACAACCACTTAATCCACAGGGGTTAAAATGGATACAAAAACTGAAACGAAAAATACCAACACCCAGAAGGTGTTATTCAGAAACTTTTCCATTTATCTGTTTATTTTTTTTTACTGGAAAATAAAACGAAACTTGTACCTCAGGAGGAAATAAAATATATAGGATGCACATCCTGTCTTTCGACCTCATTGACGAGTCAATGAAAAGCGGAATAAAGGTGTGTATGTCGAGTGCCATTGGGGAAATGGACTCATAAAGATAAGCATTGCAGATGAGCGCAAATGGATATTTTAATTGCTTTTCCGCTGGTCAGCTGCCAGTGGACTTTAATTGAATTTTTCTTCCGTTTTTTTTTTTTGTAACCCTATGCGATTCAATCGATTTACCAGTTGAAAATGTAGGAAATTTACAGAAAATCTCTGATGACCGATGGATGTGCAGATAAAGGGAATAATTTACAGATGTCACCAGTTGATGCGATTAAACATGAATATGAAGTGCTTCATATTTTACTGATGATTTATAATGTAAATTTGAGTACCGGAGCCAGAGAGAGTCAATTTTGTTTGTCGTTTTCACAAAGTTCATTGGTCACCTTTTTGCAATTGATGAGATGTCCCAAACAATTGCAGTATGGGAGTCTTCAAGAATAATTGAGTGACTACCAAGTTTCATTGCAGAGAATTAATCATGGGTGACTGTGCGGCTATCCTTTTTTTTTAAATATTACCTGACCCCGAAGAAAATATTTAATTGCTTTGTCCTCGTTGGGAATGTCCAATGCTAATTAGAGCAATAACTATGAGAATGAATAATTCATATTAACCTCCTCAGTATTGACCAACCCGCAAGTTTTTGTATATCTCTCCAGGACTAACCTAATTTTTTTCTATTTTAAGCTAGGGTTACAGTATTATTCATTTTTAAATGGATTAACGTTTGTAAAACCCTCGTCCTTCATCCCAATTCGGATGAAAATGAATTTATTTTATTTTTGACAACATTTTAGCTTTCATTACTGCATTACATCCACTCATCTATCTGTATAGAAAATAAGTTCATCATCATTTTACTACTACTCTAAGTTTATGTTTATACAGCACCTTATTAAAAATATAAAATATCGTATAAAAACATCTTCTAGAGCTGCTACGATAGTACTCAAAGAAAATAACTGTCATCTACTGCGTGTGGATAAGGAGCACTTTAATCGCATCCTTCGGGATGTTGAAGCTAACACATTAAGGTTGCAGGAGCACGGCAAAGATGTCTTAGTATTGGAGAGGGTAGCTAAACAACGAGGACAACATTCAGCATTTAAGTATGTTGTATACTTTTTGTGTTCTGTGTTTTTGTGTCTTTTTTTTTTTGTTGTTTGCTTTTTTCAACATATTCAAGTTTTAAACAAAAAATAATTTTCCTAATTAGGATTTTGTTTACCTGTTTGCTTGTTTATTGCATGACATATTTTAGAGAGAGAGAAAATTACTTGAACAGGTTTGAGTAATATTATAACCATCTATACGGGGGATGGGGATGATGTATGTAAATATTATTTTACGTGTGTTATGTTTATTGTTCATATAATATTATTTTATCAGAGGGTGGTACAATGTACATATTTGGGAACTTTTCTGTAAAGAGGAAATTAAATTCCCATCAGGAAAAAATGGCTTATGAATATACGATTGTGTTGAGCTAAAGGGTTTTGGGAGCAAGCGCCTTTTGGTTTGCAGAAATTATATTCTAAACCATGTCCTCATTTTCTTGTGATACTTTCTCTTTTGATTTTATATGTATTTTTTTTTTTTTTTTGTAAATGGAACTTACTTATTGGGTTTGAAATTTGAACCAATGTAGCACTATTGCAATTTCTATTTTGTTAGACAATCAGAAGGATTTTTGGATTTCGCTACATTTTAGAAGGTTTTAACAGATTTAAAACAAATAATTAACATGGGCTCGTACTCAAACCTAAAGCTCATTTCCAAATGTTTAGAGAAAATAATAAACAAAGACAGTAGATAAATCGCAAATAGAAAAAGGTTTACTTTTGAAAAGGTTTCAAATAAACATCGAATCAGCTTCAACAAATTTATTTTTTCAGAGACTGGGTTCTTAATTCATTGAACATAGCAGACATTTTTTTTCAGATACAATTTTATTATCTTTATTAGTTTTCTCAAAAAAAAAAAATGTCGTTCAGAGCCTTACTAGAGATACAAAAATTACAAAAAATTTCACGAAATCTGTTTTGAAAATTCACTTAAAGCTGCAAATTTGAACAACAAATTTGCCTTATTGTTATTGTTTTGCGTATAGCTGTATAAGTACATACACATTACAATCTTCTTCCATTATACAAAAAAAAGGCCATTTCAAATAACTACCACACGTACACTTCATTAATAGATACGTATTATTATATTTTATGTACACAGTTTATTATATCCTGTACCTTTTGTTAGCTTTTTGAAAACTGCCTATCTAATAATAGATAATACCCTAACCCAACTCTCATTCAGTGAAATAATATGCATGCGATCCAATCGTGCACTTCTCTTTAATTAGTCACCGTTGTTCATTTGCCAAATTTATTCTCTCAGCTGTTTAGGGTTTGCGAAATAAAGCCCTTAAATCGGGTCCTTACGCAATTATGCTCCGTTCTTAAAACGGAAATAACGTCCTATCGAATGAATAAAGGTTCTAATAATTAATGACAGTTTTCTTTTCTTTCTAATTTAACCTTTATTTTTAAAAATGAAAAAATACCCTCCATCCATAATTTTTCTTAAACAGGTAGTGTACCTAAATCCTGCTCTAAAAATAAATAAAAATACAGGGCTTATACCGAAAACGAGTGAGTATAGTTTTTTTATAAAATTGAAATAAGACCCAAAAGTAAAGTTATTTTAAGTGATGCCATTCTGCCATTTTTTATGCTAAACCTAGCATTTTCGAAGACTTGAAAGGATTTTTTTCTTAAAAAGAAAAATGGCAAATGATTTTCTAACATTTTTTTTTTGGAATTTTTGTACTTTCCGATGTTTGCTCTGGAATTTTGGCCATTCCTTTTTGCTGTACATTAAGCTGATATACATCAAAAAGCATCAACGTTTTAGATGTTTCCCACCACATTCCCATGATGCATCAGATCGAATGTCAAATGTGAGCGGGTAAAGTGGGAGTGCGATGAATCCAGTCTATTGTGTACGTGGAGATAAGTAGATAAGTGGGCTAATACAGATGTACGATGAAGGATTTTTATCTTATTTACATAGATTCCTTGTGTAATTTTTATTTGTAGGCTTCGTAAATATTTCAGAAATATGTTGATATTGGTTTCTTTGTTTTTTTTTTTGGAAGACTTCAATAAAAATAAAATTCATTGTTGAAAAAAACATGATTTTTATCTAATTTATCTGAGATATTTTCAGGTATGAAATTCCTTACTAAAGAGAGAGTTCTATTTTATATTATATAGATAGGCAGGAAAAATAAATTTAGATGAATGTTTAGTATGAAAGACCCAATAATATTTACATATTATTTTGTTTTGTCCAGCAATTTAGAATTCGATTTTATTTAAATTAAATTATAATTAGTTAAAGAAATTCAGAAAAGTTACACAATAAGAAACAATGGATTGAGGAGAAGGTAATTAGCAAAAAAAAAATGAATGATATGTACAAGTCCCCGTCGTACGTCGTGTTCGTTTATTCGCCGCTCGTCTTCAACTGCCTCGTCTGTTCGAAACATCAGATTTCTTTTGAGAACCAGTATAGGCGTAACGCGTAAGGTTTTGCGTGGAGAGTTTAAATACAGGGTGGACATGAATCCCACATGCATTCTAGCATTTTTTTGAAATTCTGGCAGCACTGCTTATTTCCAGTGGCAAACATTGGGAGCAAAACGAATCCTTGTTGCTTTTTCCTCATATTTATGGGAACATGTAAATACGTCATGTGATTGCGATCGATTCATTTCAATTATTGTCTTCGCTTTAAATTGTGTTCACAAATTCACCTACTGACTGCATCTGTAATGAAGTTCATATTTTGTTAATAGTTTATGGAATATAATGATTAAATTTTGAACATTTGTGGGGCTCTACACCGAAATGTGAAAGCTATTTAAAATATTCTTATGCATAACTAGCTGTACCATATTATTCTTCGTATTAAATCCTGCATTAATAATCTTAATTTTACAACTTAACCCTAGAAGGCTAATGTTGCTGACTACCCCTAATAAGCTAAACATTCGTCGATTCGACGATCCTTACTAAAATATGTTTTTTTTTTAACATTAAGATTCTATTCCCAAATAAAAAAATTGATTTTATTAAGTATATTCTTCATTTTTTTTTATTATTTAGTAGGCTTCTAAAAAAAACCCGCAGCATTTTTCAGTCTAAAATCAACATGTCTTCACAATATTTGAAAAAAAAATATTTCTTCTTTGGCAATATAAAATTAATAATTTAATTTAAAAAAATTTTGTGTTAATATACTATATATTCATAGCGCGATATTTATAATCATTTTTAGTGTCCAATCAACATTTTTCGAACTCACAATGGCGAAATTTTCCATAAAAAACCTACATTGTGACATACAAAATATTTAGTGTGAGGGCTAAAAATGATTATTAGTAAGGACCATGGTTTTCCTATTGTGTTAAAAAAGACAGTAATAGAAGAGAATTTTAGCTCATCATTATGAGAATATTACCAGACTGGTATTGGTATTGATTCATCCAAACAACAGTGGACGTTCACAATTTCAATAGAGATAATTTTAATACTCCATTTTTAATGTACCTATATTGTATTCCTTTTTATTCAAATATTTTAATGTTCTGTAGCAACAAGCAACGTTGTGGAAATATTTGTATTGGCCATCGATCAAATTTACACCATCAGCACATAGCGAAAAAAATTCTCTAAGTTGTTTAAAACCGAGGTGGGAGCTACTTGTCTTAGGTACTCGTCATTTTATTAGTTTTCTCTTTGCCGGCTTTTTTATGAGAGTATCAATAGTTCTGTTGTCCGATTTAAACCGAGTACAATTGCGAAAATTTCTAAACAAGTTGAATGATGTAGTTACGTGGGGACAGTGGACATCCATTATAACGAATATCTGATATAGCGAATTTGCGATATAAGCTTTTTAGACTTACATTAGCATCTCTATATAACAAATGGTGCCCACGATTTGCTTTCCGATATAACGAACGTAGAAAAAAATTGGATTCAAAATCATGGAAGTATTTAAATGGCAGTACCATCATCTATCCAATTCGACATTAAATAAAAACGTTTAAATAATCATATTTTTTAATGACTTATTTAAAAAAAAAAGTTTAAAAATTCATTCAAACGCGCTCGATATAGTGAATGATATCAAACATTTTATACAGGACGTCCACTGTATGAGATATGCCCAGCAACTTTTGGTTTCTTTATTATTAAAACAAAGCAAAGAATAATAAACTAATGCAATATAAATTTCGAAATCTTTTCGGTTGAACCCGCCCTAATGCCGAACGATTGAAATTTCCGCCATAACCCAAATAGTTTATTTTCAGCCCAATGGATTTATTTTAAAATAATTTAGAAAGCTGAAGGCTATTTTTATCATACCTCAGCATACATGTGAGGAAAAGGGTCAACATCAAAGTCACCAGAAGATTTCAGTTCACAAAATCTGTTTTTTGATGACAATAGCTGAAATTAAATGAATAAAACCACTTCCCCGTAAATGCTCTGAGCTTCAAATGAAAACAAAGGAACCATCTGAATAATAACACCGTTAGTACATTTCATTTAATTTTTAATATTTTCAGTCCGGTCAGATTCCATTGAAATGAAATCCGTTGGGGCATGATAAATTCCCTTAAATAGGCAGGTCCCTTGAATGGAAAAACTCCCGCATTTTTTTTTTATTATAATACTCGGCTTGAAATAATTTTTTCACTTTGAAGTTAAAGTTGAAAACAATTTGAATTTTTTTTTTTTGCCACAATCAAACACAAGGAAAATATTTTCCGATTAAATTTCTCCGCTGTCTATGAAGGACACGTTGATAAGTTTATCTGTTATAGAGTGAAGCAACAACTTGTCCCCGCTTAGTTGAACTTCAATTAAACGCTCAACTCAATGGAGTGAAGTTAATTAGGCGTGCAATTTGCTTTGGGCCGTCCAATGTTGTCACAAATGTTACAGCTTACAGTCGACAGGACCCGATTTCATCCTTCCGCGGGACGTTTTATTTGAATTTGAATGCGCGCCTGATTAGTAAACCCAACCAAGGGACATCTGTGCGAAATTAAGATTTGTTATTGTTCAGACTGCTGTGTTTGCTGGAGCGTGTAATTCTGTTAATTTGAGGCCCACTCCCTGCTCCCAATTAAGTTTAATTCTTTGTATTTGTCTGGTCCTGCTGTTTGTATTTTTTTTTTTGCTTGAATCCATATACCAATAGAGATATGCTTAACACAAAGGAAAGTGAAACTGTGTGCGCAATGTATAATTTAAGGAATCAAACTTTGCAGATTGTTTTGTTTTTGTTGCCTGTTTAAAAATTGAATTTGAGGAGCAACAAGACAGAGTATTTAATTGCTTCGCCAAAGATGTACCTGCTGGAGAGCAGCTGGAGTAAGCGTGACATTTCTTAATATTTTTATTGTCTGCCGATGTTTTTGTGTGTGTTGCTTTTGTGATATTTATGTCCTGCTTGTCCGTAGAGTTGAAACATGAAATTAATTGTAGTAATTAATTGTGTAACGTAATTTCTATTTGCAGGTACACAGTGATGTCGGGAACACCGTCGAAGATGCTGGAGCATCTATTGGAGACCCGCTTGGGTGGACAAGTCGGTGGAATTGATCCGTTCTTGGATGACTTCCTGCTGACGCATATAGTGTTTATGCCTGTGGTGCAACTAGTCGATGAACTAATGAATTAATATCCTTTTTAAATTGACAGTATATATTTGATAGTATTTAGCTTGTGTAAAAATATGTACGTACTTTTGGACATGTGGTAGGTGGATGAGGTAACCAATGCTGGTAGTCAAAGCTTCGGAGTTTAATCAGAGATTGATAAATGTGAAAGTACAATTTACTTTGCGAAGGATCAGATATTGCAAAGTCCTCTAAGTCTAAGTAGGAGGAATTTCGTTTGAATGGAGTCAAATTGCTTTGATAAGCACATATTACTGCGACTAAGGTACTTGGATTTTTTCGCTTCCTGTATACTGCGGCACAATTTTATAATTGTATCCTATTTTCGAGTTAATGGTTTTGTATATAACGCTAGATATTTAAATCATTCTTTCTACTTGCATTTGAACAACGCTATTATTTATTTTGCTATAGTGGATCCTAATCTCTAATAGCGCTACGATTGACATTGTATGAAGGGGTTAGAAGCAGGACCCCAATGTTTTGTCAGGGTCTGGCAAGTAAAGAAATTATACACTCCCAAAGACTTACAGAATTGTCTTCTAAAGGTCATAGCTCATACATTGCGTTGCGGATATACTAATGGGAGACAATGGGTATTAATAATTATTTTTAACCTTCACACTAAATGTTTTGTGGGTCACAATATGCAATTTTGTATATAAAATATGTTTCAAAAATTTAGCCTGTACACTAAAAATGATTATTAGTATCGCGGGAATATTAAGAACACGAGTTGAAAGTCTTTTAAATAGCTAACAAATTTCTTAAAAATGTTTACTAAGCCCAGACCCATTGGCTCACATACAGACAACCCAAAGGGTTCGTAAAGGGAGGTTCTTGCCTCTATTAGCTCCGATAAACTGCACCCCTAATAGAAGGCATCTTAGAGCTACGGGAAAGAGTATTTTACTACTTGCGAATGCAGCAGTGTTGATGATAAATGGTTTTTGGGTTCCTTTTCAATCTTGGCGATATCTTTCTGTCGAGCCTGAATGCACGGCCAGATTTTCCTATTCCAACAGAACTTTCCGGTGGAAGTTTCAACCACTTATTGCCTGCTTTGTTAAAACCGTGATTTTAGGCTTAGTTAGCTGGAAGCCTCAGCCTACTGGGGTACTACGTAGATTACGCAACGTCCGTCTAAATTCTGCTCGACCATTTTCTACATTTGTCTAAAAACTCACGAAAAAACTGAACCAACGACAACCAACTGGCGCCAATATGGAGATTGTTGTCTAGCGTTTTCCGAGCTCACGTCCTGGCAGTCACAACTTAACTGATGAGGAGCTCGCTGAATTCTGCCATTTATGTCAACTTTTGAAAGGTATATGTACCATTTGTTGAAACATATTCTACTGAAGCTAACAAGGCTTTCATCATCTTTTCTACTACGGTTTTTGGTATCAAGGGCTTAGGCGCAAGATTGCTTCCAATCTCAATGGGGCTCACCATCGTCATTTTGCCCAACCCAGACATGTTTGGCAGGGAATAATTAGATCTATGAAAATACTTACCTACTTGCAGTCTATAATAGGATTGTGGGTATCGATCTAAACTGTTCAGTACTACCGAATCCACAACCAACCTGTGAACCTTTGGTTGGGTGTGGATTTGTTTAGGTGTGTCCAGTAGGTCATGTGATCCAACAGCCATGTTTTGGTGTTTCTATTCCCAGTTATTTTTAGTTGGCTAGATGGATGTCTTGGCTTTTATCTTTCATGTTTTATAAAGTTTGTATTTTTAGGCTGCAAAAGTCAGACAGAAATGATGTTCAGTTGTTTATCTTTGCAAGATTTATTTCGGACTTCAAAGCCTTCATTTACAGGTAATAGTTGCTTTTAGTAAAAGTATTGTTATCGTTGGTCGTCTGCATCTCACCTTTTCACGGCGATTGACAGATTGATGTAGTAGCGATTTGTAAATATCCTGACAGTACCATGCGATTGCAGCATCTCAAAATCACCTTTCTCACAGTTTATTGCTTAGCAATTAGGCTCTAAAAAAATAGTATTTATTTTTCTGATAGGCTGTAAATAATAGGTGCAATAGGTTTCGGCTTAAGCCCTAGAACTACGCCCTAGACCCAGTGGCTAAGTGGTAAGTGCGTTGGACTACTAAGCGAGGGTCGATTCCCGAAAAACCAAAATTCCAATTTAAGTTTTTTTCCCACTGCCCCAACTCCCCCGAACTTCTGAAAAACATCCGAAAGAAAGTACAACTGCCATGAAAGAGCTTCTCAATCAGCCGTTTGGACTTGGCATAAAACTGTAGAACCCTTCCATTCGTCCAAAAACTAAACACTCCGAGAGTGCCGACAGAAGTGAAAACTTGAACAATAACGTGTGTATTTTTTGAATCGTAAGGAAATATTTTATTGTGTGTAAGAAAAACTTTTAAATGACGTGTTTTTTATTCATTATTATTTATAAAAAACGCCAGCTAAGGCTTTTTCATGCCTTTTAGGCAGTATTTCATTAGCTAAGGCTTTAAGGCCTTTTTATTTTAAATATGTTTTTAATTTTTTTTTTTATTCAACATACTGACTTTGCCAAAAGTCTTAAAGAATGTGTTTCCACCTTTAAGCTCTGTCGATTTTCCGATTACTTTATCTGTGATTCTTTAAAAATAATTCCATATAAAATAAAAACAAATTTGAAAGCTGTTTGTTGTATAAATAAGAATGGTTTTTGTTTATTTTTTTTATATTTTTGTTTAGTTTTTGTATTATTGTTCCACTTTACCAAAAAAAAAATATGTTTGGCATTATATTGTTAAAAAATGCATTTTTTTTTAAGTTACGTCAAAAGTGGTTGGCAACGCGAACACTGGCGTCGCGAGTTCAATGATCTTTTCCCATTTCAAAAACTCGCAGCCAATTCAGCCGCTTTTATTCGGCTTGAAATCTTTTAGTAAAAAATCAGAGAGGACTGTCTATAGAAGTTTTCACTTCGAAACTCACACAAAACAAATGGTTACGAGAATCTGGGCCTGCGGTCCCTAATAACCTGTTGCGCTAACTATTTTTTTGTTTTACTACGTCCTCAGAACCACTTGGGGCCAGAGCATACAACCCGAATGAACTATTTGTGTGTTTTTCATGGGAACGATCCCAATAGTCCAATTTTTTTACTAAAAACTGCATTCATTTCGATCAAGAACATTCTTTTTAGGAATGGGAAACTTACAACGCCACAATGGTGGCCAAGTTCCACTAACTATATACGTTCCATAAATAGTAATTGTAGCTCCTCTACAAGTCGAAGAACAAAGACTGCGTAAGCTCTTCACCATAACCTTGCATAAACACCAACCAAACCCAAAAACCAAAACAATTCGACCAACATAACATTCCGTTTGCAAAACACAAACCGACTGTCATATCCGTTAAGGATATGCAAATTGGTTTTCCACAAATATGCACAGCCACACACGTAAACAGTTTCCAACTTTTGCCCATAATCAAATGCAGTTAGTTCCGATTGTTTTGCGGAATATACAATCAAAACTTTTGAAATTAGTTCCAGCGAAACTTCAGAAAAACAAATTGTTCCCTGGTGTGTTCACATTCAGATATCCTCAAGCAAATACTCACACAATGATATCTGGCCGAAAAGAACTTTCTCCACAGCGAATATTCTTCATAATTTTTAAAGTAGATCATCATTCCTTATAGTCACATATTTTATGCGGGTATTTGAATAACATCTAATATGAGGCAGGATTACTTTTTCACAAATTCACTGCACGTAAGACGTGACCCGCATGTTCGTCGAATCTATCATCATTCTTTTGTTTTAAAGCTGGATACCCAATAAAAGTGGCAGAAGAAGTCAAAGTGACAGAATCAACTGCTTCCCCTTTGCAATTGTTTGCGAGGGCAGGTGTAAAATGTATGATAATTGTTCATCTGGTGGTGGTGGCCAACTGCTTAAGGAGCCTCAGTAAACTATATCCACAAAAATTTAAAATAAATCCCTTTAAGAAAAACTTTAAGCAAGTGTATCAGAATTGAAAATGAGATTCCATGTCACGGTGGCAAATTTATTCTTTGCACGTTTTCTTTCTCACTTCCGAGATATCCATTGAGGTGAATTTAGGATATCCTGTTATACGGATTCTTATTTATCTCATTCGGGTGTGTCATATGCCAATGTGGAAACCTTCGACCACATGTGGTGAAGCTGATATATATTTGTATTCTTATTTTCGTATCAAATTTAACTTTTCTCATTTGTTTGCAAGATAAGAAAAAGGTTTTAGGACTGTATCGAGATTGCTGCAGATCACTCAGAGAATTTTGGGATACAATTTTTACATATTTTGCCCTTCAAACGAGTATGTAGAGCTAAATTCAATTTCAAATCCATCCACTGGCTTGCATGTTAATTTGGATTTATTTTCATTGACATGGAGTTATTGTACAGGCATTAACTTGATTGAATTTTTCGCATGCCAAAAGCTTTTATTAAGAGGTTCATCTTAATGGTTTAATCTTTTATTTCTTTCGAGAAGAGGAGTGATCTGCTATACCAATAGTTTCGCATGGGCATGCATACAAAATGTTTTATAATCGGCATTGTTAGGCTGACAAAATTAGCCTATAAGATCCAAGGGTGTCGAAGTTATAAAATGTAGTATACAGTGCTGGCAATGACATTCAAGAATCAAGAATCTAGGCATCTTAGTCGACTAGATTGGTCTGGATGAGATGTAACCTGAACTCAAAAACTAGATTGGTCGGGATCGTCACTTTTCCTACGTCATCCAAATACGCGAACTGTCAACTTAGTACTCAGTCACGAATTTCTTGACTATATTCGTCGGCTACCCCTCTATAAACGTCAACTGAAACTGTAACATACAAGCTAAACGTGTCGTTACACTATTAGTAGTTCATGAGTAGTTTCAGTTTTGGCAGTTTCGAAGTCATGTTAGAGCATCCAACGCAGACATACAAAATGTATAACAACTGAATATACAATAAAGAAAATTAATTAAATACATTTCAGTCGGTCGGTGTTTTAATTTGAGCAGCGATGAAACGATACAAAAACACAGCTGTTCATATGACCGATTTCTCCCAATCAAAACCGAGATACATCTAGTGAGAGAGCTGTCAGACTTACTAAACTATAGAAACTTGAACATCCCCAATGTCTCTGTCGGGCCCCTAAGGTTAGGCTCAGTTTTTTGCTGTCACAATAATTGCAATTGCGAATTTTTGGTTTAAATGAAAGCTAAGGTGAGGACGGAGAATTGAGTAGAGGTTGGTGTATTAGCTATCAGGCTTAGCCGATGTGCTAGCGATGGGAAATGAAACACAGTTCACGTGGAGAATTCAACAAATTGTTCAACGTTAAGACTAGTACGGACCTGTTCCGGAACGAAATTTTCCGGTGGTCTCCAAATGCACAGCGAAACGTCTGCGAAAAGGCAGCGGAAAATAATTTGTGGAGAGTTTCATCAGGTGATACACAAGTAGCAGTGTTTCCAGCACTGGCTATTTATATCTGATTTGGGTACTCGAACTTTTCACTGGCTTCTTAAATTGTCATTTGAGATTTTTCCTAATTTACGATATTCACTATAAAGTTTGGCGACTTTTAGGCCCCTTGGGAATTTAATAAATGAATGCTTCTGTTGCGAACGTACTCTTTTCGTGTAACTAAAACTTTCCAAACAACTATGTAGTTTTCGATTGGACATTTCAGATTTCTACCGCCAAATCGAATTGAATCCGAATTTTACTAGTTCTTTTACGTATAGAGTTGGCTGCAAAAAACTCTTTTTTTTTTCACTTGCACTGGAGATCCATTGCAATTGATTTTCACACATTTATACGAAACCCATTTCGAAATAATTTAATATAAAAACTCGTTTTAATAGGCGTTGCCTTTCTTTTAACATTTTTAACTGAAACTGGAAAAGTCTCTGGATTATGAGTGTGTGCTGGCGTTTTTTTAATTTAATATTGTCGTCTTTAAAAACAATTTAACCAAAATAATTGTACCTAAAGAATTGCAAAAAATGTGCACATTTGATCTTTGCATTTGTGTTTGGCTAATTTTGGCTCTAAGATTCTTAAAATTTGGCTCCATACGTCTTCTAAAACCTGGTAAAACACTGTAACACAAATGTCAAATTTTCGCAAACAAATAATGTCCCGGACAATAAACGTAAGCGAAAAGAGAGTGGAGAGTTGTACCAAGCCATCTACTACAATTACCCACTTTTTCGCCATCATTTCGCAGCAGCTGCGTACTGCAAAACGAAAAGGAGAGCGAACTTTTTCGTTCATGAATTCATTGTGTTATTTTTTTTATGGCATTTTTCGTTCCGGGATAGGTCCGTACTAGCCTTTAGTACTTGTTTCCCTAGTGTCTGGTCTAACGGACGTACCATTCGCTGTTTACTGACTCCAAGTGGTTATAAATGTGCTACTGACACCGTAGACAAAATGTCAAAGTTATAGTGCGAATTGAGTTGAAGGCGACCTTTATTCTGTATTGCCTGACATAGTGACATTGCAACGTTAACAAGCATAGAAAAATGCAATCGTTTACGACCCCTGAATTTATATCAAGGGCAGCTTAGCTGCAGTCACGCAAGATTTCGTAAATCTGCCAAAACTTGGCATTTTAGATTTTCCATCTAGGCACCCTTCACTCGGCAAGAGCTTTCGGACTTTTTTTGTGAGTTTTATCTTCTTATTGAGCAGCGATTTTTTCTCAATTGCCTATTGGTGTACATAACTAATAAGGTCTATTCATGGTTGACTATATTACGTTTGTCTTCTGATATATTTTTTTTAACAGCAAATTGGAATATGCCCGCAAATGGTAATAACATCCGGTTTGTTTAGATTTTATATAAGGTCGTCCATCGTCCTCTAATTTTTCTTTGAAGTACCTTTCCTGTAAAGTAGCATAACGTTTTCAGTTTCAGTCACTTTTTTAAGTTTTTTTAACTTTTAAATTCATTTTTATTAATTCATTATTTATACTTATGTACTAGACAAAAAACGAGTTTCAGTCACTCGCTGACATTTGTGCACATGTGCTGTCACCCATATACTGCATTTTAAGAATGTTTGACAAGCTGCAGTCCTTGATTTGCGCATCTCGGTCATTGAAATATTCGTATTTGGTTGGAAGCTAGTTGACGTCATCATTTCTAACTTTGTTAGTTCCCTCATCGTCCTTCTTCCCCTTTATTTCTCAGGTTTCCGTGAGTTGTGGTCTCAAAACGGCGCTCAATTGCGTTATTTGTGTCTTTCCCTCGTACGGGAAATACAGCCACTTAAACCAACCAACCAACCAACTTCGTCGCATTCTCGGTCCCCTCAGCAAGATAAACCTTCCATCAGCTAAGTAGGCCAGCATCCTCTTGTGTATCTGAGCTCCATAGCATAGTGAAGTAGGGCTCCCAACCATCAATCTACCCACCAGCGTTATGGTGAACAACCAAATGGGTAGTTTGGCTCAAGTATTTTAACTTTGGCTCAATGCTCCGAGCCACAGAGCAATGGCTCACATTTGTCTCAAAATTTTAACTCAAAAAATGTTTTGAAAAATAAAAAAAAAAACAAATCAGAAAATGAGAATTTACTCGACACTAACGGCCATATTATTCACTCCCTTTAATCCGGGTTAAAGGTTACACCCGGGTTTAAGTGAGTTTAACCCAAAAACTAAACCCAAGTCCATAATATTCACTGGTTAAACCCAAACATAAACCCAGTTTTTTAAACTTGACAGCGTGTAATCCGATTGGATTTAAACGCAATCCGGAGACCGGTTTAAGTACTTTAACTCGGGTTAAAACTCAATTTCATAATATTGACATTTCTTCGCTCGCAAGAAATAAGAAAAGTAGACAAGGGGAATAGAAAAAAAAATGGCAAGAAACTAAAAAAGAACTTCATTCGTGAGTTGGACGAATTTAATGTTGATGTCTTCGTCGTCAGAAGACGAATTTGTCGAAGAGTTGATGGTAAATCAACGTCGTCCTTGTCGTGGAATATATCGAATGCACGTGCGTCGACGATTGCGATGTTGTATATTTTCGAAAATATTTCGTGCTGAAAATATAGAAATTTTCGATGATTCGATAGAAATTTCGGCATAATTAATGCACCTTAAAATATAACTGGGCCCAAGCCAAATGAAATCAATTTCCAAGCGACAAACAAAAAAAAATTTAATTATTTGTGAAATTTGACATTACGTGGGTTTAAAACGGATTAAAAACGGTTTAAAGTGTCTTCAATCCGCATTTAAATCCATTTTTAATCCAGCGGGTTTAATGCGTGTTTTTCAGTGAATAATATGGACATAGGTTTAAACTATCGGGTTTAAAATTAACTTAAGCCTGAGTTCACTCCGGGTGTGAATAATATGGCCGTAAGTGAACGCACCATAAATCTTGCATTTATTTTTTTTAAGAAATAACGAAAAACTCCTTCCTCCTACTTTTCTAATGTGGCTCAAACCAGTGATGCCAGATTACAAGATATATCTTTTTTTTTCAAGATTTTTGAGCTCCAAAATATGTACAAGACTTTCTACATATATTTTTGATATCAACAACTTTTTAAATCTAACAAATTAAAAGAACCTTTTCTATTAAAGAAAACCATTTTTATTAAATGCATTATTATGTATAATGTCAGTCAAACAGATCCCAGGCATAATTTCCGTTTCACTAACGTTTCCGACAACTCTAAAGAAAAATGCATTTTAACGTATTTGATAAAGTAACTGATGTAATGTGTTTTTGGAAAATTGAATTTGAAAATTGTGTTTTGGAAATCGCATACCTATCCAGAATTTATTTTCAATATTTTATCTCTTCCACATTCCTCTGCAAATGATGAAATAATATTTTCTGGTGCAAATTTAAATAAAACAAAATTCGTAATCGTTTGAGTACTGAAACAGTTGTTGTAATTTGAATCTTTACAAGGATTTGTTGCGCTTTAATGAACCGAAATTCTATGAAATTATATGATCCTGATATAAGCAATGAAATTCTAAGTCAATTCGATTCTAATATTTTCCAACCTTTAAAAAGCAATAACTTTAATTTATGACCTAATTTTTTTTTTGTAGATATTTAGGTGATTTATGATTTTTTTATTTATTAATAGTAAAGTACCTCAAAATTGTATCATATATTTCGCTCTTTTTATGTTTTGAACAAAATCTTGAAAAAAAAAGATTTTTATTTCTGAAAATCAAAATTTTTAGATTTTTTTATCTGCGAACACTGGGTCAAACTTGTGTGGAATGGCTCAATTCCAAAATTTCTCCAGAACGACGCTGCTACTCAGCACGTCATGTGGTGTCAGAATTGACCCAGCATTTCTACCATCCATTCTAACCACTACTGTTTGAGAAGCTCCCTCGCCTTCGCAATAGCAGCGTCTATTTCAATTTCAGCCTTTTTGCCTTGTGTTCTATAGGGATTACTCCCGCGGCAGGTTCGTAGGGACCCTAGGACCAGTTTCGCACAACCATTCGTGAGCTTATCAGTTTTGGGACGAATGGACATTTTTGTGGCGAGTACACACGGCTAATTGAGAAGCTCTTCCTTTGCACTCGCGGCGATGTTTGTCAGACGTTCGTGAAGGGTAACGCAGTGGAAGAAAACCTTAAGAAAAAATTTGTTATTTTTCTTTTTGTCGAGAATCGGACCTGGGGCCCCTCGCTTAGTACTCCAACTCAACACACATCATTGAAATACTCGTAATTTGTTTGAAGCTAGTGGCGAAGCTCCTTTGCCTCCTCACCTGCTGCTTTCACTTCTATTTTAGCCCTTTTGTCACACATATACAACGCTCTTTTTCTCTGTTAAAATGCGTTTTATGGGAGTTAGTCCTGCGACTATTAGGGCGGATAATTTTGACACGGTTTTGAAGGCTCTGCGATGGGTAAAGCTTCGATCTTCCCCCCCGTGACTATCTGTATCTCTTTTCCGTAGTTCACTTGGCCGACATCTCGCATTTTTAATAGATGTCCAGCCTTGGTGTGTTATTTAAGGGTGGAGCCCTGCCTTAAATTTGGTTTCCACCAAAACTCTTTATTTGACAGCAATCTCTTCCTGTTCACTCTGGTAGAGGGTAGGGCGCAGTGAGGAAACCTATCCGTATACCATCCGAACTCACGTCGGTAATCCAATCGCATTAGCTCTTTCAATTGTAACTGCCAGTTTCGCATTAAACACGTTCCCCATAAGGAATATCCTTTATCGACACCTTCCTCCTTATACGAGATCTACATCCATGCTACGTGTCCTCAAAAAGTACATACACCCAATTGTATCCATATGAGTTCTGCGTTATGCTCCTTAACTCCTTTGCACCTTCCATTGTGACAACGACGGCAGTCAGACACCCGAGGACCGGGAGTACATTTTAAATTTCAAGAAACGTGTCGTTCAGTTCCTGCAAAAATGGGTGATGGCAGTGCGTCATGCCGCATTCGAGGAACCCGTCGTCTGTGACTTTATCGAGGTAAGTGCGACCGGCCAACTCTCACACAATCACTCATACCGTCCCCATATAGGACCTGGCTGCAGACGTTGAAGCCGATCCAGACCTTAACGAAGAGACGAGTATCGTTCACAACGTTCTCACGCAGCTGGCACGCTACCAAGAGGACCGCAACACCAACGCTGGCCAAAAATGGAAACTACCACCGAATGGTCAGCCGATTTGTCTCTTCAGTGGCAACATGACGACCTCAAGGACAGTCATTCGGCCAGATGATGACAGTAAGTTGTTGATTATATTCACTTGTTCACATTTGTATCCCTGCCACTTGCACACAGTCATCTTTCGAGTGTACTGCGCTGACCACACCTACTGCACGCTTCGTTTCCCCCTGCATACCACGGCCGAGATAATAAAGGCGTGTGCCGCCGACAAGCTACAACTGAATCGAGGACCCGAAGATCTGGCACTGGTGGAGGTTAAATCGAACGGAGAACGTTCGAAATTCAAGGATAACGACGTCAGCATTCCGACTGGATTAAGTCTTAATGGACGACTGTTTGTTTCCGTTAAGGATCATCTGGATGCACTGGTAAGTTCACATTTACTGATTGGAGAACGGAATGGAATTAAGTGCACTCGAGAGGGATTACAACTAATTTTGTACTTTCATGCATGTAGACACCTCTGCCCGAGCAGGAAGGACCCACCGAGGGAGTGGACGTCGACTTGGAAATTCTGAGCACCAAAGAGGTGGCATACCACATAACAATTTTCGACTGGGACTTGTTCTGGGCCGTGCACGAGTATGAATTGTTGTATCACACGTTCGGACGGCATCACTTTGGCAAGGTGAGTGGGAATGGGAGACAAATTACGACAGATTTTCAAAGGATGTTGAGTGGTAGATACTTAGTTCGAAGGAGGTTGTTGGGACGTCGTTCCATTCGGGACTTTCTGGACATTTTTATGTGCATAATAATAGACGACATAGGTACCTAGTGAATTTTAGTCGTCGAGGACGATGAGTGCCGAGTGGCGTAAGTCTAACATGACATTGTGTTTGGATCCCTTGACGATGGTAAGTGCAACATGTTGTGGAAAATGCCTTCCAGCGGTTGTTATGTGGGTACACAGTGTTTGCTAACACAGAAATGCAAATTTATATTGAGAAGGACAATGTGATTAGGGCAAAATTTAATTCAGAAAAGCTCAACCTTTGGGTATGTTGAAGGACCCTACGGAGTCGCGTTGATATTTACATAAGACGGGGGGCTTTGGGGTAATTAAGGGTCAAGGGGTTTTTGTAAAGTTGGTTTGGGGTGTGTGTAGAGGCTGGATTAAATTACAACTGTCAAGGGGCATGTTCGACATTGGACGATTTACCTGGGTCAGAGTTTGAACAGATTCATCCACCACAGACGTCAACAATCAGTGGCCGCAATATCGGGATATCATAAAAGATGTAGGCGAATCTTGAGGTAGTTTATGACACAGGGCTGCAAGGAACCAAGTCTTGACTTATCCTAAGGTTTTGCAATTCGAAGCGATAGTCAACATGGCTACAATGAAAGATCTATTCCAAATAAGTTCCAAAAAGGTGGAAAGGCGAAATGCACCTCCCCTGAATAGGTATTGCTTTAAGCCAAGCTTTGAAAAGTTGGGTAAAGAAATCGAAAAGCTCCCGATCGGGATAAAAACTGCGTGCAAAAACCCCAATTCCAACTCAGGGTTTTTTTCACTGCGCCACCTCTCGCGAGCGTCTGACAAACATCCGAGAGTATAACTGTCATGAAAGAGCTTCTCAGTTGGCCGTTTGGGCTAGGCATAAAATTGTAGATCACTTTCATTCGTCCCAAAAATAAAAACTCACACAAGACGAATGGTTGTAGGGACCTTAGGCCTAGGGTCCCTACAGTCCTGTTGCTCCAATTATTTATTTATTAATTTTTTTTTTATGAAGAGTTTACATTTTTCGATCCTCTAAGCTTTCGAAAATTAGCAGCCTCCCCAGCTACCCAACAAGCTCAAGATCATCTGCTGCGAGCAAAGAGGTGACTATCCGAAGTCGATTTCTTTGACAAGACATTGTAATTTCACTTATGCCGCTATTGCTGACCTCCAAAGCTGTGTGCGGAACTGGTTGTTAAAAACTCTTATAAAATCTAATCATCCCTGTTGTCGGATTGCTTACAATTTCGAATCAATCATCGGGAGATGTAGTTTAAAATCCGTGGTAGACCTCAGTCTCAACAAACAAGCTCCTCAGCCATCTCTGTTCTTAAATGGCCGCCTCTAGCCACCTCATGATAATGGAGGTCACTCTCCGATAATGCGAGCCGCCTAGAGTGCGGTCTTCTGTTCTCGTGAGTCTCGTGCATTGTTTTCCAAACGCTCCAACTTTATCTAGTCAGATGTTGTATTTTAAGCCAATCGATCAGATCAATGCTACTATACGCTCGCATGTATAGGGTGGGCCAAATACATCTTTCTTTTTAAAAATGCAATAAAATAAACAAAATTATTATTATTAAAATTAAAATATTTTTTCCAAGTATTATATCTTTATTAGTAAGAGCAAATATTCCCATTATTTATGGAACACAACGTCGTTCAAATGGCTGCTTCGCAGTAGCATATTCTGTCACTCAAATTTTCCAAGACCTTGTTGATGGTTTCGGGCTGTAGCTCACGGATTGCTTGGATGATATTGGCCTTAAGTGCTTGAATCGTTTCCGGATTGTTGGCATAACATCGGTCCTTCACGGTTCACCAAAAAAAAAAAAAAAAAGGGGTCAAATCGCAGCTCCGATGCGGCCAATTGACATCACCAAGACGGTTGATAACACGATCCTTCATAAACCAGAGGTCGTCCAAATCCATGCCTTCAATTTCAGTAAAAAAAAAAGTCGTTTAAAATGGCTCTGTAACGCCCACCGTTGATCGAAACGTTCATCCCAGCCTCATTTTCGAAGTCCCAAAGGTCCCAAAGGGGTTCCATCCGCTTTTGACAAAGTCCATATGATTCTGCACCATACTGTATACGGATCTTGGTTCTTTGAGATAGGATTTTAATTTTTAGATTCCTTCCTGAATTGGTAATTGTAGAGGCCTTGTAAACAAATAACTTGACTGATCTGATGCATTATTGTCCGGGCCTGCAATCGCACTGGTGTGGGTCGATCACCTAATTGGCGTTCGCGCAGTATAGACCACAATAAAATCTTTTAAGGTCTTTTTTAAGACCTCTACCTGATGGTAAGACTTAAGATCACTCTGCAGTAGCACAGCCCTAAACAGATTTCAACGCCACGTTCCACAATTGTATTTTTTCATCTGCTTTAAAGCCGAAGAAGACATCGGTTCCCGATTGTCTTAGAACTCGCGGACATATTTTTAAGCAGCTCTGGTTTAAGGCCACAGTCCTCGTTCGCTCATCGGATCAAGGGTGTTGTCGTTCCGGCCGCCTAGTAAAACACACTTTGCACTTCTGATTTCTGCGCTTAACAATGACGATTCGCTTACTGAAAGTTTAAGAGGTTGCATTGTTATTTGACTTGCTGACGTTCCCTTGCATCCGTTAGGTGTTGTAGCATGATTAATAGCTACCTGCATTCAAAATTTGGCTACTACAAGATAGACTGTGGTCCGAGTCTTGTATTCCCACTTGGAACGTTCGAAGGTGAGTCTTGAGGCATCTGGCTATGTGATCAATTTGGTTGACAGTTAAACAAGCCAAAGGTTTCCAAGTCACCTTGTTTGTATGATCTGCGGTTTAAAAATGATGACGATTCGAGTCTCCGGAAAGTTAATTATCCTTAGTCCGTTTCCGGAGGTGCGGTCTCAGATACATTTTATGTTACTGCTAAGTTTGTACCAATCGGTAACTTTATAATTTCACTGTGGTTTACGAATTCAAATCCCAAAGTCAGTTCTTAACATCCAGGCAAGATATTGTTTAGAGTATTTGCGCCAAAAACTACCCCAATTGTAATAAATTCATCTAATTACAGATCACAGCAAATCTGGACGTGTTCCTACGACGTTTCAACGAATTGCAGTATTGGATTGTCACCGAAATCGTCTCCACATCGAGTATGAGCAAACGTGTCGGCCTACTTCGGAAGTTCATCAAACTCGCTGCATAGTAAGTACTCTACAGCCTTTCAAACAGCTCACACTTCTAAGCTCCAATCTCTTTAAAATCAGCTGCAAGGAATACCAAAATCTCAACGCATTCTTCGCCATCGTAATGGGCCTATCCAATATGGCGGTGTCACGTCTCCAACAAACCTGGGATAAAATTCCATCGAAATTTCGAAAGCTTTTCCAAGAATTTGAGGCGCTAATCGATCCAAGCAGAAACCATCGGGCGTATCGTGTATTCGTGGGAAAACTACAACCGCCCGTCATACCGTTTATGCCGCTGCTACTAAAGGACATGACATTTGCCCACGAGGGCAATAAAACCAGTATCGATGGACTGGTAAACTTCGAAAAGATGCACATGATGGCACAAACAATGAGGACGATACGTTTCTGCCGTTCACGAAGTTTGGGTAAGTTTTGGCACAGAAATTGGATGTTGAAATTTTATTCTATGTACCATTCAATAGGCCTGGAGCCACCATCTCCCAAGAGCGAAGGCGAAATACGATCCTACATCAGTTGCCTGCGTCTTATCGACAACCAGAGAGTATTGACAGGGATGTCGCAGAAAATTGAACCAACTCGAAAAATGAATTAAGTAAATTACCAAACGTTTGTATTCTGTTTTTTTTTTTTTTTTGCCTTCAGGAAGGCTAAAAGATGGGTAGATATTGATGGTGACAGTGTTTTTCCTTTTTTGCGATTTAAGCGGAACTGTTTTTGAAATTTATACTTACGTGTTGACAAATTGCGTTCGGTAGATAGACAGGACTACTAACCTTTGACATTTGTTGTGAGTGTTGTGTGCTATCATTATTTTAGGGAAGGGATCTTCGTTTAATATGAAAGTAAAAATAGATTTCATTCTGCTACGAGCTGGAGCGGTCGAAGAAAGTATGGTCGGCCTGTAATTTAACAGTTGCGTAGTCAACGTTGTCCGTGAGGTTTTGTATGATTTCAAATTTAAAATTTTGAGAGTTTGCTTCAAATTTACCAGTTTTCATTTTAAACTTCGACAACCTAAATCAAGAGGTCACGAGCCTGTGTTGACTTCACTGGGGAGGGATTGTGACCTCTTGAGGAGTGAACATTTTTGATTGAATTTGCCTTACTAGCCTTACTTTAGTTTAACTAACTAAATTTGGAGCTCAAAGCATATCAGCTGGTAAAAACTAGCGGTAAGAAATCAAAGCCTTAATTCCCAATTAGGTTTGAATTTCCCATAGTCCGTGGTTTGATATGGTTTGAGTCTTGCTTCCCTTACCTGAAAGATGATGCTTCAATCCAAACTGAGTACGGTCTTAAGACATTTTACGAAAAAAAAACGTATTGTGCTCAGCCACTTCTCCGTTCTGAATAAATAATGTAAAAATAATTAAATTTTTCTTTAAATAAGAAATTATAAAAAGATGCCCTCGATGAAACCACTTGTACTACAAGTACTTTATTTTTTGTAGTACTTATTGGACGTAAAAAAAAACGATTCCAACTGTGCAGCGCCCGAGATTATACTCATGACTATTAATAATGAATTTCTGATTGTTTTCAGTCGTTGACCCGATTTCAATTTTGGGTCGATACAGTCACTGATCTTAAATGGCGACAAACCTTTTTCGTGAGACCCGTTCTTAGCCAATATATTTCCTCAGTACCAACTGAAGGGGGAAAAATGTTTGTGACGTTTTCTTCTGTACACGATTCCGCCACAAGTGCTTGCTTAGAAAATAACTACGTCACAATTCAAGTGTCCATTTAACAATAAACAAAAATATGACTAAAATTTCGTTACAATTGTATCAATATTTTCCATCAGAGGCAAGGTATACTAAGACGGATACCCCTAGCTCGAATTTCTATTGCCGTTGTCACACTACACGATACTCAAAGAGGCTATTGCAACACTTAATATCCAATGGTTTTTTAGACATTCCTTGCCAAGGAAATCACACGAAACAGCATCAACTGTTGCTTGAAGTAAAACACCCATCACCACTAGGTATCCATCATAAACCTGAGGTCAAAAGTCTATCACAATAATCTATTACTACTTTTTGCTTCCAATTACTCTTGATTTAAACTAAATTTAGCACAAAATTTATTTAGTAGTTTTCTTTTAAAACAATTTTATGTGATAAATATAACATCAAAAACAATATAAAATAATATGTTCATTCTCTTTGGACTGCACTATGAATACAAATGATTGATTAATATTTCTAAATTGTAAGAAACTAAATTTTGTATACAAGTTCATAAAAAATATACCTGCGGAGTCTTATGATGAAACAAATAGAAAAACAAATGCAGAAAAACAATTTGAATGTCCTTACAAAAAAAAAAAAAAAATGTATCAAACAAAACAACCACTAGGAGGTACCAAAAATATTACGAGAATATGAGAAAAACTAATAATTGTATATATTAAAGCTGTGATTGGTTAGTTATACAAAACAAAACAAAAAAAAACTTATAACTTTACATTTTAATTTTAAATACTTTATTTTTTAGGAACTTTTAGTTTTATTTATCTTCATCTGTTTATTCTTTAGTTTTAGTTGAATGTCTGTGTAAAATAAAAATGAAATTTATTTATATATAAAATAAAATCATTTATTGTTTTTGAATACTTCCTATTTTTCGTTTTATTTTCATTTCCTCTGCAAAATACAAATAGTAATGAAAATACTAAAACAAAAACACCACAAATTGATAATCGCTAGATAATAATTGCCCGGTTTCTAAAATCCACACCTTAACCCAAACCAATACAAATTAAAATTAAAAGTGTAATAGGAATAAATTATTTTAGATATAGATAAATATGCAGTGTGTTATTTTAGTATTTATTTAGCTATTAAATAGAAATATGTATGTTTTTGAAAATTACATAAATGCGAAACAAAAAAAACATAAAACTGGTAAGGGACCTTTGTTTAATATATTCATAAATTAAACAAATAGTTTAAGACATAACAATATTGGAAGGGTGTACAGTATGTAAAGTTCAATATTTTGATGTAATGCAACTTCTCCCTCTGTTAGTATTGAAATCTGGTTGTCGTGCCAAACGTCAATAATTTTTGTATACATATTTCAAAATTGTTCTTGATTTAAATGGTTTTCAATCAATAACGTCAAACTTCATAATGTCATGATAGGGTGTAATGGCGGATGTAGACGAAATTGCAAGGCAATACGATGCTCAGAAAGCTCTCTGGCTATCAGGTAAGCATTAGTCAGACAAGAGTTATGTTTCAGTTGCCGTTATACTAACATGTAATTCATATTTATGGTTGATCAATGGCTTTGGAAATAAAAGACGACTCAAAATGTCTTTACAAATATTTAAATTTTTAAGTCAGTCTTCAGGCTACATAATTTCCTATACCTCTGTCCTCAAAGGTTTATTTTTGTTGTTTACTGTAAACAGCAGGATAAAATATTTCAAAACGTAGTGACTTTTCTTAATAATCCAATAATTTTCATTGACTATTCTGACAGATAAACAATTAATATTCGTTTGGCACGTCATATGACTACAAAATCTCCACATTCTCATCTGTGACTTCGATATGCAACCTTATTGTCAAAATGTTTCCTTTTCTAAATTTTCCCTTCACCATCAACACAATCACTTTCGTCCATTTTGTGTAGAATTTTCCAAATAGAAATCTAAACATTTTAAAACAATTAACACACAAATTTTAGAAAAACATAAATTAAGCTCTCAAATAAATATAAATTTTCCAATTTGCTAGACAATTTTCATAGATTACATGTACCTATACAACAAAAAATATAACACTTTCTATAAAACTAAAATAAACTTCATATTTTTAACATTAAAAACACTGTTTAGGGACTACAAACGCAACTAGCAAATGAAATATATACTCAAAAACACAGACCATGTTTAAAAACTAAATTAGCTGTAAAATTTATTCAATATAACCTCTCATGTGAATGTGATTAGATTCGACAATCCGAACTATTTTCTAAAAAAAAAACAAAACAAAATTAAACTCTTAAATCAAAATAATTGAATTAAAATAAATGTCTATATATAATATAATATTTAAATATAAGGGAATGCAATTTTACGACATGTGAATGAAAGAGGAAACGTTCTTTTCCACATGCGGTATCGAATACTTAAATAAACACACAAATCAAATTATTAAAAATTATATATAAAATGTTATAAGAAAATTTGTAGATTTATCAATGTTATTATTATCGTCGTCTTTTTGTAGAAACTATAAATTAAGTAAATTTACTAGCAAAAATGAAACAATTTTTCAAACACAAAGCGCAAAATCACTGTAAGAAACAAACTCCAATTTTATTTAATAGTTGATCTGCAATATTACAGGCAAAGTACTGAGTGAAAGCAAATGAAAATATGTTAACAACATTCGTAATAGCAAACAGAAATACAACTTATACGTGGAAGCTGACAGCTAAATCAGAGACCAGTGTAATCCTGTAAACGTAGAAACAACCTCTTTGATGGATAAATACAAATTAAATAAATACAAAAAAATAAGAAATTTTAAGTAATTGTAAAATTTTTTTTAGAAATAAAATTTTAAAAATAACAAAACTTAAATCATTCTTTTATATATAATTGTCTTAAAGTAGCCCTGACAAAGACATCTTGGATCAAAATACTTACTACAGTCCGTCACAGCATCGCACGGCTACAAGAGAAACCAAAATTCAGCGTGAGTACTGAAAAGTTTCAGAAACCATGAATCAGTACCACTGCATAACGAAGAAGAAAATATTTGGACACATATTTCAGGAGATTTTTATTTTTGCCCAATAGACCCCTTTTTGGGAAATCTAGCATAAAGAAATTTAACAATTATTTATTTGCGGCAAATATCTTTATTTTGTATTTTCCGGCTATACCCTTTTATAGAATGGAGATGGAACACATAAGACGGCAGCATCAGGCATGTTGCAAAAGAGTAGTGTATTTATGCCACAGCGGTGGTGACCAGTGGGTATGGATAAAGGATATCTTGCTTCGAACTGTTTAAATTGGATCAAACCACAGATATATTTCTGGAGCTAACCTTACTACCTAATATGAAGGGCACACCAAACCGAAGCCCTTGTTATTAAAGTCCCTGACTGGACTTCTTCAGGGACTAAAGATGAACTTGACCAAATGCACGCGCGAGTTATTTATGTTACGTATTGGTAACAATTAAAAAAAAACTTTTTAGTTCTTTTTTTTTTTGTATTTATTCTGTATAAACAACTTTATTTAAACAACTTAACACGACCGTACAATCTAGCGATTTCAGAGTAACTCACCCTCAAGAATTCTTCCCACTAATATATATAGGCATCATTATGTCAATTCAGCAATTATGAACAACAAACGTTCACAAATGTATCTGCTGCAATTCTACGAATTATGTTCCGTGTGGGAAAGCTCATGATTACACTTGCGGAATGCAGTGTATGTAATATAAATCTACATGTTATTTCCTGTCAAGGGCAATGGCTATCTCAGACAATATAGCATCGTATTTATCTGTCTGTCGAGATGCTGACGTATACATAACTTCTCCCTCCTTTACTTTAAAATTCTCCTGAATTTTGTTATTTACTTTAATTACTTTAATGCGTATGAAAATTATTACAATCACAATAACCAATATTGTGACTAAACTGAAGTTAATTCCGTATGATACATTTCTATGATATTGTAACTCTTCAATCTTGTTAAGATTTTGTATATTTTCTATTGCAATATCGTCTAATGTAATCTTATTAGTAAAGTTGTGAAAACTCTCATTTGTAGGATAATAAAATCGTTCGTGGAAGAATTCTTTTAGGTTTGACATATAAAATTCCTTAATTCTAATTTCACAATTATTGAAATGGATAAGTATGTTTCCAGATATGTACATTTAATTTTCTTTCGTCGCAAGTTTGAGTGATACTTAATTTATTTGCATTTTTTATAATAATGGTTTCGTCATCTAATGTTAATATTTCAGTATTATTGTTTTTTATCAGTTTACAATTTTGTTGGAAAATGCAATGTTTACTTAGGTTTAATTCATTTAAATATTTCAATTCTTCGTATACATATGTTGAATTATTATAATCAAATACAAGTTCTTTGTGGTAGTCAATTTCTTTCTGTTCTCTATTAGGTAATGGTATAATCATTTTTAGTTGAATTTTGACGAATTCCTTTGGAATTTTTATTGCAAACATTAGAACATTGTTTTCGAAATTAATTACTCCTAGTTTTATATATTTCATTTTATTTAAGTCTATTTCATATGCCTGTATTTCTTCGTCGGTCAGTATATTAGGATGCAATATTCCATGTCTAGCAGATGCTAAATTATCTTGTATATGTTCTATTTTATCTTTTAATATTTGTAACTTAAAAAGCTGATCATAAAATAAGTTTTGGTTAATTGTTTTACTTGCTACCTCATTTAAATGATTCACTATTACCGTTCTATCTTTTTCTATTATATTCTTCAACTGGTCAAATGTTTTATCAAATTGATCGTTAATGACTATTTGCTGATTCAGATTACTAATTGCATTGTGGGTATTTAGTTCTATACTTTTAAAATGATCTTCTATGCTGACTCGGTCTTCATCATCCATGGTCCCGAAGAGCCATTTGTGTGCAGAACCTATCAAGTTAATAAGTCCTCTTTTCTTTCGATTATTTGGTATAAAAGTTTTAACTTTGTTTGATAAATGTTTAATTTCTAAATTAAGTAGGTCGCGGTGTCCTTCGTCTAATTTTGCTATGTTTGTCGAAATGTTTCCGAGTAAATTAAGTATGTCTTGAGTTTTGATCAGATGTACTATGATGTCGGTTTTTGTCACTAAGTCCCGGTTATTTAGTCTTATTTGAGAAAATCCTGTCTGGTCTCGTATCTCGTTGATATTCAATAGTCCGTTAGTCGATGTTGTCATTAGTAGCATTAATATTGTCATGAAGAGCTGCAAATTTCGGTTGTCTTTTTATATTAGTTATGTGTACTTTAGACAGTTTGCTCTTCTTAAATCTAGGCTGTTGTTTGTGACGAACTGCCTTATAATTTTTTATAAATCCTGTTGATCTGTTTTCTACATAACTTTCTCGATTTACATTTGCTTTCCTCAAAATCATTTCTTTTACTATTTTTAAATTGTTTCTAATTTTGTTAAAATCTATTCTATGACACTGTACCTGAAATGGTGAAGTTTTAATAGTT